>CM060381.1:3922440-6322440 GCA_030545235.1 Helianthus tuberosus | reverse complement strand
ATCAAACATAGTTAAAAACAAACACGGTATAACCAATGAAACGCAATCTATTGATTAAACGGGATGAGAACCAAGAACAACTGATACACACACAGTTTTACAGAATAACTCTCAGGGTATGCTCTCATCTAGTTTCAAAGTGAAACTAGAAAGTGTTTATATAGCAGCCTGGGCCCTAACATCGACGAAACCATATGTGGGCTCGACGAAACATCATTGGGCCTGACATTGGGCCTGAAGAAACCCAACAGTCGACGAAACCAGGGGGTTTCGTCACTGTTCACAACGAAACCTTCTGAATTGGACATTTGGGAGTTTCGTCATGAGGAGTTAGACGAAACCTGGGGGTTTCGTCGAAGGCTGCATAAGTTGTTATGTTGTCTGCAAACAGACAGCAAAACAACAAACTTATATAAACACAAACATAAGTCATAAATACCCTTACATGCAACATGCATTGTTCATATATCATTACATATCAATTTAGACAAACTAGCCAGACACAAGTAGGATAGGAGGATATCCGACTTGGTCGACGGCGAATACAGACTCGATAAACGACAAAGACCTTACAAAATACATCGTAATAAAAGACAAGTTACAGACACAAAATGTGAACCAACACTTCCTAGCGAATACAAACTTTCTATTTGATCACCACCCTTATAAATAAATAATGAACGAATACTAATTATAAATAATGGTGGTATAGTTATTATACAAATAATTTAATATGTTAGTTGGTAAATTTAAAGTAAGAAAATATTTTATAATTTAAGAAACAATAAATTAATGTCACCAATGATTTAATTGTATATTCAAAAACTTAGTGATAAAAAATAACCGATATGCCTATAACTTCAAAGTGATTTCTCTAGTCATATGTATACGGATGATTATCAATAGGGGTGAGCAAAAGGAAAAACCCGACCCTACCCGAGAGCCGATCAAACATAAAATACAGAACCGATTCACTACCCTAAATATAAGGTCGGTTCTGGTCCATAGGTCCAAGTCGGGTTTCACCATGAAAAGAGCCGAGAAACGACCCGACCCTATTTATATGAAAAATTGGAACCGATCTAAATACCTAGGTACTTTGGTTTGGGTCAGGTTAGGTATATTTTCGGTTCGGTTCTAGGTTATTTTCGGCCCGGACCTAAACTTGCTCACCCCTAATTTTCAAAGATGTGATTCAGTTCTAATTACTAAACTTAAAATTGATTATAATTAATTAGAATTTAACTGATTTACAAATGAAGATATAAAGTTGTAATATAATATCAGGTTTTACATTTTTCTTGCTTTTAATGGTAGCCTCGACCAATGAAATTTAACATGATAATTGTTTATCACTATAATTGTACACCGAATTTTTTGTTTACGATTTAATTTAATAATAACAATATATGGTGCAGGATCGATAAGGTGATAAACCAATATTTCATATTGGTTATATCAGATTATTTCCATTGAAAATTTTCAAAAGAATTGTAAACCACGTGATCTATGATTATTATATGATTTATAGAAAGGATATACAATACTTTTTTTTTAAAATTTAGAAATAATGTTTTAAAAAAAAAATTAAAATCTAGGAGAGCAAGTATTGCCAAGTGGCATTATTTGGAGTCTTTTATTATA
Source organism: Helianthus tuberosus (assembly GCA_030545235.1). Classification (NCBI taxonomy): domain Eukaryota; kingdom Viridiplantae; phylum Streptophyta; class Magnoliopsida; order Asterales; family Asteraceae; genus Helianthus; species Helianthus tuberosus. The sequence continues at coordinate 6,320,796 of CM060381.1, read as the reverse complement.
AGTTAGATATAGGGGAAAGTTATCTTGAGAACGCTAAATATTGCGAAAATCATAAGAACGAATGAGAAAACCGATCAAAACCAATTTTTTTTAATACAAAGCTCATTGTAATTAAACTACAACATCGAAAAAAAATTACAACATCAAAAAATTCATTTCTTCTTTCAAAATCTCTCTTATTAGTTTTTTTACACATGTGTAAATTTTCTTTATTTACGAATATATGTGAATTTAAACATGTAAATTTAATTTCTAAAATTGTATTCGAATAATAACTAGGTGTAACACCCGCCGCGTTGCGGCCGGGTTCACATTCACATATCATAGAAGCCAAAAAGACTGTTCGGTATACTTTCGATTCATTACGACATCGACACACGTTGATCCTGTATGAGTGTTGACTTGTAACGTGACTTGTGCTAATCTAGCTGTATTAGTCATTATCGTCAGCTCCACCAACAGAAGCATCAAATGGGTCAAAACCATCGGCACCAGCTGTGTCACAACCCCCGACCACACCCTAGACGGGAGCCGTGAACAGTAAGGTGGTACCGGTGTTTATTAAATTTACAACAGAAAAATTTCATCAGGACCGTAGTTAGGAAAATTTGAGAGATGTAAAACACCACATTTTTAATATTAAAGAACTGTGATAAAACCCATATTACAAACAAAGGTTTTTATAGGGATAAACCCTATTTTGACAAATCATAATGTCTTTTTTTTTATTCTGGTAACATAGCCACTTTATTTAAGCTTTTGGTGCTTCATAACATGCTTCTTTTACTTTCACAGTAAGTTACCTGAAACGCGTTTAAAAACAATTTATCAGCGAAAAATACTAAATACTGGTGAGTTCATTCATTTATATAAAATACATTCTTATAATTAAAACATTTAGAGTTTTTACATTTTTTTATCTTACCAAACTACTATTGGTTAACTCATTGTCCAATAGTAAAGAAACTATTTTAAATAGTATTTGTCACTCGGTGACAGTTCCTGTGACTATGGTCATATCACTCATTGGCTAACCAATTGTCCAATAGTGATGCATAACAAGTAATGTATATAAAATCTCACATACTGACAGTAGTTTACTAGTAAGAATAGAAAGACTTAATCACTATAATATAAGTAACAATTGGAAAACATTTAAGGTTTTGAAAGCATTTGATAAAAAGAAAATGACTCACTTTGTAGATTTAGGGTTTTGATTTATTAAGCTTGGGTTCCGAATAAACACACAATGCAACACGTATTAGTGTATTAACCCAATTCAAACTTTAACGATAATCACGAGATCAAAACCACAAACGGGTTTTACCGGTAATTTATCATCAAATCCTGTAGCAACGCAGCAATGCAAGTAATTGCACCGTTTAGATTACTTTTCATACACACAGTAAGTAAACTATATTTTGTTTGAATGAAGTTTTATATACACAACAACTTATTTTTCTTTCTATTTTTGTCTTTTTCTGTAATAAATGAATTGTAGCATGTAAAATTAACTTGGATATTTAGAATATTGATGAGCAAATCGTATCAAATCCTGTAAACGAACCGGTATCGTATCGGTACCAAATTTACTATACCAAATCATTTTCGGTACCAATTTGGTACCCACCTTTTGGCGTTTTCAGAATCGTTACTTTCGGTTCGATACCGGTCTAGCACCATACCTGTATTTATTTATTTTTACCTTAAAATATCATACCGTATTGTACCGAGCATTTTCGGTGCCGGTACCTAATTTCGATGATTTTCCGGATCGGTATTTTCGCTGCCGTTACCGGTACCTAGCTCATCCATATTTTAACGTGTTAGTACAGTAATAACTGAACTGAAAACAACCGAATTTTCAACGTGTAGGACGTGTGGGTCCTATTATTATATATTAGATTATTTAAACTCGTTTTTTTATGATGGGGTGACTATACTTACCACGTCATTTTATTTATGTTTTGATATTCGGTATATGTTTGCTGTTACTGACACGCTTTTTGTAGTCATTGGGTCTCGCCGCAACGCGCGGACAGAAAATAACTAGTTTATATAAAATCTTTGTTATATGTTACAAGTGTCTTAATGGACGCCGACTCACGTTATTTGCCGGTTGCCCTCGTATGTCATTTCTACCCTTTTCCCTCTTGCCACCTTATGTCATTTCTACCCCTATGCTAAAGAACAGAAGCTCTTGATCGATCCACAATATAATAAGATGGTCATTTTGTAACTAAATCAAAAATAAATACTTTTGTGTCTAGTGTAGCACAAAGTTTTCTATTAACATATATTATAATATAATATTAGGGGTCAAGTTTGTATATATTAGAGTCTTTAAAAATATATTATTATTTATGTCTCATAAACAAAAGGTTTGTATTATCAAGGTGTGATGTAATGGAACTAGTCTTTCCAATAAGGTTGATGTTTAACCCTCATCTTAAATAAAGATATAAATTTAGAAATAACATTGTAGGATATGTGAGTTTTATGTCTCGTGAATAAAAGAAAAATAAGTGAACATATCCTAGTTGTAAACAGATCTTAGATGTAATGGAAATACTCTTTCCAATAAGGTTGTTGTTTAAGCCTCATGGTGAATAAATATATAAATTTAGAAGTAACATTATAACGTATGTGAGTTTTATGTCTCATGAATTAAAGAAAAATAAGTCAACATTTCTTAATAGATTCATATTTGTACGGAAAACACTATTTCAATCGTTTGAAATCATAGTAAAATTTGTTCAATTTAATATTTTTAAAAGCATATTTCTTTTCATTAGAGTACAAAAAGATGTTTTTTACTCTAGTTTTACTTTCCATTGAAAGTGAAATGCTTTTTGGCACTAACAAATAAAATAAACTAGTGTTTAGGACCCGCGCGTTGCGACGGGATCATTAACCAAACGAAAAGTAGACGGAAAAACGTTAAACCACACACGCCTGTTGCGGTGTGTTAACATGCGAAAATTAGACCGTAACGTAAAACATAGAAAAAAAATAAGTCGGCCTAGTACTTGCGCGTTGCGACGGGACACTTTGAGAAAAAAAAAATAGTTTCTACCAAACACACGTGGTGCAACATTTTAACTCGCAAAATTTAGGCGGAAATGTAAAACAAAAAATTTGTAAATGTGAAAAGTACATGAGATCAAAGTTGAAAGTAAAAAAGTATAGGAGTTAAAAATGAAAAATGCGTTGTGATAAATTTATAAAGAGTTAAATGTCATTTTAGTCCCTGTGGTTTGGGCCATTTTGCCAGTTTAGTCCAAAGGTTTCATTTTTAACCTGTGGGTCCAAAAAGGTTTCACAGTTGCCATTTTAGTCCACTTGGTTAACTTCATCCATTTTTTCTGTTAACGAGAAGGCCAATTCTGTTAACTAAAAGGGCAATTCAGCCATATAAAATGACCGAATTGGCCTTCTCGTTAACAGAAATAATGGATGAAGTTAACCCAGTGGACTAAAATGGCAACTGTGAAACCTTTTTGGACCCACAGGTTAAAAATGAAACCTTTGGACTAAACTGGCAAAATGGCCCAAACCACAGGGACTAAAATGGCATTTTACTCATTTATAAAAGATAAAGTATAGGAGGTTAAAGTAAATAACCTATATGAAAGTTTAATAAAGAGAAAAACAATACAACACATTATGTGGTGAAAACTATTTTGAATAAATTATATGATTTTAATAAAATATTTAATAATAATGAAAATTGCATAAATCAGTTGTAATATATGACTTGTAGATTTAACAAATTTGTGACATTACTTGTACCCATAATTAACTCAAGTGTACGTAATTTCTTGAATCAAAGATTCAGTTGCTTGATTGGTAACTTCTAGTGAAGATTATGCATACATCATGTGAACATAAAAAGGATAAAAGATGACGATACCAAAGGGATGATGTTTCAAATACAAATTAAGATGTCATTTCAACACTTGGGTATGTTTGGCATGGAGCTTTTAGGAGCTTCTAACTTTAAGCTTTTAAGAAAAAGCTCCTACTCAATAAAAAGTCTTGTTTGGTTGAAGGAGCTTTAAGCTTTTAGGTTAGGAGCTTGAAGCTTTTGATTGAACGCTACTACTAGTAGCGTTTAGAAGGAGCTACAAGCTTTTAGGGAAAAAATGACTATTTTAACCTCTAAAAATAGGAAACTTTTTAATGCATCAACTTTCTAAATTTTTAGTTATGTCCATTTTGGTCATTTTATACATTTTATTAAAATCTCCAGCTACTCTACCAAACACCAAATATATCTAAAAAGCTACAGCTACTAACTACCAGCTACAGCTACCAGCTTCCAGCCACCAGCTACCAGCTTACAGCTTCCAGCTAGCAGCCACCAGCTACTTTTGCCAAACATACCCCTTGGGATGGCAATGGGTCGGGTTTGGGACGGGTTTAGGTAATCCCAAACCCAAACCCGGTTAGATAAGCTTGTCCCAAACCCGTCCCAAAATCCGTCGAGTTTCTAGCGGGTAAATACCCATCGGGTATCGGGTATACCCGAGGGTTTCGGGTAAACCCGTTAATTTAAAAAGATTACTCGTTGGGTATACTCATCTCAAAACCCATTAGGTATCTATCGGGTAACTACTACCCGGTTACATTTTGTATTGTCATTATAAAAATATATATCAAATAACTACAATGTATACGGAATAGAATACCTATATGTGTAAAAAATGGAAGTGTCATATATATACATATTTAATAATATAAAAGAAATTATATCGGGTATACAATCGGTTAAACGGGTACACTTTATCGGGTAATTGGGTCGGGTAAATGGGTATATCACTAAATCCCAAACCCATCCCAAACCCGCGAAAAAAATAAAAACTATTTCCAAACCCGTCCCAAACCCGATTAACCGACCCGAAACCCGTCCCAAATGTGTCGGGTTTCGGGTTTACCCAACGTGTTCGGGTTTGATTGCCACCCCTAGGTCTATTAGACTAGTGGGTGTGGGGCGTTGGTTGGGGCGGAGGATGTCAGGCAACGCTAGGTAACCCACACCGTGCCAACGGTGGTCACGACGTTGCTCCGCTGGAGTGACTTTGAAGCCTGGCGTTGGGCGGGGGGAGGTCTGAGGTGGCTGCCTTGGATTGGCTGGCGGGAGATGACTGTTTGGGGTTTCCGTTTGCCATAGCCGTTGGGGATGACGGTTTTGAAGTAAAAAATCAAACTTTTAAAAAAATTTACAATTTTTAACATATAAATACCCATCTCAAACTTCATTTTTCCACAACTATTTACAAATCTTCTTCAACCAAACCCACACCAAATAACAAATCTTCTTCAACCAAACCCACATCAAAAAACCGAACATGGTGCATTGGAGAGAGGAGGAGGAGGAGATCGCACTTGTGACATCGATTGTCGATGCACAACGTACGCTACAACGCGGCCAAACCGCGTATTGGGGATGAAACCAACAACACGTAAATTCAAAGACTATATCGGCAATCATTGATTTTCTTTTTTCTAATCAGTGGCCGTGTGATGTGTTTTTGTGGTTTGCTTTTCTAACCTACACCTTCCGTTGCCACATTATATACCACAATTAGTTTAAATCTTTTATTACTTTTTATGTTTATCATTATAAATAATCTTTTTTTTCCGAAATATGATCTTTTATATATTTCCAAGTACAGTTTATTGACTTGCTTATTTTGTGTATGCCTCCATGTAAATTTATTAAAACTCAATAGAAATGTACAAGCAATTGAAGCACAAAAGTAAATATTACGAAAGCTTCTTACGATTTAGTTTTTTTTTACGTCGTTTTCCCTTTTCATTGTTTTAATAATATAATATAATTCTTTTAGGTATTCAACATATAACATTCCGGATTCCATTGAGGAGTGAGTAAGACTTATGGTTTCACCACGTTGCACGTAACAAGCTTTTAGACCTTCTAATTGACAGGAGCGTCGGTCAGGGAATAGGAAGTCCTTGTAGTGCCTTTAAATTCAACGGGCCTTGGCAACCTGGGTGGATGGAGGTCGTTCTCTTGAACTTATCCTTGCGCTTTTTAACCAACCCTCTATAACATACTTGCGCCCCGCTGAGGCTATCAAGAGCACCGATCCTTCTAAGGTGAGCATTAATGTTAAGTAGTGTTTGCGGAGAGTTGTCAATGGACACTTCACGGTTGCGTTACAAGTGGTGTGCTCTTCGAGGGTTGCTCCTCTTGGTGATGCTACCACGAGAGCGTTACTTGCTAAGCATCCTAAAGGCTTCGAAGGTTGCTCCTCGCGGGGCTGCTCAGGGCTGGGGAGATGCCCTGTTTATTTTTACCTTCTTAAAAATATATCATTCTTAATAAAATTTAACTATGGAGTTCATAATGAGTATTTACTAAGAGGCTATTTCTCTGTAACCGATTTTCTTTTTGTATGGAAGCGTGTGTCAACCTTTTCACTCCTAACCTCATTATGAAACAAAAAAAAAAAAAAAAAAAACTAACTAACAAATTAGGCCGCAAGTCAATGATCTCTAATGGCAAATCCTAACCTCAATAGGTTCACAAGCATCTTTGAAAAAAAAATTCTCTATATCAGAAATAATACATATACAATATTTGCAACCCTCAATGTTCGACTTAAGTTTAGAATAGTTATTAAAGGTTATTATGTATGTATTAATGTGTGAAAACATGTGTATAACCCAAGTATAAGAAGTCTGTTGGTATTAGGTTTCACGGACTTAATAGGCAGTTATGCCAAAATCTAATCGGTATGATGGTTAGTTAAATAACTGCTATAGTTGGCAGGTATAAATAAGGATGTTGTAATCCTTTCTGATATATATATATATTGCTCCTAAACACCCGAATTGAAGCACCATTTTCATCGTTTGGAGGACCGTTTCGAGGTAAGTTTTACGTCCATCGACTCGTATCATAGTTCTAATCAAAAGCCCTAAACCATCTGTTTGTAATTCGGAAAAAAACTTAGATACGTTAACTTTTTTTTTTAACGGGGGACCGGTGGAGGAAAAATAGGTGAAAGGTTGGACCGGCAGAGGGAATATTCAAAGGTGGGACTGCCAATGGCCAATGACGTCTAGTCAGGATTATTACAGGCCAATTTCCCTTGATAAACACTATAAGATTATCGATCAACATGGCATCAGAGCAAAGATTTAGGAGCTGTGGATCATTTGAATCATTGTTGGAACCTAAAGATGCATATGTGTCAGGGAACATCGACGGAGATGAAGATTCCCCTATGTTCAAGCTATTGTTTTCAGACGGACCATATGGTCTATACGAAAAGATCATCATAATGATCATGATCAGATGGATCATCAAGAGAGCAGCGAAGACTCTTTATGCATCAAATTGAGTAACTCCCAACATCAATGAAAACGTTCAATCCATGGCTGAAAAGAGAAAGAAGGCACATAATGAATTTGATTTTCAAACTGATGCAAATAAGACCAAATCAAACTATCCAAATATATGTTGCAGTTACTGTATGAAGCCGATCCATGTACTACAGCAGAAATTGTCCAGAGAGAATCAAGAACAACGAATTTCTAATTAACGGCACAAAACATTAAAGTTGGAATGAAATTTGGTTGGCCGGTCTCAAAAGAAAGGAACACGCAAGTGATAACAAGAACCTGTTCAAAAGGTTAAGCAATTCATTCGACATAGAAGGAAAGGCTAGGCTGAACTTCGTAGTAGTGGACAAACACACAAGATCTCAAACGTATACTATGTTCCCACTCTAAAGAAAAATGTATAGAGTATTAGTCCATAACACTTGGTATGCGATTTTTGGAGTGAATTCGTGACCCAGTCGAATGCGACCAAAGAGATGAATACGGGATTTAGGGTTGGAGTTGGAAACTGTCATATCCCGTAAGGCAGTTATCCTTTTAAAAACCAAAATTCACTAAAAAAACATTTAGTTTTCTACTTATATTTTTATAAATTAATTTCCGGAGAATTAAAATTCTAAAGAATTTTTAACATAGCACTTTAATGGAAGCCAAGGGCTGTGCCCCTTGGAAGCCACATTATATAGAGTTCCCGAACGCTTGGAATTCGGTGAGAGCACTGATTTGAAAGAGTATGATATCTCTATCCAGGTTATTAGAAATACAGTGAGACATGTTAAACGGTCACCTTCTAGGTTGAAAAGTCAAGTTCAAACATGGGAGTGCTTGCTAATATGTTCCTACAAGATGGGTCTTGAAGCTAGCTAGAGTTTGCAAGAATTGCTTGCTAACATATGCTGATTTCAATGATCTATACTCCTAGTTAAGTGTGCTAGCTTGGAAATTCTCTCTGACCATTTATTGAGCACAAGATCTTGGCCGTGCCCAAAAAAAAAAAAAAAAAAAAAAAAAACGTATTTTAACTGCAACATCCATTTTTATGGATGCTTTTCCCCTCACAACTAGATCACTCAAAGAGACTTCAAACTAGTTACATATGTCAGATATGTTGTTCAACTTCTGGTATTATTTAGGTTTTCCGAATAGACAATGGCTCAATACAGTCTAAGATATCCAACACAATTTAGCTTTTAAAAAGATGTACAAACCTAAGATAAGTCAAAATCAACACCTAATTTATATACTTGTTAGTTAACACAAAGTAAGAATCACATGCGAAAAAAAACATATAATCTAAAATAAATCACCACAAGTAGGAATTCAACACAATTTGAGCAAATTCAAATTAGAACTAACAGTTAAAGAAAGCATAAGCTGCCACAGTCACAATATAAACCACAAACATGCCACGATATATGATGAAAATGACAAGATAAGCTGGACAAGTATTTCATTGCCACCAACAAGAGATAGAAAACCCTAAACGGTTCCAGAAGAAAGGATCAAAACTGTCTTAAAGTAAGGTATAAATGGCCCTGTATAAGCCCGGTTGGTTGCAGTACTTGTCCAGGACATGATAATGGAATGATTCCACTGATCCCGTGAGATTTTGCAAGTAAGAGTAACAAGGGTAATACCTGGCCCATGAGGGTGATGTAATTCTTTAAGAGCATCATTCCTAGTCCAAGAAATTCACGTTTAGGCAATATATAAAGTTTTCCACCTAAACGATGGAGATGTGGTCTAATATGGGTTGATTAAACTAAACGGAGCTTCTGTTTCATCATCCTGAATGTTCGTGTGTTGTGATACCGCTTCTTCAACATTCCAGTTAAACGGCCTATAATTATCTTGGGCTGAATGTTGGGGCCAACATGAACTTGTACAGGAATTGGGCTCCAGTAATAGAAGTGGTGGAAAATCGGCTTTCGCTTTGGAAGGCTTCGGTCCTTTCTATAGGGGGAAGGCTTACGTTATTGAAGTCGGTCTTTGAATGCCTTGCGGTATACTATTTTTCCCTTTATAAGGCTTCGTTAAAGCTTGATGGGTTGTGACACCATTTTGAAGAATTATTAGACTGAGGAAATCCCCTGTATACATTTAGGATGGACACATGATCACCCTACAAAGTATCAACATCAAATTTCTGAAAACCAACAAAAGAAGTGTTAACCGATTGGTGACAAGTAAGATAGTAATAAACATAATAAGGAAATACTAAAGTTCTTGATACACCTGATGGTCATGAAAATCGACAAACAACTCATCATACGACTTCAGTAACCGAATGGTTGGGGTGGTCACTGATGATTCCCCACGGGGTAGGAGTTCAGCTTTTGTAGCGTGGCCAAAATCAGCTTGTTAGCTAAAATGGAGACGTTCTCAAACTCTTCCCCACATAATGTGCGGAAAATTCCTACCCGAAATGGCACATCAAAAATTTAAGTCATGCTTGGTTTAAAAAAGCGCGAAGCGCTCCGAAGTGTTTTGGTTCCAAAAACTTTAAGCGAAGCTTCAAGCGCGAAGCGAGAGCTTCACGTATAGGAAGCGCTCAAAATTAAAAAAAAAATATTGTACACATCAATATGATCTATTCTACTTGTTAATCAATAACAAACACAAAAACATGATTAAAAACACACTTAACACATAAAAAACATAGTTAAAACATAAATTAAAGTCGAAACACACTTAGGGTAAAGAAACAGGCTTCATTTAACCCTATTTAAAGACTGTTGGGCTTAAAAAATGGCCCAAATGTGACCTGATTGGGCTGAAGCGTCGCTTCAAACCATCATCGCTTCGCGCTTAAAGCTCGCTTCACAGCGCTTCACGTAATGTAACGCTTCAGACCAAAAAAAGCGATGTTTCCAGCGCTTCAGCGCTTCACGCTTAAAGCTCGCTTTAAGCGCGCTTTTTTAAACACAGAAGTCATGGGTAATAAGTCCAAAGGTAGTGGGGAAGCGAGTTACAATCTAAAAAACCTTACCACAGACCTTCTTTTCATCTATAAGGCTGCTTGCATCTTCAAGAATTTTGATCTCAAACGATGCAGGACCAACTTGTTTCTTTAAGTATTCAAGTATAACATTAGCTTCAGGAAGGTCTTTATATTCTTGCACAACTTGTCTGTTTTTCAAGATCTTGATTGTGGGGAAACCTTGTATTTCAAATTGTTCTGCAAGTCCTTTGCTTTCTTTAGCATTGGCATCAACCTTCGCTAAAGTAACTGGAGGATCATATGGCTTGACAACACAGATACAGCCTTTTCATACTGCACGAATATAATACAACGCGTAAATCATTACTCTGGCTCTGGTGCAAGATTCTTACAGTGGCCGCACCTGCCAAAGGACACAGTTTACAAATGTTCGCAATGGATCCAATTTCATAAGTTAATGGTGAGCAAGGTGAACTTAATTTAAACACATAAATTTTTTATAACGAATATACACATACACACCAAATGAAACTCATGAGGTGGACTATAGTATTTGAAATACTCAGTTGTAAGTACATCCCTAGAGTTAAGCAATAAAACCTCGTCGCATGAATCACACAAATAAAACCTAATCTGGATGCCTTACTAATTTCTCGTTTATTTGCTGCGATCATGTGTCAACTACAAAGTTAGATCTGCGTCAAAAATCACACACATTCTCACAAATTTACAAGCAAACAAACAAATAAACCAATCGAAACACATGCAATTCCTTGAATTTGAACTTGAAGATGTCATCTTAACTTCTCTTCCATTTATTATTCTTTCATATACTGGTGGGAAGCTTGAACAAACCAGGGGGAACCAATATTGCTCACACATAGAAGTAAAATAGATTCACCTTTTTGAGTTTTTGGCATCAACTAAAACATACAAAGAAAGTAAATTCTTTTGAATTAAAACCGTCCAATAAGTTTACTTGGCTTATAATGTCATAACCACCAAAGGACATTAATTGTGGACATGCGAAAACATCAAACTAAAAGCATGAGAGAAAAAAAAAAAAAAAAAAAAAAAAAACTCAAATTTTGACATATGTGGCATCCTTTGCAAATCAATAAACTCCATCAGTTTTGAATATTCCGTTAGCAACTCAAACTATAATTTACATGTGCAATTATAAACAAAAAATAAGAACAACCACCACGGTGATATCTTACTGTGAAATGATCGAAAAATTAGATAGCAAAAATCTATAGCTAAAACAAAAAGATACCATTTATGTCCTCCGAAAACGAATAGAGTACAACATTTTGCCAGTCAGTCTTGGAGAAATTTCTATTGCCCAAGTGAACCTTACCAATGGTCGATCATCAAGTATTGGTGCATTAACAGCGTTGGCAGTTTCTTCCTCCCTCTTAATTCCGGCTGCAAAATTTAATTAGATTAAATTAAATAAACTGTGTTTCATCGAGCAGTTAATTGATAGACCGACCATTGTTGCTAAAATTTATATTAGATTAAATTAAATAAACTGTGTTTCATCGAGCAGTTAATTGATTAGATTAAATTCTACTGATCAATCATCAATCTTGAACTTAATTTTGTCTACGTGTGATTTGGGTTTTGCAAATTAATGTAGCAAAATTGTAACTTAAAGTGGAAATTGAGATGGGATTTGCTTACCCTAGCTAACCCATGAGAACGGAGTTGGTGTGTAGGGCTATGTGGGTGGGATTTGCGCCCCCTCAACACCATTACGAGGGCGTTACCGGCCGGGGGTTGAAATCTTGAGAGCGTTATGTCCATAATGGCGTGAATGATTTGCAAATTTTTAGCACCTGTGTGACGTGGCACGACACGGCCCACAAAGGGCCTTTATGACTACACATGGCCTTAGAGTTGGCATAAGAATAATTCATCTTCATTCTCCTTGGCAAGCCCACCCAGTCCCACCATACATGATAGGTAGGCTCTTCTCAAGTGACCCTTTGAACTCGACTAAGTAGGTCCACAGCCTCTGGCGCCAAAAAACCAAAAGTATCAAAATCAAATGGGATAAACACGTGTTTGGTCACTTTACCCGAAGCAGCCTTTAAAACAGTCTGACCCACTGTGAAAGCACTACCCCCTAAGTCCACAAGTGGGGAAACCCCTGTTAGATCCACACACGCATGTTTACCTCCTACCCATCCAAAACACAAAAGGTAACCTAAAAACTAAGCAAAAACAATAAGTAAAGTAGGGGTGTTGTTCGGGTTAATTAAATCCAGATTGGGTGAATCTATTTTTTCAATAGAAAATTTATCCCATAACCGAACTGAATAACAATCGGGTTTATCGGACTCGGTTTAAACACTTTGCGAGTAAACTCGAGTCGGGTTTCGGATGACAAAGATATCTAACAGTGAGAACAGGATTAATATAGCAACTTTTTCAGTTTGGAATAGTTGGTATGATTCGGGTCTTTAACACCTTTGAAATTGGTGCAAAACACATACTCCTAAATAAATTCATCAATATATCATCATACTTTTGATGAGTATGTTTTCCTTATTGAACACCCGCCATCTCTATTCAATAATTTCAACTACAAATCAGATCTAACAAAACTATTCTGATTCCTCCAACAACAGTCGTCATCATCCATAAATACATAAATACACAACACGAAACCGATATCAATGAAACCGGTGCCGGAGACGCAAACCGAACCGGTGCAAGAGAAATCGAAACGCGACAGAAGGTCGCATAAGAAGAAGGAAAAGGACGAACCTATATTAAAATTCATAACACACCATTAAAAGTCAACATGACCAACACGATTGACTGCATAAAAAAAAAAAAAGATATGTAAAAAAATTCAAGCATACAAATGCGTGAATCAATTAAATTCTAAGGAACGAATACTAAGAAATTCGAGTATATAAATGTAGGAATCAATTAAATTCAAAGGAACGAAGAAGAATATGTACTTGATAAATGGCGGTGGAACGACGTGAATGGCGTTTGTGAGAATGGAGATGGTGAGTGTTCAATAATTAACATATGATAAAAGTACCCTTTGGAAGAGGTGTTTGCATCACATGGTATGGCAACCTTTTAAATAGTCACCACTATTGAACCATCATGATCGTTCATATTTATATATATGTGATTTAGCAAACCATCGCAGCCATTTGAAGAGCATTATACATGTTAATTTGTTAATCAAACCATCATGTCTGTTTATCAAGAAATAAACCAACGCCTCTCCTTAAACTGACCACGATCCATCTCACAAATCCAGGCCGTGTCTTGAATCATCACGTTTGGTAGCGATTCAACCACTGTGTCACCTAGCCATATGAAAAGCTCTTAGCACGTGCCTAACCAACCACCAACAAAAACTTGACACCCTTGGTGATCTTTGGAAGAACGCGGGTGTAGACATCGGAAAGTTGGCATTCGCAGTGGTGGTCAACATGATGTCCAACACATGCGTGTTGTTAAACGTGACCACCTACGAGTCGGATGATATCGGGGGATTTAAAACGGCCGTGAAGACAGGAAGTTTAACATAGCGGCCATGAATGAATCCGTTGGACCATCAAAACATAAGACGACATGGGAAGGCGGTTTATAGCTGGCTTGATAAGGTGACATAACGGTTCATAAGGGTGGAGGGTGTCTTAGACACACTTGTCAAACTCATCACAACCCCTCTCTCTTCCACATCAGCGCAACTCTAGCTTTCATACCTGCTCGACCACCATGAAGCCGTTCCTACTGCGAGTTTTGTATGCTTCACTATTACGTTGTGTATGTCACAACAACAGACGCGTGTACTAGTAACTAAAACAGGTACCTAATGCCAACCGATGGTTTTTTCTTACGCAACAAAACACCACCACGTCTGAAGAAATACTTGAATAATACCAAAGTGCAAAATGAAAACAGTCGACTTACAAACCATCAGCAAAAATAAAATGTGAATTCAAGAGTCTAAAGCTTAAGGAAAATAAGTTAAGGTAGAAAGCATAATCTGAGAGTCCAGGCAACTTTCATCTCAATCCCGATCAACCCTGCAGCGAAAACAAAGAAAGCGGCTGAGCTTGTGCAGCAGATGACAAACAACAGATAGTAATAATTTCTCAAATAGCAACGCAAACAAGCCACAATAAAAGTAAATATGATCAGAATGTTGACTCTTATGACATGAGTTTTGATGTCAACAATGGGTGGTTTCATTTGAAGCTCAGTCTATTCTATTTGTTATTACCAAACTTTTGTAATTAATTAATAAAAGTATTAAGAAATCTTGGTTTAAAATTATAAATTAGTTTTCCCCATAACACATACAGAGTTTCTTTTCCATACTTTGACTTCAAAAGATACTCCCTCCCTCATATCAGAAGTAAAATTGAGAAGTCAACAAAATTACTTTATTATTATATTGATTCCATCAGGTTAAGTAAACTTATGCTAAAAAAAAATGTTTAAAAAATATATAATTTTTGACATTGAAAGTCAAACCAGCAACAAAGTAGTGAATTTTACCTTTTTTTGGTTCTGACTTGGACGTTCCGGAAGGCTAGCTTATCGTTGGGGTCTGGGTGTTCAATGAGCCTGATCAACTTCCAAAACCGAAAAATCTTCTCCTTCTCTTCATCGGTCTTGAAGGATCTGCCTTTTCTAATGTTATCCGCTTCGAAAAGAGCCCTCCTTTCATCCTCTGTTTTCCCCACGATCGACACAAGAAATCTTCTTGTTGTTGAATAATTAACAGAAGAAGAAGAAGAAGAATCACATAATCGAAGCACCGATTTTGATTTTTTCCACAGCAGGGCCATTGGCTTGGCTTTGCGTCCAAACAAACTATTTCTTTCTTTCTGTAACCCTAATAATAATTGTTATTACCAACTTATTTATTTGAGAGTAAATTACACTATTCGTCCCTCTAGTTTACAGATATTGCAACTATGATCCTCATGGATTAAGAATTACACAACCGATCATAGTAAGTGATGACTTCGCGAAAAGGCTTGTTACTTTCACCATCTGTGTCTTAAACTTTGTGTTAATTTCACTGTTTTTTCGATGTGTAAGTTGTTTTTCATCACCACCAAATTTCGACGAATGTGTTGTTTTGTTGGTTGATGGATAAGTGTTTGGGGTAGTTTAGGGTTTAAGACTAGTTTCAGTAGAATATGTTTTGTTATTCAAGTGATGGATACGATAGGAAGCGTACGGTAGCAAGTGCTAACGTGCACTGGATGTTGTTGTTGTTGTTTAATAGAAAAAAGTGTTTTGCAAGCGAAGTGTATGTTCGTTGAATGTTGATACCTATGCCATGGTATTAACTGAAACCTAATAAACCCATTCTGACCCATCTAAATGTAAATGTTAACCCAAAACAGCCCATGACTTTCTTTGTGAAGTCCATATCAACCCAAATGTAGACCCTTGGGCCAAAATTGCCAGGTCTAAATATAACAATTTTAATCAATTTTTTTTAATCAATTTTTTTTTCAAAATATAACAATTTTTATATCCCTCTACCCATAGCGACTTCCATATCTGTATGATTAAACAATTTTAATCAATTTTTTTTCAAAATATAACAATTTTTATTTAATTTTAAAATAATAAAAATTAAAAAAAAACTATATATTTACGACGTCTTAGGTTTCGACGCTCGAAATGGACCTAATCTCGTTACGGACGACCCGAACGGTATATTATAATTATTATCTATCTACGACGTATTAGGTTTCGAGGCTCGTTACGGACCTACGCGCGATACGGACGTTTCGACTAAAAAATTTAAAAAAAAACTATATATTTACGACGTCTTAGGTTTCGACGCTCGAAATGGACCTAATCGCGTTACGGACGACCCGAACGGTATATTATAACTATTATCTATCTGCGACGTATTAGGTTTCGACACTCATTACGGACCTACACGCGATACGGATGTTTCGACTAAAAAATAAAAATAAAAACTATATATTTACGACGTCTTAGGTTTCGACGCTCGAAATGGACCTAATCGCGTTACGGACGACCCGAACGGTATATTATAATTATTATCTAT
Organism: Helianthus tuberosus; assembly: GCA_030545235.1. Classification (NCBI taxonomy): domain Eukaryota; kingdom Viridiplantae; phylum Streptophyta; class Magnoliopsida; order Asterales; family Asteraceae; genus Helianthus; species Helianthus tuberosus. The sequence continues at coordinate 6,304,402 of CM060381.1, read as the reverse complement.
CTACGACGTATTAGGTTTCAAGGCTCGTTTCGGACCTACGCGCGATACGGACGTTTCGACTAAAAAATAAAAAAAAAACTATATATTTACGACGTCTTAGGTTTCGATGCTCGAAATGGATCTAATCGCGTTACGGACGACCCGAACGGTATATTATAACTATTATCTATCTACGACGTATTAGGTTTCGACGCTCTTTACGGATCTATGCGCGATACGGACGTTTCGACTAAAAAATAAAAAAAAACTATATATTTATGACATCTTAGGTTTCGACGCTCGAAATGGACCTAATCGCGTTACGGACGACCCAAACGGTATATTATAATTATTATCTATCTACGACGTATTAGGTTTCGAGGCTCGTTACGGACCTACGCGCGATACGGACGTTTCGACTAAAAAATAAAAAAAACTATATATTTACGACGTCTTAGGTTTCGACGCTCGAAATGAACCTAATCGCGTTACGGACGATCCGAACGGTATATTATAATTATTATCTATCTACGACGTATTAGGTTTCGACGCTCGTTACGGACCTATGCGCGATACGGATGTTTCGACTAAAAAATTAAAAAAAAAAACTATATATTTACGACGTCTTAGGTTTCGACGCTCGAAATGGACCTAATCGCGTTACGGACGACCCGAACGGCACATTATAACTATTATCTATCTACGACGTATTAGGTTTCGACTCTCGTTACGGACCTACGCACGATACGGACGTTTCGGCTAAAACACTGAAATTTTGAACCGATACGATGCGTATAGGCTGATACGTATCGTATCAGTTCAAATGTTCTTGAAAAAACACTGAAATTATGAATCGATACGTATCGTATAGGCCGATACACATCGTATCAAACCATGTGTTCTTGAAAAAAAATTAAATTTTGAACCGATACGATGCGTATAGGCCAATACGCATCGTATCGATTCAAAAGTTCTTGAAAACCCCCCAAAAAATCACACTGAACCTATGGCTAAAATGCAAAATTGAAATCGTTAAAATGATGAGGGTTTGGAGATGAATACCGTACTAGTCTTCGATCTTGAAATCTCGACCGTATGTATACCACCGTATGTGTGTGTATTTTGGTGTATTTTGAGTTTTGTTTGTTTTTGGATCGTATCAACCCCTTGTGTTTTAAGGGGTTATATCGTTTTCTCATTCTATACGAATCGTATAAATCTATACGATGTGTAGTAAATTACCAACATACCCCTGTTTTTTAAATAAATCCAGGGGATAATACGCATCGTATAGATCTATTCATCTATACGATGCGTATTTGAGGTTAATACGAATATACGATACAACTTTGGCCTATACGATCGTATATGCCATAGTTTGAAAATTTGGTTTTTAGTGTTTTCCTCGGTTCGACGCGTATACGAGTTGTTTTTTGACGAACTTCCGCATATTTTGTCGTTTTATGACGTATGACTTCAACATACGTCGTTTCGGTGACGTTCGATTGCGTGCGAATATTGTATTTTACGATTACGTACAGTTTTGTTTGAAGTCCACTTGTACTCCATAGTGTCGTGTTATATGTATACGCTCATCGAAAATATCAATAGTCGCGTATTTTTTTGCGAATTTTAGAGCATTATATCGTATTTTAAGGTATTTTAACATATTTTCATGTATCTTAGGGTATTTTAAGGTATTTTAGCGCATTGTAGCGTATTTTCGCGTATTTTAGCAAATTTTAGCGTATTTAATTGTATTTTGACGTATTTTACGGTATTTTCGAACATTTTAGCGTACTTTAGAGCATTATATCGTATTTTAAGGTATTTTAACATATTTTCATGTATCTTAGGGTATTTTAGCGCATTTTAGCGTATTTCGGCGTATTTTAGCATATTTTAGCCTATTTAATTGTATTTTTACGTATTTTACCGTATTTTCGAACATTTTAGCGTACTTTAGAGCATTATATCGTATTTTAAGGTATTTTAACATATTTTCATGTATCTCAGGGTATTTTAAGGTATTTTAGCACATTTTAAAGTATTTCGGCGTATTTTAGCATATTTTAGCGTATTTAATTGTATTTTGACGTATTTTACCGTATTTTCGAACATTTTAGAGTACTTTAGAGCATTATATCGTATTTTAAGGTATTTTAACATATTTTCATGTATCTTAGGGTATTTTAAGGTATTTTAGCGCATTTTAGCGTATTTTGGCGTGTTTTAGCATATTTTAGCGTATTTAATTGTATTTTGACGTATTTTACCGTGTTTTCGAACATTTTAGCGTACTTTAGAGCATTATATCGTATTTTAAGGTATTTTAACATATTTTCATGTATCTTAGGGTATTTTAAGGTATTTTAGCGCATTTTAGCGTATTTCGGCGTATTTTAGCATAATTTAGCGTATTTAATTTTATTTTGACGTATTCTACCGTATTTTCAAACATTTTAGCGTACTTTAGAGCATTATATCGTATTTTAAGGTATTTTAACATATTTTCATGCATCTTAGGGTATTTTAAGGTATTTTAGCGCATTTTAGCGTATTTCGGCGTATTTTAGCATATTTTGGCGTATTTAATTGTATTTTGACGTATTTTACCGTATTTTCGAACATTTTAGCGTACTTTAGAGCATTATATCGTATTTTAAGGTATTTTAACATATTTTCATGTATCTTAGGGTATTTTAAGGTATTTTAGCGCATTTTCGTATTACAAATTAATCAATATAATGCATTGATTTGACAATAAACGAATGGAATACATTATACAAATAAATTATTCATTAAAATTACAAATCAATCAATAACAAGCAATGTAGGGTCAATGTTAGGCTTCCTTAGCATATCATACCACGCTATCTTTTCCGTGTAGTTTTTCGTCCAACGTAAAGCTTCTTCGCGCGCGCGTTTACTCCACGTAAGGTTCGGTGGCGGCATTGGATAGTCCCCTTCAAGTCTGACGTGGATGAAATGACTACCATTAACAAATAACAGTGAAACGAACTGATGGGGGTCACGTGCGTACTTTGGATCATATAAGTAGAACAACCTCGGGTGTCTAATATGTGAACAATCACACCAAACTTATTGGCAAGAAGGAGTGCTGCTTGAGGCATCTCCATCCAATTTTCCCTAGGTGCCATTCCAACCCCAGTAAAATCTATTCTCTGTACTTGTAGGTCGTAGTCCCCTGGTAATTTACTATCGAAGACGTACTTCCACACTTCTTTGTTCGGACCCGCCAGCTCTTCAAGTAGTTGGTTTCGAATATACCCAAAGTAATCTTGTTCCAACCCTAAACCCACAGCCGCCGCCCAAAACCCACAATGTCCATCCGGCCTGACATCTTTTATTCTTGAAATGTAGGGGTGTAACACTTATTAAATTTGTGTTTTGTATCTGTGCGCATATTCAAGCATCCCTCATCAGTGATTAACAGGCATTGCCCTTGCTAGGCTCTTCTTCACGTGAAGATGTTGAATGACCGCGTCTATTTAACGACCTTTGAGACTTTAGAGACATTGCAGACGTAGACGGTATTAGGGAATCTTGGGATGGTACATAAGAGCTATGTCGAGGAGGGTCACACCTACTTTGTTGTCTGGGAGGCCCAACTGAGCTACCTCTAGCAGCTTGCTCTTTTCTTTGTTGTTGGACCTTGGAAGTTGGCCATCCGCGAGTGTTTTCTTGTACGACAAGCGGTTTTTTGTGGCTCATATATGGGTTTACCACCGCCATGATCTTCGATAAGACGATTTTCCTCACTTGCGGGGGTTGGGTAGACAATTTTTGTTTCACATATTCTAATTGTTTGTCTACATCAACATCTTCCTCATCAAAATTTGATGGGTTCAGGTCAAGTTTTCTCCAGAAAATGTCTATATCTTCGAGCTGAATGACGCAGTCTGCAAAACAAAAAAAAGAGCATTAGACAATTATATTAAATTAAGACAACAAAACATTTGTTATAAGTCTATAAGTACCTGTATTCTGCAATCTCTCCAGGCGACAGGCACATAACAACCCGACACCCGAGTACAGCTGGCAGCCACATGTTGATCCGAATGACCGTAACGTGTCTATTCTCCGTGTTAGATTGTTTTCCAATAGGTTAAGAGCATGGATGGAAACTTTAAGAAGTAGGTTGCAAAACATAGGAATCTGAAGGTGGCTGTTCATTTGCTTGGTGCGGCTTTCTTCCAAGGATTTCTTTATTTGCGCATATTGCTTTAGTACCAAGGTGTCCACCTTTTTCACCAGCGTTTCCAGACTGCATCTTGGTGTAGTAAGCTGTTTCTTTAATGAAGCATGTGTGCCTTCAGCTCTGATTGTTGTAGTTTGGAAGAATGTCAGGGTTTGATTGGTCCATGCAGATACGAACAATTGTCTGGAGGTGCTTAACCAGTTATTCCATAGGTAATCAAAAACATCTGAAAAAAAAATAAACATATTCAAATTATATATCAATTTGTATGAATGTATTTACTTAGAGAGAACATACATGTACGTTGTTGACAAGGTGTCTCTGAAGGTTGAGGACGTTATATTTGTATAACTCTTCGGTAGCGGAATTACACACTGTTTTCCACTGATTTATAAAGGCATCCCAATCTTGCCCATTAAACGAATTCTTGCAGTGCTTCACAATGTTTTGCAAGATGTGGAACCTGCAGAGATATCTGTGTGCGCCAGGGAATATTTTTCTACACGTATTTATCAGTGCCTGGTCCCTGTCCATTAGAATTACACACGGCTCCATGCACTCGTGCAGCATAGACCTGACCCTCTCCATGACCCAGACGTACGTTGCCTCCTGCTCGTTTGAAAGAAATGCATGCGCAACACAGAAGGTGTGGTTTGTCGACGTCATACCCACAACTTGCAAAAACGGAAGATTGTACATGTTAGTCTTGTAGGTAGCTTCGATCATAAGCACATGCGGGAATGCCCTCCACATTTCAAAGGACTTATCGTGACAGAAAAATACATGCTGAACGACGTTGGTGGAAGGTTCCGCTTGTATGTAATAGGTCATCTTTTTTTCCTGGAGGATTTGTTCTAGTCGCTGCATGGGAGACGGTTTTTTCTCGAACTTCGCGGCCCTAATCTTTTGGCGAGCGTTGTGTATGTCTTTCGGAACACATTTGTTCTCAGGGTTCTGTTCGGTTACGGCCTTCCAGATTGTATGGGGTTGTATGTCTTGATCTGTCAGCTCTTGCACCAGCCTAAACTCATTAGGAGTAAGCCTCCTGGCATACGCGTAACCCTCCAGATGTTCAGCAGGGCCGTGGTTGTGCGCCTCGTTAAAATTTTTGTTCAGAAAATCTATCCCCCAAGCCCGATGACTTTGGTCGAGACGACCTATCACCATAAAAGGGCACGCGGATTTTTTGCTGCCGGTTTTCCTAACCGTGGCCTTACTCTCATGCTCGCCGCTATGACAACATTGGAGCAACACCCGGTTATCCTTGGACCGTCTGCTAACAATTATGTATCCGTTGGCTAAACCCCTTCGTTTTACCCAACTTTCCAAATCATCGCGAGATAAAAAATCCTAAAAATATAACAAGTAATTTAATAAAATACAACAATTTTGAATGTACTTTTTTAAAAATTCTTAAAAAAATATAACAATTTTAATTAATTTTATAAAAACATAACATTTTAATTAATTTTATAAAAATATAACATTTTTTAATTATTTTTTATGCTATTTAAAAAATATAACAATTTTGAAGGTATTTTTTCTTTACAATTTTTTATTATTGTGCAAATTATTATTGTTTTTTATTCCGAGGAACGTGCGAATTATGCATCGGTTTTGAAATGAACGAGGTAACAAGTATTAAAACACATAGAAATTGAGATAAAGTAAAAGAGAGGCTTGATAAGACATCAGATTGTTTCGGGTTTAGAAACTTCGACTATTCCAAAGTGAATCGAAAGTCCTTTCAAATTAGGGAAACGTGCTTTGGCCTATAGGTAAAATACTCTCGTCGAGAAGCGATTAACAGTACTTTACCTTTCCAGTTACTACACGTCCCTAATCGATTGAAAAATCGAAACTTTGGCGGGATTGAAAATCAAGGAACGGGATTAGTCGACAAGATGCGGGTTTCACCCCTAACTTGAAGATTTGGCGGGATTGAAAACTACCATTAAATGGACGAAGGACGAGGAATGCACGTTGACTCGGGCGTGGCTCGACATTTCGGAGGACGAAGACACCGGTAACTCTTATATATTTTTTTTACTTATTTTTTACTTTTATTTTTAACATACAACTTATATTTTTATTTTTTTTAATTTGTAGCAAACTTTCAAACGGCCCCGTTTTTTGGGATAGGGTTCGTGCACTCTTTTTAGCACGTGGGGTCAAGGCGAACATCGGGACAAAGATTCCATTTCTAGCAAATGGACCGACATCAACAACAAGTATCACGCGTTCCAAGAAGTTTACCAACGTAACTACGATAATCGCCCGAGCGGTGAAAGTGACGTCGGGGTTTTAACGAGGACTTTGGAGGAGTTCGATAGGACGAAATGCCCTTTCACGTACTATAAGTGTTGGGAACTACTACGAAAAAGTCCAAAGTGGGCGCTAGTTAATCCAATGACGTCTAGTAGTAGACGTCGAGCTAAAAGGTCAAAAACATCATCCTCCGTTGACCCTTCAACTCCGACATCGGATGCCCGCAACGTCGATTTAAATTAGGTGGTGGACGTTGACGAGGAACTTCAAGAAGAGTTGAACCGACTGCCCGGTAGAAGAAAGGATAAGCGAACCGGGAAAAAACGGTCGAGTCGTCTTCCGATCTCGAGTTAAAGGATGATTTCGAGGAGATGAACCGTCGTCTCCAAGACATTCGCGACCTCGGCCACAAACGTTGGGAGATTATGAAAGAACGAGTGGCCGAAACCAAAAAGTTTAACGAGATGCAAGAGGCGAGGCAAATGGAAAAGGACATTGAGTTTTTGTCCAAACCGATCGACTACCTCCAAGGCGACGCGTTGATTCTTACGCAAATGCGTCGCCAAAAAATTCGAGAAAATATGGACTCTAGATCATCTATTTTTTTTCGGTTTTTTTTCTGTTTTTTTTTTTCGGTTTTTTTTTTTTTTGTTATTTCAAGTAGTGTAATTTTTATTTTAAATTAATGAAGATTTTTATGTTTTAAATTAAAAAAAAAATAATTGTCAAATGATTGCATGAGCGTTATTGGAATAATGCCCCACTACACCTCTTTTGCTATAATGCCCAACGCTGACTAGGATGCAGTGGCGGACCCAGGATTTTTGGACAATGGGGTCCAAAAAAAAACACAAAAAAACGAAGAAACAGTCATTGAACCCATGACCTTTTGTGTGTAAACAAGGGGTTTTACCACTCCACTATGCTCACTTTCATTGTTATGGGGTCCAACTAAATTATTTTATGGGGTCCATAGACAATTTTATATACCGTTTCTACTACTTTTTAAAAAAAGATTGGGGTCCGGGGACCCCGTTCCTCGTAACGTAGGTCCGCCCCTGCTAGGATGCCACGTGTCGGATAATGCCCCATGGTGGAGGCATTATTTTTGTTCATCACTACGGATGTTCTAATAATCAATCTTAGAATAAGGTGGTCGGTCTTGACGAAAATATGGTACGAAAAAAAAAAAAAAAAAAAAAAAAAAAAAAAAACCTAGTTGGGTTGGATGTGTCAGCCAGACCGCAGGTTTTACGGAATTTAACATTTTGAAGGCTTGGTTTTCGTGGTTCACGATACATTTACACAAACTACATATTCCAAAACTAAATATTATAATTATATTATTAATAAAGGAAAAAACGACTGACTCAATTTATAAGACCTATTATATGTTTCAAAACAATTAAACCGTCAAACTACATATAAAAATAACAGTTATTGAATTTTATCACCCCCAACTATCACTTTGACCCCCATCATCCCCAACTTAACACTTAATGTATTCTATCACCATATCGTTAACTGATCACTAACTTTTGATCCTGTTACTATACTTTTGGGAGTGTCATATGGATCTTAGGAAGGTTTTAGGGATCTTAGGACACCCCAAATGTATAGTAACATGATCAAAAGTTAGTAATTAATTAACGACGTGGTGACAGAACACACTAAGTGTTAAGTTGGGAGTGGCGGGCGTCAAAGTGATAGTTAGAGGTGATAAAATCCAATAACCCTAAAAATAATCATATAGTTTGAATATGAAACACGCAAGACCAGCTGTGGACAGTTGAAAATTTAACACCCCATCCATCCTACAACTTCAACTACAACTAGACATCCATTAAAATGGGAGAGAAATAATATTTTAATTCAAATGCCATAAATGTTACCATCTCACATCTGGACGTTACTCCAAATCCTCCTAGCCTTTATTTATATTCCCGTTTAGAACACTCTCATACACTCATGTTAACTTAAAGTGAGCTCATCATAGAAAATAAATAAGTGGACAATGGGGATCATTTCGTTGATTACAGGATGGCCAGGCCCTAGCGGCTTCGGATCAGCCACCACCGCCGAACAAGTGACAGAAGGAATCGATGCATCCCATCTGACTGTAGTCATTACAGGTAACGTATCATAACTGGTTTAGCCTATCTTACTCACCAACACCAATGAACCATAACTGGCTTAGCCATGTTGACCCGATAATTTGACTAGTAAGTCTTGACTTTTTCTAAATTACCAAAACAACCGTTTGACATTTAAAAATAAAAAAAATAAAGCTCAACCAATAACATGAGTTCACATACTCACATGGCAAACCCTTGGTGAAGTAGCAATTTAAGCCCGTTGGTTGTCGCTAGGGGTGTAAATAAGCCGGGCCAAGCCTGAGCCTTTCACTACTTGAGTTTGGCTTGTCATGTTTTTTTGAAACTCTAGTTGGGCTTGGTTCGAGTCTACTTAATTAAGCTCGAGCTCGGTTCAACTCGGCTCGAGCTATTTTAAGAACAATCTCAAACGAGATAAAAGTTGGGTTCGAGCTCGCTTCAACATCGTTTACTATTAGTATATTACAAAGTATCATATGGGTCTAAGTTGAAACCGACTTGGGTTTTTTAGAATTCGGTTATAATCAACATTATCACTATATTATATATAAAAAACTAAAATTTTGTTTGGGCTCGTTTAGGCTCGCAAGCCTAAACGAGCTTAGTATTTTAGGCTCGAGCTCGATAACTAATGAGCTGTATTTCAGGCTCAAGTTCGGGCTCGGCTCATTAATGCTCAACCCGTTCGAGATTTATCCGAGCCGATGAGTAGCTCTCGATCATCTAGACTTGTTTATACCCTAGTGTTTATCAAAGAGAATGGTGTTTTTACAATGTATATTATTACAAAATCACTTTTTTTTATTACTTATTTTTATTTTACGTATAACGTTTTTATATATACTTTTATTTTACAAGTTAAATTTTTATATTAATTATTTTAATTTTGCAGATAACGTTTTTATCTTAATTTTTTTTTCAAGTAAAATTCTTACATCAGTTATTTTTACTTTATTAATGCTATTTATTAATTTCTTTTTTTACATATAGTATCTTAAAATTATTTAATTTTTTTATAAATAAATTTTTTATTAGCATAATTGATATTAGAGATACCAACCATTATATTATATTATATTATATTACTAGTATTAAGCCACTGTGTTATAGCGGTTGTTATAAAACTGTGGTAAGTAGTAGCAATGCTATACCATTGTCAGCGACCACCAACACCGGAAAAGCTCGTAAAAACAAAATAAATAAAAACGGAAAAAAAATAACGCCGAGCCAAATGCAGTCGTAAAATCTTTGAATCATGCACGCCCGTTGCTGAGAAACTAAACCGAAACGTAAAACATAGAAAAAAATAACTAAGTCCATCCAGGACCCGCGTGTTGGACGAACTTGTCAAACGCAGAAAAATAGATGTGATGCGACGGGCCAGTCAAACAGGAAAAAAATATAAGAAAAAATGTTGAACCCCACACGCGTGTTGCGGTGCGTTAACTCAAAAAATTTAGAACGTAATGAAAACCTTGGGAAAGATGAAAAGTATGATGGACCAAAATTGAAAATAAAAAATAGTTGGGATTAAATTGCAAAAGATGAAAAACTTTGTTGTTAAAAGTAAAAACACAAAGGTCTAAATTGCAAAATTGAAGTTATTTATTAATTTTAGATAAAGATAAGGATAAAAATAAGTGATATCTATATATTGGTTATTAATTAATATTAATATTAAAAGAAATTTATTAAACAAATATAAATAAAATTTAGAGTTAATTACATAGTTACTCCCTGTGGTTTGCACAAAATAACATACTTAGGTACTAATAGTTTAAAATCACCTTCTAGGGTATTAACTTTTCATTTTGTAACGTTTGGAGGTATCAACTTCTAGGGTATTAACATAGTTAGTCCATGTGGTTTGCAAAAAATAACATATTTAGGTACTAATAGAATGTGATTTTAAACCTACAAATAACGTTAATACCTCCAAACGTTACAAAATGAAAAGTTAATACCCTAGAATGTGATTTTAAACTATTAGTACCTAAGTATGTTATTTGTGCAAACCACAGGGACTAACTATGTAATTAACTCTAAAATTTATGAGGTTGAAGGATATAATATCATGTGACATTATTTGGAGTCTTTTATTATAATTTATATATTATATTATATAATTTGATTTGATTTGATTTGATTTTACCCTATTTTATTTTAGGGTAGGAATCTACTTACACCCCCGTATACTTTAATAACCTATTTTCTTTTCCTTTTTATTTAACTAAATTACTTTTCTACTACCTTTGAACTTTAGTAATATTATTATACATACGTTTTTACACCGATATGTTATAAAAGGTTTAACATATTCTATGCTATACCAAAAAAACGTGAACAGTGATTTGCTCTTCTTGGGTCATGTGACGGAGGGGTGTTTATCGAATCGAATATCGAATTTTCGAATTATTCAAATCGAATTATTTGAATAGTTTTTATTTTTCCTTGAACTCGTATTCGATTCGAATTCGATTAAAACCTACCGAATTCGATTCGAATTCGTATTCGATTTAAAATTCGAATTCGATTATTCGAATCGAATTTGAATAAATTCGATTTAATTCAGATTCTTTAAAAACATGTAAAAAACTTTCAAAATGAAACATAAATTTTAAAGCAGCCATAAAGCACGATACCACCTTAAAAAAGTTCTAAATAAAGTACCACAAGTCTAAAATTCAAAACGAGAAGTCGGAAATAACCACTCCACATTACAAGTTAATATTTTTACGCTTATAAATCTATTGATAGATTTGTTACTTAGGTTTTAGTAATGTGCCATGTAGTGGGTTTGGTAATGGGTAATTTTAATACTTGGAAAAAATTTGAAAATAATTTATAGTATAGCCTAATAAAAGTTATATATCTTTCTATACTAATAAATAAAAATCCTTTTGTACACGTGTCATCCTCTGGTGATTTCTCACTCTTATTTTTCTATTTCTCTATTCTATTAAATAATAATAATAATAATCTTAATATAATAATAAACATCAATTTAACTAAATCTATTTATCTCTTTTGTTTTCATAATTTGAAATTAATTTAATTAAAATCTGAATTTAATTTAATAGTCGATTTCTTATACGGATAAAAGAAATTCTTATATAATACAACCACACACTTTTAAACGTTTTCATAATCTGATATAAAGTTAATAGTTGATAAAAGAAATTCTTATAAATTACAACCACACACTTTTAAACGTTTTAACTTGATAGTGTTATTTGTTAATATCAATTAAAACAATGCAGCACTGTCAACATAATAAATAAATATATTTAGTGATAAAAATTTCAATAATAAAAAATTTAAAAAAAGTTTATGAATGATGAAATTTACATTTACATAATTAATAAACATACTCAAAATGTAATAAAAGTATGCGGGTTATTATTCGATAGCCATGCTGGTGTGATACACGTATTTATTCAATCCGAGTACTACATAAGTTTTTTAAAATACATAACCTTTTTGTTATTAACATTTACTCAAACCGTGTAACACACAAGATTATTGCAATATATAAATAAATTTGATGAAACAATGGTTAACCGGGTGGGGTTAACTCACTGGTCTCATCAAGTAGGGTTAATCCTTTCTTTCCGAGGATCTCTGGCTGGATCGTCCGCTGGTTGGTTTCCCGCACAAGGAAACAAGCCGTGGCTCGTAACAAGGAGGATGGGGTGGGGGTGCTCCTTGTTACCACTCTCCGGCGTGAGAATCAGTAATTTGCTTCAGAAGCAAAGTGTGATAGTAGTAGTAGTGAGGGAGTTGAGAAGTGATACCTCAAACCTGGTTTGGGATGAGTATTTATAGCCGAGGAGTGGAGGAGGGTAGTTGAGTAGTTAGCCTGACATCGCACAGCTACTTGCAGGTGTGTCAGACCTGTCGGTCACGGTGGTGATGCCACGTCCTGTTGTGGTGTCAGACTGTTGCACACATGTCGGCTAATAGGCGACTGTTCCCAGTGCCACTTGCACTGTGGTGTCAGACCCACTTGCCTTATGGGCAGGATGCGGTGCCAGGCCGCATCGCTGCTTGCGGTCACTTATGTTGTTCCCGCGTTCTTTGTTCTATCCAGGATGCATACGGGATGCGGTGTCATGCCGCATCGCCGCTTAGTGACTGTTACTGTTGTCCAGATCCCTTGTCGTGACGAAAATGTTCATAGGATGCGGTGCCAGGCCGCATCGCTATGCGTAACATCTGTTTTCGTACTTAAGGTAAGTCTTCTCATCACTGGACAGATTGGACCGTTGTGTTCGCGCGTGCCCGCACGGACACAGGTAAGTTATTGCTAGTGGGGTTTTTTTAATAAGGGTAATGGTCATTCGCGGTCATACTGACGCGAGATCTGGGACCATAGCCCTTCAAGTCCCCCAGTCTAGTGTTTCTTCCTTATGCAAGTTGCATGTGGGAGGAATACTGGACTATGGTGTCTAGAAGGTAGAATATGGGCCATTCGGATGGCTCCTCCTTTAAGTAAATCAAGTTGTTGACCGTTCGGTTGACAGTCCGTTTGGTCGGTAGGCCTTTCGAGTGGATTGTTTCTTCCTTTGAGAAGGATGTCCGGTGAGCAAGTTCCGTCTGATGCGGAATTCTCAGCCAAGGACTTGACTCTTGGTCTACCTTTTCCTGATGTCATCAGCCACCTGTTGGTGTTTCGAACAAACCTTTGAAACGGTGACTGAAGGTGTTAGCAGGGTTCGAACCAACCTTTGAGATCGTGACGGAAGATGTCTGTCTCCGCCACTCTAGTTGTAACCTCTGCGTCAGCTAATGCAAAGTTGTAAGTACTTTGCTCAAGCTCAATGTTCAGCAACTGGACATGCAACGATTATCCTTGTTTTGTGGGGCGTTCGTGTTCTCCAGTTTAGCTCTCAAGCAACCGCACGTCCTCTGCGGTTTTAGCTCTCTAGTAACCGCACGCCTTTGCGGTTACCTCGTTGCTGCACATCGTTGGCCATGTGTGGTCGAACTATGTGAGGTACTTGCGTCATTGTTGGCCGTGTTTGGTCGAACAATTTGAATCTGGACTATGGGCAAATGGACATGGTCATAGGCATGGTTGTGCCCACCATTGTTTATTCTGTGTGGTCCAAAGTTGGGCAACTAGTTATAAGCAGACTTGTTACCACTGTTCTGGAGCTACTTTCCTTCACGCTTTGGTGGAAAGTAGTTTTCCTTTAAGTAGTGTTGCCGGAGGAGTTCACCTTAGATACTTGGGAAGTTGGGTGAAACCCTTCCATATTCGTTCTGTAACCACTTTCCTTCACGCTTAGTTGAAAAGAAGTTTTCTTTGAAGTAGCTTTGCTCCACCGCGTGGTGGTTTAGTTGTGGCTCTTCCGTAGCTACCGTTCGCATAGTTGCGGTTTGTAGCAGCTACCCATGAGTGGTTGCGGTTTGCAGCAAAGAACTCGCTTCTAGAAGTCTTGTAGCCTGGATGTGGCTCTTGAAGGATCAGGAGTCAGGGTTGCTGATGTGCGGTTGCCCAGCATACTTGTCCTTTTCCCTAAGGAGAAGCTGATTTCATCCCCTCTTGTCACACCCCAACCAATGGCGGAAACATCGGGATGAGACGAAGTTTGTATAGATTGCTAGAGACTTCATAACACTATGTGACAATATTTAATTAAATTCAAATTTCATTGCAAGTGCTAAATTGTCATACAATATTCAAAACAAAATACAACATTGTTTCAACAAATAACATAACATTAAAAAGATAAATAGAATAAAGGTGTGTATCTAGTCCACCCTAAACTTGTTTCATCAATCATCCATACTTCAATAATCAACCTGCAACATGTATTAAAATAGAGTTTCAATGCAAAAGCATGAGCGAGTATACAAGTTTGTTTACATAGCATAATAGAATAAAAAAAAACTCAATCCAACATGATTCATAATATGTGATTACTAGTATGCAATTTTGGCGTACAATATGATCAAACCCTAGAATACAACGCATAAAATAGCCTAATCCCAATAGTTTAGCGGGGTGGTAACTTAACAATACCCAATAGAATAGCGGGCGGGGCGTTAATCCTATAGCGCTATAATTGTTAAGGTGGGCGAGCAAGTCAATGAGCATATAACTTTCCAAATCGTTCATAGAGCATACAAGAATAGCAAGTAAGTCACATTAGTTTCATGCTTCATTCAAAGATTGAGTATGTTTAATTTAGTTTAAAAGTTGTTTGCATAGTTATACATGTTGCATCCCAAAGTGTAAAGGGGAAAAAGGGATCGAGTGTACTCACGGTGGTTGCAAGCTTTCCTTCTTGAAATCCCGCGAGTGAGTTGGTGGATGGATTAGTTTGGAGCACCTAGTCCTTCTACACGAGGAAACGTAGGTGTGTGAGTTTGGCGTTTAACGGAAGATTATAGATTTGGAGTTTTGACATAACATAAAGTAGAATAAAATATGATACGAAAAATATTCATTTTTAACTTAGTAACCCTTGTATGACACTATGTAACCAATATGGTTAGAATGTTTTCATGGGTAATACGCCCATTAGAATCATACTTGGTGTTTTAGGTCTTAGATGATATTCTACTACTTTAACATATAAACACAAGTTCAACATTAAAGGTTCGAATGAATATATATAGTTTCCAGGTTATGTATTACATATTACTTAGTCCAATAATTCATGTAGGAGGTAGAAGATTAAGATCTTCATTTAGGCACCTCGAGTTATCATGGAAGTCATGTATGGAGTAGGAAGAACAAGCTTCCATTTAGGAACCCCTTGAATGTTCACCACTTCACTTGATGTAAAAACAACCAAGGAGGGTCAAGAACTATGATTTGTACAATAATATAAACAACCTAACTAAAGAGAAATCATCAAATCATGTGAGGATTGTATGTTTGGACAACCCAAGTTGTTCCATAATCACTCTACATCAAGAACTAAGCTTGAACATGACTTGTGGGTGAAATACCCTAAACAAAACAGAAAGTATTTGAGGTTTTAACCTCTGATTTATCATTTCTCAACCTTGTTTTTAAGCCCAACTAATCATTCATTCGATTATGAGCATTAGGACATAGGTTTGAGATGAGAAAACTCAAGTTTGATGAAGTTTAAACAAGTTTGAAAGAGTATGTAACAAAACAGAAAGTTTTTGGACCATTTCAGGGCAATTCCAGGTCTGATTTCTCCAAGGAGAAGTCAAGGAATCGAACCCCATGATTATCCAAGCAAGTAGGAAGAAGAATCAAGTAATTTCGTTGAGAAATGAGCAAGTTATACTCACTTTAGTGCAAGAGTATGAATCTGTCCGAAAATGCAGATTTGCAACTGATTTGAGAGTGAATTTGTGAGTTGTAGAGAGTTGTGAAAGTGTAAAAATGCTTGGAGAAGGGTTGTATTTATAGTGGAAGAGGTTAGGGATGATTGGAGGTGTTTAGAGGTGGATTAGAGGTGATTGGGGAGTGTTAGAACTTAGGATTTCGTGCAAATTCGCGTCAAAACGCAGCTGAAATGTGTTTTCTGATCCGGGGACTTGTACGCGAGCCGCGTAAGATATCAGGGTAAGTTTACGCGGGCCACCCGGGCTTACTGATCCGGAAATAAGTTTCATTTATTACAATTTGGCCCCAAAGTTGTTATTTTGGTGTTTTTATGTCATTTAGGGACTATATTTGCCACAAAAACATAGTTTGAGATAAATTTAAGTATGGGGAGTATAAACCAAGTATAATTAAGCATTTAAGCATCAAAACCAAGTGTCGTTCACGTTCAAAACACGTCTTATGCATAAGTTTAGATTAATTACAAGTTTAGCACATAGTTTCCAAGAATAATGATTAAACACCAATTGATTCACCGATTCGAACATACGAGCATATATAACGTGTGTATAACACATTTGTAACAAAATATGAGTTTCATTAATGATCCAAGTCTCGGTTTTACAACGATTACAAAGAAAAAACGATTACAAGAATACAAAGTTTCCAAAAATAGAAATACGAACAAAACTTTCTATAAATGGAAATTACAAAAAAGCCGGGCGTTACACCTCTGTGGTTGTGAACCGGAAATGAGGGCTTTGAAGCTTGAAGAAGCTTACATGGAGTGCGGTTTACCGCATCCTGAGAAGCGGTTTTCGCAGTCCAAGAACCATGCTGGTTCTGAGTATCTGACACACCTGTGCGGGTTCGTGTGTGTCATCTCCGCATATTCCACGTGTGCTCGTGGGTATGTGCGGTTTATTGTTTATATCCCTTTATATAATGTAGAGATATATATATATTTTTATTTTTTGAGGGGTATGTAAAAAAAACGACATGCGGTATGGGTTATGGTGCGGTAAACCAGAGAAACCGCATGCCGCTTATGTTTGGATAATGTTTGTCACTTTTGTGCTGCCTACGTGGCTGAACGCACATGTGGGTAGTTGAAAGTTGGTAGGATTCTGTCATGTGCTGATTTGAAAGGACGTTTGCACTGCCCGAGGTCATAAATGCACTGTAGCAAGTAGTGTAAAGGTCTTTTCTGTCAGGCGCGTGGGTGGCCACGCGCGCGTGATAACCGTCAGTAGAAACATCGCTGAACACGCGGCGACATGTAATTGGCCCTTTTTGAACGTGTTGAGTCGGTTTACTGCATCGCATTAATTGCGATGAGTATATAAGGGGAAACCGTTTGATTTCTCCTCACTTTGTTCAAATTTCAAAATTTCTCCGGTGAAAAGAGTGTGCTCTCTTTGTCTTCTCCGATAGGATTTATCTGAATTTCCGGTCGAGTTTCTGGGTTTTTCAGTAACCTCATTCTTCTATCTTTTTTACACCTGATGGCTGAACCCTCTGATCCACACCATTCTGAGGGTGAAAACCCGGCACATTCTTCTCCGGTGGCTGGCGAAGAAGAAGACGACGGTGGTAGTGCCCCCGGCGGTGGCCTACCACCATTGAAGTGGTCAAGGGTGTCGTTTAACCAACTGATGACTAGTATACAAATGCCCAAGGAGTTTGGGGCTCTTTATCCCCAGGAGGGTGACACCGGTGCTAATGCTCCGGCCGGTTATGTCACTATGTGGGCTCATTCATTCGGTGATGGTAACCTTCGTTTACCATTAACCGTGTTTGTTGCCGAAGTTTTGGAGTTTTACAAACTTCATATCTCCCAGATGAGTCCTTTCGGGATGATTCGTATTAGAAACTTTGAGTACACCTTTCGTGCTCTTGGTTTGCCGATTACCATTGAGAATTTCCGGCGGTTCTACCAGTTAACTGTAAATACTGGGTTTTTTTTCTTTTAGCCAACGGTATGGGAGGACCAAGCTGATGACCCCACCCAAGGGTATCACAACGTGGAAGAGGAAGTTCTTCTACGTTAAGGCAGTGGCGGTTGTTGCGAGGATGACCTTCCGCAACGTGAACGAGGTGATCCCTGTAGAGGATATTGATCTTCCCGGTCCGGAAACGGTGGAATGGTTCCCAAGGTTAAGGACCATTGAGCATCAGAAGCTGGACAATACGCAGCTGTGGGTGCTGTGGATGATGTTGACCAGGGCTGATAGGCATGCAAGGCCCGTTGTGCGGGAGAAAAGTGTAGGTACGTGTTTTACTCTTTTGCGGTTTCCTTCCTTAACCATTGTTACTGATTTGTAAATGTACATATCAGAGGATGCTGAGCTGTGGAAAATATTTGATCCGACCTTCGAAGGCAAGCTTGAGATTGTTAAGACTGCGGAAGGTGAAGGTTTTAACTTGACCATTGTTAAGAACTTCCGCGTTCCTGCTCGCGATGTGTTGAACGCACCCCTGCCGCAAGGCGAAGGTATATTATATAATCTTCTTACTTCTTTGTAAAGAAGTTCATCTTTCTTATTTGCTTGTTTTGTGATTTACACGCAGGTACTCTTGGGGCCCTAGGAAAATTTGAGGTGAAGGGTGCTCCGAAGAAGCATGCGGAGAAAGTTCCGCGGGGTCGTAGCAAGAAAAAACCTGAGGCTCCTGTTGTTCCGCCTTTGGTGCCGCAGGCGGCAGGTATCTCTCGTTCTCATTTCCGCAGATATAACGATTACGTGGTAGTATCTGACACCCTTGAGGGTTTGGGTGTTCCAGGTGGTGGTGCGGTTGCAGGTGGGACCTCTGCGGGTTCCAAGCCTGCTGATGAGAAGAAGAAGAGAAAGGCAGAGAGGGTTGTTGATGCCGGTGAGAAGAAGAAGCCGAAAATGCAGACCCGACGGACGGCTGTTCTGAAGTCTGTGAAACCTGTGGTTGCTTCTGGTAAGTAATTCATAACTTTTACAAGTATTTTGTCTTTGTACTTGTAGTTTAAAGTCTTTTTGCTTTGATTACAGAACCGCAAGATGAAGGTTTCTCCATTTTTGATGCTCCTCATTTCCCCCCGCATGACACTGCTGCGGATGTGGGGGTTCATAAAGTTGTTACGCCTGAGCCCTCTGCGCGGGCGGAGGATACTGGGAAGAAGCCTACGGCGCGTATTTTTGATACCGTAGATTCCCATGACAATGTTATCACCCCAGAGGATACTGACGAGCTTCACTTGAAGTTTACTGATGGTGAGAAGAAAAAATCCCCTGCTGCTGAGAATGTTTCTGGTTCTTCTTCAGGGGGTGCGGGTTATACAGGGACTCCTATTTAGCCTGAAGAGTCTGAATTGGAGTTTTATTACCGCACCTATACTGAAGACCGAGCCATGACCTATCACTGCCCCCCATGGATTGTAATGCAAGGGGATGATATTACTGCTGACCCTTCCGCGTGTAGGGAGATTTTGGGTGGTGTGGGCACCCCTTTTGAAGTCAATCGGGCCCGTTCTTTGCCAAGTGAGGTCCAGATTAACCAACTCTCCTCCATGCTTGTGGGGGGTTCCATAATGGCAAATGCCATTATGGAAAAGTACAAGGTGCTAGGGCGCAAGGAGGAGGAGAATACGCGCTTGCGGGCTGAGGCCGAAGAGTTGGTGAAGGCTGCTCGTGATGGTGCGGAGTAGCTTGAAAGGGATAGGGCTGCCTTTGAAAAGCGTAAGCAGACCGAGGAGTGGGCTGCAACTGCTGAGCTTAAACAGGTTCGTACCCTTGCAAAACTGCTTTTTGATGAGCGCAAGAGTTGGAAAGAAACTCTTTCTAAAGAGCGCAAGACGCTATCTGATGAGCGCAAGACTTGGAAAGAATCTTGGGCCAAACAGAATGAAATTCTCTTTCATGTTCGTCAGGAGCTTACCAATGCCAAGGCAGCGAACGCTGCGTTGTCTAAAGAGAAAGCCGCAGCTGTTGCGGCTGCCCAAGAGGCCAAGGAAGCAGAAGCTCGCCTTGCCAAGGCTCTTGAAAAGGCCAAGGAGGCGGAGGCCCGCGCTGCAAGGGCTCTTGAAGGGGCAAATGTTGACCGCACCAACTTAACCAAAACTATCCTGGGCCTCAAGGTATAAGTCTATTTTGTTTTTGAATTTGTACATGTCTTACAAGTATGTTGATTATATTTGTATACTTGTGTTCTCTTTGTAAAAAGGCGGAAGTGCAGAGTCGGGTGGCCACTATTGAGGAGATCAGTGCCCGTGCTGCCGATGCTGAAGCGCGGGCGAGGGAGGTTGCAGAGGCTAGAGATAGCCTTGCTTCTTCACTCGATCTGCTCAAGGACGATCGCGAATGGATGCGTATACACGGGATCGGGCATGTAAGTATCCATTGTCTTTGTTATCTTTGTTAGGTTTGCCTTTGATAACCGTACTATTTTTGTTTCGCAGATTGTTACGTCCATCCTTGACGCACCTGAGAATGTGGCAGGTGTTAATGAGATTAAGCTGCGCTCCCGGGATGTTGGTTTTAAAGCTGGCTACAACCGTTGCATTGCTCATATTAATGTTTTGGCCCAGGGCGAATATACTGATGAACGATCCGGGTTCCACGGTGTGGACACTGAAGCGCTTCTTGCTGCCGCTCTTGCGGCGTATAACGAGACACCCATTACCGCTCTTGAGGAGCTTGAGCAATGTCTGGAAGCAAAAGACTATGTAGACCGCTTGCGGGTGTTGTATGCTGATGAGGAAGATGAGGAAAAGCCTGATGTTGAGGGCAAGGATGGTGCGGGTTCCAGCGGTACAAAGAAAGACTAGGCTGGCCTGCGTGCCTTTTTTGTTTCCTCAATGTAAATGTTAAGAACTTTATGTAAATCCCTTGTGCACCGTGTAGGAATTTTTTGAATATAAAGCTTTAACCGTTTTGTTCAAGTTGTACAAGTGTTTTTATTACTTGCATGTTTGAACTTGTATGAATTGATGTTATTGTATATAACACAATCTATATTTGCCTTTTGCATATCTTGGTGATAGGCAAGTGTGAAGAACTCTACCCGCTGTAAAGCGCGGTTAAGTATACTCTATACCTTTGTCGTATGAGTATTAGTCAATTCCTGCTTTTATCCCGTTAGGGTTTAGGAATTGTGTAGGCTTTGTGAAAACCGTAGTCGCCTATCCAGCCGGATAGGCGGTTCATGTTTTGCCATTGTTGGCCTATTACAATAGTTGCGTGTGGTCACCACTCTGTGTGGGTATCGCGAATGAAGATTTTGCTAATCTGTTTTTGTAGATACTGCAGAGTGGAACACACATTTGTAATAGGAGTAAATAAACAATATTGCATTGAATTGTTTATTTATTTATTTGCAAATGGCCTGCGGCCCGATAGGTTACATGGTAAATGTAAAAAACATGGCTTACATATAACAGCGTCGAAGCTGTTGTGCATTCCATGTGCGTGCGATAGTTTCGCCTTCTAATGTTTGCAGTTTATATGCGCCTTTGCCCAGGACCTCTTGGATGAGGTAGGGTCCTTTTCACTTGGGGGCGAGTTTCCCTGGGCGTTCCACGTTAGATGCTTCATTGTCACGAAGGACGTAGTCTCCCGGATTGAAGGTACAAATGCGGACGCGTGCATTGTAGTACTTTTCAAGTTTGGTTTTATACTTGGCCTCATTGATGGCAGCGTTTTCACGCCTTTCTTCCAGGAGGTCCAAGTCAACCCTGCGTTCCTCATTGTTGTCTATCTTGTTGATAGCCAACATCCTAGGTGAAGGGAGGCCTACTTCTGCGGGGATCATCGCTTCAGTGCCATAGACCAGGCTGAAGGGTGTCTCACCGTTACTTGTCTTTGGGCTTGTCCTGTGTGCCCATAAGATACTTGGGAGTTCATCAACCCAGCCGCGTCTGGCTGTTCCCAACCGTGCTTTGATGCCTTCGACTAAGCTTTTATTGATACTCTCGACCTGGTCATTCCCTTGCGGATGCGCCACTGAGGAGAATATGTGTTCAATGTTTAGCTCCTTTAGCCATTTATGAAAGTCATCGGCAGCGAAGTTGGTACCGTTGTCGGTAACAATGCACATTGGTAGACCGAAATGGCAGATGATATGTTACCAGACGAATTTCCTTGTTATCACAGCGGTGGTTGAGGCGAGCGGTTTTGCCTCTACCCATTTTGTAAAGTAATCAACAGCCACTATGATAAATTTCAATGCACCTGGTGCGTCTGGAAATGGTCCTACCACATCGATTGCCCATTTCTGGAATGGCCATGCGGTGGTGACGGGGATCAGGTTGTTCTTGGGGCGCAAGGTTTTAGGAGCGTGCCGCTGACAATTGAAACACTTGCGCAAGATTTTGACCGCATCTAGGTGCATGCCGGGCCAGTAGTACCCGGCGTTCATGATTTTGGCCACCACCATGCGTGGGCCTGCGTGTATGCCACATATTCCCTCGTGAATTTCTCTGATAAGGTATGTGGCATCTTGGTGGTTGACGCATCGTAGTAGTGGCCTCAGGTATGATTTTTGGTATAAGATACCGTCTCCCATTTGGTAATGACACGCTTTGTATTGCAACTTACGTGCCTCTGCTTTGCTTTCGGGAGTAACACCTGATTGCAAGTATGCAATGATCGGTGTCATCCAGGATGTTGTACCGTACTGGATGACATTGACTTGGCGCAGGGGTACCGAGGGATTTTGCAGAATTTCGATGCGTACCTCTTTTGCCAGGTGTTGAAAGCTGGTGGATGCGAGTTTTGATAGTGCATCAGCGGGTTTATTATCACTCCTGTTGATATGGCGAATATTGAAGGAGGTGAACTTTGATTTCAGTTGCAAGGCTTGTTCGAGGTAGAGGATCATGATATCCCCTTTTGCGGCATAGTCGCCGCTTATCTGCCCTGCAACCAATAGTGAGTCGACGTGTTCCTCCAAATGTTGGACGTCGAGTTTTACTACCAGACGCAGCCCTGCCAGTAGAGCCTCATACTCTGCCTCGTTATTTGTGCTTTTGAAATGGAGGCGGATTGCATAGGTAAGCTCTTGGCCATCGGGGCTGACGAGTCGCAGACCTGCACCTGCACCATATTCGTTGGATGCACTATCTGTATATAGTGCCCAAGTTTCTGCGGAGGATGGTGGCGATGCAGGGTTTTGCTCTTCTTCGCATTCTTGAATGCGATTTGCTGGTACTTCAGCAACGAAATCAGCCAAGACTTGGCCTTTGATTGCGGGGCGCGGCTTATAGTTTGGTGAAAGTGCGCCCAGCTCAATTGCCCATTTTGCTAATCGACCAGAGATGTCGGGTTTTGATAGGATCGGGCCGATCCTGTAGTTGGTTAGCACCATAATGGCATGGTTTGCGAAATAACGTCGCAACCGTCTTGACGCGTGTACTAGTGCTAATACCAACTTCTCCATGATGGAGTACCTCATCTCTGGGTCGTTGAGCATTTTGCTGATATAGTAGATGGGTGTTTGAACTCCATCCCGTTCCACTATGAGTACCGCGCCTACCGCGTTGAATCAAACACTCTTTCATCTCCCGGAAAGCTTTTTCGGCATCTGCGGTCCATTGGAATTGTTCCTTTTTTAAGCAGCTCCGCAGGGTCTTGATGAAAGGATAAGACTTAGCTGCATGGTTGGCTAAGAATCTATTCAGTGCGGCTAGTTGTTGCATTTCCTTCATCGTAGAAGGCGATGGCATGCATTCGATCGCCTGTACTTTTTCCGGGTTCACCTTGAATCCATCTTTGGTTACGATGAATCCAAGGAACTTGCCTTCTTCCATTCCAAACGAGCATTTCCCTGGGTTGAGCTTCATGTTGACGCTTCGCAGAGTTTGGAATGTTCTTTCAATATCATTGAGCATGGTGTCTTCCTCCATGCTCATGACGACCAGGTCGTCCATATAGATTTCGACACTTTTGCTGATTTGACCGTGAAAAGTGTCGTTCATCAACTTTTGATAGGTTGCGCCCGCATTGCGCAACCCGAACGGCATTTTTGTGTAGCAGTAGTTCCCGGTAGGAGTGCGGAATGCCGTTTTATCTTCGTCCTCGATTGCCATCTGCACCTGGTGGTAGCCTTTGTAACAATCGAGGAAACACTTCCATCGAAATGGTGCGAGGTTATTGACCTTTTCGTCGATCTCCGGAAGTGCGTAACAATCCTTGGGGCAGGCTTTGTTGAGATCTTTATAATCGAAGCACATGCGCCAGCCCCCGAATGGTTTTTCTACCATGACTGGGTTTGACAGCCAAGTCTTGTATTTGACTTCCCGCAGGATGCCTGCGGAGAGCAGCTCTTGCACCTGCTCATGCATCGCCTGGTTCTTTGCTGATCCGAGGTGGCGTTGGCCTTGGAACACCGGCTTGATACCTGGCATGGTATTCAAGAAGTGCTGCGCGATTTCACGTGGTACCCCTGTCATATCTGCGGGTGTCCACGCAAAAATATCCTGGTTCCTGAAGAGGAGCTGCTTCAGGTGCGCTTTGATAGTAGGGGACAAGGCGTGGCCCGACGTAACTGTTTGCTCTGGGTGTCTTGCGTTAAGAACCCATTTTTCTGGTTGAGTATTGAGGGTGGGCCTTGCTACTTTGGCTGGACGCAGCTCGTCCATAGACATAACTTCTCTTCGGGCGTATATTATCGCGATCCCCGTTTCGGTTGGAAAACCGATGGCAGAGTGGGGGACGGATGTGATCATGTTGAAGTCGCCCTAGGACTCCCTCCCGAGAAGTACGTCGTACTTGGAGGTGTGAGGTAAAACCATGAAGTTTACCTCCTCCGTTCTTGTGTGCCTTCCGTTGGTGAGGCGCACAGGAAAAGTAATTTGGCCCAAGGGGAATACGGTTTCCCCCGAAAAACCCGGCCAACGGGTAGTCCACCGGCTGCAACCGATCTTTGTCTTCTTGATCGAATTGGTTGAAGCATTGCTCGTATATAATATCGGATGTACTGCCCGGGTCGATGAATAATCGCTCGGTGCAGTAGTGAGCCAGGTGGCCTGTGATAACCACGGCGCGCCTGTCGCGTGGTCCGCCTCAGACTTTTGGAAAGACGACTTGCTCGTCTTTCCAGTCATTGTCCGGTCTTCTTGCCGCCTTGCGCGGCCTTCCTCTTCCTCCATTGATCATGTGGGTGGAGGCCACGTACATGGTCCTCTTCCCCGTGGAGGTGCCCTCGTTATGTGGGGTGATGCGCTTGGTTGGTTTTTACGCACCTGGCAACAGGTGTTGCAGCTTCCCCTCCATTAGGGCTCGCTCAATCTCCAGTCGGAGACTGATGCAGTTGTTTGTTGTGTGGCCCGAGTCCTTGTGATACTCGCAATAGAGTGCGGGATCTTGGTTCTTCTTGGACTTCATCGGTTGGGCCGGTCGCAGGAATTACGCGTCCGTGAGGAGGACGTCACTTGGCGACTGGTTGATCTCGGTCCAGCTACGGTCTCGAGACTCTTTTTTCGACGCCCGGTTTTCACGCTGGGCGTTGATTGTTGCCCTTGCGTCGGGCTGGTTGTTATGCGGGACATATGGTCTGGGATCGCTGCCGCGATTCCATGTGTCCCGGTTGCGCTTGTTGTTGCGCTTGGGCTCTTGGCGGGAGGACTGGCCTTCCGCTTGGGGCTGTGCCTTTGCGGTGTGCGGTTTGAGGGACCGCTGAGTTTGGGCGTATGTCTTGACCGCGGCCATGACATCTTCCCATTTCGTTGGCAAGCCTTCCTTGCCCGAGATAGTCATAACCATTTGATCATCTTTAACGGCTACGATGAAATGGTTGCGTGCCATTTGGTCCGCGACGTCGCCTATCTCTAGGCACTCTTTATTGTAACGGACAATGAACGCCTCAAGCGATTCGTTGTCCCTGTGCCAGATGTTCATGACGTCCATGGAATCACGTTCATGGCGTCGCTGCTAGCTAAAGTGCGCGAGGAACTTTGCTTGTAAGTCCTCGAATGAGGTCAGTGACCCCACTGCCAAAGAATCGAACCAAGCCCTGGCCAGACCTGTTAGGGTCTGCGGTAAAAATTGACACCAAGTGGGTTCATCCCACCTGCCGTTGCACCCGGCGGCGTCGAAGATGTTCATGTGGTCATCTGGGTCAGTCGAACCGTTGTATTTCCCAACGTTTAATAGGAATTTAGTGGTGGTGACATCGGCTTTGGCGATATGCGGGACGAACTTGGAGTTTTCGGCCGCAGATTTCGGCCTGTATGGTTGGCTCTGGTGGCGCTTTGCAGCGCGGAGGTATGTGGTGCGGGGGTGAGTGGGAGGTACATAGTTGCGTCCTCCCGGTCTGCTGCTACTGGCATGGGACTCTCCGCGGTATGTACCGTCGTCTGGATCGGTACGGCCCTGCCCTTCATGGTGGGACTGAGGTCCCAGTCGGCTATGGATGCCGGGGCCATGGTGGGCTATAGACTGTCGCCTAGTTTCGCCATGTGGGCCTAGGCGGCTATGTATGTGGCCCCTGCTGCGGGACCCATATGAGGAATCGTCCTCATCAAGTGTGCGGACATCGTAGTAAGAAGAACCGCGGTCTTCCTGCCTGCTTCTGGAGACCGGATGTGTTGGGGCCCTACCGTCGTTTTGTAAAATACGACCCGCAGGGGTATGCGGTGCTGGGGTAGGCCCCGCAGATACTTGCCCTTTTGCGCAAGCTCTGTTGTATGTTGCGGCCAGCAGAGCTTGTTACTGGTCGTACCAGGTATGAAGGTTCATGCCTGGAGGTATCACATAAACGTACTGTGATAAATCGTGGCCGAACGTAAGGGATGCGCCCCCTTGCGTTGATGTGCCAACATGTTCAACATTTGGGGCTATGGGAATAGTCCCGGTAGGCCCTGTATTTACGGGGTTTAGGTTATCCCCGGTAGTGTTGTTTAGACGATCAGACATAATCTTTGGAGAGAAAGGGATGGTTGGAAAAAAGTGCTAAGAGTAGCGGTGGGCGCCAATGATGAAACAATGGTTAACCGGGTGGGGTTAACTCACTGGTCTCGTCAAGTAGGGTTAATCCCTTCTTTCTGAGGATCGCTAGCTGGATCGTCCGCTGGTTGGTTTCCTGCACAAGGAAACAAGCCGTGACTCGTAACAAGGAGGATGGGGTGGGGGGTGCTCCTTGTTACCACTCTCCGGCGTGAGAATCAGTAATTTGCTTGAGAAGCAAAGTGTGATAGTAGTAGTAGTGAGAGAGTTGAGAAGTGATACCTCAAAGCTGGTTTGGGATGAGTATTTATAGCCGAGGAGTGGAGGAGGGTAGTTGAGTAGTTAGCCTGACATCGCACAGCTACTTGCAGGTGTGTCAGACATGTCGGTCACGGTGGTGATGCCACGTCCTGCTGTGGTGTCAGACTGTTGCACACATGTGGGCTGATAGGCGATTGTTACCAGTGCCACTTGCACTGTGGTCTCAGACCCACTTGCCTTATGGGCAGGATGCGGTGCCAGGCCGCATCGCTGCTTGCGGTCACTTATGTTGTTCCCGCGTTCTTTGTTCTATCCAGGATGCATACGGGATGCGGTGTCATGCCGCATCGCCGCTTAGTGACTGTTACTGTTATCCAGATCCCTTGTCGTGACGAAAATGTTCATAGGATGCGGTGTCAGGCCACATCGCTATGCGTAACATCTGTTTTCGTACTTAAGGTAAATCTTCTCATCACTGGACAGATTGGACCGCTGTGTTCGCGCGTGCCCGCACGGACACAGGTAAGTTATTGCTGGTGGGGGTTTTTGATAAGGGTAATGGTCATTCGCGGTCATGCTGACGCGAGATCTGGGACCATACCCCTTCAAAATTATATAATAAAAAATTGAGTAAACTGCCATTTTGGTCCCTGTGGTTTGGGCATTTTTGCCATTTTAGTCCAAATCTCAAACTTTTTAAATCTGGGTCCCTGTGGTTTCATCTTTATTGCCATTTTAGTCCAAAATTCAAAATTCCCCTTTTTTGACTGTTCCAAAAAGTTTGAGATTTGGACTAAAATGACAATGAAAGTGAAACCACAGGGACCAAAATGGCAGTTTACTCTTAATTTTGGACTAAAATGGCAATAAAAGTGAAACCACATGGACCCAGATTTAAAAAGTTTGAGATTTGGACTAAAATGGCAAAAATACCTAAACCACAGGGACCAAATTGGCAGTTTACTCTAAAAAATTAAAGATGTTGTTTTCACACTCAAAATTATAGTTTTAAAATTATAGTTTTAATTTTTTTAAACACAATTTTATTTATAATATGTTTTCTTAATATTTTCTATACCATGAATATGTTCTTCGTCTCATTAGTAGTTATATTAAAGTATTTATGATATCAATAATATACATAGTATATTTTAATTACATTTTTGTTTGTCAAAGTTTGGTAACTTATTTTTTGAACAGCTAAAATCACTTCATACCTACCAGAATTTGAACACATAACCATTCGGTTAGGGAACACACCACTTAAACACCAGGCTATCCCTTAGGGACTCAAAGTCTCTTAACTTACCATTTATTTTTTAAAACACTTGCAGTTTTATCATTAATATTTTTATTTTTTGGTGTAACTATTTTACATTTGTATAAAATAATAAGGATTATAGTGCTCAAGACAAAAGAGACAAAAGTGAAAAATCAGAAAATTATATTTGGTTAGTTGAAAATGTAATTTTTCATTTTATTTCACTATTTTATGTAATAAGTCATTTTACTGATAATGATTATATATAAATTTATAATTTACATTTTTTTCGATATTAACCCGTGTAATACACGGGGTTGTAAGCTAGTGTATTATATATAAAAACTAGGTTATAACCCCGCGTATTACACGAGTTGAATAAATGAATTTTATATACCAAATAATAAAACATTATATTTTTAAAAACCTCCTTTACTGCACGGGTTGAAGAAATGTAATTTTATATATTAAATAATAAAATAAGTTATATCTATAAGAACCATATGTATTGCACGGGTTGGATAAATGTAATATTATATACCAAATAATAAAAAAATATATCTTTAAAACCATTGTATTACACGAGTTGAATAAATGTAACATTGTTTACCAAATAATAAAAAAGTTATATTTTTAAAAACCCCCGTGTATTACATGGGTTGAATAAATATGATTTTATATACCAAATAATTAAAAAATATATTTAAAAAACTAACGGATTTTTTTTATATTTAAAGTAGGAAAAGATTGAATATTAATCTGAACTAACGGATTTTTTTATATTTAAAGTAGGATAAGAATGAATATTAATCTTTATCTATTTCGTTAATATAAGATTGAAAAATCATATAATTGAATATGTGGGAGGTTGTATTATGATAAATCGGTTAACCGTACTGAATGATAAAGATAATAGTGATTATTGAACAAATTAATTAATCGAATTTAATAGAAACATTTGTGATGTTAGGTGGATTTTTTTTTAATTATTTGAAAGTTAATATCAACTTTGGAATTCGTATGAATTCCTATTAGATTAGATTAGATTAAATATTATTGATAATAAAAAAATTGTATTAGATTAGATTTTAGATTTGATTAAATTAATATTATTAATAATAAGAATTTTAATAAAAATTGATGAAATCTGTTAAAATTATCCATGGAGCTAAAATGGTTATTAAATTATATATACGTAAAGCATCTAGTTTGTATTTATTTAGATTAAATATTATTATTTTTAGTATTATTAATAGTTTTAATCAATTAAATGAGAGAATGACAAGTGTCCCAAAACATGTTTCTTTTATTATATAGTATAGATAATAAATAAAAATATATAATTTTTATTCGAATTTCGAATCGAATCGAATTTGAAATTATAAATTCGTATTCGATTTACTTGACTCGAATTGAATCAAATTCGAATTCTTATAATCGAAACGAATTCATCATAATCGAATCGAATTTAAACGAATTTCGAATATTTCGAATTCGAAACGAATTCTGCACACCTCTAGATATGATGATATAACTTGAGAGGACATTTACATTAGTTTGTTGATGGTCGTATTTTTGTTTAAAACAACAATTTATCTGCTAGTTAGTTATGTTGTTGATTAACAATTTTTTGGGTTAATCGAGTTTGTTCACGGGTGTCGTGGTTCAATTCGGGTCAGCATGTTGATTAAGTGAGCAAATAAATCAGGGGTAAAAGGGTCATTAAGCACCAGTAAAGAGCTTGACCGAGTAAATTGGAGAAATGAACGTGGGTTATTGAAGAATATAATATTATAAGATCATGGAGGGGAATATGCTAGAGTTTACGTGACTTTGTTTGTGTTTATTTTCCCTTCTTTTATGCAAGTAGCAGATAGGTTTGGTTTTATTTATTTAAAGCTCTTGTAATTAGTTTCCATTGTATATAGAGTCAAATAGGGCCCTGAAGCATCACAATTTAGTTGGTTAGAACACAAAGGTGTTATCTTTAATGTGTGACACATTATGATGTTCTCTCCATATATCTTTTACTTTCTACAACCTTGCAACTCCAAATATATGCAAGGTGAAGTATAAAGAGTTAAAGGCCACTGGGGGTGGCAAAACTTCAACGCGTGATAGGCCTTTTCAACGCGTGGAAAAAACAAGATTACCACCGCCACTCACTTTTCCACGCGTGATAGTTCAACGTTGGGGCGATTTCGTGATTTTTTTCACGGCGTGATAGTTGTTAGTTGTGAGGGTAGTTGTTGGTTGGGGGGAAATTGTTGGGTGTGGTGGTGAGTGATGACCACCGCCACTAAAAAGGTTGTGAGTGATGGAAAAATGGTTGCTGACATGGCGGAACATGATTGGATATTGTGAGTGATGAATTCTATCACTAGTGACCACTCCCACTCCCCTAACCCAGTCATGTATTTATATATTTTTAGTAGGCATTGGCAACTCATAATGAAATTGTAATAGGGAAAATAATATATATTACCAATTGTTTTGTTTTGTCTCCTACGATTCCTAACCACCGCCTCTTCATTCGACTCCGGCGATTCGTATTGGTTTTGTTTTGTTTTGTCAAACGTCGTCGTTCTCACCGATTGGCACATCTATTCGATTGCATCTATTCGAACATATTTCTATTTGGCAACTCAGCGACAACCACTCCGTGTGATACGACATTTACTCATCGGCGTGATCACAAATCTGGTTCAAATGAATTAAAATGTTCGTATTTCATTCAAAGTTAAACATGGTGTAGGGATTGTTTAGAATTTGTCAAAAAAAATCAAATATACAAAAGTATGAATCAATCTGATACAAAGGAATGAAGAAGAAGAAGGCAAGAAATTAAATACAAAGAAATGAAGAAGAAGACTAAGGGTTTGTTTGGTATGGGGTAATTGAATGGATGGGGGAATGGAATGGATGAGGTAATGAAATTGATCATTACCATACCATCCCATGTCTTGTTTGGTTACCTTGTGTGAATGGAATGAACAATTACTTTTTGTTGTTTGGTATGCGAAAAAAGACGAAGGAATAAAATCAGATGGTCGGGGTCAGTGATGGGCGATGATGGGGCGTGGTGCTAGGTGTCAGTTGTAGCGGCGGCGGTGGTGGTGGGTGGAGACGACGGCGGATGGTTACAACGGTGGTGGTGGTGGATGACGGTGGAGGTAGGTGGCGGCGGTGGCGATGGTGGTGGCAGGGGTGGTCGAAGGTGGTAGCAGCGGTGACGGTGGTCGGAGGTGGTAGCGGTGGTGGCGGTGGGTGGCGGCGGTGATTGGAGGTGGCAGTGGAAATGGTGGCGGCGATGATCGAAGGTGGGTGGTGGCGATGATCGGAGGTGGCAGTGGCGACGGTAGGTGGTGGCGACGGCGGCGGTGGGTGGCGGCAGCGGCGGTGGGTGGCGGTGGAGGTGGTGACGGCGGCAGACGACGACGACGGTGGTGGTGGTGGGGGTGTGTGGTAGCAACGGTGGTGGGTTTTGGTGTTGTTAATGAAAGGGGAAAAGGGAATGGAATGGAAAAAAAAACAGGAGGGACGGATGGAATGATTTTGAGGGAATGGAATGCATTTTGGAATGGACGATTTCATTCTATCGACCAACCAAACACTCTTTTCTTCATTCCCTCACAATGGTCCATTTCATTCCACCTCTCATTCCTGCGTACCAAACGCTACCTTACTGTGAAGATTGTGGATGACGGTCAGCGACGGCTTAAATGCTTTTGTGAGGTTGAAGATGAAGATGTTCGGTGTTTGAATGATTAATATATTGATGAACAACTAATAGTTGAAGATACATCGTAAATATGTTGATAGTTTTATTTTATATTAACTAGGATGTTGCCACATGCCACGCGTTGGGGCGGCGGCCTCTAGGTTGTTTATAGCCCGACGGAATTATGGTTTTTTACCGGTATTTATATGATTTTTAGTGAGACAACTACAAACTGGGGTTATATTACATTAATTAGTCGACAATAAAATTGTTACAAAAGGCCATCTTGTTATCTTGTTTTCCACCTAATAGGTACAAAATGGGGTTATATTACAATCGTTAGTTGGCATTAAAGTTGTTACAAAAGGCCTATTTCACCCACTTAATTTTTCTTGGTTCTGACCATGGCAGCCCCCAGATCCGCCACAGCAGTTGACGAAATAGCAACAGGTAGTTTGTCATTGTCCCGCCAGTCACACCGACTGGTTCTGTATTGAACGCTCCTCTAATGACATAATAAAATTAATTATCTTTAAAAATAGTGATTATCTATATATATTAATAAATGAAAAGGATTTGGGCCATGTGGCATGTGATGGTGAAACCAATTGCTGACGTGGCATGTTATGGTGGAACTTTTAGGTGGGAATCACTCTCAATACTCCATTCAATATTGGACACGGGATCCGTAAGGTTTTGGGTCGGATCCTTGGGTCCTTTATATTCCTTTTTTCTTATTCTTCTTTCTCACGCCATTCAATCCTTTTACCAGTGCACCTTCTGAAACCCTAACTGCTCTCACGCCATTGCATCGTGCTCCTTCTGAAACCCTGACTGCGAATAACATCATCAGATCCAGTCCATCCATCCTTCGTGCGGTTTTTTTTATACGTTCTTATTTAGGGTTTTTATTGTTCATATATGTTCATCGTGAATGAAATTTTTGTTCAGATTATGTTACTTTACAAATCTGTTCAGATTAGGGCTGTTTTTTGGACATCGATTTGTTTTTTCCTGTCAATTGCAATGAGGTGTAGCCGTTCCCTACTCTCGAGATACTCTCTGCTCTTCTTCGTCTTCTTCATTGTTCAAAGATTTAGACTCTACAATCATCTAACAGAAGGTATGTTTTTAGTTTCATTCCTCTATGATTTTTATTGATAATCTGATTTTCTATGTTAGACACATCATTTATTCAATTCCGATTCAGATTCAACGCAAATCGCTATGTATTATAAACCTGTATGTAATAATACTAAAAATCGGTGCCGTGGATTTTAGGTTTTGATGTTAATGACATGTCTGAAGATGCAAGACAAGATGCAGAGGAATCCTGATTCATATTCATCAATCAATTGTAAGTGCTAATCTTAACCCTTTTCCTTTTCGTATTGTTATTATATATTGGATTCTTAATTTTGATGTTATTAATGTATTATTTGTTGGATCTTTGTTTTTTATTTTACAAGCTTTGAGATCCTTTGTCCATTGAAAATTCATGTCCTCATTTCTTCCATTTGTTTCAAGAAATATTGCCAATTATCCACAGACATGCTATTCGAATGACTTCTGTATCAAATGGCAAGGTGAGCTCTAATCCTTTTAATTGAATATATTATGGTGGGTTACAGTGTGGTTTAGAAGTTTTACATTAGTGTTTTTGATTTGATCCGACGTGATTGCAATTACTATCCGGATCATGTTAATGGATTGGGTCATACACGTTCAATTGTTTCTTCATTAATTTCTTTGCAATTGTTGTAGAGAAATTAGTGGAGTACTTTTAATTTGAAATTTTTATTGGAGCTTATTTTGGAATTCAAATATTGTGATTGACTTGGAATTGATGACATTGTTTTAAATTAGAGTTTGATTGGTTTTATTTATGGAAGTGATTTTGATTGGTTTTATTTATGGAAGTGATTGGGGTAAGTAGTTGAACCTAAACAGATTCATGGTAGCTAAAATTGCAATTAAAAAAGACTCTAATCGTCTAAAACTCTAATATATGGGCAACGAAAAGATGGTATAATATAAATTCCACGTTTATTTCATCTATCTTATTGTACACAAATTCCTTTAATTTAAATACTTGTAACTTTTCTTTCCCTTTATTGTACTCCTTTCACTTATTTTGTTCAATTTTCCAGGTTATTGTTCTTCTTCTTATTAAGTCAAATGACGTTTGTCTTGAAGATTGTTAGAGATTAAGATCCCTTCGTTGCAGAAGCCATTGGTGCGTATATGGATCATAAACTTTTACGTTTGTTAGCTCTTGGATTAACCTTTTGAAATTGAAACATCATTGTAACAGTTTAATGTTTTGAGATGGCAAAATGTTGTCAGATACACTACACTTTTGATTATCGACTTATTTAGATTTAATTTCTATGATACAGTGACCATACACAATTGCATGCGCCAACTGTTTGATGAAATGCCTAAGTTGGACTTTTATCTTTTGTTGTTTTAGTTATAAGTATTCTAGAACATTCCATTTTATTATTTTTGTTTAATTGGTTGCAGGTGGGTTTACCTTGGTTCACGGGCATTGTTTTTGTCTTTTGCTGGCTGTGTAACTATTCGAGTTTGTTTTCTTACCCTTGCTCTAAGATTATGTTACGTGCTGAAACATGGGAGGGATAGGTTGAGCCACTAATCCTTTTCTTTTTTGTAGTTGAATTTTTGGTAAAAATATTTGTTTATTCCAATGTTGTTCAGCCTTGGCTGGTCATATTGGTGACGTCGAGGCTACAATTGTGGCCTGCAAAGTTGCTGATCAAGTTGTAAAGTTAATAAAATGTGAATATTAAATTTAAATCTTTTTACAACTATAACATGCTCATTAGCAGCAGTTGCGCATAGTGTAAGTTTTTCATAGGCTGCAAGTTTCGTTTTACTAAAGTTCCGTGCTTGAATTAAAATCTTCGAATCTTGATGGTTTATTCTGGCCTAAAGTAGGCTGGTATCTGAAGCCTGAATCAAAATCTTTGAACAATGTTGGTTTTTTCCGTTTTACTATAGTGGGAATAATCAATTTGTTGTTGCAAACTTTGACTCTGAATCAACAAATAATAGTGAATATACTGATTCTAACTTATTTTGACAGTTGGAAGGATCATTTTTTGTGTCAACCTTTGATGGTGCTCCAACAGCTGATTTCGAAAGCTATAGTAAGATGGATAAGTCTGTTTGTGATATGATGCCCATGAATCTCAGGTAAAATCTTATCATTTATTTTGCAAATCTAAAAGTTTAGTTATCATTAATGGTTGTAACTCAGTATATTAAATCCAAATAAGTTGGTTAAAAATTTAAAGCTTTTAAATATGCAGGGGATGATGAAAAGTATTGTGGTGAGCACTTCGGGTTCAGCTAAACTTGTCAAATTCTTACCTCATATGGTTCCCTTCGGTTGGTAAAGTAAGCTACTTTTCAATGTAACTTTTTTTTTTTGAATTATTTTGTTTCAACTTTTCTATGATAGATAGTTTTTAAATTAGAATAAGTTGCTTGGGTCTTGAGAAAAAAGAAGGAAATAGGCTACAGTCATTTGCTAATGGATTAAGGTTGTACGCACCTTCTTTACCATGATACAATAAGCAATATAATCTTCCACAAATGTTAAGTTGTTAATATATATTATTTTAAGATGAAAAGGTTACCGGTGCTTATTAATTTGATGTCTTTATGACAATACCACATGCAGAATTACTTTATTTGATGTTTGATATGCGGGTCGGAGGAGGAGTCGGTTGACCATCTCTTCGTGTCTTGCCACTTCGATCGAGGTGTTTGGGATCGGGTTGCAAGCTGGTGATGCTAACTGGGTTGTATACGTTTCAAAGCAAAGATTTAGTCAGATATCATTGCCATGCGAGGGGGTCGACGGAATGGAAATAAAATGGTGTACACTATAATGCAGGCTGAATGTGGAGTATATGACATTGTCGAAGCAACTTAGAATTCAACAAGAGGTACAAAAGTACCAGTGATGATACATGTAGAGGAGCTAAAAATGTTGGGGTACCTCTGGATACAAAATCGGTCAAAGGCGTAGGCTTTCACTTGGGAAAAAATGGAGCATGTTTGATCTAATCTGCTTGTAATTTGTAAATTGCTGGTGACTTTGGTTATTTGTTCACACCGTTTGTATCTGGGGCGAGGGATAATATGTTGTTGTCCCATATTTTATTTAATAAAATGAGTTTGTTTGATGTTAAAAAATAAAATACTTATTTTTATACAATTAAATTTAAAGTCATAGTGGTTGTTCTCGTGAGGGGAGTTGCATACTGCCGCCTACTTATTTTGATGGTTTTATGACCCCACATTACTTGATATATGCATATAGCATATTACGGTCATAAGGCAAGAAGATGCATGTTCGTGGCAAAAGAAGTATGAAATTTGCATTTATTTCTTGTGAAGGTCGGACTTAAGTTGTTATACGCATCCGTGTTATAAGTTTTCTTTTTCTTATTGTATTGAACTAACTAAAGTATTCATATGGCGAATGCAGGAGCTATTTCATTTAAAGATGGAATGTAAATTGAGCTTCAAATCTAAGAATGGCAATTTTACATTAGCTCAAAATGCTCCGAAGGTCGCCCACAGTCAAGGAATAAGAGATTGAAGAAAAACACTTACATATTGATAGCACTTGTGAAGAATCTTTTAATCCGCAAAAGTGTTACTGTATCCTTTTAAACCATTCTTTACTTATTTTACTAATAAGAAGATGATGATGATTGGAAAAATCTAGAGTAGTTTTAGTGTCCTTAATGATGATAGATGGAATGGAGTGAACCATTTATTCAAATATTTATAAAATTTGTAGTTGGTTTTGCATCTTATGCTTTGTCTTTCATAATACATAATTCAATAAAACATTTGTAAAAACATATTTTTATGTTTTATGACATAAATCTATTAACTAAAATTAAATTTTCCTACCCGTGAAGTTCACGGGTGATAACCTAGTTCATTATATATAAAAAATAAAGATCTCTCACTATCTTATTAGTGCATTCAAGAAATATAAAGATAGATGATGTATGGCAAATCGATCGAAGTCCTAATTTTAAAGCAAACACTCATAAAACATCAAAGTTCATTTGTTACCAATGTGTCTAATCATCGTGTATTCAAATAAAAGGAACCATTTCATGCATGATGTTGATTCAATAATAAACAGACCTAAGACCACAACATTCATTATTTTTTTTTTTTTTTGGGTATTTTCTTTGTAGGGTTAAACCATTTTGATTTTTTATAATTCAAACATAAGTTAAAAGCTATAAGTTGCATCAGACAAGCTAAGAAATTTTGGGTTCAACATTTGTATGCAATATATGATAGATATAACCATCCACCTAATCTCAGTTTCTCATCTCTTCTGTGAATTCTGATTTAACTGACTGACTATATACAATCTAATCTAGCAGGTACACAACAATATCCGTACCCGTGCCACGTCAACCCATGCGGCTTTGTTTTCTGGTAAACCAACTACGACCGATGCCGCAAACAGATGACGTGCCTCATAGAAAGCCATTCTATGCAAGGCTTCATCGATGGCAGCTTTAAAAGACCCGACGAGCACAAATACGAGGAATGGAAAAGATCCGACACACTTGTCAAAGGATGGATGTTCGGTTCGCTAAGTGAAGACGTCCAAGGATGGATGTTTGTTTTAAAAGCATCGCAACAAACCGAATCGATCTCAACCGAATTCCCGCCGCAACCGATGGATTGAACCAAACTAACTCTAGCTGCGCGGACCAAACAGTAACTAGAACTACGTTAAACCGTTCCTAGTGTGACTTTTGTATGCTTTGTAAATAACTATTACGCTATGTATGTCACAACAACAGACGCGTGTACTAGTAACTAAAACACGTACCTAATGCCAACCAATGGTTGTTTATTACGCAACAAAACACCACCACGTGCGAAGAAATACTTAAGTGCAAAATAAAAACAGTCGACTTACAAACCATCAGCCAAAATAAAATGCGAATTCAAGAGTCTAAAGCTTAAGGAAAATAAGCTAAGGTAGAAAGCATAATCTGAGAGTCCAAGCGACTTTCATCTCAATCCCGATCAACCCTGCAGCGAAAACAAAGAAAGCAGCTGAGCTTGTGCAGCAGATGACAAACAACAGATAGTAATAATTTCTCAAATAGCAACGCAAACAAGCCACAAAAAAAGTAAATATGATCAAAATGTTGACTCTTATGACATGAGTTTTGATGTCAACAATGGGTGGTTTCATTTGAAGCTCTGTCTATTCTATTTGTTATTACCAAACTTTTGTAATTAATTAATAGTAAAAGTATTAAGAAATCTTGGTTTAAAATTATAAATTAGTTTTCCCCATAACACATACAGAGTTTCTTTTCCATACTTTGACTTCAAAAGATACTCCCTCCCTCATATCAGAAGTAAAATTGAGAAGTCAACAAAATTACTTTATTATTATATTGATTCCATCAGGTTAAGTAAAGTAAACTTATGCTAAAAAAATGTTTAAAAAATATATAATTTTTGACATTGAAAGTCAAACCAGTCAACATACATACCATTAACCAAAACAAATGATTCTCAAACAAAGCATAATCTGTCTCAATCCTCATCAACCCTGCAGCGAAAACAAAGAAGGCGGCTGAACTAGTGCGCGGATGCAGATCACAAACAATAGATAGTAATAATTTACGGAAACAATGTTTAAAAAATACTACTAATTTTGACTTTGAAACTCAAACATAATAAACCAGCAACTAAAAATGAAAAATCCTAACAACTTTCATATTGAAAAAATTAATTTTGACTGTTTAAGATGTAATGCAGTTTGGATCTTGAGTATCAGCATAATCCTAACAATAAACTGATTATACCATCCAGGTGAAAGAGAGTTGTTTGATTAACCTAACGGTTCGGTACCGGTATATGAAAGTAAATACCGGTACCGAAAACGTCAAAATTCGGTACCGAAAATATATCGTCGGTTCAGGCAATTCGGTACCGGTACCCGGTATCCCTACCGACACTTACTCTATAGAGATGGAAGTCATGTGATAAGCTCCGGTCTTGATCGACCAAACCGCATATTTGGGCACTGGCAAACCCTTCTTAATCGGGCAAGACGCTTCGAGCGTAATTCCGCAATTTCCTCCATAGCTGTTAACATTACGCTCCATCCTCATGTAGCCCTCCTCTCCCCAGTCCGTGCCCCAACTATTCTTGATAATCCAGTAATCCACATCATCTTCCCTACCATAACCGACTATGGTTACGGTATGATTGAGGGATTCAATGTCTTCACATGGATCTTGGAATCTGTAAATACCCTGTACATACAGTGAAACAATTTTAGCCAAGTGAATTCCTTATTATTTTTTATCAAAAAATAAAATATCTATATATATAAAGTGATTCTTGTGTGTGTGTTGCAATTTCTTTATTAGGACGGGGTAGCCGACAGTAACTATCAACACCATCAATCAAGCAATCAATGATTGAACATAGCTTGAGTTTAAGAGATCCCAAGCTCGGCGGGCTGTTTTGGCGGACGAAACGATAGGTTGGATTTGGTCGGAACAACTACCAAGAAGGGCGCTTATGATCATTTGATCTTGACGAAACCAACAAGTGTATTCCGGGTTTGGTTTGGTTTTGTCGGCAAGGGTTTCGGATGGTTCTTAAATTTTAGAAAGATGGCAGTGAATGTGAATTACCCCTTGGTAGTCTTCGAAACGATCATCCACACATACACAAGCGGTCACTGGCTGGTTTTTGACAGCAATCTTTAGCATTTCCTCACTTTCTGGGACCTTGCAAAAGGAATCAATAGTTGCTGCTTTGATTTTTTTCTGAACCAAAAAAAAAAAAAAAAAAAAACACACACACAAAATTGTTAACATGAAAAATATAGTAATTTTATTTAATGTGAAATACACAAACCTTTTCTTGGTCGCAGTCTCCAACGACCCCAGTGAAGGGGTAATCCATTTCGGATGCAATTCCACCGTTTCTAACTACGTATTCAAACACACGATGTGGGGGACCTCCAAGTTTAAGTTTATCTTTCTCCTGATCAGGTTCCAGTTTCAGGCAGTCCATGACTTCTTGGACTGATAGTGGTATCAAGTTGCCGGTAACTATTTGGTTTGCTCCTTCAATGGATCCCAACGTCCCAATGATCCAACATGCACCATCTGTTATTCATATGAACAATATTACCCCATTCATATTACTAAGTCATGGAAACTGAATTGGTTTACATACTGGTTAGTTAGTGATGAAGTACACATCTCTGTTTTTAGTTCGTCTATGAAGGGCCAGGGGTATTTTGGGTATGGTAAAAGTTTTTTGGATAATCAACAGAAATCTTGCTAAGCCAGTAGTAGGGTGCAAACGAGGCGAGCCAGAGCTCGTCTAGGCTCGAGCTCGTTTAACTTTTGAAAGCTCGAGCTCGGCTCGTTTAACAATTATTAATTAATTTATATATAATTAAGTGATTTGATGTATATGTTAGTAAATTATTATTTAAATATATATATATTTTAACATATTAATAAAAAAAAATTATAAAAACACTAGACTCGTTTAGTCTCGCGAGCCAAATTGAGCTCGATAAGCGAAGCTTGAGCTCAGATACGTTTACTAAACGAGCTTGTTTTTAGACCGCATCTTAGTGGGTCGGTTCCGGTTAGTTTTTGGACCATACCGGTGTCGGGTGGGCGAATGGCATAAACTTCATGTTGATGTTCAACATTGATTGATTTTATTAGTTCCTAGTTGGAAGAGAAAATTAATAAAAATAAGGTTAAGTAGTTACCGGCAGGTCCGAAAAGGCCTTGATCTCTAACAGGAGTAACGGCTCCTTTGGCCCTCCAATCTACATGGTCATCAGCAGCGTCATCTTCTCCTTCTCCACGTCTCTTATACGACTCGCCGGTTACATCCGGTCGGTCCAGGTGACCGGAAGACATAAGTGCCGTAGTAATTCTGGATACAACTGATATTGAAGAAAAAGATGAAGAAAACCAGTTACAAGTGCTATTGAAGAACATCAGTGTTTAGGTCTCAAAATCACAAAAAAGAAGAAACAAATTTGAAGAAAAAGATGAAGAAAATCAGTTACAACAGCTATTGAAGAAAATCAGTGTTTAGTCTCAAAATCACAAAAAAGAAGAAACAAATTTGAAGAAAATCAGTGTTTAGTCTCAAAATCACAAAAAAGAAGAAACAAATTTGAAGAAAAAGATGAAGAAAATCAGTGTTTAGTCTCAAAATCACAAAAAAAGAAGAAACAAATTTGAAGAAAATCAGTTACAACTGCTATTGAAGAAAATCAGTGTTTAGTCTCAAAATCACAAAAAAGAAGAAACAAATTTGAAGAAAAAGATGAAGAAAATCAGTTACAACTGCTATTGAAGAAAAAGATGAAGAAAATCAGTGTTTAGGTCTCAAAATCACAAACAAATGGTTAGTAGGTTGTTAGATATTGAAAGAGAACCTGTAGAAAGTTGTTTCTGGCGAAAAATGGCATGCATTTCACCTTGGATTCTTGTAAAAAATGGCAGATTAAGCTTTGGTTATAAGGATAACAATGGCAGATGAAGCTCGTTAACAATGGAGGAATGAAGAGAGCAGCATGAGCTATATTGTAGGAGCATAACCTATTATAGTACCTGCAGGAGGAGCATGATCAGATATTTTGTCTCCTTGCTTTTTGAAATTTGGTTTTGATCCAATAATAAAATGACAATTGTTTTTGACACTCTCAAATGATCACTTACTTGCCTCACTAAGAATTTTGAACCTTTGTTTCACTACGGTCATACAACATCTAATTCTTTTGTTAACTTATTTCAATAAAATAATAATGTATCTTATCAGCTAGTACAGTGAGTGAATATTTGTTTGTAATAATTGACAAAAAGTTTATATCTGTTTCGTGTATTAAGGGATTTTAGAGATTAATTTTATAAACTCTCTAATTGATACTATTATTACATTATACATATTAATTAATAGGATATGTTGATGTATTGTAACACTTTCATAGATCTTTGCTTTGCTTTTCTTCTCTTCTTCTTCTTATTTTTTATTCTAATGAGAAACACCCTAGAGTTTTAGTCTATTTCAATTTTATTATTTAACGATTCCAACATCAAGAAATTTTATAATTTGCACTTTTAGCTTAAATTTTAAAATCGGTATTTGATACGATAATTTTTTTCTTCTTTTTAATTCACGTGAACTTTTGATTTGCAAAATATGTAGGTGTCATACTTCTAATCGTAATAGTAATCTTTTATCTATAATTCTTTTTGTATCCATATAAAACACGTGGTGATATCATTTCGCGCATATCACGGCTTTATATTTTTTGTTGCTAGATCAAGTGCCGGTAACATATTGATACCATAATAAACCGAACTGAACCGATACTGATTGACTTCCCCCCGCAACGCACGAGCAAATTATGCTAGTTATTTTTATTTATATATGGATTTATATTATATATATACATACACATACCGGATAACTATATAAAACATGGACTTAAATTACATGATGACACAAAAATGGATTACTTGCCTAAAAACGATTTCTAAACTAGTATTTATTAAGGTTTGATTGATCACCTTAAATAATCAAAAATAAAATTTTTTGAAACCTGATTGGATACGAATCTTTAGAAGTATTTGGGAAAAGGGAACTTTTGAATTTATATAAAATCTTTGTTATATGTTACAAGTGTTTTAATGGACGCCGACTCACGTTATTTGCCGGTTGCCCTCGTATGTCATTTCTACCCTTTTCCCTCTTGCCACCTTATGTCATTTCTACCCCTATGCTAAAGAACAGAAGCTCTTGATCGATCCACAATATAATAAGATGGTCATTTTGTAACTAAATCAAAAATAAATACTTTTGTGTCTAGTGTAGCACAAAGTTTTCTATTAACATATATTATAATATAATATTAGGGGTCAAGTTTGTATATATTAGAGTCTTAATTAAAAAATATATTATTATTTATGTCTCATAAACAAAAGGTTTGTATTATCAAGGTGTGATGTAATGGAACTAGCTAGTCTTTCCAATAAGGTTGATGTTTAACCCTCATCTTAAATAAAGATATAAATTTAGAAATAACATTGTAGGATATGTGAGTTTTATGTCTCGTGAATAAAAGAAAAATAAGTTAACATATCCTAGTTGTAAACAGATCTTAGATGTAATGGAAATAGTCTTTCCAATAAGGTTGTTGTTTAAGCCTCATGGTGAATAAATATATAAATTTAGAAGTAACATTATAACGTATGTGAGTTTTATGTCTCATGAATAAAAGAAAAATTAGTCAACATTTCTTAACTGTAAACATATCTTAGTTGTAATATTTGTAGTGATTTTTTGGTTTATTCTTTTTTGCCAAGTAACATTGAATAGATTTATACATCACAATTCGGGTTAATTAGTGTCATTGCATAACTTATTTATTTATTATCTTATGGTTTTATTTATATGTGAGACGCACATTTCATTAGTTGATTACATCGATGAGTTAATCTTTGTCAAAATAAGTCCTAACTCGTAACTGTATCAAGCGCAACATAAATATTGGCTAGTTAAACTTGATAGTTTATAAACTAATCACAAGGATAAGATGGGTCCATGTGGTTTGGTCAAAATAATTGTTTTAGGCTTTGCGTTATGCCATAACACCCCTTACCACCTTGGAAGCGAAGGGCGTTAACCACCCCTCCATGTTAACATGATGAATTCACGTACTAAATACTTAGTTGTAAAGGTAAACGAGTGGTTGAAATCGGTTTAAAGGCATTGTTTTAGATTCATATTTGTACGGACAACACTGTTTCAATCGTTTGAAATCATAGTAAAATTTGTTCAATTTAATATTTTTAAAAGCATATTTCTTTTCATTACAGCACAAAAAGATGTTTTTTTACTCTAGTTTTACTGTCCTTTGAAAGTGAAATGTTTTTTGGCACTAACAAATAAAATAAATGACTTGTAGATTTAACAAATTTGTGACATTACTTGTACCCATAATTAACTCAAGCGTACCTAATTTTTTGAATCAAAGATTCAGTTGCTTGATTGGTAACTTCTAGTGAAGATTATGCATACATCATGTGAACATAAAAAGGAAAAAAGATGACGATACCAAACGGATGATGTTTCAAATACAAATTAAGATGTCATTTCAACAAGGTCTATTAGACTAGTGGGTGTGGGGCGTTGGTTGGGGCGGAGGATGTCAGGCAACGCTAGCTAATCCACACCGTGCCAGCGTTGGTCACGGCGTTGCCCCGCTGGAGTGACTTTAAAGCCTGGCGTTGGG
The DNA here is from genome assembly GCA_030545235.1 of Helianthus tuberosus. NCBI lineage: Eukaryota > Viridiplantae > Streptophyta > Magnoliopsida > Asterales > Asteraceae > Helianthus > Helianthus tuberosus. The sequence goes on along the minus strand of CM060381.1, from coordinate 6,259,969 downwards.
CGGGGGGAGGGGCGGGGGGAGGTCTGAGGTGGCTGACTTGGATTGGCTGGCGGGAGATGACTGTTTGGGGTTGCCGTTTGCCATAGCCGTTGGGGATGGCGGTTTTGAAGTAAAAAATCAAATTTTAAAAAATTTTTTTTTACCTATAAATACTCATCTCAAACTTCATTTTTTCCACAACTATTTACAATCTTCTTCAACCAAACCCACACCAAATAACAAATCTTCTTCAACCAAACCCACATCAAAAAACCGAACATGGTGTATTGGACAGAGGAGGAGGAGATCGCACTTGTGACATCGATTGTCGATGCACAACGTACGCTACAACGCGGCCAAACCGCGTATTGGGGACGAGTGTTCCAGCATTACCAACAACACGTTGGGAACGCGCGTCACAATTTAAACGCGTGTCAACACAAGTTTAAATAAACTTTGTTATTCAAATAAACTGAATAAAAATTATCAATCATCATTATCTCCTAGTTGTGAATCTTTATATCCTGGCTGATAAATTTGTGGCTGGAAATTTTGGGTACGTTCACTTATACACTACTATAGCCGAATTCATATAACTCCGTTAAAAAGAATAAGATGAATTCATATAACTCCGTTAAAAAGAATAAGATGAGATATATAATCCTTAAAAAAAACCTATAGTATGCATATTGTGTTCCTACGTCTCAACTTTTAGTAGACTTAAAGTTTTGCGTGCTCTATGAATCGATCATCTTTAGTAGTGCATCCGGTAATACAAACCACCGTCGTCACCCCCTTCGTTTCTCGTTGTATTTTTGTGACCGCCTCCGCCAAAATGAATCAAAGGAGAGTTTAGATCCGGCGAGTTCCAGTTCGTTAAAAATGTTAGGCCAAAGATTTTTGGTGATACCAACCTTAAAACTTTAGATCCGGTATTTAGCGGTGAATCGGGGAATCCCTATCTGTCTTCGAGGAGAAGACGAGAGAGCTATCGAGAGTTCAAATCTGGTTGTCGAGGAAGACGGAGAGGAGAGTCTGGAGTTCGGCTTGTGGAATCAGAAGTGAATGTGCTGGGGTAAAAATACTTTATTTCTCTCACATGAGGTGCACATGATCAAACTTAACGTTTAAAACAAACCAGGTTAGTGCTAAATGAACTAGGGTGTAATGCTTTTAACAAAAAAATGATTGTAACTGTAATTATTAAAGTTAAAGATCATTCATTGCAATTCGGTACAAACATAAAAGTCAAAAAGTGTAATTTACCCTATTAATATTAAATATTAAATAATAAATACAAAATTATATATATATATACATACATACACACACTAGGTTATTCATCCCGTGTGTTACACGGGTTGATAAAAAAGAAAATATCAATAAAAATACATATGAACCAAATTAATATAAGTTATTACTTACACAAAAAAAACTAAGATACCTATGATCTTATTAAAATGTAGTTAAATATGAACTTGGGAATAGATGGCGAGATATAGACTTGTACTAAACAGATACCTCTTAATTTATAATAATTTATAAATAAATAATGAACGGATACTAATTATAAATAATAGAAAAGTTATCCGCGCGCGTTGAGCCGCGGCCAATGAAATTGACATGTTCTTGATCAGATTCACATTTACAATGTGTTAAAAATGTTTTTGTCAGTTAAGTCTGTATTACTATCTTATACAAATAAGTAATTAACCAAATAATCTCATTACAATTAATGGTATCATAATTAATACGTTACATAACTTGTATCCATATAAATAACCTATCGTATTAAGCTCCCTGTGTTGCGGCGGGGGTGTAAAACCGTGACAAATAGCACCAAGGCCACACTATAGCCAACGACCACCAGCATTGAAGTTGCGGTGTCTTAACGTGAAAAAATTACACCGACATTTAAAAATAGAATATAATAACTAACTCGATTTAGTACTCACACGTTGTGACGAACTTATTAAACAGAAAAAAATAGACGACGTAAACACACTGAACCACACACGTACGTTGTCCCATGTTAACTCGCAAAATTTAGAACGAAGCGTATAACAAAACGTAAAATCATTGAACCACACACACACATTGTACCGTGTTAAGTTGCAAAATTTATATCGAAACGTAAAACGAAAAATTTTGTAAAATATGAAAAACATAAGGGATCAAAGTTGAAAGTAAAAAGGTTGTGAGGTTAAATTGGAAAAACTAAAAACTTTTGGGTTAAAACTACAAAATCAAGTAGTTTTGGGTTTAAAGTGAAGCATTATTTTTTTTTAAAAAAGCCCCCAAAACATGGGGTACAACACCACTAAGCATCATGTACAACACAACTATGCACAAAAAACTTATTAAGCATCATGTACAACCCACTATGCACAAACATCTTTCAAATTAATAGTATATAAATGGTGGTATAGTTATTATACAAATAATTTAATATGTTAGTTGGTAAATTTAAAGTAAGAAAATATTTTATAATTTAAGAAACAATAAATTAATGTCACCAATGATTTAATTGTATATTCAAAAACTTAGTGATAAAAAATAACCGATATGCCTATAACTTCAAAGTGATTTCTTTAGTCTTATGTATACGGATGATTTTCAATAGGGATGAGCAAAAGGAAAAAGCCGACCCTACCCGAGAACCGATCAAACATAAAATACAAAATCGATTCACTACCCTAAATATAGGGTCGGTTCTGGTCCATAGGTCCAAGTCGGGTTTCACCATGAAAAGAGCCGAGAACCGACCCGACCCGACCCTATTTATATGAAAAATTGGAACCGATTTAAATACCTAGGTACTTAGGTTCGGGTCGGGTTGGGTATATTTTCGGTTCGGTTCTAGGTTATTTTCGGCCCGGATCTAAACTTGCTCACCCCTAATTTTCAAAGATGTGATTCAGTTCTAATTACTAAACTTAAAATTGATTATAATTAATTAGAATTTAACTGATTTACAAATGAAGACATAAAGTTGTAATATAATATCAGGTTTTACATTTTTCTTGCTTGTAATGGTAGCCTCGACCAATGAAATTTAACATGATAATTGTTTATATCTATAATTGTATACCGAATTTTTTGTTTACGATTTAATTTAATAATAACAACAGGTGGTGCAGGATCGATAAAGTGATAAACCAATATTTCATATTTGTTATATCAGATTATTTCCATTGAAAATTTTCAAAAGATTTATAAACCACGTGATATATGATTATTATATGATTTATAGAAAGGATATACAATACTTTTTTTTTGAAATTTAGAAATAATGTTTTAAAAAAAAAATTAAATCTAGGAGAGGAAGTATTGCCAAGTGACATTATTTGGAGTCTTTTATTATAAGTTAGATATAGGGGAAAGTTATCTTGAGAACGCTAAATATTGCGAAAATCGTGAGAACGAATGAGAAAACCGATCAAAACCAATTTTTTTTAATACAAAGCTCATTGTGATTAAACTACAACATCGAAAAAAAATTTACAACATCAAATAATTCATTTATCCTTTCAAAATCTCTCTTATTAGTTTTTTTTTACACATGTGTAAATATAACAAATTTACACATGTGTAAATGACAAACTTATACATGTGTAAATTTTATTTATGTACGAATATATGAGAATTTAAACGTGTAAATTTAATTTCTAACATTGTATTCGAATAATAACTAGGTGTAACACCCGCCGCGTTGCGGCCGAGTTTACATTCACATATCATAGAAGCCAAAAAGACTATTCGGTATACTTTCGATTCATTACGACAACGACACACGTTGATCCTGTATGAGTGTTGACTTGTAACGTGACTTGTGCTAATCTAGCTATATTAGTCATTATCGTCAGCTCCACCAACAGAAGCATCAGACGGGTCAAAACCACCAGCACCAGCTGTGTCACAACCCCCAACCACACCCTAGACGGGAGCCGTGAACAGTAAGGTGGTACCGGTGTTTATTAAATTTGCAGCAGAAAATTTTCATCAGGACCGTAGTTAGAAATTTTTGAGAGATGTAAAACACCACATTTTTAATATTAAACAACTGTGATAAAACCCATATTACAAAGGTTTTTATAGGGATAAACCCTATTTTGACAAATCATAATTTCTTTTTTTTATTCTGGAAACATAGCCACTTTATTTAAGCTTTAGGTGCTTCATAACATGCTTCTTTTACTTTCACAGTAAGTTACCTGAAACGCGTTTAAAAACAATTTATCAGCGAAAAATACTGGTGAGTTCATTCATTTATATAAAATACATTCTTATAAATACAACATTTAGAGTTTTTACATTTTTTTATCTTACCAAACTACTATTGGCTAACTCATTGTCCAATAGTAAAGAAACTATTTTAAATAGTATTTGTCACTCGGTGATAGTTCCTATGGTCATATCACTCATTGGCTAACCCATTGTCCAATAGTGATGCATAACAAGTAATGTATACAAAACCTCACATACTGACAGTAGTTTCCCAGTAAGAATAGAAAGAATTAATCACTGTAATATAAGTAACAATTGGAAAACATTTAGGATTTTGAAAGCATTTGATAAAAAGAGAATGACTCACTTTGTAGATTTAGGGTTTTGATTTATATAGCTTGGGTTCCGAATAAACACACAATGCAACACGTATTAGTGTATTAACCCAATTCAAACTTTAACGATAATCATGAGATCAAAACCACAACGTAGTTAACAAAGTACAGCCTTATACAGGCAACACTTTGACATCCGCTGATTTGGATTCAGATCGATCGGACAAGGTATCGTGCCAGTGATTAGGGTTAGCACGCTGATTACGGAGCAGAGTTTCGGGGTTTAGGGGCTCCGGCTAATAGAACAGAGTTTCGAGAGAGAAGGAGTATCGATTTGTGATCGAACTGATGCAACTGAACTTCTCCAAGACTGGCCTTTATATAGCCCAGACTGGCTTCTCCCACGCGTCGCGGAAGAAGACAGGGTGTCTTCCGCGTGTCGCCGAGAGGGTCGGCCTGGTCAAGACCTGCCACGTATCCAGCATAGGTTTGACACGTGGCGCGACGTCATGACACGTGTCCCTGGCCGCCTTTCTAGCACAATCGTGCGTTTTTCTCGATTTTCGTGCTGATACTTATTACGTATGCTCGGATCTCGATCCTAAATAGTTCGGTTTTGTATGTTAAGGCATTTTGTACGTTAACCGGCCTGTATATATATATATATATATAAATATAGGGGAGGGTTATCTTAAGAACACTAAATATTGCGAGAACCGTGAGAACGAATGAAAAAACCAATCAAAATCAATTTTTTTAATGTAAACTTCATTATAGTTAAAATACAACATTAAAAAAAGAATTTACTATTTAAATAATTCACTTTTCCTCTTAAAATCACTCTTAATAAAATTTTTACACATGTGTAAATACAATAAATTTGCACATGTGTAAATGGTAAACTTACACATGTATAGATTTTCATTATTTCCGAATACATGTAAATTTAATTTCTAATATTGTATTTGAATAATAATGATAAGTGTAAAAACAAATTTTGAGTTTGAAATGTTTTTGACCAAGTTTTTTGCGGTTTTTTCATTCGTTCTCACGGTTCTCGCGATATTTAGCGTTCTCATTTAAACATTCCCATATTCGTTCTCACGGTTCTCACGCCTCAAAAGGGGTTGATGCCCTCCCAATATTAACACCTATGGCGTGGTGGGGTGTTCTTGGCTGATATGGGTGAGGTGTCCACAATGCCAAGCCTGAACATAATGAAAAGCCTTAAGAAAAAATCTAAGACAATGGGTATGTTTGGCATGGAGCTTTTAGGAACTTTTATGAGCTTCTAGCTTTAAGCTTTTAAGAAAAAGCTCCTACTCAATAAAAAGTCTTGTTTGGTTGAAGGAGCTTTAAGCTTTTAGGTTAAGAGCTTGAAGCTTTTGGTTGAACGCTACTACTAGTAGCGTTTAGAAGGAGCTTCAAGCTTTTAGGGAAAAAAATGACTATTTTAACCACTAAAAATAAGGAACTTTTTAATGCACCAACTTTCTAAATTTTTAGTTATGTCCATTTTGGTCATTTTATACATTTTATTAAAAGCTCCGGCTACTCTACCAAACACCAAATATATCTAAAAAACTACAGCTAAAAAAAAAAAAAAAAAAAAAAAACTAGGTACCAGCTACAGCTACCAGCTACTAGCTACTTTTGCCAAACACACCCTATATCCGCAATCATTGATTTTCTTTTTTCTAATCAGTGGCCGTGTGATATGTTTTTGTGGTTTGCTTTTCTAACCAACACCTTCCGTTGCCACATTAAATACCACAATTAGTTTAAATCTTTTATTACTTTTTATGTTTATCATTATAAATAATCTTTTTTTTAACTTTCGAAATATGATATTTTATATATTTTCAAGTACAGTTGTTTGTGGTATGCCTCCATGTAAATTTATTAAAATTCAAGTTGTGAATAGAAATGTACAAGCATTTGAAGCACAAAAGTAAATATTACCAAAGCTTCTTACGATTTAGTTTTTTTAGGTCGTTTTCCCTTTTCATTGTTTTAATAATATAATATAATTCTTTTAGGTATTCAACATATAACATTCCGGATTCCATTGAGGCGTGAGTAAGACTTATGGTTTCACCACGTTGCACGTAACAAGCTTTTAGACCTTCTAATTGACAGGAGCGTCGGTCAGGGAATAGGAAGTCCCACCCTTGGATATTCCCCCTACCAGTCCAACCTTTCACCTATTTTTCCTTCACTGGTCCCCCGTTAAAAAAACTTAACGGAGTTAAGTTTTTTTTCCGAATTAAACAAACAAATGTTTTAGGGGTTTTGATCAGAACGACGATACGAGTCGATTGAGTGCTCCAAACGACTTGATTTCTGTTAATTGGAAGTTTATAAACACCCGAATTGAAGCCCCATTTTCGTCGTTTGGAGGACCGTTTCGAGGTAAGTTTTACGTCCGTCCGTCGACTCGTATCGTAGTTCTAATCAAAAGCCCTAAACCATCTGTTTGTAATTCGGAAAAATACTTAAATAGGTTAACTCTTTTTTTTTTTTTTTTAACGGGGGACCGGTGGAGGAAAAATAGGTGAAAGGTTGGACCGGCAGAGGGAATATTCAAAGGTGGGACTGCCAATGGCCAATGACGTCTAGTCGGGATTATTACAGGCCAATTTCCCTTGATAAAGACTATAAGATTATCGATCAACATGGAATCAGAGCAAAGATTTAGGAGCTGTGGATCATTTGAATCATTGTTGGAACCTAAAGATGCATATGTGTCAGGGAACATCGACGGAGATGAAGATTCCCCTATGTTCAAGCTATTGTTTTCAGACGGACCATATGGTCTATACGAAAAGAAACAAGGCAGGTCATCATAATGATCATGATGAGATGGATAGCAGCGAAGACTCTTTATGCATCAAATTGAGTAACTCCCAACATCAATGAAAACGTTCAATCCATGGCTGAAAAGAGAAAGAAGGCACATAATGAATTTGATTTTCAAACTGATGCAAATAAGACCAAATCAAACTATCCAAATATATGTTGCAGTTACTGTATGAAGCCGATCCATGTATTACAGCAGAAATTGTCCAGAGAGAATCAAGAACAACGAATTTCTAATTAACGGCACAAAACATTAAAGTTGGAATGAAATTTGGTTGGCCGGTCTCAAAAGAAAGGAACACGCAAGTGATAACAAGAACCTGTTCAAAAGGTTAAGCAATTCATTCGACATAGAAGGAAAGGCTAGGCTGAACTTCGTAGTAGTGGACAAACACACAAGATCTCAAACGTATACTATGTTCCCACTCTAAAGAAAAATGTATAGAGTATTAGTCCATAACACTTGGTATGCGATTTTTGGAGTGAATTCGTGACCCAGTCGAATGCGACCAAAGAGATGAATACGGGATTTAGGGTTTGAAAGAGTATGATATCTCTATCCAGGTTATTAGAAATACAGTGAGACATGTTAAACGGTCACCTTCTAGGTTGAAAAGTCAAGTTCAAACAATGCGTTAACATGGGAGTGCTTGCTAATATGTTCCTACAAGATGGGTCTTGAAGCTAGCTAGAGTTTGCAAGAATTGCTTGCTAACATATGCTGATTTCAATGATCATTTATTGAGCACAAGATCTTGGCCGTGCCAAAAAAAAAAAAAAAAAACGTATTTTAATTTTTCCCCTCACAACTAGATCACTCAAAAGAGACTTCAAACTAGTTACATATGTCAGATATGTTGTTCAACTTCTGGTATTATTTAGGTTTTCCGAATAGACAATGGGTCAATACAGTCTAAGATATCCAACACAATTTAGCTTTTAAAAAGATGTACAAACCTAAGATAAGTCAAAATCAACACCTAATTTATATACTTGTTAGTTAACACAAAGTAAGAATCACATGCAAAAAAAACATAATCTAAAATAAATCACCACAAGTAGGAATTCAACACAATTTGAGCAAATTCAAATTAGAACTAACAGTTAAAGAAAGCATAAGCTGCCACAGTCACAATATAAACCACAAACATGTCACGATATATGATGAAAATAAATGACAAGATAAGCTGGACAAGTATTTCATTGCCACCAACAAGAATAGAAAACCCTAAACGGTTACAGAAGAAAGGATCAAAACTTTCTTAAAGTAAGGTATAAATGGCCCTGTATAAGCCTGGTTGGTTGCAGTAATGGTCCAGGACATGATAATGGAATGATTCCACTGATCCAGTGAGATTTTGCAAGTAAGAGTAACAAGGGTAATACCTGGCCCATGAGGGTGATGTAATTCTTTAAGAGCATCATTCCTAGTCCAAGAAATTCACGTTTAGGCAATATATAAAGTTTTCCACCTAAACGATGGAGATGTGGTCTAATATGGGTTGATTAAACTAAACGGAGCTTCTGTTTCATCATCCTGAATGTTCGTGTTGTGATACAGCTTCTTCAACATTCCAGTTAAACGGCCTTTAATTATCTTGGGCTGAATGTTGGGGCCAACATGAACTTGTACACGAATTGGGCTCCAGTAATAGAAGTGGTGGAAAATCGGCTTTCGCTTTGGAAGGCTTCGGTCCTTTCTATAGGTAATAAGTCCAAAGGTAGTGGGGAAGCGAGTTACAATCTAAAAAACCTTACCACAGACCTTCTTTTCATCTATAAGGCTGCTTGCATCTTCAAGAATTTTGATCTCAAACGATGCAGGACCAACTTGTTTCTTTAAGTATTCAAGTATAACATTAGCTTCAGGAAGGTCTTTATATTCTTGCACAACTTGTCTGTTTTTCAAGATCTTGATTGTGGGGAAACCTTGTATTTCAAATTGTTCTGCAAGTCCTTTGCTTTCTTTAGCATTGGCATCAACCTTCGCTAAAGTAACTGGAGGATCATATGGCTTGACAACACAGATGCAGCCTTTTCATACTGCACGAATAGAATACAACGCGTAAATCATTACTCTGGCTCTGGTGAAAGATTCTTACAGTGGCCGCACCTGCCAAAGGACACAGTTTACAAATGTTTGCAATGGATCCAATTTCATAAGTTAATGGTGAGCAAGGTAAACTTTATATTTTCAACAACATTCTCAAAATTAATAAACTGTGTGTTAAAAATTCGGCACTTTCTAGTGATCAATCAATCTTGAACTTAATTTTGTTTACGTGTGATTTGGGTTTTGCAAATTAATGTAGCAAAATTGTAACTTAAAGTGGAAATTGAGATGGGATTTGCTTACCCTAGCTAACCCATGAGAACGGAGTTGGTGGAGTCCAAAAGAGCACATGCAAGAGCATACTTGTCGTCGACTTGTGAGCTTCCCATCGGCTCAAAATTGTTAAAGATATGATGGTCGAGGATGAAGAACAATGTGCGTAAATCGGTGATGAAATTGATGATTTCTTCCCCAATCTTCTCGACTTCAAAGCTTCCTGATCTTGATTTTTACCATCATCATCATCATCATCATCATCATCATCATCGTGAGGTCTGGTGTTGGTGAGGGTTGGATCCATTTGGGAAAGATCGCAGGTGATTGGTGGTGATACATGACATGAGAGAAGTTGATCGAGTAGGGTTATGTGATGGGGGGAACGACCATTTAGGGAGTGGAGTGGAGTGGTCCTCAACCGTCAACCAACCGGCGCTGGGAACCTGCTCCTTCTAGAAGAAAAAATGGGTAATTTAAGCGGATGAGATTTGATAAAACGGCTGGGATTGATTTTAGAGGCCTTTGACTTTAGTATGTGTATGTAGTGGGCCGCCATGTGTGCCTATAAAGCCCCATGGCGCCCCCTCAACACCATTACGAGGGCGTTACCGGCCGGGGGTTGAAATCTTGAGAGCGCTATGTCCATAACGGCGTGAATGATTTGCAAATTTTTAGCCCCTGTGTGACGTGGCACGACACGACACGACACGTGTCGCATAACGCCCACAAAGGGGCTTTATGACTACACATGGCCTTAGAGTTGACATACGAATAATTCATCTTCATTCTCCTTGGCAAGCCCACCCAGTCCCACCATACATGATAGGTAGGCTCTTCTCAAGTGACCCTTTGAACTCGACTAAGTAGGTCCACAGCCTCTGCCGCCAGAAAACCAAAAGTATCAAATTCAAATGGGATAAACACGTGCTGGTTGTCAATGCACACTTTCTCGTGCTTGGTCACTTTACCCGAAGCAGCCTTTAAAATAGTCTGACCCACTGTGAAAGCACTACTCCATAAGTCCACAAGCGGGGAAAATTCATAACGAGGATAGGAGTCATAGGACAATTCCAGTCTGTGTTGTGCTTGTAGTTAGAACTTTTGTATAGTGACTTTATTGGAACATTGTTAGGATTTTCGTGCACACAAACTAATTTTTATTCAACCAGTTTTAACATGCGACAACGTCATTACGATGAATGATATTTACTTTGGTTGATATCATCAGAGTCTCACACAAATAAATATCGAGTAAGCCTTCTTTTTTTTGAGATGCTACCTTTATTTGCAATAAAAATAAACAAATTATATAATTAGCCCAAACAAATAAATATCGAGCAAGCCTTCTTTTTTTGAGGTCCTATTTTCTACCATTGAACTCCACGAGTCCTTTGGCAGCAATACCAAACCTTCTTGCATCTCTTGCATAATTTTCTATTCCATCATTTACATTTAGTGTATTTTTTTAACCAAGTCCCAAAAGGTAACCTAAAAACTAAGCAAAAACAATAAGTAAAGTAGGTGTGTTGTTCGGGTTAATTAAATCCAGATTGGGTGAATCTATTTTTTCAATAGAAAATTTATCCCATAACCGAACTGAATAACAATCGGGTTTATCGGACTCGGTTTAAACACTTTGCGAGTAAACTCGAGTCGGGTTTCGGATGAAGTATCTTGCTAAGTTGGTCGTTTCTTTTTGTTGATAACGAGTTAACGCATACCCGCACGTTGCAGCGGGATGTTGATTATGAACATCTTTATGATTACTATATGAGTCTATTAGATGCGAAATTTTTTAATTTTGCTTTATCCCCATCCCTGTTGATGAAAAATCATTCAAATAAGGGTTTTTTTTTTTGTCAATTGTAACTCACCAATCCTTAACACCTTTGAAATTGGGGCAAAACACATACTCCTCAATAAATTCATCAATATGTCATCATACTTTTGATGAGTATGTTTTCCTTATTGAACACCAACCATCTCTATTCAATAATATCAACTACCAATCAGATCTAACTAAACTATTCTGATTCCTCCAACAACAGTCGTCATCATCCATAAATACATAAATATACAACACGAAACCGATATCAACGTTACTTCATGACATATACACCAAAAGATATCAACATGATGAACACCTTATAACACAATTGACTGATAACTTACACAAAATCATATCTACTTGCAATACACTAAAGATTCAATCACCTTTCATCACAACTACAAAAAAAATGAAACCTTCAAGATAGACTAATTTAATAAATTCAAAATATAAATGCAAAACATCATAACTACTTATTAGATCCAACAAATCTATTCTAATTCCTACAACAACAGTTTTTTTTTTTTGTAGTCATCATCCATAAATACATGAACATCCAGCACAAAATCTATATTAACATAACTCCATAACACACCGTTAAAAGTCAACATGACCAACACGATTGACTGCATAAAAAAAATAAAAAATAAAAGATATGTAAACAAATTCGAGCATACAAATGTGTGAATCAATTAAATTATAAGGAACGAATACTAAGAAATTCGAGTATATAAATGTAGGAATCAATTAAATTCAAAGGAACGAAGAAGAATATGTACTTACACATAATTCCTACCAAACAAAACTTGCTCAGATGAATCTCCTTACCTAAAGACGCACGGCACACGTTCAAAGCTTTAGAAGTCAATGTACCAGTCTCGTTGGAATTCCCGTTTGTAAGCATTTCTAATTTCATCGATCCACCACTCGCATTATAAATTATGGTAGCCAATCGACCTCGTAATTTCATTTCACTTAATAAAAAGACGAACTTTGATTTGTTTGAAAACTCGGATAAATAACTAAAAAGTTAAAAGAGATATAATTAATATTTAAAAATTTATATGGGACCCACCACCCACCCCAGCCTCTTCATATTCCCAGTCTCCACCACCACCACCACCACCTCACCCCGCCGGAAAAACGTCACCACCTCGCCCTCCCACCATTTCAATACTGCGAATTAGCTTCCATAAACATCAAGAATCATTCCTACGAAAATAGTTAGCGATAAAGAACAAATAAAAACGTTCAGATTCTTTTATCCGTTGATAATTTAATAACCAGATTACAACTTGTGTATGCAAATGTCTATAAACTCATCCTACATCAATAAAAACAATTGTAAATCGTGTATAAATTCACCGAATATTTGAATCTAAATGCCAAATATTCATATACCTTAACAAAAACCATGATACAGATTGCAGGCAGAAACTCACAGTATCACATCAATATCACAAGATAAAGGACACATGAGATCCTTTTGAAGAGCATTTATCATCAATCGTTTTATAATTCAAAAAGAGCATTATGCTGACCGAACATGAGATCATTTTGAAGGTACTCAACTAAGAGTAAATCTAAAATTCATTCTAGTTGGTGCCTGGCGAACCCTTAGAAAAGCTCTTAGCACGTGCCTGACCAACCAACAACACAAACTTGACACCCTTGGTGATCTTTGGAAGAACGCGGGTGTAGACATCGGAAAGTTGGCATTCGCAGTGGTAGTCAACATGATGTCCAACACATGCGTGTTGCTAAACGTGACCACCTACGAGTCGGATGATATACGGGGATTTCAACGGCCGTGAAGACAGGAAGCTTAACATAGCGGACATATATCCGGTGTTGAATCCGTTGGACCATCAAAACATAAGACGGCATGGGAAGGCGGTTTAGACACACTTGTGAAACTCATCACAACCCCTCTCTCTTCCACATCAGCGCAACGGATGGGTTGAACCGAACTAACTCTAGCTTTCATACCTGCTCGACCACCATGAAGCCGTTCCTACTGCGAGTTTTGTATGCTTTGTAAATAACCATTACGCTATGTATGTCACAACAACAGACGCGTGTACTAGTAACTAAAACAGGTACCTAATGCCATCCGATGGTTGTTTATTACGCAACAAAACACCACCACGTGCGAAGAAATACTTAAGTGCAAAATAAAAACAGTCGACTTACAAACCATCAGCCAAAATAAAATGCGAATTCAAGAGTCTAAAGCTTAAGGAAAATAAGCTAAGGTAGAAAGCATAATCTGAGAGTCCAAGCGACTTTCATCTCAATCCCGATCAACCCTGCAGCGAAAACAAAGAAAGCGGCTGAGCTTGTGCAGCAGATGACAAACAACAAATAAACCAGCAACAAAGTAGCGAATATTACCTTTTGGTTCGGCCTTGGAGGTTCCGGAAGGCTAGCTTATCGTTGGGGTCTGGGTGTTCAATGAGCCTGATCACCTTCCAAAACCGAAAAACCTTCTCCTTCTCTTCAACGGTCTTGAAGGATCTGCCATATCTAATGTTATCCGCTTCGAAAAGAGCCTTCCTTTCATCCTCTGTTTTCCCCACGATCGACACAAGAAATCTTCTTGTTGTTGAATTAACAGAAGAAGAAGAATCACATAATCGAAGCACCGATTTTGATTTTTTCCACAGCAGGGCCATTGGCTTGGCTTGGCGTCCAAACAAACTATTTCTTTCTTTCTTTCTTTCTGTAACCCTAATAGTAATTATTATTACCAACTTATTTATTTGAGAGTAAATTACACTATTCGTCCCTCTAGTTTACAGATATTGCAACTATGATCCTCATGGATTAAGAATTACACAACCGATCATAGTAAGTGATGACTTCCCGGAAAGGCTTGTTAATTTCACCATCTGTGTCTTAAACGTTGTGTTAATTTCACTGTTTTTTCAATGTGTAAGTTGTTTTTCATCACCACCAAATTTCGACGAATGTGTTGTTTTGTTGATTGATGGATAAGTGTTTGGGGTAGTTTAGGGTTTAAGACTAGTTTCAGTAGAATATGTTTTGTTATTCAAGTGATGGATACGATAGGAAGCGTACGGTAGCAAGTGCTAACGTGCACTGGATGTTGTTGTTGTTGTTCAATAGAAAAAAGTGTTTTGCAAGCGAAGTGTATGTTCGTTGAATGTTGATACCTATGCCATGGTATTAACTGAAACCTAATAAACCCATTCTGACCCATCTAAATGTAAATGTTAACCCAAAACAGCCCATGACTTTCTTTGTGAAGTCCATATCAACCCAAATGTAGACCCTTGGGCCAAAATTGCCAGGTCTAAATGTGAGCATACAAAACAGCTATTTTTGGATTAGAAAAGAGTGGTAGAGATGATAGTTGAGAACCGAAAGAATCGTAGTACTCTTTACCGGATGTAAATTTATATTCAGTAGTTTAGAAGGAATTGCACCGTTGCGGCTTTTCAACCAATAGTTTAATGGCCTGGGAATTTCTCTACCAAAACAATGCAACCCATTTGACATATAAACATCAAAAACCAACTTCTATATGTGTAGGTTGATTAGTTTGGAATCAATATGGATGCATTCATGTGCAAGTTTGATTCTTTACATACCAACCTTTACCCTCCTTTTTTTTAGGGGGGGGGGGGGGGGGGGGGGGGGGGGTGTATTTTCTTTGTAGGGTTAAGTTAAACCATTTTGATTTTTTATAATCCAAACATCAGTTAAAAGCTATAAGTTGCATCAGACAGGCTAAGAAATTTTGGGTTCAACATTTGATAGGATTTTGTATTGGGTTTCTTCGGTTGGTTCCATGTAGCACTATGATTAAACCCCACTTCAAGACAGATTGAACAAATTAACAGAAACAGCAGAGATTGAACAAATCAATTAAACAAACAGCACAGATTGAACAACAAATCAAACAAACAATCTGACCTGGGTGCCGGAACTGAACTTGGGGCATGTTTGGGTAAGCTTTTTGAAACAACTTATTGACTTATTGGCTTTTTGGAAAAGTCATGATTTTGTGACTTATTGACTTATTGGCTTTTTACTCTCACATACACCCTCTTTGCCAAACATCATTTCAGAGCTTATGACTTTTCAAAAAGCTAATAAGTCAATAAGTTGTTTCAAAAAGCTTACCCAAACATGCCCTTAATGTTGGCGGCTGTGGAGAAAGAAAACAAACAGCACGCTGCGAGGATATGTGTAGGGCTATGTGGGTGGGGTAATTTGGTAATTTTGTTCTTGATATGGTATGTTTCCAAAAATACATGGATGGTCCATGTTGTTTTTGAACTTTGTAACGCGTTTAGTCCCCGACCAACAAATCTAAAGGTTTTAGCTTGTCCAAGTTTGGGACTAAATGCGTTACAAAGTGCAAAACACAGGGACCATCCATGTAATTTTGGAAAAAGTTGTGGACTAAATACGCTCCAAACCACACAGACCATCTATGTACTTTTGGAAAGCTATGTACTAAATCCAAAATTTTGGTAAACCACGGGGACCATCCGTGTACTAAACTCTTACTTTAAACATGCACAAATGAGTTCACTTTTACATTGTATTTGATGATCTCATTGTTCATGCTTTTATGCAGACGTATAAAGAGTACCTCGCACCCCATGGCAGAGGCAACCAAAAATTTCGCATCAATCGGTCTGTAAGTTTATTTTTGTTTCACGTCAATCGTAAACTTGTTTAAGTTCATAGTTATTTCATATATCATTTTCACATCATTCCAATCCGTAACAAGATGTTTTGAATAGGTGAACGAGTCTTCCCGAAAAAGTCAAGATTCATTTGTTAGCAAAGCCAATGATGATGACTCGTAAGCATCTTTCTTTCTTTTTTTTCAAAAACAAAATCAAGAATTTACTACAATTATGCGATGACTTTGTTTCTTTTCTTTAAAAAATTGTTACTGTTATTCACGGTCCCCCTCAAAGAAGAGGGCTCGCAGTCATGATGATCATCATAATCGTCGTGTCACAGTCGTCACCATTCCTCGTCTAAATGAGAGTAGGATGAAGTTAATTTTCGTTTATTCATTGATTGGTGGGCAGTGAAGGAAGTAATGTGACAAAGGAAAATGTTTTTGTGAGATATGTAAAGTATCATTTTAATTGATAATATGTGTAAACTGAATTTGTAAGTACATGTTCTACTGTTTCTATTAGGCTGCATGGTATGGAGGACCATCCTGGTCCGTCCTCCACCGGCGACGAACCGCCATCCACGCCGCCGCCCTCTGTCATCGTCCTCGGCGTCCTCTGCTCGACGTTGGGGACGGTCCTCCCATTTCACAAGAAGACAAAAATTATTCCCCCTCCCTCTCACACACCCCTATACATACAATATATACATACACATTTTAGGTCCATCATCCCATTTTCACACTTCCATCCTCTTAGCCCCATCCTCATGCCCATCCTACGTGTCGCTTACGTGGCGGACCATCCTCCAAGGGAGGACCATCACCATACCATATAGCCTTATCATTCAAATAGTGGTGGCCATTAGAGGTAAGTAATTTATCTTTTCTTATGTATATTTGTTGATGATAATTCTTTCATTTAATGGGTTTGCTTGACTTTCCATATAGTTTATTTATTTATTTTTATCTAGAAAATTGTATGCTGATAAAATGATCGTATACTATTTGTTTTCATGTCTTGATCAAGTTTATGTATAAATGAAACAAAAATTAAAACATCACACATATGGTAGCATAGTCCAGTGGTGGTAAGCAGGACCCCCATGTTGTAGCTGCAATTGAGTTTTTATTTTATATAAATTAGTAAATGAAATAAGTGAGTTTGTGTATAAATCAATTAAAAGATCACATTTATTTTGGGTTAGACACTTGTCCTAGTGGAAGGAACGGGTGCACACGAAACGAAGGTCGCCGGTTCAATTCCTGTTAAGAGCCGTTTGGCCGATGTTTTTGGTATTTTTTTAAAACCCATTTTCCTTATTATTAAAACCCTTAAATTCAAATATAGTTAACAGCTTTATTTACCTCTTTCTTTTTAATCAACAACTTATAATTTCTTCTTTTCATTATTATAAAATCTTAAACATTTATTAATCATACTTGTGTTTTATTTTTTTATATATAATTCATTTTCACAAATCAACCATTTATATTTATATTTTCATAAAACCTTAAACATATATTAATAACATGAATAGTTAACAATTTTATTATAACTTTTTTAACATATAATGTTAATAATGAGTTAAATCATAATATTTCATTAAATTGTAAACAATAAATATTAAGACTATATTTAACCTATAATTATTAACTAGATCTGGTATTTTAACATTTAGGGTAATCGTGTTCGTTCTTTTGGATTTCCCTCATCTTTCCTCGTGCGTTATCTTCGCAATCCTTATACGTAACCACGTGAGTGAATCCTACAACTTCCTTTTTTATATTATTTACTCGTTTTTTGGGTGTATCATGTGTCATATGTCTTTATTTCATTTTACAAAATTCAATTACGTGCAAGTACCATCATGTGAGGTTTATGTGTTATGTGTTGCTTGATCACTATCATTTGGTGCATTTCAAGGGTAAAAATTAAGCTCAATAACGTACTTAAGTTTTTAGAAAATAATTAACGAACATAAGTAATTAAAGAAATATAAAATTAACTGATAAAGTAAAGATAGATTTTAAAAAAGAAAAATATATTATTAAAAACAAAATAAATGATAAAGGAAATATGATTTTAGAAAAGGAAAAAATAAAAATACTTTAAAAGCTAAAAGTAAATAGAAAAAATAAAATATTATAAAAGTTAAAAGTAAATATTAAAAAAATATATTAATATAATAAAATAATAAAAATCTATACATTATTTGAAATTTGAAATTACTATTCATATTCCTTCAAAAACTATATATATAAAATTGTTTTGAGCATAAGCCCAATTTATTTTCACTTGTACTTGCACTGAGTATTCCCAAATTCAAATGTGCATGTGGAGACGTAGATGCAATCAATCATACCATAACCATAGTCGGATTAGACAGAGAAAGGAATGTTATTTACTGATTGATCAAAAACAGTCAGAGAATCGATTGTGGGAGAAAAGGGGTATTTGAAAATGGCGTAACGTAAATAGCTATGGTGTAATTGTGGAATCACTTTGAAAACATACTGCCCAATGAAGATGGGTCTACGCCCGCTTGACTTTACCGTTTAATCTAGCAAGTCTAGAGCTTATCAACCAAGTAGTACTAATAATAATCGTTTTGACCATAAGCCTAAATTATTTTCACTTGCACTGAGTATTCACAAATTCGAATGTACTTGTGGAGACGTAGATGCCATCAATCATACCATAACCATAGTGGGTTATGGCAAAGAAGGGGATGTTGATTACTAGTTATCAAAATCAACTAGGGAACCGATGTCACACCCCAACCGATGGCGGAATCATCGGGGCGCGACACTGAGCGAAACAGATTATCCAGAAGTTTCCATAACAACTATCATTACCAATTATTTAAAGCATCACGTCCCATACCATGACATAAAAAGTAACATAATTATTACAAACAAAATCCAGTCAAATTGTTCTGTTCCGGCAACTCAGATTTCTAATACAGACAATTCGTTTATTCGTTTCTAGACCTTTCCTAGCCTCGATTTCACAGCAAGCCAAGCAATATAACATCTTAAGTACTTGTCACATACGTTAAAATAAAAGTCAATACACATAGTGTAAAGGTGATCATACAAGTTTAATAATAGCATAATAGAGTTCGAAATCGTTTACGCATAACCAGCACGTACACAGTGTGAAATGAAGCACGTAAGTTATCGACATGATCCTATCAATACCAATGACTGCGGGTTGACTGCGCAAGGCAGTTCGCGATACATGTTCACCACTATGACCCATGTAACTAATTGTCCTTAACAACCCCTGAATGAACAGGTGCTGAGTCCAAACTATAGTACTATCGTTGCTAAGGCAGGTAGACAGCAATCCATGTGTAAACATAACAAACAAGCATTCATTAAGTCACGTATAACATGCGGCAACGGTTAGCGTTAAAGTATTGCGTAGTGTGTTCGATGTGATTTAGTATAAGTAACGTATGTAACACCCAAAAGTGCGTAAAGCAAAAAGGGTTCGAGTATACTCACAGCGATGACGGATTGAAGGGAGCGCTTAGAGCGAGATTAGCCTCATCAGAACGATAGCATAAAAGACAAGCGACGCGTAAAACAGTGTAGTGTGTTGATGGATAGGGCGGTAATCCGATCGGATGGCAATCCGATCGGGTAGCCAGTCGATCGGATGACAATCCGTTCGGGTGGTCATTCGATCGGGCGACCACTTGTTTGGGTTATCATCTGATGTGCTTGTGTATGATGACTTGACTTTCGAAGTTTTCGTTGTAGCATTTTGTAAACAGAGAAGTATCTCTGCCCTTCAGGTCGGTCGATCAAGCGATAGTTCGATCGGGCAACGATCCGATTGGTAGGACACTTTAATGAGAACAAGTTCGCAGCAGTTGTCACTCGATCGGATTGTAGTCCGATCGGGTGGCAGTCTGTTAGAACTGGTAATGCATTGAACATGTTTGAAAATTGTTTAAGTGTTGAAGCCTAAACATCACATGGTCGGGTGGTAACCCGTTCAATGTTCAAAACCTCAAAATGTTGAAATGAAAGTTAAGTGTGGGACCCAAGGTGCAAGTCGATCGGGTGGCAGTCCGATCGGACGACAATCCATCCTGGTTGGCCTGATCGTCTTCTTCAGTTGGTTGTTTTGATAGTTTTGCGATTTATCGAGACGGTGTGATAACATGCTAAACAACAGAACCTCATCAAGACTCAAGGGACCAGATCGGACAGGAATCACCCTAGTCTGACCAGTTCACTGGTTCTTGACGGTGGTTCACGTCTAACCCGAGATCGATTGTCTCGTTGATAAGAACCAGATCTTGAACCAACTCATCACCAAGAAGGGGTAGAAGGCCAGAACAAGCTCCGATCCTATCGGTTTGACAGCATTGAGTGTAAAAGAGTTGAAAGAAAGTTAGAACCATCTTTCAATCCTTTTCCACCATGAGTATGTTCAGATCTATGCAAGCTCTTTCTTAATTCTTGTGGAAATCGTTCAGACCTAAGTTGTTCTTAGTGGATTGAAGCCAAAACATGAAGTTCATAAGAACACCATGATGACCTCATCCTAGAACACCTCAAATCTAGTGATTTCACGGTTAAAAGTTAAGATTCAAAAGATAGAAAGGTGTAGGAGTGCGTGTAGATCAAGAAAGTACAAGATTTAGGTTGGAAACTTACAAGAATTGGGAGAAATATGAAGAAACGTGCTTGGGAGTGCGGCTGGATCGAGAGGCAGAGAAAGACATAAATGATAGTGACAGATGGGGTATTTATAGGGTTTCCATAAATGGAAAGGATGAAATATGGCTGGTCGATCGGGTGGCAGCCCGATCGAGTGGTTGGTCGATCGAGTGGCAACTCGATCGAGCTACTGGTCGATCGTTTGGTCACTCGGTTGGTTAGCCACTTGTTTCGAGTGTTCGGTGTGACGAGTTTTGTTGTTTCAATTTGCGTGTCGAGCGTTGCGATGCGATAGGGTTTTCTATTCAAATTACTTTTAATCCCAACTACTATATCTAACATACAATCATCATTATTAACTTGCGTTTAGCGTCTACGATTCGATTTCGATTGAGTTTCGATTGCGTTTCGATTGATCACCACAATATAAAATAAATAAACATGCACAAGTAACACATAAGTAGCACACACACGTAAAACAATATCCAGAACACATAATTCGAGTTGCGAGTGCGATTGCGATTCGATAAAACAAGCGATAACATCGATTACTCCGGTTAAACCTCGATTATTAATAAGTACTCCACATAATACAACTAACATAACAAGGTAACTAGACTATCTACAAGTCAAGGAAGTCAAACAATATTTAAGCAAGGAGTGACAGATCGCAATTAGCAATCTTGTCTCCCTTTTAATGGAATGTTGACTTTGACTTTCGGAAACACGGGGTGTTACAGACTCCCCTTGTTAAGGGAATTTCGTCCCAAAATTAGGCTTCAGCCATAACAAACAACTGTGGGTACTTCGCCTTCATGTCGCTTTCGAGTTCCCAAGTGAACTCTGCACCTCGCTTGCCTTCCCAGCGAACTTTCACAATGGGAATGCGAGAGCGTCTGAGCTTCTTGGTTTGGCGGTCCATGATTTCGACATGCTTCTCCACGAAGTGTAGTGTTTCGTTTACTTGAAGATCCTCTAAAGGAACGTGTAAATCATTCTCGGCCAGGCACTTTCTGAGGTTTGACACATGGAAAGTCGGGTGGACGTTGTTAAGTTCCTCCGGTAGTTCGAGTCTGTATGCCACTTTTCTGATTCTTTCCAGAATCTTAAAGGGTCCAACATATCGAGGCGCGAGCTTTCCTTTCTTGCCGAATCTGACCACACCCTTCTAAGGTGATACCTTTAGGAGTACGTGGTCGCCAACGTCAAATTCCTGGGGCTTGCGTCATCTATCGGCGAAACTATTCTGACGACTCCGAGCTTTCAGCAAATTGTCTCGAATTTGGAGGATTTTGTCAGTTGTTTCTTGTAATAGCTCGGGACCGGTTAATTGCGAGTAACCGATCTCGTGCCACACAATAGGCGACCGACATCTTCTTCCGTATAGGGCCTTAAACGGTGCCATTTGGATGCTAGAATGATAACTGTTATTATACGAGAATTCGACCAAAGGTAAGTATGCGTCCCAATTACCACCGAAGTCTATGACACACGAATGGAGCATGTCTTCAAGGGTACGAATCGTTCTTTCAGTTTGACCGTCGGTTTGGGGATGGAAAGCGGTACTTAGATTAAGCGAGGTACCGATACCCGTTTGAAACGTTTCCCATGGACGCGAGGTAAACCGAGCATCGCGGTCAGAAATGATGTCGTGAGGCGTCCCATGTCGACAAATGATCTCATTGGTGTAGATTCAGGCTAATTTTTCTAACTTGTAGTCTTCTCGTATCGGCAGGAAATGAGCTGATTTGGTCAAATGGTCAACGACAACCCAGATGCTGTCGTGACCTGATGTCGTGCGTGGGAGTTTTGTGATGAAGTCCATACCTATGCTTTCCCATTTCCACATGGGGATCGGGGGTTGTTCAAGCAAGCCAGAGGGTCTTTGATGTTCTGCCTTGACTTTCGAGTAAGTTAGGCACTTCCCGACGTAGAGAGCGATATCCCTTTTCATGCCCGGCCACCAGTACTTGTAGCATAGGTCCTTGTACATTTTATCGGCACCGGGATGAATAGAATAGCGGGATTTTTGGGCTTCGTTCCTGAGGATCTGTCGTAAATCGGTCCGCTTAGGGATCCAGATTCGGTCCAGATAGTGGAATATCGCATTCGACTTATTCACTAGATGGGCTCCATCGTGGTAGATCCTTTCTTTCTTCAAAGTTTGCTCGTTAAAACAAGCATGTTGGGCTTCGTGGATGAGAGTCTCGAGATGATGCTGGGCTAGAACATTACGAATGCTATGCAAGTAGCTTCGTCTGCTGAGAGCGTCGGCAACGACATTTGCTTTGCCAGGGTGATAACGAATATCATAGTCATAATCGTTGAGAAGTTCTACCCATCGGCGTTGACGCATATTAAGTTCTTTCTGGCTGAAGATGTGTTGTAGGCTCCTATGGTCGGTGAAGACCGTACACTTTGTACCATAATGGTAGTGTCGCCAAATCTTCAATGCAAAAACAACTGCGCCTTGCTCGAGGTCGTGGGTTGTATAGTTCTTCTCGTGGATCTTGAGCTGACGAGACGCGTAAGTGATAACCTTATCCCGTTGCATGAGAACACAACCAAGACCAAGGTTTGAGGCATCGCAATAGACAATGAAGTCATCGTTTCCGTCGGGTAAAGAAAGAACGGGAGCATTGCAAAGCATGTGCTTGAGGGTTCGAAAGGCAGACTCTTGTTCAGTTCCCCAAACAAAGGGTCTGTCTTTATGCGTGAGAGAGGTAAGCGGCACATCGATCTTAGAGAATCCTTCGATAAATCGACGATAATAGCCCGCTAGTCCGAGAAAAGAACGGACTTCAGACGGGTTCTTCGGTGTAACCCAACTTTTAACTGCTTCAATCTTCGCGGGATCGACATAGACACCTTGACTATTAACAATGTGACCAAGGAATTGAACTTCCTCCAGCCAAAATTCTCACTTGGAGAACTTGGCGTAGAGTCGATTCCCTTGGAGTAGCTCGAGAACCAAACGTAGATGTTGCGTGTGTTCGGCTTTCGACTTGGAATAGATCAGGATATCATCGATGAATACGATGACGAAGCGGTCAAGGAATGGTTTACACACGCGATTCATTAGATCCATAAAAACCGCAGGTGCGTTGGTTAAACCAAAAGGCATAACAACGAACTCATAGTGGCCGTATCGAGTGCGAAAAGCGGTTTTGGGTATATCCTCCTCTTGAATGCGGAACTGATGGTAGCCTGAACGTAGATCGATCTTCGAGAAGCATGAGGCACCTTGTAGCTGATCAAACAAATCATCGATTCGAGGCAGGGGATAGCGGTTTTTGATGGTTAGCTTATTCAATTCCCTGTAGTCGATGCACATCCGGAACGACCCATCCTTCTTTTTGACGAAAAGGACTGGCGCCCCTCAAGGAGAGGTGCTAGGATGAATGAATCCTTTATCAAGTAATTCCTGGAGCTGACTTGAGAGTTCGCGCATCTCAGACGGAGCAAGTCGATAGGGAGCTCTAGCAACAGGGTTGGCTCCAGGAATGAGGTCGATTCGGAAGTCGATATCACGACTTGGCGGTAGGCCTGGAAGATCATCAGGGAATACCAGAGGAAATTCACAGACAACAGGAACATCTTTCACTTCGGTCTTTCGTTTCTTTTCCTTCTCCGCTACTACAATGTTGGCCAAGAAAGCTCTGTATTCCTTGCGGAGATACTTGCTACCTTGGACACATGACATGAGTTGAAGTTTCTTCGATGCAATTTCACCATAAACACACAATAGATCACCATTAGCGAGCGAGAATCGAATCATCTTATCAAAGCACACAATTTCAGCATGGTTTTCGCGAAGAAAGTCCATGCCTACTATGATATCAAAACTTCCGAGCTGCATTGGAATAAGGTCGATTGGGAAAATGTGATTGTTTAGCTCGAGAGTACAATCACGGAGAACAGAGTTAACAGCGACAGTTCTTCCGGTGGCGACTTCGACATCGAATGACGATGGGAGATGGGTGCGCTTACAATTAAGGAGCTTTTCGAATTCTAACGACACAAGACAGTTATCGACTCCAGTATCAAATAAACACGAAGCATAAATACCATTCACAAGGAACGTACCATTGACCACATTGTTGTCAGCCTGGGCTTGGCGCACATTGATGTTGAAGGTTCGGGTGCGTGCTGCTTGTTGCTGTTGCTGCTGAGGCTGTTGCTGAGGCTGATACTGCTGGGGCTCTTGTTTCACAACCCTGTTCGGGCACATGTTCGCGAAGTGGTTGGGATCACCACACGCGAAGCAGACTCTGGCATTGATCGCGGGTGCCTGAGCCGCTTGCTGGCCTTGAGGAGCGGTGAGAAGAGCTTGTTGAGCAGGAGCTGGAGCTGTGGTGTTGCGGGAGCCATTGTGAAAATTGGCGGTGAAATGGCCATACATATTGCAATGCACGCAATATCTGCAGGCGATTCCGACCGGATGATGATAGGTGCAGGTCGGGCAGGCAGGGTGAGGACCAGTATACGTACGCTTGGCAGGCGGCACATAGGTAACTGGTGCTGCAGCAGTTCAGTGTTGTTGTTGTTGTTGTTGCTGAGCTGGTACCGCTTGGAAGGGAGCATCGGTAGTAACGACACAGTTCTTGTTGCTGGAGTTGCTTTTGTTGTTCTTCCTCTTGCGACGAGAGGACTTCGACGATTGCGGGGTAGGGACGGTTTCAGCGGTTGGTGCGGCGGTGGTAGCTTGATGCAGGGACTTCGAAGCTTTATCCCAAAAACCAGCTTTAACACGCTTGTCATTTATTTCAGCGGCAAGCAGGTGAGTTTCTTTGATTTTTGCGGGGTTTGAAGCATGCACAAAATCTGCGACACAGTCTGGCAGAGCTCGAATGTACTTCTTGATCGTCATTTCAGCAGTCTTGACTTGATCAGGATAGATAATACTGAGCTGCTTGAAGCGAGCAGTTAGAGCAGCGTTGTCACCATCTTTCTGCTTTATGTGCTAGAATTAGTCCTCCAGCTTTTGGCGCTCATGAGGAGGGCAGAACTCTTCAAGCATGACGTTCTTCAACTCATCCCATGACAGACCATAAGCTGCATCGTTTCCGCGTTTATTCCTCTCGGCCGTCCACCAGTCTAAAGCGCGGGACTGGAAGACGCCGGTAGCATTCAGAGTGCGGAGATTGTCAGGACATCCAATTTGATGCAGAGTGAGCTCGATCGAATCGAACCATTAAAACAAAGCCGTAGGGCCTTCTTCTCTACTGAATTCTTTCGGTCCGCAAGCTTTAAACTGCTTGAAGTTGAACCCAGTCTTTGGCAGGTCTGTCCTTGATTCTTCAGACGATTTGCTCATATTCTCGTACAGTTCACTGACGACTTGAGGTGCAACCTACGCCATTTGCTTAGCAAACATAGCGGCGAGGCATTTGTCTGCTTGCTTTCGGCAAGCATCTCGAGAAGCGCGAGATCCAGATGACGACATTGTCTGCATCAGACATCGCCACAGGACTCAACACAATAGAATCGAATTCACCTGACACGCCTAATACTTCTAAAGCTCAGGAACACGTATAATTATGCAATCAACAAATTATTTAGGCACATATTCACATATTCACATAAGCACGTAAGGCACGTAGGGCACGTAAAAGTACATAGAACACATAGAAGCACATAGAGCAGTCAGAATACAGAAACCTATCATTCAAAGTCTGCGAGAATTCGAGTATAGCGATTGCGATCACACATTGAATAGTATAGCGAGTAGTATGACGTAAGTGAGTAATGTAACATAAGCGAGTAGTATAGCATAATTAATTACATAACCCTGCGTATAACCATTAGTAGCGATTCGTTGGCGTTCGAGATTGATGTGTTGTGCGAATCATGTGTGTCGATCAAAGCGAAGAGCGAAAAGCGAATAAATCACCAAAATTGAAACAAGTAAACAAATAAAATCACATAAAACACCTAAAACCCACATAAAACATCTATTATCAGAGTCGGCAGTTGCGAGCTCAGAATCGAAACACATAAAATCGAGTCTAGATTGTCTGCGGCTAGATAGACATTGACTACCCAAAGTGATTCGACTATTCACAAGGGCCGTCGGCACACATTTGGCCTTCAGGACTATGCTTTTTGCCTCGATTCTGGGCAATCGTCATGCATCCTTCCAGTTACAGTGTGGCTTTCAGTCGTTGGAGTCCGTCGAGACTTTGGTGAGAGTTATGTAAAACCAAAATGTAAGGCGGATTGAGTCGTCAAGGTTCTGGTTTCACCCCTGACTAAACAACTTCGTTCCTGTTTGGATAAAATAGAGAAGGAATTTGCGTCGAAGTATGGATTTCACTCGTGATTCAACGCAAACCCTTGTGTTTGTAGATAAAATGCAGGTCGAACAAGCGATTTAGTCGAGAGTTTGCGGTTTTCACACCTAATCTCGACCTAATCACCCATTGGACTTGACCAATATAGTGCGGTGATAGTGTAGTGTAAGCGAGAAATAGCAAGTAAGCTCGTACAACACCCCTAAGGGCATGCACAAGTTGGTCTGTTGGTACTTAACGATAGACTAGGTCATTTCTAATACATCGGCCCGGACTAGGTCGAGTCTTGCCTAATTCCATATAGTTATGGCTCTGATACCAATCTGTCACACCCCACCGATGGTGGAATCATCGGGGCGCGACACTGAGCGAAACAGATTATCCAGAAGTTTCCATAACAACTATAATTACCAGTTATTTAAAGCATCACGTCGCATACCATGACATAAAAAGTAACATAATTATTACAGACAAAATCCAGTCAAATTGTTCTGTTCCGACAACTCAGATTTCTAACACAGACAATTCGTTTATTCGTTTCTAGACCTTTCCTAGCCTCGATTTCACAGCAAGCCAAGCAACATAACATCTTAAGTACCTGTCACATACGTTAAAATAAAAGTCAATACACATAGTGTAAAGGTGAGCATACAAGTTTAATAATAGCATAATAGAGTTCGAAATCGTTTATGCATAACCGGCACGTACACAGTGTGAAATGAAGCACATAAGTTATCGACATGATCCTATCAATACCAATGACTGCGGGTTGACTACGCAAGGCAGTTCGCGATACATGTTCACCACTGTGACCCATATAACTAATTATCCTTAACAACCCCTGAATGAACATGTGCTGAGTCCAAACTATAGTACTATCGTTGCTAAGGCAGGTAGACAGCAATCCATGTGTAAACATAACAAACAAGCATTCGTTAAGTCACGTATAACATGCGGCAACGACTAGCGTTAAAGTATTGCGTAGTGTGTTCGATGTGATTTAGTATAAGTAACGTATGTAACACCCAAAAGTACATAAAGCAAAAAGGGTTCGAGTATACTCACAGCGATGATGGATTGAAGGGAGCGCTTAGAGCAAGATTAGCCTGATCAGAACGATAGCATAAAAGATAAGCGACGCGTAAAACGGTGTAGTGTGTTGATGGATAGGGCGGTAATCCGATCGGATGGAAATCTGATCGGATGACAATCCGTTCGGGTGGTCATTCGATCGGGCGACCACTCGTTTGGGTTGTCATCTGATGTGCTTGTGTATGATGGCTTGACTTTCGAAGTTTTCGTTGTAGCATTCTGTAAACAGAGAAGTATCTCTGCCCTTCAGGTCGGTCGATCGAGCGATAGTTCGATCAGGCGACGATCCGATTGGTAGGACACTTTAATGAGAATAAGTTCGTAGCAGTTGTCACTCGATCGGATTGTAGTCCGATCGGGTGGCAGTCCGTTAGAACCGGTAATGCATTGAACATGTTTGAAAATTGTTTAAGTGTTGAATCCTAAACATCACATGGTCGGGTGGTAACCCGTTCGATGTTCAAAACCTCAAAATGTTGAAATGAAAGTTAAGTGTGGGACCCAAGGTGCAAGTCGATCGGGTGGCAGTCCGATCGGACGACAATCCGTCCTGGTTGGTCTGATCGTCTTCTTCACTTGGTTGTTTTGATAGTTTTGCGATTTATCGAGACAGTGTGATAACGTGCTAAACAACAGAACCTCATCAAGACTTAAGGGACCTGATCGGACAGGAATCACCCTAGTCTGACCAGTTCACTGGTTCTTGACGGTGGTTCATGTCTAACCCGAGATCACATATCTCGTTGATAAGAACCAGATCTTGAACCAACTCATCACCAAGAAGGGGTAGAAGGCCAGAACAAGCTCCGATCCTATCGGTATGATAGCATTGAGTGTAAAAGAGTTGAAAGAAAGTTAGAACCATCTTTCAATCCTTTTCCACCATGAGTATGTTCAGATCTATTCAAGATCTTTGTTAATTCTTGTGGAAATCGTTTAGATCTAAGTTGTTCTTAGTGGATTGAAGCCAAAACATGAAGTTCATAAGAACACCATGATGACATCATCCTAGAACACCTCAAATCTAGTGATTTCACGGTTAAAAGTTAAGATTCAAAAGATAGAAAGGTGTAGGAGTGCGTGTAGATAAAGAAATTACAAGATTTAGGTTGGAAACTTACAAGAATTGGGAGAAATTTGAAGAATCGTGCTTGGGAGTGCGGCTGGTTCGAGAGGCAGAGAAACACATAAATGATAGTTACAGATGGGGTATTTATAGGGTTTCCATAAATGGAAAGGATGGAATGTGGCTGGTCGATCGGCTGGTCACTCGGTTGGTTAGCCACTTGTTTCGAGTGTTCGGTGTGACGAGTTTTGCTGTTTCAATTTGCGTGTCAAGCGTTACGATGCGATAGGGTTTCCTATTCAAATTACCTTTAATCCCAAATACTATATCTAACATGCAATCATCATAATTAACTTGCGTTTAGCGTCTGCGATTCGATTTCGATTGAGTTTCGATTGCGTTTCGATTGATCACCACAATATAAAATAAATAAACATGAACGAGTAACACATAAGTAGAACATACACGTAAAACAATATCCAGAACACATAATTGGAGTTGCGAGTGCGATTGCGATTCGATAAAACAAGCGATAACATCGATTACTCCGATTAAACCTCGATTATTAATAAGTACTCCACATAATACAACTAACGTAACAAGGCAACTAGACTATCTATAAGTCAAGGAAGTCAAACAATATTTAAGCAAGGAGTGACATATCGCAATTAGCAATCTTTTCTCCCTTTGACTGGAATGTTGGCTTTGACTTTGACTTTGACTTTCAAAAACACGGGGTGTTACAACCGATTGGGGAGAACATGGGTATATGAGAATGGAGCGTAATGTGAATAACTATGGTGGTAATTTTACATTCTGTTTGGAAGCACATTGCCTGAAGAAGACAGGTTTGCGCCTGCCTGACTTTGTTGTTTGGTCTATCAAGTTTGGAGCTTACTAACTAAATAGTACTAATAGTAATCGTTTTGACCAACAGTCCAACTTATTATGTTAAATATGTGAGGCATTAAGACTTACACATGTTGGAGTTATTAAAAACTGCCTTCAACGTGTACTAAAACCTTAAAATTACTTATATTATAATATAACCCCGAACTTTTCATCTCATGGAATTTATATATAAAGTTATCGGAATTTGAAGTTATATTTTATCCAATATAAATTCATTGAAAGTTTTTACTTGACTCTGTGATTTAAGGATGAGCAATCGATATCGGGTACCGAAAAATACCATACCATACCGATCAAATTTTGATACCAATTCGATACCGTTTTTTATGTTTTTTGGGATACGTACTTTTGGTCCGGTACCAGGTACTAGTTCTATACGATATGGTATTTTACCACTTTTAATATCGAATATCGTACCATATAGTATCGAGCACTTTAGGTACATGTATCTACATTTGGCAACTTTCGATATGAGTAAATGAGCCGTAACGAATTAATGTCTACTTTTTAAATTATAGTTATAGACAACGTATTATTCAATTTCATATATTTTCACAATTTTATAATTATTTATTGTAGATCCCAATATCAATCTGGATCACAGTGGTTGATTGTTTTAGTCCAAAACACCTATTGATTAAGTGTTTGTACTATGCAAAAGTTAAGAAGAATCAAGAATGAAGATGAAGCTACTGGAATGATGAATACAACAAGTGTTGTATTGAATCCAAAAAAGAAGATAAATCAATGAAGCACCTGGAAATCTGATTTAAGCACAATGGTGGAGATTGAAATGTAAACAACACTTATATTCACCCAGAGAGCCAAAAGCTTGGCTAGGGCAACAATACATGGGTTTATATAGATCCTGACTTGCCAGCATAATTATAATTATGCTGGCATCTTATCTACACTAGGTTAGGTTTACTACTTTCATTAAATTACAAAATATGCCCCTTGACTTTAAAACAAGCTACAAACTATAATAAAACTAATCCAGTACAAGTATGAACGATCTCATAAGTTCCAACAATATCCCCCTAGATCGTTGCATACTTGTTTTTCATTCTTCAGTAGTTTCCACTGGATTGTCTGCAGCTTTCTTTTCAGGCTCCGGAGGGACTTCTTCATTCCCTGTTGCGTCTGGTGTTGCTTGAACTTCGATTGTTGTGGCGGAAGTTTCTTATGTTAGAATAGCTTCACTTGTTGACGGCGGTTCCTTCATAATGGCCTCATATGTGGATGAGGCCGGAGGTGATGATGTTGTTTGAGAAGTTGTGGTGGGCCCTTTTGTTGATGAGGAAGACGTCTCTTTCTTTCTTTCGTGCTTTTTCTTCTTTCTTTCTTCCTTTTTCTTTTCATCAGCTTCCTTTCTTTTCTCGATTTTATCAACAATGTCGAGCATCTCTCTTTTTATCTTCCAAGCTCTATCCACTGCCCTTTGAAATAACATGGCCTCTTCAAGATTAGCGTTTCCAGCTCCAACATTGATACGACTTGCATTCAGCACTGTTAGGTCAGAGAGTCCGAACATAAATACGTCCATTGGATCCAATATTCGAATATCTTCATTTTCGGTTGATCGGATCACTGCTTCACCAGTGTGGCTATCATAGAACCACTTCTTGAACTTGTTTAGACATACTGGTACCTCATCTGGGAGCTTGATCCTTGTGATAACTTTTGCAAGGTTAATAACCCACGTCACTTTGCCTTTTCCTGTAATAGGATCTTTCGTTGTTTTGGAAACTCTCCTTCTGGGACGCAGCGGCTTGAAATTTGGGAAACCTTTGTTGCATTCTTTGGCAATTATGCGCTCAAAGTCCCCACCAACTCTTCTATCTTCTGGATTTAACATATCCAGTCGGCCAAGTTCGCGTAGATCCCACATTGGAAGAGAAAATAGATCATACCCTGTTCGGAAGTACTGAATTACACCACCTCTTCTTTTGACCACAAACATTCCCTTGAGATTGCTGTACATCTAAGTGATAATTTTATCAGTGGCTTCAGTCTTCTCAACAGTTACCACCTGATAGAAGTCAGGAAGTTTTTCTCTTTCCTTTTTAAACCATTCGGGATGCTGTGGAGAGAAAGTCTTTCCATCTTCTTGTTCATACACAACTTCCTCTTCTAATCCCCACTCAATAAATTTTGCTGGCATTTCATCTCTGTCTATCTCTTCTTCGTCACTATCATCTCCCTTAGTGACTTTTTCTGTTGACTCTAGACGCCTTTTCTTCGGTTCGGCTTCGTTTGCTTTTCTGTTTGTTTCTTCTTCCATGAATGCCTCGAAGTCGAAGATCTCCGCGAAGGAGAACATAGGCTCTATCTCTATCTTGGCACATATACTTTTCATCATTCTGTGTAATTTTTCAATCCCGTGCTGTTGGAATCTTATGAACTTTGATTGTTTGGCTACATAAGCATTCATTTCTTTGTTTTTCTTCCGTTGATCCTTTAACTTTTCTCTCAAGATGTTTGTATCATTCACTTGATTCTTGAGGAGGCAGATTTCTTTAGCTGAATTTGGACCGATCTCTTTGATAAGTTTATCATATAGATCTTAAAACAAACGAACCCTTTGTGGAGGCACAGGAGGCTTTGAGATCCTTGTTGGTTTTACTTAAGGAAATCTGGAAGGTCCTTCATCTGTTGACTTCTTCTTTGGAGGAGTTGATTTGCTTGCAGAGATTTCTTCTGGATCTGTTAATAATGTATCAACAAAATCATCCAGTGTTTGCTCTTCTTCCGTTACTACAACTGGTCTTTCAGATTCTGACATTTCTCGTCTTTCAAGCCTCTTTTCTCTCTTTTCCTTTTCTTGCATTTCATGAATTTTTCACATGTCTTGAATGTGTTGACGATGTTCCTCTGATTCGGCAGCTCTGAAACTTGCACCCATAAGTCTTTCTGGGTTTTCAGAGGATTTCTTCTTCTTTGGAGGTTCATCGTCAGCTGCCTGTTTTCCTTTCCTTTTTTCTCTTCAACTGTTCTTCCTCTGTTTCTGCAGCCTCTTCTTCAGCTTGTGCGATTCTTTGTTGTTTTGCTTGAACTGCTGCTCTGTACTTTTTATAAGCTTCTTTGACCAACGGCAGTCTCTCTGCAGTATACATCCAGTCGTGTAACATCACCCATTTTTTCATTTTAATCTCTGTATACTGACGACTGGTGGGGACGTGAAAGGTGAAGAGGCCTCCCTTATGCGGTAGTTTGTCATATTGGTCGTTTATCAGCATCTGAATAAATCTAGGATACATTGCCTAAGTGTGTCCCCATGTATTTTCGAGCATGTAGTTAAAGAGTAGACCGGAAAGGTTGAACTTTTTATTCAAACATAAGTTCAGCATTGCTCCCGACCACTCCAGATTTAGGCCGTCATATCCACCTTTACGATGAGCTATGCTCATAGCAATTACGTGTACTATGAACCTCCAATCCCTCGTGATTCCATTTCTCTTAATCTCCTTCTTTTGACGAAAGTCCCCCACGTACCCCATACCACGAAATCCATCCAAAACATCATCCTTGCTCAAAATGATCGGATCTTGTGCGTTATCTCCCAGTTTCAAAACTCTGCGAATCCTTTCTTCAGTTACAATTACACGTTTGTTGCGGACTGTTGCAGATATCCCTCTGGCTTTGTTAATAGTTTCGGGTTTCGCTGTTTGCCAGAATTCTTGAATGTGGATTCGATAGATAGGAACTTCTGTTTCAACCGCATAGCCAATCCTGCTTGACTTTGTCCATCTTGCCACGTCTTGGAAATCCTGTGGTACTTACTCAAGATTGATATTCTGATTATGCTTCAATGTCTTATCCCACTCGACAATTTTCACCATCCTGTTTATGACATAACAAACGAGCCAAGTTAGAAAATTTATGACATAAAGATATAATATTTACAACGAGATATTATAATAAAAAATATTTACATATTATACAAGGAAAATGAATTTAGAAAATATTTACAAAAATTTAGGTTAGATTTTAGAATTAAAGAGATAATTACAATAATTAAAAAAAATAATTAAAAGTTAAAATCTCCGATAACCCAAACGGTTGTCTTCGCTGATGACCGTTATCGAGACCCAGTAATTTCGCCGGCAACAATATCTGATCACGTGGGTTTTCGCCGGCAACGACTAAGGAAATCGGATGATTCCGCCGGCCATAAACTTGTGTTTTGAATTTAATTTCCCTGATGTTCCCGGCGAAGGTAGGCTTTGTTCTCTAATCGATCGAGCAGCGAAGACAATCGTCTAAGAAGACTTACCGGCGAAATAAATTATTTCGTCGGTTGCTCGAACTCGCGTTCGAGACTTTTGAAATTCCTTGATCCATGATAATTTCGCTACTGCCTTCGCCATATTCATCCTTATTTCGCTGGCACCATAATTTTCTTGATAAACCCTTTTAAAACCCTAACTGTCTGAATCTAAGAGTGTGCACAGATGTTTATCTTGATCGGAAACAGTTTAAAGACACATTATACACCTTTAATCAAGACATAGAAACCATCTAACATTTGCAGATCCAAACAACAATTTAAAACAGACCGTTAATGACCTTTTGATATAAGAACTTAAAACAAAACTCAAAAAGATCTGATGAAAATCGTTAAACATAATCTACGGTAAAGAGAAACAAAACAAGTTATACCTATGAACTTGATCAAACAATGTGATTGAAAATTTTGAATGATGAGTGTCCTTGAACGATTTTGATTATCAACCGGTTATAGAGAAAGAGAAGTTTCAAAAATTTTAAAAATGGTCGGTTATGACATTATATATAGGAAAAAGATGACCAGCGAAATTAACAATTTCGCTGGTATCTTTATTTCGCCGAGAATAATGCTAACCAATCTATTTCAAGATCAACTTTTAAATTCGCTCGTGAATTTCAAACTTTCTCGAGAAACGTGCCCATTTTTGCTTAAAATAGTAGAATTTATGAAATATCCACAAACTAGAGAAAACAACTTTGGGAGGTTCCATTTTTGCAGATTTTCTTGTTTCTTTTGACGTTCGTCGACTTACCTGCAGAAGATCATATTGTTAACACTTTTCGATTCCTTATTTAATATTATTATTAGCGAATCAAGGTACAAGAAAAACTGCCAATATGTTTGTCCGCTTAAATCCATGCATCCTTCTTTCAACATGCCTTCGGAGAGCGCGATTATCATGTTTTCGATAATATTGACAAGACTTCTATGGCCCTCACACAAGCTATTGAGAATAGAATCATTACGCCCGTGAGTCCCACATCAGGACATACCCCCGTGATCAAGGTATGCACAAAGATTTCTTATAACAGGTGAGTATATTGGATTCATTCGTTTTGCATTTCAACGATAGAGTTGGAGATCAGGTCAGTACTTTCGTATAGCTGAGATCCCGAAAACTACCGAGGGCGGAGACAGATACCAGATTTGGTACGATTTGATGATGGATAGTTTGGTGAACAGGTCAGTACTTTCGTACAGCAGAGAGACCAAACTAATCCGTTTTAGGGTTTTGGCCATATTTTGGCTCTTTTATTGAAAAGATATCATAGCGTCTAGGTCAGCATGTATCTGGATGCAGCAGAAGAACAACTATGATATCCTCGAATGAAAAACCAATATAAAGACCCGAAATCTCAGACTTTGGCAATCTATCAACGCAATATTTAAGACCATTAAGCCATATGCCGCAATGTGTTACCCACAATGATGCGTAATGCCTGAGAAAAGCCAGAATCCTTGTGTAGATGTTATGTTTTGCTCCCTAACAACAGTTTACTCTTTGGTGTTGCTGATTCTACCGACACGTCGTTGCTTGGTACCCCGATTCCTTTTGTTTTCTGTTTTTCAAGAAATGACAAAGTGTTAGCAATTTTCTATCATTTCCTCTATCAGGAGTCAGACATAAGCATCTATATTTTGATTTTCTGGAATATCCCTCCTAAAATCTTTATTTTCGAAATTCCATTGCCCGAAAATGAAATTTTAAAATTCAGAAAATCTTTTTGGTGGGCAACGTTTTACGATACTTGTTTTACTTTTAACAGGCGGTTTTTTTTATATGGAAAAAAGATAGAGTATTTACGAACGAATTTGGACAACAAGATTCATTTCCATTCAAGGAAATTAACCATTTCCAACCAGGTTACCAACTGGTTAAATCGGGTTTTATCAAAGGCTTTCGTGAAAATGTCGGCCCGTTGCTGTGTTGTATCCACTGGCACCACTTGAATGTATCCTTTCTCGTAGGCATCTCTGTAACACCCATTCTTATAAATTAAGGTTTAACGTATCATTTACAAAAAAACAATCATGTAATTAAGAGTACATATGTATTGGAAATTACGGGTTTGTTAAAACCTTTTTACAATTTAAAAGTATACAACATATCACGTGTACGTTCTTCGTTTAATATAATAACGATACATAGTGCGGAAGCTTATTTCGTGATCGTGTTCGGTTCTTGCTCGTCGCTTGATCTTCATCCGTGCACTCTTGGCATTCACCTAAGATCAAAACCAACATGAAAGTTAGTTTTGATAGCTTAGAAATGTGTTTAAACAAGTTCCAAACATCAAACAGCTTAAGAAAATAATTTTTTTCCAAATGTGGTGTCTCTCGCGTGTCGCGAGAGATTTCAGTCCATCTGTCGCGTGTCGCGACTTACGTCGCGTGTCGCGACGTCACCAGGGTCACCTGTCGCGTGCCGCGGGGAGAACCATTTTCCAGCGAGAACATTGCTGAAACCTGCAGATTTGCCCAGCTATGATTTTAGTCAAAATATGGACTTTAAAGTGCCATAACTTTCAATCTAGATGTCCGTTTTACGCAATTCTTTTTCCTACGCGTCCGTAATTTAATCCTCCATCTTATGGAGTTAAAATCCTACATCCAACATAAGAAATTTTGAGACTTCTAAGTCTTCGACTCGTTACCTTTTTACCAAATTTTAACCCGTTTATATATTTTATCAAACAAACGTATTTATTTGATTCCTATATCTCATACACTTCTTCAAATTAATGTTACCTACTATATTAGGTTCTAATCATAGGTTTATTACACAAATTAAACCCGTTTTCGCTCGTATGCTTATTTTGACCCGTTAAGGGTATTTACGCATTTTAGTCTAGAACTTGTGCTTTTCTTTTGACGCTACAAAAATTCCATGTCTAATTAACTACAAATATTCCACCACAACTAATTTGTGGTGGATTTAACATATGAACCCCCTTTTTCCCAATTTTACCCATCGGTTGGTCATTTTTCGCAATTGACTATTTCTAGACGTTCGACCCACAAATGTTTTTGCCTAGAACTTTTATACACATCTACGGTTTACAAACTCATAATATAAGTTTCTAAACAACCTCTAAGGGTCGTTTACACTGTTTACCTATTAAGGGTTCTTGGGTCACATTTAATCCTTCATTTTTGCAAATGAAGGATTTCGGCTAGATATTTGACCTTCTTTGCACTTTTAACTATATTCCAAATATGCGTACCTGGCTCGGGTCATAGCATTGACCCGTTTACATACCTCTTGCTTTAAATTTTCTAATTAAAGCAACGCAACACATGTTATTTTCTGTAATCACAAAACTCAACAAGTAGGCGTCAATTATTAATGTCAAATGGTATTAACACACCATTTGACCCGTTTAGTCGACCTGACCATTTATCAACATATGATGGTATATTAATTTCATCATGCTCCTTGAACCAAATCCCGGTTCGCGCCGTGAGTTTTACTACATAAAAGACATTTTCCTAATGTGTCCAACCCGTTATAACTTTTACCAAATGGTGTCTTTATTTTCTTTTGTTATCACTATTGTTTTAACTATTAGTTTGACCCATTTGGTTGTCGAGTGAATTCCATCACCTCATTGACATACCAACTCAACCATTTTCG
This sequence comes from Helianthus tuberosus, assembly GCA_030545235.1. Lineage (NCBI taxonomy): Eukaryota > Viridiplantae > Streptophyta > Magnoliopsida > Asterales > Asteraceae > Helianthus > Helianthus tuberosus. The sequence goes on along the minus strand of CM060381.1, from coordinate 6,221,781 downwards.
CTATATCACTTTAAACATGTTTTTAACTAAGCTTGTTTGTATAAATGTAATGAGACGACAAGTCGCGTACCTTTAAAGCGTTCCCTTCAAGCGCATGTCCACTCCGGTTTGCCCGCTTGAAAACTCGACTCCTTTGTCTATAGAGTTCAATCAACAATGTGTTTAGAACTCCATTCATAACGTATAACGCATATTTCACAATGTCATTCGAATATGCGTTTTTATTTGAAACTTAACATCTTAGCTTTCTCTTAGGCATTTTAACAAACACCTTATGGGCAGAAATTTGTATGATTCATATTCAAGTTCACAACTTGTCATATAGCCAAATTTAACATCAATCGGTCTATATTATATAAAGGTTAACATCAACAAATCAGAAATCGCTTCATAAATATCCAATTACACTAGAACAACATTTGAAATCCTAGTGTTCATCAAGTTCTACATAACCCACTAATCACCTACAATGGTGTTTATGGATTTTACTAAAATTTCACATGCTTTCAACTTGTATTTGTCTAGGGTTTGTCCCTAGGCACTATATTGTTCCTAAATCATCATAAAACAAACATGCAACCATGAATTTCAGATTTTCCCAATTTCATGAGAATTTCGAGTTGAGAGTTTTCATCAAATTTTACATATCTTGAAATCCTCTTGTGATGTGGATCAATAATCTATGCTTGATTTTCGATTTCCCTCTTGTGATGTAGATCAATAATCTATGCTCGATTTTCGATTTTAGCCTGATTTGAGCCCTCAATTTTGTGAAATATGTGATGAACTAGGGCTTGGTGAGGAGCTCAGGTCGCCCCCCTGCGTCCCATGTACGACCAGACATCTCAATTGAGATGTGTGGTTTTTTTTTTTAATTAAACCCAATAATATAAGTTTCATTTTTAACAACATTGGCCCCTCTAATTTGGTTAGTTAATTAAGTAGGGCCCAACCTACTTATTTCTAACAATATTCCCCACTTATTAACTAGGTTAAACATTCCTAATTAAATTAGTGGGTTTAAGGAATCTATGACTAAGTTTAGTTTAAGTCCCGTTAACTCGGGCCTCCTATAAACTTTATTTCCCAAACACATTCTTTTTCTCTTTTTATTAAATATTAGATTTAGTTATATAAATCATAATATTTTCTGGCTTAATTTTACCACTAACGGTTCTTTAGCCGTCTTTTAGTATTAACGTGGTTTGATTACCAAACCCGTTTTTGGGGTGTTACAATCTCGAATTGCGTGAATTCGAATTTCAATGTGCTTTGTTCTGGAGTGGTGGATGGGATTCTTCACAATTCCCAGACATGCCTCATTGTCGATGAATATAGGAGTCTTCATGATGTTGATTCCATAATCCAACAACTGATTTTGTATCCAGAGAACTTGTGAACAGCAACTGTAGGCCGCAGTGTACTCTACTTGAGCGGTGGAGGTGGACACCGTTGTCTGCTTCTTGCTTTGCCAAGAGATCAGACGATTTCCCAAGAATTGACATCCTCCTGATACAGACCTGCGATCCACTTTACAATCTGCATGATCACTGTCAGAATAAGCAATAGGATCAAAATTACTATCTTTAGGATACCAAAGACCTAGTTTTGGAGTTCCTTTAAGATAGCAGAAGATGCGCTTCACAGCGGTTTCATGTGATTCTTTGGGATTTGTCTGAAAACGAGCACAGAGATAGATTGCCCACATAATGTCAGGCCTGCTTGCAGTTAAGTACATCAGAGAGCCTATCATTGAGCGGTAGAAGGACTTATTCACTGGTTTTCCTTGAGGATCTAGAGTAAGCTCTGTCTGAGAGGCGAACGGGGTGCTAGCAACTTTGCAGTCATTCATGTTGTACTTTGCGAGAATATCCCGAATGTACTTAGCCTAGTGAATAAGAATACCGTCCTCCTTTTGCTTCACTTCTAGCCCTAAGAAGAACGCGAGTTCCCCCATCATGCTCATTTCAAACTTTGCCTTCATGACGGTCTCGAATTCTTTACACAACTCCTCATTAGTTGACCCGAAAATGATATCGTCCACATAAATCTGAACCAGCTTTACGTCTTCTCCGATTCGTTTGGAGAAGAGAGTCATGTCGATCGTTCCTCTGGTGTACCCACACTTCAACAGATAAGTTGACAAAGTCTCTTACCAAGCACGTGGGGCTTGGTGAAGACCATAGAGGGCTTTGTCCAACTTGTAGTAGCGGCCTGGAAAATGGGGATCTTCGAAAGCTGGAGGCTGACACACGTAGACTTCTTCCTTTACCTTGCCATATAGAAAAGCACTCTTTAAGTCCATTTGGAAAACTTTGAAATTTCTGTAAGACGCGTATGCCAGGAATATTCTGATTGCCTCTAATCTTGCAACTGGAGCAAAAACTTCTTCGTAATCAATTCCTTCCTCCTGACGAAAACCTTGCACCACCAATCTGGCCTTGTTCTTGATTACTACTCCACGATCATCCATCTTGTTGCGAAAGACCCATTTTGTACCAATCGGAAACTTTCCCTCAGGTAAATCTACTAACTCCCAAACTTTGAGTTTGCGAAATTGAGATAGTTCTTCCTGCATGGCCTGAACCCAACTGGAGTCTTGAATGGCTTCTTCAATGTCACGAGGCACGGACTGCGAGAGAAAAGCTGCATACAGCCCTTTGTTGATGCTTGATGACTGACCACGTGTATGTACTCCTTCTTCTACTGCACCTATGACATTTTCAAGAGGATGATTGCGATTTGTCTTATATCCTGCATTTGTGTGAGACTCAATTTGCTGCGGAAGGTTGGTGAAGTGTTCGTCAACGTAGATTACTGGAGGGTCATCTTCTTGAGTTGGTTCATCTACATTCGCCTGTGAAGAAGAAGCACCGTTTTCAGGGGTGTTCTCAGGCGAAGTGTCACCATTTACTTCATCCACAGAGAGAAGTGGATCAGCAAAAAATGGAGAGAAACGGGTAGTGAAAGGAGTTACACCAATATCTGAAGAATCAAACAGAGGTTCAACTTGATCTGCTTCAGTAGGTTCTGCTTCTGGAACGTTTTCTGGAATTTCGAAGGTGTTGAAAATCACACCTACATCATAAAACCAATCGGGAGTACTTCCAGTGTTAGTGTAGTTTCCTTCTTGAAAGTCAACATAATACGATTCAATCACCATCTTTGTTCTTTTGTTGTAAACTCTGTAGGTTTTCTGCGTGGATGAATATCCCATGAAATAGCAGATATCACCCACCGCTTCGAACTTGATGAGATTTTCTTGAGTGTTTAAAAGAGTGCATGAACATCCAAACGGTCTGAAGAAATCAATAAGCGGCTTCCTTTTGAAAAGAAGGTCATATGCCGTATTTCCGTGAGGTTTTACGATGAGAACCCTGTTTAGAACGTAGCATGCTGTATTTACTGCTTCTGCCCAAAAGATGATTGGAAGCTTTGAATCCACCAGCATGGTTCTCGCGGCTTCGATCAAAGTTCTGTTCTTACGTTCAACAACTCCATTTTGTCGAGAGATCAAGATACACAGAATCAAAAGATTCTTCAAAACGCTCAAGTCACTCATCACATACATCATCTTCTAACACCAAAAAGCCCAGATGTAAACAATGTTTTCGATGTGGTCATTTAGGACATACAGCGAAACATTGTAAAAACAAGAATTTTTCTAAACCAGAATATGATTTTGTTAAGAATTTCACAGATCAGCTTGATTATCTTAAGAAATCTGTTAAAAATCTGGTTAATTTAACAGCTTATTTTTGGAAGCAAAGAGAGGACATAGTGGGTCAAAACCACGATAGATCCAAAATGAAGCAAATCTGGGCTCCCAAATCAAACTAATTTGTGTATATTCTTGTATTTCAGAATAAACTCCAGAAATGGCTTCGAATGCTCATGGAATATATCTGGCATGTAGACAACGGATGTTCAAGACACATGACAGGCTTAAAAGATCTTCTGAAGAATTTTCGCTTTATTGATGGTGATTTCGTGTCATTCGCTGGAGACGAGAAGGGAGGAAAGATCGTTGGAATAGGAAATGTTGTGTCTGAAGCACTTACTTTGGAAAATGTCAACTATGTACCAGAATTGTGTTACAATCTTATGAGCGTATCACAAGTCTGTGATAAGGGAATATCGGTGCTTTTTAACGACATGGAATGTTTGTTTCTCAAGCCTGAATATGTCGTTCCTGCAGAGATGATCATGCTCACTGCTCCAAGACAAAACAACACATACATGCTCAACATGAAAAACGCCAAGACAAATGATAACTTGACTTGTTTGATCTCAAAGGCTTCAGAATCGGAGTCACTGCTTTGGCACAGGCGATTGGGGCCTGTAAATTTCAAAAATATGAACAAACTCTCTAAGTTAAACTTAGTAAGAGGACTTCCGATAAAAGAATTTCCTTTTTCTGAAAAATGTATAGCATGCGCCCAAGGAAAGCAACACAAGAAATCGCACAAGTCCAAAGCAATGAACACGATTACTGCGCCTCTTCAGTTAATGCACATGGATCTTTTTGGTCCAATAAGTGTTAAGAGTCTTGCTAAAAGTTCCTACTGTTTGGTGATTATAGATGATTTCTCTCGTTTTTCATGGGTTTATTTTCTTGAAGCCAAGAGTGAGACAGCTGATATCATTAAGTCATTCATTCCCTTGATTGAAAACGTGACCAGATTGAAAGTGAAGTCGATCAGAAGTGATAATGGTTCCGAATTCAAGAATCAAACCTCCATATCCTTTTGTGCAGAAAAGGGAATTCATCTTCATTACAGTGCGGCTAGAACTCCTCAACAAAATGGAGTTGCTGAACGTAAGAACAGAACTTTGATCGAAGCCGCGAGAACCATGTATATAAACCCATGTATTGTTGCCCTAGCCAAGCTTTTGGCTCTTTTGGTGAATATAAGTGTTGTTTACATTTCAATCTCTACCATTGTGCTTAAATCAAATTTCCAAGGTGCTTCATTGATTTATCTTCTTGTTTGGATTCAATACAACACTTGTTGTATTCATCATTCCATTAGCTTCATCTTCATTCTTGATTCTTCTTAACTTTTTCATAGTACAAACACTTAATCAATAGGTGTTTTGGACTAAAACAATCAACCACTGTGATCCGGATTGATATTGGGATCTACAATTTGGTATCAGAGCTTTAGCGCTCTTCGTTGTTGTGATTTTGTTAAGATTTTTCAAAGTTTTGAAGGTTTTTCAAAGTTTGAAGGTTTTTCAAATTTTTTGGACTTAAAATGGATTGATTTGGTGTGTTTAATCGATAGGTTGTTGTTAATCTGTGATTAGGGAGTCATTTTGGACATTTTGATGCATAGAAACATGGTTTTTGAGTCGTTTTTGGGTGATTAGAGGGTTTTAGTTCGTGTTAAACCCTCTGGTTGGCGAAGATAAATTTGAATATAGCAAAATTATTTTGAATACAGCGAAATTATTTTTGAATACAGCGAACGTGTTTTTGAATACAGCGAAATCATATTTGAACATCGCATAATCGTCAATTTCGCCGACTAAAACTCGAGCGAAGTTGCTGATTTATGGCGAAATAGTGCCAAGTGTCCTTGTAGCGAATTTATCGAAGGCGACTTCGAGAACTGTGATAAAGAACCACAACGGTTTTATCACGGTGTCCGGTGAAATAAGCCAAACTAACATGTGTGTTTATTGTATCAGCGGAATTTGCTTTCTTCGCTAGTGCAGGACTTCTCCGCGTACCGGCGAAGACAATTAACCTGCGAAGACCATCGGTGAAATTCGTTCTGTTCCTCTAATTTCAGTCAGATCTCCGACGAAGTTACCTATTTCACCGGCGAAATTGCTCACCACCAGTCAATCAGCGAAATTAACTTCTGATCAGCTTTCCTAAGTCAAAAACAAGTCAAAATGGCGTTGAATCAACTAAGTCCAATTGCTCAAGCTGAACTTGAAACCGGAACCACCACAAGACCACCAAAGTTGAAAGGAGCCAAAGACTTCGGTACTTGGAAGAATCGAATCAAGTCATTCTTCGAATTCACTGACTACAATCTATGGCTTTCTGTCATCCCTGGACTCCACGTTCCAACGGTGGTTCAAGGAGATGTGATAGTCAATAACAATGACCCCACAACCTTCACCGATGAGGACAAAGCTCTAATCCAACGCGACCGTCGTGCACATGCTGCCTTGACCATGGCTTTGTCAACTGATGACTGTAACATGTTTGAAGAATACATAACTGCTAATGAACTCTGGCACGCTTTGATCGAACAATACGAGGGAAATGAAGAGCTAATTGAGAGCAAAAGAGACATGGTGCAGAAGCAATACGACATGTTTGGTAGAATTCATGGAGAAAGCCTCTCTGATCATATCAGTCATTTTCTGAATATGATGACCAAGATGAAGAAGGCAGGAAATCCTGTCACTAATCGTGCCGCCATAAAGAAGCTTCTGGACTCGCTTCCAAAGGAATGGAGCCTTCAATGCATGATGATAAAAAGGGATTTCATCAACAACCAAAATCCTATCACTCTGTCCGATTTAATCAACACTCTGAAAGCTTTTGAAATGGACGTCAACAAACGCGAAATGAATACAGTTGGTTACTCCCCAAAGGCAGCTCAGACTTCTACTGGACTGGAGAATGTGGCATTTCTAGCTTCAGGAGGCACCAGTAAACAAGCCTCCGAGATGTCCTACTTTAACGTTTCCGCAAGTGCGTCAAAGGCTCCACAATCTAGTGATAAGGCTGCTGTGGTTGGTGATACTCAAGCTGTGAAAGTGTCAACTGAACATGTGGCACTTTTTAACATGTTTTTGAGTAGCTATGAAGCTCTAATGTCGAGAGAACTCAAGAAGGAGATGCTCACTGCTGAAGACATGTATCAGGTTGATCCAGATGACATGGAGGAGATGGATTTGAAATGGCAGATGGCTATGATCACTTTAAGATTGAAGAAGTTTCAGGATAAGACTGGGAAGCGTGTAGGTCTTGGAGAAGTTGGTTTTGAAAAATCCAAGCTGAGATGTTACAAGTGCAAAAATTTGGGTCACTTCAAGCGAGAGTGTCCTTTGTTGAAGGAGGGAAACACTGAAGCTGCTCCTGCCATAAAACCAATTGCTATCGAAGAAAACAAGAATAATGCTACTCCCAACACACCAAAAGCACTGGTTGTTGAAGATTATGATTGGGGTGAAGAAATTGCCAAAGCCAAGGAACAAGTCAACAAAGCTCTCATGGTAAAGATCTCAAGCGGGTCGTCATCAAAACAGTTTGAGAAACAGGCTGCTGGAATCCCAAAGGGGGACAACATTGCTGACAAGGGTCTGAAAAGCATTCTCATCTCCCGGAGCCTGAGAAAGAAAAGAATTTTGAAGAAGCTGAAAAATACAAGGAGCATGTTTCTAAGGAGTCATCTGATGAGAAGAAAGAAAACGGAAAAGTCTCAACAACAGCAATGAAAACTGAATCCTCCAAAGAAAAAGCTGACAAAGACTTGGTAAATAGTATTCCACATAACTTTAAAATAAATTTATGCACACTAGCATGCGTTGATGTCGTGGCACATTACAAATCTCTTAATCTAGAATTTGAGAGGCAAAAAGACAAAGCTTTAAAATTTAACAAAGAACTTAAACAGAACGAGACCGCATATCAGAGAAAGTTGAATTCAACTTTAGCTAAAATGCAAACTCTAAAAGAATTTGTTTTTAGAAAAGATTTTATCAATAATGATCTCACAGATAGATTGGAAAAAGCTTTGAACGAAAAGAATAAATTGCAAATTATCATAGATAAATGGAATGTCAGTCAGAAGGCCTTTACTGACATCAAAAACTGTCAATGACCAACGTATGTAAAAGATGGGATCAGGTATAAGGATAGGCAGGGAAATGAAAGAAAACTTTTCTTTCCACCACATAGCAAAAACTATGTGCTTATGCCAACTCCTCATCCCGACAATGATTTCATTGATGAAAAGGCCTCTGTAGAACAAAATGATTCTTTCAAAAATGAAACAACCGCTAACATTCCTAAAAGTAATGCAGATCCAATTGTGTGTAAAGAAGATGTGTGCGATGAGGATGGAGACTGCGGCGGTTCAAAAATAGGAATAGGTTATTCAGGCGACAGTTATTCCACTGTTAATTGGTTCACCTGAAACTGTTCTAAGAAAAACAATATTCGGGATGAATGTAATAATTTAATTAGGACGGATGACTGTAATGGCCGCATGCCTAAATTTAACTATTTGGATGACTGTAAGGGCCATGTGCCTACATTTGAGACCCGTGATCGTGAACATGCTAAGTTTGAATGTCATGATTTAAATTCTGCATTTTGTGATGATAAAAATGTGTGTGAATCTCCTGTATTTGTGCCAGAGTTGAAAAAGAATAGCTTTGAAAAATTCCTCACCGAGGAAATTCCAGAATTTATTCCATCTCGAACAGGTATGACAGATTCAGAAAGGAAAGTCGCTGAAGATAGCAGTAAAGAAGATTCAAGCTTCTCAGCCTCAGAAAAGGAAGAAAAGACTTCAAGTTCTGATGAAGAACAAGAATCAGAAAACTCAAGTGAAGATCAAACAACAACAGAAGGAGAAAGCTTCGAAGATTCAAGTGACGAAACAATAGAAGATCAAAATTCAGAAAGTTCAAGTGAAAATCAGAGCTGCGATGATTCAGGTGACGAAGCAAGTGAAGATCAAAATTCAAGTACATCAGATTCCGACAATGATGAAGACTGTTCAGAAGATGAAAGTCGAGTTGACAAGAAAATGAAGAAAGCCGAGAGCTCTGATACCAAATTGTAGATCCCAATATCAATCCGGATCACAGTGGTTGATTGTTTTAGTCCAAAACACCTATTGATTAAGTGTTTGTACTATGAAAAAGTTAAGAAGAATCAAGAATGAAGATAAAGCTAATGGAATGATGAATACAACAAGTGTTGTATTGAATCCAAACAAGAAGATAAATCAATGAAGCACCTTGGAAATTTGATTTAAGCACAATGGTAGAGATTGAAATGTAAACAACACTTATATTCACCAAGAGAGCCAAAAGCTTGGCTAGGGCAACAATACATGGGTTTATATAGATCCTGACTTGCCAGCATAATTATAATTATGCTGGCATCTTATCTACACTAGGTCAGGTTTGCTACTTTCATTAAATTACAAAATATGCCCCTAGACTTTAAAACAAGCTACAAACTATAATAAAACTAATTCAGTACAAGTATGAACAATCTCATAAGTTCCAACATTTATTTCTCTTATCTTTTAGTTTTAGTTAGAAAAAAATGACCATTAAATTTCAACCATTCACTATCTACTTATATTTTAAATCAGTTATCGGTTATATAACTTGGGTTGGGTTAGTTCAGTTTTAAGCTAAAACAAAAAATTAAGGTTGAAAACCTTCTTAGAGGCTATTAGTTTAGCTCTTAATGATTCAGACATGTTACTGGTTCAGCACTTAATAGTTCAGATTATTTGTTTAGTGAGCAATCAGACATTTTTCTCTGAATGGTTAAGTATTATACAGAGTCTAAATGGTTGAGACCACTAATCTGAATTGGTCAGACATTTGTCTTTGAATGGTTAAGCATTATACTGGTTCTTAATGGTTCAGAACTCTTACTGGTTCAACACTTAATGGTTCAGACCTCTTACTGGTTAAGCACTTAACCATTCAGAAGTTATCAAACAGCCTCTTAGTCTAAGATTAAACCTCGTCGTCAAACCTTGTCCTCGTACTGGTTTCTTAGCCAATGGGCCAACATTACATTGAAAAAGCTTGTGGTTTAGTAAGATGCGCCCATTTCTTTTATAAGGGAAATTTGTTTGATTTTTTTTTTCATGGAAAAATTACAAGTTTTGTCCTTTATCTTTAGGGTACTTTACAGGCGGTGTCCTTTTTTTCAAAAGTTGACAGGCGGTGTCCTTTATAGGGAATTTTGTTGCAAGTTTTGTCCTTTGAGCCTAACCCAGTTAGATTTTTTTGTTAAATCTGATTACCCAAGGGTATTTTAGTCTTTTTACTTATTTAAAGGACAAAACTTGTAATTTATTCTTTAATTTATAAATATTTGAATATCTCTCTCTACAAAAACACACACTTCTCTCTCTCTCTCTCTCTTTCTCTCTCACCCTAAAAACCTAAATCTCGTTAAACTACCGGAATAACAATAACAGATAATAATTTATACAATGCTTAAATAGAACTCACTCACCTCTTTATCTTTCGGAACAGGTAATCCATCAAAGAGCCCCGTAGCTCAAACAACTAGACACACAAATCGAAATCAAAACAGGTCACGTCACGGCAACAATTCAAAATTTCTGCAAGTAAACAACAGATCAATTATACACGAATTGCAATCCCGTTTGAAGGAAAAAAACCGTTGACGAACAAAGAAGAAGATGTATTGGCGATTGTTAACCGGAAAATTGTACGGAGGTAGCTGTGATCGGAAGATCTGAACGGAGAAGATAGAGGCACTGGCCTGATGATTAGGAACTAGATGTGGTGTCTAACAGGTGGTGGTGGTGGGTGTTTCTGGTGGCCGATAGTGGTGGGATGATGGTGGTTGTGGTCTGTTGATGGTGGTGGAATCTGAATGAGGTTGTGGTCTGTTGATGGTTGTGGATGTGGTCTCTGTCGGCGATTGTTGTTATACACACACATATATATTGAGGAGATTTGGGGATGAATTGAGGAGGTGGTGGCGAAGACGGTGGTGGCGGCGGCATATGGTGGTGTTGATGAAGACGGTGATGGTGGTGGTGGCAACATATGGTGGTGGTGGTAGGTGAACTGGTGGAGGGAGAGAGAGGGGGAGGGGGATAAATATCTGTTCATTGTTATACACATATATATGTATATAATTTTTTTTTGAATATTTTTTAAAGAATAAATTACAACTTTTGTCCTTTAAATATGTAAAAAGACATAATTACCCTCATGTGCTTATCATGTGCCACAAATTAACTGAGTTTTTTAACCAGGTTGGGTGTAAAGGACAAAACTTGTAACAAAATACCTACTAAAGGACACCGCCTGTCAACTTTTGAAAAAAAGGACACCGCCTGTAAAGTACCCTAAAGATAAAGGATAAAACTTGTAATTTTTCCTTTTTTCATTATGAAAATGTGGGGTTAATTGTGGTGCACTTTTAGCTTATCATGTCCCATTATAATTTTGTTTCTTTCTTTTCTTTAAGTATACACCATTATCGAATGAGAATTAACTATGATGCGTACGTAAAGTTATTTTCTATTATGAACTTTCAGATAAAATTAAAATGTTAGTTAATTAAAAGCCATGGATTGATAAACAACCCGATTTGGGATTTCACAACCAAGATAAGAATGCTACTTTTTTTTATATAAATCCAACTTCAAGTAAATAGATAAGAATATAATATAACGACACATGGTTCAGATCCAGTTTTAAATGGTTTTGGGGAGATTAATTTGGTTCACAAACTTAGTTGTTAGGACAGGGATGTGTTCTCGCACCACCCCGCCACATCAACAATTTTGGAAACCATAAGCTATAAAATGCAAACCACAAAAACCATCTGTGTACTTTTGGAAGCTAGGGACTAAATCTAAAATTTTGGTAAACCACGGGGACCACTCGTGTACTAAACTCTTACTTTATACCATGCACAAATGAGTTCACTTTTACTTTGTATTTGATGGTCTCATTGTTCATGCTTTTATTCAGACGTATAAAGAGGCAACCAAAAATTTCGCATCAATCGGTCTGTAAGTTTATTTTTGTTTCAAATCAATCGTAAACTTGTTTAAGTTCATAGAAAATTTAATGGGTTTGCTTGACCATCCATATAGTTTATTTATTTATTTTTTTCTAGAGAATTATATGCTGACAAAATGCTCGTATACTATTTGTTTTCACGTCTTGATCAAGTTTATGTATAAATGAAACAAAAACTAAAAATCACACATATGGTAGCATTGGTGGTAAGCAGGACCCCCATGTTGTAGCTGCAATTGAGTTTTTGTTTTAAATAAATCAGTAAATGAAATAAATGAGTTTATGTATAAATCAATTTAAAGATCACGTTTATTCCGGGTTAGACACTTGTCCTAGTGGAAGGGACGGGTGCACATGAAACGAAGGTCGCCAGTTCAATTTCTGTTAAGAGCAGTTTTTGGTATTTTTTTAAAACCCATTTTCCTTTTTATTAAAACACTTAAATTCAAATATAGTTAACAGTTTTATTTCCCTCTTTCTTTTTAATCAATAATCAACAACTTATAATATATTAAATTTGATCATGTGTCCAAATAAGAAAATAGACAAGGATGCTTACGGTTCTGGGGCGGAAGATCAAGACGTTTCCTGCGAGCAGGTCGGGACCTCAATCACAAATAAAAGGAGTAAATCCGGTGATCCAAGAGAGGAAATTGGGCCACCCAAGCGATGAACGAACCAATCTTAGAAGAAGCTTATCACGTAAGTTGTTCATTGTCCTCTTTGTCAATATCTTTCAGAACCTTCTAACAGTGCGCACACACGTCTTGCAGAATTCCGGTAATGGTATGCTCAAATGAGCGGCTACTTTCATGGGTATGCTCAAATGATGTCATCGGTTGGTTGGAGAAGAGACAACGTTTGAAGTAATGGATATGGCGGAAGCAAATCATGGGGTCGTATTTTTAAGGTAAAATGGCTACGGTTACATGACCTGCCGTTTCAGAAAACGACTAGAAACCGGTTAAAATCAGCAGAGATTGCCAGGTATGTTTAATGTCATACATACATATGTAAATTCATGCATATATATAGTGGTGTGAATTTCTGACACGACCCGAAAATACGACACGAACCTAACATGAATTTCACAGGTTTGGGTTTAGTCTAAACGCGTTTGGGTCAGTTTCAGGTTGAATCCATGAACACGTTTAGCTAAACGGGTCAGGTTCGGGTCAACCCGGCCGGGTTGGCGGGTTGACCTGTTTAACCCATTTATATGATATTATATTTTTTTACACTGTGTATTATGTGATGACTGTCGTAAGGGTCATGCAAAAACCTAATTAAACTAAGTAGATAGTGTAAGTAGGGTATCGTATCCACGGGGAATATGTGGTTAGTGTTTAACTAAATTATCTAATTAACTACTACTAATCTAGATTTTGGGGTTTGTTTGTTGTTTTAACAGAAAACACGATTTGTCGCGAAAAGTGTTATCAAGATGGGAAGAAGTAACCTCCACCCGGAATCCCGAATACCCGTTTTAATATAAAAATCCGTTTTCTGATTCAAAACACCACATAGACATGGCCTCGGAATTAATGAATTTGATTAGTTATCAAGGATAGTTTTTAAGATTCACTATGCAACCTAATAACCCGTTTGATTGTATCAACCACCCACCAATTTACTAACCCGCTAACAACACAAGAAAGTTGCCAATACGCTTAATAAACGACAAGTAATTCAAACACAAGAAACGTTTACCAATAATCCAACACAAGTGGTCAAGCTGTACCAGTTTACAAGAATCAGAAAAACAGAAAATTATATCAAACCGTGTAAACGTTCATCCGGGCAGAAGTCACAAAAAGTTTAGCCGCTCATGATAGTCTTCGCCGCTTCGGTTGTCATCCCGAGTTGGTTAGATGTCATCGATTGGCTTGAGATGAATGAATGAAAGATGAATGGTTATCCTTGAAATTCGTCCCTGTTGTTCTGTGCGACGGCTGCCAATCCCTCAATGTTGCGTCCCAAACTCCTTCATATCCCCTTGTCATTTGTAATAGGTCGGCTGTTATACTTGGCAGCCCAACACAACTAAATCAAAAGCCCACCACAACTAATTTGCCCATTAACCAATTTAATTCACTCTTAGGCCACGTGACAATATTCAAGACCCAAATCCATTAGTTCTTTCTTTTCATGCACTTGATTTCTTTTATTCCCACATGAAGGGAACGATGGTTGTAACATGCCACTTCAAATAACAAACTGCAATATCAAGTAAGAAAATATGGATCAAAACAATAATGAGCAATTTGAGTTCAATTAATATTAATTATTGTTTAATCGTTTACTCTTTTAATGCATATAAATTCCATCATATTGAGCTCATTTTCTTTATAACCCACCTGATACGAAGACGAATTAGTGGATCCTATTTTATAATAATATCAATGCATTTTCATCATAATTAATATTCAATAGAGTGTATCTAAAATGCATCGATCATTATGTCATAAATTAAATTAGGTGTGTATTTTATACCATAATTATAACTTAAATAGAGAAGCTGACATAACATTTTATAATTTAAATGTCATTGTTTTTTATACATTTATGTTCTTTTAGTAAATTTTGACTTCAATACATTTATTAATAAAAAAAATAAAAGAATTCGGGTTGAATGGGTCGTGTTTGGGTCAACCCACGAATATTTGGGTCGTGTTCGGGTTCATATGTATGACACAATTTTGGGTTCTGGTTCGGGTCTGATTGAACCCGCGAACATGACCTGTTTAGCACCACTACATATATATATAGGGAGGGGCTCATGCGAGAACCACCCTTATTGTGAGAACCTTGAGAACCAATGTGAACACAACCTAAAATAGCTAAAAAAACCTAACCCCCACCCCCCCCCCCAAAAAAAAAAAAAAACCTAAACCCCCCATCCCCCCCCCCCCCCAAGCTAAAAAAAACCTAACCCCCCCCCCCCCCCAAAACCTAAACCCCCCTCCCCCACCCCCCAAAAACCTAACCCCCCCCCCCCCAAGCTAAAATGCTAAAAACTAAACCCCCAAAAAACCTAAAAAAAATCTTTAAAAAATATTAAAAAAATAAAAAAAAAATCCAATTTTTTTTTTGATTTTTTAAATATTTTTTAGGTTAAAATCACTACTTTTCGAAACAAAAAAATTTTATTTTTTTTTTAAAAAAAAAATTTTTAATTTTTAATTTTTTGGTTCGAAAGTAGCGATTTTAACCTAAAAAATATTAAAAAATCAAAAAAAAATTTTTTGTGTGATTTTTAACTATTTTTAGGCATTTTTGGTGTGTTCACATTGGTTCTCGCGGTTCTCACAATAAGAGGTGGTTCTCGCATGATCTTCTCCCTATATATATATATATATATATATATATATATATATATATATATATATATATATATATAGGGGAGGGTTATCTTGAGAACACTAAATATTGCGAGAACCGTGAGAACGAATGAAAAAACCAATCAAAACCAATTTTTTTTAATACAGACCTCATTGTAATTAAGATACAACATCAAAAAAAGAATTTAGAACATCAAATAATTCATTTTTCCTTTCAAAATCACTCTTTTTAGATTTTTTACACATGTGTAAATATAACAGATTTACACATGTGTAAATGGCAAACTTACACATGTGTAAATTTTCTTTATTTACGAATTCACGTAAATTTAAACGTGTAAATTAAATTTCTAACATTGTATTCGAATAATAATGATAAGTGTAGAAAATTTTTTTGAATTTGAATTGTTTTTGACCAAGTTCTGGCGATTTTTTCATTTGTTCTCACGGTTCTCGCGATATTTGGCGTTCTCATTTACACCCTCCCCTATATATATATATATATATATATATATATATATATATATATGTGTGTGTGTGTGTGTGTGTGTGTGTATTATTTGTATGCATTTGTTTCAGGAGTTACCTCAAGATATTGGAGAAGCTCTATGTGAACTTATTGATGGGGAGGGGGAGGGGGAGGGTGGAATAGATGAAAACCAGACGTTTTTGCGGTTTACAAGATATGGGCCCCATGCATTTAGGACCGTCGATGTATCCTTGCTTCTACGAGCATACATCACAGCAAAACCCGTTTATTAGCAGAAGCGTTGATGATGTGGATATTAGCGGGGATGATTCTTCGTTATATGTGGCTAGTTTTAGTCCAAAGGTTTGTTTTTCCGCATCTGGATCCAAAAGGTCTGAAATACTTCGATTTTCATATGGCTCGTTAACTCCATCCATTTTTCTACGTTAAGTTAGGGGTATTTTTGTCTTTTTTTAACGTAAAGAGAAATTTGGTCTTTTGAGTACTTGTACATTATGCTAAATGCCTGTACATAAATCGAAAAAGACCGAATTTCCCTATAAGTTAACAAAAAAGACGGAAATACCATTCAGTAAGTACATAAAACCATTCAGTAAGTATATAACACCATTCATAGACTAAACATCTGATCGAAACATATTTTTTTCTCTATATAAGTATAGCAATATGGTACTCATATTAAAGATAAAAAAACGCTCGTTATTATGGTGTATTTTTTTTTTTTTTAAAGTTATGTATAAAAAGTTATTGATGTTTAAAAAAGACGGGGGGGGGGGGGGGGGGGGGAGTTACATGTGCATTAATATTAGTTTCTTAATTTAAAAAGGTTAAATTTACCTATATACCCTTAATCTAGAAATTTAATATGTTTAACAGTAAACATTATTTACAATTTTGCCATTATGATCTCAACCATTCGATCAAAGATCTAATGGTGTAGATTTTTTCTTACCTTTCTCACAAAAAACCTTTTTTTACAGGAACCTCTACCTAATAAGTCTTTCATTTAATGTGTTTATTTATTTTTTCTAGAAAATTGTATGCCGATAAAATACTCCTATACTATTTGTTTTCACGTTTTGATCAAGTTTATGGATTTTTCTACCATTATACAGAAAAAAATAAAGAATTATATAATCGATCTCGATTTAAATTGGATCTTAATTTTTGGTTCCAAGTTAAATATCGCTCATAGTTTTACATAATGACTATTATTATGTGAAATGCGTATTATTTAAAGAAAAAGATTAAAAAAAAACTTAATAAAGAGCTAAAAAAAGTCTTTCAAAAACAATAAATATTTCATCGTCATAAAAGTGATATTGACAAGAGGAAAACCAATAAGTTAACACACCCTCTAAAAAAAAAAGAAGAAGAATCTAAAAGCATATATATCAAGATTCAACTCTAATGGCTTCCTCAACCACTTGTGCATCAAGCTTTGAGTTTGAGCATCAACTATTAAAGTTAATTAGGGAGAGATGTATTCATATATGAATATATGATATATAACCAACCATCTAATCTCACTATTTCATCTTTCTGTAAATTCTGATCAACTGACTGACTGTATATGATCTAATATAGCAGGTACTAGGACTGGCATATCGTGTATACCCGTACACGATAAGACACGACACGACACGATAAGACACGATACACGAAATCCCATACACATGTCCTTTTTTTAAACACGAACACGACACGATATACAGGAAAATTACCTGTTAACACGAGTGTTCGACTGTTATACACGAAACTTACCTGTTAACACGAACACGACATGCTATCTGAGTGTTACAGAGGGAGTTTAGGGTTTTTTTTAATTGAATGAGGAATGAAAATAGAAAGGAATTCAGGAACCCACACGCACATGGCTGATGAGTTTTATTTAATTTAATTTCTTATCGTGTATTAACGGGTATTAAGAGGTATTTAACCTGTTTATACACAAAAATTAACAGGTAATCTCGTGTCTACCTGTTTGGTACACGATACCTATTAAGGCCATACACGATACCTGTTAACTTCGTGTAGGTTCGTGTCGTGTATTCGTGTAAAATTGCCAGCCCTAGCAGGTACACAACAATATCCGTACCCGTGTCACGTCAACCTATCTGGCTTTGTTTCCATCAAGCTATCTGGTAAAACCAATTATGACCGATGGCGTGAACAGATGACGTACCTGATAGAAAGCTATACTATGCAAGGCTTCATCGATGGCAGCTTTAAATGTCCCGACGAGCCCAATTACGAGGAATGGAAAAGATCTGACACACTTGTCAAAGGATGGATGTTTGGTTCGCTAAGTGAAGACGTTATGGGCACCGTTGTTGGACTCCAAACAACTATGGATGTATGGAACAAGCTAAACACTACTTACAGCACTCTGCCGATGACCGCTCCAAACAACTATGGATGTATGGAACAAGCTAAACACTACTTACAGCACTCTGCCGATGACCGCTAGTTCCACCGCGGCCACTACCAGCGCCACCAAGGGCTAAGGTATTGTTTGAATGTTTATTATTAGTTGTTTTCATAGATGTTAATACCGAATAGCGGACGATAGCGACAAGCTACCTATACGCTACGTAGTGATAGCGAAATAGCGGGCACTATTTTATTTTTAGCGATAGATACACCAGGAGAAAATTTAGAAATATTTTATATGTATATTATATCCAAATAAGCTTGTTTTATACGCAGTTTTATATGTATGCTTAACAAAATCCTGCCAATTTATACCTATAAAATCCCGCTATTTATATTAAAGCAGAAAAAACCTAAAATCCCGCTATTTGTTCGCTATGGAGGTGCCAAAATCAAATAGCGACACATGAGAACTACGTTACACTTTTCGTTATAGCGCTCTCTATGAGCACCATAAATAACTATGGTTGTATTCAATCATTAATTTATTTTCTTGTGGCATTAGATCTTGTAGAGTACATACCACTGTGCAGAGCCATAACCGGAGGTGGCTGGGAGACAACCCGCAACTGCAAACATTGAGTTTGTTAAGAATCTTTTGAAGGAGATTAACCTGGACTCACTTCCATCTATGGTCAATAATCACGGACAGAACCCGCTGCACTATGCTGCAATGGTCGGGAACACCGCGGCTGCAAAGATGCTTGTGGATCGAAACCCGCATTTGCAATTCATTCCATACAGAAAGGAATACTTACCTATCTATAGAGCGGTATTTGGTCCTCATAAACTCACTTTTCTGTATTTGCTTGGGGTCTGCAAGCAACATGTTCGGTTTTCGCAACAAGAAGGATATCATAGTCTCATTGAGGGTAGGAATGGTGCTCTGTTTCTTACTAGCGTAATCAATCAAGGAATTCTTGGTGACTTTCAAACGCGTATAGATGTCACTTAAGTTTATTTATAGATGTAGCATTTGAGTTGATTAAGGGGCACCCGGACATTGCCAGAACAAAGCATAAGGATGTCGATACTCCATTAATGACAATCGCGGGGAAGCTGGATCTATATTATAATGGAACGCGATACAGTTTCTACCAAAGATTTGTATATTCTTGTCAGCTTCTTCACTTGCTCTTTGTTCATTTTCAATATCTACGTTCCTCTCGAGTTTTTGTTGATGTCCAAAATTTTGATCACTGCCTTATTTTGATTTTAAGATGTGCCGATGGATAACATCTTTGGCGATACTAATAAGGTACGAGACATCGAGAATCAAGAGATATACAAGGATAAGGTTGTCTCAAGATGCAGCCTCTATACGGGTTTGCTTTCAACTTTGCAGATCAAGCATCTCAAGGAAGATAAAGTGAAGCACAAAGAGGCTCTTATGTTACTCAGACATATATGCGAAGAAGTTGGTAAAGCAAACAAATACAATGATATGGGAGAACACTATTTCAAGGCAACTAATGATGCAACAGTAAACGATACACCAGAGGCGATTTAAGAAATGGTCATGCATTTTCCACAAGCGATTTGGTCCAACACAAACGGTTATTACATAATTCAGTTGGCGATGCTAAACCGCACGGAAAAGGTTTAAAACTTGTTGGTACATGAGATGAATATCAACATGTTTTTGCATAAAGTAATGAAAGACAAAGATGGAAACAATTTGTTGCACTTCGCTGCACAATTGGCACCTATACACAAACTTAATGTGTTTTCCGGTGCCGCACTGCAAATGCAAAGGGATTTACAGTGGTTCCAGGTGAATTAGCACACTGTTGTTTGTTCTATATGTCGATGCATAAAATTTCATATCATGTACATTTGAAACAATAGTTGAATTAATTACAGGAAGTTGAGAAATTCGTCGAACGTAAGTACAAGGAAGTAAAGAACAAAAAAAAAGAGACACCAATGATGGTGTTCAGAAAAGAACACAGGGAGTTGAGAAAAGAAGGCGAAAAGCGGATTAAAAAGACTGCAGATTCATACACGATCACAACTGCAGCATGCACTCATTATTACAATCGTTTTTGCAGCCGCTATTACTATACCTGGCCGCAACAATTGTCACTCCCCGACCACGTAAAACAACAAATCGTGGCGGAAACGTCGGGGAGTGTCGTAACAGAATCATTGTTTCACAACCATGGATTTAATTGTTTCGTTTTATTGAATTATTGAACTCATTGTTTTAGTACAATTCAGATAAATACAAATAATTGTTTCTCAGTTTTAAATTCGCTAAGGCACAAGTCCATCCTATGTGTAGCATGAATCAACAATCATCACATAGCAGTACCTAAAACATATGTGAAAATAGGTACGTCAGCATAAAAATGCCTGTGAGTAACATAGGTTTTGTGAATTAGATTCATGGCTTTGGATAGTACAAGAAAAAGGTTTTGCGTTTATAAAAATAGCCATGAATCCTTATAAAAGGTTTAGTTTCGAAAACTCATTGCTTTGATAAAAGGTTTGTAGTATATACAAAAACGTATTTTGGTTTTGAAAAGTTCGTATAAATAGTATAACAAAGTAAACTTTAGTTTTGAAATAGTTAAATAGATAGTATATCAAAATATACTTTAGTAAATAAAATAATAGATTTGGTAGTATATCTCAAGTATACTTTGGTTTAAGGATAAAAGTATCGGTAGTATATCAAATTATACTTTGGTTAGAAAATAGCATATTAAGCTATGCTTTGGTTTGAAAATAGCATATCAACTATGCTTTGGTAGTATATCAAAATATACTTTAGTTTATGAAATAACAAAGTCGGTAGTATATCAAACTATACTTTGGTAAAACAGTATTATGTTGTATTTTGTACATAGTATATCAAAATATACTTTGGTAGATCACACTTGAGAGCACATTAAACTGTACTTTGGTAGTATATCAACATATACAAAGAAAACTGTGATTTAGTATTCAATCAAGCCTTAGTGTATCAAACTACACTTTGGAGACTATTGAAATACCACAAAGGCAATTTCTATTAGGTTAAAATTTGGTTTCTGACATTCCATACAACAGGAATGGGGTGTCTAGTCCTATAGCGCTATATCATACTACTAATCGGCTGGGTGAATGTATAAAATAAGTACAATCCAACAATTTATAATATTTGAAAAATTAGTGTTTATACCATAGATAATCATTTAATTTGTCAAAAAAATAAGTACTAAGCATGTGTAATCATATAGTTACAAATCATGAAAATAATAAATAGGCACATATGTTTCACCCCAAAACATTTGAAAGCAGTAAAAGAGGGGACTATGTACTCACTTGAGATTACAGGTATCTGAAGAAACACTAACTAAATGGTCGGAAACGAGATAGTTAGGGGGTTTGAATCCGCATAAAAAGGTTAGCTCTCTCTCGTTTGATTCAGTTGCAGCTGAGCTTCTTCTCCGGTGATTCTGCAAAAAAGAACACCGTTAGCCTCGCCAAGGGGAGAAGAGGGTTCTCTCCTTGACCCGACTCCGGGAGTTTATACCTGAACAGTTCTCATATTTATAACCGGGAGTTTTGGGAGGGAAAACCTGTTATTGAAAAGATGACGGAAGATGCTAACGCTATAGCGGTTACACTTTCTTCCGTTAAGTTCTTTGATCCTTCGTTAAGTTGTCTCGATCCGATGTGAATGCACACGGATCGTGGTTTGATCTATGGCTGGGAGATTGCCACGTGGAAAGTGATTAATGTGGAGATTACTCTCCAATTGCATGCCTTTGTTGTGATTCCAGGGTTGCTTGTGGTGACGACACGTGTCCGGACGGTTATAACCGTCTGGGTGGTGCACGATTGTATTTCTTTCTAGAAGATTACTGCTGTAATCTAGTGTGACACCTTGCTGTGTGGACACAGACGAATAAATCCCAAGTCCGGGTAAAATAATATCCAAGGCTGGATATTTAGGCGGAGGTATTGAACAAAGGATTTTGATCCTTTGTTAAATGGGAGAAGGCGCAAGGATTTATGTTTTCCTTTGGGCGCGCGACTATAAATTGCTGATTGTTTTCTTCCTTTTGTAAGACCAATGCGCGGCCGCGCAAGGTTGAAAGGCTAAAAAGGTTGGTTTGTGGTATGGTCTCAAATCCTTTTTATGAGGTTTTTGGGACCTTACCCCTTCAAGTCCCCCCAGTCTAGTGTTGTACTTATGCAAATAAGTGGAGCACTGGACTTATGAGAGGGAGGTGTTTTTTAGGCGTGAGAAATAAGAAATCTTCTCTTGGAAGTTTTAACTTGTTGAAAAAGGAAAAACTTGACTTTGTAATCATGTTCTGACATGTAATGACGTCAACTGGCAGTAAGAGTGGGTATTTCTCTTTTTGTCTTGAGATTCGTGATGGCGCTTGTCAGACTTCATTAATGAGGATATGACCCTGGTTCCTGTAGCGCCGTTTGGATGTGATGTAATTCTGACAGTTAATGATGGGTAGGTTTCTTGTTTCCCGAAGTCGAGTGTTTGTTTTATATATATATATATATATATATATATATATATATATATATATATGCATTGGGATGCCTGTTTATCTTTTATTTGGAAAAGATGAAGGGAAAAAGTACCGTTCGTTCTTGGCGTCTTTCAGATATCTTGAGGATTCGAGAAGCTGCTGAAGCTCTCTTGTTACTTGCTAGTTCTCCACCATTGATGGCTACTGGAGAGGACTCTATCCTTGCTGGTCCTTCTACGGTGGTTCGTTTTGATGCTAAAGTTTTTCAGCAAAGGGAAGTTGCTGCTAATAGTGCTGCTGTGCTGGATGCGGATGGTTTAACTGCTCGCTTTCCGACGATCCGGAGAAGAGGTTGCCGTTTGGTATATTAACGTCGGAGAAATCTTCCGGGGGAAGTGGATGTTGAAGACGAACCTGTTGTTGATTAGGTTTGGGAATTGTACATCCCTTTTATATTAGTTTGTTAGCATAAACTTCTCTTTGAAGATCACGGGTGTGGTCGTTGTTAATGCTTGTCGTTTGATCATCCTGCTATTTTGTAGAAACAAGGTTTTTTGCTTTTGTGAACATTTTAGTTTCTGGAACTAAAATTTTGAAGTTCATTGCCATGATCTTGTTTATGAAGTGTTTTGTTACACTTTTTGTATATTATGATGCACTGTTATGCTTGTGAATTGTTTGTTTAAATTACAATATGTTGCATGTTTTTAATTGCTTTTGGATAGGTAAGGCGAATGAGAGATGGTATTGTGCTCATGTGTGAACGTTTGTCTAAAAGGCGTAACAGCTTGCCTTGTTTTTAGACTGTTCATGAGGTATACAATTTTTGACCATATTGTTTTCGCGCGAACCAAAGAAATTACATGCAATTTGTAATAAACAGTGATATAAGTAAAAATGATGTTTGTATTGATAAGAGCGTAAGGCTTGTGATACAAGACATAATAAAGAAATACATTGCCTGTATGCTCTTTCCGCTTTTGAAGACTTTAATTCATATGTAACACACCTGCGCAACTGTTGTGCGTTCCAGGTACGGGGGACTAGGGTCCCATCGATCCTTTTTAAGGTATATGCTCCCTTGCCTAGGACCTCATTAATGACGTATGGTCCTTCCCATCTTGGCGCTAATTTGCCCGGCTTTTCAGCGTTTGAAGCCTCATTGTCGTTTTGGTCATTTCTTATGGGCATACAAGCTACTTAACAAATAACTAACCAACCCTATGTGATCATAAGGTATAACCTCAGAGGTTATTCCCTATGCAACTATGATCACTAAACATGCTTGGTCGGATCCTAATGATCGACCAAACGGGTCGGGTTTGAAAGTCTAAGCGGTTGTTTAGACCGCTTAACTTACGACCCTAAACAAACACTAAACTAAAAGTGACGAGTTAAACATGTCAAAACATGTTTAACTAACTTAGAAAACCGATTTGGTATCAAAACAAAATGTTTTGATACCTAAAAGTAGTTTTGTTGCAAAATGCGTGCTAAAACGCATTTTGACCGAAACTTTGACTCGTCACTACACCTAGTTAACGTAGTAATTAGTAGGTATAATCGCTAAGAATTATAACCATCGTGATTACAATCACGTTGCAAAGTTCAAACGAACTTTGCGTTGACCATTGACTGGTCAAAGCTGAAAGTCAAACACTGTTTGACTTTCACGCTAGAAAAGCGGTAAAAGAACGAAGGAAGCTTACAACGAACTTTGCGTTGACCATCTCTGGTATGAAGTATAACAACTTCAACTTAGAGAAATCAGATCAAGGGTGAAGAATTTAAATGAAATGCTTGGCTATTTATACTTGTTGCAAGTTCACAAGATCATGCCAAGTTTTTGTGTAACTTCCAAGCAAAAGATCTCAACCATACAAGTGTTAGAAGCAGGTTAGAAGCCTTGGAGAGGTGTTAACTTGGTTAACACACCAAGAAAATGGCATAAACAGTCCCTGATCTTTCAACAGTTTGTAAAAACTGATTTTTGGTCGCTGGGAACTTTTAGGTGGGCCGCGTACAAGTAGTTTCAGGGCTTACGCGGCCCGCCTACTACCTGCACTTCAGCAAAAGTTTCAATATTGACAGTTCTGGTCCCTGCACGTGTATGAGCCCATTTTTTGCACTTTTAACACCCGTTAAGCCATTTTCAAGGCTCTAAAAGGTCATTAAAGTTTAGAGGACTCAAAATATGCCCTTAAATATCTCGGATGTCAATTCGTTTGGTTATACGGTCGCGTTATTCGTCTAATTACGACGAAACTCGAGCGGACGCGAAAACGATCCAAATTAAGCGACGAATGGCATTTTTGCATGCCGATCACTAAAATAAAAATATTTTAGTGTGTACAAAAAGTTTGGGTGTCCAGATGTGGTCAGAACGTAAGATATGCGCGTAAATGCAAACTTATGCCGTTTTTGACACTTTTAGTCCCTGTAAGATCAAATAAGTATATTTTCGCACACCGAACCACTCAAAGCTTATTTCTAAGCTATGTTTAGGTTATTTATGGTATTTTTAGCTTATGATCATGTTCCGGACTGTACGTTGCCTTACGAAACGGCAGACTTTTGCAAGTTGACGCAATTAGTCCCTGTGAGCGAATAAACTTGTTTTTGCCATACCAAACCCTTCAAAACTTAGTTCTAAGTTATGTAAAGGTTTTTTAAGGTATGTTAGGCTTATGTTGCTGTTCCGGTGTGTTTGTCGCATTAAACAGATAACATTTACGCATCAATGCGCGTATAACCTTCTAGAAAGCGATTTAAAGCTCGAAATTGAACAAGAATTGATATGTGTAAATGATACACATACTTTTACAAAACCCAAGTATGAAACCCAACATTTGATTGGTTTTGTATTTGTATGATGGTCGTAGTGACACAGGTGTCACAACAATGGGGACACTGGGAAAGCTATTTATTTAACAAGACCCAGTTTCATTGTATTTGCAGTCTCAGATGCAATCTCATTGTTCACATCAACCACTTCATTGTTGTCGTTTCTGTCAATTCTCACAACACGTTATTGTGATGAGGATTTTCTCTACAAGTTGCCAAAGAGATTAATAGACGGCCTTGTGATGTTGTTCTTATCTGTGACATCACTTATGGTAGCCTTTAGTGCGGCTTTGTATATTGTATCTGGGCAGGAAAATAATTGGATTTTGATTCATAAACTAAAAATAAATTACAATATATAACATATGCAATTCATATTTGTAATTTTGTAGTAGGTATGGACATATTAAGATATGAGCCAGATTACTTGTTAAATGGGCTTAATAAAATGGTAAATAAACCCAAACTAAGGAGCTTGGTTAAGAAAAAGTGTTGCAATGTGGCTGAGGCACATTTTTTCCCCTCAGATGTACCCAAAAAGAGTGTAAGGGGTTAGGCAACCCTTTCGGCAACCCCATTGTCGCACGGCAAGGACCACCGCCAACATTAGTTTTCCGATCGATAATGATGATGGAGGTAAGATTTCGGCATGCATATGCTGAAGGCGGCAAAGAGAAGGAGAGAAAAGTGGCGGGGCCCATACACAGATCAACCAATCACATGTTTTTGCTTCTTTTTTTAATGATTTGCCTAATCTCAATTTAGACATGCACCCCTTGTGTTTCTTGGGTAATAGGCAAAATTTATTGGCAAATTACATGGCACAATTCAATTGGGTGGGGTGAAACTTTGCCTAAAAGTTATAGGCATGCACCCCATTCACTAGGGATGAGCATTTGGTATCAAATACCGATCCCGATCCCGTCCCGTACCGATCCCGAAAATATCGTACCGAGGGTATCGAAACGACATCCACTTTTTGGCATTTTTTGGTATCGGTATTTTTGGGATCGGGATGGTACCGGTAAAATACCGAATTTTACCTTGATATACCACTACCGCTACTGTACCGACATATTTCGGTATCGGTACCCATTTTTAGCGAAATTCGGGATCGGGATTTGCTCATCCCTATGGAAGGGGCTTGGTTGAATATTACTTAATCATTATTGGTGTTAGGGGCTGCTTGTTTACCTAATGGTTCAGCTCTTTTTTAAATCTGAATGGACCATTGGACTGGTATGCCCTTTGCCCTAACAAAATACGCCGCTCCCCATCCAGTTCTTCTCCAAGCCCCATCTCCTCTCCTCTCCACAGCCCCATCGCCTCCACCACAGCCGGCCTCCTCCTCTACGCCGCCCTCCTCCTCCACGGCCGTCTCCTCATCCACTGCCGCTCTCCTCCTCGGGCAGCCTCCTCCTCCACCACGACAGCCTCCTCCTCCACAGCCGCCTTCCTCCACAGCGGCTTCGATTAAGGTACAAAAAAATGGTTATAATTTTGATTTTGGCCCTAATAGCCTTTGATTAAGGTACTGTTGTTTGTTTATAGTTCACTGATCGACGTATTTGTGAAATTTGGATTTGAGTTGTTTATGATATGATTCTGTGTGGTTTAACTGCAGCATAGCATGATTATATTCTTAGGGTTAATTATAGTTTTGGTGATGAAACATTGATGCTTCTGTGTTGTTTAGAAACTGTTTATTAGAGGGGTAAAAATGTTATTTTACACAGTCATTCAGAGGTAGAGGTGCAACAAACAACACTAACTTTAAAATTAACAACACCTTGAAAATCCCCACGATTCTTTCAAAATAACTAGGTTAGAACCCCGTGTATTACACGGGTTGAATAAATATAATTTTTTATACCAAACAATAAAACAATATATATTTAAAAACCTTGTTTATTACATGGCTTGAATAAATGTAATTTTATATACCAAATAATAAAACAATATATATTTAAAAATCTCGTTTATTACATGGGTTGGATAAATGTGTTATTATATATTAAATAATAAAAAATATATCTTTAAGAACCTCGTTTATTGTACGGGTTGAGTAAATGTAATTTTATATACTAAACAATAAAAATTATATCTTGCTATATCTTTATAAACCCTGTGTATTATACGGATTGAATAACAAACAATAAAAAGTTATATCTTGTTAAGTCCTTATAAACTCAATAACAAACAATAAAAAGTTATATCTTGTTATATATTTATAAACTTTGTGTATTATACGGATTGGATAACTTTAATTTTAGGGATTATTACATATATCCCCCTACTTGAATCCTTAATTACATATTTACCCAACCTGAAAATTTAATTACGTATTTCCCCTCTTGTGTCAAAATGACACAAATACCCTTCAAACATATAAAAACCTAAGACCATTCCTCCTGCCCACAACCCCTCCAGGTGCACTCCTCCTTGCTGCAACATTGCCAAATCCTCCACCGCGAACACCAATCTAAACCGGCTTTTGAGAACCGACGACAAGAATAGTAATAATCGATGAGAACCGGAACCGGCGACAACCATTGTGCTTTGGTTCGAGTTTGAATCTATTCCGACTACCACTACACATGTTCTCTCGATAGAAAGGGAGATTGATTGTACAAAATGAAGGGTTCATGAATATTGAAATGGTAGTACTGTAGTGGGATGGATTTGAATAGATTGACTACACATGTTCTCGGATAGAATACGGTCGATGTTTGTATGATTTGAATAGTTTCAGTGAAGAAAAATAAAAGAAAAAAAAATTGAAACTTAATTTCATTCTTTGTTGATCAGAACTTTTTAAATTGGTTTTGGAATAAAACTCAAAAATCAAAATGGATACTGATTTTCATGAGAATTATTCCTCAATTGTCGTGCTTCCTTAATTTCAATTTTAGGTGTTCTACAAACTTCAGTTTAAAGATTATGATGTGAGGTTTATATTTAGGGTTCTTAGCTTTTGAATCGAAACAGATTTTGTAATTTTCTTGAATTATATAATTTATAATTTTTAGTAAAAGAAAGGGTAAAATAGTCATTTAATAATTTATTTTTAATAAAATAAAGCAAAATGGGTAAATTTGATATTTTTAATTTTAAGGAAGGGGATATATGTAATTTAATTTTTGAGTTGGGTATATATGTAATTAATGAAGTTTATAGGGGGATATATGTAATTGCCCCTTAATTTTATATACCACATAATAATAAAGTTATATGTTTAAAAATACCGTACATTATACGGGTTGCATAAATGTAATTTTATATATTAAATAATAAAAGGGTTATATATGTAAAAAATCTCGTTTATTACACGGGTTGAAGGAATCTAATAAATAGTTATATCTTTAAAAAAACTAACTTTGATACACGATAAATAGGGTGATTTCGGTTATGGTTCTTATAAATGCCATGTAAACACGAAAATAAAAGTAGAGAACCAATAAACATTTATTAATATTTTTGTTTACCTGTTATTAACATTTCTGAAATTGGTATTAATATTTTTGTTTACTCGTTATTAACATTTTTGAAATAGGAGTTTAATAAAATAAATAGATAAATAATTTACATTATATTAATATATATTTAACATGTCTTTTTTTAATTTAAGGATAAATAATTTTGACTTTTGATGAATATTTCAAAATATTATATTATCTCCTATACGAATTGTTTAAATTATATTAACTTTATTTTTATAATTATCTTTTAATTAATATTAATCTATATCTATTATATATAATAAATGAAAGTTATTTGGGCCACGTGTCAACACCAGAGAGCCCCTAAATGCCCTTTTTCCCGCCCAACAGTGCCATCCCCTTTTCCTTATATAGCCTCTATTCTCACTTCTGATATTTCTTTACAAACGCCTAGGGTTCTTTCTCTCTCTATATTCAGGCGATTCAAATTCAAATTCAAATTTCACAAACCTTAATCTTCTTCCAGACGCCACCATAAAATCATCTTTTGTTCATCGATTACTTAATCAAAAGGTTTGTTCTTCTTTTTTTAGTTGAAATAGTTTCATGATTTCCTGTTATTTATACTAATCCTTTGTGTTTTGTGTCTTTTCATGTAACCATTGTTAGGGTTTCGTTCGAGAGTTAGATCAAAAGATGTGTCGCCGGCTAATGGTTCTCCATAATCATGGTATGTGTTTTTGTTTTTTATTTTTACTTAAGTTTTGTTATCTGAGTTGTTACTAAATGATTATTTTCAATGATCTGTTGCAGATGATAATGATGATGATTGTTCTACTGTCCTTTCCAGTATCATTGTTCCAACATCGTTTAAGGTATGTGTTTTTTGTTACTCCGATTTCCAAATTTTGAGTTTTTAATTATCAAGTGATATACTCTAATTGTCGCTTTATATTTCAGTCTAATCACATTTGTTTGAAATTCATACAATATGTTGCGTGTTATTATAGGTTTGTAATCTTATGAGTAAATGATGATTATAATTGACTTGTGCAGCAGATGATGATGACTTGTCCAAGAAAGGATCTGCTACTGTTGTAGTATACTAGAGCAATGGTCTTTCCTGCCTTTTTTGTATTAAAAGAAGCATAAAGTTTGGTTTAAACCACAGTTCTTTATAAACAAAGTTAAGGATTAAGTATATGAGGACAGGGCTCTTCTTCACTAGCTGAAGAAGTGTTTTCATGTACTGCATCTTGGTCTGTTCACTAGAGATCAGCTTTCTATAAATCCTGATGTTAATGCATTGAGTCCTTCCATGGAGTTCATGTCGATTGTTGGAGATATACAATGATTGACTTTATGTACCTAGAGTTTGATTAACCAAAGGAAAACGACTGTTTAGTATCAGCAGTGGTTCGGCATCTACAACGAATTTAAATTTAGTATTTAATTATCAGTGGTTCTTATGTAACTTTAGTATTTAATTATCAGTGTTTCTTATGAGGTGTTTATATGTAACAGTATTTATCACAACTCGTTATTTGTTTGATCTGTATTATAAATACAACAGTTGTTTGATTTTTTTTTTACAAAGAGATGTTTATGGGCAAACCTCTATTTATCGTCAAACATTTGTTTAACAGGAAATATGTTTTTATGTTCAAACATCTGTTTAAGGTCAAATATCTGTTTATCTCCAAACAACTGATATTTAAGGTGAAATATTTGTTTAAGGTCAAAGATATTTAAAATAGTAAAAAATGATAGTTTTCATTAATCCTTAAAAGTCTGTTAGAACCACTGTTTTGGTTGTCTCTCAGATTGTTAAAGTCTGTTGGAACCACTGTTTTGGTTCAAACTTCTGATTGTTAAATGTTATCCACTGCTGAGAGACAACCTCCGTTTCTTTATGCTAAGAGACAACCTCCGTTTCCACTGATCGGAAGTTATAGCCACTGGTCACTTTAACATTTTTTACATCCACTGATTTGGACCATCAACGGTTTCCCTAAAAAATAGTAACTGCTCACATTTTTATTATTGATGTTGTTAATTAGTAATAGATTGAAATTATTAAATGAAAACTAGAATTGCAATCAAATCACCATTTTACCTGATCTTTACATTCCAATGACATAAGAGTTCCACCAAAATTATTTTCATGATAAAATTTAAAGTTAAATTAAAAAATAAAAAATAATCTTGATGACTATTTGATCCAAATCAAATCAGTAATTAATGCTGATTTCTTGAGCTTTGGACATTTGATTAAGCAAATTTTGAATTTCAAATTGACGGTTATTATATCTTGATTAAAGTTTAAATAAAATTTAAAAAAGTCATGATGACATTTGTTTTCAAATCAAGTCAGTAGTTATTGATAATATCAGTAATTTTGAAATTCAAAATATTCAAAATGGTAATTTAAAATTTCCGTTCTCTTTTTTTTTTTCTTCCTATTTTGCATATCATTTCTAATATTTAATTACTTTAATAAAGCAGCATATAAGATTATACACTACTTACGTTTGAAATTAAATCTGAAATTTATGACGTACAACAGTGGATAACTACAACAGTGGTTCAGCATCAACTTTAGTTTTTCTATTGTTTATTTGTTTATGTTAGCAATGTTTATATGTAACAGTGTTTTCCGCATCAATGTTGTAAAGACTGATAGGTTGTTAGATGTCATCACCTCAGTGTTTTATATGTGACCATTTTTATGGCATCAGTGTTTATATTTAATATATATTTAACAGTGTTTAGGACTGTTGTTTATACGTAACTCTATTTATCACATCAATTCAGTGGTTTGATCTGTA
Organism: Helianthus tuberosus; assembly: GCA_030545235.1. Classification (NCBI taxonomy): domain Eukaryota; kingdom Viridiplantae; phylum Streptophyta; class Magnoliopsida; order Asterales; family Asteraceae; genus Helianthus; species Helianthus tuberosus. Next base: position 6,190,128 of record CM060381.1, on the reverse strand, counting down.
CTATTAATTGAACAGTTGTTTCATCTTTATACTAATAAAATTCATATACACTTTGATTAATAGTAAGCTCCTCATCTTGATTGTTTGGGTATAGTATTACAATCAAATTATGAAATGAAAACTAGAATTACAATCAACTTACCATTGTACCTAATCTTTACATTCCAATTACCTACAAGAGTTCCACCAACATTATTTTCATGATAAAATTTAAATTTAAAATAAAAAATAAAAAATATTCTTGATGACTATTTGTTTCAAATCAAATCAGTAATTAATGCTGATTTCTTGAGCTTTGGACATTTGATTAAGCAAATTTTAAATTTCAAATTGACGGTTATTATATCTTGATTAAAGTTAAAATAGAATTTAAAAAACTCATTATGGCATTTGCTTTCAAATCAAGTCAGTAGTTACTGATAATGTCAGTAATTTTGAAATTTAAAATTTGCAAAATGGTAATTTAAAATTTTGGTTCTCTCTTTTTTTTTTCTACTTTGCATGTCCTTTCTAATATTTAAGAGTTAATTACTTTGCATACCTTTGAAATTAAATCTGAAATTTATGACGTCCAACAACAGTGTCAAACTACAATAGTGGTTCAGCATCAACGTTTGTTTATTTGTTTATGTTAACAGTGTTTATATGCTACAGGAGTTCCGCGTCAATTTTTTATAGACTGTTAGGTTGTTAGATGTCATCACCTTAGTATTTTATATGTAACCATTTTTATGGCATCAGTGTTTATATGTAACAGTGTTTCGGAACAGTTGTTTTTACTATGTAACAGTGTTTCGGAACAGTCCTCACTCCAGTGGTTTAAACTGTACTATTAATTGAACAGTTGTTTCATGTTTATACTAATAACATTCCTATACACTTTGGTGTAACAGTATTTATCACATCATTTCAAATTGATGGTAATTATTTCTTAATTAAATTTAAAATAAAATATAGAAAACTCATTATGACAATTGCTTTGAAATCAAGTCAGTAATTTTGAAATTTTGAAATGATAAATATACAAAATGGTAATTTAAAATTGACGTTCTTTCTGTTTTTTTTTCTATTTTGCATATCATTTCTAATATTTTATTATTTTAATAAAGCAGCATATAGGGATATACACTCCCTACCTTTGAAATTACATTTACCACTGCATTCAGTTAAAAATTTTATTGGATAATCGGTAACCTTGAATTCCAACCTTGATATTTTTTTTAAGAACATCCATGCTTATTGTATTATTCGCATATTACGTTTAGCAATACTTATTATTTACAAAGATTCTTTTTTTTTATGTACAGTCTTCAAATGGAGGTTGCAAAGGTTACCATGCTTAACGATCTTAATACATTCTCAAACAACTATTCGATTAGAGTTAAGATTGTTAGCATTTCGAAGAAGATGATGAATGATAACAAAAATGAAATATATCGTCTTGATATGATCTTCATGGATGAGATGGTACCGTATATAGTTGTGTTATAATTTTTTTGGACATATGAATATCCAAATGAATATAACACCTTTTTTATTTAATCGGATGTTTCATATTCTTAGGGAACTATGATACAAGCCAGCTGTTTGCATAAAATGCTTGGAAAATTCAAAGACTTCCTTCAGTTGGATGAATGTCTTCTTATCACCAAACCTTCTCTTGCTACTAATAAGTCCTCTGCTAAGTATACCAAGAGAAATGACAAAATATCACTTTATTTCTATACTTCTGTTGAGAAATGCTTTGACTGGTCTGGACCGAAATACCGTTTTAATTTCGTTAACCTCAAGGATGTTGTTAAAAATAAAATTGAAGTAAATACAGTTATTGGTATGTAAATCACTACATGATATATATCTATTGTTTTGTCTTATTGTTTTTTTTTATTGTTATCACTTCTTAATGCTGTTTTCTTTTAACAATATATTTTTGTTTATAGATTGGATTGGTTATGTGGATGTATGTTTCAATCTAGAGGATACGTCAAAGAAGGATGGGAGCAAGGGCAAGAGACTTAATCTTAGACTTGAAGATCTTGAGTGCGTTATTTTTATTAAGTTGTTGCATTTTGACGTTTAAACCATTATAAGGTTGCTTGATGTTATTATGTTTTATGTTAATATTTTTAGAGGCCAAAAGTGTCTGGTTACTTTGTGGGATGGTTTTGCTATTGACATGTTTGCTTACATGAATGATAAGAAAAGAGAGAAATATGTTGTTATCCTTTGTCATTTTGGTATGGTCAACCTTTACAAAGGTACAATTTAAAATTAATTAGTTTATTTTTTTATTTTTAGTAATTTAAACGTTGTATTTATTTATACATTTTAAATTTGACAGTATTTATATTGATCTACTCAAGTTTTTATTTTTAAATTCAGGCAAGCGTGGAGTTGCAAATGGGTTTGAGCTGAGCAGACTTTTTATTGACACTGACATTGAAGAGATTTCCTCTTTTAGGAAGAGGTATAGTTAGTAATATGCATATAAACATTGAATATTATTATTTTATAGTTACATTTAATTTTTACGTTTTAATTTGATCGCATGAATCTGTTTAGGTATGTAGAGAAAATTTCAACTTCATCTTCATCAAATGAGCATGTTGGTTCAAATGTTATCTCAAGTGTTGAAGATGAGTTTCTTAGTAACCCTGATTTCATGCTTATTGGTTTCCTTGGAACGATATCAACGGTGTGTATTTTCTTATAAGTACTCTACATGCTGAGTTTTTTTATACTCTTTTCTAAGTGTTATTTTTTTTGTTTGATATTGATAGACAAAGAAGGTTTTGATTCTTGCCACAATCACAGCTATATGCACTGATAAACTTTGGTATTACAATGGTTGTAACCACTGTAAGTCAGGTGTGGAGGAAAGATTTGTAACGAAAGAAAATGCGGATGGTTCATTTGATGTTGATCATGCAAAATCGTTGGTTTGTACAAATGATAAATGTGGAGGAGTCGACATCTATTCTATTCCGCGGTTTGAGATTACAGTTTTTTATTTCCCTATACTAAATACTAATATGAACGGTTCATATTAGTAATACTAATGTTTTCATTTGTTTTTAACTTTGATAGGTTCAAGATACCTATTAGGGTGCAAGACTCTTCCGGTACTGTGTCTTTGACACTGTTTGATTTCGAAGCTTACAAGATTCTTAACAAATCTGCAAAAGAGTTACTTACAATCCAAGATCAGGTAACAAATACATGCATTCAGTTGTTTGGCCATGTAGTTAATATAACTTAAAATTAATTTTTATAAAATTCTATGTTCTCAATTATGGAATCATTCTTCTTATTGTAATTTATATTAATTTTGATAAAATCATAGGTTGTTAATTCTGGAGACATACCGAACCCATATCCTGAGATCTTTGACACATTGATTGGAAAGAGGTATGCTTTCATCATAAGTGTTAAAGACTATAACATTGAGCATCAGGTTGAAAACTATGGTATTTCAATGGCCACTAACGATGATGAGATCCTTGCTGCGCTTTCCGCCAAATTCACTCTTAACCAGGTTTAAATCTTCATTATGTGAATCTTTTAATTTTATAGTTATATCTTTTTGAAATAGATTTATACCATTGTGTGTATTTTATGTTATTGTGTATTATGTACTTAAAGCATGAGCAGTCTGAATCGTTGGATGTTCCAGATTCCTGCAGTTTGTCTACTCCTGTTGACCTTATGAAGGTAATATGAGAATTTGTTTATTTGTACTAAATTTTTTGAAACGTTAGTACTTACTGTCTTTTTATATCAGGATGAGATGTCATGCTGTGGTGACAATGTTACCCCTTTATCCCAACCACTGGTAGGCACTAAGAATCCCTCTTCAGATGAAACAAAACGTAAAATTCTTGAAGTGTTCGATGTGGATGATGCATTAGGTTGCTCCTCCACAAAGCGCCGAATCAGTGATGAACTGTGTCAGGATGAAGATGCTGGTGTTTTGACGCTTTTGATTCCAAAGATTGAAAAATAGTTTTTTCAGTATTTTCAGATACATTTACGTGTTGATTTCATATGTTGTTGCCATGTTGAACTTATGGTTTTCGTTTTGTTGCTTTTGGGTGTTTGGTGGGTTATGTTTTGGACTCATTGTGTGGTTTTGAATTCCTGAAAACTTATCTGCTTATTATACTGTTATGTTCTAATATTATAATGAGTATGATCTTTCTTTGCATATTATTATCTATATTGTTGAATAAATATTGAGATTTCAAAGATTCACGTTCATCTTCTACGGCAGCTAATTCATCTTAACGAAATTTACATAGTAAGTGAAATTATAACTTCTTAACTCATGTATCAGTTGTTAAGTAGCATCACTTAATCCTTAATCACGATTCCCTATCCACTGACTACTACATCAGCAGTTGTTAACCATTAGTAGTTCACTATCAGTTGTTCAGTACCCTTAGTGTTTTAATCACTAGCAGTGCTTACAAGTTTTTCATCAGCTGTTTCACTTAACAGTAGTTTCACATAACAGTAGTTTCGCTTAACAGTAGTTTCACTTAACAGTATTTTGCTTTATTCATTTTAAATTCATGTTAAATTCATTATTACAATTAAAGCCAACATAAATGCACACTTGCATTATGTTAAACATACATAACGGACACAAAACGTCATACCTAGAAACATAGAAGGATATCCAACTTGGTAGACTTGACAGAACTTACAGACTCGAAAACAAAAGATTGTAACATACAACGAGTTTTCAAATTTCTTTATAATGAAAACTCAAGGAGTGAATGGTGCACTTCGGAATGTAGCTGATAACCCCCTTTTTGGTGTAGCTCTTCGATTTTCCTTGAAATTCCCAAGCTTGGTATTTTCATATCTGCCACTGGGGTTATATTCATTCATATGCACCAAACAGCTTATGTTTTAGCAATTGATCGTTCTGATCAATTACTTCCTTATGTGCATCGCACTAACTTCTAGGAGGTTGTCAAGTATTCTCGCCAATGTTTTCGTAGTTGGTGTTTTGTGTATCTTTACATCCGCAGCCATTCTGTACAATAAAAAAAATCTATAGTAAGACGGCTGATACAGTACTTTCATAATGCATATAAGTATACATATATGATGAACCCAAGATGAGGAACCCAAAACTCAGTTGATCTGAAATGAAGAAAACACATTCAAATGACCAATACGATGAACCCAAAACATATAGTCTTTAACCAACTTTATATGAGAATCAAAACAACAACCATACCCAAATTTCAACATGAACAACAGAGACTTAAGAAACTCAGATTTCAACATTAACAGCAGATACTTAAGAAACCTGTCCCTGTTTTAATCGATTGTATATTTTAAACATTTCAAACAAACTATAACACAAAAACAATCTTAGATTAACACCAAAAACCAAAAAAGCAGTATTAATAAACAGATAAAACCAAAAACATCACAAACAAACCTTTATAATAACCAAAACCCAAACCTCTGTTTTGATACCCGAGCCAAAAACCCACAATAATCAAACAATATTTTCCACAATAATCAAACAATATTTTCACACAAAAGCTGTTACTTTCATACAGTGGTGAAAATGAGATATCATCAAACATCAACTTACATAGGGTTACACAAGCATCTAACAAGAACAGAGGGTAAACCATAGTGTCGATCATGTTTTAGGTATGTGATTTTACCTTGGATTGTTATAACAACAAATGGTTGGTGAGGAGATTCAATGAAGATGAAGATGATGATTGGTGTTCGGAGTAGTGATTTTCAGATATTTTTGAGAAGTGTGATCGGTCTTTAGGGTAATTAAAGGATATTTCACAATTGTCAAACAGTCAACATAGGGAAGTGTGAGGGAGGGACTCAAACTGTTATGAATTTATAAGATCAAGGGCTGAAAAAACCAAAAAAATGAATTTAGGGGATCAAGTTGATGTTTCACACATATCACAAGGACGCAAATTGCATTTTTCATTAAAAATAAATATTACTTTTTTTCAACATATTTTATAAGTTTTGGGGTGATATCAGCAGATGTTAACCACTGCTCTTCCTTAACACTTAATCCTTAATCGCTGCTTCTGTATCTACTGTTTACTGCAGTAGCGGTTGTTAAAAATCTGTAGTTCACTATTATTGGTTAAGTACCATCAGTGTTTTAATCACTAGCAGTGCTTAAAAGTTTTCCATCAGCTGTTTGACTTAACTGTAGTTTGCATTATTAATTCTAAATTCATGGCTTCAAATTACTTTTCTTGGTAAACGAGTTATAGAAGCTCAAGTTATATCTGGTAGGAACTTTGGCACGAGAGTTTTTATTCTAAGGATTAATATGATCCCGTTTGACAAAAAAATACCTTTTCAATTTCAACAAAGACAATTTCCTTTATCAGTTTGTTTTGCTATGATAATTAACAAGTGTCAAGGACAAACGTTATCAAAGGTTGGTCTTTATTTGAAAGATCCTGTCTTCACTCATGGTCAGTTGTATGTTGCATTATCAAGGGTCAAGACCAGAGAAGGTGTTAAAATACTAATATTCGACGCTGTTGGAAAACCAACAAATAAGTAATGTTGTTTACAAAGAAGTTTTTACTAGGTTGTAATCATTGTGAGCAATGTTAAAACCCTGTTTCACCGAAGTCAAGCTACTTATATTAAAAGCTAATTATAATAGATAAAACACTGTTTGAGGAATGTTAAAACGCTGTTTGACCAAAGTCTGTTTGACCAAAGTCAAACTACTTTTGTTAAAAGCACAACCGTCAGTATTTCTTCATCATCATTACACATCAAACATCTATCATCTCTTTTTTCAAAAATCACTTCTCCCCATTCATTTTCTTGGGTTTCAATTTTCTTTTCCTCCATCTTCTACACTTCAATCACCTGAGGTTTGATTATTTTTTCTTCAGCAACTGGTATGTACATTCCTATTGATGAACTTTATATTGTTTAATCTATGTTAATTTAAATCCTATCTTGCTACTAATACGATTTTAAATGTTTATTGCTATACATTCAATAAGGGTTTACTTATGTGTTTGAATTATCTGTTGAGAACATGTTAAAATAATTATTATTTGCAGAAAATTTTTAACTCATACTCTGTTTCTATTAGAAAACCCATCACGACAATTGCTTTCAAATCAGATCAGCAAACTACTGCCCATAGCCAAGAAAGTATAACTTAGCCGATATTTCCTTTGGCAAACATATACCATAGCAGTGGTTTTGCAATTGCCGGTAATTTCAAATTCAAAATGCCTTAGGATATATACTTTGCAATTAATGCACGTTAAGCAATCACTTCTCTCTTATGCTAAAGGCGTCTTATAGGTAAATGAATAGGTTAATTGTAATTATAATAACGTGTTTAATTTTACATTTTTCCCGTGTAAATGCATTAAAAGCCTAATAAGTGTCGCATGATATTCTTTCGTCTGACGATGTATTTAGTCATAGCCTTCTTCATTGGGTATATAAAACAGATTTGGCAGAGGTTTTGATCATTACCATTTTCATCTATATACTCAGTCATCTTAAAAAATTTTGTTGACGAGATTTTCACAAGGCTCTTTGCAGGATGGAAAAATTTGGGTTTCAAGTGATTGTTGACGAGATCTTCACAAGGCTTTCTGCAGAAGATATTTGCCGTTTCAAGTGTCTTTCCAAGAATTTTTATAGGGAATTGTCAAGTCATGCATTTCAGATGATGCATGCTCTCCGAAGTGGAGATTCAGTACAAAAGAAACTATTATCCTTTAAAGACACGTCAATTGTCATTGAAAACGTAGTTGTTGGTAAGTTGGATGTTGTTAGTAGTAAAACGTTAAGTTTTCCTAACAATGTCCACTCTAGCTTCTTACGTATTCTATCTTCATTTAATGGGTTGTTGTTAGTTTCGAATGAAGGGATTTCCTGTCAGTTGATTCTTTGGAATCCAACTATCAGGCAGTATAAGGTTTTGTGTGATGACTACTTTAATTATAATCATCATCGAAACTCTGATACCGGTGGAATTTATTTTGATCAGTTTAATGATCTCAAAGTGCTGAACATTAGATGTTACCGTAATGTAACTGCTGCTCGTGTTTACTCACGACGTCGTGAGTCATGGACAACAATAAATTTCAGTATCGTAAACAGTTATAGTTCAAGTCGTTATTCATGGTCTACTGGAGTTTATGCTGATAAAACCATATATTTTATGGTTTCAAATTATTGGTATCCACTAGGTGAGAGGAACATCGTTTGTTTTGATGTTGTTAGTGAGACTTTCAGAATGCTTCACTTTCCTGAGAGTATTGTAGTCAATCCTTGCCAAGGGCATTTTTTGACCATTGCAAAGAGATTGCATTTGATTGTCATTGGAAAGTCTGCTGAGCTAACTGCTGATTTGCTCAGATATGAAGAAGAAGGCTGGAAGAAGATGTTTGTTTTCAATAATCCTCGTGTAGTTGGTTACGTAGATGCACGCCGAAGTACTAATATAATTGAAGACAACAAGTGGTTGATAACAAGCATCTGGGGGGATATGATTGAAGTTGATCTCACCAACGAACTTCTGAAATACCTCCAACATGTTGACAACTACAATGGTCCGAAAGGAGCTTTACTTATTGAAACTACTGTTTCACCAATAGATTAGGAATTAGAATCCTGTATTTTATTCAATGCTATTATCTGTTTTGACAATTGTATCTTTTATATAATTAGTTGTGTTAAAATTATTAATAATGTTTGTTATTAAAATTAAGTAAATGAATATCGATGTTTGAGAGTGTAAATTCTTGTAATATTGGCAAAGGTCGGTTTAAATGATCAAAGCTTTGTTATTGAGAACAGGTGTTTCAAAATTAAACAGTTGTTGATGCATCTGTTGAATTGGGTCAACAGATGGATGAACTTTGTATGTTGTTTAACACTTGTACTTTTTATAAATATTTAGGTTTGAGAGTGTAAAAGCTTGTAATATTGGCAAATGTATGTTTAAATGATCAAAGCTCTGTTATTGGGAACAGATGTTTGAAAATAAAACAGTGGTTGATAAATCTGTTGACTTTGGTCAACAGATTGATGTCCACAGATGTTTGGAACTACTGTTCAGAAAACTGTGGTCGAAACCGCTGTTTGGTTAAAATAGTGGTTTAAAACCACTGTTGGGTTAAAACTGTTTGGTCTTTTAAGGCTTAAACTGTTTTGCCTTAAACAGATGTTAACAAGTTAAACATCTGTTAAGGCTTAAACAGATGTTTGGCCTTTTGTATCAGATGTTTCGACTTAAACAGTTGTTTTATCTTAAACACATGTTTGACCTTAAACAGATGTTTTGCCTTAAACAGATGTTCTTATTCTATATCAGATATTTGGACTTAAACAGATGTTTGACCTTCAACAGATGTTTGCCCATAAACAGATGTTTGGCCTTAAACCAAACATCTGTTTAAGCTCAACATCTGTTTGACTATTTGTCAATATCTTATTGACTTTTGGTTAACATCTGTTTCAAATTTGGTCAACATCTTATTTTGTAAAAGAGGTACAAAAACAAAGATTTTTTTGAAAATCCCAAATCACCCTATCATGTAAGTGCATTGATGTAAAAGTGGAAATTTAATTATTCATATGGTCCTGTTGTGGTTTTGTTTGTCCTCTAATATGAGTTCATGATCTAATCCGGTGATTTGAAGTCGTTGTTGAATCGAATGAGATGGTTGATGTAATGCGGTCGTATTAATAACAAATAGTAATTAATTAATCTAAATAACTTTCCCGAGCCCGGGAAGCAATCCCGGGTAAAAACCTAGTATATAATAAACAAAACCATTGGGGGACACTTGTCACCCTATGGTTAATGCCAAATAAGCTGCATATGTGGCAGTACATGTGGTATATCTAAAAATCAAGGATTGGGCAAGCTTCTTTTGTACGTTTCTTAATCTCTCTCTCTCTCTCATTCAATTATACCCGATTCAGTAACTTCTCTCATAAGAATCCCTAATTAACCCTAAATCTCATCATTCTCTCTCTCAATCATCATCGGCGACAATATCATCTTCTTCAATCTTCATTCACCAGAATTCAATACATTCTAATCGACGGTAATCTCTTTGCTCTGGCGTTCGTTTCATATACTTTATCAGGATTTTAGTTAATCTGTATTTGTTCATCTTCTGATGTTAAATTTGATGTCAAAATCGTTGATCCCTAATGTCAAAATCTCTCAGACATGAAAACATCTGGATTCCTTCTGGCCGTCACGCACCATCAGTCCCTCCGGCAAAGTTTCAGGTAAGGTCATTTGTTAGCATATAACACCAATTTCTTTAGTTTTGAGTTCAATTATGTTGTGGAAGGTCGCCGGTCTTTGGATATGTGTCGTCTTCGTCTGCCTCCCCCATTTATCTGTGTTTTAGGGTTTTTGTGAATGGTGGCGACGATGGTCTCCGATGTTTTCAGGTTAAGCGATTTTAGGGTTTTTATGCTTAACTATTTTGTAACGTTCCTAAGTTGGTTTCTATGTTTTTAGGGTTTTTATTTGTTAGGGTTTTAGTCTAGGATTTGATGATCGATTCATGTATGCTTCGATTTGATAGGGTTTTGTTCCACGATTTGATATTGTTTTATTATTTCTGCTTTGATTTTCATATTTTTTGTTTTTTGTAGTTTGATTCGTTTGTAGAAAAAAAAACCCGATTTAGGTTATAGGTTTTATATTTTCACTTATTGGTGTTGATTCTATTATAGAATAGTCTGATTATAGGTGTTTTGGTGCTAGACAACCGGTTGAAAAGGTATGTTTTTTTATGATTTTTTATGGGTTAATCATTTGCGAATGGCTGATTATTTTGAAGTTTGTTTATTGATAAAATTCTAACCCTAATTTGTGTTATTGATTTTTGTTCACGCCGATTGCTCTTCACATTTTTCTCGGTTAGGGTAGCATTGGGCCAGGTATGGTAATTGGGGTTTTTGTTCATGGAGTTTTCTTTTCAAGGTATGAATCTGGTTCATCAATCAGAGGGGTATACTTCACATTTAGGAAGATAATCGATTATCTGGTTCAAACATTGTTGACTTTTGTTTCCAGTTTATATCTTATTCGATGCGTTCTATTGGTATATCAATGTGATTTTACTTTCAGAATAGATGAAAAGTTCAGTGTTAGAGAATTTACTTTGAAGTGGAAAACATATTTGATAATTTTAAGTCTGAAAAAGATACCATGTCGACCGATGAAGACACGGAAGATTATTAATCTAATGGCCATGGCTTTCAAACCGTCAAGCAGATGTTAAAAGATCAATCCAGGGTATGCTTTGCTTTTGATTTCAATATGATTCTGATAATGATAATATGTTACTTGTTTTTAAATTAAGAGTTTGTTGTTTGTTTGTGTAGAGAGTTGCAGAGACGAAAGAAAAAACCAAGGAGATCTTGTCCAAACAAGTTGTTTAAATCGCCAAACAAGCTACAGAGCATGAAAGTTTTATCACTAAGGTACATGCATACATGTATATAAATACAAATCTCTTTGTTGTTTCTTCCGTATGTACAAAACTATATTAATATTTGCATTTAGGGTTTCCCCAATGGTGGTCTTATGATGGTCTTGGTTTAACGCAACGATGAAAGGGCGGCGGCTAGGGTTCCACCAGCACATAAATTGGTATCTTTCGATTTTATTTTTAAACTTCTTATTCAAATTTTATTTTTGTTTTTTATTTGGTTTTGGTAAACTATTTATTTTTCAAGTTTTTGTTATCGAGTAAGTTGAATTGTGTATATATTTATAACGTTTTCTCAAATTACTCACTTGGTTCTTTGAGATATGGTGTTGAATTTCTAACGGTGGGAGAAAGATCCGTTCTTTTCTACTGCAGAAGAAGTCCAGGAATCTACCTACAGGTATCTATTTTTTGAGAATTGTCGGTTAGGGTTTGTGTTGCAGATCTGTGTGTTTATTTAATTGTTTAATTGGTTTGTTGTTCAAGTATGGAATCTACATTACAAAACATTGATTTATGCATTGAACGAACCTTCTGTTTGGAAGACAGAAGAACTTCGGAGGGATTTACAAATCGCCCTCGGCACCGCTAAATGGCAGGTAAATGATTGGATTTTTGTTATGAATTTGGTTTAAATTGTTGGGGATTTGTAGGCAGGTTGTAATTAGGGCTCGAAACCTTCGAGCGGCTGCTGGGTTTATTTCGCTTAAGAACAGTGATAAGAACAACGTCAACGGCTTCATCACTCTAACGGATCTTGGAATTGCAAAGCTCATAATTATCTGTCTAGAATCAGTGAGTGATTGTACATAAATTGCTGAGCGTGTATGTATAGGAAGGATGATTGGTAGTAGTAGTAGTAAGATGACGACAAGTGTAATAATATTATTATTATGGGTGGCTATGGCGTTGACTTGCAGCGGTGAGTATTTCAAGCCGTTCAACGTCACCTACGATCACCGAGCCCTTAAGATCGATGGCCAACGAAGAATGCTTATTTCCGCCGGAATTCACTACCCTTGAGCCACACCTCAGGTACTTAATTTCCATCATTTTAATCCATGTATGTTTTTCTCATCATTTTCCTCTCATCTCAGATGTGGCCTGATTTGATCGCCAAGAGCAAGGTTGGTGTGGCTGATGTCATTCAAACTTATGTATTCTGGAGTGGCCATGAGCCAGTTAGACAACAGGTAGTACTCTCTCTAATTGTATGTATTTGCTAAAATTAATGTTGATAATATTAATGCAAATAAAATGACAGTGTGCTATCTGCTTTGTTCATTATAATGCAGGTACATTACTTCTTACACACAAGCACAATATTACCTGCATATGTAAGTTTGCTTACTAATGAATATTTACAGGCATTAATCCTCAAGAAATACTCTGCGGTATTGATTGTGATGTTGGCTTATAGTTCCATTATAGTTGTTTTATCTTTTTTAGCTTCATTGATTTTGGAACATGATCTGAACGCATTTAGTTTACAGTCTAGAACAAGGTTACTTGCCTTTTTGTACTCAGTAAGTTGACAAGATCTTCTTACTTATTTTGTTTGAAAGTAAAATTATAAAATTATTTACAGGGGTTCTTTGTGGATGGTTTTCAAATCACAATAGTAGCATGGTGTGTGAAGATGAAAGGGCCACTTTTCGTTGCCATGTTTCACCCGTTAGGGATTGTAATTGCGGCTATTTTGGGTGTTATATTTCTGGGGGATAGTCTCTATCTTGGATGGTAAGTAGGCATTAATCTTTTTCGGTTTATTGTGTTATATATATTCGTAACATGTCGTTGACACTTAAGCAAACAAACAAGCGTACCGAGTAAATTCGAGATAACAGAAACTCAGAAAGTGGGGCTGAGACTTATGTTTAAATATTTGGCAGTTTAATTGGATCATCAGTCATTGTTATTGGGTTCTACAGTGTAATGTGGGGAAAGTCTAAAGAAGGTAACATTGTTGAAGTTGAGAGCTCAAAGTACCCTCTATTGCAAGACAAATCTGAAGAGCATACTGTTGTGCTACCATAAAAAGCAGGTCACATGCATTTGCGATATTTTAAATTAGTTTAGGTAGTGGTAGGATGTTATTAGGCTTCTTTATGGTATATGTGTGTTGTTATCATTTGTGATCAATTGGACAGATGTAGTTACTTGAATCTACTTGATGACACTTTGGTCACTGATGGATTTGTTAAAGCTGATGACTTAAATCTACTTGATGACCCAACGTAGTACATCAGTTGTTTATAAAATTCAATAAAAAGGAACATAAAAATGGCGGTGGGTCAAATAAATATGCTAAAGATTGCTTTGATTTCACTTCTCTATATGTTGTTTGTTAGCTATCCAAATGGGTCGAGTTTGTGTAATTCGTGTTACATAGCTAATTAAAAGGGAAGGAGTGAAGGACTAATTTCTATCAACCAAATGTTAGATCTGTGTTCTTTAAATATGCAAAAATAAGTTGCTTTATAAGTTTTAATGTTTTTTTTTAAATTCAGGCCTATATGGATTGCTATGGCGGATACCTAAGATACGAATGATGGTGATGCAATCTGTGTAAAGGTGTATGCTTTCACATATTTCAAACAATTGTACATATTTTATTTATTTATTTTTGTTGTTTCTTTGTCTCACAAGAAGTTGTGAGTACATGTTCTTGGTTAATTTTAATCAATTTGATTATGTTTATGAACACACCTGATTACTTTTAATGGCTTTTGGCTTATCTGAAAATACATATTTTTACTGCGCTACATTGAGGAACCAGCCATAAGCCCCTTTTAGTATCTAAAAATATGTTAAGTAGCCTTCCTAGATCATCTCTTAAGGATCAAAGATACATGCTTATTTATTCAAGTCCCAAGTATTTTTAAATGAGATATAAATGAAAATAAATATTTGCCAAATTTAATATAACTTATTTTTTATTTTACAATCCTTGGAAAGAGCCATTTGGACATCAGACATGGGGATTGCGTCTCATAACCGAAACATACTCTCAAGCATTTGAAAGTGAAAAGAATTGAATGGATAAGGAACTCGCACCTAAATTTATCATGTTCCATCTTAAAACCATTAAGCTTGCTTTTTTTTTTCAAATAAAAGGGCATAACTTTCAGGTTCTGTTTCATGCTTTAACCGTGTGCCTGCGGGCGGCCTAAGCTACGGTGATCGAGTGGAGATGGCCAAAATCGAGTATAGGCACAATGGGAACCCGGAATTTCGTTGGGTTCCAATGTATGTATTTGTACAGAACATTTCATTTCAAAGTAAATAATATGGTTTTGGTTGAAGCCCGCCTATTACGCGGGCATTAACCTAGTTATCTATAATTAAGTCGGAGAGAGAGGCTTGAAAACTAAGAAATAGATGACTCCAATGAATGACATTTGTTCCCCATTGGTTTCTTTTATTATATAGTAACGAGTAAAACATGACAATTAAGGGCGGAGCTTAGTTATGGTCGGGGTGCCTTGGCCCTGTTTTTTTCGCTTTAAAGTATAAATTTTGCAGAAAATTTCTGATAAATTTATATGTATGAAGTCCGGCCTCCCAATTTTTTGCTTTAAAACTTTCGCCCCTTCGGCCACTAACAACTTAAAACCTAATAAGTTATCGTGTCCCAATATACACGACACGATATATACACGCAAATTACCTACAAAAAGTAACTTGGGATAACTTATCGTGTCCCAATATACACACCCTTTTAATAAATTATATTATATAACCTTACAAAAAGTAATTTGGGATAACTTAGGCTAACTTAATAGTTGTGTCTCTTCACGTCACACCCTTAAATAATATCCGTGCATTAATACACACATACCATGTATTAAACACATGTTTTGCAATGCCAACCAAAACCAACATGTCCCAATATACACTCTTTTAATAAATTATATTATATAAAACTACAAAAACCAATTTGGGTTGCATCTTTTTATTTAAAAGTCACGTCCCTTAAAAGAAATTATTAACGAAAAAGATAACCGCCAAATAAGAGTACCTCTCAGAAATGAAAAGGGGCCGAAAAAAAAAACGGTTACGAATGCGTCTCATAGATCACTTTTTGTATATTATAATTAAATCGGAAAAAAATGTCAAAAAGATTATGGCGGTGGACACGAATTGTCATTTCCCAGGAAATTTGGTTTTGAGTCCCAACTATACCCTTTCACCGTTTAAAATTCAATATATTAATAGGGCTATATTTGAAGCGGTTAGATATAAAAAGAAGGCTCTTTTATTATTTCTTTAATGTATTTTATTGTTTGATATATAATAAAGCGGTTAGATATGAACAGATTAGGCTGTGTTATAAGGTGTGTTATAATCCAGAAGCGGTATGTTGAAAGTCACAATGAATGTACATTTGTTTAATGTTTAATGACATTTTGCACATTATTTAAAAATAACCCAGTCATGTATTTATATATTTTTAGTAGGCATTGGCAACTCATAATGAAATTGTAATAGGGAAAATAATATATATTACCAATTGTTTTGTTTTGTTTTGTCTCCTACGATTCCTAACCACCGCCTCTTCATTCGACTCCGGCGATTCGTATTGGTTTTGTTTTGTTATGTTTTGTTTTGTCAAACGTCGTCGTTCTCACCGATTGGCACATCTATTCGATTGCATCTATTCGAACATGTTGATCAGTTCTGTTTTAGGCATAATGGAAAACATGAAAACATACCTTTGATTGCATCAGCACAGGCCAGCAGAGAATCCAGGTGGAGACGCAGCAACAGTGTTTGACATGATTGTCAGCTTGATCTGGTTCCTCCTTAGGGTGCAATCTAATGATGGTGATGATGAGAAAAAACCGACAAGGGAATCGGTTATGGAGAGGAGGTCAATTGATGTTATGAACTAATAAGGTTGTCTAATTGTCTAACCTTGTAACCTCTACATTAGTCTCCTTATATAAGCACCCAGGAGGAAACCCTAATTAGTTAATAAGGGTAATTGGGCCCATCAACAATTACCAACTAATTAATTAATAGGATTGTTATATATTTTGATCCATATAATGTAAATGATTATAATGGCTACTAGACTAAATATAAAATAAATATATTTAATCTTACATTCTCCCACTTAGCCGAGTAATCATTTACTATGAGTATTAGGTAAGCCTGATCAGGAGTTAACACTCATTTTAGCCTTAAACAAGTACTATAGCAGAGAAATACAGCCGTTGAATCATTATGCGACTCAGGACCCCCATTAATCATACTATAGCCTTAATTTAAAACCTAATCGTCATGATCAAAATATGCATAAGCCCTTTGTTTGATTTGTAACTTTATTTGTCTATATGCCATTATGTCGACTTGACATATTCTTAGAGACGTACAAAATCAAACTGATGAGGAAAAATTAACTAATACTTAGTCATTCATAGTACGATATGCAATTGCGCATGGCCATAAACTAATACCCGTCTATGAGCTCTCTTAATAAGACTTATGGGTAATAGCCATTCAGTTATAGGATCCTTAAGCATATCATGAATGAATTCGATACAAACTTAGTTTCCTCAATTCGTTCATAAACGAATAATTAATTGTGTATCGAAATTTAATGCAGCACCTCTTGAACTGTTACTGTTCAAGGAGTCATGGTAGCTGACTTTATCACACTAAGTCTTCAAAACATCAATTATATGGAGTTAATAAACTTATGAGTCTACTGATATATTTCCAACAACATTTAGTGACTATATTATGTCGTTATAACTTAGGTTGTTAATATCAGTGTATTATGACTCCTCCATGAGATATGTTTTGTCTGCTGACATAAAGATATACCCAAAATTACATTTTATCATCTTTGAATATCACAAAGTTATAATAATAAACCGGTTTTAATTCTCACTTCTTCTTCAAATAATAGCCTCTCGTTTCTTTTAAAGATATTGTAATACTCCATTAGATGCTTCACAATAATCTAGACATATCTAGTGTGTTGCAATGTGAGTAATATCTAAACGAGTATAGACTTGAACTTACATAAGGCTTCCAATTAATGAAGCGTAAAAATTAATCTCATTTATCCTATTATCCTCTAAAGGAGAGCAGTATTGTTTGTTACATATGTAAGGACCCATTTAAGGTTAAACTTATGGAACAGAACTAATATCCCATTGGGTCTATCTCAGTATGTTATGATATCAATCACGTAAGAGATATCTTTGAGATTTATTATATCAAAGTTTGTGTTAACGATACTTTGACTTATGTAACATATACTTGTCAAAAGAATGTCATCTATATAGACAAGTTTATCTTAGTTGCTCCCACTCATCTTGAGGTAGGTACATTAATCCACTTGGTTGTTGATGAAAATAATTACGTTAGCTCTTCATCACATTATGATGTTTGCATTAACCCATACATGGATTTTATTGGCTTACAAATAAAGTGTTCTTTAACCTTCAGTTTGAAAACTTTAGGTTGTTATCTAATGAACATATAAATGTGTCAGCCATTTGTTATGGAAAATTGTTTATAATGTTCATCTAATGTAGCTTTAAACTATTATAAGCTACTAGAACAATGATGATCCTTAAAGAAATCTTTTGTAAGATAGGTAAGAAAGACTCTTTGATAATTCATCTCTTTCTGAGTGTAACCTTTGACAATCAATCATGCTCCTTTGTGTCTTAACGTTTATATTAGGATTTGGTTTTCTTATGAACACTCTTACGTAATTCAATCAAATCCCAAACGTTATACGAACACATAAAATCAGTTTTACTAGAAAACTGTTTTATTCCATTAAGAATATTGATTGACACTAATGGCTTAATTTGAAGAGATAGGATCAGTAAACATTTCCAAAATCCATTTCAACTTCAGTTAGGGAGGTTACGTAATCATCAAAGTTAGTAGGCTTTTAAACCTGGATGACCTCCTGAGTTGAAGATTGGGTTCATTAGAAGTTTCAGTTTTATGGATTAGCTCTTGGTTAGGTTGCTATCATTTTCATTCTAAGTTTATAAGAGTTGGTGCAGTATGGTGTACAAGAGGTGTAATCGGAGTTAAATTTGGAGTGAAATTTAATGACACTCTTCCCCCCGCCTCTTGTATTCCTTGCAAGTCATGATAAGGACCTTGACTGCTCCCACTGACCTTAGAAAACTTTAGGAACTCAGCATGCTTAGGGTCAATACTTAACGACCAACAAATTCTAATAGAGAAACAAGTTAATGACGTTAGTCGTGATTTCTCTTGTTGAGGATTATGCTAGTTTAGGTAAGAAATCTAAGTGTGCCCACAATTAAGCAACAATGAAACTTTTGTAAGAGTAGCATTAGATTTTAAGGAGACAAGTATTGATGGAACAGTGTCGTGATGGAGCGGTGTCTTGTACAAGAGGTGCAAATTGAGGTAATATGAAGTTTTCACTCCCCCACCTCTTGCAACTATTGCAAGTTATCATTAAGACACTTAATGCTCCCACTGATCTTTAATATCTCTAGAATGCTACAAGAGAAGTTTCAATGAGCTACGTGACGTGGGAACCTATCACATATACGTTAGACTTTATTTGATTTCTTTAATGTCCAGATATCATAAGAAACTTTAGGGACATATTTAATAGAAATCTTATTAAGTACATACATGAATAGATTTCTTCTAAGAACGTGAGCCATATGCGACAAAATTTAGATACAAGTTGATAGTCTTTTAAATGATAAATGAATTATGTCTGAATATTCCATTTGGAATAAGTTCCACGAATGTCAATGAATGACTTATGATGGACCCATATTTATTCCTTAAGCCAAGTAATATTTAGGGCTATAACGTCATGATTTGAAATCACTTAGAATGAGATTAGATAAAAAAATCATCCTCATTAACCATGTCATGATTTCTCATGAATTGTGGTTATAATGGATGAAATTTGTAAGTCTCATTTTCCTTTTGTCAAATTCTCATTTACATGATGGCAAAAGTTGTGAAAAATGTAAGGTATCATCTAGTTTTATCTTAGTAATGTTTCAATCCAGATATTTAGAACAAATAAGATGAGAGTTTAAGATAAGTGTGTGACTTTATGTTGACTATGCAAACCTCACAACCTTCATAACATTGCTTAATTATGATACTATATTCTGATTAATCTTCAGAATATATAAGGTATCGAAAAGCATTGTTAGAAGACTGCTTATTATGGTTCTTATAGTCTTAACATTTAATTTTGTCACTAACTCTCATGTTAGTTATTTGTTGACTTCTGGTAAGGAAACCTATGGAACTAGAGTCAACTAATCATGTGTTAATAGGAATATTAAAGAATTACCAGACTTAAATATCATTAGTAAGTGACTATCTAATTAATTTATCCAACTGTTCTCTAGAATAATGGATAGTCTCGTTGCTTATGTCTAGTCTAATGACATAATTATGCATTGAGATTTTCCCTTGAAGAACCTTAAAGTTGGAATTTTTACTTGTAATTTGTCTATGGACCTTAGAACAATCCTCTTTTAAAGTATTAGTGGTTGTAAGGTGAATAACATCTTATTTTCCAGTTTCAAACATATATTTCTATGTACATATGTTGCTTATCAACACACTCATTGTACTTTGGTACTTTTGAGTGTTATAGTTGATTTATAAGGCATCAAATTGTACAAGTGAAAATCTTAGTATGTAATGTACTGGAAAAATGTACTTATTTCCATGCGTAAGCCCTTAACTTTATGGGTCATGGTATTGTACATTATTATGTATTCACATATAACACTTAGCTTATAGTTTAGAATTTTAAATGAAGGCATGCATATTAGGAATTCTTGTGATTATTCCACAATTATAGATTAGTCTTAGGAAAGACTTAATCTGGAATAACTTTAGTGATAGCAATTATGTTAGAGGGATCTTGATTATCATAAGAGATATCATGTTCGATTTGTCTTATTCATCATGCTCTACTTTTTCTTCTGTAGTGCTTTATCAGAAGAGAGCAACAGGATCATCGTGTCTTAAGAGATAATCAAGGATTTAATTTAGAAGCTAATTCTAATAGAAACTTTAAATAAAGCAAACATTTTAGGTTTAAAAAATTAGAGTGGATGAGATATATATAGAAGAAAATTATAGTGAGTAACATTATGGGTACTAAGAATAAGGCAGACGAAATGATCATAAAAACTTAATTAAGGATCATTAATCTAAGGATCATTAGGTGAAGAGATTGTGATATGTCTATTACTAACATCAAAATAATAGACTTAGCTAAAAAATTCTACTTAAACGAAGACAAAACAGCTTTGGCCAGAAGTGTAATCATTTAAGCATATGTGCAAAGTGGTTGTAACAAATCAGCTTTGGCCAGAAAATGAGACAATCACTTTAGTTATGCACTTGTTGAGTATGCCATCTATGAATGAATTAAGTCAGCTTTGGCCAGAAATTAAGACATTCATGCTTATGATGCACACACAACATAGCTTTCGTAATACTTGAACGATAAATAGACGCATCAAATCAGCTTTGGCCAGAATTGATACATCAGAAGCTCATTCAAGTTAAGCCATTTTGGTTTTGTAAAACATTATTTGATCCTTATTAATTAACTAAGTGATTACAAAACCAATTATTTAATAGCAAACCACCCGTTAGCTAAATCTTAGTTTACATTAAACAGCCTAAAATAATGAGGTTGAGATTTCGAGTTAGTCTTAGGTCTCGAGTGAGATCTCGACTGAGGTCTCGAGTGAGGTCTCGACTTAGTTATGAGATCTCGAGTAAGTTATGAGGTCTCGAGTCGCAACCTAGGTCTCGAGTTGTATCCTTATGGTCTCGAGTCGCAACCTTATGATCTCGAGTCGCAACCTTATGATTTCGAGTCGAGATCTTGTGGTCTCGAGTCATGAAGACTGAAACCCTTATGATTTTGAGTTGAAACCTTAGTCGAAACCACCTAATTTCGAAACTTATCCTCTAAAACTCGAAATCTACTGATTAAAAGCTGTTGGTTGTGATAAGTTTGAAATTCGAATTTTTAATGATTATGGGATTTAGTTTCCTATTTTAATGCTAATCTAAATTTATCAAAATATTTCAAAATAATATCCATTTAATTTTATAACAGATTTCAAAATCTTAAGAGATAAAATTTAGATCAAAACTAGGAAAACACCCAATAATCCTTTAGTTCATTCCAAAATAAGGGGATTTATTCGAATTTCACTAAGAACATGAAGAACCCTAATATAAATTCTGAAACCCGAAACCTGAATATTAAGGTTTTATACAGATTTCGGACATTAATATTACCCATTTGAAAATGGACAAAATAAGGAGCATCTTTACATGAATATTTGGTGGACCATGAAAGTGCATCAAGTCCACGTAAAAATTGGAATCTGGGCTTTGAAATTGACATTATATAAATTAATCCTTAAGAACATTAGAATGGAATATTATTTAATATTCCATTTATCCTTTTCGTTTACCTATTCTGAGTCTAAATATTTAATGTCAATGAGACCTTTATCAATGTCATCATAATTAACGTATTTCAAAAATATATATTATGTAAGATTAAATACGAAGAAGCATGATGGATTAGGCCTCAAAATAGGGTTTCGATTTTTTTTATTAGGTTTTCAAAATTCTGTTTTCCAGATTTCAATCCCAGAATAATGGATACGAAAACAAAACTGATTTATCAACATATGCTCTGATACCACATGTTGATCAGTTCTGTTTTAGGCATAATGGAAAACATGAAAACATACCTTTGATTGCATCAGCACAGGCCAACAGAGAATCCAGGTGGAGACGCAGCAACAGTGTTTGACATGATTGTCAGCTTGATCTGGTTCCTCCTTAGGGTGCAATCTAATGATGGTGATGATGAGAAAAAACCGACAAGGGAATCGGTTATGGAGAGGAGGTCAATTGATGTTATGAACTAATAAGGTTGTCTAATTGTCTAACCTTGTAACCTCTACATTAGTCTCCTTATATAAGCACCCAGGAGGAAACCCTAATTAGTTAATAAGGGTAATTGGGCCCATCAACAATTACCAACTAATTAATTAATAGGATTGTTATATATTTTGATCCATATAATGTAAATGATTATAATGGCTACTAGACTAAATATAAAATAAATATATTTAATCTTACAGAACATATTTCTATTTGGCAACTCAGCGACAACCACTCCGTGTGATACGACATTTACTCCTCGGCGTGATCACAAATCTGGTTCAAATGAATTAAAATGTTCGTATTTCATTCAAAGTTAAACATGGTGTAGGGATTGTTTAGAATTTGTCAAAAAACCAAATATACAAAAGTATGAATCAATCTGATACAAAGGAATGAAGAAGAAGAAGGCAAGAAATTAAATACAAAGGCATGAAGAAGAAGACTTACTGTGAAGATTGTGGATGACGGTCCGTGAGGTTGAAGATGAAGATGTTCGGCGTTTGAATGATTAATATATTGATGAACAACTAATAGTTGAAGATACTTCGTAAATATGTTGATAGTTTTATTTTATATTAACTAGGATGTTGCCACATGCCACGCGTTCGGGTGGCGGCCTCTAGGTTGTTTATAGCCCGGCGGAATTATGGTTTTTTACCGGTATTTATATGATTTTTAGTGAGACAACTACAAACTAGGGTTATATTACATTCATTAGTCGGCAATAAAATTGTTACAAAAGGCCATCTTGTTATCTTGTTTTCCACGTAATAGGTACAAAATTGGGTTATATTACAATCGTTAGTTGGCATCAAGGTTGTTACAAAAGGCCTATTTCACCCACTTAATTTTTCTTGGTTCTGACCATGGCAGCCCCTAGATCCGCCACAGCCGTTGACGAAATGGCAACAGGTAGTTTGTCATTGTCCTGCTGTGGTGTCAGACTGTTGCACACATGTGGGCTGATAGGCGACTGTTACCAGTGCCACTTGCACTATGGTGTCAGACCCACTTGCCTTATGGGCAGGATGCGGTGCCAGGCCGCATCGCTGCTTGCGGTCACTTATGTTGTTCCCGCGTTCTTTGTTCTATCCAGGATGCATACGGGATGCGGTGTCATATCGCATCGCCGCTTAGTGACTGTTACTGTTATCCAGATCCCTTGTCGTGACGAAAATGTTCATAGGATGCGGTGTCAGGCCACATCGCTATGCGTAACATCTGTTTTCGTACTTAAGGTAAATCTTCTCATCACTGGACAGATTGGACCGCTGTGTTCGCGCGTGCCCGCACGGACACAGGTAAGTTATTGCTGGTGGGGGTTTTTGATAAGGGTAATGGTCATTCGCGGTCATGCTGACGCGAGATCTGGGACCATACCTGTAACACCCCGTCCCGGAAGGCGGGCCGAAGTGTCACAATAACGGTGGTCAGATCAAAAACATAATTCCATTTATACTTAAATGTATTACAAGGCTTTACAACTTAATAAAGGATATCTAATCCAGTACATTATTTCTACGGTATGTTTCATATACTTGAGCACTCTTCTGTATCCCGTCCCAGATTGTCTTGATAACCTGACGTAAAGAAGGAAAACACAAAAACGTACGTCAGAGCAAAATTTGAAAGTTTTGCCCAGTGTGCGGATAGAGGGAAACAAAAAGCTTATTTTGTTTTTAGAAAAAAAAACTAAGTTCTTTAAAAAAATTTATTTGTTTTAGCAAAATCGCTAAGTTTTCATAATTCAAAATATAAGTATAACAACTATTATCATATTATGATGTACAGATTTACCCAAAGTCCAGAAGGTTCATTTTATTATAGAGGTTGATACAGGGTAGCTAGCCCATGTATCCAGACATGAATGGAGTGTGGGCAAATCACACCGACCATTCACCAGATATCAGACTTTATTTACTTTTTCCTAGGATCGATCCATACGCCTCTGAACAGAAATCCGTAGATTAAAACAGAAGAGACGCCGTGAACTCAACTCACCGTCATAGATGGTGCCACATCATTTTATGCCACAATGATGGGTCTGTGGTCATCCTCACAGAAAAGGGAATTAACTTGGGTAACAGAATACTTTGTATATAATATTAAACTTTATTTCATAATTTAAAAATCAGAAATCAGATACTTGAAAACCAAATGACATGTATTGAAGGAAGGGATTCTATCCGTACCTTAATACTTTTCAAGTGATGCTACCTTGTTTCCAATTGTAGATTTATACGGGCAGAGTTTAGCCTACTGATTATTTTCTTAACCTAATTTGCTCACAAACTAGGTATTTAACTTAATACAGCATTTACGATAACTCACGAGATCAAATTCTCACAATGAATGACAAAATGCAATACTTTGTCCATCGAATTAACGATGATCCATTGAATTAACAATGAACGACAAGGTATAATACTTTACCCATCGAATTAACGATGATCCGTTGAATTAACAACGAACGATAAAGTATAATACTTTACCTATCGAATTAACGACAATCCGTCAAATTAATGACGAACGATAAAGTATAACCCTAATGTGGGCGGCACTTAAACATTAATTAGATATTTGAATCAATCGGACAATGAATCGTATCAGCGATTGAGTTAATACCCTGTTCTGCAGCACCCCTCTATACTTAATTGAAGATTCGTGTGTGTTTGGAGAGTAATCGGACGAAATCTCAGCGTAATTTTGGAGTTTGATCGAAGTTTTTGTGCCCAGAATCGAGTGCCAAGGCCTGCTATTTATACACGAAATTGGACTAGCTTACGGACCATAAGCTTCCTGATGTTGCGGTCCGTATGACATCTTACGGACCGTAAGCTTGGTAGTGTTGCGGTCCGTAAGGTACACCAATGCACTATAGGGTTGCCACGCGTGGGACTAGGCCTGCTGAGTCGACAAAACGAATAAATTCAACTTCCTCCGCAAGTTTATGAAGATAATCGTCAAGTAGGAAATACCCCCCCTGAGTTTTAGGGGCCCTAATCCTGATTCTGAAAATTCTGAAAATCTTAGGGTTTGTGCAGAATAACTTGGGTGTCTTAATTAGGGTTTCCTATTGGACTATAAATCATAAGGGTTGTTTACATTTTTGTTTTAAAATTTTCGGGTGTTACAAATCTACCCCTCTTAAAAAAAAATTTCGTCCTCGAAATTATTGCATACCTATATATATATATATATATATATTAATAATCATACTTGAACGCGACCCACTATGATCAATAGTCATACTTGAAATAAAGATAGAGTAAAAACAATGAAGATGACGAAATACTTATGTTCGAGACTATCATGAAGTGAAAAGAAAAGTTACTAACCAATGTAACGACTGATTGGACATCGAAATCCTAACCCAATGTCTACCCATTACCTCACAGGTCTTATCTTATGTTTAAGTTTTCTACAGGAAAGAGCCTTTGCTCTGATACCATAGCTGTAACACCCCGTCCCGGAAGGCGGGCCGAAGTGTCACAATAACGGTGGTCAGATCAAAAACATAATTCCATTTATACTTAAATGTATTACAAGGCTTTACAACTTAATAAAGGATATCTAATCCAGTACATTATTTCTACGGTATGTTTCATATACTTGAGCACTCTTCTGTATCCCGTCCCAGATTGTCTTGATAACCTGACGTAAAGAAGGAAAACACAAAAACATACGTCTGAGCAAAATTTGAAAGTTTTGCCCAGTGTGCGGATAGAGGGAAACAAAAAGCTTATTTTGTTTTTAGAAAAAAAAACTAAGTTCTTTAAAAAAAATTATTTGTTTTAGCAAAATCGCTAAGTTTTCATAATTCAAAATATAAGTATAACAACTATTATCATATTATGATGTACAGATTTACCCAAAGTCCAGAAGGTTCATTTTATTATAGAGGTTGATACAGGGTAGCTAGCCCATGTATCCAGACATGAATGGAGTGTGGGCAAATCACACCGACCATTCACCAGATATCAGACTTTATTTACTTTTTCCTAGGATCGATCCATACGCCTCTGAACAGAAATCCGTAGATTAAAACAGAAGAGACGCCGTGAACTCAACTCACCGTCACAGATGGTGCCACATCATTTTATGCCACAATGATGGGTCTGTGGTCATCCTCACAGAAAAGGGAATTAACTTGGGTAACAGAATACTTTGTATATAATATTAAACTTTATTTCATAATTTAAAAATCAGAAATCAGATACTTGAAAACCAAATGACATGTATTGAAGGAAGGGATTCTATCCGTACCTTAATACTTTTCAAGTGATGCTACCTTGTTTCCAATTGTAGATTTATACGGGCAGAGTTTAGCCTACTGATTATTTTCTTAACCTAATTTGCTCATAAACTAGGTATTTAACTTAATACAGCATTTACGATAACTCACGAGATCAAATTCTCACAATGAATGACAAAATGCAATACTTTGTCCATCGAATTAACGATGATCCATTGAATTAACAATGAACGACAAGGTATAATACTTTACCCATCGAATTAACGATGATCCGTTGAATTAACAACGAACGATAAAGTATAATACTTTACCTATCGAATTAACGACAATCCGTCAAATTAATGACGAACGATAAAGTATAACCCTAATGTGGGCGGCACTTAAACATTCATTAGATATTTGAATCAATCGGACAATGAATCGTATCAGCGATTGAGTTAATACCCTGTTCTGCAGCACCCCTCTATACTTAATTGAAGATTCGTGTGTGTTTGGAGAGTAATCGGACGAAATCTCAGCGTAATTTTGGAGTTTGATCGAAGTTTTTGTGCCCAGAATCGAGTGCCAAGGCCTGCTATTTATACACGAAATTGGACTAGCTTACGGACCGTAAGCTTCCTGATGTTGCGGTCCGTATGACATCTTACGGACCGTAAGCTTGGTAGTGTTGCGGTCCGTAAGGTACACCAATGCACTATAGGGTTGCCACGCGTGGGACTAGGCCTGCTGAGTCGACAAAACGAATAAATTCAACTTCCTCCGCAAGTTTATGAAGATAATCGTCAAGTAGGAAATACCCCCCCTGAGTTTTAGGGGCCCTAATCCTGATTCTGAAAATTCTGAAAATCTTAGGGTTTGTGCAGAATAACTTGGGTGTCTTAATTAGGGTTTCCTATTGGACTATAAATCATAAGGGTTGTTTACATTTTTGTTTTAAAATTTTCGGGTGTTACAATACCCCTTCAAAATTATATAATAAAAAATTAAAGATGTTGTTTTCACACTCAAAATTATAGTTTTAAAATTAAAGTTTTAATTTTTTTAAACACAATTTTATTTATAATATGTTTTCTTAATATTTTCTATACCATGAATATGTTCTTCGTGTCATTAGTAGTTATATTAAAGTATTTATGATATCAATAATATACATAGTATATTTTAATTACATTTTTGTTTGTCAAAGTTTGGTAACTTATTTTTTGAACAGCTAAAATCACTTCATACCTACCAGAATTTGAACACATAACCATTCGGTTAGGGAACACACCACTTAAACACCAGGCTATCCCTTAGGTACTCAAAGTCTCTTAACTTACCATTTATTTTTTAAAACACTTGCAGTTTTATCATTAATATTTTTATTTTTTGGTGTAACTATTTTACATTTGTATAAAATAATAAGGATTATAGTGCTCAAGACAAAAGAGACAAAAGTGAAAAATCAGAAAATTATATTTGGTTAGTTGAAAATGTAATTTTTCATTTTATTTCACTATTTTATGTAATAAGTCATTTTACTGATAATGATTATATATAAATTTATAATTTACATTTTTTTCGATATTAACCCGTGTAATACACGGGGTTGTAAGCTAGTGTATTATATATAAAAACTAGGTTATAACCCCGCGTATTACACGAGTTGAATAAATGAATTTTATATACCAAATAATAAAACATTATATTTTTAAAAACCTCCTTTACTGCACGGGTTGAAGAAATGTAATTTTATATATTAAATAATAAAATAAGTTATATCTATAAGAACCATATGTATTGCACGGGTTGGATAAATGTAATATTATATACCAAATAATAAAAAATTATATCTTTAAAACCATTGTATTACACGAGTTGAATAAATGTAACATTGTTTACCAAATAATAAAAAAAAGTTATATTTTTAAAAACCCCCGTGTATTACATGGGTTGAATAAATATGATTTTATATACCAAATAATTAAAAAATATATTTAAAAAACTAACGGATTTTTTTTATATTTAAAGTAGGAT
Organism: Helianthus tuberosus; assembly: GCA_030545235.1. Classification (NCBI taxonomy): domain Eukaryota; kingdom Viridiplantae; phylum Streptophyta; class Magnoliopsida; order Asterales; family Asteraceae; genus Helianthus; species Helianthus tuberosus. The sequence continues at coordinate 6,161,364 of CM060381.1, read as the reverse complement.
AAGATTGAATATTAATCTGAACTAACGGATTTTTTTATATTTAAACTAGGATAAGAATGAATATTAATCTTTATCTATTTAGTTAATATAAGATTGAAAAATCATATAATTGAATATGTGGGAGGTTGTATTATGATAAATCGGTTAACCGTACTGAATGATAAAGATAATAGTGATTATTGAACAAATTAATTAATCGAATTTAATAGAAACATTTGTGATGTTAGGTGGAATTTTTTTTAATTATTTGAAAGTTAATATCAACTTTGGAATTCGTATGAATTCTTATTAGATTAGATTAAATATTATTGATAATAAAAAATTGTATTAGATTAGATTTTAGATTTGATTAAATTAATATTATTAATAATAAGAATTTTAATAAAAATTGATGAAATCTGTTAAAATTATCCATGGAGCTAAAATGGTTATTAAATTATATATACGTAAAGCATCTAGTTTGTATTTATTTAGATTAAATATTATTATTTTTAGTATTATTAATAGTTTTAATCAATTAAATGAGAGAATGACAAGTGTCCCAAAACATGTTTCTTTTATTATATAGTATAGATAATAAATAAAAATATATAATTTTTATTCGAATTTCGAATCGAATCGAATTTGAAATTATAAATTCGTATTCGATTTACTTGACTCGAATTGAATCGAATTCGAATTCTTATAATCGAAACGAATTCATCATAATCGAATCGAATTTAAACGAATTTCGAATATTTCGAATTCGAAACGAATTCTGCACACCTCTAGATATGATGATATAACTTGAGAGGACATTTACATTAGTTTGTTGATGGTCGTATTTTTGTTTAAAACAACAATTTATCTGCTAGTTAGTTATGTTGTTGATTAACAATTTTTTGGGTTAATCGAGTTTGTTCACGGGTGCCATGGTTCAATTCGGGTCAGCATGTTGATTAAGTGAGCAAATAAATCAGGGGTAAAAGGGTCATTAAGCACCAGTAAAGAGCTTGACCGAGTAAATTGGAGAAATGAACGTGGGTTATTGAAGAATATAATATTATAAGATCATGGAGGGGAATATGCTAGAGTTTACGTGACTTTGTTTGTGTTTATTTTCCCTTCTTTTATGCAAGTAGCAGATAGGTTTGGTTTTATTTATTTAATGCTCTTGTAATTAGTTTCCATTGTATATAGAGTCAAATAGGGCCCTGAAGCATCACAATTTAGTTGGTTAGAACACAAAGGTGTTATCTGTGTGACACATTATGATGTTCTCTCCATATATCTTTTACTTTCTACAACCTTGCAACTCCAAATATATGCAAGGTGAAGTATAAAGAGTTAAAGGCCACTGGGGGTGGCAAAACTTCAACGCGTGATAGGCCTTTTCAACGCGTGGAAAAAACAAGATTCCCACCGCCACTCACTTTTCCACGCGTGATAGTTCAACGTTGGGGCGATTTCGTGATTTTTTTCACGGCGTGATAGTTGTTAGTTGTGAGGGTAGTTGTTGGTTTGGGGGAAATTGTTGGGTGTGGTGGTGAGTGATGACCACCGCCACTAAAAAGGTTGTGAGTGATGGAAAAATGGTTGCTGACATGGCGGAACATGATTGGATATTGTGAGTGATGAATTCTATCACTAGTGACCACTCCCACTCCCCTAACCCAGTCATGTATTTATATATTTTTAGTAGGCATTGGCAACTCATAATGAAATTGTAATAGGGAAAATAATATATATTACCAATTGTTTTGTTTTGTCTCCTACGATTCCTAACCACCGCCTCTTCATTCGACTCCGGCGATTCGTATTGGTTTTGTTTTGTTTTGTTTTGTTTTGTCAAACGTCGTCGTTCTCACCGATTGGCACATCTATTCGATTGCATCTATTCGAACATATTTCTATTTGGCAACTCAGCGACAACCACTCCGTGTGATACGACATTTACTCATCGGCGTGATCACAAATCTGGTTCAAATGAATTAAAATGTTCGTATTTCATTCAAAGTTAAACATGGTGTAGGGATTGTTTAGAATTTGTCAAAAAAAATTCTAAACACGATTCCCTTACTTCAAACACGATTCCCTTACTTCAAGCTAGCCACGGGTTTGTACATCAACCCTCAGTCACACCGATTGGTTCAGTATTGAACGCTCCTCTAATGACATAATAAAATTAATTATCTTTAAAAATAGTGATTATTCATTATATATAAAAAATAAAGATCTCACACTATCTTATTAGTGCATTCAAGAAATATAAAGATAGATGATGTATGGCAAATCGATCGAAGTCCTAATTTTAAAGCAAACACTCATAAAACATCAAAGTTCATTTGTTACCAATGTGTCTAATCATCGTGTATTCAAATAAAAGGAACCATTTCATGCATGATGTTGATTCAATAATAAACAGACATAAGACCACAACATTCATTATTTTTTTTTGGGGGTATTTTCTTTGTAGGGTTAAACCATTTTGATTTTTTATAATTCAAACATAAGTTAAAAGCTATAAGTTGCATCAGACAAGCTAAGAAATTTTGGGTTCAACATTTGTATGCATATATGATAGATATAACCATCCACCTAATCTCAGTTTCTCATCTCTTCTGTGAATTCTGATTTAACTGACTGACTATATACAATCTAATCTAGCAGGTACACAACAATATCCGTACCCGTGCCACGTCAACCCATGCGGCTTTGTTTTCTGGTAAACCAACTACGACCGATGCCGCAAACAGATGACGTGCCTCATAGAAAGCCATTCTATGCAAGGCTTCATCGATGGCAGCTTTAAAAGACCCGACGAGCACAAATACGAGGAATGGAAAAGATCCGACACACTTGTCAAAGGATGGATGTTCGGTTCGCTAAGTGAAGACGTCCAAGGATGGATGTTTGTTTTAAAAGCATCGCAACAAACCGAATCGATCTCAACCGAATTCCCGCCGCAACCGATGGATTGAACCAAACTAACTCTAGCTGCGCGGACCAAACAGTAACTAGAACTACGTTAAACCGTTCCTAGTGTGACTTTTGTATGCTTTGTAAATAACTATTACGCTATGTATGTCACAACAACAGACGCGTGTACTAGTAACTAAAACACGTACCTAATGCCAACCAATGGTTGTTTATTACGCAACAAAACACCACCACGTGCGAAGAAATACTTAAGTGCAAAATAAAAACAGTCGACTTACAAACCATCAGCCAAAATAAAATGCGAATTCAAGAGTCTAAAGCTTAAGGAAAATAAGCTAAGGTAGAAAGCATAATCTGAGAGTCCAAGCGACTTTCATCTCAATCCCGATCAACCCTGCAGCGAAAACAAAGAAAGCGGCTGAGCTTGTGCAGCAGATGACAAACAACAGATAGTAATAATTTCTCAAATAGCAACGCAAACAAGCCACAAAAAAAGTAAATATGATCAAAATGTTGACTCTTATGACATGAGTTTTGATGTCAACAATGGGTGGTTTCATTTGAAGCTCTGTCTATTCTATTTGTTATTACCAAACTTTTGTAATTAATTAATAGTAAAAGTATTAAGAAATCTTGGTTTAAAATTATAAATTAGTTTTCCCCATAACACATACAGAGTTTCTTTTCCATACTTTGACTTCAAAAGATACTCCCTCCCTCATATCAGAAGTAAAATTGAGAAGTCAACAAAATTACTTTATTATTATATTGATTCCATCAGGTTAAGTAAACTTATGCTAAAAAAATGTTTAAAAAATATATAATTTTTGACATTGAAAGTCAAACCAGTCAACATACATACCATTAACCAAAACAAATGCAATTCTCAAACAAAGCATAATCTGTCTCAATCCTCATCAACCCTGCAGCGAAAACAAAGAAGGCGGCTGAACTAGTGCGCGGATGCAGATCACAAACAATAGATAGTAATAATTTACGGAAACAATGTTTAAAAAATACTACTAATTTTGACTTTGAAACTCAAACATAATAAACCAGCAACTAAAAATGAAAAATCCTAACAACTTTCATATTGAAAAAATTAATTTTGACTGTTTAAGAAGTAATGCAGTTTGGATCTTGAGTATCAGCATAATCCTAACAATAAACTGATTATACCATCCAGGTGAAAGAGAGTTGTTTGATTAACCTAACGGTTCGGTACCGGTATATGAAAGTAAATACCGGTACCGAAAACGTCAAAATTCGGTACCGAAAATATATCGGTTCAGGCAATTCGGTACCGGTACCCGGTATCCCTACCGACACTTACTCTATAGAGATGGAAGTCATGTGATAACCTCCGGTCTTGATCGACCAAACCGCATATTTGGGCACTGGCAAACCCTTCTTAATCGGGCAAGACGCTTCGAGCGTAATTCCACAATTTCCTCCATAGCTGTTAACATTACGCTCCATCCTCATGTAGCCCTCTTCTCCCCAGTCCGTGCCCCAACTATTCTTGATAATCCAGTAATCCACATCATCTTCCCTACCATAACCGACTATGGTTACGGTATGGTTGAGGGATTCAATGTCTTCACATGGATCTTGGAATCTGTAAATACCCTGTACATACAGTGAAACAATTTTAGCCAAGTGAATTCCTTATTATTTTTTATCAAAAAATAAAATATCTATATATATAAAGTGATTCTTGTGTGTGTGTTGCAATTTCTTTATTAGGACGGGGTAGCCGACAGTAACTATCAACACCATCAATCAAGCAATCAATGATTGAACATAGCTTGAGTTTAAGAGATCCCAAGCTCGGCGGGCTGTTTTGGCGGACGAAACGATAGGTTGGATTTGGTCGGAACAACTACCAAGAAGGGCGCTTATGATCATTTGATCTTGACGAAACCAACAAGTGTATTCCGGGTTTGGTTTGGTTTTGTCGGCAAGGGTTTCGGATGGTTCTTAAATTTTAGAAAGATGGCAGTGAATGTGAATTACCCCTTGGTAGTCTTCGAAACGATCATCCACACATACACAAGCGGTCACTGGCTGGTTTTTGACAGCAATCTTTAGCATTTCCTCACTTTCTGGGACCTTGCAAAAGGAATCAATAGTTGCTGCTTTGATTTTTTTCTGAACCAAAAAAAAAAAAAAAAAAAAACACACACACAAAATTGTTAACATGAAAAATATAGTAATTTTATTTAATGTGAAATACACAAACCTTTTCTTGGTCGCAGTCTCCAACGACCCCAGTGAAGGGGTAATCCATTTCGGATGCAATTCCACCGTTTCTAACTACGTATTCAAACACACGATGTGGGGGACCTCCAAGTTTAAGTTTATCTTTCTCCTGATCAGGTTCCAGTTTCAGGCAGTCCATGACTTCTTGGACTGATAGTGGTATCAAGTTGCCGGTAACTATTTGGTTTGCTCCTTCAATGGATCCCAACGTCCCAATGATCCAACATGCACCATCTGTTATTCATATGAACAATATTACCCCATTCATATTACTAAGTCATGGAAACTGAATTGGTTTACATACTGGTTAGTTAGTGATGAAGTACACATCTCTGTTTTTAGTTCGTCTATGAAGGGCCAGGGGTATTTTGGGTATGGTAAAAGTTTTTTGGATAATCAACAGAAGTCTTGCTAAGCCAGTAGTAGGGTGCAAACGAGGCGAGCCAGAGCTCGTCTAGGCTCGAGCTCGTTTAACATTTGAAAGCTCGAGCTCGGCTCGTTTAACAATTATTAATTAATTTATATATAATTAAGTGATTTGATGTATATGTTAGTAAATTATTATTTAAATATATATATATTTTAACATATTAATAAAAAAAAAATTATAAAAACAATAGACTCGTTTAGTCTCGCGAGCCAAATTGAGCTCGATAAGCGACGCTTGAGCTCGGATACGTTTACTAAACGAGCTTGTTTTTAGACCGCATCTTAGTGGGTCGGTTCCGGTTAGTTTTTGGACCATACCGGTGTCGGGTGGGCGAATGGCATAAACTTCATGTTGATGTTCAACATTGATTGATTTTATTAGTTCCTAGTTGGAAGAGAAAATTAATAAAAATAAGGTTAAGTAGTTACCGGCAGGTCCGAAAAGGCCTTGATCTCTAACAGGAGTAACGGCTCCTTTGGCCCTCCAATCTACATGGTCATCAGCAGCGTCATCTTCTCCTTCTCCACGTCTCTTATACGACTCGCCGGTTACATCCGGTCGGTCCAGGTGACCGGAAGACATAAGTGCCGTAGTAATTCTGGATACAACTGATATTGAAGAAAAAGATGAAGAAAACCAGTTACAAGTGCTATTGAAGAACATCAGTGTTTAGGTCTCAAAATCACAAAAAAGAAGAAACAAATTTGAAGAAAAAGATGAAGAAAATCAGTTACAACAGCTATTGAAGAAAATCAGTGTTTAGTCTCAAAATCACAAAAAAGAAGAAACAAATTTGAAGAAAATCAGTGTTTAGTCTCAAAATCACAAAAAAGAAGAAACAAATTTGAAGAAAAAGATGAAGAAAATCAGTGTTTAGTCTCAAAATTACAAAAAAAGAAGAAACAAATTTGAAGAAAATCAGTGTTTAGTCTCAAAATCACAAAAAAGAAGAAACAAATTTGAAGGAAAAGATGAAGAAAATCAGTTACAACTGCTATTGAAGAAAAAGATGAAGTAACATTGAATAGATTTATACATCACAATTCGGGTTAATTAGTGTCATTGCATAACTTATTTATTTATTATCTTATGGTTTTATTTATATGTGAGACGCACATTTCATTAGTTGATTACATCCATGAGTTAATCTTTGTCAAAATAAGTCCTAACTCGTAACTGTATCAAGCGCAACATAAATATTGGCTAGTTAAACTTGATAGTTTATAAACTAATCACAAGGATAAGATGGGTCCATGTGGTTTGGTCAAAATAATTGTTTTAGGCTTTGCGTTATGCCATAACACCCCTTACCACCTTGGAAGCGAAGGGCGTTAACCACCCCTCCATGTTAACATGGTGTATCGCGGTGGCACAACTCATCTACACAAACAATCTTTTATACTATTGTAGTTAAACTCAAGAATGGATAAAGCAACAAGGACGGGGATTGTTGTCTTCTTCAAGCTTCCCCGTTTCCCCGTTGTCGTTGACTAGATGAATTCACGTACTAAATACTTAGTTGTAAAGGTAAACGAGTGGTTGAAATCGGTTTAAAGGCATTGTTTTAGATTCATATTTGTACGGACAACACTGTTTCAATCGTTTGAAATCATAGTAAAATTTGTTCAATTTAATATTTTTAAAAGCATATTTCTTTTCATTACAGCACAAAAAGATGTTTTTTTACTCTAGTTTTACTGTCCTTTGAAAGTGAAATGTTTTTTGGCACTAACAAATAAAATAAATGACTTGTAGATTTAACAAATTTGTGACATTACTTGTACCCATAATTAACTCAAGCGTACGTAATTTCTTGAATCAAAGATTCAGTTGCTTGATTGGTAACTTCTAGTGAAGATTATGCATACATCATGTGAACATAAAAAGGAAAAAAGATGACGATACCAAAGGGATGATGTTTCAAATACAAATTAAGATGTCATTTCAACAAGGTCTATTAGACTAGTGGGTGTGAGGCGTTGGTTGGGGCGGAGGATGTCAGGCAACGCTAGCTAATCCACACCGTGCCAGCGTTGGTCACGGCGTTGCCCCGCTGGAGTGACTTTAAAGCCTGGCGTTGGGCGGGGGGAGGTCTGAGGTGGCTGACTTGGATTGGCTGGCGGGAGATGACTGTTTGGGGTTGCCGTTTGGCATAGCCGTTGGGGATGGCGGTTTTGAAGTAAAAAATCAAATTTTTAAAAAAATTTACAATTTTTTACCTATAAATACTCATCTCAAACTTCATTTTTTCCACAACTATTTACAATCTTCTTCAACCAAACCCACACCACATAACAAATCTTCTTCAACCAAACCCACATCAAAAAACCGAACATGGTGCATTGGACAGAGGAGGAGGAGGAGGAGATCGCACTTGTCACATCGATTGTCGATGCACAACGTACGCTACAACGCGGCCAAACCGCGTATTGGGGACGAGAGTTCCAGCATTACCAACAACACGTTGGGAACGCGCGTCACAATTTAAACGCGTGCCAACACAAGTTTAAATAAACTTTGTTATTCAAATAAACTGAATAAAAATTATCAATCATCATTATCTCCTAGTTGTGAATCATCTCCTGGCTGATAAATTTGTGGCTGAAAATTTTGGGTACGTTCACTTATACACTACTATAGCCGAATTCATATAACTCTGTTAAAAAGAATAAGATGAGATACATAATCCTTCAAAAAAAAACCTATAGTATGCATATTGTGTTCCTACGTCTCAACTTTTAGTAGACTTAAAGTTTTACGTGCTCTATGAATCGATCATCTTTAGTAGTGCATCCGGTAATACAAACCACCGTCGTCACCCCCTTCATTTCTCGTTGTATTTTTGTGACCGCCTCCGCCAAAATGAATCAAAGGAGAGTTTAGATCCGGCGAGTTCCAGTTCGTTAAAAATGTTAGGCCAAAGATTTTTGGTGATACCAACCTTAAAACTTTAGATCCGGTATTTAGCGGTGAATCGGGGAATCCCTATCTGTCTTCGAGGAGAAGACGAGAGAGCTATTGAGAGTTCAAATCTGGTTGTCGAGGAAGACGGAGAGGAGAGTCTAGAGTTCGGCTTGTGGAATCAGAAGTGAATGTGGTGGGGGTAAAAAGACTTTATTTCTCTCACATGAGGTGCACATGATCAAACTTAACGTTTAAAACAAACCAGGTTAATGCTAAATGAACTAGGGTGTAATGCTTTAAAAAAATGATTGTAACTGTAATTATTAAAGTTATAGATCATAAATTGCAATTCAGTACAAACATAAAAGTCAAAAAGTGTAATTTACCCTATTAATATTAAATAATAAATACAAATTTATATATATATATATATATATATATATATATATATATATAGGTAGAGGATCCTGTAAAAAAGGCTTAAAGTGTGAGAAGGGTAAGAAAGAATCTCGAGTTGTATATATATATATATATAGGATCACGCTAAAATGAGAACCACCTCGAGTTGTAAGAACCGCGAGAACTTTTTGATCCGGGCCTTGGTGGACCAATTTTTTTTTTTCAGAAACGTAGATGCATGTATAAAAACAACATTTGTAAAAAAAAATTCAAAAAAAAAATGTCGTGGGTGTAGTTTTGAGCAACACAAGTTTGTGTTTACGGTACCCATAAATTTTCCGACCAGATTTACGGGTCCCGTAAACACAAACTTGTGGCGCTCAAAACTACACACACGACATTTTTTTTTTTGAAATTTTTTTTTTTTTTACAAATGGTGTTTTTATACATGTATCTACGTCTATGAAAAAAAAATTGGTCCACCGCGCCCTCTACGGTGTAGTTCTCACGGTTCTTACAACTCGAGGTGGTTCTCATTTTAGCATTCCCCTATATATATATATATATATAGAGAGAGAGAGAGAGAGAGAGAGAGAAAGTATAATGTACAAAAAGCCTTAACGTACATTAACGTACGCGACAACATATATAACTTGCGTGATTTTTTTTTTATCAACTTTAACGTGCATGATTTGTATCCCATGCGTGATTATAAGGCTCTCATGCGTGATTTTGTACCTCCATGCGTGATTATCACAAAAACTAGGGTTCCATGCGTTATTAAGCCCTGATCTGGTGGTTAAGCCTGTCGCGTACGTGAAGTACGATAAGGCGTCTTGTATGTTAACCCCTCCTTATATATATATAGAGGGAATTTCAAAGATTGTTCTTTATATTTACACCCATTTTCAGGCGCTGTCCTTTATGTTTAAAATTGATGAGTTTTGTACTTTATCTTTCAAAATCTATCACGTTTTGTCCTTTAGGCATAACCCAGTTTATTTTTTCAGTTTAATGTAGTCATGTGCAGGTCATGTGAGGGTAGATCTGTAATATATATTTATTATTATAAAAGGGACCCACCCACCCCTTCTCCTCCTTCTTCTTGACCAAACCAGTGAAACCACTCACCCCCTTTCTTTCTAATCAGTAACCACCATCATCATTCGTGGCCACAAATATTATCAGCATACAAAACTTAAATAAAAAGAAAAGCATTTAATTGCTCTGAAGATGCTTGACGATAGCGAGAAACAGAACATTTTGATAGTCTGATACCATTAGTATTGTCCGTACAACATTTCCTCTCAGAAACTTGCTAGTAACACCATATGTGTCCAATCACACAAAGTCAATTTCACAAAATCAGAAACTATTAGGTCAATTTAGATATAGAAACTTTTCTGAAACTCTCACCGCACGAGGTGTGTGTACGGACACGCACAAATCATGAACAAATCTATTACATAAACAGATAATCAAACAAGCTCATAACAAGAATTTCATCAAAAACTAATCATTACACTAAACACTAATAATCGAAGCCAAAAATCAAGTCAATAAACCTCATGTATGTACGCTTCCATCTCTGGTTTCGCTAGGTCAGAAAACAGAGCACCGCAAATCTGTTTCTCGCTATCGTCAAGCATCTTCAGAGCAATTAAATGCTTTTCTTTTTATTTAAGTTTTGTATGCTGATAATATTTGTGGTACTGATTAAAAAGAAAGGGGGTGAGTGGTTTCACTGGTTTGGTCAAGAAGAAGAAGGAGGAGAAAGGGTGGGTGGGTCCCTTTTATAATAATAAATATATATGACAGGTCTACTGTAACACCCCAAAAATGGGTTTGATAATTTAAAACCGGTTAATATAAAGGAACGGGTAAAATACCGTTTGGGGTAAAAGTGAACCCATAAATAAAAGTTGACTAGGAATAATTGACCGAGTGGTGGCATGTATATAAGTAATAAGATAATGAGTGTTAGTCTCTTTATTAATTGAAACGAAGTTTGAGGGACCAAAACCGTTAAAAAGGAAACATGATTTATTAAATAAAAAGGAAAAACACACACACACACACACTAGGTGTGTGTGCGTGAGATCGATCAGGGGGAAGAGGACATGGGTGTAAACCCTAGTTCACAAGAAAGCTTCAAATTGGCAGGGAGATTAGGCTCAAATCCGTTGCATGAACTCGTTTTCTTGATGATCTAGCCCTAGCAAACATGTGGTAAGTTGTAATTTAAGATTTGATGATCTTGTAAGAAGTGGGTTATGATCAATCCACGAATTTGTATGAAATTAAGCATGAATATGTGTTAACATCATCATAGGGAACATGTGTTATGCATAATTTTGACTATTTTGATGTTTAAGGATGTAAACCCACTAGTTGGATGATTAAGATGACCTGGGTGTTCATCATGTACAATCCTTGTTCAATATTCATGAATTATGTTGTGTTATGGTGAACTATTGTTAAATGAATCGAAAGAAATATGGTGTTGATATGTTTGATGTTTATGTGTTAATGGTACTTGTTAATTAGTAAGAAGATTTGATGAAATATGAATGAACTAGGAAGATTATGCATAAACTAGTTGTACATGGTGCCTAGGAGGTAGTACGCACACCACGTGTTTGATGAAATGTCTAAATGACAATAATAGGTGAAGGTTGTGTTATGATGATGTTGAGTATTGTAACACCCCAAAAACCGATTATTATTAAGATAAATAAAAATGAACAGAAAATTTACTAAAATGGTGGGTTATGATAAGGAATAAATTAAATGTTGGAATAATGCTCAAATTTAAATGCTTATCAACTTAGAAGGGGGTAAAGTGTAAAATTTTATAAGTTAGGGATTATAGTGGGTAAACCCACAAACACACACACCCCTGTGCGTATTTGAGATCGATCAAACAGGGGAAAAACCAAGTGAAACTCTTGTTCTATCAAATTCAACAAATTGAAGTGGAATTACAAGGGTAATCCAATGCATGAACCCTATTTTGCACTCATCTAAACTTGACCTTTGAAGTGGTAAGCTTAATTTCCTGATATCATGATTTGTAGAATGAGGGGTTCAACCCAATCTCGATTTCTTGTATCAAATATGAGAAATCTGAGTTAGATTTGTCTCCTAGAACAAGAATCATGTGTGGTTTTAGGTTGCATGAAAGAATGTTGTGAAAACCCACTATGTGAAATTTGTGTTATGAATATGAAGATTATAGGAATGATGAACATATGTAATTCAGTTGGTAGTACCCGAATACTAGATAAATTGATATTGATTATAGAAATTGTAAGAATTAGATTGAGTCGTGATGACATATATAGGATGAATTAGCAAATCATGCTTTAAATGCTTGTACACTATGCTTTATTAATGTAACGCACACTAGGTGTTTGATGAAATGCTTGAAAGAGTTATTATGTGTGTATTGAAATGTGATGGAATGAAAGTTAGGGTACTAAACGAATGAATGAATATGTTGATCTAGGTGTGAAGGAAGAAGGCTCGAATTCTAAGAAATCGGAAGGATTACAAGACCGAGGTATGTTTCGTTGCATACAAATATCTTATTTATAATCTTGTTATAACATCATAATTAGATATTGTTAAAACGTTACGATGATTAGTAACTAACTAGCAAATCCCTTGCGGGTTTGGCTATTATGAGGATTGTGATAAGTTATGCAAGTCGACCGGTTCTAGTGAACAAGTCGATCACGAATAAGCTTCCACCCGATTTGAACGAGTGGTATCGTATGCTATGCTAAATGCTAGAAGCTTAATCCGTTATACGGATAGAATGAAGAATTTTATCTTGAAGACAATCAACCCGGTTAAACGGGTTGGATATGTATGCTTAACTCTCATGGAGAGTGTTTATGCCAAACCCAAGTATTTGGGTAGTTTTATGTATGCTTAACTCTCATTGAGAGTATTTATGCAAAACCCAAGTATTGGGTAGTCTAATGCGTAAGAAAGACGGATGTTCATAGATGAATTGAATTTAAACGAAGGGTTTATATATAATTAGTATGATGACTAACTTTCAAAATCCGTGTTGTTGAATGTAGGTAAAACCTCACTATAGGCGATCCGGAGCTTGGAGCGAGCACATGTCTAAGCCTTGTTATACCGAACGCTTCCGCTAGTTTATATGCATACTTTTTGGGTCTATGTCTTGTCATTTTGTTTCATCTTGTTAGAAGTCTTACACTTCAAAACTTGTTGTCTATGTTTTGGGTAGTTTAATGGTAATAGGGTCGTAGACGAATGATGTTTATTATGTGTAAAAACAGGAGGTATGCTCGTTCCACGGACGGGTCATGCCCAAATTTTGTTAAAAAGTTTATAAACAATGTCATTTACAAGGTCTTGGAATTAATAAGGTTGTTGTTTTTATTCATATGAATAAGCGGTCGTAACAAGTTGGTATCAGAGCCCAAGGTTTGAGGGATTCGGCAAGAGTCTCAATGCTCGAACTCAAACCGATGGCTCGTGCAAGTATGCTCGCTCCAAGATCGCCAAGGAGGTAAAATTTTAAACATTCGTTTAATATGAACATGTATAATGCACTACGGTTTAAGAGTTAAGATTTGTTATGTTATGAAGCGTTAATATGGGCTAAATGAGAAATCCCGAGACCCGGGAAGCTGAAAACGGACTCGGAAAGTAGTCGGAACAGCCAAAAAAAAAAAACAACCTGCAGCGTTTTGTTAAACGAGGGCCCGTCGCCGACGGGTTAACCCCCGTCGCCGACGGCCCACCTTTGTCCGACGCTTTAACCTTCTGTCGACGGGGATTTGTGTCCGACGCCCAAATCAAGAGCCCGTCGCCGACGGGCAAGCTACCCGTCGCCGACGGCTCACCTAATGTAGCCCGCTGATTTTTGTTTGTTTTTCACATGTTTTGTTGTTGGGCTGTCCGAAGACTTAATTAATAACTACGGAAAGTCCGTATAAGGCTTAATAAGTATATGTAATCACGAATAGTGATCATAACAAGAATGGATTCGTAAGAATCAAAAGAAATGAAGCAAATGACATGAAATGGATTAAGTGAATGATGATTAATGAGTAATGATAAACGGAAAGTTTGTGATTTATATTAAACGAGAAGCATGATATTGTGTAGATGGCTGATGCAAGAAACGATAATGATGACGATGATACTGCTCGTCAAGAAGCAATGTACAATAAAGTTACGGAAGTGGCAGAAGGGGTTATGCAAGCTAATCTTCCACGATTAGCTCAAGAAGTAGAAAGTCGGGTGTTGGGAGTTGTGGACGCCATGATGACTAGCAAGATTGAAGAACTGAAAGAACTGCTAGAGGGATCTAGAAACAAAAGCAAAGAACGAAGGTGCACGTATAAAGACTTTATGGCGTGCAATCCCGCAACGTATGATGGCAAAATTGACCCGATTGCATGTCAAAGATGGATTTCAAATATAGAAGCGGTATTTATTCGAAGTCGTTGTGATAATGAAGATAAGGTGATGTTCGCTACTGGCCAACTCACTCTTCAGGCGAAAGATTGGTGGGATGCACACAGTAAAGAAATAGGGGAGGATCGACTCCAAGTGATGTCTTGGCAAGAGTTTAAGGAGCCCTTCATGAGATATCATTGCCCACAGTCAGCTATTGACAAGATCCAGGAGGATTTCTTGCGCCTCCGACAGAAAAACGAGTCGATAAATGAAATATCAAATACTTTCTTGGATAAGATGAAGTTCTGTGGGGATTTTGTGAAGACTGAAAGAATGAAGATCAATCGCTTTTATGGGGTTTTAAAGGCGGAATTTAGGGAGTTCATTACTCCCTCGAAATGTGAGACTCTAGATGAGCTCATCAATCTGGCACGAGATAGAGAAATCGAAATTAAGAGACAAGAAGAACGTGGGGAAAAGAGATCAAATGAGAAAGGTGCAAGTTCGAGTCCATCCAAAAAGGGGAGGTATCAAGATCAAGGAAGGAAAGATAAGTCGAAAAGTGGTATCCCTTCTTGTAAGACTTGTGGAAAGCTTCATACCGGGGAGTGTTTGTTAGGCAAGAAGGGGTGCTACAAGTGTGGTAAGGAAGGACACTCGTCTTTTCAATGTCCAGATAACTCGAAGACTTGCTTCAACTGTTTTGGAAAAGGGCATGTGAAGACAGAGTGTCCAAAACTCCAACAAGGATCAAAGAAGGAGGGAAAGAACGAAGAAAGCTCTAAAGCGAAAGGGAGGATGTTTCAAATCACCTCCGAAGAAGCTAAGTCTCATCCGAATGTGGTTTCAGGTATCTTTCTACTCAACTCCATACCGGTTTATGTTTTGTTTGATACCGGGGCCACTATGTCATTTATTTCAAATGAAATCATACAACATCCTTCATTTAAGATCGAACGAATGCCGATGCCTTTAGAAGTAGAGATAGCTGATAGTAAGATTTATATGCTACACGAGATTTGTAAAAATTGCAAATTTACCATAGAAGATGAAGAATTTGATATCGACCTCATACCTATGGTTCTGGGGGAATTCAAAATGATAGTGGGTATGGATTGGATGGCCCGACACCAAGCGGGAATTAATTGTGAAACCAAAACGGTACATGTTCAGTCCCCAAGTGGAAAACGAATAACTATACAAGGAGAGAGAAGGATGGAAGCGAAACTTTGTACCCTCATTCAAGCCGCTAAGTATACACTTAACGGGGGTAAGGCATACCTAGCTTACGTGGTAGATGCTCAACGAGATTTTCCGAAGCTTGAAGATGTAGAAATCGTAAATGAATTTCCGGATGAATTGCCGGGACTTCCCCCCGAAAGAGAAATAGAGTTTCGCATCGAACTGAATCCGGTTGTGAAGCCGGTTGCGAAGGCTCCTTATAGATTGGCTCCCACCGAAATGCGGGAGCTAATGACACAATTACAAGACTTGCTAGACAAGGGCTTTATACGTCCGAGTGTGTCACCTTGGGGAGCGCCCGTTTTATTTGTTAAAAAGAAAGACGGGTCGATGCGCATGTGCATCGACTACAGAGAATTAAACAAGCTAACTATCAAGAACCGCTACCCTTTGCCAAGAATTGATGATCTTTTTTATCAATTGCAAGGGGCGAGTTGGTTCTCCAAGATAGATTTGCGTTCGGGTTACCATCAAGTTAGAGTACGGGAAGAAGATATTCCGAAAACCGCGTTCAGAACCCGTTATGGGCATTATGAATTTTTAGTCATGTCTTTCGGATTGACGAATGCGCCGGCTGCGTTTATGGATCTTATGAACCGGGTATGTCGTCCCATGTTAGATAAATCCGTGATCGTGTTCATAGATGATATTCTAGTCTACTCGAAAAGCAAGGCCGAACATGCAAGACATTTGCGTGAAGTGCTGGAAGTTCTCCGTAAAGAGAAACTTTACGCAAAATTTTCGAAATGCGCCTTTTGGCTCAGAGAGGTGCAATTTCTGGGTCATGTGATCAATTCGGAGGGAGTCTTAGTAGATCCATCAAAGATCGATGCTGTAATGAAGTGGGTTCCTCCAAAGAACCCGACTGAAATAAGAAGTTTTCTAGGCCTTGCGGGATATTACAGAAGGTTCATACAGGATTTTTCGAAGATAGCCTTGCCCCTAACAAAGCTGACGAGGAAGAAAGAGAAGTTTGTGTGGGGTAAAGAACAGGAGGAAGCCTTTCGAGTACTAAAAGAGAAGTTATCATGTCCACCGGTCTTGACATTACCGGATGGGACTGAAGACCTGGTGGTCTATTCAGACGCGTCACATCAGGGTTTAGGTTGCGTATTGATGCAAAGGGGAAGGGTTATCGCTTATGCTTCGCGACAATTGAAATTGCATGAGGTAAACTACCCAACACACGATTTGGAATTGGCAGCGATAGTATTTGCCTTAAAAATTTGGAGGCATTATCTATATGGCGTGAAGTGCACAATTTATTCGGATCACAAAAGCCTTAAATACTTCTTTGAGCAGAAAGACTTGAATATGAGGCAACGGAGGTGGTTAGAACTTATCAAAGATTACGATTGTGATATCCTTTATCACCCGGGAAAAGCGAATGTAGTAGCCGACGCGTTAAGCCGAAAGGAATATCCGCCTCCCATTCGAGTAAAATCCATGAAGATGATAGTTACGCCGCGATTACTCGAGACGATACGTGATTCCCAAATAAAATCACTCGCAGCTGAAGATGTAAAGAAAGAAAGATTGAAAGGAGTAACCGATAAGCTAGAAGAAAATTCGACCGGGCTCAAAACGAGATTTGGCCGAATTTGGATACCCCGCTTCTGCGAAGTCAAGACTGCGTTACTTGAAGAAGCTCATAAGTCACGATATTCGGTTCACCCCGGGGCTACAAAGATGTATCAGGATTTGAAGACCAATTATTGGTGGCCGGGCATGAAACGTGATATCGTTAAGTATGTCGCGAAATGCTTAACATGTTCCCAAGTGAAAGCAGAGCATCAAAAACCATACGGGGAGTTGCAGCCTTTAGAGATCCCGGTATGGAAGTGGGAAGAACTAACAATGGATTTGGTAACTAAGCTTCCTAGAACGAAAAAGGGGCACGATACAATATGGGTAATAGTAGATCGGCTTACGAAAAGCGCTCATTTTCTACCTATCAAAGAGGCTTACTCCTCCGAGATAATGGCAGAAATATATATGAATGAAATCATATCTCGACACGGGGTGCCTGTGTCAATCGTTTCGGACCGGGACACCAGATTTACCTCACGTTACTGGCGAAAGTTTCACGAGAGTGTGGGCACAAGGTTACACATAAGCACCGCCTACCACCCTCAGACTGACGGCCAGTCAGAAAGAACCATTCAAACCCTTATCGATATGCTGAGAGCGTGTGCATTAGACTTTGGGGGAAGCTGGGCTGACCATCTACCCCTAGTGGAATTCTCTTATAATAATAGTTACCATAGTGGCATTAAAATGGCTCCATATGAACTCCTGTACGGAAGGAAATGTAGAACTCCCGTGTGTTGGGGTGAAGTGGGGCAAAGAGAGCTTGCGCCAAGTGATCTAATAGCAGTAACAAATGAAAAGATAAAGTTGGTAAGAGCGCGACTGAAAGCGGCCCAGGATCGGCAAAAAGTTTACGCGAAAAAGAAAAGGCGACCTATTGAATTTCAAGTCGGAGATTTTGCTCTGTTGAAGGTGTCCCCATGGAAGGGTATAATCCGTTTTCGCAAGCGGGGCAAATTAGGTCCTCGATATATTGGACCGTTCAAAGTCTTGGCTCGAGTTGGAAGAGTCGCATATCGATTAGAACTACCGCCTGCTCTAGACGGGATTCATAATACCTTCCACGTGTCGCAGTTGAGGAAGAGTCCTACGGACGAAACAGCACTAGTACCACTTGATGATATTGAGTTGGACGAGGGATTAAATTACGTCGAAAGACCCGTAGCCATTAAAGACTTCAAAGTAAAGAATCTCCGCAACAAAACTGTTAAGCAAGTGTTGGTGCAATGGCAACACCGAAAAGGTTCGGATCTCACATGGGAAGCAGAAGATGAAATGAGGAAATATTATCCTTTTCTTTTCGGTATGTTAATATTTAAAGTTGTTATATAATCAGGTTTCGGGGACGAAACCTCTTTTAAGGGGGGTAGACTTGTAACACCCCAAAAACCGATTATTATTAAGATAAATAAAAATGAACAGAAAATTTACTAAAATGGTGGGTTATGATAAGGAATAAATTAAATGTTGGAATAATGCTCAAATTTAAATGCCTATCAACTTAGAAGGGGGTAAAGTGTAAAATTTTATAAGTTAGGGATTATAGTGGGTAAACCCACAAACACACACACCCCTGTGCGTATTTGAGATCGATCAAACAGGGGAAAAACCAAGTGAAACTCTTGTTCTATCAAATTCAACAAATTGAAGTGGAATTACAAGGGTAATCCAATGCATGAACCCTATTTTGCACTCATCTAAACTTGACCTTTGAAGTGGTAAGCTTAATTTCCTGATATCATGATTTGTAGAATGAGGGGTTCAACCCAATCTCGATTTCTTGTATCAAATATGAGAAATCTGAGTTAGATTTGTCTCCTAGAACAAGAATCATGTGTGGTTTTAGGTTGCATGAAAGAATGTTGTGAAAACCCACTATGTGAAATTTGTGTTATGAATATGAAGATTATAGGAATGATGAACATATGTAATTCAGTTGGTAGTACCCGAATACTAGATAAATTGATATTGATTATAGAAATTGTAAGAATTAGATTGAGTCGTGATGACATATATAGGATGAATTAGCAAATCATGCTTTAAATGCTTGTACACTATGCTTTATTAATGTAACGCACACTAGGTGTTTGATGAAATGCTTGAAAGAGTTATTATGTGTGTATTGAAATGTGATGGAATGAAAGTTAGGGTACTAAACGAATGAATGAATATGTTGATCTAGGTGTGAAGGAAGAAGGCTCGAATTCTAAGAAATCGGAAGGATTACAAGACCGAGGTATGTTTCGTTGCATACAAATATCTTATTTATAATCTTGTTATAACATCATAATTAGATATTGTTAAAACGTTACGATGATTAGTAACTAACTAGCAAATCCCTTGCGGGTTTGGCTATTATGAGGATTGTGATAAGTTATGCAAGTCGACCGGTTCTAGTGAACAAGTCGATCACGAATAAGCTTCCACCCGATTTGAACGAGTGGTATCGTATGCTATGCTAAATGCTAGAAGCTTAATCCGTTATACGGATAGAATGAAGAATTTTATCTTGAAGACAATCAACCCGGTTAAACGGGTTGGATATGTATGCTTAACTCTCATGGAGAGTGTTTATGCCAAACCCAAGTATTTGGGTAGTTTTATGTATGCTTAACTCTCATTGAGAGTATTTATGCAAAACCCAAGTATTGGGTAGTCTAATGCGTAAGAAAGACGGATGTTCATAGATGAATTGAATTTAAACGAAGGGTTTATATATAATTAGTATGATGACTAACTTTCAAAATCCGTGTTGTTGAATGTAGGTAAAACCTCACTATAGGCGATCCGGAGCTTGGAGCGAGCACATGTCTAAGCCTTGTTATACCGAACGCTTCCGCTAGTTTATATGCATACTTTTTGGGTCTATGTCTTGTCATTTTGTTTCATCTTGTTAGAAGTCTTACACTTCAAAACTTGTTGTCTATGTTTTGGGTAGTTTAATGGTAATAGGGTCGTAGACGAATGATGTTTATTATGTGTAAAAACAGGAGGTATGCTCGTTCCACGGACGGGTCATGCCCAAATTTTGTTAAAAAGTTTATAAACAATGTCATTTACAAGGTCTTGGAATTAATAAGGTTGTTGTTTTTATTCATATGAATAAGCGGTCGTAACAAGTATGCTATACGCTTGTTTGAATCGGCTAATGAAATACATATGTGAGATATGAACTTGATATGATCGTTCATATGAATAATCATGTATGCTAATAAGGATGTAAATGTAATGACATGAAAGTATAGGAATCATGTGAAGATGGATGGGAGCGTGGAAGGCTAACGGGACAAGAAGACTCAAGTAAGCGAATGCAAATATGGACGCGTAAGGTAAGTAAATGCCGGACTTACACTTTAGATGTAAAATATATTGTAGTATGATGATTATTGTGATACATGTGAGAAAGTATTAAACAATGGAAGTAAAGAGGTAAGTTTACGGAAAAAGGAGTCGAAAGAGGATAGGAAAGTATAATGATGCTAATTGTTTTCTGTTAAGAATGAAATGGAAGTGCAGGTATACTAATAATGGAGAATGAAGGTTAAGTATGGAAGTCAGACGAGAGTGTCCGAATGGATGGACGAATGGACTTATATGAACGAGAATAAGAGATGTTGATGCTTGATTATGCACGTTTTAAAGTATATATATTATGTCTCTGGTTGCTAATGAAGTAATTAGTTGTGGTGACTGCAGGTTGTATAGGTTTATGAATGTTTGCTCAAGATGTGTACGCGGTTGAAGATCGAGTCAAGACATGGATTGTACGTGGGTGTGTATGTGGACATTTATGAAAAAGGGATTAATGTATTTAAGTGAAAGAAAGAATAACTTATAAAGAAATTTTTAGTATGTATTTTCCGCTGCATTAAATTTGGTTAGAACGTGTTAGGGCGTTACATCTACCTTCACATGACATGCATATGACTACATTTAATTGAAAAAACAAACTGGGTTATGCCTAAATGATAAAACGTGATAGATTTTAAAAGATAAAGTAAAAAACTCATCAATTTTGAACATAAAGAACAGCGCTTGAAAATAGGTGTAAAGATAAAGGACAATTTTTGAAATTCACTCATATATATATATATATATATATAGGAATAAGTTAAAATGAGAACCACCTCGAGTTGTAAGAACCAGTGAGAACCACCCCCGCGGGGGGCCGTTGACCACGAAAATTTTTTTACACCTAGATCCGTATATTTTAACACGGGGGGTAAATTTTGGGTTCAAACGGCGCGCCCGAGGGGGTAGTTTTTTACGCCCAAAGTTTGGTAAAAAAAAAAAGAAAAATTAAAAAAATTAAAAAAACCCAAACTTTGGGCGTAAAAAACTACCCCCTCGGGCGCGCCGTTTGAACCCAAAATTTACCCCCCGTGTTAAAATATACGGATCTAGGTGTAAAAAAAATTTCGTGGTCAACGGCCCCCCGCGGGGGTGGTTCTCACTGGTTCTTACAACTCGAGGTGGTTCTCATTTTAACCTTCCCCTATATATATATATGGATTAGGTTCAAACGTGAACAATTTCTCCAGCGTGAACTGCGTGAACTAATCTGGGCCCTTGATTTTTATGATCTTGAGATTTTAAGTGAATGGCATGATGGTAATTATTTGGTTATTTGTTACTATTTAATTAAGAGAATAAGGGTATATGTGTAATTTCCATATCATCTTGATTGCACAAATCCCGTTTATATCTACAATTAGGTTTTAAAATCCCACACATCTTTCTCTCTCACATATCACAGCCGACACCAACGAAAATCCCACACCACATAGATCTCTCGCCAGAACTGCATCGTCGACATCAACGGGAAAATTGGAGATGGAAGGTCGCCGGAACTGCATCGCCACCCAGATTGTCGCAGACATCGCCCTGCCCCCCGTCTCTTCTCCCGCTGCTTTATCTCTCTCTCTGTGCCTCTAGATAACCGTCGGCCACTACTTTTGGTGGCGGCGTCCGACGAAACAGCGGGGACAATGACGGAGGTTGTAAACATGATCGGAAATGATAGGCCGCGTCTCTCAATCGCTCATCTATCTGCCTCAATAAAGAACCCTAGTCATCATCTGTTATCTCTTTCAATCGATCTGTAAGTTTCTACAATACCCGATTCTTTTCGATTATGATTAGCAACTGTTTATTGTAGATTTCAGTTGTGATGTAGGAGGATGTTTGTAATCGATTCGCCGGACTTCTCACCGCCCAAAATGTTGTTGGCTAGGGCTAGGCCTAGGCTTTCATTCGCCGTCGATTACAAGTAGGAGGATGTTTGTAATCGAAAGCAATTAGATAAGGTATTCTTATTCGATTATAGTTATTTATACATAATTGTTATTATCTAGCTATTTAGTTTTATTCAGTTTGATTTTATTAATTTTGGAACAATGGTGTCGTTTAAGTTGTTTCTCAAAAGATTACAAGCAGAAATTGAGAAAAATCTATCAACCAGACTATTAGGCTCTGATTGTGCTCTGTTTTTTAGGCGCTGTACACATGTGTATTCTCATTTTACTCTGGTTTTAAGGCGCTGTACACATGTGTATTTTCATTTTGCTCTGTTTTTAAGGCGCTGTACACATGTGTATTCTGATTTTGCTCTGTTTTAATGCGATGTACACATGTGTACAGCGTCTGTTTTTTGTGATATCTCATATTTTTTTGTGTATTGAATGTGTAAAGTTGTTGATGTACACTTGTGAATTATGCAACGTACTAATTGCTGAGTTTTTTTTGTGTTATTATAGGAGACGTCGTAAACGAGAAAAGTGGAGATGGAAGGTCGATAAGGATGATTCACGTATGAGGTCGATAAGGATGATTCAGGTATGTTTGTTTGCTTGGTCGATAAGGATGATTCAGCATACAACGCGGCGAATAGTTGTAAAAGACTATGTCTTTTTTATTTTTCCGATTATGTTGCGTTTATTGTTTTCACAAAACTGGAACTTGTAATTGTATGTTTTTTTTTTTGGTTTGGCAAACATTATGTAACTTGTTATTTGCTTAATATAAACTAGTTTTACAGGTTTTGTTTGTTTATATGTATGTATTATGTAGCTAATTACACATATGTACCATGCTGAGTACACATGTGTACTGTTCAAAATCCCAAGTACACATGTGTACACCGTTGAAATATGAAGGTTACGTGGATCTTAAAAATCATAATTCGAATTCTGGTGGTGAAATCTGAAAAATAAAAATGAAATAAAAGATATTGTGGATAATGAATTTAAAATAGGAAAGATGTAACTTAATTCAATTATTAAAATAATGATTTAAATCTAATTTTTTTATATAATTACAATCATACCCTTAACAACTAAAAAGGAAATCAATGGTCCAGATCAGTTCACGCAGTTCACGCTTGGGAGGTTGTTCACGCTGGAACCCTACCCATATATATATATATACATACACACACTAGGTTATTCATCCTGTGTGTTACACGGGTTGATAAAAAAGAAAAGAGTTAATTACTATTTTCGTCCATGTGGTTTGTCAAAAATCACTATTTCTGTCCATTAGTTTAAAAATTACGATTTCAGTCCTTGTGATTTCACTTTCATAACCATTTCAGTCCCTGTGGTTTCACTTTTGTAACCATTTCAATTCATTATTATGTTAAGTACAAGGACTGAAATGGTTACGAGGTGGACTGAAATGGTTACGAAAGTGAAACCACCGGGACTGAAATCGCAATTTTTAAACTAAAGGACCGAAATAGTGATTTTTGACAAACCACAGGTACGAAAACAGTAATTAACTCAAAAGAAAATATCAATAAAAATACATATGAACCAAATTAATATAAGTTATTACTTACAAAAAAAAAACTAAGATACCTATGATCTTATTAAAATGTAGTTAAATATGGACTTGGGAATAGATGGCGAGATATAGACTTGTATTAAACAGATACCTCTTAATTTATAATAATTTATAAATAAGGGTTAGGATATAATAGGAAGTTTATTTGGCTAAGAAGGCTAGGAAGTGATCTTGACCATCCATTTAGTTAATCAATGGCTAAGATTAAATCAGGGAAATTGAAGGGAAGAAAAGAGGCATGTGAGTTTGTTTAGGGGTATTCTAGTCAATCCAAGACAATAGTTTCTCTATCCTCCAATTCCCCTCCATTTTTTAAACGTTAATAACTCTTTCATAAGACATTATTTTTTTGTAAAAATTTCATCAAAAAAACGAGCGTTTTTTTATCTGTAAAACGAGTATACTATTGCTATATTTTCGAAATTTTTTTTAAAACCCAGTTGCGTAAAACGCAATGGAAAAAACCAGTTGCATAAAACGCAATAGAAAAAAAAACATAAAAAGTTACATTTTTCTAAAACGCAATGCACCAAAAACACAAAGAAATGTTTTATTTGTAAAACGCAATGGCCAGAAAACACAAAGAAATGTGTCATTTCTAAAACGCAATAGCCTAAAAACATAAAAGAAAGTGTACTTTCTAAAACGCAATGGAAAAAACCCAGTTGCGTAAAACGCAATAGAAAAAAAACCTAAAAAATGACATTTTTCTAAAACGCAATGCACCAAAAATACAAAGAAATGTCTTATTTGTAAAACGCAATGGCCAGAAAACACAAAGAAATGTGTTATTTCTAAAACGCAATAGCCTAAAAACACAAAAGAAAGTGTACTTTCTAAAACGCAATGGACTGAAAACACATAAAAATGTGTTTTACCTAAAACGCAATGCACCAAAAACACAAAGAAATGTCTTATTTCTGAAACGCAATGGGCAGAAAACACTTAAAATGTCTGTTTCTAAAACGCAATGGACTGAAAACACATAAAAAAGTGTTTTACCTAAAACGCAATGCACAAAAAACACAAAGAAATATCTTATTTATAAAACGCAATGGCCAGAAAACACTTGAAAATGTCTCCTTTCTAAAACGCAATGGCCTAAAACAACAAAAGAAAGTGTTCTCTCTAAAACGCAATGAACTGAAAACACCTAAAAATGTGTTTTACCTAAAACGCAATGACTAAAAACACTTCAAGAATGTGTTTTTCTAAAATGCAATGGCCAGAAAACACATAAAAATTGCTTAGTTCTAAAACGCAATTGCCTAAAAACACCAAAGAAAGTGTTCTATCTAAAACACATTGAACCAGGACAATAGTTTTGTCTGTGTTGTGAATTGTCTGTGCTGTGAATTGTCTGAATCAACGCAGTTTACGAATGCAGTTTTCCAGAGGCAATTTACAGAAAATTAATATTTCTGATGCATTTTTATTACAGCAAGATCGTAAAACGCAATGACTAAATCAAAAACCCATATCGTTAAAATGAAATTAAAGAACTTCTTACATGGATCGAAGCCGATTTCTTCAACGATTGGCGAAATTTGAATGATAGAAACACTTATCAGCGATCGAATAGAACGGATCGAGTGATTCTCTTCAAAGTCACGGGAAAAACAAGACTTTGAATGAAATTAAACTGGGTTTTCTTCAAAAAAGCTGAAGAACACGTTGATCGGGTGTTTGAATCATTGATTGATGATGAAAATCGCACTATAATGTAGTGATTATTGAGATAGTAAGCGAAGAAAAGGTTGAAGATGGTGGGTTTTGAAAATGGTGGGTTCTGAAGTTACTGGGGAGAAGAAGGAAGAAGAAAGGGTTGGATTGACTAAAATATCATTTCTCTTTATTTTAAATTTTGCCACATGTCATAATCCTATTGCTTCATATCCTTCCTGTAGGTCCGTTTGCGGATTGCCGGACAACTACGAGATCTTGTTTCGAATACCGTAACGAGTGCGGAATCCACGTTATGATACAAACCGAGCGAGAGATAAACATAACACAAAGATTCAACGTTTAACGGTTGTATATTGATACCGATAGAGTTTCGTTACAGAAAGATATTACAATGAAACACAACTAAACTCTCGGTTCTCTCTGTCTCTCTCACTTATGTTCTGTCTTCAGTCTTGTTTATATAGGCAGCAAGGACGACGAAACTGAACAGGGTCGACGTAACCTCCAATATCGACGAAACTTAGGGAGGTTTCGTCGATGAGTATGACGAAACTTGGAAGGCCTTGACGAAACTTGAAAGTCGACGAAACCTTAGTGACGACGAAATCTTTGCTTGACGAAACCCTTTAACTACGGCGAAACCTATGAATAAAGTCGAAGTAACGAAACTTTAGTTCTTGTGACGAAACTCTGATGATGAACAACTTTTATGACGAAACTTTACTTCTGATCAACGAAACCCTATGATGAATTACTCAGTTCGACGAAACCTTGGCGAAACTCTCGTTTTGATCAAACTTCTGACGAAACTCTATGTGGTGACAAAGATTCGACGAAACTAAAACAATGACGAAATCTTGACTTTCTCGGCGAAACTCTAGTGACGTAACTCAATGGGGTTTCGTCTCTTGTCACTTTAGTCAACAAAGGGATAAGCTCACAGAGAGTAGGTGAGAATTTGGTGAGATTTTTCAAGGTAGCCTTATCTTCTCTGACACAGTAGATCCGTTTTCAACTCACACCATGCCTATCATACTTTTGAAAGCACAATTTTCAAACAAATATAATTCTTTAATTCACAAACAACTTGCACAGGTACTTGCAGAAGATTGAAAAGTTGAAAGCATGAAGAACACTTTGAAGGTTCTTTGAAGAACACTTGAAGATTTGAATTTTCCGGTCACAGAAGACTTTTCGAACAACAAATTTTTACATAGAAACTCGACACAACTTGTACTTTTGATTATCTCCAATGATTTTGAACAAGTTTTAAACCAAACAACAACAATTTTCTAGTTATAATTCGTATTTTCAGAAAAAAAAAAAAAAAAAAAGAAACTGGGTTTTTGATTTTTGTCCAAGAAAAGAGACTCAAAACCTACTCGAAAATGCCACCGGAAACTCGGTTTTCAACAAGAAATCGAGCCTTACGCTCTGATACCACTTGTAGGTCCCGAAATCTGAGGATCGATAACGAAAACCAAACCCTTCTTTATAACAAACACTGTCACGGGTGCGGAATCCCCGTAACGATACCAAATCAAACACAGTTAAAAACAAACACGGTATAACCAATGAAACGCAATCTATTGATTAAACGGGATGAGAACCAAGAACAACTGATACACACACAGTTTTACAGAATAACTCTCAGGGTATGCTCTCATCTAGTTTCAAAGTGAAACTAGAAAGTGTTTATATAGCAGCCTGGGCCCTAACATCGACGAAACCATATGTGGGCTCGACGAAACATCATTGGGCCTGACATTGGGCCTGAAGAAACCCAACAGTCGACGAAACCAGGGGGTTTCGTCACTGTTCACGACGAAACCTTCTGAATTGGACATTTGGGAGTTTCGTCATGAGGAGTTCGACGATACCTGGGGGTTTCGTCGAAGGCTGCATAAGTTGTTATGTTGTCTGCAAACAGACAGCAAAACAACAAACTTATATAAACACAAACATAAGTCATAAATACCCTTACATGCAACATGCATTGTTCATATATCATTACATATCAATTTA
Source organism: Helianthus tuberosus (assembly GCA_030545235.1). Lineage (NCBI taxonomy): Eukaryota > Viridiplantae > Streptophyta > Magnoliopsida > Asterales > Asteraceae > Helianthus > Helianthus tuberosus. The sequence goes on along the minus strand of CM060381.1, from coordinate 6,133,619 downwards.
GACAAACTAGTCGGACACAAGTAGGATAGGAGGATATCCGACTTGGTCGACGGCGAATACAGACTCGATAAACGACAAAGACCGTACAAAATACATCGTAATAAAAGACAAGTTACAGACACAAAATGTGAACCAACACTTCCTAGCCAAAACAAACTTTCTATTTGATCACCACCCTTATAAATAAATAATGAACGAATACTAATTATAAATAATGGTGGTATAGTTATTATACAAATAATTTAATATGTTAGTTGGTAAATTTAATGTAAGAAAATATTTTATAATTTAAGAAACAATAAATTAATGTCACCAATGATTTAATTGTATATTCAAAAACTTAGTGATAAAAAATAACCGATATGCCTATAACTTCAAAGTGATTTCTCTAGTCATATGTATACGGATGATTATCAATAGGGGTGAGCAAAAGGAAAAACCCGACCCTACCCGAGAACCGATCAAACATAAAATACAGAACCGATTCACTACCCTAAATATAAGGTCGGTTCTGGTCCATAGGTCCAAGTCGGGTTTCACCATGAAAAGAGACGAGAAACGACCCGACCCGACTCCATTTATATGAAAAATTGGAACCGATCTAAATACCTAGGTACTTAGGTTTGGGTCAGGTTAGGTATATTTTCGGTTCGGTTCTAGGTTATTTTCGGCCCGGACCTAAACTTGCTCACCCCTAATTTTCAAAGATGTGATTCAGTTCTAATTACTAAACTTAAAATTGATTATAATTAATTAGAATTTAACTGATTTACAAATGAAGTTATAAAGTTGTAATATAATATCAGGTTTTACATTTTTCTTGCTTTTAATGGTAGCCTCGACCAATGAAATTTAACATGATAATTGTTTATCACTATAATTGTACACCGAATTTTTTGTTTACGTTTTAATTTAATAATAACAATAGGTGGTGCAGGATCGATAAAGTGATAAACCAATATTTCATATTGGTTATATCAGATTATTTCCATTGAAAATTTTCAAAAGAATTGTAAACCATGTGATCTATGATTATTATATGATTTATAGAAAGGATATACAATACTTTTTTTTTTAAATTTAGAAATAATGTTTTAAAAAAAAAAAAATCTAAGAGAGCAAGTATTGCCAAGTGGCATTATTTGGAGTCTTTTATTATAAGTTAGATATAGGGGAAAGTTATCTTGAGAACGCTAAATATTGCGAAAATCATGAGAACGAATGAGAAAACCGATCAAAACCAATTTTTTTTTAATACAAAGCTCATTGTAATTAAACTACAACATCGAAAAAAAATTACAACATCAAATAATTCATTTCTCCTTTCAAAATCTCTCTTATTAGTTTTTTTACACATGTGTAAATATAACAAATTTGCATATGTGTAAATGACAAACTTATACATGTGTAAATTTTCTTTATTTACGAATATATGTGAATTTAAACATGTAAATTTAATTTCTAAAATTGTATTCGAATAATAACTAGGTGTAACACCCGCCGCGTTGCGGCCAGGTTCACATTCACATATCATAGAAGCCAAAAAAGACTGTTCGGTATACTTTCGATTCATTACGACATCGACACACGTTGATCCTGTATGAGTGTTGACTTGTAACGTGACTTGTGCTAATCTAGCTGTATTAGTCATTATCGTCAGCTCCACCAACAGAAGCATCAGACGGGTCAAAACCACCGGCACCAGCTGTGTCACAACCCCCGACCACACCCTAGACGAGAGTCGTGAACAGTAAGGTGGTACCGGTGTTTATTAAATTTGCAGCAGCAAATTTTCATCAGGACCGTAGTTAGGAAAATTTGAGAGATGTAAAACACCACATTTTTAATATTAAAGAACTGTGATAAAACCCATATTACAAACAAAGGTTTTTATAGGGATAAACCCTATTTTGACAAATCATAATTTCTTTTTTTTATTCTGGTAACATAGCCACTTTATTTAAGCTTTTGGTGCTTCATAACATGCTTCTTTTACTTTCACAGTAAGTTACCTGAAACGCGTTTAAAAACAATTTATCAGCGAAAAATACTGGTGAGTTCATTCATTTATATAAAATACGTTCTTATAATTAAAACATTTAGAGTTTTTACATTTTTTTATCTTACCAAACTACTATTGGTTAACTCATTGTCCAATAGTAAAGAAACTATTTTAAATAGTATTTGTCACTCGGTGACAGTTCCTGTGACTGTGGTCATATCACTCATTGGCTAACCCATTGTCCAATAGTGATGCATAACAAGTAATGTATATAAAATCTCACATACTGACAGTAGTTTCCCAGTAAGAATAGAAAGACTTAATCACTATAATATAAGTAACAATTGGAAAACATTTAAGGTTTTGAAAGCATTTGATAAAAAGAGAATGACTCACTTTGTAGATTTAGGGTTTTGATTTATTAAGCTTGGGTTCCGAATAAACACACAATGCAACACGTATTAGTGTATTAACCCAATTCAAACTTTAACGATAATCACGAGATCAAAACCACAAACGGGTTTTACTGGTAATTTATCGCCGTGCCTGCAGGTGGGTTACCGGGTTTTCCCCGGAATTGGTGGTGGACCACTCGGGTTACTCTCGGACTACTCCGTTTGTCCAGTGGATGCCCCGAGAGTGCTCAGGATTGATTTGTTGGCCGTTAAAAAAAAAATAGGTCATTTTGTAACTAAATCAAAAATAAATACTTTTGTGTGTAGTGTAGCACAAAGTTTTCTATTAACATATATTATAATATAATATTAGGGGTCAAGTTTGTATATATTAGAGTCTTTAAAAATAAATTATTATTTATGTCTCATAAACAAAAGGTTTGTATTATCAAGGTGTGATGTAATGGAACTAGTCTTTCCAATAAGGTTGATGTTTAACCCTCATGTTAAATCTTTTTTTGGAAGGAGACTTTCTATGTACGACCGAATTGGTCTCCGGGGTCATGTCAAAGACATTTCCCCGTCAGCCCCGCTCTTACGGACGCGATGTTCGATCGGGCCCCGGCCGTCGCGCAAGCTAACTTCCGCCCGGAAACCATACTGCCCCCACACGAGAGACTCGCTGGGGTAACAGCTGGGTAAAACCGGGTTGCCTCAGGACAGCTCCATGCCTCGGTAGGAAACGATCTATCATTGGGACGTCCCACCCCCCGTATGCCGCAGCCGGGAGTCGAACCAGCGACCTCCAAGGAGGAAGCCGGCCCAACTTAACCCAAGTGGGGATACCCAACTGGGCTAGGAGGCGGGATAACCCTCATCTTAAATAAAGATATGAATTTAGAAATAACATTGTAGGATATGTGAGTTTTATGTCTCGTGAATAAAAGAAAAATAAGTTAACATATCCTAGTTGTAAACAGATCTTAGATGTAATGGAAATAGTCTTTCCAATAAGGTTGTTGTTTAAGCCTCATGGTGAATAAATATATAAATTTAGAAGTAACATTATAACGTATGTGAGTTTTATGTCTCATGAATAAAAGAAAAATAAGTCAACATTTCTTAACTGTAAACATTTGTAGTGATTTTTTGGTTTATTCTTTTTTGCCAAGTAACATTGAATAGATTTATACATCACAATTCGGGTTAATTAGTGTCATTGCATAACTTATTTATTATCTTATGGTTTTATTTATATGTGAGACATTTCATTAGTTGATTACATCGATGAGTTAATCTTTGTCAAAATAAGTCCTAACTCGTAACTGTATCAAGCGGAACATAAATATTGGCTAGTTAAACTTGATAGTTTATAAACTAATCACAAAGATAAGATGGGTCCATGTGGTTTGGTCAAAATAATTGTTTAAGGCTTTTGCGTTATGCCATAACACCCCTTACCACCTTGGAAGCGAAGGGCGTTAACCACCCCTCCATGTTAACATGGTGTATCGCGGTGGCACAACTCATCTACACAGACAATCTTTTATATATTGTAGTTAAACTCAAGAATGGATAAAGCAACAAGGACGGGGATTGTTGTCTTCTTCAAGCTTCGTCGTTTCCCCGTTGTCGTTGACTAGATGAATTCACGTACTAAATACTTAGTTGTAAAGGTAAACGAGTGGTTGAAATCGGTTTAAAGGCATTGTTTTAGATTCGTATTTGTACGGACAACACTCTTTCAATCGTTTGAAATCATAGTAAAATTTGTTCAATTTAATATTTTTAAAAGCATATTTCTTTTCATTACAGCACAAAAAGATGTTTTTTACTCTAGTTTTACTTTCCTTTGAAAGTGAAATGCTTTTTGGCACTAACAAATAAAATAAATGACTTGTAGATTTAACAAATTTGTGACATTACTTGTACCCATAATTAACTCAAGTGTACGTAATTTCTTGAATCAAAGATTCAGTTGCTTGATTGGTAACTTCTAGTGAAGATTATGTATACCCGAGGGTTTCGGGTAAACCCGTTAATTTAAAAAGATTACTCGTTGGGTATAATCATCTCAAAACCCATTAGGTATCTATCGGGTAACTACTAACCGGTTACATTTTGTATTGTCATTATAAAAATATATATCAAATAACTACAATGTATACGGAATATAATACCTATATGTGTAAAAAATGGAAGTATCATATATATACATATTTAATAATATAAAAGAAATTATATCGGGTATACAATCGGTTAAACGAGTACACTTTATCAGGTAATTGGGTCGGGTAAATGGGTATATCACTAAATCACAAACCCGTCCCAAACCCGCGAAAAAAATAAAAACTATTTCCAAACCCGTCCCAAACCCGATTAACCGACCCGAAACCCGTCCCAAATGTGTCGGGTTTCGGGTTTACCCAACGTGTTCGGGTTTGATTGCCATCCCTAGGTCTATTAGACTAGTGGGTGTGGGGCGTTGGTTGGGGCGGAGGATGTCAGGCAACGCTAGGTAACCCACACCGTGCCAACGGTGGTCACGGCGTTGCTCCGCTGGAGTGACTTTGAAGCCTGGCGTTGGGCGGGGGGAGGTCTGAGGTGGCTGCCTTGGATTGGCTGGCGGGAGATGACTGTTTGGGGTTTCCGTTTGTCATAGCCGTTGGGGATGACGGTTTTGAAGTAAAAAATCAAACTTTTAAAAAAATTTACAATTTTTAACCTATAAATACCCATCTCAAACTTCATTTTTCCACAACTATTTACAAATCTTCTTCAACCAACCCACACCAAATAACAAATCTTCTTCAACCAAACCCACATCAAAAAACCGAACATGGTGCATTGGAGAGAGGAGGAGGAGGAGATCGCACTTGTGACATCGATTGTCGATGCACAACGTACGCTACAACGCGGCCAAACCGCGTATTGGGGACGAGTGTTTCAGCATTACCAACAACACGTAAATTCAAAGACTATATCGGCAATCATTGATTTTCTTTTTTCTAATCAGTGGCCGTGTGATGTGTTTTTGTGGTTTGCTTTTCTAACCTACACCTTCCGTTGCCACATTATATACCACAATTAGTTTAAATCTTTTATTACTTTTTATGTTTATCATTATAAATAATCTTTTTTTTTTTCCGAAATATGATCTTTTATATATTTCCAAGTACAGTTTATTGACTTGCTTATTTTGAGTATGCCTCCATGTAAATTTATTAAAATTCAATAGAAATGTACAAGCAATTGAAGCACAAAAGTAAATATTACCAAAGCTTCTTACGATTTAGTTTTTTTTACGTCGTTTTCCCTTTTCATTGTTTTAATAATATAATATAATTCTTTTAGGTATTCAACATATAACATTCCGGATTCCATTGAGGAGTGAGTAAGACTTATGGTTTCACCACGTTGCACGTAACAAGCTTTTAGACCTTCTAATTGACAGGAGCGTCGGTCAGGGAATAGGAAGTCCTTGCAGTGCCTTTAAATTCAACGTGCCTTGGCAACCTGGGTGGATGGAGGTCGTTCTCTTGAACTTATCCTTGCGCTTTTTAACCAACCCTCTATAACATACTTGCGCCCCGCTGAGGCTATCAAGAGCACCGATCCTTCTAAGGTGAGTATTTAACTATAGAGTTCACAATGAGTATTAAAAATATATCATTCTTAATAAAATTTAACTATAGAGTTCATAATGAGTATTTACTAAGAGGCTATTTCTCTGTAACCGATTTTCTTTTTGTATGGAAGCGTGTGTCAACCTTTTCACTCCTAACCTCATTATGAAAAAAAAAAAAAAAAAAAAAAAAAAAAAACAAACAAACTAACAAATTAGGCCGCAAGTCAATGATCTCTAATGGCAAATCCTAACCTCAATAGCTTCACAAGCATCTTTGAAAGATAAGTGTAAAAACAAATTTTGAGTTTGAAATGTTTTTGACCAAGTTTTTTGCGGTTTTTTCATTCGTTCCTACGGTTCTCGCGATATTTAGCGTTCTCATTTAAACCTTCTCATATTCATTCTCACGGTTCTCACGCCTCAAAAGGGGTTGATGCCCTCCCAATATTAACACCTAAGGCGTGGTGGGGAGTTCTTGGCTGATATGGGTGAGGTGTCCACAATGCCAAGCCTGAACAATATTGTTAATGAAAAGCCTTAAGAAAAATTCAAAGACTATATCCGCAATCATTGATTTTCCTTTTTCTAGTCAGTGGCCGTGTGATGTGTTTTTGTGGTTTGCTTTTCTAACCTACACCTTCCGTTGCCACATTATATACCACAATTAGTTTAAATCTTTTATTACTTTTTATGTTTATCATTATAAATAATCTTTTTTTTAACTTTCGAAATATGATATTTTATATATTTTCAAGTACAGTTGTTTGTGGTATGCCTCCATGTAAATTTATTAAAATTCAAGTTGTGAATAGAAATGTACAAGCATTTGAAGCACAAAAGTAAATATTGCCAAAGCTTCTTACGATTTAGTTTTTTTACGTCGTTTTCCTTTTTCATTGTTTTAATAATATAATATAACGAGTTGAAATCACCCCGCGCGTTGCGGCGGGATGTTGATTATAAAAAAAATTAGTATTACAATATGAGATGCGAAAATTATTTAATTTATGCGAAACATATTTTCATTTTGCTTTATCCCTAACCTAGATCAATCTATGTTTTCTAATAGAAGGATTGATTATAAAAAAAAAAAAAAATTAGTATTACAATATGAGATGTGAAAATTATTTAGTTTATGAGAAACATTCTTTTCATTGTGATTTATCCCTATCCTAGATCAATACATGTTTGTTTAAATGTCCAATTGAACTTCAAATATATGTAATAGAAATACCGATAAGGAGATAAAACCACCCCACAACTATGAACCAAATAATGTTGTTTGTCTAATTTTCCGGTGTCACAACTATTTTAAACATAACTAATTATTATTTGAATAAATTATTATTTATAATGTATTTTGTGAAAATATAAAGTTTAACCTTTACGTTTATAAAACCAATTAATGACATTCTAAGCATATGCATAATTTTAACATTCTAAACTTGATATAATTTTTTTATATACCGTCACAACTATTTTAAACATAACTAATTATTATTTGAATAAATCATTATTTATAATGTATTTTGTGAAAATATAAAGTTTAACCTTTACGTTTATAAAACCAATTAATGACATTCTAAGCATATGCATAATTTTAACATTCTAAACTTGATATAATTTTTTTATATACCGTTAGAAGTTAGAGATCAAAGATGTATAAATAAGAAAACGCTTAAAACGAAGCATCGGAAATATGATAAATGTCCAAATATGCGATAAATGTCCAAATATGAAGTTTTGGGCCTTTGACGTATTACTAAATAACCTTTTCTACTCTACAAATGATAGCCAAACTTCCTGTATGGCAAAAACCCACAGATGGTCATCTTTATGTAAACACCCTAAAAAATCCGAAACACTTGAATGGTCCCCAGATTTAAATCTCAAAATTGGAGTTTGATCTTCAAAGAATAACAGCCCAACCATGGGATTGTTGTTTGCAAAGGATTGAAGGGTGCTCCTTTGACGGCAATCGAGATGGTGGAACTTGCGGCGGCGGTGGTTGTTTACGCCGGAATTGCGTTGTCGGTGAGATTTCATCGGCACTACATAGCACCACATGCGGACCAACCCATACGGTGTCGGGTGACTGTGAAAACAACGACGGTGTTCCAATTTTATGCGGGAGACAGTTTAACGGATTGTGAGTAGTGAGAACGGCGACGTTTGTTGAAACAAAACCCACATAAATCGCCGGAGATGAAGAGGCAGTGGTTACGAATTGCCGCGGATGAAGAGGCGGCGGATATGAATTGCCGGAGACGAAGAGGCGGCGGATATGAATTGCTGGAGGCGAAGAGGCGGCGGCTTCGAATCGCTAGAGACGAAGGGACGGCGGTTAAGAATCGCCGGAGAGGAAGGATTGAAGTTACAAATCGTTGGAAGGGGTTTTTATTTTTCTTTTGCAAATGATAATGGGTAAGCATGGTTGCTATTTATGTATATACGGTTTTTTTCTGAAATGGTGCGTTGGAACAGTGCAATTTTCAGATGGTGCGTCGGTTTAGTTTTCATAGTAGTATGTTGGTAACGGTGTGTCTGTTATATTGCAATATGTTGGAAATGTGGTAACCCTTTAATCAACCATTGTGTCTTAAGAGTTGTAACCCTTTAAGTTACTTTTTCTATATTTAGATAATAAAATGAAAGGGTGTGAGTAAAATTAATCAAAAGGTGTGACTTTTAAATAAATAAGACATAACCTAAGTTGCTAATTGTATAAGGGTATAATTCTTTTAGGTATTCAACATATAACATTCCGGATTCCATTGAGGCGTGAGTAAGACTTATTGTTTCACCACGTTGCACGTAACAAGCTTTTAGACCTTCTAATTGACAGGAGCGTCGGTCGGGGAATAGGAAGTCCTTGCAGTGCCTTTAAATTCAACGGGCCTTGGCAACCTGGGTGGATGGAGGTCGTTCTCTTGAACTTATCCTTGCGCTTTTTAACCAACCCTCTATAACATACTTGCGCCCCGCTGAGGCTATCAAGAGCTCCGATCCTTCTAAGGTGAGCATTAATGTTAAGTAGTGTTTGCGGAAAGTTGTCAATGGACACTTCACGGTTGCGTTACAAGTGGTGTGCTCTTCGAGGGTTGCTCCTCTTGGTGATGCTACCACGAGAGCGTTACTTGCTAAGCATCCTAACGGCTTCGAATTTGCAACCCTCAATATTAGAATTTCTTCACAAGCATCTTTGAAAAAAAATTTCTTCCTATATCAGAAATAATACATATACAATATTTGCAACCCTCAATATTAGAATTTGCAACCCTCAATGTTCGACTTAAGTTTAGAATAGTTATTAAAGGTTATTATGTATGTATTAATGTGTGAAAACATGTGTATAACCCAAGTATAAGAAGTCTGTTGGTATTAGGTTTCACGGACTTAATAGGCAGTTATGCCAAAATCTAATTGGTATGATGGTTAGTTAAATAACTGCTATAGTTGGCAGGTATAAATAAGGATGTTGTAATCCTTTCTGATATATATATATATATTGCTCCTAAACACCCGAATTGAAGCACCATTTTCATCGTTTGGAGGACCGTTTCGAGGTAAGTTTTACGTCCATCGACTCGTATCGTAGTTCTAATCAAAAGCCCTAAACCATCTGTTTGTAATTCGGAAAAAAACTTAAATACGTTAACTTTTTTTTTAACGGGGGACCGGTGGAGGAAAAATAGGTGAAAGGTTGGACCGGCAGAGGGATTCAAAGGTGGGACTGCCAATGGCCAATGACATCTAGTCAGGATTATTACAGGCCAATTTCCCTTGATAAACACTATAAGATTATCGATCAACATGGCATCAGAGCAAAGATTTAGGAGCTGTGGATCATTTGAATCATTGTTGGAACCTAAAGATGCATATGTGTCAGGGAACAACGACGGAGATGAAGATTCCCCTATGTTCAAGCTATTGTTTTCAGACGGACCATATGGTCTATACGAAAAGATCATCATAATGATCATGATGAGATGGATCATCAAGAGAGCAGCGAAGACTCTTTATGCATCAAATTGAGTAACTCCCAACATCAATGAAAACGTTCAATCCATGGCTGAAAAGAGAAAGAAGGCACATAATGAATTTGATTTTCAAACTGATGCAAATAAGACCAAATCAAACTATCCAAATATATGTTGCAGTTACTGTATGAAGCCGATCCATGTATTACAGCAGAAATTGTCCAGAGAGAATCAAGAACAACGAATTTCTAATTAACGGCACAAAACATTAAAGTTGGAATGAAATTTGGTTGGCCGGTCTCAAAAGAAAGGAACACGCAAGTGATAACAAGAACCTGTTCAAAAGGTTAAGCAATTCATTCGACATAGAAGGAAAGGCTAGGCTGAACTTCGTAGTAGTGGACAAACACACAAGATCTCAAACGTATACTATGTTCCCACTCTAAAGAAAAATGTATAGAGTATTAGTCCATAACACTTGGTATGCGATTTTTGGAGTGAATTCGTGACCCAGTCGAATGCGACCAAAGAGATGAATACGGGATTTAGGGTTGGAGTTGGAAACTGTCATATCCCGTAAGGCAGTTATCCTTTTAAAAACCAAAATTCACTAAAAAAACATTTAGTTTTCTACTTATATTTTTATAAATTAATTTCCGGAGAATTAAAATTCTAAAGAATTTTTAACATAGCACTTTAATGGAAGCCAAGGGCTGTGCCCCTTGGAAGCCACATTATATAGAGTTCCCGAACGCTTGGAATTCGGTGAGAGCACTGATTTGAAAGAGTATGATATCTCTATCCAGGTTATTAGAAATACAGTGAGACATGTTAAACGGTCACCTTCTAGGTTGAAAAGTCAAGTTCAAACATGGGAGTGCTTGCTAATATGTTCCTACAAGATGGGTCTTGAAGCTAGCTAGAGTTTGCAAGAATTGCTTGCTAACATATGCTGATTTCAATGATCTATACTCCTAGTTAAGTGTGCTAGCTTGGAAATTCTCTCTGACCATTTATTGAGCACAAGATCTTGGCCGTGCCCAAAAAAAAAAAAAAAAAAAAAAAAAACGTATTTTAACTGCAACATCCATTTTTATGGATGCTTTTCCCCTCACAACTAGATCACTCAAAGAGACTTCAAACTAGTTACATATGTCAGATATGTTGTTCAACTTCTGGTATTATTTAGGTTTTCCGAATAGACAATGGCTCAATACAGTCTAAGATATCCAACACAATTTAGCTTTTAAAAAGATGTACAAACCTAAGATAAGTCAAAATCAACACCTAATTTATATACTTGTTAGTTAACACAAAGTAAGAATCACATGCGAAAAAAAACATATAATCTAAAATAAATCACCACAAGTAGGAATTCAACACAATTTGAGCAAATTCAAATTAGAACTAACAGTTAAAGAAAGCATAAGCTGCCACAGTCACAATATAAACCACAAACATGCCACGATATATGATGAAAATGACAAGATAAGCTGGACAAGTATTTCATTGCCACCAACAAGAGATAGAAAACCCTAAACGGTTCCAGAAGAAAGGATCAAAACTGTCTTAAAGTAAGGTATAAATGGCCCTGTATAAGCCCGGTTGGTTGCAGTACTTGTCCAGGACATGATAATGGAATGATTCCACTGATCCCGTGAGATTTTGCAAGTAAGAGTAACAAGGGTAATACCTGGCCCATGAGGGTGATGTAATTCTTTAAGAGCATCATTCCTAGTCCAAGAAATTCACGTTTAGGCAATATATAAAGTTTTCCACCTAAACGATGGAGATGTGGTCTAATATGGGTTGATTAAACTAAACGGAGCTTCTGTTTCATCATCCTGAATGTTCGTGTGTTGTGATACCGCTTCTTCAACATTCCAGTTAAACGGCCTATAATTATCTTGGGCTGAATGTTGGGGCCAACATGAACTTGTACAGGAATTGGGCTCCAGTAATAGAAGTGGTGGAAAATCGGCTTTCGCTTTGGAAGGCTTCGGTCCTTTCTATAGGGGGAAGGCTTACGTTATTGAAGTCGGTCTTTGAATGCCTTGCGGTATACTATTTTTCCCTTTATAAGGCTTCGTTAAAGCTTGATGGGTTGTGACACCATTTTGAAGAATTATTAGACTGAGGAAATCCCCTGTATACATTTAGGATGGACACATGATCACCCTACAAAGTATCAACATCAAATTTCTGAAAACCAACAAAAGAAGTGTTAACCGATTGGTGACAAGTAAGATAGTAATAAACATAATAAGGAAATACTAAAGTTCTTGATACACCTGATGGTCATGAAAATCGACAAACAACTCATCATACGACTTCAGTAACCGAATGGTTGGGGTGGTCACTGATGATTCCCCACGGGGTAGGAGTTCAGCTTTTGTAGCGTGGCCAAAATCAGCTTGTTAGCTAAAATGGAGACGTTCTCAAACTCTTCCCCACATAATGTGCGGAAAATTCCTACCCGAAATGGCACATCAAAAATTTAAGTCATGCTTGGTTTAAAAAAGCGCGAAGCGCTCCGAAGTGTTTTGGTTCCAAAAACTTTAAGCGAAGCTTCAAGCGCGAAGCGAGAGCTTCACGTATAGGAAGCGCTCAAAATTAAAAAAAAAATATTGTACACATCAATATGATCTATTCTACTTGTTAATCAATAACAAACACAAAAACATGATTAAAAACACACTTAACACATAAAAAACATAGTTAAAACATAAATTAAAGTCGAAACACACTTAGGGTAAAGAAACAGGCTTCATTTAACCCTATTTAAAGACTGTTGGGCTTAAAAAATGGCCCAAATGTGACCTGATTGGGCTGAAGCGTCGCTTCAAACCATCATCGCTTCGCGCTTAAAGCTCGCTTCACAGCGCTTCACGTAATGTAACGCTTCAGACCAAAAAAAGCGATGTTTCCAGCGCTTCAGCGCTTCACGCTTAAAGCTCGCTTTAAGCGCGCTTTTTTAAACACAGAAGTCATGGGTAATAAGTCCAAAGGTAGTGGGGAAGCGAGTTACAATCTAAAAAACCTTACCACAGACCTTCTTTTCATCTATAAGGCTGCTTGCATCTTCAAGAATTTTGATCTCAAACGATGCAGGACCAACTTGTTTCTTTAAGTATTCAAGTATAACATTAGCTTCAGGAAGGTCTTTATATTCTTGCACAACTTGTCTGTTTTTCAAGATCTTGATTGTGGGGAAACCTTGTATTTCAAATTGTTCTGCAAGTCCTTTGCTTTCTTTAGCATTGGCATCAACCTTCGCTAAAGTAACTGGAGGATCATATGGCTTGACAACACAGATACAGCCTTTTCATACTGCACGAATATAATACAACGCGTAAATCATTACTCTGGCTCTGGTGCAAGATTCTTACAGTGGCCGCACCTGCCAAAGGACACAGTTTACAAATGTTCGCAATGGATCCAATTTCATAAGTTAATGGTGAGCAAGGTGAACTTAATTTAAACACATAAATTTTTTATAACGAATATACACATACACACCAAATGAAACTCATGAGGTGGACTATAGTATTTGAAATACTCAGTTGTAAGTACATCCCTAGAGTTAAGCAATAAAACCTCGTCGCATGAATCACACAAATAAAACCTAATCTGGATGCCTTACTAATTTCTCGTTTATTTGCTGCGATCATGTGTCAACTACAAAGTTAGATCTGCGTCAAAAATCACACACATTCTCACAAATTTACAAGCAAACAAACAAATAAACCAATCGAAACACATGCAATTCCTTGAATTTGAACTTGAAGATGTCATCTTAACTTCTCTTCCATTTATTATTCTTTCATATACTGGTGGGAAGCTTGAACAAACCAGGGGGAACCAATATTGCTCACACATAGAAGTAAAATAGATTCACCTTTTTGAGTTTTTGGCATCAACTAAAACATACAAAGAAAGTAAATTCTTTTGAATTAAAACCGTCCAATAAGTTTACTTGGCTTATAATGTCATAACCACCAAAGGACATTAATTGTGGACATGCGAAAACATCAAACTAAAAGCATGAGAGAAAAAAAAAAAAAAAAAACCTCAAATTTTGACATATGTGGCATCCTTTGCAAATCAATAAACTCCATCAGTTTTGAATATTCCGTTAGCAACTCAAACTATAATTTACATGTGCAATTATAAACAAAAAATAAGAACAACCACCACGGTGATATCTTACTGTGAAATGATCGAAAAATTAGATAGCAAAAATCTATAGCTAAAACAAAAAGATACCATTTATGTCCTCCGAAAACGAATAGAGTACAACATTTTGCCAGTCAGTCTTGGAGAAATTTCTATTGCCCAAGTGAACCTTACCAATGGTCGATCATCAAGTATTGGTGCATTAACAGCGTTGGCAGTTTCTTCCTCCCTCTTAATTCCGGCTGCAAAATTTAATTAGATTAAATTAAATAATAATAATAATAATAATAATAATAATAAACTCTGTTTCATCGAGCAGTTAATTGATAGACCGACCATTGTTGCTAAAATTTATATTTTCAACAACATTCTCAAAATTAATAAACTGTGTGTTAAAAATTCGGCACTTTCTAGTGATCAATCATCAATCTTGAACTTAATTTTGTCTACGTGTGATTTGGGTTTTGCAAATTAATGTAGCAAAATTGTAACTTAAAGTGGAAATTGAGATGGGATTTGCTTACCCTAGCTAACCCATGAGAACGGAGTTGGTGGAGTCCAAAAGAGCACATGCAAGAGCATACTTGTCGTCGACTTGTGAGGTTCCCATCGGCTCAAAATTGTTAAAGATATGATGGTCGAGGATGAAGGAATGTGCGTAAATCGGTGATGAAATTGATGATTTCTTCCCCAATCTTCTCGACTTCAAAGCTTCCTGATCTTGATTTTTACCATCATCATCATCATCATCATCATCGTGAGGTCTGGTGTTGGTGAGGGTTGGATCCATTTGGGAAAGATCGCAGGTGATTGGTGGTGATACATGACATGAGAGAAGTTGATCGAGTAGGGTTATGTGATGGGGGGAACGACCATTTAGGGAGTGGAGTGGAGTGGTCCTCAACCGTCAACCAACCGGCGCTGGGAACCTGCTCCTTCTAGAAGAAAAATGGGTAATTTAAGCGGATGAGATTTGATAAAACGGCTGGGATTGATTTTAGAGGCCTTTGACTTTAGGCCATCCGTAGTCATAAAGTCTTTTGTGGGGCGTTATGCGACACGTGTCGTGCCACGTCACACAGGGGCGTTATATCACTAGAGCTCCGTAGTCATAAAGCCCCTACCCATCAATACCTAATTATTAATTTTCGTTTTAATTAATTAATTATAAAAACCTTGCTTTATTTTGATTGGTCCAAACTTTGAAAACAACCCTCATCACCGGCGTTATATATATGGCGCCACCCAACTTTTTTTTTCTCATAAAGCCCCCCGTAATGGTGTTTGGGGCTTTATAGGGGCTTTATGAAGGCATATAGCGCCCCACTACACATAACCTTAGTGTTATCTCATGTGTATGTAGTCGGGCGCCATAAAAAGCCCCATAGCGCCCCTCAACACCATTACGAGGGCGTTACCGGCCGTGGGTTGAAATCTTGAGAGCGCTATGTCCATAACGGCAATTGTCCCTAGAAAATTTATCCCATACCCGAACTGAATAACAATCGGATTTATCGGACTCGGTTTAAATACTTTGCGAGTAAACTCGAGTCGGGTTTCGGATGACAAATATATCTAACAGCGAGAACAGGATTAATATAGCAACTTTTTCAGTTTGGAATAGCTTGTATGAAACAGGTCTTTCCTCTTGGAGCACTAACCCCTTTTGTTGCAAACTCTGTTGGAAATCAAACACATTTAACTCCATTGAACTTTTTCTTTTTTTGAGGTCCTATTTTCTACCATTGAACTCCACGAGTCCTTTGGCAGCAATACCAAACCTTCTTGCATCTCTTGCATATTTTTCTATTCCATCATTTACATTTAGTGTATTTTTTAACCAAGTCCCAAAAGGTAACCTAAAAACTAAGCAAAAACAATAAGTAAAGTAGGGGTGTTGTTCGGGTTAATTAAATCCAGATTGGGTGAATCTATTTTTTCAATAGAAAATTTATCCCATAACCGAACTGAATAACAATCGGGTTTATCGGACTCGGTTTAAACACTTTGCGAGTAAACTCGAGTCGGGTTTCGGATGACAAAGATATCTAACAGTGAGAACAGGATTAATATAGCAACTTTTTCAGTTTGGAATAGTTGGTATGATTCGGGTCTTTAACACCTTTGAAATTGGTGCAAAACACATACTCCTAAATAAATTCATCAATATATCATCATACTTTTGATGAGTATGTTTTCCTTATTGAACACCCGCCATCTCTATTCAATAATTTCAACTACAAATCAGATCTAACAAAACTATTCTGATTCCTCCAACAACAGTCGTCATCATCCATAAATACATAAATATACAACACGAAACCGATATCAACGAAACCGGTGTCGGAGACGCAAACCGAACCGGTGCAAGAGAAATCGAAACGCTGCAGAAGATCGCATAAGAAGAAGGAAAAGGACGAACCTATATTAAAATTCATAACACACCATTAAAAGTCAACATGACCAACACGATTGACTGCATAAAAAAAAAGATATGTAAAAAAATTCAAGCATACAAATGCGTGAATCAATTAAATTCTAAGGAACGAATACTAAGAAATTCGAGTATATAAATGTAGGAATCAATTAAATTCAAAGGAACGAAGAAGAATATGTACTTGATAAATGGCGGTGGAACGACGTGAATGGCGTTTGTGAGAATGGAGATGGTGAGTGTTCAATAATTAACATATGATAAAAGTACCCTTTGGAAGAGGTGTTTGCATCACATGGTATGGCAACCTTTTAAATAGTCACCACTATTGAACCATCATGATCGTTCATATTTATATATATGTGATTTAGCAAACCATCACAGCCATTTGAAGAGCATTATACATGTTAATTTGTTAATCAAACCATCATGTCTGTTTATCAAGAAATAAACCAACGCCTCTCCTTAAACTGACCACGATCCATCTCACAAATCCAGGCCGTGTCTTGAATCATCACGTTTGGTAGCGATTCAACCACTGTGTCACCTAGCCATATGAAAAGCTCTTAGCACGTGCCTAACCAACCACCAACACAAACTTGACACCCTTGGTGATCTTTGGAAGAACGCGGGTGTAGACATCGGAAAGTTGACATTCGCAGTGGTGGTCAACATGATGTCCAACACATGCGTGTTGTTAAACGTGACCACCTACGAGTCGGATGATATCGGGGGATTTAAAACGGCCGTGAAGACAGGAAGTTTAACATAGCGGCCATGAATGAATCCGTTGGACCATCAAAACATAAGACGACATGGGAAGGCGGTTTATAGCTGGCTTGATAAGGTGACATAACGGTTCATAAGGGTGGAGGGTGTCTTAGACACACTTGTCAAACTCATCACAACCCCTCTCTCTTCCACATCAGCGCAACTCTAGCTTTCATACCTGCTCGACCACCATGAAGCCGTTCCTACTGCGAGTTTTGTATGCTTCACTATTAAGTTGTGTATGTCACAACAACAGACGCGTGTACTAGTAACTAAAACAGGTACCTAATGCCAACCGATGGTTTTTTCTTACGCAACAAAACACCACCACGTCTGAAGAAATACTTGAATAATACCAAAGTGCAAAATGAAAACAGTCGACTTACAAACCATCAGCCAAAATAAAATGCGAATTCAAGAGTCTAAAGCTTAAGGAAAATAAGTTAAGGGAGAAAGCATAATCTGAGAGTCCAGGCAACTTTCATCTCAATCCCGATCAACCCTGCAGCGAAAACAAAGAAAGCGGCTGAGCTTGTGCAGCAGATGACAAACAACAGATAGTAATAATTTCTAAAATAGCAACGCAAACAAGCCACAATAAAAGTAAATATGATCAGAATGTTGACTCTTATGACATGAGTTTTGATGTCAACAATGGGTGGTTTCATTTGAAGCTCTGTCTATTCTATTTGTTATTACCAAACTTTTGTAATTAATTAATAGTAAAAGTATTAAGAAATCTTGGTTTAAAATTATAAATTAGTTTTCCCCATAACACATACAGAGTTTCTTTTCCATACTTTGACTTCAAAAGATACTCCCTCCCTCATATCAGAAGTAAAATTGAGAAGTCAACAAAATTACTTTATTATTATATTGATTCCATCAGGTTAAGTAAACTTATGCTAAAAAAAAATGTTTAAAAAATATATAATTTTTGACATTGAAAGTCAAACCAGCAATTCCATCAGGTTAAGTAAACTTATGCTAAAAAAAATGTTTAAAAAAATATATAATTTTTGACATTGAAAGTCAAACCAGCAACAAAGTAGCGAATTTTACCTTTTGGTTCTGACTTGGACGTTCCGGAAGGCTAGCTTATCGTTGGGGTCTGGGTGTTCAATGAGCCTGATCAACTTCCAAAACCGAAAAATCTTCTCCTTCTCTTCATCGGTCTTGAAGGATCTGCCTTTTCTAATGTTATCCGCTTCGAAAAGAGCCCTCCTTTCATCCTCTGTTTTCCCCACGATCGACACAAGAAATCTTCTTGTTGTTGAATAATTAACAGAAGAAGAAGAAGAAGAATCACATAATCGAAGCACCGATTTTGATTTTTTCCACAGCAGGGCCATTGGCTTGGCTTTGCGTCCAAACAAACTATTTCTTTCTTTCTGTAACCCTAATAGTAATTATTATAACCAACTCTTATTTATATAGAGAGTAAATTACACTATTCGTCCCTCTAGTTTACAGATATTGCAACTATGATCCTCATGGATTAAGAATTACACAACCGATCATAGTAAGTGATGACTTCGCGAAAAGGCTTGTTACTTTCACCATCTGTGCCTTAAACGTTGTGTTAATTTCACTGTTTTTTCGATGTGTAAGTTGTTTTTCATCACCACCAAATTTCGACGAATGTGTTGTTTTGTTGATTGATGGATAAGTGTTTGGGGTAGTTTAGGGTTTAAGACTAGTTTCAGTAGAATATGTTTTGTTATTCAAGTGATGGATACGATAGGAAGCGTACGGTAGCAAGTGCTAATGTGCACTGGATGTTGTTGTTGTTCAATAGAAAAAAAGTGTTTTGCAAGCGAAGTGTATGTTCGTTGAATGTTGATACCTATGCCATGGTATTAACTGAAACCTAATAAACCCATTCTGACCCATCTAAATGTAAATGTTAATTAACCCAAAACAGCCCATGACTTTCTTTGTGAAGTCCATATCAACCCAAATGTAGACCCTTGGGCCAAAATTGCCAGGTCTAAATGTGAGCATACAAAACAGCTATTTTTGGATTAGAAAAGAGTGGTAGAGATGATAGTTGAGAACCGAAAGAATCGTAGTACTCTATTGAATAAGTTTGCCGGATGTAAATTTCTATTCAGTAGTTTAGAAGGAATTGCACCGTTGCGGCTTTTCAACCAATAATCAACTAATAGTTTAATGGCCTGGGAATTTCTCTACCAAAACAATGTTACACTTTTGATGATCAAAGGCAACCCATTTGGCATATAAACATCAAAAACCAACTTCTATATGTGTAGGTTGATTAGTTAGGAACTGAACTTGATGTTGGCGGCTGTGGAGGAAGAAAACAAACAGCACGCTGCGAGGATATGTGTAGGGCTATGTGGGTGGGGTAATTTGGTAATTTTGTTCTTGAAAAGATCAGAAAATGAAAAAGGGGAATTCTATTCCCACACCTCATTATCTATTTGCACACCCTGGATTTTCAATACGCATCGCATAGATCTATGCAATGCGTATTGAAAAAGTTAAAAAACATTGCAGATTGACAGGTGCATGTGTTGTCTTCATACGCATCGTATAGGCCTATACGATACGTATTGACACCCTGAATTTTTGAAGTTTATTTTTTGTGTGTTGTGTTGGGATTTTGGTGTTTTGGGTTTGTTATTGGTGTTTATTATTAGTTATTTTTATTTTAATAAGTTTTAAAATCATTATTATTTTTATATTGTTAAGTATCGTATTATTTTTATATCGTTAAGTATCGTATTATTTTTATATCGTACCGTATCACATTTTTAACTTAATATCATACTATCGATTGTACGTAACCAAGCATACCAATCTAAACAGTTAAAATAAACAATCACAAATACAAATAAATTGAAACTGCAAATTTAATTACATAATAAGTTTGTACATACACAGGCAATTGTTCAAAATACATAAACCGTCAAAATACAACAAAAGTACAACGATCCTAAAGCTATGGATCCTGAGTGGTGGCTGACCCGCACCCTGTGCCGGCTCCGGAAGCAACTCTGGTAGCTCGTCTGGGAGAGCGGCGAGGGCGAACACCTGCCCGTTCCCTCCTATAAGTCGCTGACCGAGCCCAGGGAAGTCACGCGTCATGTGCATGCCGATCATGGTAGCACGGGTCAAAAAGCTTGGCTCCACCACGCCCCCATCCAAGAATAATTGGTCCTGTTGGGGAACAAGGCCTAAGGACACGGCGATACGTGTGATCTACGCCCCTCTAGTTTACAGATATTGCAACTATGATCCTCATGGATTAAGAATTACACAACCGATCATAGTAAGTGATGACTTCGCGAAAAGGCTTGTTACTTTCACCATCTGTGTCTTAAACGTTGTGTTAATTTCACTGTTTTTTCGATGTGTAAGTTGTTTTTCATCACCACCAAATTTCGACGAATGTGTTGTTTTGTTGATTGATGGATAAGTGTTTGGGGTAGTTTAGGGTTTAAGACTAGTTTCAGTAGAATTTGTTTTGTTATTCAAGTGATGGATACGATAGGAAGCGTACGGTAGCAAGTGCTAACGTGCACTGGATGTTGTTGTTGTCGTTTAATAGAAAAAAGTGTTTTGCAAGCGAAGTGTATGTTCGTTGAATGTTGATACCTATGCCATGGTATTAACTGAAACCTAATAAACCCATTCTGACCCATCTAAATGCAAATGTTAACCCAAAACAGCCCATGACTTTCTTTGTGAAGTCCATATCAACCCAAACTAGTTTAATACCCGTCCGGTGGACGGGTTACGTTGAACAACGTAACAAACAAAGCTAATCTATATTAAGTGTACACATTTTAGACAACGTTACAAACAAAAGCATCATTCTTTAATTTATAAAAGGAAAACGAACGTCAACAGTTTACAACCACAAAACGATAGAAAATAAAACTAATAGAGTAGTAAAATATGACATGGTGTCAGTTTAATGAAAAAGTAAACGGTAGGCAAAACATATGCATGGTAACGTACAACAACATGGGCGTAAAGTGTAATAACATTTAAACATGGTTTACTGCCTCAATTTTTTAGGCTTTTGGATCATCCTCTTTGACCTTAAAGGGGGCCTCTTTTCAACCTGCTGACTTGATGCCTCGTGCCCATCTGTATACCTGTCCAGTGGACGGGTATATTAATGGTATAATGACAATATATATATATATTTAACCCGCTGTGAGCCGTACCCATTTTGACCGAATAGTTTTGGTTTTATAAAAAAAATTAGAAACCTCTTTTCGGAGTTTATTGCTTAAAACACCTATCCATTTTCCTATCGCTACTTGACCAATATAACACACATTGAAAGTCACCCATTTGACCCGTTACCCAACCCGACCATTTTCCTGTCTGTACTTAACCAAAATAAACACATGTACTAAAAATGGCTTGTTTAACCTGAGACCCAACCCGTCCATTTTGCATCTCTGCTTATCATGATAAGCAAATTGAACGTAAGGTTAAAAGAGATTTACTAACCGTTCTTTTTAGGGGTATTCCTGTAACATATGTTTGAGTATAACCAACATGGACAAGAATTCCTAAAGTATTACTTGCTGCAAACAATGCTAAAGTTGCATGCACATCATGCAACAGTAACATTAGGGGTATTTCTGTAATATATGGTCCTGTTATGAAATCAAAGAGAATAAAAGTAGTTACTGAGTGTTTCACATCACCATGATCTTGTTTTCTTTCATTTTAGTGGAGTGTATAAAAGAGCAAATGAGAATAAAATTGCTAACAGACCACTGGCGTAAATGAACTTAAACCGATACTCCACTTTCGGTTCCTCATTTTTAGAAACTTTAATCTCTTTCCAAGCAGTGAATTAACAAACTAAATATCTATAAAAATAAATTTCAGTTGGGACGGTAACATTAATTCTATTCAATCATTACAACTTAATACAACAAAGATAGAACATCTCCATTTTCGAGTGTGTCCATAATACAAGAATAGAAGTAAAAAAAGTAACGAAGATGCCCGTAAAACAAATAAATAAAAGTTTCTATGGTCATGATAGCCCAACCACATCAAATCGCTTCAACCTCGTAATGAAGCCATGTAACAATTATTTTGAACCAAAGATCCAATAAATATGTGTGGGTTGGTCATCAAGAAGAATGTCACTTTTTTTTTTCTTTTTGCATTTTTATACTTTAAAATTACAAATTTAAATATAAAATAGAAATGTTATAAAACAACCATGTTTAATAGCAAAATACAATGTATATTTCTATTTTAATATTTAAATTGCTATAATGTACCTAATCATTTTAATTTATAGCATAAAAACATAAATTAAAATAAATAAATAGATGGGTCAACCCACCACGTTAAACCGAACCCAAGATTCAGCTAAACCCGTTTAGGCCGAAGTCAAACCCGCTTCTCTAATCCGTTTTTAGTTTGTCTGTATGTGTGTGTATAGGATCGCAAAACCTCAAGTAATAATTAATTAGTTGCCTCACCAGGTTGCATGAATGCGTCCAAATCCACTCCAAAATCATATAGCATAGGATTAACAGAAGCAAGCTTCATAGAAAGAAGCTGAAAATTTGTTTTTTTAATTCAGAATTTGCAAAGTAAGTATATTTTCTATAATACTTGACCCACATACTATAAAATTTGGGTAATAGCAACTTACAGTTTCCTTTAAAATGCTTGTTATCTTCATTCAGCCTTGTACAAGCATATTTCTAGCCCCATAAGAGCGTATCTCACAGCCTTACATGGCTGTATAACAACCCCCATATAACAAAAGTACTCCAGCCCCATACGGGTATAATTCCCTGCCCTGTACGGCTGTTTTTCGCAGCCATTTGCAGCTGTATTTCTCAAAAGTGGTCTAGCCCATTCCACAAGGCATTGTTCTCTGCTAGGTCGTTTTTTGTCCATTGATCTTCTTCCTGTTAGTAGCTCTAGTAAAACGACTCCAAAACTATAAACATCACTCATGGTTGTCAGGTGACCTGTCATGACGTACTCAGGTGCAGCATAGCCGTGTGTTCCCATCACTCGTGTACTCACATGTGTCTCGTCTCCCTCAGGGCCATCTTTGGCTAACCCAAAATCCGAAAGTTTAGCCGTATAATCCTGTTTTTGAGACCAAATCCATAACATTAAGTAAACATACTTAATAGTAACTCTTAAAAAAATTTCAATTGTAATTAACGTGTTAATTAGTTATAACCAATTTACAAAATGGACAAAGTATGTTTCTGGGTTGCCCGGCCTATACAAAGAAGGACTCATTTCAACCCAAACAACCACCTGTGTGACCCTTGAAAGATCGATAAACAAAGAGACTCACCGATCCCAATAGAATATTTGAAGTTTTGAAGTCGCGATAACGGGTTTTTCCTCCCCATGAAGAAAGGCTAGCCCTTTTGCGGCACCAAGTGCGATTTTAATCCTTGTCAGCCACGGCAAAGAAATCGAATACCCTGAATCCATCCATAAAAAAACATGATCAGCATCATTTTGTTTTTTTTATAATCAAAATTAAATAAATGCAAGAAATAAAATATTACTTCTAAATAGTTGACTCTCCAAATTGCCCCTTGCCATATATTCATATACAAGAAGCCTGTTCTAGTCTTCACAACAATAACCGATCAACTTCACTAGATGTGGATGCCTCAATTGCCCCAAAAAGGTCACCTCAGCCTATAAACAATAACAATAATCTTATTATAATCAGCAAACAATAATCTTATAAATTAATTTAACGAAAATACAATACTTGCTTACCAGCCATTCATTGTGACCTTGACCACCATCCAAATCCAAGAGTTTAACGGCAACAGGTTGCGCCTCTACTACCCCGGGCCTAAGCTTATCGTCGATGAAGCCTTTATGAACCGTTCCAAAGCCACCTTCACCGAGGTAGTTACTGAAAGCGAAATCATGTGTGATCATAGTAAGCTCGGCAAAAGTGACCTCTTGAAGGTTCCACCCAAAAGAAATGGGGAGGTTCCTCCACAAACGCTGATTTGTGGGGTTCTCATTGAGAAGATACAAATTGCAATTGACCAGAACAGATAATAAACCAAATATGAACCTTAAAATTCCAATTTCACATTAGTAATGGGCATTACCTGTTAAATTGAACCTTCAGATCCTTAGCCATATGAGAAAAAGGTTGAGTTAGAGAGAAGAAGGCACACCAACATTCACGTTTGGGAGAAATGAGGATGCTGCAAGAAGTGTGAATCCCACAACCATCAAAATAAACTACTAAAACTGCCCAAATTCGTGATTTTTTTTTTCTTCAGAAAACCCAGAAAGGCATATACCGGGAGAGATTAAATGTGATGGATTACTTACAGGTTTAGTATAGCCGATGTATGGATCAGGAAAGAGGACGTACATGCTCTTCCGGTGCGTTTCAGGGGGAGCTTGTGTCTTCTTCAATCCAAAAGCGAGATGGTGGTATATAAAGTTGTAGTTGCAAGAATTTAGGAGGAGAAAAAGGAGGAGAGTGGGGTGAAATGACAAGGGAAACCGCCACAAGAAACTTGAATTGCGGAGAACATGGGAAGAAAAGATGGAGGTAAAAAAACCGATTGGAACTGACCTGAACTGCCATCATTAGCAGTTAAAGATATGAGTTTAAAGGGCTGAGATTTAATCTCAGCCAAATCTAATGGTGAAGGTTGATTTGAGGGTTGGTTAGACTTAATGGGATCCATATATATATATAATGTAGACCCTTGGGCCAAAATTGCCAGGTCTAAATGTGAGCATACAAAACAACTATTTTTGGATTAGAAAAGAGTGGTAGAGATGATAGTTGAGAACCGAAAGAATCGTAGTACTCTATTGAATAAGTTTGCCGGATGTAAATTTCTATTCAGTAGTTTAGAAGGAATTGCACCGTTGCGGCTTTTCAACCAATAATCAACTAATAGTTTAATGGCCTGGGAATTTCTCTACCAAACAATGTTACACTTTTGATGATCAAAGGCAACCCATTTGACATATAAACATCAAAAACCAACTTCTATATGTGTAGGTTGATTAGTTTGGAATCAATATGGATGCATTCATGTGCAAGTTTGATTCTTTACATACCAACCTTTACCCTCCTTTTTTTTTTTTTTTGGGGGGGGGGGGGGGTATTTTCTTTGTAGGGTTAAGTTAAACCATTTTGATTTTTTATAATCCAAACATCAGTTAAAAGCTATAAGTTGCATCAGACAGGCTAAGAAATTTTGTGTTCAACATTTGATAGGATTTTGTATTGGATTTCTTCGGTTGGTTCCATGTAGCACTATGATTAAACCCCACTTCAAGACAGATTGAACAAATTAACAGAAACAGCAGAGATTGAACAAATCAATTAAACAAACAGCACAGATTGAACAACAAATCAAACAAACAAACAATCTGACCTGGGTGCCGGAACTGAACTTGATGTTGGCGGCTGTGGAGAAAGAAAACAAACAGCACGCTGCGAGGATATGTGTAGGGTTAAGTTAAACCATTTTGATTTTTTTATAATCCACACATAAGTTAAAAGCGATAAGTTGCATCAGACAAGCTAAGAAATTTTGGGTTCAACATTTGATTGGATTTTTGGAGTGGAACTGGAGGTCTCCCATCGTAGCGTCTGAGTTGGTGAACAGCATCGGTCAACTGTCTTCTTTGCTCGTCAATGTACAGATCTGTTCGGCCAGGGACCATTGGAAGTGGGGCGCTGATCCGGGAGGTTGTTTTACTGTTAAATCCGTCAAACAGCTTCTCAGAGCAGAAGGCAACCATGTTTCTGGTTTCACTTTGGACTGGTGCAAATGGGTCACCGCGAAGTGTAACGTTCACGTTTGGAGGTCCGTTTTGAACGGAATTCCGACGGCGGAAGCTCTTTCAAGAAGGAAAATTCATATTAAAGATTCTTCGTGCCCGTTCTGCAGCTCGAGCGACGAGACGGCTGATCATATATTTGTCTCTTGTTTCTCGGTTGCGGTTCTTTGGAATTGCATAAGTTCTTGGTGCAAGATCAGCAATATCTTCGCTTTTTCGCTGCAGGATTTGTTTGTTATTTATAAAAATCTCATCGCTTCGGATAGAAAGACACTACTACAAAAAGAGGCATTTGCTATGAAATTTTACTACGAAAAAAATGGTGGCAAATTTTGCTATGAGTTAGGTACGGATTAGCTACGAACACATTTTGCTACGAATTAGCTACGGATTAGCTACGAACTTCCGTCGCAAATGAATTTCGTAGCAAAACTCATAGCAATTCCGTAGCAAAATTGACAAAATTAATATAAACCATAAATGTAGCAAAAGCGATAGCAAAATCCGTAGCAAAACCATGAAAATAAGTATTTAGAAATAAACTAAAAAAAGTAAAATAAGATATGTAGCAAAATTGTGAAAAACAAATATAATAAAAAAAACTTAGTAAAATTGGTAGCAAAGTCCTTAGCTAAATCATAAAAATAAATATTTAAAAACTAACTAACTGAGGGTTAAAAAACGGTAGCAAAATCGGTAAGTAAATAGAGTCAGTAGAGAAATTGGTAGCAAAATCAAGAAAAATTCTTAAAAACTAACGTAGCAAAATCTAGAGCAAATCCATAGAAAAATTCATTGCAAAATCGGTAAGTAAATAGACGCTCGAAATGGACCTAATCGCGTTACGGACGACCCGAACGGTATATTATAATTATTATCTATCTACGACGTATTAGGTTTCAAGGCTCGTTACGGACCTACGCGCGATACGGACGTTTTGACTAAAAAATAAAAAAACTATATATTTACGACGTCTTAGGTTTCGACGCTCGAAATGGATCTAATCGCGTTACGGACGACCCGAACGGTATATTATAACTATCATCTATCTACGACGTATTAGGTTTCGACGCTCTTTACGGACCTATGCGCGATACGGACGTTTCGACTAAAAAATAAAAAAAAACTATATATTTATGACATCTTAGGTTTCGACGCTCGAAATGGACCTAATCGCGTTATGGACGACCCAAACGGTATATTATAATTATTATCTATCTACGACGTATTAGGTTTCGAGGCTCGTTACGGACCTACGCGCGATACGGACGTTTCGACTAAAAAATAAAAAAAACTATATATTTACGACGTCTTATGTTTCAACGCTCGAAGTGGACCTAATCGCGTTACGGACGACCCGAACGGTACATTATAACTATTATCTATCTACGACTATTAGGTTTCGACTCTCGTTACGGACCTACACGCGATACGGACGTTTCGACTAAAACACTGAAATTTTGAACCGATACGATGCGTATAGGCTGATACGTATCGTATCAGTTCAAATGTTCTTGAAAAAACACTGGAATTATGAATCGATACGTATCGTATAGGCCGATACACATCGTATCAAACCATGTGTTCTTGAAAAAAAATTAAATTTTGAACCGATACGATGCGTATAGGCCAATACGCATCGTATCGATTCAAAAGTTCTTGAAAAACCCCCAAAAATCACACTAAACCTACGGCTAAAATGCAAAATTGAAATCGTTAAAATGATGAGGGTTTGGAGATGAATACCGTACTAGTCTTCGATCTTGAAATCTCGACCGTATGACGACCGTATGTATACCACCGTATGTGTGTGTATTTGGGTGTATTTTGAGTTTTGTTTGTTTTTGGATCGTATCAACCCCCTGTGTTTTAAGGGGTTATATCGTTTTCTCATTCTATACGAATCGTATAGATCTATACGATGTGTAGTAAATTACCAACATACCCCTGTTTTTTAAATAAATCCAGGGGATAATACGCATCGTATAGATCTATTCATCTATACGATGCGTATTTGAGGTTAATACGATACAACTTTGGCCTATACGATCGTATATGCCATAGTTTGAAAATTTGGTTTTTCGTGTTTTCCTCGGTTCGACGCGTATACGAGTTGTTTTTTGACGAACTTCCGCATATTTTGTCGTTTTATGACGTATGACTTCTTCGGTGACGTTCGATTGCGTGCGAATATCGTATTTTACGATTACGTACAGTTTTGTTTGAAGTCCACTTGTACTCCATAGTGCCGTGTTATATGTATACGCTCGTGGAAAATATCAATAGTCGCGTATTTTTTTGCGAATTTTAGAGCATTATATCGTATTTTAAGGAATTTTAACATATTTTCATGTATCTTAGGGTATTTTAAGGTATTTTAGCGCATTGTAGCGTATTTTCGCGTATTTGAGCATATTTTAGCGTATTTAATTGTATTTTGAAGTAGTTTATGGTATTTTCGAACATTTTAGCGTACTTTAGAGCATTATATCGTATTTTAAGGTATTTTAACATATTTTCATGTATCTTAGGGTATTTTAAGGTATTTTAGCGCATTTTAGCGTATTTCAGCGTATTTTAGCATATTTTAGCGTATTTAATTGTATTTTTACGTATTTTACCGTATTTTTGAACATTTCAACGTACTTTAGAGCATTATATCGTATTTTAAGGTATTTTAACATATTTTCATGTATCTTAGGGTATTTTAAGGTATTTTAGCACATTTTAACGTATTTCGGCGTATTTTAGCATATTTTAGCGTATTTAATTGTATTTTGACGTATTTTACCGTATTTTCGAACATTTTAGAGTACTTTATAGCATTATATCGTATTTTAAGGTATTTTAACATATTTTCATGTATCTTAGGGTATTTTAAGGTATTTTAGCGCATTTTAGCGTATTTTGGCGTATTTTAGCATATTTTAGCGTATTTAATTGTATTTTGACGTATTTTACCGTATTTTCGAACATTTTAGCGTACTTTAGAGCATTATATCGTATTTTAAGGTATTTTAACATATTTTCATGTATCTTAGGGTATTTTAAGGTATTTTAGCGCATTTTAGCGTATTTCGGCGTATTTTAGCATATTTTAGCGTATTTAATTGTATTTTGACGTATTTTACCGTATTTTCGAACATTTTAGCGTACTTTAGAGCATTATATCTTATCTTAAGGTATTTTAACATATTTTCATGCATCTTAGGGTATTTTAAGGTATTTTAGCGCATTTTAGCGTATTTCAGCGTATTTTAGCATATTTAATTGTATTTTGACGTATTTTACCGTATTTTCGAACATTTTAGCGTACTTTAGAGCATTATATCGTATTTTAAGGTATTTTAACATATTTTCATGTATCTTAGGGTATTTTAAGGTATTTTAGCGCATTTTAGCGTATTTTCGTATTACAAATTAATCAATATAATGCATTGATTTGACAATAAACGAATGGAATACATTATACAAATAAATTATTCATTAAAATTACAAATCAATCAATAATAAGCAATGTAGGGTCAATGTTAGGCTTCCTTAGCATATCATACCACGCTATCTTTTCCGTGTAGTTTTCCGTCCAACGTAAAGCTTCTTCGCGCGCGCGTTTACTCCACGTAAGGTTCGGTGGCGGCATTGGATAGTCCCCTTCAAGTCTGACGTGGATGAAATGACTACCATTAACAAATAACAGTGAAACGAACTGATGGGGGTCACGTGCGTACTTTGGATCATATAAGGGAAATACAGTAGAACAACCTCGGGTGTCTAATATGTGAACAATCACACCAAACTTATTGGCAAGAAGGAGAGCTGCTTGAGGCATCTCCATCCAATTTTCCCTGGGTGCCATTCCAACCCCAGTAAAATCTATTCTCTGTACTTGTAGGTCGTAGTCCCCTGGTAATTTACTATCGAAGACGTACTTCCACATTTCTTTGTTCGGACCCGCCAGCTCTTCAAATAATTGGTTTCGAATATACCCAAAGTAATCTTGTTCCAACCCTAAACCCACAGCCGCCGCCCAAAACCCACAATGTCCATCCGGCCTGACATCTTTTATTCTTGAAATGTAGGGGTGTAACACTTATTAAATTTGTGTTTTGTATCTGTGCGCATGTTCAAGCATCCCTCATCAGTGATTAACAGAAAGGCATTGCCCTTGCTAGGCTCTTCTTCACGTGAAGATGTTGAATGACCGCGTCTATTTAACGACCTTTGAGCCTTTAGAGACATTGCAGACGTAGACGGTATTAGGGAATCTTGGGACGGTACATAAGAGCTATGTCGAGGAGGGTCACACCTACTTTGTTGTCTGGGAAGCCCAACTGAGCTATCTCTAGCAGCTTGCTCTTTTCTTTGTTGTTGGACCTTGGAAGTTGGCCATCCGCGAGTGTTTTCTTGTACGACAGGCGGTTTTTTGTCGCTCATATATGGGTTTACCACCGCCATGATCTTCGATAAGACGATTTTCCTCACTTGCGGGGGTTGGGTAGACAATTTTTGTTTCACATATTCTAATTGTTTGTCTACATCAACATCTTCCTCATCAAAATTTGATGGGTTCAGGTCAAGTTTTCTCCAGAAAATGTCTATATCTTCGAGCTGAATGACGCAGTCTGCAAAAAAAAGAGCATTAGACAATTATATTAAATTAAGACAACAAAACATTTGTTATAAGTCTATAAGTACCTGTATTCTGCAATCTCTCCAGGCGACAGCCACATAACAACCCGACACCCGAGTACAGCTGGCAGCCACATGTTGATCCGAATGACCGCAACGTGTCTATTCTCCGTGTTAGATTGTTTTCCAATAGGTTAAGAGCATGGATGGAAACTTTAAGAAGTAGGTTGCAAAACATAGGAATCTGAAGGTGGCTGTTCATTCGCTTGGTGCGGCTTTCTTCCAAGGATTTCTTTATTTGCGCATATTGCTTTAGTACCAAGGTGTCCACCTTTTTCACCAGCGTTTCCAGACTGCATCTCGGTGTAGTAAGCTGTTTCTTTAATGAAGCATGTGTGCCTTCAGCTCTGTTTGTTGTAGTTTGGAAGAATGTCAGGGTTTGATTGGTCCATGCAGATACGAATAATTGTCTGGAGGTGCTTAGCCAGTTATTCCATAGGTAATCAAAAACATCTGAAAAAAAAAATAAACATATTCAAATTATATATCAATTTGTATGAATGTATTTACTTAGAGAGAACATACATGTACGTTGTTGACAAGGTGTCTCTGAAGGTTGAGGACGTTATATTTGTATAACTCTTCGGTAGCGGAATTACACACTGTTTTCCACTGATTTATAAAGGCATCCCAATCTTGCCCATTAAACGAATTCTTGCAGTGCTTCACAATATTTTGCAAGATGTGGAACCTGCAGAGATATCTGTGTGCGCCAGGGAATATTTTTCTACACGCATTTATCAGTGCCTGGTCCCTGTCCATTAGAATTACACACGGCTCCATGCACACGTGCAGCATAGACCTGACCCTCTCCATGACCCAGACGTACGTTGCCTCCTGCCCGTTTGAAAGAAATGCATGTGCAACACAGAAGGTGTGGTTTGTCGACGTCATACCCACAACTTGCAAAAACGGAAGATTGTACATGTTAGTCTTGTAGGTAGCGTCGATCATAAGCACATGCGGGAATGCCCTCCACATTTCAAAGGACTTATCGTGACAGAAAAATACATGCTGAACGACGTTGGTGGAAGGTTCCGCCTGTATGTAATAGGTCATCTATTTTTCCTGGAGGATTTGTTCTAGTCGCTGCATGGGAGACAGTTTTTTCTCGAACTTCGCGACCCTAATATTTTGGCGAGCGTTGTGTATGTCTTTCGGAACACATTTGTTCTCAGGGTTCTGCTCGGTTACGGCCTTCCAGATTGTATGGGGCTGTATGTCTTGATATGTCAGCTCTTGCACCAGCCTAAACTCATTAGGAGTAAGCCTCCTGGCATACGCGTAACCCTCCAGATGTTCAGCAGGGCCGTGGTTGTGCGCCTCGTTAAAATTTTTGTTCAAATAATCTATCCGCCAAGCCCGATGACTTTGGTCGAGACGACCTATCACCATAAAAGGGCACGCGGATTTTTTGCTGCCGGTTTTCCTAACCGTGGCCTTACTCTCATGCTCGCCGCTATGACAACATTGGAGCAACACCCGGTTATCCTTGGACCGTCTGCTAACAATTATGTATCCGTTGGCTAAACCCCTTCGTTTTACCCAACTTTCCAAATCATCGCGAGATAAAAAAACCTAAAAATATAACAAGTAATTTAATAAAATACAACAATTTTGAATGTACTTTTTTAAAAATTCTTAAAAAAATATAACAATTTTAATTAATTTTTTAAAAACATAACATTTTAATTAATTTTATAAAAATATAACATTTTTTAATTATTTTTTATGCTATTTAAAAAATATAACAATTTTGAAGGTATTTTTTCTTTACAATTTTTTATTATTGTGCAAATTATTATTGTTTTTTATTGCGAGGAACGTGCGAATTATGCATCGGTTTTGAAATGAACGAGGTAACAAGTATTGAAACACATAGAAATTGAGATAAAGTAAAAGAGAGGCTTGATAAGACATCGGATTGTTTCGGGTTTAGAAACTTCGACTATTCCAAAGTGAATCGAAAGTCCTTTCAAATTAGGGAAACGTGCTTTGGCCTATAGGTAAAATACTCTCGTCGAGAAGCGATTAACAGTACTTTACCCTTCCAGTTACTACACGTCCCTAATCGATTGAAAAATTGAAACTTTGGCGGGATTGAAAATCAAGGAACGGGATTAGTCGACAAGATGCGGGTTTCACCCCTAACTTGAAGATTTCGTACCATAAGTGTGGTTGGTATTCGTCAGGTCAAGAAAGTTAATTCCGACACTTTGACGAGGGTCCACTAGAGTTTGAATTGGAAACTTACCGTCAAGATGTGGATCTCACTCCTAACTTGATGGCGTAATTTCGTGCAAAATTGAATAAACGGATTGAGAGTCATTCACCAAATTATGGGTTTCACGCCTATTTTGGTGAAATCATCTCGTTTGTATAATACGAGTGTCTTCAACTCTTCAACGAATATTTTAATAAATATTCAAAAAAATATTTTAATGTATTTTTTTATAATATTTTAAAAAATATAACAGGTTTAATTAAATTTATAAAAATATTTCATATAACATTTATTAATTAATTTTTATCCTATTTGAAAAATATAACAATTTTAATGTATTTTGTATTAACAATTGTATAATAATTTTTTAACAGAAAAAAATATAACATTTAACAAAAATATATATCGTTCGTACCTGATCAGTTTTGTACGAAACTTCAGGGTAAGCGGGTGTCTCGTCACCCAATGACTCTTGCACGGGTGGATAGTCACCCAATGACTCTTGCACGTAAGATGGCTGACCAAGGTCTTCTTGTACTCCCGAGGGACCACTAACGAAAACGTTATTGCCATATTCTTCCTGTCCGTACGAGGGAACGTAACCGGGTTCATAATACGGAGACCTATAACCTTGATCATGGCTACACGCGTTCAAATCTGGTAGCAACGGTTGGCGGGGTATAGCAGACTAAAAAAAACCAACAGCTAAAAGGTAATGGTAAGTTTAACGCCAAATAGAAAAAAGTAAATATATATACTTACCTCGTTGAGGTCTGGCAACAACGATTCATTATGACGGGGACGATAGCCGGACACGACCTCGTGCGCGTGATCATCATTTCCACCCCAATCGTAAGAATCAGGGACATTAGACCCCGCCTAATACAAACGGTGTGCTAAGTATTTCATAAACAACAAAAAAAAAAACAGAATAAGTTAAAAAAAATGATATACCACAATGCTATCTGAAATAAACGTGCTCGTGTCCGCCTCAAACGGCTCACCGAAAACATAGTTGTACCAAGACATGTTTGTTAGTGAATGTGAATATATAACGAAGACGATATATATTGTCTTCTTCGTCGTTTAAATAGGGGAAGAAGAATTCAAATTCATAATAGAATACGAGTCGTATAGCCCTATACGATGTGTATAGGGCATACGTCAATCACTTTACGTCACTCAACAGTGACAGAAAGCTGATCTTCCTTTGTAAAAAAAGTAATATGCATTGTATAGGCCTATACGATGCGTATTACTTTAACCCCCCGTGACACAGTGTCAGCCTTTGACTGGCACAAAATTAATTAACCAACTCAATACGCATCGTATAGGCCTATACGATGCGTATTGAGGGTATCGATTTAATAAGCCAAGGTGTGCCAATAATACGACCCAAATGAAATATGTGTAGAGCTTTGTGGATGGTCCATTTAGTCCCCAAACAACAAATCTAAATGTTTTAGCATGTCCAAGTTAGAGACTAAATGCATTACCGGTATGAATAAATAGTATTGGGTACGAGTACCGGTATCCGTCTTTACCAAATCGGGTGTATTTTCGGTACTGGTTCGGCACCGGTACTCACCGATTTTTATCCTCAAATACCGGTGCCGTACCAGTACCGACCGATACCGAGCCGTACCGTACCGTATCAGGTATATCGGTACCGGTACACACTTTTGGAGATTTCGGTAACGGTATTTTCGGTATCGGTTGGTACCGAGCTCATTAAATCCTGTAGCAACGTAGCATTGCAAATAATTGCACCGTTTTAGATTATTTTTCATACACACAGTAACTTCATTAAGGGATGAACAATTCTCCTATATATTAATTTTAGAACTGAATGAACAGTAAGTTCATTAAGGTATGAATAAATAGTATTTGGTACAAGTACCGGTACCCGCTTTTACCAAATCGGGTGTATTTTCGGTACTGGTTCGGCACCGGTACTCACCGATTTTTACCCTCAAATACCGGTTCCGTACCAGTACCGAGCCGTACCGTACCGTATCAGGTATATTCGGTACCGGTACACACTTTTGGAGATTTCGGTAACGGTTTTTTCGGTATCGGTTGGTACCGAGCTCATTAAATCCTGTAGCAACGTAGCATTGCAAGTAATTGCAACGTTTTAGATTATTTTTCATACACACAGTAACTTCATTAAGGGATGAACAAATAGTATTGGGTACCGGTACCGGTACCCGCTTTTACCAAATTGGGTGTATTTTCGGTACCGGTATTCACCGATTTTTACCCTCAAATACCGGTGTCGTACCAGTACCGACCGGTACCGAGCCGTACCGTACCAGGTATATTCAGTACCGGTACACACTTTTGGAGATTTCGGTAACGGTATTTTCGGTATCGGTTGGTACCGAGCTCATCAAATCCTGTAGCAACGTAGCAATGCAAGTAATTGCACCGTTCAGATTACTTTTCATACACACAATAAGTAAACTGTATTTCGTTTGATTGAGATTTTATATACACAACTTATTTTGCTTTCTTTTTTGTCTTTTTTCTGTAATGAATGAATTGTAGCATGTAAAATTAACTTAGATATTTAGATCATTGATGAGCAAATCGTATCAAATCCTGTAATCAAACCAGTATCGTATCGGTACCAAATTTACTATTACCAAATCATTTTCGTTACCAATTTGGTACCCACCTTTTGGCGTTTTCAGAATCGTTACTTTCGGTTCGGCACCGGTCTAGCACCATAC
Organism: Helianthus tuberosus; assembly: GCA_030545235.1. Lineage (NCBI taxonomy): Eukaryota > Viridiplantae > Streptophyta > Magnoliopsida > Asterales > Asteraceae > Helianthus > Helianthus tuberosus. The sequence goes on along the minus strand of CM060381.1, from coordinate 6,097,765 downwards.
CTGTATTTATTGATTTTTACCTTCAAATACTATACCGTATTGTACCGAGCATTTTCGGTGCCGATACCTAATTTCAATGATTTTCCGGATCGGTACTTTCGGTGCCGTTACCGGTACCGAGTTCATCCATATTTTAACGTGTTAGCACCGTAATAACTAAATTGAAAACAACCGAATTTTCAACGTGTAGGACGTGTGGGTCCTATTATTATATATTAGGTTATTTAAAATCGCTTTTTTTAGGACGAAGTGACCATCCTTACCATGTCATTTTTATTTATGTTTTGATATTCGGTATCTGCTGCTGACACGCGTTTTGCAGACATTGGGTCCTCGCCGCAACGCGCGGGCGAAAAATCAACTAGTTTAATTAAATTATAAACAATAAATATTAGGACTATATATTTAACCTATAATTATTAACTAGATTTTTATATGTAATTTTAACGTTTAGGGTATTTCCCCTATTTTTCCTTGTGCGTTATCTTTGCAGAATCCTTATTACCAACTTATTTATATAGAGAGTAAATTACACTATTCGTCCCTCTAGTTTACAAATATTGCAACTATGATCCTCATGGATTAAGAATTACACAACCGATCATAGTAAGTGATGACTTCGCAAAAAGGCTTGTTAATTTCACCATCTGTGTCTTAAACTTTGTGTTAATTTCATTGTTTTTCGTCACATTTCGATGTGTAAGTTGTTTCTCACCACCAAATTTCGACGAATCTGTTGTTTAGGGTTTATGACTTGTTTCAGCAGAGTTTGTAAGTGATGGATACAATAGGAAGCGTACAGTAGCAAGTGCTAACGTGCACTGGATATTGTTGTTGTTGTTGTTCAATAGAAAGTGTTTTGCAAGTGAAGTGTAGGTTTGTTGAATGTTGATACTGTATGATTTGGTTGCCTGTTGGTTCAGTTATTTGAATTCTAGGGTTTGTTCACATTAATCCTTGAAAATATGAGGGACTTTATGTCACAATTGGTAGTTTGAATTTCTACTTCCTTCTGTTGATAGTGATCTCACTTTATCTTGTTATGTTAAAGCGTGTGTTACTCTCTTTATGATATCAGGAAACAAAAAGGCTCATGTTTGTTGATAACTCTGTTGTTGATTCTTCGGCGACTGATTGGAAGCTTGACGTGGAGAATAAAAACAATCGAGGTATCATTAATAAACCACCATGTCTTCGACTCCGTCCGGCAATGTCAATACCGGAGCTTGAGTTAACTTTTCTTTTAGCGTTTGAAACGCTTTCTCTTGATCAGCACCCCAAATGAACTTTTCTTTCTTCCGTGTTAGCTTTGTTAGCGGTGACGCAATCTTGGAGAAATCTTGAATGAATCTCCTATAGTATCCCGCAAGCCCCAAAAAGCTTCTAATTTCTGAAGGGTTCTTCGGGGAATTCCATTTTGACACAGCCTCTATCTTTGACGGGTCCACCAAAACTCCGTCGGCACTTATGACATGGCCAAGAAATTGTACCTCTCGTAACCAAAAGGCACATTTAGAGAATTTTGCATACAACTTCTCTCGTCTAAGTGTCTCTAACACTTCTTGTAAGTGGTGTGCGTGTTCAGCTTCACTTTTCGAATACACCATGATATCATCGATAAACACGATGACCGACTTATCCAACATTGGCTTGCAAACCCGGTTCATGAGGTCCATGAAAGCCGCGGGTGCGTTTGTTAGTCCAAATGACATCACGAGGAATTCGTAATGTCCGTATCTCGTGCGGAAAGCCGTCTTCGGCACATCTTCTTCTTTGACCTTTAGTTGGTGATACCCCGATCTAAGGTCAATTTTTGAAAACCAGTTCGCACCTTGTAGTTGGTCGAATAAATCATCTATTCTCGGGAGCGGGTATCGGTTCTTTACCGTGAGTTTGTTTAACTCCCGGTAATCGATACACATGCGCATGCTCCCGTCTTTCTTTCTCACGAACAATACCGGTGCGCCCCAAGGAGACACACTCGGCCTTATGAATCCCTTGTCAAGCAGGTCTTGAATTTGGGATATCAGCTCTTGTAATTCCGACGGTGCGAGTCGGTACGGGGCCTTTGCTACAGGTTTCGCGCCCGGAATCAATTCGATCCCTAACTTTATTTCCCGTTCAGGCGGTATCCCCGGTAAATCCTCCGGAAATACATCTTCATAATCTCGTACTACCGGTACATCTCCAATCTTTCGTGATTCTTTTTCGGGCTCATTAGCGTATATCATGAATGCCTTGCATCCTCGCTTCATAAGCTTGTGAGCTTTCAACATTGAGCATACTATGGGGTTGCCTCCTTTTTCGCCATAAATGGTGACGTGTTTTCCGCTCGGAGATGTTAATTTTATCTCTTTACGAAAACACACGACCTTTGCATGGTGTTGAGATAGCCAATCCATTCCAACTACTACTTGAAATTCTCCCATTGACATCGGGATTAGATTTATCAAATATTCTTTGTCATCAATGCTCAGTTTACAGTTTTTACATACATCACAAACAATGAAGCTCTTGTTATTACCTATCTCTACTTCTAAGGGCACAGGTAATTTTGTTAGAACAAATGAAGGATGTCGAATAAATCCATATGAAACAAAGGATTTATTCGCACCCGTATCAAATAACATGCGTGCAGGAATCGAATTTACAGCAAATATACCTGAGACCACGTCAGGTTCAACCTTTGCTTCTGCGGCGGTCAATTGAAAAGATCTTGCCTTTGCTTTAGGGGCTTCACCTTTCGGGTTCTGCTCATCCTTCTTTCCAACCAGTTCCGGGCATTCTGACTTTTTGTGACCCGTTCGATAACAATTGTAACAAACTGTCACTTTCTCCGGGCACGATATAGCCATATGTCCCGTTTTTTTGCATATGGGACATGGCTTATCTTTGTAACGGCATTCGCCTTTATGACCCTTTCCGCAGATTCTGCAACTTGGCGATCCACCTTTCGTATCAAATTTCTTTGCGGTTTCGTTTGTTCGTGCCTTCTTAGTAGGGCTTGGGTTTACATCTTGTGCTTTCCGTTCACCCCTTTCAATGCTCTTTTTCAGTTCGATCTCCCTTTCCCGAGCAGCATTTATGATCTCGGTAAGGGTCTCGTATTTGGAAGGGGTGATAAATTCCCTATACTCAGCACTTAACATGTTATGGTAGTAGTATATCTTTTGTTCTTCATTCGTTACTAGATCATCGCAAAACTTCATCTTATCCATAAACGTTGCCGTAATCTTGTCTATGGTCTCACTCTTGTGCCTAAGTTGCATGAACTCCTCCTTGATTTTATTCATAACCGCCTTGGGGCTATGATGCTTAAGAAATGGCGTCTTGAATTCTTCCCAAGTCATGACCTTAGCAGCTTCAATACCGATCTCTCTCTTTTTGTTATCCCACCAATCTTTCGCTTGACTCCTTAGTTGACCCGTACCATAGGCTACGTAGTCATCTTCATCACAATGGGTCCTCTCGAATACCCCTTCGATATCACTTAGCCATCGTTGGCACACTATTGGGTCAACCTCCCCATTATATATTGGTGGTTTACAGGCCATGAATTACTTGTATGAACAAGGCTTTCGTCCTCCATGCTTTTCCTTTGCTACATTTGAATCATCTTCCAATTTCTTGATTCTATCTTCTACTATTGATAAAACTGTGTTTTGAATTTTATCAATAAAGCCCGACAAACTGTTTTCGATCGCCTTTCCAACCTCTTCGGCAATCACTTCCCTCATTTGTTCGGTGACTCTTGGCACCGCATTATCATTACCTCCATCAGCCATCTCTATTTCTGAAATGTTTACATAGGTTGTTAAACATTCCATTTATAACACATGCTTTACTTGTTTTGATTTAATCAAGTTCATAACTTGATTTAATCGTTCTTGTTTTGATTCAATCAAGTTCATAACTTGATTTAATCATTCTTGTTTCAATTCAATCAAGTTCATAACTTGATTTAATCATTCTTGTTTCATGCATTTCTTGTTTTTGAGTGAGCTTACACACTCTTTTCATGCATATTTGTTCATTTCTCATTCTTTACGTAGTACATAATTTATTAACAAAATAAATTAGTTCTTACCGGACGATCGATCAAGCTTGAACCGAACACTTTGTTAACAACCTTAGGCTCTGATTACCAACTTGTAACACCCTTAAATTTTTACTTTAATTAATCAAAATATTTTATACATTTTATACCAAAAGATATTTAATTAACATAAGTTTCATAAGTAGCATAAACCTTAGTCAACTAATGACTAAGTTGGAACATTCAAAATTCGTTTAAGAAATTGTTTACAACCCATGAACAAAATCTAAGTATGATTAAAACATTGCGGAAGCTTCAAAAATCGTGTTCGGTTCTTCATCATTCGCTTGACCGCCATTCGTAAGATCCACCTTATTACCTATGGTCAAAATCTTTAAAACATTAGACCTGACACAGTTATATAGCACATAAATATAAAATCCAACATCAAAATCTAAATAACAAAATAATGTTTTGTTTTCTGATTCCACCGTAACTTACGGTGTGACCGTAAGTTACGGTAGATTTTGGAATTCCTTGGTCACCGTAAATCAGGGGAAAGCCACCGTAAGTCTTTCATCTCTACCGTAAGTTACGGTACTACCGTAACTTACGGTAATACCTGGAAATCTCTATTTTGTTTGATTTGTTTATTACACTCAAACCCAAATCTCGGATTTCGCTTTTCTAGCACACCAAAACATTAAATCTTCGTATTTCTGATATGTTATATAATAACCAACATCAACAATCAATCTATTATGTTCCGGAGCATTAACCATGCCTTATATGATTATTCGACCCGTTTGGCTAGTCTAAGGAATCCTCCTTTGTGACTACTACCAACGAGTTCCAACCAAATTTGACTTATCGTTCAATGTAGCGACATCACCGCTTAAATTCAAACAACTCTTATTCAAAGATTCAATTACACATTTTATAATCATCAAAATCTATTTAATGTAACGGGTCAAGTTACATACCTTAGTGTACGCCCTTCAACCGCAAATCACCACCGGCTTGTCCACTCGACGTTCCAGTATCCTTTCCTATAGAGTTCAATTCAAGACATGTTTAGAACTCTTGGTTTCACTTACATAACGCACACTTTGTCATACATCATAGTTATGCGTTTTTAACTTAACAATTCAGTTTCAAGCCTTCTTTGAGGCATTTCAACAAACACTATAAGGGCAGAATTTCTACATCTTTCATATTCATGTTTATAGCTTGCTAATTAGTTAACTTAACTTCAATAAAGCCATCATATAGCATTTAAACATCATACTTTTCTGAAATTACCTTCTAAGATCGAATTACACTAGAACAATCATTCTAAACCCTAGTGTTCATCTTTATCATGTAAAACCCACAACCCACCTTCAAGGTGTTCATGGAGTTTCCTAAATTTGGTCATGATTTCACATGTAATTGGCTAGGTTTCACTTCTAAACACCATATCAATTCTAATCTAACCAAATAACACACATGCAACATCTAATTTCAGATTTTCCAAAATCATGAGAATTTCAAGTTAAGAGATTTCATCAGATTTTACATACCTTACAATCCTCTTGTGATGAGGATTACGATTCTAAGCTCAATTTTCGATTTCAACTTGTATTAATCCTTCAATTTGCAAGATTAATGAAATTTTTAGGGTTTTGGAGGAGTGGGGATCGCCCCCTGCTTCACTTGATCGACCAGACACACCTCAAATGGTGTGTTTGGTGAGTTTTATTATAATTCAGCATTTAACTTTCATTTTTGGGCAAGCTTAGTCCCTCATTTATCATCTAACTTTAAGTACTAGTGTTTTTAACCTAATGTTAGTTATTTCTAGGCTTGTAATTTTAACTAGGTTAAAATTTCTAGATGGTCAATTCTTGTTTATGAAATTCTTAAATTTCTAATATAAAGATTTATATTTTCGGGGTGTTACAGACATGCCTTATTTAAATCGGTGAAATCGACACATACCCTCCACTTTCCGTTTTTCTTTTGAACAACAACCACATTGGCCAACCATCTTGGATACTTGACCTCTCTAATCATACCTGCTCGGAGTAATTTCTCTACCTCCTCCTGGATAATGGCATTTCTTTCTGGTGCAAATTTCCTTCTCCTTTGATGGATTGGTTTGAAGGACCTATCAATGCCAAGTTTGTGAGTGATTACATCTTTAGATATACCTGTCATGTCTTCGTGTTTCCATGCAAAGGTAGTCTTTCTCCTTTTGAGGAAGGATATGAGGTCTTCCTTCATTTCGCCAAGGATCCCTGATCCTATATAAACTATAGATTCAGGATCATCAGGATCCATAAGGATTTCTACTATGTCCTGTTCTCTTGCCTCCAAGACATCCCTTGGAGGACACTTTGATTGCTATTGCTCCCTAGACTTTGATGTTGGTTTCATTGATGAGGTGTAGCAGTTCTTAGCTTCTTGCTGATCACTATCAATCTTCACTATTCCCCAAGGACTAGGAAGCTTCACACATTGATGATAAGTGGATGGAACTGCATTCATATCGTGTATCTAAGGCCTGCCAAGGATCACATTACAACAAGATAAACGGTCAATAACACAAAACTTTTGGTAAGAATGTAGGCCTTCGATATAGATTGGGAGTTTAATGTCCCCCAGAGTATTCTTAGTCTCGCCACTGAATCCCACGAGCACAGAGGATCTTGGTATGATGTCGGATTCAGGGATGTTCATCTTCTTGAGAACATCAAGCTGGATAATGTTCACAGAGCTTCCTCCATCTATAAGGATCCTGCGAACAAAATGGTTAGAAATAAAAAGAGTGATAACCAAACCATCATGATGAGGATCCTGGATGTCAACACGATCATCCTCATCGAAAGTTATAACTTTTCCTTCGGAGACACTGGATGTTCGAATGGGTCTATCTCCATTATCCATCTTGGTTTCCTTCGCATGTCTTTTGGCTGCAGAGAAGGATGTTCCACAAATGTCTGATCCTCCAGAAATAAAGTTTATAATTTGTGCATCTGCTGGAGGGGCTGGAGCTTTCTCTGGGATCCTTTCAGGAACCTGAGTCCTTGACTTCTTTCTCCCCAATAATTCTTTCAAGTGCCCCTTGCTCAACAAGTATCCAATTTCTTTTCTCAATGCGATGCATTCTTCTGTGAGATGCCCAAAATCTTCATGGTATGCACACCACTTTGACTTATCTTTAGTTGCAGCTGGTCTATCATTTTTTTCTGGGCCATCTAGCTTTATCACCTAAATTCTGCATCGCAAGGATTAGTTCATTGTTATGAACGGAAAAACAATATTCAGAGATTGGAGGATAATCCTCATCATCCTCTTCTTGTTCAACAACATGCACATTCTGGTTATCAGATTTATTATAGGATCTGAACTTGTTGTTCTTGAATGAGGATCCTTGCTTCTCTTCCTTTGAGGATCCTGCTAACCTCTCCTGGATCCTTTTGTCATCCTCTAGCCGGATGAACCTAAGGGCCCGGGTTCTTACCTCATCTAGGTTCCTGCATGGTGTCATAACAAGATCATCATAGAATAACGAATCCCTAAGCAGTCCCATTTTAAAGGCTTCAACAGCCGTAGCTGTTTTGGTCAAAAAATCTGTTGAGGATAGTGCAACCAAACTCTTTGTTACGGGGAATGATGCTCAAAATGTGTAACAGCGATGAAGATCACTTCAATGTAAATTGCACAATCAACACAAGGATTTATACGGGGAAAAAGCCCTTGATCAAGAGTTGATCTCCGGCACAAAAAACCCCAGGTGATGGAAACTACCGATCACCAAGCTCAAATAAATGAATTAATGTTTACAACTTCGGATAGTAACGAGCTAGGTACAAGGATCACTACGGTGGAATGTGTAAAAAGTGTATGTAATTGCTTAGTGTTTGAACGAGAGCTTGTATGAGTTTTTGTACGAGTGTGTGTAACTGCAAAAATGACTAAGTGTTTTCTACTAGCTCGTTACTCCCATTTTAAAATAGAAATAACCACCTAAACTAATTATCCGACTTTCGTGCCAAGCCTCCACGTTCTCCACAACGTCTATTTTTGGTCAAGCACGTGCAGAATAGTTTAGGAATATTCTCCAGGAATGTCGCCAAGACTTGGTCAAGCTCGTTATACCTGCGAGATAGTACAATACATAAATAAACAATCGTCAGTACGAGGATCCTTAAAGTGATCCATGATCCTGATCCTGAAGCTCTTCTGAGGATCACCACCTGTCACAGAAGTAAGGATCACCAGTTAGGATAACGAATAAGGATCACTAATTGTTAGAAAATCCTCCCCTAACAATTGCCCCCAAAATATAAGGAGTGAAATTGTAAAATTAGCGAGTTATGTTTTCTTGATCTTATCCGTAACAAACTAACGGATATATAGCCGTTAAAATAGAACTAGCCGTTGCGATGATGATGTCACGGAAGTGACAATCCTGCAGAATCATAATTATAAATAGAGATATAGATAGGATCAATATGCATTCAAATCCGAAATAAACTCCCTTTATAATCTCAGTTGAAGATCAATCAGGTATCTCTTTCTCCTCTTTCTTCCTTTCTTTATCTTCATCACTTCGAAAATGTTGCTCCGAAGTTCCCCGGCCAAGGATCACAAAAAGGATAGCCCCTTGAAGGGTCAGAAGATCATCAAGGACTCAGTGAACGAGAGGTGTTGCTTTAACGATGCACAAATAGATAACATCCGTCACCGTTTTCCGGCGAATGTCTTTTTCAAACCTTTCGATCCAACTGCCCTGAGCGACTATGTTTCAGAAACATGGGTTGCTTTTCCAGTTACTCCATTTGCTATAGGGTACACCTATCCTTTCCCGGAATTCACACAATCCTTCTTTTCCCTTACCGGCATATCTTACATTCAAGCCATGCCGATGATTTGGAGGGTTTTATACACCCTAGAGAGGATCATCGAGCAGGAAGGCGTTGATTTAGGAATGTCAGAACTGGCGGAACTGTATGATCTTACTACCTTTGGATCCCACCGTTATTTGTTCAAACGAAAACCCAGTGCAGATCATCCTCTTCTCAAAGTCACCAAAAACGACAAAGATTGGAAACGTCGCTTCTTCTTTGTAAGAAGGGATACCATTTCAGATGGAGAGCATTTACCAAGAACATGGTCCACCCATGGTAGGCCGGAGGATCCTGGGAAGGATCACCAGATGGTCATGTTTTTGTAATAGGATCACTAACCCCTTATTTGTCTTGTGTCATGCAGCCATCTCTGTTTCACATCTCATCACAACACCCGCAACCAGGGAAAGACTTGCTGCTTTCTGGGGACTCGACCCTGAAACTAGAACTTTTAAGACAATAACCCAAGACTCACAGGAGGTATCCTCAGGCTCTGTCACAATGTCAAGTAAGTATCCTTGTTTAAGATTTAAATAAATAGTTAAATGTATATTAAGAAAAGATACTTATCTTGTTTTGGTTGTGTAGGTGCTGGAAAATCTGCCAAAGCTGCTTCAAGGTTCAGTGTCACCGATCTCACCACTGTCAAATCCTCCAAAAGGAAGGTTCCTACCAGCCCCACAGCTTCAATCCCCAAGGCACCCCTCAAAGGAAAGGGAATCAAGAGGAGAAAGGCCTCTGAGGCTGAGGATTTGCAGGGTCTGCCTCTAATTCGCCACCAATTCCTTGAGTACTTTAATGATGTGAGGATCACTGTCTTTGCTCATATATTCTGTTGACATATCCTGCTGATATATCCTGCTGATATATCCTACTGACCTGAGAATCACTTAATTCTAACCTTATCCTTTATCCTCTTTACAGAAATTCGCTGAGATCGAGGATTACGTCGGCCATGTTGAGGATCAAGATAAGAAGATTGCCGACCTCCAGCAGGTTGCTGTGCTCAAGGATCTTGCACTTGCTGATCTTCAGAAGGAACTCCAGGATACCAAACAGAAGATGGCTAAGGTACTGGTTAATTTTGACTATGAAAGGCAGGAGATCACAGATGATGCTAAAGTTTCTGCCGCCATAGCAATGTACAAAACCAAGCTTCAAATGGCCTTGGAAGCTCAGGATCCTGCCTTTGACAAAAGTAGCTGGGAAATTGAAGAATGGAAGGCAAGGCTGGCTGAATTGGGTGATGAAGAGGAGGCTGGAGAGATCTTGACAATCGAGGCTGGTAGCAAGGATGAAGCTGGTGAAGCAAGTGGAGCCGGAGGTGGTGATGCAGCGAAGGTTTAGGCTGCTTGATTGGGCAATGATGGACATTTCTAGACGTAGCCGGAGCCCAATTTTTTAAGTTTGTTAGTTTGTTTTGGTGATGGTGTTTTTTGTTGAACAATGATGGGTTGTACTAAACAATAGGTTTTTAGGATTAAAGGTCATGTATGATCCTTTGGACAATAGGCAGGATTGCAATTGGTGGAGGGATCCTCTGTTTGGGGGATGAAGCCATTGTGATCCTGCCGCCTCTATATTCCTGCACTACCTTTGAACTCATTATCATGGACACCCTTTACCTACCCCAGCGGACGGGCCACGTTTTGCTGGTAGATGCTCGGGTAGTTAATTTTGATAACCTTTAAAGGGTTAGCCTTATGTTAATAAATAAAAACTTAACCTTTTGTCGCTTATCATGTGTTGTTATCCTTTTTAATATCTTACTTTCCAACTGTTATAATGTTCAATCTGTTTATACTTATCAAACCTTGAAAAATTAGAAAAGATATCCAAAAGTTTAGGATATGATCAAGGATCACATATCCCATAACCGATAGGTTCTAAAAAGTGATATGGTTTAAGAAACACAAGTTCAGTTGTCAAGTATAAGGGTTATTTAAAAGAATAATGAATAAAATCAAAAGAGTTAAGGATCATACATGAGGATCCAAGTTAGAATCCTAACCATAATAAGGATAACTATAAGATAAACCTTAGAGTGAAATAAGGATCAAGGATCCCTAGCTGCCTATCTTCAAGGACCTGAAATAGAGCATAACTTGGGACTAAGCCAATATAAGAAAAGAGTTAGCAACTGGGGACAAGCCCAAGGATAACTGGGGACAAGCCCAAGGATCGTGTGTAAACTGGAGTATGGCCCTAACTGGCGACTATCCAAACTTAGTGACATGAAGATGCCAAAACCTTAGCTAACGTGAAAACGTTAGAAACCTTAGCTAACGTGAAAACGTTAGAAACCTTATGAACGGATGTATGGTACGTCTACCATTATACGTAGGATCCTAAGCATAGCCAGAACAATGGAATTATCAGCCCCTAGAACGAGTACTGGTCCCAAAGCCTTGAACTACACCAGGATCATCGTGCGCTACAGGCGGAATATGGGGACAAGCCCGAATAGCTGGGGTTAAACCCAAAAGACGGATTGCTTCTGTGGATAACCAACGTTATGCTAAGGATACCTGAACTTTCAAAACTTGAACTCACGTGAGAGATGGATAAAGGATACATGATCCTTATCCTTATAAGAGAAAATAATGAAATGAAATAGCTTAAGTTTAGGATATTACCTAAGTAAGGATCACCGATACTTCGAGGATCCTTTAAGGATATGCCTTTCGCTAGGATCACCTCTGCCATGAGGATCCTGGTCACATGAAATATTTCTTCAAGTGGACAGCATTCCAAGCTCTTGGTAGCAAATCACCTTCCATGGTTAGCAATCTATATGCCCCCTTTCCTGCTTCAGCTTCAATCAAATAAGGGCCTTCCCACTTTGGAGCCAACTTCCCATCAGTAGGATTGGTAGTATTTTGGAATGCTTTCCTTAATACCATATCTCCAACTTGAAACCTCCTGATCCTGACATTTTTGTTGTAAGCACCAGCCATTCTTTGCTGATAACTGGCCATCCTTATCCTAGCCATATCCCTGATTTCTTCAATAGTATCCAGGTCTTGAGCCAAGTTTTCATTATTTTCCTCAGGATCACGAGTACTTGTTCTAGCAGTTGGAACCACCATTTCTGTTGGGATCACCGATTCTGCCCCAAACACCAAAGAGAATGGTGTTTGACCAGTAGCATTCTTAGGGGTTGTCCTGTCAGCCCAGAGCACATAGGGTAGTTCTTCTGCCCATTTCCCTTTCTTGGATCCAAGCTTCTTCTTCAAATTGTTGATGATGATCTTGTTAGATGACTCTGCTTGGCCATTAGCTTGTGGGTGGACTGGTGTTGATGTTATCATCTTAATCCCCCAGCTGTCACAAAAGTTAGTGGTTCTGCCCCCAATAAATTGGGAACCATTATCTCATATAATCTCGGAAGGAATTCCAAATCTAGTTATAATATTTCTTTTAATGAAGGATATAACTTCCTTTTCTCTAACTTGGGCAAAAGCTTCAGCCTCTATCCACTTGGAGAAGTAATCAGTCATAGCTAGCATGAATACTTTTCCACCAGGTGCCTTAGGGAGCTTGCCAACTATATCCATACCCCATCTCATAAATGGCCAAGAGGAGGATATAGGATGCAATAATTCAGCTGGTTGATGAAGGATATTGCTGTGTCTCTGGCAAGGATCACATCTTCTGGCATACTCCACAGCATCTTTCTTCATGGTTGGCCAGTAGTATCCTGTCCTCAGGATCCTTGAGAATAATGCCCTGCCCCCAGTGTGGTTTCCACAATCTCCTTCATGGAAGTCTTTTAAAACTTCTTGAACTTCAGGATCCTCAATGCATCTCAAGTATGGTCCTGCAAGAGATCGTTTATACAACATATTATTCATAATTGTGAATTGAGATACCTTAGATTTGAAAGCCCTAGGGTTTTCTCCTGTAGGAATCTCTCCATGTTGCAAGTATCTCATAATTGGTGAGATCCATGATCCTGATCCTGAATGGGATTGAGTACCCTCACAAGGGATAATTGCAGAATCATTTCCTATCTCCATAGCCTCGTGATCCTCGATAGCCGGGGTCAGGATATGGATAATAGGAATCTTGATATCCTCCGGGATCTTCAAGGATGATCCTAAGTTAGCCAATGCATCAGCTTCTGTATTTTCTTCCCTAGGTACCTGTGACAAACTAAAGGAAACAAAAGAGAGTGCCAAACTTTTGACTATCTCCAAATATTTGGTTAGTTTTTCACCTTTAACAGCGTAGGATCCATTAAAGTGGTTTGTAATTAACAATGAATCTACATGTACCTCAAGATACCTGATCCCCATATGCTTTGCAATTTGCAAACCAGCAATTAAGGCTTCATATTCAGCCTCATTATTAGTGGTTTGGAACTCACAAGCTATAGAGTGGGGTATTATGTCCCCCTGTGGCGATTTTAGTAGTATTCCAAGCCCTGTGCCTTTGACATTTGAGGATCCATCAGTGTGGAGTATCCAAGGATCCTTGGTCTCCTCTAGCTGCTGGACTTCTAACTCAGCTTCTTCTTGTAAATCACTACTGAAATCAGCCACAAAGTCAGCTAATGCTTGGGATTTGATGGCTGTCCTAGGCTCATATCTTATATCATATGCACTCAGCTTCACTGCCCACTTAGCCATCCTTCCTGACATCTCTGGTTTCCTGAGGACATTCTTAATTGGAAAATTAGTTTTAACAATAATAACATGAGTCTCAAAATAATGTCTTAGCTTAGTAGATGCCATTATTAATGCAAGAATAAGTTTTTCAAGGTGTGAATACCTGGATTCGGCGTCAAGTAAACTTTTACTTACATAATAGACAGGATGTTGTGTACCTTCATGATCCTTAACAAGGACCGCACTTACTGCTTTTGAGGATACTACAAGATACAAGGATAACACATCGCCTTTTTCTGGTTTCATCAAGGATGGGGCTGAGGATAAGTAATCTTTGAGGGCTCTCAAAGCATTTTCATGCTTCTCGGTCCACTCAAATTTCTTGTTCTTCCTTAGGATATCATAGAATTCTTTGCACTTCTCCGAGGATTTGGATATAAATCTGTTCAAAGCTGCTATCCTGCCTGTTAGCCTTTGAACATCCTTAGCATTTGCCGGAGATTTGATGTTCACTATTGCTTTGATTTGTTCCGGGCTAGCTTCAATGCCTCTCTTAGTCACCATGTATCCTAAGAATTTACCTGCTTTAACACCAAAATGACATTTTGAAGGATTAAGCTTCATATTATATTTGTCAAGGATATCAAATGCTTCCTCCAAATCCTTTAGGTGATCCTCAGCTCTTATGGATTTTACTACCATATCATCTATGTAAACCTCCATAGTTTGTCCGATCTGATCCTTGAACATCATATTCACCAGCCTTTGGTACGTTGCACCTGCATTTCTCAATCCGAACGGCATAGCAATATAGCAATATATACCAGTTGGAGTCATGAAGGCTGTATCCTCTTGGTCGGATGGTTCCATTTGGATTTGTTGAAATCCAGATGAAGCATCCATAAAAGTTAACAGTTCATGACCCGCAGTTGCATCCACCATGGAGTCAATGTGGGGTAAAGGGAAAGGATCCTTGGGACATGCCTTATTTAAATCGGTGAAATCGACACATACCCTCCACTTTCCATTTTTCTTTTGAACAACAACCACATTGGCCAACCATCTTGGATACTTGACCTCTCTGATCATACCTGCCCGGAGCAATTTCTCTACCTCTTCCTGGATAATGGCATTCCTTTCTGGTGCAAACTTTCTTCTCCTTTGATGGATTGGTTTGAAGGATCTGTCAATGCCGAGTTTATGGGTAATAACATCTTTGGATATACCAGTCATGTCTTCATGTTTCCATGCAAAGGTAGTCTTTCTCCTTTTGAGGAAGGATACGAGGTCTTCTTTCATTTCGCCAAGGATCCCTGATCCGATATAGATTTTGGATTCAGGATCATCCGGATCCATAAGGATTTCTACCACATCCTGTTCACTTGCCTCCAAGACATCCCTTGGAGGATACTTTGATTGCTATTGCTCCCTGGACTTCGAGGCTGGTTTCATCGATGAAGTGTAGCAATTCTTAGCCTCCTGCTGATCACTATCAATCTTCATTATTCCCCAAGGACTAGGGAGCTTCACACATTGATGGTAAGTAGACGGGACTGCCTTCATATCGTGTATCCAAGGCCTGCCAAGGATCACATTACAACAAGATAAACAGTCAATAACACAAAACGTTTGGTAAGAATGTAAGCCTTCGATATATATTGGGAGTTTAATGTCCCCCAGGGTATTCTTAGTTTCGCCACTAAATCCTACAAGCACAGAGGATCTTGGTATGATATCTGATTCAGGGATACCCATCTTCTTTAGGACATCAAGCTGGATAATGTTCACTGAACTTCCTCCGTCTATAAGGATCCTGCGGACAAAATGGTTAGATATGAAAAGAGTAATAACTAAACCATCGTGATGAGGATCCTGGATATCAACACGATCCTCTTCATCAAAGGTTATGACTTTTGACGTGATTGTCGTGGGTCACGCAAATTTAATCCCAAAAACAACTATATAGATAGCGGTAAGTGGGTATCGAACACAGGGAGTTTGTGGAATATGTGCTATCTCGATGTATGTCTAACTTGACTAAATTAATCTAATTGCAAATAAAATAAATTCAAGAGTTTTGGCGATTGGATTTAATTACTAGATTAAACTAAATTAAATTACAAATCAAAGTTAAGTTTTGTAACAAGATAAGAGGATAGTGATCATCCCGAATTTCAGGTTTTAAGGGACAACTAACGTTCATGTTCAACTGGAAAGAACCACATAGACATGGCTCATGTAAGATCAATTGTTTGTGATGAAAGGGAACTAAGTACTCGGATTCCTAGAACGCGAGGTTGTTACCCGATGACCAATCAACACATATCCAACCCTAATCCCTCCCATGATATCTCGATTGCCAACGGCACCAAGAACGTATGGTTTAGAACTATGATCAAACACACATTAACAATTTACAAACAATCAATCAAACACCATAATAAACTAACAACACATGCACAATCTAATATTCCAGAAATTAAAGAACAAGCATAATTGTCACAAATAAAACCTTACATCCGAGACGATCACCAAACAAACCTAGCCGCTCATAGTGTTATGAACCATCATCACAATCGAACCTTTGTCAATTGGAATCCAAAACAAAGTCTTCATGTTTTGACCACTCAAGAACACAAGAGAAGAGCCAAAAATCGCCCCCTCTACTCTTCAAAACCGTTCAATCATCCGATCCTTGAAAAGACACCATAAAATTCTTTTTAATGAGCGGTTACATGTTTTCTCGCAGCCACCACCGTAAATTACGGTCTCACCGTAATTTACGGTGAACATCAATATGTTACGGTGATATTTGTCTGCTTTACGGTGGAGATCAGGCCAATCCAAAAGTCAAGACCCTCATGTGCATGTGCCTGTTACTGCTCCCAATAATGATGATGTTGTTGAAAAGAGAGCCCACAAGTCTACGAGCCCACAAGTCTCATATATCGGCCCATACTCCAACAACATGTGCACCCCCCCTTTGTCTGCGTCCCAAGAAGTCAACACCCACCACCTCCAATCAATGTTCACATGAATTGCAAATGTGTTGATACCTCCCCAAAAGTCACGCAACATGTGATGATGATGAATGATGATGATTGAAATTAATATTCCCTTCCTTGTCTACGTGTGTAATGTTTATGTGATGTTGAATTGATATTGTTGACTTTATGTTGTTGCCGTCAAAGCTAATTGTCCCTCAAAAAGTCAGCCCACCATATGTGCGGCCCAATGACAAGAGACTCCCAAAGTCTCCTCATGTAGTGGCCCAATCAAACAACTCCACTAGTCTCCTTGTAAACCCAAAAGAATTAATGTCCACAAGCCCCATGTGCGGCCCACTAGTGTTGATGATAATTTTCGTTCACTTCCTTCTGTATGCGTGTATTATGTATGATCTATTGGGATGTGTGATGTTTGTTATTAAAAATAATAATCCCTCTCATCACATGTTCCCACCAAACCAAGCTAGTAAAGTCGGCTGCCAAGATAGTCCCTAGGCTTTCTTTCTTTATAGAATAATGATGATTATGGCCATTATCAATTATGGCCCTCCAAAAAGTAGTCATGTGAATGGTAGGCTCATAAGTCAAACTTGATGGAAAGATTATTGTATTGCCATTAATTCATCCAAATATGCCATTGCTTTTTCCCAACATCACCGTATTACACGTTTTGCCTGAAAAATCACAAGCACGGATAGTTAACATGTTCACTATACATAACCGTGTAAAATATGGGATATGCACGTATTTAGCTTATTTAAGGGTTGTCCTACGGACCACCCGTCACATCCCCACACTTACCCGTTGCTTGTCCCAAGCAACCGATTCAAAAACTATTCAAAACCCAAGCGATCAAAATGCAAACCAAGCTAAAATGTATCGTCCTTTTACTAACCCTCAATAATACCACAAGACACACCCCTCACAAAAACTCTCGGTGACAAGAAATATTAGCACATAATGCTAATCCACTCAATGCGTGTGTGTATGCGTGCGACAATAAGCTTGTATACAAATCAAGTTTCCTCCTAACAAATATCTAACATGCTTTAGAATCAAAGGGACTTGCGGGTTGTAACGGGGCTAGGTGTCAAGGTAGGAAAATGGTGGAATATATATAAAAGAGCTAATTGATTTGACCCGGCTTTTTATTTCTACTACTACGATGCAAACACCAAATATATACAAAACTTCTTCAACATCTCAACTACTATTGCAACTAAATACTTCTTTTTGTATTTTTCATATTTTTTTTTTTTCATCATTTCTTTTCATTTTTTTTTTCATAACACATCAAACTCAACAATATATACAAGAACATCAATACTACATACTAAATCTCTTAAACCGGGTCATCTCAAAAGGTAAAATTTTGTAGGAAGTAGGTTTGGGTCACAACCGAATTGTATAAGGCTCAAACATGGCTTTCTAAAGACCAAACCCCCACCCCTCACAATACCAAGCTCATATATGTAACGTATGAGGTCCAACCCACCAATCCCGCACTCTCACACATCTAGACGAGGCTTCCTAAAAGTCCCCCTATCATTTTCAGAAGCATGCTAATTCTAGGATTTAACAAGTATTCACACACAAGTTCTATTAACACACAACACACACCGCCACTCAAACAATGAAATATCAATAACAATCATGTGTGGCTCAAATCCTCACCAAGAAAAGACTAGGAATGGGTGTCGGTGTGTCAAGTGGCACAATATCAAGTTTTCAAATTTTAACAATTTTCGCTTAGGTTTACAAAATTTTTAAAACTCTCAAAAATTTCCCCCATCCCCACACTTGGGATACACTGTCCCAATGTATGGCTTTGAGGGAAGGATCGCTTTAAACCACAAACATTAGCTTTCGCTAATACTCTCAAATCCCAAATTTCTTTTTTTTTTTTTTTTTAATTCTAATTATTAAAAACACCACCAATTCCTTCACAACCCATAAACTAAACACCTCAAAACACCACCCAACCGCCCAACCAAAAACTTAAACAAGAATATATACAAAGGTGCACAAGATGAGAACAAGACACGACCTGATTAGTAAATCAACAGTGTTGGTAGTGATGCAGCTGCGGTAATCGAACCGGTTCAAAAACATCTATCAGATTCGCCGATATCTCAACAGGGATGTTGCCAAACATCCCCACACTTGAATCATTGCATTCGCGAGGGTTGAAACGTAATAACCTGCCAACACACAAACACAACACCAAAACAAAACCAAACAAAGCAAAACAAAACAAAACATAAATACAATACTCTACATCCTCGGGCTGCCTCCCGAGAGCGCTAAGTTTAAAGGTCTTCAGCCAGACCATACCTGATATGCGTTATGGTGGTCTTAATGCACACTTACCCGCAGCATTTCCAACAAATGCCCGGAAATTTACTCTCCACTTCACTACTTCGTTTTCTGTGCCCAACAAATCCAAACTCTCCCATAAACATAAATTATGAATGAAATCTCCCACATCATGAAGTGCCACCTTCCTAGTTTCTAAACATGCATCCTCAACACTCTTGGTTTCCATAACCACCGCAGCCGGAGAATTGTAATCAACTTTGATTGGTTCATCAAGTAAAAGGCCCTCAACTTTGCTCTCCATAGGTGGTTCCTCCACAATAATTTCAATTGTATATTCCTCATTTGGCCCTAATAATTCAGTTTCAAGTTCGGGAGGACTCACAACCTTTTCTTCTACATCACCCATAGGTGTCATTTGTTCAATCTGCACATGTATCCAGTGTTGTTTTGCTTGACGTTTTTCCACCATCGACGTCCCTGGCCTCATCTCTTTCACCTCTTTTGGTAGCAAATCATATTTCCATTCCAAAAGTTCTACTCGTTCTTCCATTGACAAATGAGGTTTTTTTAATTCTTTTTCAACATGAACCATGTGTCTCTTTCTCATCATCTCTCCAAGACTTTCAGATTTATGTGACTGATAGTGCAAAGTAGGTTGTTGAGTTACACATTCATAACCAGACTGATCAAATGTATACTGCGCATGATAATAATCTTGATCGTACATCTGAGGGCCTTCATATGAAAGTTGGGAATATTCATCATAATAATCCATGTTCGACTTGTAAGGTGAATCATAGTATGAATCATGTGGGTGAAACTCATCATAATAGACATTCCGCTCGTCCATTCTCATCTGTTCTTCTCTACGCTTATGTTGGGCCTCCCCACAACATATACTCGGATGAAGTGGGCCTTTGCACAATCTACACGTAAATAAGCTGAAATTTGTGTAATGCCCTGTCATCCTGCACAACACAACTCAACTACCAAGTGTAAATCATGAACATAAAAGAAATCTTTTTTTTTTTTTTTTTTCAAACTAATACACAAGATAACACACGTTGCGCACTACTCCCCGGCAACGGCGCCAAAATTTGACGTGATTGTCGTGGGTCACGCAAATTTAATCCCAAAAACAACTATATAGATAGCGGTAAGTGGGTATCGAACACAGGGAGTTTGTGGAATATGTGCTATCTCGATGTATGTCTAACTTGACTAAATTAATCTAATTGCAAATAAAATAAATTCAAGAGTTTTGGCGATTGGATTTAATTACTAGATTAAACTAAATTAAATTACAAATCAAAGTTAAGTTTTGTAACAAGATAAGAGGATAGTGATCATCCCGAATTTCAGGTTTTAAGGGACAACTAACGTTCATGTTCAACTGGAAAGAACCACATAGACATGGCTCATGTAAGATCAATTGTTTGTGATGAAAGGGAACTAAGTACTCGGATTCCTAGAACGCGAGGTTGTTACCCGATGACCAATCAACACATATCCAACCCTAATCCCTCCCATGATATCTCGATTGCCAACGGCACCAAGAACGTATGGTTTAGAACTATGATCAAACACACATTAACAATTTACAAACAATCAATCAAACACCATAATAAACTAACAACACATGCACAATCTAATATTCCAGAAATTAAAGAACAAGCATAATTGTCACAAATAAAACCTTACATCCGAGACGATCACCAAACAAACCTAGCCGCTCATAGTGTTATGAACCATCATCACAATCGAACCTTTGTCAATTGGAATCCAAAACAAAGTCTTCATGTTTTGACCACTCAAGAACACAAGAGAAGAGCCAAAAATCGCCCCCTCTACTCTTCAAAACCGTTCAATCATCCGATCCTTGAAAAGACACCATAAAATTCTTTTTAATGAGCGGTTACATGTTTTCTCGCAGCCACCACCGTAAATTACGGTCTCACCGTAATTTACGGTGAACATCAATATGTTACGGTGATATTTGTCTGCTTTACGGTGGAGATCAGGCCAATCCAAAAGTCAAGACCCTCATGTGCATGTGCCTGTTACTGCTCCCAATAATGATGATGTTGTTGAAAAGAGAGCCCACAAGTCTACGAGCCCACAAGTCTCATATATCGGCCCATACTCCAACAACATGTGCACCCCCCCTTTGTCTGCGTCCCAAGAAGTCAACACCCACCACCTCCAATCAATGTTCACATGAATTGCAAATGTGTTGATACCTCCCCAAAAGTCACGCAACATGTGATGATGATGAATGATGATGATTGAAATTAATATTCCCTTCCTTCTCTACGTGTGTAATGTTTATGTGATGTTGAATTGATATTGTTGACTTTATGTTGTTGCCGTCAAAGCTAATTGTCCCTCAAAAAGTCAGCCCACCATATGTGCGGCCCAATGACAAGAGACTCCCAAAGTCTCCTCATGTAGTGGCCCAATCAAACAACTCCACTAGTCTCCTTGTAAACCCAAAAGAATTAATGTCCACAAGCCCCATGTGCGGCCCACTAGTGTTGATGATAATTTTCGTTCACTTCCTTCTGTATGCGTGTATTATGTATGATCTATTGGGATGTGTGATGTTTGTTATTAAAAATAATAATCCCTCTCATCACATGTTCCCACCAAACCAAGCTAGTAAAGTCGGCTGCCAAGATAGTCCCTAGGCTTTCTTTCTTTATAGAATAATGATGATTATGGCCATTATCAATTATGGCCCTCCAAAAAGTAGTCACGTGAATGGTAGGCTCATAAGTCAAACTTGATGGAAAGATTATTGTATTGCCATTAATTCATCCAAATATGCCATTGCTTTTTCCCAACATCACCGTATTACACGTTTTGCCTGAAAAATCACAAGCACGGATAGTTAACATGTTCACTATACATAACCGTGTAAAATATGGGATATGCACGTATTTAGCTTATTTAAGGGTTGTCCTACGGACCACCCGTCAACTTTCCCTTCCGAGACACTTGATGTTCGAACAGGTCTTTCTCCATTATCCATTTTAGTTTCCTTTGCATGCCTTTTAGCTGCTGAGAAGGATGTGCCGCAAATGTCGGATCCTCCAGAAATGAAGTTTATTACTTGTGCATCCGCTGGAGGGGCTGGAGCCTTCTCAGGGATCCTTTCAGGATCCTGAGTCTTTGATTTCTTTCTTCCCAACAATTCCTTTAGATGCCCTTTGCTCAGCAAATATCCAATCTCCTTTCTTAGAGCAATGCATTCTTCTGTGAGATGCCCAAAATCTTCATGGTAAGCACACCACTTTGATTTATCCTTAGTTGCAGCTGGCCTATCATTTTTTCTGGGCCATCTAGCTTTATCACCTAAACCCTGCATCGCAAGGATTAGTTCATTGCTGTCAACAGAAAAACAATATTCAGAGATTGGAGGATAATCCTCATCATCCTCTTCCTGATCAATAGCATGCACATTCTGATTATCAGATCTGCTGTAGGATCTGAATTTGTTGTTCCTGAATGAGGATCCTTGCTTATCCTGCTTTGAGGATCCTGCTAACCTCTCCTGGATCCTCTTGTCATCCTCTAGCCGAATGAACCTAAGTGCTCGGGTTCTTACCTCATCTAAGTTCCTGCATGGTGTCATAACAAGATCATCATAAAATAACGAATCCCTAAGCAATCCCATTTTGAAGGCCTCAACAGCCGTAGCTATATCTAAGTTGGGAATGTCTAAGGATTCTTTACTGAATTTGGTAATGTAATCCCTCAATGATTCATTATGACCCTGGGTTATCCTATATAAATCACTAGTTAATCGTTCAAATTTTCTGCTGCAAGAGAACTGATTATTAAACAAGTTAACTAGGTTAGCAAATGAGGTAATAGAATAGGGAGGAAGACTTAGAAGCCATTTGAGAGCTGATCCAGTAAGAGTGGATCCGAATCCCTTGCACAGGCATGCTTCTTTTAACCTTTCAGGAATTGGATTGATTTCCATCCTCTCCCTGTATTGTGCTATGTGTTCTTCAGGATCCGTTGAGCCATCATACAGTTTCATTGTAGGCACATGGAACCTCTTGGGTATCTCAGCATCGCAGATTGGTGGTGCAAAACGAGATATCTTATAGCTCCCATCTACGATCTCTGGGATAGGTTTGACCACTCCCGGAACACTTGATATCATATCCTTTAGCTTTTGCAATTCTCTGGCCATGGCATGATTGATACCTGGATCCTGCATAAGACCATAGTTAGTAGTATGAGAATTATTAAAAGTGTTACCTCCCATTGGATTCAAGTTAGGAAGAATGGATGTTAATCCATATTGTTGA
Organism: Helianthus tuberosus; assembly: GCA_030545235.1. NCBI lineage: Eukaryota > Viridiplantae > Streptophyta > Magnoliopsida > Asterales > Asteraceae > Helianthus > Helianthus tuberosus. Next base: position 6,074,575 of record CM060381.1, on the reverse strand, counting down.
GGCTCTGGAATGATCGAGGGACCAGTAGAAGCGTTGGTCTGCATTGGAATAAAATCTCCCTGATGGACATCTGAACTTCCTGTTTGCAAGCTCCTCAAGGATCCTGGCATCTGGAAGGATCCCTGGAACTGGGATGATCCTGGAACGAAAGAGGATCCTTGAACCTGGGATGACCCTGGAATGAAGGAGGATCCTTGAACCTGGAATGATCCTGGAGCGAAAGAGGATCCTTAAACCTGGGATGATCCTGGAATGAAGGAGGATCCTTGAACCTGGGATGATCCTGGAACGAAGGAGGATCCTAGAAACTGCTGCACTCCTGAACTTGTGAGGGATCCCATATGCTGAGGATAGGATCCCGCTGGCTGGAAAAGTGAACCTGATGCCTGGGTGATTGTTGTTGTTCCGTAGTGCACTCCTTTTGGTCCACCCACATATTGAATGTCTGGAACCACTGATGGCTGAGAAGTAATCACGGGAGTATCGAAATTCAAAGATCTGGGCATCAGTGGGGAGCGATCCTCTGTCGTTTTCTTCTGTTTCTTAATTTCGTCAATCTCTTGGAGGATCCTTTCGTTGGTCTTATCCTGCTCTTGTGCATGATTCCTCATCTGCAAAATCAAGGCATAGAGATCATTAGTAGTAGGATTAGTTGAAACAGAAGAAGTAGGTGGTTTTGAGAAAATGGGAGTTGGTTTCTTCACAGCATTCTCAGTATTCTTCTGAGATCCAGAAGGTGGTGGAGGCAAAGGAGGAACGCCTTGTGAAGAAGTGAATGAGGGCATCAAGTTTGAAGCATTCTTCGCTGAGGAAGCCATTTGCTTGGTTGTAGTGAACCGAATTAAGCACAGAATTGCGTATTTTTCTAAGGACGAAGCACCAATTGCCCCACGGTGGGCGCCAAACTGTTTTGGTCAAAAAATCTGTTGAGGATAGTGCAACCAAACTCTTTGTTACGGGGAATGATACTCAAAATGTGTAACAGCGATGAAGATCACTTCAATGTAAATTGCACAATCAACACAAGGATTTATACGGGGAAAAAGCCCTTGATCAAGAGTTGATCTCCGGCACAAAAAACCCCGGGTGATGGAAACTACCGATCACCAAGCTCAAATAAATGAATTAATGTTTACAACTTCGGATAGTAACGAGCTAGGTACAAGGATCACTACGGTGGAATGTGTAAAAAGTGTATGTAATTGCTTAGTGTTTGAACGAGAGCTTGTATAAGTTTTTGTACGAGTGTGTGTAACTGCAAAAATGACTAAGTGTTTTCTACTAGCTCGTTACTCCCTTTTTAAAATAGAAATAACCACCTAAACTAATTATCCGACTTTCGTGCCAAGCCTCCACGTTCTCCACAACGTCTATTTTTGGTCAAGCACGTGCAGAATAGTTTAGGAATATTCTCCAGGAATGTCGCCAAGACTTGGTCAAGCTCGTTATACCTGCGAGATAGTACAATACATAAATAAACAATCGTCAGTACGAGGATCCTTAAAGTGATCCATGATCCTGATCCTGAAGCTCTTCTGAGGATCACCACCTGTCACAGAAGTAAGGATCACCAGTTAGGATAACGAATAAGGATCACTAATTGTTAGAAAATCCTCCCCTAACAGTAGCTATGTCCAGGTTAGGAATATCTAAGGATTCTTTACTAAATTTAGTGATATAATCCCTTAATGATTCATTATGACCCTGGGTTATCCTATACAGATCACTAGTTAAACGCTCAAATTTCCTACTACAAGAAAATTGGTTATTAAATAGGTTAACTAGATTAGCAAATGAGGTAATAGAGTAAGGAGGAAGACTTAGCAGCCATTTAAGAGCCGATCCAGTAAGAGTGGATCCAAATCCCTTGCACAGACATGCTTCCTTTAACCTTTCTGGGATGGGATTGATCTCCATCCTTTCCCTGTATTGAGCTATGTGTTCCTCAGGATCCGTTGAACCATCATACAACTTCATGGTAGGTACATGGAACCTCTTGGGTATCTCAGCATCACAGATTGGTGGTGCAAAACGAGATATCTTGTGGCTCCCATCTGCAATCTCTGGGATAGGGTTGACCACTCCTAGGACACTTGATATCATGTCCTTTAACTTTTGCAATTCTCTAGCCATGGCATGATTGATACCTGTATCCTGCATAAGCCCATGGTTAGTAGTATAAGAATTATTAAAAGTGTTACCTCCCATTGGATTCAAATTAGGAAGAGTGGATGTTAATCCATATTGTTGGGGCTCTGGAATGACCGATGGACCTGTAGAAACAATGGTTTGCATTGGAATGAAATCTCCCTGATGGATGTCGGAACTTCCTGATTGCAAACTCCTTAAGGATCCCGGAATCTGGAAGGATCCTTGAAACTGTGAGTATCCTTGGACCTGGGAGGATCCTGGAACATAGGAGGATCCTTGAACTTGGGAGGATCCTGGAACATAGGAGGATCCTTGAACATAGGAGGATCCTTGAACTTGGGAGGATCCTGGAACATAGGAGGATCCTTGAACCTGGGAGGATCCTTGAACATAGGAGGATCCTTGAACCTGGGAGGATCCTTGAACATAGGAGGATCCCTGAGCCTGGGAGGATCCTTGAAACGGCCAGTACCCTTGAATCTGCTGCGCTCCCGAGTATCCTCCTGAGCTTGCAAAGGATCCTATATGCTGAGGATGGGATCCTGATGGTTGAAAGTGTAACCCTGAAGCCTGAGTCATTGCTGATGACCCGTAATGCACTCCTTTTGGTCCTCCCACATATTGAACGTCTGGAACCACTGAAGGCTGAGAAGTTATAACCGGAGTATCAAAATTCAAAGATCTGGGCATTAGTGGGGAATGATCCTCTGCCGATCTCTTATGTTTCTTGATGTCTCCAATTTCTCTAAGGATCCTTTCATTGGTCTTGTCCTGCTGCTGGATATGCTCCTTCATCTGCAAAATCAGAGTAAACAAGTCACTAGTAGTAGGAGTATAAGAAGCAAAAGAAGTTGGAGGTTTTGAGAAAATGGGAGTTGGTTTCTTCTCGGCATTTTTCTGAGGTCCAGAAGGTGGTGGAGGCAAAGGTGGAATGCCCTGGGATGAATTGACTGCAGACATCGCACTGGAGGTATTCGATGAAGCCATCTGCTCGTATGCAATGAACCGGAATGATCACAAAGATGAGAATTTCTTAGAAATGAAGCACCAATTGCCCCACGGTGGGCGCCAAACTGTTTTGGTCAAAAAAATCGGACGAGGATAATGTAACCAAACTCTCTGTTACGGGGTATGATGCTTGAATTGGTTTATAGTAATAAGGATCACTATGAAAAATAAATAACAAGTGACACAAGGTTTATACGGGGAAAAAGCCCTTGATCAAGAGTTGATCTCCGGCACAAAAAACCCCGGGTGATGGAAACTACCGATCACCAACTCAAATTAAACAAGTAATGTATTACAACTTCGGATGATAGCGAGCTAAATACAAGGATCACTATAGTGTAATGTGTAAAAAGTGTACGAAATTGCTAAGTGAATGAACGAGAGCTGTTATGAGAGGTTGTAAGAGTGTGTGTAGCCAAAAATAGCAAAAAGTGTTTTCTAATTAGCTCGCTACCCCTTTTAAATCTAGTAAAAATCTAAATAACAAACTATCCGCAATTGGTGTGTAGGTCCCGTTTCTCCGGTGGATCGATAACGTAAACCTATCCTTGTTTATCACGAACACGGTAACGGGTGCGGAATCCCCGTGACGGTGCAAACCAAACAAAGTGTATAAAATAACACGGATTAACCAATGAAACACACTCAATTGATTAAACGGGATGAGAACCGATACAAACTGATACAAACACAGTTTGACAGAATTTTGGCAGAGTTTCTTTACATGTATGCTCTCATCTCTAAGTCTCTCGGCACTCATCTCGGTTTCACACAGAAACTAATGAGGGTATTTATACTAAACTGAGACACAGACCTTGACGAAACAAAAATACCTCTCGGCGAAACAACTAAAGTCGACGAAACACACCTGTTTCGTCGATATACATATATTCTAATTCTGTTTCGTCATTTGTAGTAAAGGCCCAAGTTTAAACCAAAGTCCAAACAGTTCTTCGGCCCATTTGTGAAGAAACAGCCCAGATATATGTTTCTGTTATAATCTTTCAACATATGAGACAAATGCTTGACATCATCATGACATCACTAAGGTGATGTCATGGTGATGTGTTGGCGGGAATTTGCTTGCGGCGTTCCGTGCCTCGCGTGTCGAACTCTGGGGCGCACGACGGAGGAATGTCGTGTCTTCGGGCTTGAGCCAGACCTAACCGAGTCTACTCGAACCGAATCTAACCGAGTCGAGTCGCGTCCACATAAAGTGTACCAACAATCTCCCCCTTGGACGCTACTCGTGATGGTTCGTCTTTTGTGATTGTTCGTCTTCTGTGTCTTTCATGTCGGAGGATCTTCAAAGTCTTCACGCGTCGTAAGTAGAAAGTGTATCAACAAACTCCCTTTTCATTTTGGTAGTGTGTTAACAAACTCCCCCTTAAAATGAACTCTCCATTGAGTTATGCTCGTGAATCTTTTGACTGGTCAAATTTTCAGATCCTTGTGGTGTTGATGAAGGGTCAGCGGCAACTCGATCATTTTATCCTTTGAGTGCCTCCACTTCGTGTCTTCATTCCAAAGCTTGTCATCGAACATGTTCTCCTCGCCTTTAGCATCTGCACATGCAAGAAAGCTAAACACATAATGAGAACAACCGCTTGGAATATAGTTAACATTTAAACAAATGACACATATGAGATCAAATCTCAATCAAACACCGACCGACAACAGTTTGAAAGTTTAGAAAATGATCAATTTTAATTCTTTAACTTTCAAAACTTGTTAACTTCGACTTTTTATGAAGGTGCAATTGTTTTCCGGCTTACAATCAGGATTTTGGGTAGGATAGACTCGAGTTCCGTCAATCAAAAATAAACTAGAAGCAAAATCTTTTTGGATTTTATAAAGTTTATATTAAAACACACCTAAAATCTTTTTGGAATTTTTTATTATATATATATATTTTTTTTAAATTTAAAGACGGAAAACAATAAATAAATATATACAAACATTCTTTTTGCGAGTTTCGAGGGTAAGAGAATCATATCAGTGTACGGTCATGTCAAAACGCTCTTGTTGTTCAATTAGTTAACATTAAGATAAGCATCCTATAACAATTATCGGTATTGTTGTCCACTTAAGCTCAACTTATCAGATGTAATCATGATTAGGGGATACGTTAAGGTATGATTTATACTTACCGACCGGTGTTCATCCACACACGACACATTCTCGTATCAAGGTATGCACGAGAATTCATCTTACCGGTGAGTATACTGTTTATCATCTGTTTGACCGTATAAAAAATGTGAGAAACTCACTTATTTTGATTGAAAACAAGCCCTATGTGATAGAATCACTTATTGATGAGGAACTTGATTTTCAGATGCATGAGGGCACAGGAGCAAGTCCGTGAACAGGTCAGTACTTTCGTACAGCAGAGAGACGAACTTGACTCCCGCAAAGAATCTGTGATATAAAATCACTTATTTTGTTTGGACATGTGATTGTTGATCACTTATTGAGGTCGAATGCAATATGTACACGTATGTATAGTATCATGGAAGATCTAGACTTCGTCTCCGTTATTTTTACGGTTTGATACAACCATGATACCCAGATGATAAACAGCATAAAGACCGAATATCTCAGAACCTCGGCAATCTCTCAAACGAAATTTCGGTACTAAGACCATATGCCAATGTGCGGTTCCCACCTGGTCTTCAGTCGATTTAAGATTTATATCACCCTGGACACTTTAAAATGATTGTGAGCCTACCGATACATCTTATATAGAGCTGCTTAACATTTTTCATTTTGCATTTCAGTTCGAAGAGGTTTAGACAGACCACTGATCTACTATCATTTTCTCTTTTTCTCGCCAGGAAACTCATTTTTGTTTTTCCAATGTTTTTGGGTTTTGAAATTTTTCGATGTTTTTGAATTTTTCAAATTTGGATTTACTCCCCCTAAAATCAACAAACTAAGAGAAATTTAAAAAAAAAAAAAAACACAAAGGATATTTACAAAAACGATTACCCGATGCTGATTAAATCATGTTTTACCTCAATGCCGTTTACCAAAATTAATTTAATCAGAAATGATTTTGCGAATTTTGGAAAAATGAGTTGGCACGTCGGTAAGCGGTGCGGACCATGACAACATTGTCTGGCCAAAGAGTGCTACGAGATGATAACAATTTATAAAGCAGCTTAAATATCGACAAGTAAAGGAGAGATTAGAAATTTAAAACCGTATCCTGCAACTGCTTCATGCATTACAAGGAATCTGAGCGCTCTCCCAAACTGGATATCCACCCGGTGTGGATTTCTAAATCGATTTTGTAGCTACTGAGAAATCTCTTCACAGCAACAAGATCATAAACCTTTGGGTCCGGCTGGTCTTCCACATTGCACCAGCGAGGGTCTATGTCTTTCTCTTTCAGAATTAGTGTGCGGTTGTTCAAACCATGCCAAGGCATCCGCACACCCGGTTGGTTTGTTCAACAAACACATTTTCTTCAATTTCACCGCGAAGAAATGTACACTGCACGTTCATTTTGTGGATGATGAATCTTCAGACGTGCTGCAGGTGCGTACATTTTGATTTGAATCTATCCTGGGGACCCGATTAAAGCCTTGAACAATCAAACTTTGGTATGATTTTCAATTTGTCGAAGGTTTTCAAATTCTTTCGACAGACAATTCTGTCTTCTTTTCTTTTTCTCTCCATCAAAGGCAACAACTTCTTTTGTCGCCGATCTTGTGCATGAATATTCCACTATCAATAATCCGATGACTATCGATAGTTCCTCCTGGAACATCCTACACACTCACTCAGAGATTAGATGGAGAGGGGGACCCAAGCCTTCACAGACTTGGGTCGTCCGTCATCATCGAGGATTGTGACATCCATTTTCCGATGATTCGGAATAGATTGAGCTCCCCCTGAAACATTTACCGATTTTGGTTTTCAAATCTGTTTTTGTTTTTCATATTTAACATTTGATTCAACAGATTTTGTTAGGACAACCTTCGGTTTTAACGCCTTTTCAACCTTTTTGACGTTTTGACGTCGTTGTTTTGTTTCTTGTTCTTTAACAGTTCTTTTATCATGTTTTGGTGAAACAGGACGACGTTGTGGGTGAACCTTTTCAGGTGGTGCTCTTTCTACAAAATTTGGTTTGGGCGAGTTTGTGCAGTCTTTAATGATATGCCCAAACTTCCCACATTTGAAACAAGTTCTCCTTTCAACAAACTTAGGAGAATTTGATCGACGACCAGACGTAGAAGTTGTAGACCCAGAGGTACTAGCTTCACACCCATTTGTGTGTTGAGTGTAATTGTTATCATTATTACGTTTCAAAATGATAACCTTTTGAACAAAATCGGTATTTGACTTATTTTCAAAAGTCTCCACTTTATCAGTACCTTTGGACGCCACAAACTTCACGTCTTTTGCTTTCTTCTTGTGACGAGCTCCTTTTGTTTCAGCCTTTGGTTGTATAACCTTAGTTTTTTGAGCTCGTTGTTGTTGTTTACCCTTAAAAGCGATAGGTTGTTGCTTTGTTGGTGATTTTTGATTTCCAAATTTTCTTCTAACTTCAGCTTTTGGAATTGGATCACACTGAGTTACTGAAACTCTCGGAATCCCCTTTTCCAAAAACTTACTGGTAGTATCTTCAAACACTTTATCAATCAAAGATTGATTGACATTTTTAATTGGAAAAGCTGTGTTTGAATAAATTTTGTCATCACCGACTAAAGTGTACAACACGTTATCACTTTTAACAGTAGACACTGTCTTAGTGATAGGATCTATCTCTTGTTTAACAGCAGATGATTGCACAACAGGAGTAGGAGGATCACACAGAATGTGATTCTCAAAAGGCACTTCTACTCCTTTGTTCTTTTTAAGAGATTTATCCTCATCACTCACATCTGGTTCATCATCTGACGAATCATAGTCCTCAACTGTAGGAGGACTTTGTTCCGTACCAACAGATGCTGAATTTTCGGTTGTTCCAGATGAGCCCTCCGAGGAACTGTCCGGTTTGAACCCTAATCCTGTAGTAACTTCCTCATAATCGAGAGGCACACTTGGTTCGAACCGAGGCATATCCTCTTCATCGGGCATTCGAGTATAGTTGTCTCTCAAAGGGGGCGGACACTTCCTATACCCAACGCCTTTCACGTTCCCTTTCAGTTGTTGAACGTCAATTATGTGATCGAGCACAAATCGGGAGTTAGAATAACTCTCCAACTTTTGCTTGATTGCATCATGCTCGCATTTGGCAATGGCTAGTTCCTTTTTGGTTTCCTCAACGATGTTAATGTAATCGTTAATACTAACTTGTTTATGATAAACAGTTTTGGTCACTTCGGAAACACTTTTCTTTAAAGTTTCAATTACAGATTTAAAATCCTTTTCGTTTCTAACTAAAGCCATATTTGCCTCTTTGCACTTAGACAGTTCAATAACCAAACTCTGATTGTGACTATGAACCGTTTCAGATTCACGTTTCAATTCAGCACATTCATGTTTTAATTCTTCAAAAGCATGTTTAGCAATAGCACATTCATGTTTCAAATCAGCACAATAACTACATATGCTAGGAGTTTCGGATTTTACCTGACTTGTAGAAGCTGTGACATTAGCCATAAAGGCAGTCTGAGAAGAGAAAGATCCATCTTCAGTGAGAATCTTCTCCATTTCTTCTGATGTCGCATCAGCTTTCTTGATCAAGTCAGATTTCTCGTTAGCATCATTCGACAAATTATCAGCTTCAGAATCCATTTCCTCCTTGACGTTTGATTCTGAACTGTAATAACTTCCTGAAGATTCACCATCGCTGACATTCTTGACAATTTCAGCATAAAACGCAGTTCTTGTTTGATCACTGTTTCCCAACTGTATGGCCGAACCACAATCGACAGTAGGTTTAGGAAAATAGGCACTTGGATCGAAAACCGGTGGTGGAGCTGATTGAGGAAACGGAGAAGAGTTTGTATTTGATACAAACGCCGTTTGTAACTTTGGTTGCTGAATACTAGCTGACGGGTTAAAACCTCCTCCAGAATAAGCCTGAGGTTGAGTAGTAGCAATTCGTTTTGCTTTCCGAATTTCTTCATCATTCTTGTGTTCCAGCTTCTGTACGAATTCATAGATATTAACCGTATCCAGAACGCCCATATGCTTTAGAAGCTCGATGAATGGACTCCACTTTGGAGGTAGAGCATCAGCAAACCGTGCAACGACTTCCTTTTGAGTTGCAGTAACAGCATAAGCAAACATTTCACTAATCAAATGATAAAAACGTGTAGTCATATCATTTAGAGTTTCATTTTCCAAGAACTGAAATGATTCGAATTTCTTCTTCAAAAGATCATGCTGTGTCTTTCTTTTCGCTGCATTTCCTTCGCCTCTTGCTACCAAGGCATCCCATAACGCTTTCGTGCTTGTACAATAGCCGAATTGATGATAGATGTCTTTGTGAAGTGATTGTGTGAGAATTGCAAACGCCTTCTTCTCAAGATCATACGCTTTCTTGTCGTCTTCAAGCATATTAGTAAAACCCGCTTCAGTTGATGCTGCTGCTTCGAGGGCAAGGTTGCATTCAGTAGTGAAACACGTCCAAAGTTCTGTGTTTTGCCTTAAAACATATGTGTGAAAACGACCCTTCCATGATGGATAGTCATTTATGTGATTCAGCTTTGGCGGGCGATTGTTGCCGCCCGTTTCACTCTCGCTAAGCAAAAGATTCTGAATGCTTTGATTTGGATTCAACACCAAAGCCCATTGTCCAGCACTTATGGTAGGTTGACCAAAAACATTCTTCACCCACGCTGCTGCGGAAGTCGGATCTTCACGTGGTCTCGAGTCCATACTCCAATCCCATGGACTAGTACAACTCATGATTGATATATGTATGTGAAGAACTGATAACACTCTTTAAAAACAGACTGTTATCACACTATTGCAAGTCTTCTGTTTAAAATAATACAAGTATCGACAAAACAGATTACGACAACTGGTGCAACGAAAACAGACTTATATGTTGACGAGACTGAATTTGTGAGTGACGAAACTGGATTATATTATGATAAGCGACGAAACTGATCTGATATAGTTGGATACGAAACAGATTTCTTTTTCACTCAGCGACGAAACAGATCTGAATGTGTGATCATCGACAAAACAGGATGCTGATGTAGTAATGTGACGAAACAGTTGATGAATGATGATAGACGAAACAGAATTCCTTTTGCTGGTTGACGAAACAGATTTAAAATTTGATGTGCAACGAAACTGTTCTCTATTTGTGAGTGAACGATGAAACAGATTATTAAACTTGCTGAAGCCCAAATTAATTAGAAGCCCAATACAATGTGAACCCCAATTTAAATAAAGGCCCAAGTCAAATCAGTTTTATCTCGACGAAACAAGAATCAATTACACTTGTCGACGAAATAGAATTCTTGCCTTGATTGCTACGAAACAGATTAAGATCTTATCTTTTTGGAGAGATATTTTACAAATAAATCAAATGTTATCCCTGACAAGAGCACACAAATTCAAACTTCACAGCATGCTTTGCTTTTCAAAGAAGCCTTATCCTTTTTCAGTAACCCATCATCACATCACATGTACCAATTGTCAACATAATATTTTAAAATTCACAAACACTTTAATTCAAACTGAGATGATTTCTAATTCAAACAACTTGCACACTAAATTTTCAATAGATCAAAAAGTGAATATTTTGATGAACACTTTGAAGTTTTGTCGAAGATATGAAGAACAAACCCAGAATTTATGAATTTTCCGGTCACCGAATAACTTTCCGAAACACGAAAATGCACTAGATTTTCACTAAAAACCCGGTTTAAAGCATGAACAAACAATCTAACTTAGGTTTTTGATAAAAATCTTTAGCAAACAACAATAAAACAACAGATTTTATGAATATTTTTCCAGAATATATAATTTTTCAAGAACAAATTTTCAGAAAAACACACACAAAATACTTGATAAAAACCGAACAAGTTTGATTTTAAACAAGGATAAGAGCCAATGCTCTGATACCAATTGTAGGTCCCGTTTCTCCGGTGGATCGATAACGTAAACCTATCCTTGTTTATCACGAACACGGTAACGGGTGCGGAATCCCCGTGACGGTGCAAACCAAACAAAGTGTATAAAATAACACGGATTAACCAATGAAACACACTCAATTGATTAAACGGGATGAGAACCGATACAAACTGATACAAACACAGTTTGACAGAATTTTGGCAGAGTTTCTTTACATGTATGCTCTCATCTCTAAGTCTCTCGGCACTCATCTCGGTTTCACACAGAAACTAATGAGGGTATTTATACTAAACTGAGACACAGACCTTGACGAAACAAAAATACCTCTCGGCGAAACAACTAAAGTCGACGAAACACACCTGTTTCGTCGATATACATATATTCTAATTCTGTTTCGTCAAAGGCCCAAGTTTAAACCAAAGTCCAAACAGTTCTTCGGCCCATTTGTGAAGAAACAGCCCAGATATATGTTTCTGTTATAATCTTTCAACATATGAGACAAATGCTTGACATCATCATGACATCACTAAGGTGATGTCATGGTGATGTGTTGGCGGGAATTTGCTTGCGGCGTTCCGTGCCTCGCGTGTCGAACTCTGGGGCGCACGACGGAGGAATGTCGTGTCTTCGGGCTTGAGCCAGACCTAACCGAGTCTACCCGAACCGAATCTAACCGAGTCGAGTCGCGTCCACATAAAGTGTACCAACATGGTGCAAGTCCTCCACGACTCCACAACGTCCATTTCTGACCAAGCACTTGCGGAATAGACTTAGAATATTCTCCAGAAATATCGCCAAGACCAAGTCCCAATTGATATTCCTGCAAAACAGTTACGAATTCAAAGCAGACAATCATTAGTATAAGGATCCTTAGGATGATCCATGATCCTGATCCTGAGGCACTTCTGAGGATCACTAACTGATACAGAAGTAAGGATCACCAAACAGGATAATAATTGAGGATCACGGGTCATTTAGAAATCCACCCCTAACAGGAAGTATGAGAATCAAAAGAAAAGATCTAAGAGACTCTCTGAATGGAAATGGGTCGAGGTTATAAATTTAGATGATTCTGAGGACGATGAGAAAGAAGATGAATTAGATGATACTGCTGATTCGAGCACAAACAAGAAAAACGGATTAAAAAAGAAGAGAAATTAGATGAAATATATCAAGTGTTTTTATGTTTTTTTTCATTTTCAGTTGTTTTTGTTTGATCTAGACTATCCCATGAATAACAAAGTTTATTTTATATTTGAAGTTTATGTTTTGTGTTATTTTATTGCACTTATAATTTACATCTCGATTGAACTAATATACTTTTGTCATTTGTTTAGTATTTTTTATTAACAAACGAATCTTTACATGTTTAAAACAGTTTTTCTATACTTTATTTATTATTAATTTTTATAACAAAACAAAACTTTGATATTTAGTAGATAGAAGATAAACTATGTTCCAAAATTTTAGGAATTATTTAATACTAATTTACGATATTAGTAGATAGATAGTAAACTATATCCCAAAATTTTAGGAATTATTTAATACTAATTTACGATATTTATTTAATACTAATTTACGATATTTAGTAGATAAATAGTAAACTATGTCCCAAAATTTTAGGAATTATAAGTCAACTAATTAGGTCCTCCAAGTTAATTATTTGGGATGAGGCATCGATGGCGAAACGTCAGGCGATAGAGGCAGTTGATCGAACATTGCAAGACATTATAGGTGTTAGGCTCCCATGTGTAACACTTATGACATATATCCACCACAATAATGTTATCATATACAAATAAGAAAACTACCAGCAACGAGTGCCGCAATCCAAAGTGTCGCCCCCGCCACATCGGTCGGGCACCCTACTAGTTTAAAAATAAGTATTCTAATATTTAAGTAACTGTTTTTAACTATATACAAGTAGGCAAAAGATCAAATACAAATAATCTTAACATACTAAACATACAAATTGAAGGAAAACCTAAAAAGACAAGGTGACATTTTTGTAATTACCACCAACTATCAAAGTTACAACAAAAAATACCTAAAAAAACACAATTTTTTTTTTTTAACATTTTTTATTAAAAAATCGCTACATTTCGTTAGAAAAAAAAAAAAAAAAAAAAAAAAAAAGTTATTTTAGAATACTTTGTTTTAAATATTTAAAAATAGGTATTTTAGAATACCTTTTAAACATTTGGTTTCTCACGATTTCTCTACCAAGGCTCGAACTTGTGATCAAATGACATCAAGTTATACTTGATAGCCATCAAACCACAAGGAGGTTGGTGCTGCAACTATGATCCTCATGGATTAAGAATTACACAACCGATCATAGTAAGTGATGACTTCGCAAAAAGGCTTGTTAATTTCACCATCTGTGTCTTAAACTTTGTGTTAATTTCACTGTTTTTCGTCACATTTCGATGTGTAAGTTGTTTCTCACCACCAAATTTCGACGAATCTGTTGTTTAGGGTTTATGACTTGTTTCAGCAGAGTTTGTAAGTGATGGATACAATAGGAAGCGTACAGTAGCAAGTGCTAACGTGCACTGGATATTGTTGTTGTTGTTGTTCAATAGAAAGTGTTTTGCAAGTGAAGTGTAGGTTTGTTGAATGTTGATACTGTATGATTTGGTTGCCTGTTGGTTCAGTTATTTGAATTCTAGGGTTTGTTCACAATAATCCTTGAAAATATGAGGGACTATATGTCACAATTAGTAATTCGAATGCCGAGAATCGTTTTTTTATATACTTCAATTGCTACATAGTACACACAAGAAGTACTGAAGTAGGATGGTTAATGCACTTGGTGATGTTAGAATCTGATTTATTTTATCTATAAGGAGCTTTACGGGATTAAACTAAGTAATATGTATCGGGATGTAGAATAAAATGCTGCCTAGGTAGGTAGGCCGGGATTTATCGTCAGGAATGTGTAAAAACACAAAATGTGAATAATAAAGAGCAAGATTGCAGTCGTAAAAGATGCCAAATTTCGATCTTTGTTATGTAGTTACGGCCAGTGACTTAAAATAAATAAAGGTTATCAGTACTTATCAAACATTAATTTGGTTTATTCTTTATAATAAATTGCTTGATTCATGTTTATTCTTTATTATAAGTTGGTCGTTTGAATTTCTACTTCCTTCTGTTGATAGTGATCTCACTTTATCTTGTTATGTTAAAGCGTGTGTTACTCTCTTTATGATATCAGGAAACAAAATGGGTCATGTCTGTTGATAACTCTGTTGTTGATTCTTCGGTGACTGATTGGAAGCTTGACGTGGAGAATAAAAACAATCGAGGTATCATTACTAAACTTAACTCATTCTAAAACGAATCTTACTATGATGTTTTATCTATTCTTGAAAAACGTTAAATTTATGTCAATTATTAGTTAAATCTGTCTGTTCTCACTAAATATATTAAATTTGATCATGTGTCGAAATATTTTTTAGTAGTTAAAAATGAATGAGCTATAGAGAGCCCAAATAAGAAAATAGACAAGGATGCTTACCGTTCTGGGGCGGAAGATCAAGACGCTTCCTGCGAGCAGGTCAGGACCTCAAACACAAATAGAAGGAGTAAATCCGGTGATACAAGAGAGGAATTTGGGCCACCCAAGTGATGAACGAACCGATCTTGGAAGAAGCTTATCACGTAAGTTGTTCATTGTCCTCTTTGTCAATATCTTCCAGAACCTTCTAATAGTGCGCACACACGTCTTGCAGAATTCCGGTAAGGTAATATTAATATATAGTGTTAATATGAGCGGCTACTTTCAAGGGTATGCTCAAATAATGTCATCGGTTGGTTGGAGAAGAGACAACGTTTGGAGTAATGGATATGGCGGAAGCAAACCGTGGGGTCGTAGTTTTAAGGTAAAATGGCTACGGTTACATGACCTGCCGTTTCAGAAAACGACTACAAACCGGTTAAAATCAGCAGAGATTGCCAGGTATGTTTAATGTTATACATACATATGTAAATTCATGCATATATATAGTGGTGTGAATTTCTGACACGAACCTAACACGAATTTCGCAGGTTTAGGTTTAGTCTAAACGCGTTTGGGTCAGTTTCAGGTTGAATCCATGAACACGTTTAGCTAAACGGGTCAGGTTCGGGTCAACCCGGCCGGGTTGGCGGGTTGACCTGTTTAACCCATTTATATGATATTATATTTTTTTACACTGTGTATTATGTCATAAATTAAATTAGGTGTGTATTTTATACCATAATTATAACTTAAATAGAGAAATTGACATAACATTTTAAAATTTAAATGTCATTGTTTTTTATACATTTGTGTTCTTTTAGAAAATTTTAACTTCAATACATTAATTAATCAAAAAAATAAAAGAATTCGGGTTGAATGGGTCGTGTTTGGGTTCATATGTATGACACAATTTTGGGTTCTGGTTCGGGTCTGATTGAACCCGCGATTGGCACATCTATTCGATTGCATCTATTCGAACATATTTCTATTTGGCAACTCAGCGACAACCACTCAGTGTGACCTGAATATTTAGACCAATTTGGTTGCTCCTCTAGCCGCACATGCCCTCTAAACCAGCAACCACAAACACGATTCCCTTACTTCAAGCTAGCCACGGGTTTGTACATCAACCCTCAGTCACACCGACTGGTTCAGTATTGAACGCTCCTCTAATGACATAATAAAATTAATTATCTTTAAAAATAGTGATTATTCATTATATATAAAAAATAAAGATCTCTCACTATCTTATTAGTGTATTCAAGAAATATAAAGATAGATGATGTATGGCAAATCGAAGTCCTAATTTTAAAGCAAACACTCATAAGACATCAAAGTTCATTTGTTAAATAATGTCCCAATGTGTCTAATCATCGTGTATTCAAATAAAAGGAACCATTTCATGCATGATGTTGATTCAATAATAAACAGACCTAAGACCACAACATTCATTATTTTTTTTTTTTTTTGGGTATTTTCTTTGTAGGGTTAAACCATTTTGATTTTTTATAATTCAAACATAAGTTAAAAGCTATAAGTTGCATCAGACCTAAGACCACAACATTCATTATTATTTTTTTTTTTTGGGTATTTTCTTTGTAGGGTTAAACCATTTTGATTTTTTATAATTCAAACATAAGTTAAAAGCTATAAAGTTGCATCAGACAAGCTAAGAAATTTTGGGTTCAACATTTGTATGCATATATGATAGATATAACCATCCACCTAATCTCAGTTTCTCATCTCTTCTGTGAATTCTGATTTAACTGACTGACTATATACAATCTAATCTAGCAGGTACACAACAATATCCGTACCCGTGCCACGTCAACCCATGCGGCTTTGTTTTCTGGTAAACCAACTACGACCGATGCCGCAAACAGATGACGTGCCTCATAGAAAGCCATTCTGTGCAAGGCTTCATCGATGGCAGCTTTAAAAGACCCGACGAGCACAAATACGAGGAATGGAAAAGATCCGACACACTTGTCAAAGGATGGATGTTCGGTTCGCTAAGTGAAGACGTCCAAGGATGGATGTTCGTTTTAAAAGCATCGCAACAAACCGAATCGATCTCAACCGAATTCTCGCCGCAACGGATGGATTGAACCAAACTAACTCTAGCTGCGCGGACCAAACAGTAACTAGAACTACGAATATTCAGGTCATGTAAGGGTTCGTGTAAAATTTTCGAGTTCGGGTCAGGTTAGACCGGTCAACTCACGGACACGACCCGTTTAGCACCCCTAATAGACTCAACAGCATAGATAAAACTGATGACCAAACTTGATTTGTATGCCAAAAGTTGTGCAGGAAATTTAAAGAATATACAGAGGAATTGATCATCAATGCCACTTCTTGAAACAATCTATGCTTTCTTTTGTTGCCAAGTATTATAAACTGTAGCGGCAGTGGCCATCTTTGAATGATGTTTCAAACATGCTAGTGACAGTAGATTTTTTCCTGTTGTAAAAGTAAAACATGTGAAGGACCAAAGAATTTGTCTGGAATGGACATAATCTATGCTATAGAACTAGTGCCGTTTAAATTGCTCGTCGCTCGCTCGACGCTTGTTCGGAAATTGCTTGAACAATGCTCGTTCGATTTGACGCTCGGTTGTAAACGAGCCGCTCAGCTCGGTTCGGTTCGGTTTGTAAAGGAGCCGAGCGGACAAGCATGAGCAAATGTCCGCTCGGCTCGGATCGAATTATTATTTTTAATTAGTATACATTATATACATATACACATACATATATTAACATATATATACAAAAATATAAATTATACATATATACACACACACCTATATATGCACACACATACATATATACATAAATATAAATTAAATTTATGGTTATATATATATCACTCTATAAGATTTTGGTCCACTATATACAAATTTACAATTATATCTATATGTACTAGACCAATCACACCAATAAAAAAAATTAATATCAAATCTAAAAGTTAAACCCTAAACCGATAAACGACAGTCTGCTTATCACCTCAATATTTCATGTCGTTACACTAAGTCGACTGTCTCCTAGTCTCAACGTCATTGTTCATGCAATATGATCATCGCCTCGTCGGCCACAACATTGTTGTTCATAAGAAAAATATTATGCCATGAAATGTGCATGTTTTTTAAAACATAAAAACTTGAGACCAAACATTGTCACTATCTCTCTCAGCAAATTTAAATCGGGCGACACGGTTGTCTAAATCGCTCAACCTTCGCTCGACGCTCACTCAGAATATTTACTGCTCGAAAAATGCTTGCTTGATTTGAGGCTCGGTTTTAAGAGAGCCGCTCCGCTCGGTTCAGTTTGTAAACGAGCCAATCACGAGCAAAGGTCCGCTCAGTTTGGCTCAGCTCGGCTTGTGAATAGCCCTATATGGAACATGCATTACAACTAACAACAAAACAGGTTTTATGAATTGTACATGTGAAAAAACAGAAACAGGTGGTCTAAAAGATTCATGCACCAAGACAACACTAAGACAAACAAAATTGTAGGAAAAATTAAGGTTCCAAGAAAACTTAATACGATGTCTCTAAGAACTCATATCCACGATCATTTCCTTGGAGAGGTATACATGTAACAAATATATCTAATCTGCTCATCCAATGTCAATTTGAGGTTTCCTCTGCTTCCTCTCCCTCCACTGCACACGTTTTCGTTTATAAATTTAATCACCAAAAAATAAAATTTATTTAAGTAATTGCTTTTAACTATATACAACTATATACAAGTAATTGTTTTGAATATTTAAAGGCAAATTGGCCTGTAATAATCCCACCTACACCTTTTGGCCAATAATAATCCCACCTCAGAATATTCCCCACACCAGTCCCACCTTTCAGATATTTTTCCTACACTGGTCCCCCGTTAAAAATCCCTAACTCAGTTAGTAAAATGGCTGATGTGGCAGATGATGTGTTAAAAACTGATTACGTGGCAGATGATTATGTATTCCCTGATCCTTTACAACTTAATGTATTTATAACCCACACTTGCACTTCATCATCACCACTCCACAACCGCACCTACACCACCACTCGTCCACCACCACCGCACCTTCACTCACCCGCCACCACACCTGCCATCACCCTCTACCGTTGCCGCACCTTCACACAATCGACATCAAACCTCCACCACCACTCCTCCACCACCACCGCACCTTCACCCCCAACTTCACATGCTTCTGATGTTGAACCACTACCATACCAGCCAAGTAGGCTCCTTGGTCCACAACCTCACGAATTATGTTCTGCATCACACAAACACCCCAATGTCGTTACCAATATCCATTCGACATCAAACCTCGACCACCAGATCTGAACCCCTAACTTCGCACCTCCACCACCGAACAACCACCTACACACAACCGCCATCACACCTCCACCACCATCTGAACCTCTACCGAAAACCCCAATTTAAACATCACTTGGATTTTACAATGCTCCCCTACAGAAATCGATTGGAATTTTTTATATGCAAATGAGAAAAACCGTCAAACTAGATAACCATGTGGGAGGCGTGCAGGTAAATCTGAGATGAAGAAGATGTTGCAGTTGATCGGAGATATGTCACCGGCAAAAAGGTTTACCGGCGGTTAAAGGTGGGGGTGTTTTGTTTCCGGTTGAAAATGGGAAGTCTGTTTTAAGTAAAGGAAGCAAGTCGGGTTTTGGATTGAGAATGTTTAAAATTTGAAAGCTTGGCATGGTGAAAGCTTGGAAGTCTGTTTTAAGTAAAGGAAGTAGTGAAAGGGGAATACTAATCATCTGCCACGTAATCAGTTTTTAACACATCATCTGCCACATAATCAGTTTTTAACACATCATCTGCCACATCAGCCATTTTACTAACTGAGTTAGGGATTTTTAATGGGGGACCAGTGTGGGAAAAATATCTGAAAGGTGGGACTGGTGTGGGGAATATTCTGAGGTGGGATTATTATTGGCCAAAAAGGTGTAGGTGGGATTATTACAGGCCAATTTGCCATATTTAAAAATAAGTATTCTAATATTTAAGTAACTGTTTTTAACTATATACAAGTAATTGTTTTGAATACTTAAAAATAGGTATTCTAATATTTAAGTAACTGTTTTTTAACTGTATACAAGTAATTGTTTTGGATATTTAAAAATAGGTATTTTAGAATACCAATTTTGAATATTTAAAAATAGGTATTTTAGAATACCTTTTAAACCTTTGGTTTCTCTACCAACATGGCTCGAACTTGTGATCAAGTGACATCAAGTTGTACTTGATAGCCATCAAACCACAAGGAGGTTGGTGCTTTTAAACATTCAATATGTTAAATTTATCCTACACTGAAGGTTTACATGGTCAATGAAGTCAAAGATGCTGTTCACTTTAGTTGCAGTCATGTGATCTAACATTTACGTACTACAGTAATGTAAAGTGAAGCCAATTTTAACCACTGGGATAAAAAATGTTATTGTCGATCAGCCATTAATACATGTAACAACTTGTACACTTAGTAAATAGAATATATCCGATTTAGAAAAAGACTTTCTAAAATTAAATGTATCGAAAAATTGGTAGCAGTAGACTAAGGGTAGGCGGTATGGTTTGTTTGAGTTAGGGTGTTTGAGTTTTCTCTACCCAATGATATAAAGCCATGTCAACTCCCCCTTCACTCCCCATTTTCTACTCAAACACTAGGTATGGTTCAAACACCCACTCAATTAAAAAATAAAAAATTTTGATTGGTTCTTCTCTCCTCTCTCTCTCTCCTCCATCACTCCTTCTCCACCTTCGGTGAATAGTCACCGATCTCTCTCTCTCTCTCCTACTCAAACACCCTAACTCAAACACTAGGTGTTGTCACCGATCGGTGACTCTACTCCCCGATTGTGTTCACCGATACCATACCGCCTACCCTAAGGCTACTCGGTGTGGTTGATGGAGGATGGGCCTCCACGTCAGCGCCACGTAGGATGAGTGTGAGGATGGGGCAAAGGATATGAAACTAAGGAAATGGATGATGGGCCTAAAATATATACATACATATATACATATGTATATACATAGGGGCCCGCTAGAATGAGAACCACCACGAGTTATGAGAACCACGAGAACCAAGTGCCACGGAGGGGCGTTGACCACGAATTTTTTTTTACACCTAGATCCGTATATTTTAAGACCGGGTGTAAAAAAAAATTTTCAAACGGCGCGCCCGAGGGGGTAGTTTTTTACACCCAAAGTTTGGTGTTTTTAATTTTTTTTTCTTTTTTCTTTTTTTTTTACAAACTTTGGGTGTAAAAAACTACCCCCTCGGGCGCGCCGTTTGAAATTTTTTTTTTACACCCGGTCTTAAAATATACGAATCTAGGTGTAAAAAAAATTTCGTGGTCAACGCCCCTCCGTGGCACTTGGTTCTCGTGGTTCTCATAACTCGTGGTGGTTCTCATTCTAGCGGCTCCCTACATACATATATACATATATATATATATATACATATATATATATATATATATATATAGGGGGCCGCTAGAATGAGAACCACCCCGAGTTATGAGAACCGCGAGAACCACACCATCCGGGCCGCCGTTGACCAAATTTTTTTTTTTACAACTAGATGTGTGTATTATAAACACATTCGTAAAAAAAAAATTTAAAAAAAGGCCGAGGGGGTAGTTTTTTTACACCAAGTTTGGTGTAAAAAAAAACAAAAAAAAAATAAAAACACCAAACTTGTGGTGTAAAAAACTACCCCCTCGGCCTTTTTAATTTTTTTTTTTTTACGAATGTGTTTATAATACACACATCTAGTTGTAAAAAAAAATTTTGGTCAACGGCGGCCTGGATGGTGTGGTTCTCGCGGTTCTCATAACTCGGGGTGGTTCTCATTCTAGCGGTCCCCTATATATATATATATATATATATATATATATATATATATAGGGTAGGGTTCAAGAGTGAACACTAATGTATTTGCGAACTGAGTGAACAAATCTTGGCCATTGATTTACACACGTGGATGGCTAGGATTTAATCATCAAATCCTAAAATACACTAGTGTATGTCATCATCAAATCCTTGTCATTGATCTACACACATGTATGGTCAGGATTAGTTCGCTCAGTTCGCAAACTACACTAGTGTTCACTCTTGAACCTAATCCTATATATATATATGAGTTGTATGTATATATGTGTGTGAGAAGAAGGAGGTGGTGTTTTGTCTTGTAGCCAGCGTCTCCAATTAACGTTGAGAGGGAGACGATTAGGACACCCCCGGTTTGTGTGTGTGTGGGGGGGGGGGGGGGGGGGGGAAATGGTGTTTTGGTCAGTGACGGGCCTTGACGAGCCCAGGCTGAGCCCCACACCGTGAATCCAAATAAGAGAATAAATGGCACACCATTTGTTAGGTATTAACGTTTGTTGTCAATTATTTTAAGTTCAATGACTAAGGAATATTATTTTTATGAAGGTTCATTTGTTTAACCGGTAGTTCCTGTCTCATACTCACAAATATACCTCTGTTTGAAGTAATATTTCTAGTATTATATAGGCTTTTGAGAACGATTTGTAGCCTGTAAGTGCATTCATATTGAATTTCAATTCTCATCCTCACCTCTATAATTTAGCTAAAACGCTTTTAACCCTAAAATTTGTTCAAATTTAAAAAACTTCTCGCATCCAATTCCTTTTTTAAAATCAAGGTTAGAGAACTCACTAGTCCGCCGGTGAGGTGGGGACTAACGACTACTCGGGATTAATAAGATCGGGTTTTTATATATAATTTTCAGTTTTTGTATACACATACACATTTTTATAGGTAAATATTTTAAGTAGACATTTTTAACTCTTCCTCAAACTTTGCCGAAACGTTATTGAAATCAACTCTCTGAAACTTCCTTTCAAACTCAGTACCTATGAATCCTCTCCGCGCATCCGACCCATCAAACTTTGCCGGTCTCCTATGTGCCTCTCTCCTGGGTTCCGGATGATAAACACGATAACCCTATATCTTGTGGACACTAGTCTGAAACAAAAACGAAAAAAACAACCATACTTGGTCTCCATCTTCGAAGTTTGGTCGGTCGTTGAAGGGTCTGAAAGGACGGCCAGGGTTGGGTTGGGAGGGTCATGAAGGGCCGTCAGGTGATACAAGATAAGCATTAAAGAGAATAAAAAATAAGAAAAAATAATAATAATCTGGTGACCTGGTAATTACACACTATTAGAACACTAAATTAAAGTTTAGTTACTTTAGAGAGACAAAAATTGTTTGAATGATTTAATTAGAACAATGATTTAATTAGAACACTAGACAAACTTGGTTACACTTCTATGACATTTTCTCATTAGGGATTATTGAAAGTTCACTATTTTATTTCAACATTTTAGTTTTTTACTCAATTAAAATTTTCCTAATGTATTAATGCCCCCCGACCAACCACTACATTTTAAATAAAAGGGATTCGGCCGTACAGCAATTTTCCTAAAAAAATTCTTTTTTAGATTCTAATGTTTTCTATTCATTTTTTTTTATACAAAAACTAGTAATAATAGAAATTTAACTATCAAAGGTTATATTTTTATAACACTACCATTAGGATAAATTTTCTGTTCTTTTTTTTAATTAGTTAAAAAGAGAGTTTTATACAATAGTTATCTTTTACACCTAACCATGCACTTTAAAGATTTGAACACACACCATTTTTATGCGGCAAACACCATACCGTTAGATCACTAGGTCATGTGTATTAGTTAATTTAAACCATCTATATAAAAACAGTTATTTTATTTATTAATAATTGAATGGACATATTTTTTTAAACATAGTTCTAATAATCAATCTTAGAATAAGGTGGTCGGTCTTGACGAAAATATGGTACTGGAAAACAAAAAACAAAAAGCTAGTTGGGTTGGATGTGTCAGCCAGACCGCAGGTTTTACCGAATTTAACATTTTGAAGGCTTGGTTTTCGTGGTTCACGATACATTTATACAAACTACATATTCCAAAACTAAATATTATTATTATCGATCTCTTATACTAAAGCAAAATAGTGTTGACTATTTGACTTTGATGTGACTATTCTCTTTGGCCAGAGAATTGGGTTTTTAGGCGTCATTCTCCTTTTCTCCCTATTTTCCTTCAATTCTCTTGGCCGCCTCTTTCTTCATTCAATGTATCTTTGGATTATATATGGTAGGTTGAAAACTTAATCAATTATCGGAATTTTTTTAGGAAATTATGGAACCGTTTCCAATTCTACAACCTATATACAAATTATTGTTTTTAATCGGATGTTTCAAACGACGACTGGAGAAGCTTGCTCTGTTTTATCTTCATCATCAGACTTCGAAATTCAAGCATCGGTAAGTTGGATTCCATCTCTGTATTTGATATTTTTGTTGCTATTAGAAAACCCTAATTTTGTTGTATGATTTCTATGATGTTGTTGATGTCAACGGATCCGCTAATTGTTGTTGATATGCGGATTTAACCCGTTCATTGTTGTAATTTGTGTGTTTATTGAAGTTGCTAATTCTTTATCCAGAGTTTTGCATCGAACGGTAACAGGCCGCTGGCAAATATGGGAAATTGTTCTCCTATATCTCTGTACTAATCAAGATTACTTGAAATCTTGAATACAATTGACGAATGAAAATATTGTTTAAAGAAATTGTTTTGGGTTTTTAGGATTCTTGATATGTTTAAGAAATAAGAACCTGGTGCCATCAATGACTCAGATCATTGGAACTTTTTGGTAACACATCCTATCATTACTGTTCCTCATTTCATCATTTTTTTCGTAGCATGTTTCAATTTAATCAAGTATTTGTAACGCCCCAAAAATCTGAATGTTAATATTTGTAGTGTGTTCCTATATGACACGTCATGAAATTAATAACTAGGCTATTTAACCTAGTTAAGGATATGGTCAAAAGTATTAAATGATGAAGGTAGTGTCGGTTATGTTTTAAAGGCAAACCCGAGGGGTTAAAGTGGAACAAGATGGAAGTTGAGTTATTAAAAGAAAAAGATCACACACACACACACACACACATTTTCGTGTGTGTTCTGGATGGATCGAGCAGGGGCTCTCAAAAGCCCCAAAACCCTAGTTCTTCAAAAGCTTCAAATTGAAGAATGAATCAAGGCTCAAAATCATAACCGAACATGAATTAGTGATCACCATCACTAGGGGATCATAAGGTATGTCTTAAATCTAAGATTGGTGATCATGGGTGAAGTGGGTTATGTTCTAATCCGTGAGTTAATATGAAATTGATCATGTACGAGGGTTAGAAACCTCGTATAGAACATGGGTTACGTATGATTTGTGTTAATTTGATGATTAGAGGTGAAACCCGTTAGTTATGGTGAAGATGATTACTAGAATCACCACCTATGTCCAAGCCTTGTTGAAAGATTGATGTATTATGTGGGTATGATGAATTCTTGTTAGATGAATTAGGAGAAATATGATGATGATATGTTTGATGTTTATTTGGGAATGATCCATGATGGTTAGTAGTAGGTTTTGATGGGTTATGTATGAATTTAGAAGATTTATGCATGAATTAGTTGTACGTTATGCTTAAAAGGTAGTACGTACATCGAGCGTATGATAAAATGTATATAGTGTCGTCTGTATAGTCGATTATGATGTTACGGGTATATGTTGATAAGTCGATAGTTACATATGGTTAATAGTTGACTTTTGAAAGTCAACAAGTATAAGAAACATGATTTAACTCGTTGTGGTAAAAAGCAGGATTATAGGAAGTCGCTTGGGCATGTTATGTTAATATGCGTTAATTGTGATTACATGATGATGTACATGTGTTGGAAAGGATATGAAGTTGATTACATGTTTTATTCTTGTTAGAAATGACTAAGGAAAGTTAAGTGTGAAATATGCGATTGATATGATTGTTAACATGTACAAATGAGCATGCTAATAAGAACGTGATTTCGATGAAATGAAAGTATAGGAATCACGACGAGACGGGCTCAAGCATGAGGTGTTAACGGGTCAAGAAAAGGTGAGGAATCGGATACGAGCACGGACGCATAAGGTAAGTGATTTCCGTAATCACTTCTTAGTTCGATCAAGTAATAAAGTGTTTTATTTAATTAAACATGATGTTTGAGGTCAAATATGTGTTGAAGTCTTTCGTCGTAAATGATGGGATTAAAGTTGACCAAAATGCCCTTGATGGGTATTTTGGGGCAAACGATCTTAAAAGTAGTTTAGAAATAAGTTATTCGGTTAGTGTAATGTTTCGGACAAGTATGGAAGTGGGGAGTATGGTTTGGTTAGTCATAGACCAATTAATGCGCGAATACCCTTAACGGGTCAAAATAAGCATATTAACGATAATGTGTTAAGAGGATGCAAGACATCCAAGAATTTAGTAATTTATGATAGACGTCGCTGATATTATTAGGTTTATAAGAGGTTATGGTAAAACAAACAAGTTACGTTGATGTATGCCTGAACGGGTCGAAATTTGGTAAGAGGGTAATAAGCCGAAGAGTTAAAAGTCTGAAATTTTATTATGTCGGATGTTGGATTTTAATTCCATTAGATGGAGAATTAAATTACGGACGTGTAGGAAAAAGAATCGGGTAAAACGGGTCAAAAACGAGAGAGTTATGCTTGTTTCCGTGAAACCGGATCGTGTTGGGAATATGCAGCAACCAGCTGCACCTGTTCTGTGAAAACAGGGGCTTAGCGTGACGCCAAGGCCCTTGGCGTCACGCGAGGCCCCCCTTTGTTGGCGAAAATTGCTCGTTTGCTCAGTTTTGTCTTGGGAACTCGTTTAAACGCGTTTCAAGTTACGTTTGACTAATTTAACTTACGTTTTTATGAGCTTAAGTGTATGCACTTATGTAGATAGGTATGTATGTATGTTTATAAGTATGCGAGCAAGTACATGGATATATGATGGTATGTATGAGAGTAGGTATGTATGAGTTTGGTATGATGCAAGTAGGGATGTATGTATGTATACATGTATAATGTCATGAGTGTACGTAATGATGTAGGTGTGTGTACTTGTAGATACGTATATAATGATGTAGATGTGTTTATATGTAAGTATGCATGTAGGTTGGTATGTATGTGTGTGAGTATGTATGCAAGTAGGTATGTATGCATGTGTGTACGTATGTATATATGGAAATAGTATGTATGAAGTTTTGGGTATGTATGTAGGCCGTTCAGTATGATTAAGTGTTTACGTTGTTTATCCGTGTACCTGGAGTTATAAGTGAAATGCAGGAATGGCAAAGAAGTCTCACCACGGATGGTATGACAGGATGGGAAAGCTGGGATGTGAAGAGTTAACGAAACAAGAAATAAACGTGAACAAACCTTGTACGTTTATAATCCGTACTAATGTTGTGAATTTTATGTGGTGAGCGCAGGTGTACCAGTTCATGAGGATATCCAAGGATTGGAGATCGAGGATCGAGTCACAAGATAGATTGTACGGGAGTGTTGAGTACGTAATTGAGTGAAGCTAGGTTATGGTTTCTTATTGTAAATGAGTATAATAAATGTAGTTATTGTGAAAGAATTAATCTTAAAAATGAATTTAAGTGCGTCAAGATGTTTATAAAGTAGAAAAAAATTTATGGTACGTTTTTCCGCTGCGACTTTAGTCAGTTAAGAAATAGGGTGTAACAGTATTTGCACAAATCCACCGCCTAGGGTTTAGTTTAGTTTAGTTTTATCGGATTTTTTAGTTTTTTTTTTTCTTAATCTTGATTAGTACAGAGATATGATGAGAACGGTACTGGTACTGTACTACCGTTATCGTACTGCATAGTAGGTATCGAAATGTATCTAAAATCATATGTTCGGTCTGTACCAGTATGGTATGGTATGGTACGGTACTGTTAAAAGTCATCGCTTTGGTACTAATACCGAAATTTAGCTAAATTGGAATTGTTATTTGGTTTGAATTTCTCATCCCTGATTATGTATATCTTTCATCTGATTATGTTTATGATATTTGTATCTAAAAGTATTGCATCAAATGACTTCTTAATCCTTGGACTACTGTGTTGAATCATTATATGTTTACAAGAAATTGCTACTATTAGTTCTGTTAAACAAAGGTTAAAGTGATTTTTGTTCAGTGGAAGTAATTGCTTCTAAACTGCTATATAAATGGTATTATGTGTTCATACAACCGTTTCAACATTGTTTAACCGGTGTTGTGCAGGAAGAAATTGAAGCGCCGATGTGGGCGGATCTCAGCGTTTGTGATTCGACCAATGACGAGATGTATCTCCTTTTTCTTTAGTTATTGCATCTTCCTATTACGCTAGGATATATAGATTGCCTGCATAATTTTGTTGATTATATTCTGTTTGCTAAATTTAATGTTCTTTGTTTTATTTTGGTTGTAGTGATGACTCATGGTTCAACATAAGCCATGAGTAAGCATCTAAGAACTCCTTGCTTCTTGCTTTGAGTTTTGGTTTTCTGTGCAGTTATCTTGAGTTAATATTTATATACATTTGTGTCGTATCTATAGGTTCCATCAATGCTCTTCACGCCAGTTAATCTCTATTGTTTTCGGTCCTGCAAACTCCATACACATACAAGAACCAACGTCTCCAAAGCTCCCAGCCTCAGTCTCAAAATCAAGAGGCAAAAACTATAAAACTAAACAGTGGGAACAAAGAAAGAGTAAAGCCATCCCCAACAAGCAACATCCGGCCAAAACGTTCGTGTTGAAACTGCTCCTGGTAAGTTATGTGTGCTCATTTTTCATTAATTAACTTTTTTTGTTTTTTTCATATAATCTAATGCATCTTTGGTGGATGGGGCTGATGAAAATTGTCACTGAATCAGGTATTTAAAGGTAAAAAGAATGCCCGGTGAGTGTAGGATATAACTTTGGCACATGAGTTGAGCCGAGCTTGGCTCGAGCTCGGCTTGGTTACAAAATGAGCCTGCCCGGCTCACGTCGTTTTAAATCGAGTTTTTTTAGCTAGGTTTTTTTAATTTTTTTCGAGCGAGCTACGAACTGAGCCGCAAGCTTTTTGAACAACCCTCCCTTTCTAAAAGTTTTGGACTAAATTGATATCCTAAACCAATTGGTATTTGGATCGTTAATCAGGTACCGGTAATAGATAAACTAAAACGATTGAAGCCTACTAATATGGTATAAAACCCCAAAGATACTAGGTTTAATGTTAAATGTTTGTTGTTGCATAGGTGTATACGTGTTTTGTTCAGATTTATTTCTTAAAATAAAGAATGAATGTCATTTTCCACTATTTTATTTTCTTAAGACTATAATCCTCCACACTAAATATTTTTGCCTACACACATCAAAAGTTATCCTACACATTTCGAAATTTATCCTACACATATTGAAATTTATCCTACACAACTCGTAATTTATTCTACACGCCTCGTATTTATCCTACACTTTAAATGAATTTTTATTTTTATTTTTTGTGAAAAATATATATCTTAAAAATAAGTTACAAATTTAATATAGTTAGTTATTAAAGATGAAACTACCAATTAATGATGTATGTAAGTTTACTAATATACCCTTATAGTTACATTAAGTACAAATATTAAATGAAGTCTAATGAAGCATTCCTATTGGTTGAAATTTCTTCTTTTTTCTTCTTGCAAAGAATTTCTTCTCATTTGAACCCTCCACTACATTATAATATCCATATCTATGTAACTTCAATTAACTAGACAGGGGAATGCATTTGAAGTAGTTGCAAGAAATAGATCGAAGCTAGAATGGCTCTTTAATCGTGTTATAAGGTCTTCGACTATCTACAAAACTGGGAGGCAGCCATAATGTCGTCCCACATCCTGCAAAGGGGAACTATTTTTACCGATGTGGCTGACTACGATCTCTCTCTCTCTCTTCAGTATTTCAACTTTTACCGTTCAATCGGCTAACGGATTGTTTGGCCTCGAACTTTTTGCTTACAGGTTGAATTCGACATTCTTCTTGCACATGCTCATTTTGATTTACTTTCTCAAATTGGATTATAATATGTAGCAAATGCACAAGAATATTAAACACCCAATGTTCATGATGCATATAAAACTATAAAATTTGATTTAATGATTGATCTGTGCTGTTGCCATTATGATCTTATGGTATTATTTTTTTTAAGAGATGGTGGGATGCCATGAAGAGAACGTTGGATATGGAATGTGTGTTAAGATTTATAAACATTAATAAAAGTTAACATTACTGTAGCGATATGAACACAATGTTAACGCTTCTTTCTTTGTTTTTCTTTTTTTACTATAAATATATTATTGCGAGTGCACAAAATTTTCCTACATAGGTCAGAGTCATGCTGCTAAAATAATTAGAACTATAGATACAATGATTAACTACTGTTTTGCAAATTTCTCTTTACATAAGAACTATCTACAAGTAATTTATATGAAAAAGTGACAATTTTGTCCCATTTTCATATGATTGGGTCGATTTGGGTTATATGTGTAATTTCTAACGTTTCGAACGGGTAAGTGATTTAAAAAAGAATTACGTATAGAAGCGTGTTTTCTATAGGGTAATAAACCATGGTCAACATTTCACATTATGATAAAAGGGGCCATATATTATTGTATATTGTTGATCAACAGGTGGTGGAGTTGAATTCATGGGCTTAGAATCTGGACTTGGGTTTGTGCCTGAAGGCTTAGATATCAACTCCAACTCCGGAAGGTTAGTGTGCAGTTTCTAATGCATAATGGATAAGTAAATAGAGTTGCGTATTATGGAATGGGTCAAAAGTGACCAGAAGTGAATTTAATTTAATGCTTACAACCTATTAATCTTTTAATTTATATATATTGGATTAGTAATTACTAACTTAACTATACTATACTATATTATATTATTTTATTTTATATTATTTTATTTTATTTTAGGGTAGGAATCTACTTATACCCGTATACTTTGATAGCCTATTTTCTTTTCCTTTTTATTTAACTAAATTACTTTTCTACTACCTTTGAACTTTAGTAATATTATTATACATACGTTTTTACACCGATATGTTATAAAAGGTTTAACATATTCTATGCTATACCAAAAACACGTGAACAGTGATTTGCTCTTCTTGGGTCATGTGACGTAGCGTGTTTATCGAATCGAATATCGAATTTTCGAATTATTCGAATCGAATTATTCTAATAGTTTTTATTTTTCCTTGAACTTGTATTCGATTCGAATTCGATTAAAACCTACCGAATTCGATTCGAATAAAAAACCCAATTCGTATTCGATTAAAAATTCGAATTCGATTATTCGAATCGAATTCGAATAAATTCGATTTAATTCAGATTCTTTAAAAACATGTAAAAAACTTTCAAAATGAAACATAAATTTTAAAGCAGCCATAAAGCACGATACCACCTTAATGTCACACAACCGTAATCGACCACCAACACTGACTCGACCTAGGATATGCGTGTTGCGACGAACCTGTCAAACATGGAAAAATATAGGTAAAAACGTTGAACCACACATGCACGTTGGGTCGTATTAACTCGAAAAATTTAGAACTATACATAAAACGAAAATTTGCGAAAGATGAAAAGTATAAGTGACAAAAGTTGTGAAGTTAAATTGCAAATAATGAAAAGTTTTGGGTTAAAGTGAAAACAACAAATTATGTAGGGTTAAAATTGTAAAAAGTAAAAACCTTTGGGTTGAAAATAAAAAATCAACTTTTTTTTTTTGAAAAAACACCTAAAGCATAATGTACAAGTAATAATAATGCATAAAAAAGTTGCAAAGTTATATATGGAATAATAATAAATAAAAATATATAATTTTTATTCGAATTTCGAATCGAATCGAATTTATAAATGCGTATTCGATTTACTTGACTCGAATTGAATCGAATTCGAATTCTTATAATCGAAACGAATTCATCATAATCGAATCGAATTTAAACGAATTTCGAATTTTTCGAATTCGAAACGAATTCTGCACAACCCTAGATATGATGATATAACTTGAGAGGACATTTATATTAGTTTGTTGATGGTCGTATTTTTGTTTAAAACAACAATTTATCTGCTAGTTAGTTATGTTGTTGATTAACAATTTTTTGGGTTAATCGAGTTTGTTCACGGGTGTCATGGTTCAATTCGGGTCAGCATGTTGATTAAGTGAGCAAATAAATCAGGGGTAAAAGGGTCATTAAGCACCAGTAAAGAGCTTGACCGAGTAAATTGGAGAAATGAACGTGGGTTATTGAAGAATATAATGTTATAAGATCATGGAGGGGAATATGCTAGAGTTTACGTGACTTTGTTTGTGTTTATTTTTCCTTCTTTTATGCAAGTAGCAGATAACGTGGGTTATTGAAGAATATAATGTTATAAGATCATGGAGGGGAATATGCTAGAGTTTACGTGACTTTGTTTGTGTTTATTTTTCCTTCTTTTATGCAAGTAGCAGATAGGTTTGGTTTTATTTATTTAAAGCTCTTGTAATTAGTTTCCATTGTATATAGAGTCAAATAGGGCCCTGAAGCATCACAATTTAGTTAGTTAGAACACAAAGGTGTTATCTTTAATGTGTGACACATTATGATGTTCTCTCCATATATCTTTTACTTTCTACAACCTTGCAACTCCAAATATATGCAAGGTGAAGTAT
This sequence comes from Helianthus tuberosus, assembly GCA_030545235.1. Taxonomy (NCBI): domain Eukaryota; kingdom Viridiplantae; phylum Streptophyta; class Magnoliopsida; order Asterales; family Asteraceae; genus Helianthus; species Helianthus tuberosus. Next base: position 6,042,198 of record CM060381.1, on the reverse strand, counting down.
AAAGAGTTAAAGGCCACTGGGGGTGGCAAAACTTCAACGCGTGATAGGCCTTTTCAATGCGTGGAAAAAACAAGATTCCCACCGCCACTCACTTTTCCACGCGTGATAGTTCAACGTTGGGGCGATTTCGTGATTTTTTTTCACGGCGTGATAGTTGTTAGTTGTGAGGGTAGTTGTTGGTTGGGGGGAAATTGTTGGGTGTGGTGGTGAGTGATGACCACCGCCACTAAAAAGGTTGTGAGTGATGGAAAAATGGTTGCTGACATGGCGGAACATGATTGGATATTGTGAGTGATGAATTTTATCACTAGTGACCACTCCCACTCCCCTAACCCAGTCATGTATATTTTTAGTAGGCATTGGCAACTCATAATGAAATTGTAATAGGGAAAATAATATATATTACCAATTGTTTTGTTTTGTCTCCTACGATTCCTAACCAACCACCGCCTCTTCATTCGACTCCGGCAATTTGAAGGTCCCTCGGAGGTTGAGGTAAAACCTATTCCTTGTTATGTCTAACACACTAGCAAGTGCGGAATCCAAGCTAGCATGCAAACCGAGATAGAACAAGCACAAACACAACACACAATCTTCACCGATTAACACCACTTGTATTAATACGAATAAAGGTTCGGTTACAAAGCTATGTTTACAAATGTGTTTTGCAAACTCTCTAAAACACTCGTGTGTGTGTTCTCTCAACAGAATGCTCTCACTTCTAACACTTTTCTCCTCTAAATGAAGTGAACATAATACATGGGTATTTATACCCAACACAGCTCGTCTGGTCGAAGGATCAGACAGACTGATCGTAAGATCATCTGTCGATCTGAAACCTACCGAAGGATCACATATACCTCGAAGGATGATATCCTTCGAGGTTCATCCATCGAAGGTTCATATTTCGAGCTCATCGAAGGATCTAAACAATCCTTCGATGACACATCCTTCGACACAGACATATTACAACCATTGTGTTGACTGTTTGGCCAAGTCAAACCAGGAGGATGGTTGACTTGGTCAAACTTACAAGACTAATAAAGACATCGTTTGGTATCATGACAAAATACAGACAAAGTACAGACACAAGTGCACCAACAAACTCCCCCTTGGCTGTAGCTTTGTCTCGATCTTAATTCTTGTAGGTCCCTCGTGTCTTCAAGTCTTTGATGTCTTTTCAAGTCTTCAATGTCGGAGGATCTTTAAAGTCTTCACGTCTTGAAAGCAGAAAGTGTACCAACAAACTCCCCATTTCATGTAGGAAGTGTGTTGACAAACTCCCCCTTAACATAAGCTCCCCCTTGAGTTATGCTCGTGAATATCTTGATCTTTATGAATTGAGATCCTTGTGGTGTTGATGATGGTCAGCGGCAACTCGATCATCTTCATCATTTGAGTTCCTTCACGCCGTGTCTTCATTCCGAAGCTTGTCATCGACCATGTTCTCCTTGCCTTTAGAATCTGCACATGCAAGAAATCTAAACGCGTAATGAGAACAACTGCCTGGAATATCATAAGCAAACGACACACATGTGACCATTGTTTAATCAAACACCGTCCGACAGTTTGAAAGTTTTAACACATTGTCAATTTTAATTCTTAACTTTCAACACTTTGCAAATTTCGACCGTTTATGAAGATTCAGTCGTTTTGGTTTTCGTTCAGGATTCAGGTAACGAAGACTCGAGTTCCGACATCGTACGATCGAAAATAAGATAGAAATAATTTTTTTTTATAAAGTTTATATTAAAACACACCTAAAATATTTTTGGTATTTTGAATATTTCAAATTTAAAGACTGAAAGCAGTAAATAAATATTTACAGACATTCTTTTTGCGAGTTTCGAGGGTAAGAGAATCATATCAGTGTACGGTCATGCCAAAACACTCTTGTTGTTCAATTAGTTAACATTAAGATAAGCATCCTATAACAATTATCGGTATTGTTGTCCACTTAAGCTCAACTTATCATATGTAATCATGGCGAGGGGATACGTTAAGGTATGATTTATACTTACCGACCGGTGTTCATCCACATCACGACACATTCCCGTATCAAGGTATGCTCGAGGGTTCATCTTACCGGTGAGTATACCGATTATCATCTGTTTGACCGTATATGATGTGAGATCCTCACTTATTTGATTTGAAAACAAGCCCTATGTGATATAATCACTTATTGATGAGGAACTTGATTTTCGATGCATGAGGGCACAGGAGCAAGTCCGTGAACAGGTCAGTACTTTCGTACAGCAGAGAGACGAACTTGACTCCCGGATAGATGTGATATTTTTTCACTTATTTTGTTTGGACATGTGATTGTTGATCACTTATTGAGGTCGAATGCAATATGTACACGTATGTATGGTATCATGGAAGATCTAGACTTGCGTCCCCGTTATTTTTCGGTAAAAGATACAACCATGATACCCAGATGATAAGCAGCATAAAGAACGAATATCTCAGAACCTCGGCAATCTCTCAAACGAAATTTCGGTACTAAGACCATATGCCAATGAATGGTTCCCACCTGGTCTTCAGTCGATTTAAGTTTATATCACCCTGCACACTTTAAAATGATTGTGAGCCTACCGATACATCTTATATAGAGCTGCTTATCGTTTTTCAGTTTTAGGTTTAAAGAGGTTTAGACAGACCACTGATGTACTATCATTTTCTCTTTTGCTCGCCAGGAAACTCATTTTTGTTTTTCTATTGTTTTTGTGTTTTTGAAATTTTTCAATGTTTTTGGATTTTCAAATTTTGGATTTACTCCCCCTAAAATCAACAAACTAAGATAAATTTAAAACACAAAGGTATTTACAAAAATGATTTTCCGATGTTGGTTTACTCTTGCTTGACCTTAATGCCGTTTACCAATAATAAATAGTCAAATCTTGATTTGTCAAAAGCTTTGGTAAAAAGGTCGGCACGTTGGTCATCGGTGTGGACGTAAGCAACATCGATTAGCCTCTTCTCAAAGCAATCACGTATGAAGTGATACTTAATTTCGATGTGCTTAGTCTTTGAATGCTGCACAGGATTTCTAGTGATCTGTAAGGCAGCAGAATTATCAACGTAAATAGGAGTAGTTAGGAATTCAAAACCGTAGTCGCGCATTTGTTGTTGGATCCATAGGACTTGTGAGCAACAACTTGAGGCAGCAATGTATTCAGCTTCGCATGTTGATGTAGCGACGCATGTCTGCTTCTTGCACTGCCATGTGACTAGGCGATTTCCCAAAAACTGACATCCAGCCGTTGTGGATTTGCCGTCGATTTTGCATTCGCCAAAATCAGAATCACTGAATGCGATCAAGTCAAAGTTATTATCCCTAGGGTACCATAGACCGGTGTCAGGGTAACCCTTCAAATAACGAAAAATCCTTTTTACAGCTGCAAGATGTGAGGCCTTCGGGTTCACTTGATATCTGGCAAGCAGGCACGTTGGGTACATTATATCTGGTCTTGATGCTGTGAGGTACATAAGAGATCCGATCATCGCGCGGTAGTATGAGGGACTAACAGCTTCACCCTTCAAGTCTGGAGTAATTCCGTGATTTTGCGGCAATGGGGTACCGATGGGCGTTGCATCAGACATCTGGAACCGGCTCAAGATGTCACCAACATATTTAGTCTGATGGATGAAAATCCCAGACTCGGTTTGTTGCACTTGTAGGCCCAAAAAGAAAGTCATTTCCCCCATAGCACTCATCTCGAATTTATCCTGCATAATGCGCTCGAAATTCCTACACAAAACATCATTAGTAGAACCAAAAATAATATCATCAACGTATACCTGAACCAGTAGAAGATCTCCATCTTGTTCTTTGATGAAAAGAGTACAATCGATAAGACCTCTGCGAAATCCATTCTCCAGCAGATAATTAGATAAGGTTGCATACCAAGCTCGCGGTGCTTGATGTAGACCATAGAGAGCTTTGTTGAGCAACCAAACCCGATCGGGATGGATAGGATCTTCAAAACCTGGAGGCTGTTCGACGTACACCTCTTCTTCCACCACACCATGTAAGAATGCACTTTTCACGTCCATCTGGTATACCTTGAAACCTTTGAATGAGGCATAAGCCAGAAAGATCCGAATTGCTTCTAGACGTGCAACAGGTGCATACACTTCGTTGTAGTCGATCCCTTCAATCTGACGAAAACCTTGAACGACTAGCCTTGCTTTGTTTCGAATAACGACTCCACGGTCATCCTTTTTGCATTTAAACACCTAACGGGTACCAATCTTCTTGTAACCAGCAGGTTTCTCTACGAGTTTCCAGACACCAAGATTCTGGAATTGTTGCAGTTCTTCCTGCATTGCTTCAACCCAAGAGCTATCTTTCAAAGCATCTTTCCAAGTTCTTGGCTCTTCCTGTGAGACATAACACGCGAAAGACCAATCATTTTGTTGACCAGATTCTCTAATCGCCGTATACAAGCCTGCATTGTTGTTGTTTCGCAACATGTTTCTTGTTTGAATGCCACTTTGTACATTTCCGATGATGTTTTGTTGAGGATGGGTATTGTGAATCCTTGTTTCTGGATTATCTTGAACTGGAATATTTGTACCCAGATTGTTGAGATTGAGATCAACAATCAATTCAATGCCCGGAATTGACGAAGAGGATGATGCAGTAGCTTCAGCTGTTCTAAGGACATCCACTGGAGGTGTACCTTCTGAAGTACCATGTACTGCTGTTGTTGGAGCTTCTTGATCTGCATCTAGAAATTCATCATCCTCTGAAGATTCGTTCAATTCGGTAGCATCGTGAAAATCCTCATTGTCGAGAGCATTATTGTTCACTGAAGATGGTTCTTGATTGACAATAATGGGACGAACCAACGGTGAATCTGTTGCATTGTCACTCTCGAAAAACATCCTTGCCGCAGCATTTTCTTCAACGGCTTCAACATTGATCGAATTGAAAAAGTCATCGTACTCAAATGTAACGACTCTCATCAAAAGTCATAATTATTAAATTAATTTGACCAGTAGGAAACCCTAATTGAGACACCCAAGTGATTCTGTGTAAACCCTAAAATTTCTAGAACAGTTGGAATCAGGATCAGGGCCCCTAAAACTCAGAGGGGGTAAACCCTAGTTGATGATTATCTACAAAATTTGCTGTCAACATATGAGAATTCGATCATGTCAACTCATCAGAGCTAGTCCCACACGTGGCTACTCTATAACCGACTTTCAAAGACCATACGATGCGTAGAGGTGTATGGCCTACGATGCGCAGGCTTATTAAGGACCTATACGATGCGCAGGGGTTTAAGGTCTACGGTGCGTATGCTTATCATACGATGCGCAGGGGTTATAAGTGCTACGGTGCGTATGGGTGACCAAATTTCAGCTATAAATAGCAGACATTGGCATTCGAAATCTGAACATCTTACGTCGAAAGAATTCACGATTATACACCGAGTTTTCTGCTGTATACATCAATTAAACACACATGCACTAAATTGAAGCTACAATCAGGGTATTAGCACAATCGCTGCTACGATTCATTGTCCGATTGATCTAAATATCCAATGAATGTTTAAGTGCCGCCCACATTAGGGTTATACTTTATCGTTCGTCATTAATTTGACGGATCATCGTTAATTCGATGGGTAAAGTATTATACTTTGTCGTTCGTTGTTAATTCAACGGATCATCGTTAATTCGATGGATGAAGTATTGCACTTTGTCGTTCATTGTGAGAATTTGATCTCGTGAGTTATCGTAAATGCTGGATTGATTACTAATTCCAAATTGTGTGCTTGTTATTGAAATTAGGATAAAAGGCTAATCAGTAGGCTAGGCTCTGCCCGTATAAATCTGCAATGTGAGTCATTCTCTCTTTATCAAATTGCTTTATAAAACTTTTCTCACAGTTTGTGAGTCATTCTTCTTTTCTCACAGTTTGTGAGTCATTATCTTTCTATCAAATATTTTACAATACTCCAAATTATTTTCAAGATTATAATTACAGGGACTAAGTCGTGGATATCTTGAATTACTGGTTAGTGGGGTATTGTGCACATTACTAATTTTCTCCCAGTTAGGTTCATGGACCTACTCGGGATAATCATTGTTGGGTTCATTGACCTACAGCGATAATCGTCACTATTTAGGTTCATTGATCTAAATAGTGGTATGACCATCGTCACCATTGTGACTTGTCACCATTGTGACAGAATGCCAGATAAAAATAAGACAGAAGCCATTGTAATCGCTCTTATGCTGTAATTGATAACTATGCATCATTATGCAAAATAGAATGATTCACTCAGTATTTCCCGCTGACAAAACCTTTTTCAAACATGTTTCAGGTGATCACATATGATCTAGGAAAAGTGCCATATAGCACTATAAAGCTCAAGGAAGTGGCTCAGTATAAAATAAAGAAACATGTTTTGTAAAAATAAAAGATTTCTTTGTGAAATCAAACTATTGTAAATTACCGGGTTTTATCCCGAGTTGTGAAATCAAATAATCGGGAAATATTTACATTTTAAAAGATCCTGATGAAAAACTTCCGCTGTAAAACTCAATTAAATAAATACCGCAGTATTTTCTGTCCCGCGGCTCCTGAAATGGGTCAAACCGGGTCGGGGGCCGTGACAGAAAAAGGTGGTATCAGAGCCATTTATTGAGCCACTTATCGAGCCACTGATTTAAGCCAATTAAGTATTTAGAAAATACTTAATAATTTTTATTAATTGCTATTTTGTGATTATATGTTTATTATCTGACTAATTTTGAATAGTATGGGCAGATTTTTATATGTTAACAAAATTGTAATATTTATTGCTCCATTATCGTTAATCGAAAAACAATATATATAAATTTACTTGATTATATATATTACCTAATTTACAAATATAGTATTACTATATTGCAGTAAAGAAATTATATTTGAAGTATACTCTTACTTAAAATTATTGTTTAGTTATTTATTATTAATAATATTTATTATTAATAATAAAATAATAGTAGTAGTATTAAGATTATTTTTAAATACTAGGGTTATTATCAAAGGCAGATATTGGATAACCTAGCCTTAGTTATGCATGGACTGATCACCTATGCTTAAACAAGGCAGCACTAACCAATATCCACCATGATAATGACTAGTTAATATACATAAATTAAGTCATCATACTTATTTAGTATATAGATTTTTATATGTTGATTACTGTAAATAGTAAATATAAATCTTTAAATATTCTGATTTAAAAGTTTAGTATTTTTATTATCTGCAGTCAAGAAAATTTATAGTATGTTTAAATTTTTAGTTGTTTTGGTAATATGAAATACTATTTAAAAAGTTGTTATTTTAGTATGATTTAATAATTATGTGTATTTTATCAAATAGCATGAGTGATCTGTCGGAAGCCCTTCAGAATTTAAATCTCTATCCAGTAAGAATAGAAGTTTCCAGAGATTTCAATAAGTATATACCAGACATAGAAGAATCTATAGAATTTAACGCTTTACCTCTCGAGAAACCTAAGCCTAAGAAAATGGAAATTGGGGAAAGTTCTAGGCAAATGGAGGGATTACCATCTCAAGAAGAAATAGATTTTATAATGGCAACCGATGATACTATTGAGCCTGTTAATGAAAATAATATTATGAACTTAGAAACAGCTATTCCAAACTCTTCTAATCACTGGAATATAGACGAATGGTTAGATAATGAAATACTGTTACAAAACCATCCCTATAGGCTTTTTCCTAAATTTAATCCAGAACCTTTACCAAATTTACCAATAAGTAACAAAAATAGGACTGAACTCCATCATTTTGACAAAATGGATGCTGGGAATAGGATCCAAGAGACTTTGGGACAGATCTCCTGGAAATACGACGAGAAGAAACGCCGTTACTAGAACATCATCTGACAAAGGATAGGGGATTATGAAACTGTGGTTGTATAATAGTAACAGTAAAATCAGTATGTGTAAAATAAATAAATAAAACGGGTATATATAGAAACATGATATAAGGAAATATTAGAAAAGTTACAATTTTGTTTGTATATTTGTTTATGTGATTATGTGCAACTAAATTGTGACATTGAATTATTTCCTTTATACTAATTATGTATCTATAAAGTAGATATCAGATGGAAAACGCTAATAATGAACCAGTTAATGAGGGTAATCAATCTGAGCAACAATCGGGGAACCAATATGTGACTAGGCAAGATATAGAAAATATCATTGCTCAAGAGATAGCCAACACTATTCCAGGAATAGTTGCTCAAGGGATAGCCAATGCTATACCAGCAATCATTGCTGCTGTTAAAAATCCAATCGAACCGCAACAAGCTGTTCCTAGTAAACGCATTTCTGAAGATAATTTCAGTAATAGCGTAAATGGAGGTAGTAATCGTGTTAATCATGATAATGAACCACGGCAAGCTCCGCTCCCTAAGAAAAGGAAAGTTGCAACGCCTGGTTGCACTTATAAAGAATTTCTTGCTTGTAAACCCACTGAGTTTGCAGGCAATGAAGGAGCGACTGCGACACTGCGTTGGTTAGAGAAAACCGAGGCAGTAATTGCCATAAGTAAATGTGCTCAGGATGATCAGGTCATGTACGCATCAAACCTTTTCAAAGAAGTAGCACTAGAATGGTGGAATACGATGTTACAAGCAAAAGGAAGAAGGATGGCGTATGCTATGAACTGGGAAGAATTTAAGAATCTTGTAGAAAGAAAATTCTGTCCTGAATATGAAAAAGATCAAATGGCAAATAAGTTTCTAACCCATCGGATGGTGGATGTAGATTGTCGAGGGTATACTACGACATTCTTCGAATATGCTCGAGTGGTACCAACCCTGGCTTCGCCAGAGCCGGTACTTATTTCTCGTTATATTTGGGGATTAATTTCCGAAATCCGTAATATCGTCAAAGCTGCGAAACCTCGCACGATTGATGATGCAGTAGAATTAGCCAATACTATGACTGATGAGCTAATACGGACAAGAGAAGAAAATAGAAGGAAGGAAGTAGCCCAAAAGATTACCCAAGAATTCAGTTTGGGTAACCATAACCATTTCAAGAAAGGAGGGAATGGGCAATCTTCTACTAGTCCATTTTGCAATTTTTGCAAAAAGAAGCATTTTGGAAGATGCAAAGGATATTGCAATTTTTGCAAGATTCCAGGGCATCAAGAGGAAGACTGTAGGAGGAAGAAATTTTCAGTTTGCTACAACTGTAGAGAAACTGGACATCTTAGGCCAGATTGTCCAAAACTGAATAAACCATTTGACAATCAAGTCAAACCAGCAGAAGGAGCAAAAAAGGAATGCGAGAACCTTTCAGCTGACTACTCATGAAGCCGAGATGATTCCAGATGTGATAGCCGGTATGTTCTTAGCTTACAACGTTTACATAAAAGTATTATTTGACTCTGGTGCAAACCAAATTAGTTTTATAAATACTTTACTCTGCCAAACTCTTAACCAGCATTAGATAAATTTCTATATTAGAAATGGCAGATGGGAATTTAGTTAAAATAAATAAGGTTATGCAGAACATAGAAATAAGTTATAAGTTTTCTGCAACCCTATTACCTATGAAATTAGTTGAATTCGATGTTGTGATCATTATCTGTGATCAGAATTTCTTGGAAATTCAATCAACCATCGGAGAAGTAATTATGATTACAGGAGATAAACCATATAAGCCTATGAAGTTCATATCAGTAATGGAAATTGCTAATTATGAACGAAAGCAAGGAATAATATATATGATTTCAGTAATCATTAATACTAAAGATACAGAATTTAAGGAAATTTCTGTAGTTTTAGAATACCCAGATATATTTCCAGAAGATTTACCTGGATTACCACCAGAAATGAAGATAGAATTTAAGATTCATTTAATTCCAGGAATTTTACCGATAAGCCAAGGAACCTTATTGGTTAGCACAGTATTGGTTGTTAAGAAAAGTATGGTTCGAATGTGTATTGATTATAGGAAATTGAATAAAGTTATAATTAAGAATCAATACTCATTACTTAGCATTAATGATCTATTCGATCAAATCCAGGGAAATAGATATTTTTCTAAGATCAATTTATGTTTCGGATATTATCAATTAAAAGTATCAGAGGAAGATGTACCTAAAACTGTTTTCAGAACTAGCAATGGTCATTACGAGTTTACAATCATGCTATTCGAATTAAAGAATGCATCTGCAGCATTCATGGACATGATAAATAGGATCTGTAAACCATATTTGGATAAATTGGTAATTGTCTTCAAATGACGATATACTTATTTATTCCAAAAATCAGGAAGAATATTGTCAGCAATTGCATGTACTCTTAACTTTGTTAAGAAAAGAAAAGCTTTACGCCAAATTTTCGAAGAATGAATTTTGGCTGCTAGAAGTGCAATTTTAGGTCATATGGTGAATCATGAAGGTATTCACATAAATTCTGCTAAGATAGCAGTGATTACCAAATGGAATATTCTGTAAACCGCAATGGAAATTAGGAATTTTGTAGGTTTAGTATTATAGACAGTTTATTAAGGAATTTTTAAAATAGCTATACCATTAACTAAGTTAACCTGTAAAACAGTTAAGTTTGATTAGAGATCTAAACAAGAAGAAGCTTTTAGGATATTAAAACATAAATCCTAGCCTTACCAGAAGGAACTGAAGATTTTGAAGTATACAGTAATGCTTCAAAGTTCTGATTTGGATATATGTTAATACAACGCAAAAAGGAAATTGCGTATGCCTCAAGACAATTGAAAAAGGTACGAAGGAACTATACCACTCATGAGTTAGAATTAGAACCATAATTTTGCCCTTAAGATTTGGAGATATTATCTGTATGGGAGTAAGGATACTATCTATACGGATTATAAGAAGTTAAGATATATATATATTTAGGCGAAAAGAATTTGAGGCAAAAGAGATGAATGAAAATCCTAAGTAACTATGACTGTGATATTCAGTATCACGAAGAAAAGCTGAAAACGACAAGAGATAGTCATAAGGATTATACAGATAATAGATAAAAGCCGTTGGAGTTCGAGTTGGAGACAAAATACTATTAAAAGTATCTCCTTGGAAAGGAGTTGTTAGATTCGGTAAGAAAGGAAAGCTAAGACCAAAGTATGTAGGATCATTTCCAGTAAATCAACATATTGGACTAGTTACTTACAACTACCAGGAAGGTTAGTTGAAATACATGATATATTTTATATATCCAATCTCAAGAAATGTCTATCAGACGAATCTTTGGTAGTACCTTTCCAAAATATAAAGTAACCAATAATGTTAAGTAAAGTAGGATTCAAAGACAGGATCCTAATATACTTGGGAACTGGAATCAAAAAGAAAGAGAAAGTATTCTCAATTATTCCAGTAAATCTCGAGGACGAGATTTTTATTAAGTTGGGGAGAATGTAACGACTCTCATCAAAAGTCATAATTATTAAATTAATTTGACCAGTAGGAAACCCTAATTGAGACACCCAAGTGATTCTGTCTAAACCCTAAAATTTCTAGAACAGTTGGAATCAGGATCAGGGCCCCTAAAACTCAGAGGGGGTAAACCCTAGTTGATGATTATCTACAAAATTTGCTGTCAACATATGAGAATTCGATCATGTCAACTCATCAGAGCTAGTCCCACACGTGGCTACTCTATAACCGACTTTCAAAGACCATACGATGCGTAGAGGTGTATGGCCTACGATGCGCAGGCTTATTAAGGACCTATACGATGCGCAGGGGTTTAAGGTCTATGGTGCGTATGCTTATCATACGATGCGCAGGGGTTATATGTGCTACGGTGCGTATGGGTGACCAAATTTCAGCTATAAATAGCAGACATTGGCATTCGAAATCTGAACATCTTACGTCGAAAGAATTCACGATTATACACCGAGTTTTCTGCTGTATACATCAATTAAACACACATGCACTAAATTGAAGCTACAATCAGGGTATTAGCACAATCGCTGCTACGATTCATTGTCCGATTGATCTAAATATCCAATGAATGTTTAAGTGCCGCCCACATTAGGGTTATACTTTATCGTTCGTCATTAATTTGACGAATCATCGTTAATTCGATGGGTAAAGTACTATACTTTGTCGTTCGTTGTTAATTCAACGGATCATCGTTAATTCGATGGATGAAGTATTGCACTTTGTCGTTCATTGTGAGAATTTGATCTCGTGAGTTATCGTAAATGCTGGATTGATTACTAATTCCAAATTGTGTGCTTGTTATTGAAATTAGGATAAAAGGCTAATCAGTAGGCTAGGCTCTGCCCGTATAAATCTGCAATGTGAGTCATTCTCTCTTTATCAAATTGCTTTATAAAACTTTTCTCACAGTTTGTGAGTCATTCTTCTTTTCTCACAGTTTGTGAGTCATTATCTTTCTATCAAATATTTTACAATACTCCAAATTATTTTCAAGATTATAATTACAGGGACTAAGTCGTGGATATCTTGAATTACTGGTTAGTGGGGTTTTGTGCACATTACTAATTTTCTCCCAGTTAGGTTCATGGACCTACTCGGGATAATCACTGTTGGGTTCATTGACCTACAGCGATAATCGTCACTATTTAGGTTCATTGATCTAAATAGTGGTATGACCATCGTCACCATTGTGACTTGTCACCATTGTGACAGAATGCCAGATAAAAATAAGATAGAAGCCATTGTAATCGCTCTTATGCTGTAATTGATAACTATGCATCATTATGCAAAATAGAATGATTCACTCAGTATTTCCCGCTGACAAAACCTTTTTCAAACATGTTTCAGGTGATCACATATGATCTAGGAAAAGTGCCATATAGCACTATAAAGCTCAAGGAAGTGGCTCAGTATAAAATAAAGAAACATGTTTTGTAAAAATAAAAGATTTCTTTGTGAAATCAAACTATTGTAAATTACCGGGTTTTATCCCGAGTTGTGAAATCAAATAATCGGGAAATATTTACATTTTAAAAGATCCTGATGAAAAACTTCCGCTGTAAAACTCAATTAAATAAATACCGCAGTATTTTCTGTCCCGCGGCTCCTGAAATGGGTCAAACCGGGTCGGGGGCCGTGACATCAAACATCCAAGGCTGACCAGGACATTTGACTGGTAAAGTGTGCCTTTGTACTCTGACTTCAGACCATTCCTCGACCCTTTTAGTCTCTAGATTCCAGACTCTTAAGTTCGGGGTGGAATACCCAAGAAAGTATCCATCAATTGCTTTTGCCCCAAACTTTCCATTAGGATCGATTATTGTACATGGAGCTCCAAACGGTTCAAGATATGACAAATCTGGTTTCCGTTTGTTAATAAGCTCAAAGCAGGTCTTGTTGTGCCTTTTGACTGTAAGGACTCGATTCAACGTGTAGCATGCAGAGGCCACAGCTTCAGTCCAGAATGGAATCGGCAATTGTGACTCTACCAACATAGTCCTAGCAGTCTCGATCAATGTGTGGTTCTTACGTTCAGCGACGCCATTCTGTTGAGGAGTATAAGCCGCACTAAATTCGTGAAGAATACCTTTTGAAGTGCAAAACTCCGCCATGGCATGATTTTTAAATTCAGTACCATTGTCGCTACGTATCCGCCTAACCTTCAACTTATATAGATTCTCAATCTGAATGATCAAGTTTTTGATAATACCGAAGGTTTCGCTCTTATGTGCCATGAACGCCACCCAAGAAAATCTTGAATAATCATCAGTTATCACAAGGCAGTATTGATCATTCCTAATACTTTTGTGCTTGACATGACCGAACAAATCCATGTGCAAACGTTCAAGAGGAACAGCCACCGTGTTGATTTTCTTTGTAGGGTGTCTCTTCTTCGTTTGTTTTCCTTTCTGGCACGAGACACAGACGTCTTGAAGATGGAAGTTTTTAAGAGGAACACCATTCACTAATTCATTTGACACCAAATGATTCATTTTGCGTAAGTGAATGTGACCCATTCGTCTGTGCCAAGAGATTGTGTCTTTTTCTGTGGCTTTGGAAACGAAACAAGTTGCTTGTGCAGACGTTGTGATAGCTTGGCTCATATCAAGGACATACAAATCATTTATCCTTGGAGCCGACAAGAGAATCCATTCTTTCGGAATTTTAAAGCCGGGTTTCAGCACATAACATCCATTTGCATCAAAGTGTACTGAGAACTGCTTATCACAAATTTGAGAAACACTAAGAAGATTGTGATCAAGTTGTTGTACGAAGTTGATCTTATCAAAGCTAACAACCCCGTTGGAAATCATTCCTTCACCCGTAATATATCCGCCCTTATCTCCAGCAAAAGCAACATAACCTCCTCTAATAGATTTAACGTCGTAGAGAAGCTTCATGTCGCCTGTCATGTGCCTGAATGCCCCACTATCAACAATCCAATGACTACTGATAGTTCCTCCTGGAACACCCTGCACATGAACTCACATAATTAGTTGGAGATGGGGACCCAAGCCATTGTGGTCTTGGGTCTTCCATTTTCATCAACAACAATAACTTCTATTCTTTGATGAATCAAGAATTGTGATGGTCCCCCTGAATTTGTGGTCAATTTAGGTTTCCATGTCTGTTGAGTTTTACCAGTTTGATTGTTTAACAATTTAACTTCGTGATTGTTTGAAGTTCTTGAAAGTTTTGAGTTTTCTGGCTTAACTGAAACAGATTGTTTTTGAACCACATCAGTTTTAAGTGCCTTTTCAATCACCTTGACTTGTTGGCGTTTCTGTTTCTTTTCCCTTTCTCTTACAAGTCGGGGATCTTGTTTTACAGAAACAGATCGCTTTTGGTGATTGTGTTCACGGGGATCATCTTCTTTGGCTTTTAATTTATGAAGATACGGAGAATTTCGAATTATGTGTCCAATTGTACCACATTCGAAACATGATCTTCGTTCAACAAACCCCGATGATGAACTTTGTGATCCCGAGGTACTAGGTTTTGAACTATTTGGTTCATTCCTTTTCATCACTGTTGCTTTCTTGACAAAATCTAAGTTAGATTGATTTTCATACTTTTCAATTTTGTCCGTTCCCTTAGATTTCACAAAGTTCACATTCTTGTTCTTCTTCTGATTCGGCTTCCTTTGAATTTGAGTCGGTGTTTTACCTTTTGGTTTGGTATGATTTTGCTGTTTTTGCACTGTTGGTAATTTCTGATTGCCATATTGTTTTCGAACTTCGGCCTTTGGGATAGGAGGGCACTGTGTTACCACAACGTGTGATCCTTTCTTACCCAGAAATTTACTTGTTGAATTTTCAAAAACTTTACTGATTAAGGATTGATTTACATTCTTAATCGGAAAATCTTTGTCAGAATAAATTTTATTATCACCAACAAGAGTGTACAGCAAATCCACACTCTCCGACTCTTGTGCAGACAAGGACTCAATTGCAACAGTCTTAGCGGGTTTTGTAGGAGGATCACACAGAATATGATTCTCAAGAGGTATGTCCTCTTCTTTTATCACCGCATCAGACTTTGCTGAATCAGTATCATCGGATTCATCATCAGAAGAATCAGCATCCTCAATCACAACTGGAGGATCCTGATTCTGTTCAGCAGTTACAAATGTATCTGCTGACACATCCGAATCTGATGATACTTCCTTCTTGTATCCGAGTCCTGTAGCAAATTCCTCAACGTCCAAAGGAACAGATGGTTCAAAGTGAGTTCTATACTCCTCATCAGGCATGGCATCATAGTTGTTTCTCACAGGTGGTGGACATTTCTTGTAACCAATGCATGTGACATCCCGTTTCTCTTTCTGTACGTCAATGATGTGATCCAACACATAGCTAGAGCTCAAATAACTGTCTAGCTTAAGTTGGATCGCCTCACTTTCAGTTTTGACACAAGCCATTTCCTTTTGCATTACCTCAAGGCGAGTTATATACAAATTTATGTCAGTTTGTTTTCTGGAAACCATTTTTGTCAGCTCAGTTTTATCTTTCTTTAATTTTTCAATCATCGATTTAAATTCCTTTTCATGGTTTTCATAAAACATGTTGGCTTCTGTGCAATTGGAAAGATCAACGGTCAACTTCTGGTTGTGAATGAATGTCACATCATATTTCTCTTGCAAAGCCTCGTGTTTGCTTTGCAATTCACACCACTTATCATTCAATGAAACATGTTTGTCTTGCAAGTCAAACAAACTAGCTTGTAAAGCATCATGTTTGCCTTGCAACTCAGACATGTTTGCCTCTAAATCAGCACATTTATCACTTAATCTAGCACAATTATCACAAATAGCAGCAGTGGGTTCATCGACACATACCTGACTTGATGAACTGTCGACATTAGCCATAAAGGCTGAATGGAGAGAAGACGAAGAATAAGCAGCTTGATCCACCAAAATAGATCTTCTTTCAATTCCTGCTGTAGCTTCTTCCAATAGCTCAACAATATCTGCATTAACTGACGCAGTTGATGTGTCATCTTCCTGATCATTGCCTGAAGTGGAGGATTCTTCATCTGAGCTTCCACTATAACCAGAACTGTCTTCATCTTCAGAAGATTCAACACCATTGGTGGAAGATTCTCCACCACTGGCGTGTTTAAGATCCTTGACAACTTCAGCAAAACAAGCTGTTCCATCTGAAGCATCATTTCCCAACTGAATTGACCAATCACAACCCTCATCTACTTGAACCACAAGTGCCTGGTTGGCATTAGATGGTCCTGCTTGACTCTGGTTGTTGACAGGCACCAATGTGCGCTCATTGTTCCTTACTTGGTTCTGATTTGCCCTGTTGCCTTGACCTCTGAAAGGATTTTGGTTTCCATGTTGAGATGGCCTCGTACATTCACGTTTGAAATGACCACGTTCACCACAATTGAAACACTTAACAGCCTGCTTATCAAACCCATACTTGGTGTCTTTCTTGCTTTCCAAGCTGGTTCTGCCAGTTCTTTCCATGAAATCCTTTGCTCGCCTAACAGCACTGGCAAAGGCCCACTTGATGTCCATCATCTCCATCTCCTCTTTATCGATCTGCTGATAGTCTTCTTGTGTCAGATTAATGTTACCAATCTGACCTTCCACTAATCCACAGTATGCGCTCACCAAAGTGTTTAGCAGCTCCATGTGTTCCTTTGCTACTTCCACACTGACTTTAGAAAAGCTTGAGGTGTCGAGCCGTACTGTATTTGGCTTTGATTGTTGACCAGCAGATGATGTGCTTCCATAACACGCTTGCTGTTGAGGAGGAAGTGGATTCCCATACATGTCTGTTGGTCCGGTAGATTGAGGAGGAAGTGGATTCCCATACATGTCGGTTGGTCCGGTAGATCGAACAGGTAATGGATTTCCGAACATATCAGTTGCTCTGATAGGTCGTTGGCTTTGCTGTTGTGGTACTGGTTGAGGAACTGGTTCAAGCGGATTTCCATACATGTCTGTTCGAGGAGGCTTGACCGGAACTTGGATAGTATTGCCATACATGTCAGTACTAGACACAAACGCTGTTTGAATTGGAGCGTGTGAAGAAGGTTTTGTAGAAGTGCTAGAAGTTCCATAATACATTTCAGGATTTTGTGGCATGGGAACTCTTTTTGCCTTGAGAGTTTCTTCCTGATTCTTGTTTTCCGGGAGTTGAACAAAGTCATTGAAGCTCGTTGTAGCTAAAGTACCATTGTACTTCATGATTTCCAAGAAAGTATTCCATTGAGGTGGCAACGCATCTGCAAACTTTTTCACAATCTCTGCTGGAGTTGTAACAACCTCAAAATTTGCCAATTCAGTCAGCAAATGATTAAATCGACTTGTCAAATCTCCTAAAGATTCATTCTCCATACAAGTAAAACCAGCAAACTCTTTCTTTAGCAGATCTTTTCTCAATTGACGTGTCGCTTCATTTCCTACGCCCCTTGTCTTCAATGCGTCCCACAACCTCTTAGTTGTCTTGTAACTGACAAATTGATGATAAATATCTTTACTTAAAGCCTGAGTGAGAATGGCATATGCCTTCTTTTCCAAATCATAGACCTTCTTCTGATCTTCCGTAAGATCTGCAAACGTAGCAGCAGATGATGCGGCAACTTCTATTGTTTGATCGAAATCTGTGATGAACCGCAACCACAATTCTGTATTTTGTCCAAGGACGTATGTATGAAATCTGTCAATCCATCCTGGATATTCGTATAAGTGCATCAACTTTGGAGGCCGATTCAAACTTCCGGTTTCGCTCTCGCTTAAGAGAATGCTTTGAATACTTGGAGTTTGATTTGATACGAATGCCCATTGACCGGTAGAAATTGCATTAGCTTGAGAAGATACCGATGCGGGATCCGGAGACGGAGTACCAAAATACATCTCTGTATTTACCGGAGTACCCCATCTTGGATTCATTTTTGATCAAGAATAATAAAACCTGAAAATCACAAACTTGTTAAACATAAACAGACTAAGTTCGAAAGATCAAGACTTGTTCGAAGGATCAACAGTGTTCGAAAGATCACTGTTGAATTTCGAACAATGATTTCGAAAGATTCTCCAAACGAAGGATCCTTATCTTTCGAAAAAGAACTGTAGACCGAAAGATGTATGCTTCGAAAAGATTCCTTGGAACGAAGGATAAGTCACCGACTTCGAAGGATGTTCGAAGGATGATTATCTATCGAACCTCCCTTGATCGAAAGATGATCTTTCGACTTCGAAGGATATCCTTCGATCTGCACTGACACAGTTGACAAAAGTGACAGGTTGGTGAAAAAGTTGATGGGTTGGTAGAAACTTTCGGCAGAAGGCAGAAGGTATGGTCAGACCATACTTTCTACCAAAACAGATTTTGAATCAATAAAATATACTAAAAACCGAAGGATCAACCCAGAAACCGGTCACCGGAGCAAGCCGGAATTTGGCCGGAAAATACCAAATTTCTTAAAAACAAGTTTTTAAGTTACCCAAACCGCCCTTTAACACACCCGGAAAGTTTAGAACACGTTTTTATGACAAGAAATGCGAGAAAAACAGTAAAAACGGATGCTAAACCATGTGAGTTTTTGTCCAAACACTCCAAAGTCTTGTATAAACTCGGTTTTTAACAAGGAAAAGAGCCACGGCTCTGATAACACTTGTAGGTCCCTCGGAGGTTGAGGTAAAACCTATTCCTTGTTATGTCTAACACACTAGCAAGTGCGGAATCCAAGCTAGCATGCAAACCGAGATAGAACAAGCACAAACACAACACACAATCTTCACCGATTAACACCACTTGTATTAATACGAAGAAAGGTTCGGTTACAAAGCTATGTTTACAAATGTGTTTTGCAAACTCTCTAAAACACTCGTGTGTGTGTTCTCTCAACAGAATGCTCTCACTTCTAACACTTTTCTCCTCTAAATGAAGTGAACATAATACATGGGTATTTATACCCAACACAGCTCGTCTGGTCGAAGGATCAGACAGACTGATCGTAAGATCATCTGTCGATCTGAAACCTACCGAAGGATCACATATACCTCGAAGGATGATATCCTTCGAGGTTCATCCATCGAAGGTTCATCTTTCGAGCTCATCGAAGGATCTAAACAATCCTTCGATGACACATCCTTCGACACAGACATATTACAACCATTGTGTTGACTGTTTGGCCAAGTCAAACCAGGAGGATGGTTGACTTGGTCAAACTTACAAGACTAATAAAGACATCGTTTGGTATCATGACAAAATACAGACAAAGTACAGACACAAGTGCACCAACACAATTCGTATTGGTTTTGTTTTGTTTTGTTTTGTTTTGTTTTGTTTTGTTTTGTCAAACGTCGTCGTTCTCACCGATTGGCACATCTATTCGATTGCATCTATTCGAACGTATTTCTATTTGGCAACTCAGCGACAACCACTCCGTGTGATACGACATTTACTCATCGGCGTGATCACAAATCTGGTTCAAATGAATTAAAATGTTCGTATTTCATTCAAAGTTAAACATGGTGTAGGGATTGTTTAGAATTTGTAAAAAAAAAAAAATCAAATATACAAAAGTATGAATCAATCTGATACAAAGGAATGAAGAAGAAGAAGGCAAGAAATTAAATACAAAGAAATGAAGAAGAAGACTAAGGGTCTGTTTGGTATGGGGGAATGGAATGGACGGGGGAATGGAATGGACGGGGGAATGGAATTGATCATTACCATACCATCCCATGTCTTGTTTGGTTACCTTGTGTGAATGGAATGAACAATTACTTTTTGTTGTTTGGTATGCGAAAAAAGACGAAGGAATAAAATCAGATGGTCGTGGTCAGTGATGGGCGATGATGGGGCGTGGTGCTAGGTGTCAGTTGTAGCGGCGGCGGTGGTTGGCGGTGGTGGTGGGTGGAGACGACGGCGGATGGTTACAACGGTGGTGGTGGTGGATGACGGTGGAGGTAGGTAGCGGCGGTGGCGATGGTGGTGGCAGGGGTGGTCGGAGGTGGTAGCAGCGGTGATGGTGGTCGGAGGTGGTAGCGGTGGTGGTGGTGGCGGCGGTGATTGGAGGTGGCAGTGGAAATGGTGGCGGCGATGATCGAAGGTGGGTGGTGGCGATGATCGGAGGTGGCAGTGGCGACGGTAGGTGGTGGCGACGGCGGCGGTGGGTGGCGGCAGCGGCGGTGGGTGGCGGTGGAGGTGGTGACGGCGGCAGACGATGACGACGGTGGTGGTGGGGGTGTGTGGTAGCAACGGTGGTGGGTTTTGGTGTTGTTAATGAAAGGGGAAAAGGGAATGGAATGGAAAAAAAAAACAGGAGGGACGGATGGAATGATTTTGAGGGAATGAAATGCATTTTGGAATGGACGATTCCATTCTATCGACCAACCAAACACTCTTTTCCTACCCGTGAAGTTCACGGGTGATAACCTAGTTCATTATATATAAAAAATAAAGATCTCTCACTATCTTATTAGTGCATTCAAGAAATATAAAGATAGATGATGTATGGCAAATCGATCGAAGTCCTAATTTTAAAGCAAACACTCATAAAACATCAAAGTTCATTTGTTAAATAATGTCCCAATGTGTCTAATCATCGTGTATTCAAATAAAAGGAACCATTTCATGCATGATGTTGATTCAATAATAAACAGACCTAAGACCACAACATTCATTATTTTTTTTTTTTTTTGGGTATTTTCTTTGTAGGGTTAAACCATTTTGATTTTTTATAATTCAAACATAAGTTAAAAGCTATAAGTTGCATCAGACAAGCTAAGAAATTTTGGGTTCAACATTTGTATGCATATATGATAGATATAACCATCCACCTAATCTCAGTTTCTCATCTCTTCTGTGAATTCTGATTTAACTGACTGACTATATACAATCTAATCTAGCAACAACAGACGCATGCGGCTTTGTTTTCTGGTAAACCAACTACGACCGATGCCGCAAACAGATGACGTGCCTCATAGAAAGCCATTCAATGCAAGGCTTCATCGATGGCAGCTTTAAAAGACCCGACGAGCACAAATACGAGGAATGGAAAAGATCCGACACACTTGTCAAAGGATGGATGTTCGGTTCGCTAAGTGAAGACGTCCAAGGATGGATGTTTGTTTTAAAAGCATCGCAACAAACCGAATCGATCTCAACCGAATTCCCGCCGCAACCGATGGATTGAACCAAACTAACTCTAGCTGCGCGGACCAAACAGTAACTAGAACTACGTTAAACCGTTCCTAGTGTGACTTTTGTATGCTTTGTAAATAACTATTACGCTATGTATGTCACAACAACAGACGCGTGTACTAGTAACTAAAACACGTACCTAATGCCAACCAATGGTTGTTTATTACGCAACAAAACACCACCACGTGCGAAGAAATAGTTAAGTGCAAAATAAAAACAGTCGACTTACAAACCATCAGCCAAAATAAAATGCGAATTCAAGAGTCTAAAGCTTAAGGAAAATAAGCTAAGGTAGAAAGCATAATCTGAGAGTCCAAGCGACTTTCATCTCAATCCCGATCAACCCTGCAGCGAAAACAAAGAAAGCAGCTGAGCTTGTGCAGCAGATGACAAACAACAGATAGTAATAATTTCTCAAATAGCAACGCAAACAAGCCACAAAAAAAGTAAATATGATCAAAATGTTGACTCTTATGACATGAGTTTTGATGTCAACAATGGGTGGTTTCATTTGAAGCTCTGTCTATTCTATTTGTTATTACCAAACTTTTGTAATTAATTAATAGTAAAAGTATTAAGAAATCTTGGTTTAAAATTATAAATTAGTTTTCCCCATAACACATACAGAGTTTCTTTTCCATACTTTGACTTCAAAAGATACTCCCTCCCTCATATCAGAAGTAAAATTGAGAAGTCAACAAAATTACTTTATTATTATATTGATTCCATCAGGTTAAGTAAAGTAAACTTATGCTAAAAAAATGTTTAAAAAATATATAATTTTTGACATTGAAAGTCAAACCAGTCAACATACATACCATTAACCAAAACAAATGATTCTCAAACAAAGCATAATCTGTCTCAATCCTCATCAACCCTGCAGCGAAAACAAAGAAGGCGGCTGAACTAGTGCGCGGATGCAGATCACAAACAATAGATAGTAATAATTTACGGAAACAATGTTTAAAAAATACTACTAATTTTGACTTTGAAACTCAAACATAATAAACCAGCAACTAAAAATGAAAAATCCTAACAACTTTCATATTGAAAAAATTAATTTTGACTGTTTAAGAAGTAATGCAGTTTGGATCTTGAGTATCAGCATAATCCTAACAATAAACTGATTATACCATCCAGGTGAAAGAGAGTTGTTTGATTAACCTAACGGTTCGGTACCGGTATATGAAAGTAAATACCGGTACCGAAAACGTCAAAATTCGGTACCGAAAATATATCGGTTCAGGCAATTCGGTACCGGTACCCGGTATCCCTACCGACACTTACTCTATAGAGATGGAAGTCATGTGATAACCTCCGGTCTTGATCGACCAAACCGCATATTTGGGCACTGGCAAACCCTTCTTAATCGGGCAAGACGCTTCGAGCGTAATTCCGCAATTTCCTCCATAGCTGTTAACATTACGCTCCATCCTCATGTAGCCCTCCTCTCCCCAGTCCGTGCCCCAACTATTCTTGATTATCCAGTAATCCACATCATCTTCCCTACCATAACCGACTATGGTTACGGTATGATTGAGGGATTCAATGTCTTCACATGGATCTTGGAATCTGTAAATACCCTGTACATACAGTGAAACAATGTTAGCCAAGTGAATACCTTATTATTTTTATCAAAAAATAAAACATCTATATATATAAAGTGATTCTTGTGTGTGTTGCAATTTCTTTATTAGGACGGGACAGTAACACAGTACAATAGTGCATGTCAAAATATTCAAATGGTTCTTAAATTTTAAAAAGATGGTAGTGAATTACCCCCGTGTACTCTTCAAAACGTCGATCCACACATACACAAGCGGTCACTGGCTGGTTTTTGACAGCAATCTTTAGCATTTCCTCACTTTCCGGGACCATGCAAAAGGAATCAATAGTTGCTGCTTTGATTTTTTTCTGAACCAACAAAAAAAAAAAAAAAACACACACACACACACAATTTTTAACATGAAAAATATAGTAATTTTATTTAATGTAAAATACACAAACCTTTTCTTCGTCGCAGGCTCCAACGACCCCGGTGAAGGGGTAATCCATTTCGGATGAAATTCCACCGTTTCGAACTACGTATTCAAACACACGATGTGGGGGACCTCCAAGTTTATGTTTCTCTTTCTCCTGATCAGGTTTCAGTTTCAGGCAGTCCATGACTTCTTGGACTGACAGTGGTATCAAGTTGCCGGTAACTATTTGGTTTGCTCCTTCAATGGATCCCAAAGTCCCAACGATCCAACATGCACCTTTATTCATAAAAGACATGTTTCTTTATATGCTGGGGATATTATAGGGATGGGGTATTTTGGGCAGTTTCATCATCGTGTTGAGTTTTATTGGCCTAATGGGTTTTTAGATAGTTTGTGGGATGATAAATGGCAAGGGCAATTTTGGAAGAGTGACAGAGTTTTGGTCAGAAAAAAAAAGATATTACCCTATAATAATATATAGTGGTTGTTCAAAAAAAAAAAAAAAAAAAAGAGACTAATAAAGGGCAGGGGTACTATGGGAATTTCAAACTGTTATTCATATGACCAATATTACCCCATTCATATCACTAAGTCATGGAAACTGAATTGGTTTACATACTGGTTAGTTAGTGATGAAGTACACATCTCTCTTTTTAGTTCGTCTATGAAGGGCCAGGGGTATTTTGGGTATGGTAAAAGTTTTTTGGATACTCAACAGAAGTCTTGCTAAGCCAGTAGTAGGGTGCAAACGAGCCGAGCCAGAGCTCGTCTAGGCTCGAGCTCGTTTAACTTTTGAAAGCTCGAGCTCGGCTCGTTTAACATTTATTAATTAATTTATATATAATTAAGTTATTTGATGTATGTTAGAAAATTATTATTTAAATATATATATATATATATATATATATATAGGAATAAGTTAAAATGAGAACCACCTCGAGTTGTAAGAACCAGCGAGAACCACCCCCGCGGGGGGCCGTTGACCACGAAATTTTTTTTACACCTAGATCCGTATATTTTAACACAGGGGGTAAATTTTGGGTTTAAACGGCGCGCCCGAGGGGGTAGTTTTTTACGCCCAAAGTTTGGTAAAAAGAAAAAGAAAAATTAAAAAAATTAAAAAAACCCAAACTTTGGGCGTAAAAAACTACCCCCTCGGGCGCGTCGTTTGAACCCAAAATTTACCCCCGGTGTTAAAATATACGGATCTAGGTGTAAAAAAAATTTCGTGGTCAACGGCCCCCCGCGGGGGTGGTTCTCACTGGTTCTTACAACTCGAGGTGGTTCTCATTTTAACCTTCCCCATATATATATATATATATATATATATACTAGGTTATAACCCCGTGTATTACACGGGCTGAAAAAAAATGTAATTTGATATACTGAATAAAAACAATATATCTTTAAAAATCGCATTTATTACACGGTTGAATAAATGTAATTTATATTCCAAAAAATAAAAAATTTAAATCTTTAAAAACTTTGTGTATTACACGAGTTGAATAAATATAATTTTAGATTAATAGATATATTAAATAAATTTAATTTTGGATTAATAGTATGTTAAATAAATACAATTTTGGATAAAGTCTTATATATATATATATATATATATATATATATATATATATATATATATATATAATTTTAAGTAATCAATATATTTGATAAATAATAAAAATACTAATAATAGTATAACATCTAATTTATATACTAAATAATAAAATAATATATCTTTAAAAACTAATTTATTAAACCGGTTGAATAAATATACTTTTACATATTAAATAATAAAAAATATTAACATTAGGGTGGTTGTCAACTGGTAAAGGCAAAACCTTTAAACACCTTGGGAGGGGGAAGTCTTTGGTTCAAGTCTCACAAACAACATAGGAATAAAATAATTTGTCGTTCAAAAAAATATTAATAATAATAAATATAATATCTTTAAGAACCTCATCTATTGTATGGGTTCAATAAATATAATTTATATACCAAATCATAAAACAGTTAAAAAACTTTGTATACTACACGAGTTGAGTAAATGTAATTTTGGATTGACGGTATATTAAATAAATATAATTTTGGAAAAAGTCTAATATATAATAAATGTAATTTTGGATTGATAATAAATTAAATAAATATAATTTTGGATTATATATAAAAAAATTAAGTAAAAATAATAATAGTAAAAAAAATCTCATACATGTATATTATCAATAAGTAATCGTTAAAGATGTTATCCAATATTTTTTTATTCAATTAACATTTTTTGTTTAATATTATCTATAATTATTAGAAGATAAATATAAGAGAAAGACGGAAAACCTTAAAAATAGATGCCTTCAATGAATGACACGTGTCAAATATTGGTTTCTTTTATTATATAGTATAGATAGAGATTTTAACATATTAATAAAAAAAAAATTATAAAAACAATAGACTCGTTTAGTCTCGCGAGCCAAATTGAGCTCGATAAGCGACGCTTGAGCTCGGATACGTTTACTAAACGAGCTTGTTTTTAGACCGCATCTTAGTGGGTCGGTTCCGGTGACCATACCGGTGTCGGGTGGGCGAATGGCATAAACTTCATGTTGATGTTCAACATTGATTGGTTTTATTAGTTCCTAGTTGGAAGAGAAAATTAATAAAAATAAGGTTAAGTAGTTACCGGTAGGTCCGTAAAGGCCTTGATCTCTAACAGGTGTAACGCTCCTTTGGCCCTCCAATCTACATGGTCATCAGCGTCATCTTCTCCACGTCTCTTGTCCGACTCGCCGGTTGTTTTGGGGGGAACGCGGTCCAGGTGACCGGAAGACATAAGTGACGTAGTAATTCTGGATACAACTGATATTGAAGAAAAAGATGAAGAAAATCAGTTACAAGTGCTATTGAAGAAAATCAGTGTTTAGGTCTCAAAATCACAAAAAAGAACAAACAAATTTGAAGAAAAAGATGAAGAAAATCAGTTACAAGTGCTATTGAAGAAAAAGATGAAGAAAATCAGTGTTTAGTCTCAAAATCACAAAAAAGAACAAACAAATTTGAAGAAAAAGATGAAGAAAATCAGTTACAAGTGCTATTGAAGAAAATCAGTGTTTAGGTCTCAAAATCACAAAAAAGAACAAACAAATTTGAAGAAAATCAGTTACAAGTGCTATTGAAGAAAAAGATGAAGAAAATCAGTGTTTAGTCTCAAAATCACAAAAAAAGAAGAAACAAATTTGAAGAAAATCAGTTACAACTGCTATTGAAGAAAATCAGTGTTTAGTCTCAAAATCACAAAAAAGAAGAAACAAATTTGAAGAAAAAGATGAAGAAAATCAGTTACAACTGCTATTGAAGAAAAAGATGAAGAAAATCAGTGTTTAGGTCTCAAAATCACAAACAAATGGTTAGTAGGTTGTTAGATATTGAAAGAGAACCTGTAGAAAGTTGTTTCTGGCGAAAAATGGCATGCATTTCACCTTGGATTCTTGTAAAAAATGGCAGATTAAGCTTTGGTTATAAGGATAACAATGGCAGATGAAGCTCGTTAACAATGGAGGAATGAAGAGAGCAGCATGAGCTATATTGTAGGAGCATAACCTATTATAGTACCTGCAGGAGGAGCATGATCAGATATTTTGTCTCCTTGCTTTTTGAAATTTGGTTTTGATCCAATAATAAAATGACAATTGTTTTTGACACTCTCAAATGATCACTTACTTGCCTCACTAACCTTTGTTTCACTACGGTCATACAACATCTAATTCTTTTGTTAACTTATTTCAATAAAATTAATGTATCTTATCAGCTATTACATTGAGTGAATATTTGTTTGTAATAATTGACAAAAAGTTTATATCTGTTTCGTGTATTAAGGGATTTTAGAGATTAATTT
Organism: Helianthus tuberosus; assembly: GCA_030545235.1. Lineage (NCBI taxonomy): Eukaryota > Viridiplantae > Streptophyta > Magnoliopsida > Asterales > Asteraceae > Helianthus > Helianthus tuberosus. The sequence goes on along the minus strand of CM060381.1, from coordinate 6,014,689 downwards.
TATAAACTCTCTAATTGATACTATTATTACATTATACATATTAATTAATAGGATATGTTGATGTATTGTAACACTTTCATAGATATTCCTTTACATACAACTTTGCTTTGCTTTGCTTTGCTTTGCTTTGCTTTTCTTATTATTATTATTCTTGATGTATTTTTTATTCGTTTTTACTAGGTTAGGTTTCGCTATTCAAAAGGGGGTAGCGGCGCAGCTTGTTGCCCGCTTACCGGCTATCTTGGTGTAATTTGTTTGACCTTATATATAAAAAAGGTTTTGTTTAAAAAAAAAAAAAAAAAAAAATGAGAAACACCCTAGAGTTTTAGTCTATTTCAATTTTATTATTTAACGATTCCAACATCAAGAAATTTTATAATTTGCACTTTTAGCTTAAATTTTAAAATCGGTATTCGATCCGATAATTTTTTTCTTCTTTTTAATTCACGTGAACTTTTGATTTGCAAAATATGTAGGTGTCATACTTCTAATCGTAATAGTAATCTTTTATCTATAATTCTTTTTGTATCCATATAAAACACGTGCTGATATCATTTCGCGCATATCACGGCTTTATATTTTTTGTTGCTAGATCAAGTGCCGGTAACGGATTGATACCATAATAAACCGAACCGAACCGATACTGATTGACTTCCCGCCGCAACGCACGAGCAAATTATGCTAGTTATTTTTATTTATATATGGATATATATACACACATACCGGATAACTATATAAAACATGGACTTAAATTACATGATGACACAAAAATGGATAACTTGCCTAAAAACGATTTCTAAACTAGTATTTATTAACTATTAAGGTTTGGTTGATCACCTTAAATAATCAAAAATAAAAATATTTTGAAACCTGATTGGATACGAATCTTTAGAAGTATTTGGGAAAAGGGAACTTTTGAATTTATATAAAATCTTTGTTATATGTTACAAGTGTTTTAAATTTAATGGACGCCGACTCACGTTATTTGCCGGTTGCCCTCGTATGTCATTTCTACCCTTTTCCCTCTTGCCACCTTATGTCATTTCTACCCCTATGCTATGCTAAAGAACATAAGCTCTTGATCGATCCACAGTATAATAAGATGGTCATTTTGTAACTAAATCAAAAATAAATACTTTTGTGTGTAGTGTAGCACAAAGTTTTCTATTAACATATATTATAATATAATATTAGGGGTCAAGTTTGTATATATTAGAGTCTTTAAAAATAAATTATTATTATTATTATTATTTATGTCTCATAAACAAAAGGTTTGTATTATCAAGGTGTGATGTTATGGAAATAGTCTTTCCAATTCATCTTAAATAAAGATATAAATTTAGAAATAACATTGTAGGATATGTGACTTTTATGTCTCGTGAATAAAAGAAAAATAAGTGAACATATCCTAGTTGTAAACAGATCTTAGATGTAATGGAAATAGTCTTTCCAATAAGGTTGTTGTTTAAGCCTCATGGTGAATAAATATATAAATTTAGAAGTAACATTATAACGTATGTGAGTTTTATGTCTCATGAATTAAAGAAAAATAAGTCAACATTTCTTAACTGTAAACATATCTTAGTTGTAATATTTGTAGTGATTTTTTGGTTTATTCTTTTTTGCCAAGTAACATTGAATAGATTTATACATCACAATTCGGGTTAATTAGTGTCATTGCATAACTTATTTATTATCTTATGGTTTTATTTATATGTGAGACATTTCATTAGTTGATTACATCGATGAGTTAATCTTTGTCAAAATAAGTCCTAACTCGTAACTGTATCAAGCGGAACATAAATATTGGCTAGTTAAACTTGATAGTTTATAAACTAATCACAAGGATAAGATGGGTCCATGTGGTTTGGTCAAAATAATTGTTTTAGCCTTTGCGTTATGCCATAACACCCCTTACCACCTTGGAAGCCAAGGGCGTTAACCACCCCTCCATGTTAACATGGTGTATCGCGGTGGCACAACTCATCTACACAAACAATCTTTTATATATTGTAGTTAAACTCAAGAATGGATAAAGCAACAAGGACGGGGATTGTTGTCTTCTTCAAGCTTCGCCGTTTCCCCGTTGTCGTTGACTAGATGAATTCACGTACTAAATACTTAGTTGTAAAGGTAAACGAGTGGTTGAAATCGGTTTAAAGGCATTGTTTTAGATTCGTATTTGTACGGACAACACTATTTCAATCGTTTGAAATCATAGTAAAATTTGTTCAATTTAATATTTTTAAAAGCATATTTCTTTTCATTACAGCACAAAAAGATGTTTTTTTTACTCTAGTTTTACTTTCCTTTGAAAGTGAAATGTTTTTTGGCACTAACAAATAAAATAAATGACTTGTAGATTTAACAAATTTGTGACATTACTTGTACCCATAATTAACTCAAGTGTACGTAATTTCTTGAATCAAAGATTCAGTTGCTTGATTGGTAACTTCTAGTGAAGATTATGCATACATCATGTGAACATAAAAAGGAAAAAAGATGACGATACCAAAGGGATGATGTTTCAAATACAAATTAAGATGTCATTTCAACAAGGTCTATTAGACTAGTGGGTGTGGGGCGTTGGTTGGGGCGGAGGATGTCAGGCAACGCTAGGTAACCCACACCGTGCCAACGGTGGTCACGGCGTTGCCCAGCTAGAGTGACTTTGAAGCCTGGCGTTGGGCGGGGGGAGGTCTGAGGTTGCTGCCTTGGATTGGCTGGCGGGAGATGACTGTTTGGAGTTGTTGTTTGCCATAGCCGTTGGGGATGACGGTTTTGAAGTAAAAAATCAAACTTTAAAAAAAAAAAATACAATTTTTAACCTATAAATACCCATCTCAAACTTAATTTTTCCACAACTATTTACAAATCTTCTTCAACCAAACCCACATCAAAAAACCGAACATGGTGCATTGGACAGAGGAGGAGGAGGAGATCGCACTTGTGACATCGATTGTCGATGCACAACATACGCTACAACGCGGCCAAACCGCGTATTGGGGACGAGTGTTTAAGCATTACCATGTATAGATTTTCATTATTTCCGAATACATGTAAATTTAATAGTGTAAATTTAATTTCTAATATTGTATTTGAATAATAAAGATAAGTGTAAAAACAAATTTTGAGTTTGAAATGTTTTTGACCAAGTTTTTTGCGGTTTTTTCATTCGTTCCTACGGTTCTCGCGATATTTAGCGTTCTCATTTAAACCTTCTCATATTCATTCTCACGGTTCTCACGCCTCAAAAGGGGTTGATGCCCTCCCAATATTAACACCTAAGGCGTGGTGGGGAGTTCTTGGCTGATATGGGTGAGGTGTCCACAATGCCAAGCCTGAACAATATTGTTAATGAAAAGCCTTAAGAAAAATTCAAAGACTATGGGGCTGTTTGGTAGCCTCTTAATGACCATTCAGATGCTACCACTTAATGGTTTAAAACCTCTGAATGAATAAGAGGTAACCTCAAATCTGAATGGTTAAGAGGTAACCTCTGAATGGTAAATCATCACATGTCACATTCTTCTACCTTTTCATTGGTAAAATTGTTAATGGTTCCATTAAGAGGTAGCATCTTAATAACCATTCAGAGGCTACCAAACAGCCCCTATATCCGCAATCATTGATTTTCCTTTTTCTAGTCAGTGGCCGTGTGATGTGTTTTTGTGGTTTGCTTTTCTAACCTACACCTTCCGTTGCCACATTATATACCACAATTAGTTTAAATCTTTTATTACTTTTTATGTTTATCATTATAAATAATCTTTTTTTTTTTTTTTTGTAACTTTCGAAATATGATCTTTTATATATTTCCAAGTACAGTTTATTGACTTGCTTATTTTTTTGTATGCCTCCATGTAAATTTATTAAAATTCAAGTTGTGAATAGAAATGTAAAAGCAATTGAAGCACAAAAGTAAATATTGCCAAAGCTTCTTACGATTTAGTTTTTTTACGTCGTTTTCCTTTTTCATTGTTTTAATAATATAATATAATTCTTTTAGGTATTCAACATATAACATTCCGGATTCCATTGAGGCGTGAGTAAGACTTATTGTTTCACCACGTTGCACGTAACAAGCTTTTAGACCTTCTAATTGACAGGAGCGTCGGTCGGGGAATAGGAAGTCCTTGCAGTGCCTTTAAATTCAACGGGCCTTGGCAACCTGGGTGGATGGAGGTCGTTCTCTTGAACTTATCCTTGCGCTTTTTAACCAACCCTCTATAACATACTTGCGCCCCGCTGAGGCTATCAAGAGCTCCGATCCTTCTAAGGTGAGCATTAATGTTAAGTAGTGTTTGCGGAAAGTTGTCAATGGACACTTCACGGTTGCGTTACAAGTGGTGTGCTCTTCGAGGGTTGCTCCTCTTGGTGATGCTACCACGAGAGCGTTACTTGCTAAGCATCCTAACGGCTTCGAATTTGCAACCCTCAATATTAGAATTTCTTCACAAGCATCTTTGAAAAAAAATTTCTTCCTATATCAGAAATAATACATATACAATATTTGCAACCCTCAATATTAGAATTTGCAACCCTCAATGTTCGACTTAAGTTTAGAATAGTTATTAAAGGTTATTATGTACGTATTAATGTGTGAAAACATGTGTCTAACCCAAGTATAAGAAGTCTGTTGGTATTAGGTTTCACGGACTTAATACTTAATAGGCAGTTATGCCAAAATCTAATCGGTATGATGATTAGTTAAATAACTGCTATAGTTGGCAGGTATAAATAAGGATGTTGTAATCCTTTCTGATATATATTGCTCCTAAACAGATTTATCTATTCGTTTATTAATAAAGGGGAAATTGGTATGTAATAATCCCTACTATCGGTCATTGGCAGTCCCACCTTTGGATATTCCCCCTACCAGTCCAACCTTTCACCTATTTTTCCTCCACCGGTCCCCCGTTAAAAAAACTTAACGGAGTTAGGTTAAGTTTTTTTTTCCGAATTAAACAAACAAATGTTTTAGGGGTTTTGATCAGAACGACGATACAGGTGGATTGAGTGCTCCAAACGACTTGCTTTCTGTTAATTGGAAGTTTATAAACACCCGAATTGAAGCACCATTTTGGTCTAGTAGTTCTAATCAAAAGCCCTAAACCAACGGGGGACCGGTGGAGGAAAAATAGGTGAAAGGTTGGACCGGCAGAGGGAATATTCAAAGGTGGGACTGCCAATGGCCAATGACGTCTAGTCGGAATTATTACAGGCCAATTTCCCTTGATAAAAGACTATAAGAATATCGATCAACAAACATGGCATCAGAGCAAAGATTTAGGAGCTGTGGATCATTTGAATCATTGTTGGAACCTAAAGATGCATATGTGTCAGGGAACAACGACGGAGATGAAGATTCCCCTATGTTCAAGCTATTGTTTTCAGACGGACCATATGGTCTATACGAAAAGATCATCATAATGATCATGATGAGATGGATCATCAAGAGAGCAGCGAAGACTCTTTATGCATCAAATTGAGTAACTCCCAACATCAATGAAAACGTTCAATCCATGGCTGAAAAGAGAAAGAAGGCACATAATGAATTTGATTTTCAAACTGATGCAAATAAGACCAAATCAAACTATCCAAATATATGTTGCAGTTACTGTATGAAGCCGATCCATGTACTACAGCAGAAATTGTCCAGAGAGAATCAAGAACAACGAATTTCTAATTAACGGCACAAAACATTAGAGTTGGAATGAAATTTGGTTGGCCGGTCTCAAAAGAAAGGAACACGCAAGTGATAACAAGAACCTGTTCAAAAGGTTAAGCAATTCATTCGACATAGAAGGAAAGGCTAGGCTGAACTTCGTAGTAGTGGACAAACACACAAGATCTCAAACGTATACTATGTTCCCACTCTAAAGAAAAAATGTATAGAGTATTAGTCCATAACACTTGGTATGCGATTTTTGGAGTGAATTCGTGACCCAGTCGAATGCGACCAAAGAGATGAATACGGGATTTAGGGTTGGGTTGGAGTTGGAAACTGTCATATCCCGTGTAAGGCAGTTATCCTTTTAAAAACCAAAATTCACTAAAAAAAAAAACATTTAGTTTTCTACTTATATTTTTATAAATTAATTTCCGGAGAAATAAAATTCTAAAGAATTTTTAACATAGTACTTTAATGGAAGCCAAGGGCTGTGCCCCTTGGAAGCCACATTATATAGAGTTCCCGAACGCTTGGAATTCGGTGAGAGCACTGATTTGAAAGAGTATGATATCTCTATCCAGGTTATTAGAAATACAGTGAGACATGTTAAACGGTCACCTTCTAGGTTGAAAAGTCAAGTTCAAACATGGGAGTGCTTGCTAATATGTTCCTACAAGATGGGTCTTGAAGCTAGCTAGAGTTTGCAAGAATTGCTTGCTAACATATGCTGATTTCAATGATCTATACTCCTAGTTAAGTGTGCTAGCTTGGAAATTCTCTCTGACCATTTATTGAGCACAAGATCTTGGCCGTGCCCAAAAAAAAAAAAAAAAAAAAAAAAACGTATTTTAACTGCAACATCCATTTTTATGGATGCTTTTCCCCTCACAACTAGATCACTCAAAGAGACTTCAAACTAGTTACATATGTCAGATATGTTGTTCAACTTCTGGTATTATTTAGGTTTTCCGAATAGACAATGGCTCAATACAGTCTAAGATATCCAACACAATTTAGCTTTTAAAAAGATGTACAAACCTAAGATAAGTCAAAATCAACACCTAATTTATATACTTGTTAGTTAACACAAAGTAAGAATCACATGCGAAAAAAAACATATAATCTAAAATAAATCACCACAAGTAGGAATTCAACACAATTTGAGCAAATTCAAATTAGAACTAACAGTTAAAGAAAGCATAAGCTGCCACAGTCACAATATAAACCACAAACATGCCACGATATATGATGAAAATGACAAGATAAGCTGGACAAGTATTTCATTGCCACCAACAAGAGATAGAAAACCCTAAACGGTTCCAGAAGAAAGGATCAAAACTGTCTTAAAGTAAGGTATAAATGGCCCTGTATAAGCCCGGTTGGTTGCAGTACTTGTCCAGGACATGATAATGGAATGATTCCACTGATCCCGTGAGATTTTGCAAGTAAGAGTAACAAGGGTAATACCTGGCCCATGAGGGTGATGTAATTCTTTAAGAGCATCATTCCTAGTCCAAGAAATTCACGTTTAGGCAATATATAAAGTTTTCCACCTAAACGATGGAGATGTGGTCTAATATGGGTTGATTAAACTAAACGGAGCTTCTGTTTCATCATCCTGAATGTTCGTGTGTTGTGATACCGCTTCTTCAACATTCCAGTTAAACGGCCTATAATTATCTTGGGCTGAATGTTGGGGCCAACATGAACTTGTACAGGAATTGGGCTCCAGTAATAGAAGTGGTGGAAAATCGGCTTTCGCTTTGGAAGGCTTCGGTCCTTTCTATAGGGGGAAGGCTTACGTTATTGAAGTCGGTCTTTGAATGCCTTGCGGTATACTATTTTTCCCTTTATAAGGCTTCGTTAAAGCTTGATGGGTTGTGACACCATTTTGAAGAATTATTAGACTGAGGAAATCCCCTGTATACATTTAGGATGGACACATGATCACCCTACAAAGTATCAACATCAAATTTCTGAAAACCAACAAAAGAAGTGTTAACCGATTGGTGACAAGTAAGATAGTAATAAACATAATAAGGAAATACTAAAGTTCTTGATACACCTGATGGTCATGAAAATCGACAAACAACTCATCATACGACTTCAGTAACCGAATGGTTGGGGTGGTCACTGATGATTCCCCACGGGGTAGGAGTTCAGCTTTTGTAGCGTGGCCAAAATCAGCTTGTTAGCTAAAATGGAGACGTTCTCAAACTCTTCCCCACATAATGTGCGGAAAATTCCTACCCGAAATGGCACATCAAAAATTTAAGTCATGGGTAATAAGTCCAAAGGTAGTGGGGAAGCGAGTTACAATCTAAAAAACCTTACCACAGACCTTCTTTTCATCTATAAGGCTGCTTGCATCTTCAAGAATTTTGATCTCAAACGATGCAGGACCAACATCTTGATTGTTTCTTTAAGTATTCAAGTATAACATTAGCTTCAGGAAGGTCTTTATATTCTTGCACAACTTGTCTGTTTTTCAAGATCTTGATTGTGGGGAAACCTTGTATTTCAAATTGTTCTGCAAGTCCTTTGCTTTCTTTAGCATTGGCATCAACCTTCGCTAAAGTAACTGGAGGATCATATGGCTTGACAACACAGATGCAGCCTTTTCATACTGCACGAATATAATACAACGCGTAAATCATTACTCTGGCTCTGGTGCAAGATTCTTACAGTGGCCGCACCTGCCAAAGGACACAGTTTACAAATGTTCGCAATGGATCCAATTTCATAAGTTAATGGTGAGCAAGGTGAACTTAATTTAAACACATAAATTTTTTATAACGAATATACACATACACACCAAATGAAACTCATGAGGTGGACTATAGTATTTGAAATACTCAGTTGTAAGTACATCCCTAGAGTTAAGCAATAAAACCTCGTCGCATGAATCACACAAATAAAACCTAATCTGGATGCCTTACTAATTTCTCGTTTATTTGCTGCGATCATGTGTCAACTACAAAGTTAGATCTGCGTCAAAAATCACACACATTCTCACAAATTTACAAGCAAACAAACAAATAAACCAATCGAAACACATGCAATTCCTTGAATTTGAACTTGAAGATGTCATCTTAACTTCTCTTCCATTTATTATTCTTTCATATACTGGTGGGAAGCTTGAACAAACCAGGGGGAACCAATATTGCTCACACATAGAAGTAAAATAGATTCACCTTTTTGAGTTTTTGGCATCAACTAAAACATACAAAGAAAGTAAATTCTTTTGAATTAAAACCGTCCAATAAGTTTACTTGGCTTATAATGTCATAACCACCAAAGGACATTAATTGTGGACATGCGAAAACATCAAACTAAAAGCATGAGAGAAAAAAAAAAAAAAAAACTCAAATTTTGACATATGTGGCATCCTTTGCAAATCAATAAACTCCATCAGTTTTGAATATTCCGTTAGCAACTCAAAGTATAATTTACATGTGCAATTATAAACAAAAAATAAGAACAACCACCACGGTGATATCTTACTGTGAAATGATCGAAAAATTAGATAGCAAAAATCTATAGCTAAAACAAAAAGATACCATTTATGTCCTCCGAAAACGAATAGAGTACAACATTTTGCCAGTCAGTCTTGGAGAAATTTCTATTGCCCAAGTGAACCTTACCAATGGTCGATCATCAAGTATTGGTGCATTAACAGCGTTGGCAGTTTCTTCCTCCCTCTTAATTCCGGCTGCAAAATTTAATTAGATTAAATTAAATAATAATAATAATAATAATAATAAACTCTGTTTCATCGAGCAGTTAATTGATAGACCGACCATTGTTGCTAAAATTTATATTTTCAACAACATTCTCAAAATTAATAAACTGTGTGTTAAAAATTCGGCACTTTCTAGTGATCAATCATCAATCTTGAACTTAATTTTGTCTACGTGTGATTTGGGTTTTGCAAATTAATGTAGCAAAATTGTAACTTAAAGTGGAAATTGAGATGGGATTTGCTTACCCTAGCTAACCCATGAGAACGGAGTTGGTGGAGTCCAAAAGAGCACATGCAAGAGCATACTTGTCGTCGACTTGTGAGGTTCCCATCGGCTCAAAATTGTTAAAGATATGATGGTCGAGGATGAAGAACAATGTGCGTAAATTGGTGATGAAATTGATGATTTCTTCCCCAATCTTCTCGACTTCAAAGCTTCCTGATCTTGATTTTTACCATCATCATCATCATCATCATCATCATCGTGAGGTCTGGTGTTGGTGAGGGTTGGATCCATTTGGGAAAGATCGCAGGTGATTGGTGGTGATACATGACATGAGAGAAGTTGATCGAGTAGGGTTATGTGATGGGGGGAACGACCATTTAGGGAGTGGAGTGGAGTGGTCCTCAACCGTCAACCAACCGGCGCTGGGAACCTGCTCCTTCTAGAAGAAAAATGGGTAATTTAAGCGGATGAGATTTGATAAAACGGCTGGGATTGATTTTAGAGGCCTTTGACTTTTAGTGTGTTATCTCATGTGTATGTAGTCCGGCGCCATCTGTGCCTCTAAAGCCCTATAGCGCCCCTCAACACCATTACCAGGGTGTTACGGGCCGGGGGTTGAATGAAATCTTGAGAGCGCTATTTCCATAACGGCGTGAATGATTTGCATATTTTTAGCCCCTGTGTGACGTGGCACGACACATGGCCTTAGAGTTGGCATAAGAATAATTCATCTTCATTCTCCTTGGCAAGCCCACCCGGTCAGTCCCACCATACATGATAGGTAGGCTCTTCTCAAGTGACCCTTTGAACTCGACTAACTAGGTCCACAGCCTCTGGCGTCAGAAAACCAAAAGTATCAAAAGCAAATGGGATAAACACATGCTGGTTGTCAAGGCACACTTTCTCGTGTTTGGTCACTTTAACTGAAGCAGCCTTTAAAACAGTCTGACCCACTGTGAAAGCACTACCCCCTAAGTCCACAAGCGGGGAAACCTTTAACTGAACACGAACATAAAATCTCGTTCGGTTAGTGTTCATGAACCGTTCGTGAACACATTTATTTCCTTAACGAACGAACACGAACAAGGCCTTGTTCGTGTTCATTCGGTTCGTTTACAGCCCTAATATTTACTTTGGTTGATATCATCAGAGTCTCACACAAATAAATATCGAGTAAGCCTTCTTTTTTTGAGATGCTACCTTTATTTGCAATAAAAATAAACAAATTATATTAGCCCAAACAAATAAATATCGAGCAAGCCTTCTTTTTTTGAGGTCCTATTTTCTACCATTTGAACTCCACGAGTTCTTTGGCAGCAATACCAAACCTTCTTGCATCTCTTGCATAATTTTCTATTCCATCATTTACATTTAGTGTATTTTTTAACCAAGTCCCAAAAGGTAACCTAAAAACTAAGCAAAAACAATAAGTAAAGTAGGGGTGTTGTTCGGGTTAATTAAATCCAGATTGGGTGAATCTATTTTTTCAATAGAAAATTTATCCCATAACCGAACTGAATAATCGGGTTTATCGGACTCGGTTTAAACACTTTGCGAGTAAACTCAAGTCGGGTTTCGGATGACAAAGATATCTAACAGTGAGAACAGGATTAATATAGCAACTTTTTAAGTTTGGAATAGTTGGTATGAAACGGGTCTTTCCTCTTGGAGCACTAACCCCTTTTGTTGCAAACTCTGTTGGAAATCAAGTCCTTGATCAAATACACAAACACAGTATGAACGAACTCCTTCGACTCTTTTATTTATTTATCAATCGAAGTACACCAATAACATAACCCTAACCCTCTATTTATACTAAATTTTTTCTAGTCATAACCCGACTCAAACTCTATTTATATAAATAAAATAATCAACTAGATAACCCTATCTAATTAAATCTAACGATTATCTCTAATTTAAATATACAAGACACAATAAATAATTCACCATAATTATCTATACCCGTCTTGATATTTATCTCCTTAATTCAAGATTAACTTCTTCATTCTCCCCCTTAGAATTGGACCCGTTTCTTCACATCCGCACCATTATCGACAACTTCAATCTTTAAGTAATCTAAATATCCCTATTCCCGGGTCACCAGAACCTTCCCGTTCTTGACCATCGATCAAAGAAAAAAACAAGCTCCTTGCTTCTACCGTTTTCTTCTTTTCTTGCTAATTGACTTGCTTCCAATAGCTCTTCTCAAGTGACCCTTTGAACTCGACTAAGTAGGTCCACAACCTCTAGCGCCAGAAAACCAAAAGTATCAAAAGCAAATGGGATAAACACGTGCTGCTTGTCAAGGCGCGCTTTCTCGTGTTTGGTCACTTCACCCGAAGCAGCCTTTAAAACAGCCTGACCCATCGTGAAAGCACTACCCCTAAGCCTACAAGCGGGGAAACCCCTGTTAGATCCACACAGTCATGTTTACCTCCTACCCCTCCAAAGACCAGAATCTCGGCGAACTATGTTTTTTTCAGTTTGGTCCTGCATTTTATTTTTTCTGTAGTCTGTATCATGCTGATGATGAAGTATCTTGCTAAGTTGGTGGTTTCTTTTTGTTGATAACGAGTTAACGCATACTCGCACGTTGCGGCGGGATGTTGATTATGAACATCTTTATCATTACTATATGAGTCTATTAGATGCGAAATTTTTTAATTTTGCTTTATCCCCAACCCTGTTGATGAAATTGGGGCAAAACACATACTCCTCAATAAATTCATCAATATATCATCATACTTTTGATGAGGATGTTTTCCTTATTGAACACCAGCCATCTCTATTCAATAATTTCAACTACCAATCAGATCTAACTAAACTATTCTGATTCCTCCAACAACAGTCGTCATCATCCATAAATACATAAATATACAACACGAAACCGATATCAACGTTACTTCATGACATATACACCAAAAAAGATATCAACATGATAAACACCTTATAACACAATTGACTGATAACTTACACAAAACCATATCTACTTGCAATACACTAAAGATTCAATCACCTTTCATCACAACTACAAAAAAAAAATGAAACCTTCAAGATAGACTAATTTAATAAATTCAAAATATAAATGCAAAACATCATAACTACTTATTAGATCCAACAAATCTATTCTAATTCCTACTACAACAGTTTTTTTTTTTTGTCATCATCCATAAATACATGAACATCCAGCACAAAATCTATATTAACATAACTCCATAACACACCGTTAAAAGTCAACATGACCAACACGATTGACTGCATAAAAAAAAAGGAAAAAAGATATGTAAAAAAATTCAAGCATACAAATGTGTGAATCAATTAAATTCTAAGGAACGAATACTAAGAAATTCGAGTATGTAAATGTAGGAATCAATTAAATTCAAAGGAACAAAGAAGAATATGTACTTGATAAATGGCGGTTGAACGACGTGAATGGCGTTTGTGAGAATGGAGATGGTGAGTGTTCAATAATTAACATATGATAAAAGTACCCTTTGGAAGAGGTGTGTGCATCACATGGTATGGCAACCTTTTAAATAGTCACCACTATTGAACCATCATGATCGTTCATATTTATATATATGTGATTTAGCAAATTAACCATCGCATCCATTTGAAGAGCATTATACATGTCAATTTGTTAATCAAACCATCATGTCTGTTTATCAAGAAATAAACCAACGCCTCTCCTTAAACTGACCACAATCCATCTCACAAATCCAGGCCGTGTCTTGAATCATCACGTTTGGTAGCGATTCAACCACTGTGTCACCTAGCCATATGAAAAGCTCTTAGCACGTACCAACACAAACTTGACACCCTTGGTGATCTTTGGAAGAACGCGGGTGTAGACATCGGAAAGTTGGCGTGTTGCTAAACGTGACCACCTACGAGTCGGATGATATCGGGGGATTTAAAACGGCCGTGAAGACAGGAAGTTTAACATAGCGGCCATGAAGGAAAGCACTTTTAAAGTCATTGGCCTTATGTATATTAAATTAATAAAGTAATCGAGTCGAACCGTCATCATCTGGTGCGTTTTGAATGAAAGCACTTTTAAAGTCATTGGCCTTATGTAACTAACATCAAGAATCATTCCTACGAAAATAGTTAGCGATAAAGAACAAATAAAAACGTTCAGATTCTTTTATCCGTTGATAATTTAATAACCAGATTACAACTTGTGTATGCAAATGTCTATAAACTCATCCTACATCAATAAAAACAATTGTAAATCGTGTATAAATTCACCGAATATTTGAATCTAAATGCCAAATATTCATATACCTTAACAAAAACCATGATACAGATTGCAGGCAGAAACTCACAGTATCACATCAATATCACAAGATAAAGGACACATGAGATCCTTTTGAAGAGCATTTATCATCAATCGTTTTATAATTCAAAAAGAGCATTATGCTGACCGAACATGAGATCATTTTGAAGGTACTCAACTAAGAGTAAATCTAAAATTCATTCTAGTTGGTGCCTGGCGAACCCTTAGAAAAGCTCTTAGCACGTGCCTGACCAACCAACAACACAAACTTGACACCCTTGGTGATCTTTGGAAGAACGCGGGTGTAGACATCGGAAAGTTGGCATTCGCAGTGGTAGTCAACATGATGTCCAACACATGCGTGTTGCTAAACGTGACCACCTACGAGTCGGATGATATACGGGGATTTCAACGGCCGTGAAGACAGGAAGCTTAACATAGCGGACATATATCCGGTGTTGAATCCGTTGGACCATCAAAACATAAGACGGCATGGGAAGGCGGTTTAGACACACTTGTGAAACTCATCACAACCCCTCTCTCTTCCACATCAGCGCAACGGATGGGTTGAACCGAACTAACTCTAGCTTTCATACCTGCTCGACCACCATGAAGCCGTTCCTACTGCGAGTTTTGTATGCTTTGTAAATAACCATTACGCTATGTATGTCACAACAACAGACGCGTGTACTAGTAACTAAAACAGGTACCTAATGCCATCCGATGGTTGTTTATTACGCAACAAAACACCACCACGTGCGAAGAAATACTTAAGTGCAAAATAAAAACAGTCGACTTACAAACCATCAGCCAAAATAAAATGCGAATTCAAGAGTCTAAAGCTTAAGGAAAATAAGCTAAGGTAGAAAGCATAATCTGAGAGTCCAAGCGACTTTCATCTCAATCCCGATCAACCCTGCAGCGAAAACAAAGAAAGCGGCTGAGCTTGTGCAGCAGATGACAAACAACAAATAAACCAGCAACAAAGTAGCGAATATTACCTTTTGGTTCGGCCTTGGAGGTTCCGGAAGGCTAGCTTATCGTTGGGGTCTGGGTGTTCAATGAGCCTGATCACCTTCCAAAACCGAAAAACCTTCTCCTTCTCTTCAACGGTCTTGAAGGATCTGCCATATCTAATGTTATCCGCTTCGAAAAGAGCCTTCCTTTCATCCTCTGTTTTCCCCACGATCGACACAAGAAATCTTCTTGTTGTTGAATTAACAGAAGAAGAAGAAGAATCACATAATCGAAGCACCGATTTTGATTTTTTCCACAGCAGGGCCATTGGCTTGGCTTGGCGTCCAAACAAACTATTTCTTTCTTTCTTTCTTTCTGTAACCCTAATAGTAATTATTATTACCAACTTATTTATTTGAGAGTAAATTACACTATTCGTCCCTCTAGTTTACAGATATTGCAACTATGATCCTCATGGATTAAGAATTACACAACCGATCATAGTAAGTGATGACTTCCCGGAAAGGCTTGTTAATTTCACCATCTGTGTCTTAAACGTTGTGTTAATTTCACTGTTTTTTCAATGTGTAAGTTGTTTTTCATCACCACCAAATTTCGACGAATGTGTTGTTTTGTTGATTGATGGATAAGTGTTTGGGGTAGTTTAGGGTTTAAGACTAGTTTCAGTAGAATATGTTTTGTTATTCAAGTGATGGATACGATAGGAAGCGTACGGTAGCAAGTGCTAACGTGCACTGGATGTTGTTGTTGTTCAATAGAAAAAAAGTGTTTTGCAAGCGAAGTGTATGTTCGTTGAATGTTGATACCTATGCCATGGTATTAACTGAAACCTAATAAACCCATTCTGACCCATCTAAATGTAAATGTTAATTAACCCAAAACAGCCCATGACTTTCTTTGTGAAGTCCATATCAACCCAAATGTAGACCCTTGGGCCAAAATTGCCAGGTCTAAATGTGAGCATACAAAACAGCTATTTTTGGATTAGAAAAGAGTGGTAGAGATGATAGTTGAGAACCGAAAGAATCGTAGTACTCTATTGAATAAGTTTGCCGGTTTACCGGATGTAAATTTATATTCAGTAGTTTAGAAGGAATTGCACCGTTGCGGCTTTTCAACCAATAGTTTAATGGCCTGGGAATTTCTCTACCAAAACAATGCAACCCATTTGACATATAAACATCAAAAACCAACTTCTATATGTGTAGGTTGATTAGTTTGGAATCAATATGGATGCATTCATGTGCAAGTTTGATTCTTTACATACCAACCTTTACCCTCCTTTTTTTTAGGGGGGGGGGGGGGGGGGGGGGGGGGGGGGGGGTGTATTTTCTTTGTAGGGTTAAGTTAAACCATTTTGATTTTTTATAATCCAAACATCAGTTAAAAGCTATAAGTTGCATCAGACAGGCTAAGAAATTTTGGGTTCAACATTTGATAGGATTTTGTATTGGGTTTCTTCGGTTGGTTCCATGTAGCACTATGATTAAACCCCACTTCAAGACAGATTGAACAAATTAACAGAAACAGCAGAGATTGAACAAATCAATTAAACAAACAGCACAGATTGAACAACAAATCAAACAAACAATCTGACCTGGGTGCCGCAACTGAACTTGATGTTGGCGGCTGTGGAGAAAGAAAACAAACAGCACGCTGCGAGGATATGTGTAGGGCTATGTGGGTGGGGTAATTTGGTAATTTTGTTCTTGATATGGTTTTTTTTTTTTTTTTTTTTTTTTTTTGAACGGCAAATTTGGATCACTGACGGACCACTAGAGTATCATCGTGCCACCAGCGGAACCACCCGATCATATCCATCTCCACTAGGCATAATGCCTATACACCAATTTGGATCACTTGATATGGTATGTTTCCAAAAATACATGGATGGTCCATGTTGTTTTTGAACTTTGTAACGCGTTTAGTCCCCGACCAACAAATCTAAAGGTTTTAGCTTGTTCAAGTTTGGGACTAAATGCGTTACAAAGTGCAAAACACAGGGACCATCCATGTAATTTTGGAAAAAGTTGTGGACTAAATACGCTGCAAACCACACCGACCATCTATGTACTTTTGGAAAGCTATGGACTAAATCCAAAATTTTGGTAAACCACGGGGACCATCCGTGTACTAAACTCTTACTTTAAACATGCACAAATGAGTTCACTTTTACATTGTATTTGATGGTCTCATTGTTCATGCTTTTATGCAGACGTATAAAGAGTACCTCGCACCCCATGGCAGAGGCAACCAAAAATTTCGCATCAATCGGTCTGTAAGTTTATTTTTGTTTCACGTCAATCGTAAACTTGTTTAAGTTCATACTTATTTCATATATCATTTTCACATCATTCCAATCCGTAACAAGATGTTTTGAATAGGTGAACGAGTCTTCCCGAAAAAGTCAAGATTCATTTGTTAGCAAAGCCAATGATGATGACTCGTAAGCATCTTTCTTTCTTTTTTTTTCTAAAACAAAATCAAGAATTTACTACAATTATGCGATGACTTTGTTTCTTTTCTTTAAAAAATTGTTACTGTTATTCACGGTCCCCCTCAAAGAAGAGAGCTCGCCATCATGATGATCATCATAGTCGTCGTGTCACAGTCGTCACCATTCCTCGTCGTCTAAATGAGAGTAGGATGAAGTTAATTTTCGTTTATTCATTGATTGGTGGGCAGTGAAGGAAGTAATGTGACAAAGGAAAATGTTTTAATGAGATATGTAAAGTATCATTTTAATTGATAATATGTGTAAACTGAATTTGTAAGTACATGTTCTACTATTTCTATTAGGTTGCACGGTATGGAGGACCATCCTGGTCCGTCCTCCACGTCGCCGCCCTCCGTCATTGTCCTTGGCGTCCTCTGCTCGACGTTGGGGACGGTCCTCCCATTTCACAAGAAGACAAATTATTCCCCCTCCCTCTCACACACCCCTATACATACAATATATACATACACATTTTAGGTCCATCCTCCCATTTCCACACTTCCATCCTCTTAGCCCCATCCTCATGCCCATCCTACGTGTCGCTTACGTGGCGGACCATCCTCCAAGGGAGGACCATCACCATACCCTATAGCCTTATCATTCAAATAGTGGCGGCCATTAGAGGTAAGTAATTTATCTTTTTCTTATGTATATTTGTTGATGATAATTCTTTCATTTAATGGGTTTGCTTGACTTTCCATATAGTTTATTTATTTTTTTTATCTAGAAAATTGTATGCTGATATACTATTTGTTTTCACGTCTTGATCAAGTTTATGTATAAATGAAACAAAAATTAAAACATCACACATATGGTAGCATAGTCCAGTGGTGGTAAGCAGGACCCCCATGTTGTAGCTGCAATTGAGTTTTTATTTTATATAAATTAGTAAATGAAACAAGTGAGTTTGTGTATAAATCAATTAAAAGATCACATTTATTTTGGGTTAGACACTTGTCCTAGTGGAAGGAACGGGTGCACACGAGACGAAGGTCGCCGGTTCGATTCCTGTTAAGAGCCATTTGGCCGATGTTTTTGGTATTTTTTTAAAAACCCATTTTCCTTATTATTAAAACCCTTAAATTCAAATATAGTTAACAGTTTTATTTACCTCTTTCTTTTTAATCAACAACTTATAATTTCTTCTTTGATAAAAACCAAAGAGAAAAGAGATAAACTAAATTCTCATTATTCAACATTACAATATATAGATGAACATAGCTATAAACCCTAAAGCCCATAAGTAATGGGTTGGGCCTAAAATGTCTGGTTTATAACACTCCCCCTCAGACATTTAGAATTATACACAGTTTAACAACATACTTTAGGATGATGTTAAATAGGTACTTCAGGACCTGAATAAATAAACTGATACTACTGGATCAGCCATGCTGCCTCATTAAAAACCTTACTAAGAAAACCCAGTGGGACAAAACTTAGTTAAGGGAAAAAGAGTACAGCGTGTATAATTCTCCCCCTGAATTCAACAAACATCTTTCAATCTACGAAGACCGATCTTGTGTGATAGCTGCTCGAAACTGCTTCTAGGTAAAGATTTCGTGAACAGGTAAGCTAGATTTTCACTTGACTTAATCTGGCGAACATCAACTTCCCTTTCTTTCTGCAAATCATATGTTGAGAAGAACATTGGTGAGATATGCTTTATTCGATCACCCTTGATGTAACCTTCTCTGATCTGAGCTATGCAAGCAGCATTGTCTTCATAAATAATTGTCGGCTCCTTCTTGATCTGTTCTAATCCTCATGCTTCTTGTATGTGATTAATCATTGATCTCAACCACACACATTCTCGACCAACATCATATAGTGCTATCAATTCAACATGATTTAATGATGTTGCTGTAAGTGTTTTCTTAGTTGACTTCCAAGAAATTGCCGTGCTACCGTATGTAAATACATAACCTGTCTGAGATTTTGCTTTATGTGGATCTGATAAATATCCAGCATCGGCATACCCAACAAGGTGAGACTTTTGATCTTTCTGGTAGAAGAGACCTAAGTCTTGTGTCCCGCAAATATACCTGAATATGTGTTTTATTCCATTCCAATGTCTACGTGTTGGGTTTGAACTGTATCTTGCTAGTACATGTACCGAGAACGCAATATCGGGTCTCGTGTTATTTGCAAGATATATAAGGGAACCAATCACACTTAAATAGGGTACTTCTAGACCAAGTACTTGTTCGCCAATGCACTTGGTGATGTTAGAATCTGATTTATTTATCTATAAGGAGCTTTACGGGATTAAACTAAGTAATATGCATCAGGATGTAGAATAAAATGCTGCCTAGGTAGGCACAGGGATATATCGTCAGGAATGTGTAAAAAACAAAATGTGAATAATAAACAGCAAGATTGCAGTCGTAAAAGATGCCAAATTTCGATCTTTATTATGTAGTTACGGCCAGTGACTTAAAATAAATAAAGGTTATCAGTACTTATCACACAATAATTTGGTTTATTCTTTATAATAAATTGCTTGATTCGAACTGTGTTTATTCTTTATTATAAGTTGGTAGTTTGAATTTCTCCTTCCTTCTGTTGATAGTGATCTCACTTTATCTTGTTATGTTAAAGCGTGTGTTACTCTGTTTATGATATCAGGAAACAAAAAAGGTCATGTCTGTTGATAACTCTGTTGTTGATTCTTCGGTGACTGATTGGAAGCTTGACGTGGAGAATAAAAACAATCGAGGTATCATTACTAAACTTAACTCCCTCTAAAAAGAATCTTACTATGATGTTTTATCTATGCTGGGCCCCGTTAGTCACTCTTGAAAAACGTTAGATTTATGTCAAGTATTAGTTAAATCTGTATGTTCTCAATAAATATGATTAAATTTGATCATGTGTCGAAATATTTTTTTAGTAGTTAAAATGAATGAGCTAGAATGTTGTTATAGAGAGCCCAAATGAGAAAGTAGATAAGGATGCTTACCGTTCTGGGGCGGAAGATCAAGACATTTCCTGTGAACAGGTCGGGACCTCAACCACAAATAAAAGGAGTAAATCCGGTGATACAAGATATTTCATCATAAAGAGTTTAAACCTCGAAAATATCCAATTATCTGTTCAGAGAGGAATTTGGGCCACCCAAGTGATGAACGAACCGATCTTGGAAGAAGCTTATCACGTAAGTTGTTCATTGTCCTCTCTGTCAATATCTTCCAGAACCTTCTAATAGTGCGCAAACACGTATTGCAGAATTCCGGTAAGGTGATATTAATATATAGTGTTAATATGAGCGGCTACTTTCAAGGGTATGCTCAAATGATGTCATCGGTTGGTTGGAGAAGAGACAACGTTTGGAGTAATGGATATGGCGGAAGCAAACCGTGGGGTCGTAGTTTTAAGGTAAAATGGCTACGGTTACATGACCTGCCGTTTCAGAAAACTCTTCATTTAAAGAACCCTTTGAATGACTACAAACCGGTTAAAATCAGCAGAGATTGCCAGGTATGTTTAGTGTCATACATACATATGTACATTCATGCATATATATAGGGGTGTGAATTTCTGACACGACCCGAAAGTACAATACAAACCTAACACGAATTTCACAGGTTTGGGTTTAGTCTAAACACGTTTGGGTCAGTTTCAGGTTGAATCCATGAACACGTTTAGCTAAACGGGTCGGGTTCGGGTCAACCCGGCCGGGTTGGCGGGTTGACCTGTTTAACCCATTTATATGATATTATATATTTTTTTACAATGTGTATTATACTATTATGTCATAAATTAAATTAGGTGTGTATTTTATACCATAGTTATAACTTAAATAGAGAAATTGACATAACATTTTATAATTTAAATGTCATTGTTTTTATACATTTGTGTTTTTTAGTACATTTCAACTTCAATACATTAATTAATCAAAAAAATAAAAGAATTCTAGTTGAATGGGTCGTGTTTGGGTCAACCCATGAATATTCGGGGTCATGTTCGGGTTCATATGTATGACACGATTTTGGGTTCGGGTCTGGTTGAACCCTCGAACACGACCTGTTTAGCACCACTACATATATATATGTGTGTGTGTATTATTTGTATGCATTTGTTTCAGGAGTTACCTCAAGATATTGGAGAAGCTCTATGTGAATTGATTGATGGGGAGGGGGAGGGTGGAATGGACGAAAACCAGATGTTTTGCGGTTTACAAGATATGGGCCCCATGCATTTAGGACCGTTGATGTATCCTTCGTTCTACCAGCATACATCACAGCAAAACCCGTTTATTAGCAGAAGCGTTGATGATGTGGATATTGGCGGCGATGGATCTTCGTTACATGATGGGTGGGATATGTCTGCAGAAAGAAGCCTACATGCTAATGCTCTTACCGATGATGATATTCTTGATATGGTATGTAATTCTTTGTTTATTACTATAAACATGCACAAACGAGTTCATTTACATTTTAGAGTAAAATGCCATTTTCGTCCCTAAGGTTTGGCTAGTTTTGCGACTTTCGTCCAAAGGTTTGTTTTTCCGCATCTGGATCCAAAAGTTTTGAAATACTTCGATTTTCATACGGCTCATTAACTCCATCCAATTTTCTCCGTTAAGTTAGGGGTATTTTTGTCTTTTTTTGTTAACGTAAAGAGAAATTCGGTCTTTTGAGTACTTGTACATTATGCTAAATGCTTGTACATAAAGCGAAAGAGACCGAATTGCCCTTTAAGTTAACAAAAAAGACGGAAATACCCCTGACTTAACAGAGAAAAAATGGATGGAGTTAACGAGCCGGATGAAAATGGCAAGATTTCAAACCTTTTGGATCTGGATGCGGAAAAACAAACCTTTGGACGAAAGTCGCAAAACTAGCCAAACCTCAGGGACAAAAATGGCGTTTTACTCTACATTTTATATTCTGTAGTTTATGATGGTCTCATTGTTCATTCACTTATGTAGACATATGAAGAGTACCTCGAAGCGCATAGCAGAGGTAACCGAATTTCACATCAATCGGTCAGTAAGCTTGTTTAAGTTTATTTTCGTTTCACGTTAATCGTAAACTTCTTTAAGTTCATATTTAATTCATATATTATTTTCACATCATACCAATCTGTAACAAGATGTTTTGAACAGGTGAATGAGTCTTCCCGAAAAAGTCGAGATTCATCTGTTAGCAAAGCGAACGATGATGACGCGTAAGCATCCCTCCTTTTACTTCCAAAACATCCAGAATTTTTACTAAAATTGTACGATGACTTTGTTCGTTTAAAAAAAAAACTGTTACAGTTATTCACGATCTCGCTCAAAGAAGAGGGCTCGCCATCATGATGGTCATAGTCATGATGATCATCATAGTCGTCGTGATCATCATCGTCACCATTCGTCCTCTAAATGAGAGTAGGATGAAGTTAGTTTTCGTTTATTCATTGATTGGTGGGCGGCGAAGTTATGTGACAAAGGAAAATGTTTTGGTGATATGTAAAGTACCATTTTAATTGATAATATGTGTAAACTAAATTTGTAAATACATGTTCTACTGTTTCTGTTATCATTTAAATAGTGGTGACCATTAGAGGCAACTAATTTATCTTTTCTTGTATCTATTTGCTGATAATTCTTTCATTTAATGGGTTTATTTATTTATTTTTGAGTTAATTGCCAAAATCGTCCCTGAGCTTTGGGCAGGTTTGCCATTTTCGTCCAAAATGACACTTTTGTACCAAATTGCCCCCAAACGTTTGTAAATTTTTGCCATTTTCATCCAAACTACTAACTTAGTTTATTTTTTATGTTAAGTTGATGATATTTGGATGAAACATGAAAATATAAAACCACAGGGATGATTTTGGCAATTTAATCAAACTCTTTTAAATTTCTTTTATTTAATTAATTTTGTTACATATATAATAAAAAAGAGTATACCTGCAATTTTTATATGAAAAAAATAATAGCTTTACACATTATTTTTATAAATTTTCATCCAACCACTGACTAAGTTAATTTTTCTATTAAGGGAAGGATGTTTTTAAAATAAGACAGAAATTAATTTATAATATTTTATATAGATCAGTTTTATAAAAATAAAATCTACTTAAACCTCTAAATTTTATAAAACTAAAATTCTGGTGACCTTATTGAAAAAGATCAAATAAAAAAATCTTATCATATGTACCAAGTTTGTAATTCATTTTCTACTCTTTTAAATTCGCTCCTAAGGAAAAACAGAAGCCAGCCCCCCCCCCCCCCCCTCCCCCAATCAAACAACGTATCATTACCAAACCTTAAAATTACCCACCAAATTGTAATTATAATGCTATGAACCAAAAGTTTCTTTACTCAAGCCACTCAAAATAAGTATTAGTTAGTTACCCTCATAATCTTAATTGAATAAATATTTTATTTCTATCAACATATTTCCTAGGTGTTCAACACATTTAAAAAATATGTAACGTTTTACAATTTTTTTCTATCTCTACAACTGATAAATACTAAAAGTTATAATCGATTGTTATGTGTTGCACACAAATGACGATTTCTCTTTATAAAACTAATTTATATAAAGAAGTTGTAAATTAATTTCTGTCTTAATTTATAAAATTTAAAACATCTTTCACCGTAACAAAAAAATTGAACTGAGTTAGTGATTTGAATGAAAATTTATAAAAATTATGTGACAAAACTATTAATTTTTTTTCTTATAAAAACTCCATTTATATATTATTTTTTATTATATATGTAAAAAAATAATTAAATAAAAGAAATTAAAAAGGGTTTGAGTAAATTACCAAAATCCATTTGTCAGTTTCATCCAAATATCCTCAACTTAACAGAAAAAATAAACTAAGTTAGTGGTTTGGATGAAAATGGCAAAAACTTACAAACGTTGGGGGCAATTTGGTACAAAAGTGTCATTTTGGACGAAAATGGCGAACGTACCCAAACCTCAGGGACGATTTTGGCAATTAACTTTATTTTATTTTTTCTTGTTTCTGTTTACTATTTGTTTTCACGTTTTGATCAAGTTTTTGGATGTTTCTACCATTATATAGAAAAATATAAAGAATTATATAATCGATCTTGATTTAAATTGGATCTTAATTTTTGGTTCCAAGTTAAAATATCGCTCATAGTTTTATATGACTTATTATGTGACCATAAGAAATGCGTATTATTTAAAGAAAAAGATTAAAAAAACTGAATAAAGGGTTAAAAAAGTCTTTCAAAAACAATAAATATTTCATTGTCATAAAAGTGATATTGACAGGAGGAACACCAATAAGTTAACACACCCTGTCAAAAAAAAAAAAAAAAAATCTAAAAGCTGATGTATCAGGATTCAACTCTAATGGCTTCCTCAACCACTTGTGCATCAAGCTTTGAGTTTGAGCATCAACTGTTACAGTTAATCAGGGAGAGATGTATGCATATATGATATATAACCAACCATCTAATCTCAATATTTCATCTTTCTGTAAATTCTGATCAACTGACTGAGTGTATATGATCTAATCTAGCAGGCACACAACAATATCCGTACCCGTGTCACGTCAACCCATCCGGCTTTGATTCCATCAAGCTATCTGGTAAAGCCAATTATGACTGATGGCGTGAACAGATGACGTGCCTCATAGAAAGCTATACTATGCAAGGCTTCATTGATGGCAGCTTTAAAAGACCCGACGACCAATTACAAGGAATGGAAAAGATCTGACACACTTGTCAAAGGATGGATGTTTGGTTCGCTAAGTGAAGACGTTATGGGCACCGTTGTTGGACTCCAAACAGCTACGGATGTATGGAACAAGCTAAACACTACTTACAGCACTCCGCCGATGACCGCTAGTTCCATTGCGGCCACTACCAGCGCCACCAAGGGCAAAGGTATTGTTTGAATGTTTATTATTAGTTGTGTTCATAGTTGTTAATACCGAATAGCAAACGATAGCGACAAGCTACCTATACGCTACGTAGTGATACCGAAATAGCGGGCACTATTTTATATGTAAATTATATCCAAATAAGCTTGTTTTATACGCAGTTTTATATGTATGCTTAACAAAATCCTGCCAATTTATACCTATAAAATCCCGCTATTTATATTAAAGCAGAAAAAAACCTAAAATCCCATTATTTGTTCGCTATGGAGGTGCCAAAATCAAATAGCGACACATGAGTACTACGTTACGCTGTTCGTTATAGCGCTCGCTATGAGCGCCATAAATAACTATGGTTGTATTCAATCATTAATTTATTTTCTTGTGGCATTAGATCTTGCAGAGTACACACCGCTGTGCAGAGCCATAAGCGGAGGTGACTGGGAGACAGCCCCAGAACATTTCATCAACGACACCAACTCATTGAGTGTCAGATTGAATGTAGCGGGCCATAGAGCACTCCACATTGCAATTTCCGCAACTGCAAACATTGAGTTTGTTAAGAATCTTTTGAAGGAGATTAACCCGGACTCACTTCCATCTATGGTCAATAATCACGGACAGAACCCTCTGCACTACGCTGCAATGGTCGGGAACTGCACTACGCTGCAATGGTCGGGAACACCACGGCTGCAAAGATGCTTGTGGAACGAAACCCGCATTTGCTTTTCATTACAGACAGAAAAGAATACTTACCTATCCATAGATCTATTTTCAGTCCTCACAAACTCACTTTTCTTTATTTGCTTCGCGTCTGCAAGCAACATATTTGGCTTTCACAACAAGAAGGATATCACAGTCCCTTTGAGGGCAGGAATGGGTCTCTGCTTCTTACAGGTGTAATCAATCAAGGTATTCTTGGTGAGTTCACAAATACATTCATCCATTTTAGGTTTGTATATCGACTGTCAAACGCGTATAGATGTTACTTAAGTTTATTTGCAGATGTAGCATTCGAGTTGATTAAGGAGCACCTAGACATGGCAAGAACAAAGTATAAGGATGTCGATACTCCGTTAATGACTATCGCGGGGAAGTTGGACCTATATTATAGTGGAACGCGATACAATTTCTACCAAAGATTTGTATATTCTTGTCAGTATTTTCACCTGCCTTGGTTCATTCTCAATATCTATGTTCCTCTCGAGTTTTTGTTGGCGTCCATAACTTTGATCTCTGATTGTTTTTTGTTACAAAGATGTGTGGATAGGTAACATATTTGGCAATACTGATAACGTACGAGATATCGAGAATCAAGATACATACAACGATAAGGTTGTCTCAAGATGTAGTCTCCGCATGGGTTTGCTTTCAACTTTGCAGATCAAGCGTCTCAAGGAAGATAAAGTGAAGCACATAGAGGCTCTTACGTTACTCAGACATATATGCGAAGAAGTTGGTAAAGCAAACAAATACAATGATATTATTGGAATGAATCTAATAAGAGAGATCGGAATGTTTTGATATCGTTCTTGATTGAATTGGTAAACGTAAATGATACATGTTCGGTTCCATATATACATCAGAGGATGTTTAATAACTGCCCTAACTTAGGATATAATAATAATAATAACATAACCTATATTATATCTAATATGAACTTATAATAATATGATCTAGCTTAATATGAATATCCGTCTAATACCCTCCCGTAAGCTAGATCAACACTGTTGCTGATCCTTCAGATATGTTCGCCGCTGAACTGTAATAAATTCTTTAGACGTGAAAACACTTTGAACTGCAGCGCCTTAGTGAGTACATCTGCAATTTGACTTCCTGTGGAACAGAAACGAACTTCAATATTGTTGTTCTTGATCAAGTCTCGGATGAAATGATACTTGATCCTTATATGTTTGCTTTTGCCATGAAACATAGGATCTTTGGCTAAGCATATTGTGGATTTGTTGTCACAATAAATAACCACAGGACCATTAACTCCTTCATGCAGCTCGTCTAAAATCCCTTTGAGCCAGAGTGCTTGACAACCAGCCAAGGAGAGAGCTATATACTCTGCTTCTGTTGATGATAACGCCACTACCTTTTGTTTCTTTGATTGCCATGCTATCGTTCCTGTTCCCAATTGAAATACATACCCTGATGTGCTCTTGCTGTCATCAACATTCCCTGCATAATCACTATCGCTGTAACCGATTAGTGTTCCTTTGCCTCCTTTCGAATATACTAATCCTTGATTTAGTGTTCCCTTTATATATCTAAGTATCCTTTTCCCAGCTTCCCAGTGACTCCGCTTTGGTTGTTCCATGAATTGACTTATTTTGTTTACTGCAAACATTATGTCCGGCCTGGTATTGGTTAAGTACATAAGACTCCCAACCAATCTCCTGTATAAATTAGCATCCACTTCATCATCTGGATCTTGTTTAGTCAAACGTAAACCATATTCCATTGGAGTTGAAATCCCTAAGCAGTTCATCATGTTGAACTTACTTAATAAGCTCTTTGCATATTGTTGTTGGGATAGAATGATATTCCCATTGTCGAATGATACTTCCATGCCCAGAAAGTAGTGTAGGATTCCCATATCAGTCATTTCAAACTCGTTTTTCATTAATTCCTTAAAGGATTCAATACTAGATAAAGAATCACTTGCAATAATAAGATCATCAACATATAGGCAAATGATTATCTTCTCCTCTTTTGACATTTTGATGAATAGAGTATGTTCATAAGTGCACCTTTTGAATCCATGAGTGGCAAAATATCCTTCTATCCTACTATACCATGCTCTCGGAGCTTGTTTTAGGCCATATAAAGCCTTTTTTAGCTTACACACCTTTCTTTCCTTTCCCTTTACCACATATCCTTCCGGCTGTTCGATAAAAACCTGTTCTTTTAAATATCCATTTAAGAAGGCTGTTTTTACGTCCATTTGATGTAAATGCCAACCGTGGTGTGCTGCTAATGCTAATACAAGTCGAACTGTATCAAACCTGATGACTGGTGCAAAAACGTCTTGATAATCTATTCCATACTTCTGATTGTAACCTTTCACGACCAATCTTGCTTTGTGCTTACTAATCCGCCCATGTTCATCATACTTAGTTTTATATATCCATTTGACACCAATTGGTGTTTGGTTCGAAGGTGGATCTACTAACTCCCATGTATCATTCTTTATAATTGATTCCATTTCTTTATCCATGGCATCTTGCCATATCGCTTCTTTGCTTGCTTCAACATAGGTTGTTGGATCAGCATCTGCATACAATACAAAATTCACCACCCCGCTCGTGTTTCCTTGACTTTTCCTATAAAGTTCTTTTACTTGTGCTTCATTTAACTCTGCTGTATCTTGATATACTTGAGTTATCGATTTAGTTCTAATAACTTCATTCTCGGAGTCTGATGAAGAACCATTGCCTTCATTGTTTCCTGCTTCTTCGCTATCTCCAGTACCTTCGTTGTAATTTTCCGATATTTCAGCTTCTATGTTAGTATGCTGCACATTATCTTCGTCATTCGTTGTTGGTAGATTGATCTGATCGTCCACTGCTACGTCTTTGTCATCTTCACTTGTGTTACTTATTTCTATCCTAAATCCACCATCATTTTCTTTATTGGTTGCCCAATGTTGATTTTCGCTGAAAATCACATCTCTACTTATAATCATCTTGTTTGTTATTGGGTTGAATAATTTGTATGCCTTGCTATTTTCACTATACCCAACAAAGATAGCCCGCTCATTCGTGTAATGTCTTCCGGTTGCTTCATTCGTGACATTACAGATTTATAAAATTAAAGGTCATGAGAAGCGAATTCCAAATGTATTTTATGTAGCAGGTCTGAAACACAAATCTGTTTGTTATTGGGTTGAATAATTTTATGTACCCAACAAAGGAGCCTGCATTAACATGTCTTCCGGTTGCTTCATTCGTGACATTACAGTTTCCATTGCTTGTCGAGCTCATTTCTTCAACTTATGGTCGTGGAATCTTTGGCAAACAAAATGATAATACAAAAGCAAGAACATGATTTGTCGTGTTTTTTTGTGTTTGTTTTGGTCTTTAATAAAACTGTACATAAACGCACACTCCGGATGCTTTGTGTTTTAGTGACCTTTAAATCTATCTGATTAGACTCACATTGCGGGAACCTTTATGTCAATCCTATATTCATCTTGAGAAGCTTAATACATGAAACTGATTTGAAGTTCATATTCCCTTGATCTTGTCATGCCTTATGGATGATTTCCCACAACCATCCAGAGGCGGAACTATAATGTTAGGAGCCGTAGCACGGGCTATGGCTCAACCCCGTATTCGTACTGTTTTTTTTCCGGTTTTGTACAAATGATACCCCTAAATAAAATACGAGTATACCCCTAACTAAAAAATAGGATACTTGATATTACTAAAATCTCACTTTTTTACAAGCCCAAACATTTTACAACGCAAAAACTTATAGAATAATTAAGCCTGATGATGAAATAAGCCCAAATTTTAACAATAATAGAATTTCAGGGAGCCCTAAATAAAAGAGTTAAATGCCATTTTAGTCCCTGTGGTTTGGGCCATTTTGCCACTTTAGTCCAAAGGTTTCATTTTTAACCTGTGGGTCCAAAAATGTTTCACAGTTGCCATTTTAGTCCACTGGGTTAACTTCATCCATTGTTTCTGTTAACGAGAAGGCCAATTCGGTCATTTTATATTTTATATGGCTGAATTGCCCTTTTAGTTAACAGAATTACATACAAAATGACTGAATTGGCCTTCTCATTAACACAAAAAATGGATGAAGTTAATCTAGTGGACTAAAATGGCAACTGTGAAACCTTTTTGGACCCACAGGTTAAAAATGAAACCTTTGGACTAAACTGGCAAAATGGCCCAAACCACAGGGACTAAAATGGCATTTAACTCTAAATAAAATGATAAAGTTAGCCAAATACCCAAACAAAAGTATTTTTTTTTACTTTATTTATTATCGTTTTTTTTATTATTGTTTGATTACATGGTAAAAAAAATCAGGATACCCCTACATTAATGGGTAGCTCAGCCACTGCAACCATCCTCACTTACCTTATAGCTGCATTTACAAAGTTTTGAATCTCATTGCTATGTAATATAAATACATATAATACACACACAACTAACATAAATTTACACATTGAAATGCATGAATTGCATCCCAAATAAAGGGTAGCAGCGCAACTTGTTGCCTTATAGATGATTTCCCACGTTTTTATAACAATAAAAGATTACAATAGCACTAACTAACCTGACATTAGTAACGAGTAAACATGACAATTAAGGGCGGAGCTTAGTTATGGTCGGGGTGCCCTGGCCCCTGTTTTTTTTCTGCTTTAAAGTATAAATTTACCGAAAATTCCTGATAAATTTATATGTATGAAGTCCGGCCTCCCAATTTTTTGCTTTAAAACTTTCGCCTCTTCGACCACTTACAACCTAAAACCTAATATTTTTTTTTTTGTGTGGTGGTGACACTTTTTATTTTGTGTTAAACAAGTTAAAACACAAAGAGTTAAACGACTTTGGAATTTCTAATCTTTTCTAATCTCCTATTCTTTTTTCCCTAATGTTTTGGAAAGCAATTTACATGTCGAAGAAATTACACTAATACAAAATGAAGCATTAGACGCGGTCCCAAATATTTTTTAGACGCGGGCTCGGCAAAAACCACGTGTAAAAACCCTTTCCCACATCTCTTTACTCATAAATAAGTCATGAAACCATTTTAGTAATTAAATATATATTTAATAATTCTAATTATTTTTAGTCGCGGTCTCGGCAAAAACCACGTTAAAAACCCTTTCCCACAATGTTTTAAAAACCGATTTTTAAATCATATCGGGTTTGACTCTAAAATGGTTTAACCGGTTGAACTGAGTTATACCGGTCGGTTTAACCGCGTTACTAGTTAACCCTATAATTTAATAAAATATAATTTTATCTCAAAAAATAATCTTATTTCTTATTAGGATTTATATAACTGATCATGGTTTTATCTATAAAAACCATTTTCTTGTAAAATATTTTGCATTTTCAAAGGATTTTTATTACTTATAAACAATATTATATGGAAGGTCAATATTACCTTTATATCATATTTTATTAAAATTAGAAAATAAAATTTTGAGATAATGCAAACCAGTTCAACAGTTTGAACTGGTAGAACTGGTTTTATCGGCGATACATAAGACATATCGTATTCAGATACCGGACTTGTGTCCGATATCCGATTTAACCAGCCGGCTGGTTCATACCGGTATTTAAAACATTGCTTTCCCGCATTTCCATACTCATAAATAAGTCATGAAACCATTTTACTAATTGTATAATCCTACAAAAAGCAACTTGGGTTGCCTCTTTAGAATGAAAAGTTGCAACTTTTAAAAAAACCCTACAAAAAACAACTTGGGTTGCCTCTCTAGAATGAAAAGTTGCAACTTTTAAAAAAAAAAAAAAAAACCCTACAAAAAACAACTTGGGTTGCCCATCTAGAATGAAAAGTTGCAACTTTTAAAAAAATCACACATACATACCTCTTTGTTTGGATTGTCTCTTTAGAACGAAAAGTAGTGACTTTTAAAAAAAAACACATATACATACCTCTTTAATTAACACATGCCCCTTTTAAAAGTAGTGACTTTAAAAATAAAACCACCCATACACATACCTCTTTGATTAACAACTTAGGTTGCCTTAACCGCACCATCACATCCCTTCATCGAAAGCCACCCATTCATTCAAATTAGGCACTGCTTCACATTATATAATAAAATTATCTTTTACTACGAAAAGCAACACAACCATTAACAAAGTCACAACCTTCCGCATCCATTTAAATCCAGTCGTCACATTTAAATTAACTCATACCCTATCTACTTATTTTATAATATAGGTTCACATCAAATTGTTAATTGAACTTACTCATCCACGCCACATGTAAATTAAAATGCCCCATCTAATTATTAGATTAATATTAACATGAACAAACATCATTTTTTAGCAACTGCTCCCACCGCCTCCGTTTTGGCAAATTATTCATACCCCCAATTCCCCAGATACTTTCACACCACCAAATTTCTCTCACAGCCTTCAATTTCTCTCCGTAAATCAAGAACAACCCATCATCCGCATCAACCCTAAGAATTCAATTTATGTTCCTTTGATTCAGTATGTTTTGTTTATATGATTTTTTTTTCATACATGCATCACGATCACCATGCACCGCTTCATGCAAAAGCAACTACAATTACGCACCGCTTCGTGCAAAATCATTCATTATTTGTTGGAATAAAAAAAATTATAAACCGTTTAAAAGAATTGAGTCGCACCATTTATTTGAAAACCTGCGAAAGGTACGTTTTTATCCCATTCTGATATAAAACATTCATTCTTTCAAAAAATGGGTTACTTGACCAATATTTTGTTCTGAATCATATCGTTACGTGTTTTCATCTTTGTTAGTTCTTGAAGGTATGCAAAACTTCATCTCTTTTTATTCGGTGAAATCAAGAGAACAGATCCGAACGCATACACGGGCGCGGCAAGAAATCCGAATTGTTTTCTTAAAGAACACCTATAGACATCAAAGGCAAAAATTCAGTCGCTTAAATTGTAAGCTATTGCCATGTTAATTTGAATACGAAACCTTTGAATTCTAACGAGTATGTGTTTATTTCATCACAATTTTGGTTAAATCTCGCTGAACTTGGGGATTTCCGTTGTTGTAATAGATTTACTCGGGACAACCTATTGTTCGATACATATATTATATCTTCAAGAAGTTATACAAATTCTTCGACGGACTTCCATGGCGGAGAAGTTATAAAAATCCGATTGAATCAAGATTTTTAATATAACAAAACAGAAACGATTACCAAAATTAGTGTTTTTGAAAGAAGTATCAAATTGGAATAAATGTCAGGGGAAGAGAAGAGGCAGGGAAGATCGAGGAGGATCATGCAATCGCTATTAGGATTCTTCGACGCGTCGTAAGGCCTTCCATGGCACCTGTTAAAAATGGTTGCGGTGATTAAAAATGGCGGTTCGTTGGATGAGTATGTGGGGAGTGTCGCGGATTGTAAACCTCACGATGTTGACGCATCCAATTTTCGGTAACAGCCTATGCGAACCAGGGGAAGCTGTGTAGGCGTATGAATTGGATGCATATGCACTGAGATATAGATATGTTAGGAATTTTACAAGTGGGTGAAGAAATTGGAAAATGGTACGAAATGTAGATTTTTCAAAATATCCTAACAATAACATAAAAAATGCCATTAGGTTTTTAAATACGGTCTAACCGATCCGACCTATTGATCTAAAGACATTCATAATCAACACCTGCCGCAACGCGTGGGTTAACGTTAACTCGTTAAATATATATTTAATAATTATTTTTAGTCGCGGTCTCCACTAAAACCCTAACTATCGCATAAAAGCAGCCCCTTTTTTTCTTCTTTCCACTGTTCGACACTTCCCTCCTCTTCTCTAGGGTTTCTTCGCAGTTTTCATCATTAGGGCTCCAAGCAAAGGAATTTTAGGGCGATTTCGAGGCTTCTAAGCCGCGCAAGTTCAGATCTCTAGCTACCTCACAACACTCCTGCCGCATATCTCTCTCGCTCTCCTCTAGGTTTCTTTTCGGCCGGTGACATCCACAAGTCGCTAGGTAACGCCTTTTGATTCTTTTGTTTATAAACTCTAGATGTTTATCTGTATGTTGGTCGGTTATTTAATCGAGATATTGTGGCTGGTATTGTGGGCACCTTTGATGATCTTGGTGTTTACAAGGTTTGCTTGTAATATTATTTTATCAACACAATTTTTGGGTCACCTAACGACACATAGACGGTATAAGACTATGTGTTATTGGGGCTTAGTTAAGAAAAAAAGTGCTGCTATGTAGACACACTTTTTTTAAACCCGTGAGGCCATCAAAAGGGTGTAGTGGAGGGGCTTGATTTGGGGTTTTGTTAATGATTGTGTGATACAAGGGCGGACTTAAGAGTAGTCTAAGGTGGGCGGGCGCACCCCCGGGAAAAAAATTTAGTGCTAAGTTCCGTCAAAAATCTCGTCCACATCCCTTGAAATTTTCCGTCCGCACCCCTTGGAATTTTCCGTCCGCACCCCCTTGGAATTTTTTGTCCGCACCCCTTAGGTAAAAAGTGTTATCAATTTATATTTAAAAATTTTTTTAGTAAACTCTTATTTTTTTTAAAAACACTACCTAAATTATATAACTTTTAATTCCTAAATAACTAAACTCAAATACCCAATACCTTTAACTAGCCCAAAACTAAGTGTTAGCCCAATAAACAAACCCAACAAATCAACAATATTTCAAACTAAAATAAAATAAACAAGCCCAAAACCCTTACATATTCTCTCTCGCTCTCTATCATCCCTGCACGCACGCCAGCGATCGTAACATCAGCCACAACAGCAGCCACATACCTCCGCAATCAGCCATCATACCATCGCCGATCGAACACGGGTAAGTTTCTTTGTTATTTTTGATGATTTTTAGTTGATTTTTTGATGATTTTTGGTTGATTTTTGGTGGGGTGGGACGGAACCCGTAGCCACCGGAAGTGAATTTTTGATGGCAGGAGACATGTGTGCTTCGATATGTTATTTTGTGGTGGGTTATATATGTATATTTTGTTAGTGATGATGATGATATTTTGTCTTTTTGGTGGGCTATATACGACAGACCTGATGTTTTTTTTAATGGTGTATATGATGATTAGATGTTTTTTAGTGTGATTTACATTTTAATTTCTAGGGCTTGAATACTTGATACATTATGTAATATCTTATGGAGCCATGAACTTATAGATCAATTTGTTTGTGATAGCCGATAGGAACCATGAGTAGTGACATTATGACATGATTTCTCAAGAGGAAAGTTGATACATCTTCCGAATTCGTTGATGTGGATACTCTTCCTTCGGATCCTTATGATCACATGCCGATTGAATTATATTTTACATGACCCGACCCGACCCGACTCGAACCGACCCGATACGAACCAATTTTTTTTTACTTATATACCTTGGGGCCTAAAATTTTTAAAAATGTTCCGCACCCTCATAAAAAAATTTATGGGTCCGCCACTGGTGTGATAATTATTTTTTAATAACTTACTTATTAGGTAAAGTTTAGAAATACTTAAAATTAGAAAAAGAAAACATAGGTATGGTCATTATTAATAAAATGAAAACGTAATATTTAAATTCATAAACTAAAAATAGAATACAATCTACATCAAATGCAATTCATATTTGCCATTTTGTAGTAGGTATGGACATATTAAGATATGAGCCAGATTACTTGTTAAATGGGCTTAATGAAATGGTAAATAAACCCAAACTAAGGAGCTTGGTTAAGAAAAAGTGTTGCAATGTGGCTGAGGCTTGGTTGAATATTATTTAAATCATTATTTGTGTTATAAATTAACAAAACATTAAAGTTTCATTAACTTTAAAATAAAACAACACCGTGAAAATCCCCACGATTCTTTTAACATAACGTTTTCTTTTGAGTAACAAATGCTTGATGTTAATATTTATTTTTCAAAGTTTTGTATTAAGGTTGACTTGGGCTTTTACCCAGCCCATCTTGAAACCGGCCCATCTTGTAACCAGCCTATTTGTTTTTATAACCCTAATACTTGCTTGCTGCTACATCTTATTCTTCTCTATCACGACACCATTCTTCAACTCCATCACTGTAACACTCTCCCACCGAAAAAAACACACACTCAAAATAGTTATCAACTCACCATACAAACACAAACCCTAATTGCTTTTTGCCGCTGTTCATGTTCACCTTTCAGAAGCTCTTCACTTCATATCAAGATGAGCTTCTAAAATTCACAAGGCAGCTGTTCAAGCATTCCTTTTCGTCTGGTTTGATTTCCATTTTCCGATACATCCTTTTTAACTCCATTTTCTGATTCAGCCTTTTCCTTTTACTCGTTTTAAAATTCCCACAATTTTTTAATTCATAGTTTGTTTGTAAAATCGCAGGAGTCGACGAATCGTTGTAGCTGAATAATAGATGGTTTTACTTGTTTCGTGTAAAGTCTTTGACCGTGATTTCTCTGTTTAAAGAAATTTGTATACCGGAGTGGTGTGGGTGGCTGAGGTACATATTGTTTTTTAACGTTATTATTTTATTATATTTTGTGGATTTTGTATTAAGGTTGACTTGGGCTTTTACCCAGCCCTTCTTGAAACCGGCCCATCTTGTAACCAGCCCATTTGTTTTTATAACCCTAATACTTGCTTGCTGCTACATCTTATTCTTCTCTATCACGACACCATTCTTCAACTCCATCATTGTAACACTCTCCCACCGAAAAAAAACACACTCAAAATAGTTATTAACTCACCATACAAACACAAACACAAACCCTAATTGCTTTATGCCGCTGTTCATGTTCACCTTTCAGAAGCTCTTCACTTCATATCAAGATGAGCTTCTAAAATTCACAAGCCAGTTGTTCAAGCATTCCTTTCTGTCTGGTTTGATTTCCATTTTCCGATACAACCTTTTTAACTCCATTTTCTGATTCAGCCTTTTCCTTTTACTCGTTTTAAAATTCCTACAATTTTTTAATTCATAGTTTGTTTGTAAAATTGCAGGAGTCGACGAATCGTTGTAGCTGAATACTAGATGGTTTTACTTGTTTCGTGTAAAGTCTTTGAGCGTGATTTCTCTGTTTAAAGAAATTTGTATACCGGAGTGGTGTGGGTGGCTGAGGTACATATTGTTTTTTAACGTTATTATTTTATTATATTTTCTGGATTTTGTATTAAGGTTGACTTGGGCTTTTACCCAGCCCATCTTGTAACCAGCCCATTTGTTTTTATAACCCTAATACTTGCTTGCTGCTACATCTTATTCTTCTCTATCACGACACCATTCTTCAACTCCATCACTGTAACACTCTCCCACCGAAAAAACACACTCAAAACAGTTATTAACTCACCATACAAACACAAACACAAACACAAACCCTAATTGCTTTATACCGTTGTTCATGTTCACCTTTCAGAAGCTCTTCACTTCATATCAAGATGAGCTTCTAAAATTCACAAGCCAGTTGTTCAAGCATTCCTTTCCGTCTGGTTTGATTTCCATTTTCCGATACAGCCTTTCTAACTCCATTTTCTGATTCAGCCTTTTCCTTTTACTCGTTTTAAAATTCCTACAATTTTTTAATTCATAGTTTGTTTGTAAAATCGCAGGAGTCGACGAATCGTTGTAGCTGAATACTAGATGGTTTTACTTTGTTTCGTGTAAAGTCTTTGACCGTGATTTCTCTGTTTAAAGAAATTTGTATACCGGAGTGGTGTGGGTGGCTGAGGTACATATTGTTTTTTAACGTTATTATTTTATTATATTTTGTGGAACATCTTAATAAATAATGACCACATTTATTTTGTATTAAACACTAGTTCACATCAAAAATTACACCGAGTCAACTAAATAAAACAAAACACTACTATAGTTTTGTAAAAAAAAAAAAACAATCGATGACGTGATTATAATTTTACATGGGGGCAAAATCATAATTTGATAGAAAAAAAAAACAAAAACGATGGCAAAACTGTGAACTTGAACCGAGGGCAAAATTGTAATTTGGCTGAGAGGAAAAAAAACAAAACCAATGGCAAAACTATAAATTTAAACGGAGAAAAATTGTAATTTGGTTGGACAAATGGGGAAGTGCCAGGCAGCGGGGTAGCCCAGTTGGCCACCGACACCCACCTCTTCTCAGAGGTACCTGGTTCGAGTCTTAGGAGTGGCATATGTCGCCCAGGGTAAGAACTCGGCATGGGGAAGTCACCGCGGAGCTAGCCTGGTCGGGTAGCGGCTCCCGGAGTGAGATCACTCTGGCGGTTGGGAGGACCGTGCACTATCTGTGACAACTGTGTTCTATAGTCGTGGTTCGATGTAAAACAATGTTGATTATTAATAAAACAATGTGCTTTGGTGTTATTATATGTGTTTTGGTGTTGTTATGTGTGTATTTGTGTTTGGTGATTTTTCAATCTAATTAGATTCCAATTTCAAGCTTTAAATCGCTTTCTGGAAGGTTATACGCGCACTGATGCGTAAATATAACCAGTTTAATACAACAAACACTCCGGAATAGTGAAATAGGCTTAACATACCTTAAATAACCGTGCACTATCTGTGACAACTGTGTTTTATAGTCGTAGGGACTATTTATGTCAAACTGCGAAACTATACCGATTTGTATAGTAACGAACATTCTGGAACTTGATCATAAGTTAAACATACCCTATATAACCTTTACATAGCTTAGAAATAGGCTTTGAGGGGTTCGGTATGCTAAAATAAACTTTATTGATCAATAGGGACTAAAAGCGTCAAAAAGTGCACAAGTTTGCATTTTCGCGCATATTTTACGTTCTTAATATATCCGGACATCCAAAAATTCATGTAATCATTAAAATATTATGTTTTAGTGTTTGGCATGATAAAAATCCATTCGTCGCTTGATTTGGATCGTTTTTGCGTTCGTTACGACTTCCGTCGTAATTAAGCGAATAACGCGACCGTACGACCAAACGAACCGACATCCGAGATATTTTTTAGCATGTTTTGAGTTCCCTATACTTTAACTTCATTTTAGAGCCTTGAAATTGGGTTAACGGAGCTTAAAAGTGAAAAAACAAATCAAGTTTTACAAGTGCAGGGACCATTTTTGAAATTTCTAACCAGATTCAAAACAAGGTTTTCAAAACAAGGTTTGTATTTTGACTCTTGTAGTCTAATAAAGTACTTTAACATATAAACGAGCCATGATTCCGATACTCTTATAAAACCTATGTACTCGCCAACATTTCTTTGCTGACTTTGTTTTTACATATGTTTCAGGTGTTGTTGCTTGATGTGATTTCTAGGATGCATGCGTCACATAGGATCTGGACAAGGCCTTAGTGACATAATAACAGTGATAGACGATATAAAACTTGTATGTTTTGTGTCAAGACAATGTAATGTTTAATTTTATTCAATAAAACGAAACTTTTTGTATCCATAGTTGTGAAACAATAGCTTCTGTTACAACACTCCCCGACGTTTCCGCCACGGTTTGTTGTCCTACGTGGTCGGGGTGTGACAGAAGAAGTTGGTATCAGAGCCAATGGTTATAGGGAATTAGGTTATTAGTAATGCTTTGACCTAGACTAGAACTTTAGGACCCTAACACAAGTTTACTTGTGTTTAGATTTTAAAACAATACCGTCACCTACCCTTAGGTGATAACCACAATAAGTTCGAATCCGCTTTGAAAACTAATCATCTGTTCTAGGATGATTGATTACTAGGTTTTGAACCCTCTGTTATAAGGTTTTGAACCCTCTAAGTTTTCAAAGTCTCGTCAAAGTTTGGGCCAAAATAGTGTGAACACGTGCAAACTGGAAGAGTGGGTGCCTGTACCCTGGGTCTTCTGTCTAAGGCTAGAGTGTTCGTACAAATCCGCAGTATCGGACCAGTCACTCTTACCTGGGAACTCTTGGGGTGAGTGTCCACTTATAGGCGAGCATGTCTTCAGCGATACATTATATTGACCCATTTACTTTGATTAGTCTCTGCGTGTCGTTTGTTTGTTCGAGGTAACGAACAAATGATCGCCTCTCTTGTGTTTTGTTGATACCTCTTTTGTTTATCCGAATGTCAACACGAATGTGAATCCCACTCATGGACGAGTGTTCAATCGGAATGCAAACGAGGCTCGAGCTGACAACCTCGTTGTCGATGGTACCTTTCTGGTGAACGGTACGTTTCTTGTTAACAACCGACCTGCATCTATTCTTTTTTCTGGAGCCGATAGAAGTTTTGTTTCTTTATCTTTGGGCCTCTTCTTGCGATACCTAGAACTAAACCGAGGAAACCCTTATCTGTTGAAGTTGCTTCTGGTAAACCCCTTGTTCTCGATTCTGTTATTCGTGATTGTCAGTTGAACCTTGATAACCATCTTTTTCCTATTGACCACACACCAATGCAACTTGGGAGCTTCGACATTATCGTTGGAATGGATTGGTTGACCAAACATCATGTTGAGGTGGTTTGTTTCGATAAGATTGTTCGTATTCCTTTGTCTTCTGGCGAAGTTCTGGAAGTTCGTGGTGAGAAACCTTCAGGTGGGTTGAAGCTTATGTCATGTATGGAAGCCCAAAGTTATTTGAGAAAATGATATGTTGCTTTTCTAGCACATGTCACCGAGGAGAAAAGCAAGAGCAAGAGTATTCAGGATATTCCGATTGTTCGGGATTATCCAGAGGTGTTTCCTGATGAACTGCCCGGTTTGCCTCCAGTTCATCAAATCGAATTTCATATTGACCTTGTACCTAATGCCAACCCGATTGCAAAAGCACCTTATCGTCTTGCACCATCGGAGATGCAAGAGTTATCGAAACAGCTTCAAGAGTTATCTGATAAAGGATTCATCCGTCTGAGCTTTTCACCTTGGGGAGCTCCAGTCCTCTTCGTGAAAAAGAAAGATGGGTCTTTTCGAATGTGTATCGATTATCGTGAGCTTAATAAGCTTACCATCAAGAATCGATATCCCCTACCTCGAATTGATAATCTCTTCGACCAGCTGCAAGGTGCTTCATGCTTTTCCAAGATCGACCTGCGTTCT
Source organism: Helianthus tuberosus (assembly GCA_030545235.1). Lineage (NCBI taxonomy): Eukaryota > Viridiplantae > Streptophyta > Magnoliopsida > Asterales > Asteraceae > Helianthus > Helianthus tuberosus. The sequence continues at coordinate 5,973,716 of CM060381.1, read as the reverse complement.
GGGTATCATCAACTTCGTGTTCTCGAAGAAGATATTCCCAAAACTGCTTTCCGTACAAGATATGGGCATTATGAGTTCTCTGTCATGCCCTTTGGTTTGACAAATGCTCCAGCCATCTTTATGGACTTAATGAATAGGGTTTATAAACCTTATTTAGACAAGTTCATCATTGTGTTCATCGACGATATCCTTGTCTATTCAAAGTCTCGAGCCGAGCACGAGCAACACCTTCGCTTAACATTGGAACTCCAAGTGTGAATTCTGGCTTAAAGAAGTTCAATTCTTGGGTCATATAGTCAATGAGCAGGGTATTCATGTGGATCTATCCAAGATTGTTGCTATTAAAGACTGGAATACACCAACAACGCCTACAAAGATTCGATCTTTTCTTGGCCTTGCTGGTTATTATCGTCGATTCATTTCAAACTTCTCAAAGATCGCGGTTCCACTCACTGCTTAGACTCAGAAGAATAAGCCTTTTGAGTGGGGACCCAAACAAGAAGAAGTGTTCCAAACGCTATCTAATCTTCAAACTCGTGTTCTTCAAGCTCAGCAATTTTGTGTTTCACAAAATTTGATAGGTAAGGAATTGCCACGTCAACTTGAGCTTAAGCTCGAAGCGAAGGACGATGGTTTTCTCTACTTCAAGGATCGTTTGTGGTTTCCGAAACAAAACTGTAACGCCCGGCTTATTTGCACTTTCCTTTTTATTTCAAGTGTTGTTCGTATTTTCTACTTTGGAAACTTTGTATTCTTGTAATCGTTCTTTCTTTGTAACCGTTGTAAAATCCGAGACTTGGATCATGAATGAAACTCGTATTTTGTTAATTACATGTTACACATACCTTATACATGCTCAAACATTCAACTTCGTGGAACAATTGATGCTTATTCGTAATTCTTGGAAACTATGTGCTAAACTTGTAAATACCTGAAACTTATGCATGAAACGTGTTTCGATCATAAACGATACTTGAATACAGCCTTCATGTGTATAATTATACTTAGTTATACTTCCCATACTCAAATGTACCTCAAAGTATGCTTTTATGGCAATTATGGTCCTTAAAAGTCCCTAAAACATCAAAATAACAACTTCAGGGGCTAAATGTGTAAACTTCCGAAACTTAAGCCAAGCCCGGGCGGCCCGCTTTAGGATTTGGGTAAGTTAATGCGGGCCGCATGGCCCTCATGTCTGCAGAAACATGTTCAGGTCGCGACCAGATGCAATTTTGAGCGGGATTTCCTTTGTTTTGACCAAGTTAACACCAATTATTACCCCAAAACAACCCTAAACACTTCCCTATATATACCATATGTTCCCCAAGCACTTGACCACTTTCATCACTCTCTAAACCTCAAAATTACACTCTCTAAACTCTTGCAAAGCTGCATTTTCGGACAGATTCTTTCCCTCACACTAAAAAGGGTATAACTTGCTCATTTCTCAACCAAATCACTTGATTCTTCTTCCTACTTGTTTATATAACCATGGGGTTTGATTCCTTGACTTCTCCTTGGAGAAATCAGACCTGGAATTGCTCTGAAATGGTCCAAGAACTTTCTGTTTTGTTTCAACTTTCTTAAACTACAAAGCAAGCTTGTGTTCTCATACTTCTAGTCCCTAACATGACTAATGAAGTTAAACCAAGATTGATTTACACTTATTGGGAGTGTCTAAACACTCTAAACTTTCTGTTTTAACCAAGCTAATAGCTTGCAAGTGATGCCAAGTCTTGAACTTGAAGATAGTGTGACTACTTGGATAGCATAGGCTAACCAACATAACAAGTCCACACATCACTTGATGTTTTGCTTAGACTAGTTGTATTATTTCTTGTACATATCCATGAGGTTCCTAAATGGAAGGTTCGCCTTCCTACCTCCTATATGACATATATGTTAATAAGTAACTCGAGGTACCTAAATGGGAGCTTGTTCTTCCTACCTCATGTATGACTTCTATGACGCTTTGAGGTGCCTAAATGAAGATCTTAATCTTCTACCTCCTACATGAAATATTTGACTAAATAATATGTAATACATAACCTAGAAACTATATTTATTCATTCGAACCTTTAATATTAAACTTGTGTTTATATGTTAAAGTAGTAGAATATCATCTAAAACCTAAAACACCAAGTATGATTCTAATGGGCATATTACCCATGAAAACATTCTAAACCATATTTGTCACACCCCCAAAATCCACACGCGGAGTATCACCGCTTGGAGGCGTGACTGACCAGGATCAAGCCACCAATCATATTGAACAAGCAAGTAAGTAACCATAATTCAACAAACCAATATGAAAGGTGTTCAAAAACCAAAACATAGTTAAGTGTTTAGCGGAAGCATAATTTGTAAAAACCCATAGCAAGTATTAAATATGAAATAAGGTAAAGTCCAAAGCATAGCACACATCGCCATGTTCCACAACGACCGTTCCTCCCTGTGCAAGCTCCATGGGTACCTAATGACCTGCAAGGCATGTAGCAACGAATCAACAACAAAGTTGAGCGAGTTCACAGATAGTTGTTTGGTTAAAGTATTCGTTTCATAAATCGTATATATTCGTTTTGTAAACCATGTATCGCGTTAATCCTTGCTGCCAGTCCAGGCATGCGTGCGATGATTAGTGGGGGCTTCCCATGTGTTACTAGACCACGCGTATCGACTGCTACGAAAATATAAGAGGTGCCCTAAGTCAATGTCTATAAGCATTGACCCTTTGCCCATAGTCCATTAGTACACGCCCGTCCGACTGGCACGGTGTGAGGTTTGTTAAACCTAATAGCGCTATTAACTAATGACCCGCTCGCCCTAGGCCTCGGCGATTAAGTCGATAATTGAGGGACTTCCTTTGATAGAGGTGATGGTCTTAAGATCGTGTACGTAGGCTTTACGTACGTGCCCTTCAATCCGAGGACAGTAGTAAGTATAATCTGTACGTAGGTTTTACGTATGTGCCCTTCAATCCGAGGACAGTAGTAATCAGTTTAATTGTTGTATGAGTAGTTATCCAATCCCATTCCCAACCCCTAGGAATCCCATGCCTTGGCTAGTGTGAACTCACCTTGGTTTGCTCGGTATGCTAAGTTATGTGCTCGCAAATAAATCAATCACGTCCTAAAGTTCGCACGTATACGAAATCAGTTTGTATTCACGAAGTTCACGTATCAATAAATTCACAGTAAGTTTTGGAACAGTGATCATCAAATAACTCACACAGGTATTCAAGCTCATACAAGTCATGCTTATCATTTAACAGCAGTTAGATATTCCAGTTAGCACTTAACAGAAATAACCCAAGTTACTGTGCAGACTACCCATTTGGCGAAACACAAATTGGCAAAACACATATTGACGAAACACATTCTGTTTCGTCGTTCAGGGTCTCGGCGAAACACTTTTGTTTCGCCAAGTGTGTTTCGTCGTCTGGTGTTCCGTCAAACATCAGTTACGTCACCTACACCTCAGTTACATGCAGCAAACCCTAACTGCCGTCAGCACTAACATCGATCATGCAGAGATCAAATAGCACAGAAATCATCATAAGTTAATCAACGGAAATCATACGGTATTTATTCAACAAATCATCAATAATCAATACACTCGACCATGGCCTACATCTGACAATTCTTCTATCATGTTAATAATGGACCGAATTAATTAATGGCTGCAAGTATTTCACGTGAAACATGGCACACATACTGATCATACATTCTAATCGAAGATTGGGTTGCCACCTCCACAACCTCGATTCCCTAAGTAAAGCCCCACTACAGTATTTGTTGCACATGCAAGGTTACTGACAATAATTATGATATTTCATGGCTTTGACTAGAGTATCATGTGATTATCAATGTCTAAATTCAAGGTTCCAACTACTTTTGGATCTCACATGCGCCACTTATATATAATCGATTATATAGAACAGATAATACAACCGATATCTCAAATCTCTAGAATATCCATTTATTAGTTTACACAATCATTAATCATCGCCAACAACCCTATTCTATACCAAAGGTTAACAAGCAATCATACTAGTCATGCGTTCACAGATCATCATAACATTCATCAATAATTCATAAACTAATAAACATTAGTAATGACTAACCGGAGAATTAAGCGATTAATACGAACAGAATGGGTGAGTTCTCAGATGATGGGGGCTGCCGACGTGCACAGGAGAGCTTCTAGGGTTTCAGTTTTTCTAAAGTGTGGTGAAAGTGGTTGTTCCGTATAACTTATACGCGTATAAGTGTATTGGGCCCTTAATGGGCTTAGCGAATCAGCGGGCCGGCGAAACAACTTGTTTCGTCGAGATTGTGTATGACGAAACACACTTGTTTCGTCGAGATATCTTATGGCGAAACACTCCTGTTTCGTCGGACTTATCATAGTCTAAATAGTTTATAAGTGTTCATGCAGCCAAACAGTTCTAATCACACATGACATAATAAACAAACATCTCCGCATATAATTCAGTGAGTACAATTACAAAGCAAGTAAGCAAACAAACATCTAGACAGTCAACGTGCAATAAATGCAAAAGTGGAATCTTGGAAACTCGAGTTGTCACAATATTGGTTACATAGTGTCATACAAGGGTTACTAAGTTAAAGATGATTATTTTCGTATCATATTTTATTCTACTTTATGTTATGTTAAAACTCCAAATTCATAATCTTCCGTTAACGCCAAACTCACACACCTATGTTTCCTCGTGTAGAAGGACTAGGTGCTCCAACTTAATCCATCCACCAACTCACTCGCGGGATTCAAGTCGGAAAGCTTGTGAACCGTGAGTATACTCGCAACCCCTTTTTATGTTTACCACTTTTTGGGGTGTAACATGTTTACTTATCAACAACTTACACATGAACATTTTGCTCAAACACATGAACATTCCTATAACATGCTTGTATACGTGATTGCTTGATACTTTAAACTTGGGTGAAACTTTATGTGTGGAACTTATCATTAACTTGTACAAGCCTAACCGTGACATATGTAGCGCTATAGGATTGACGCCCCGCCCCCGTAAACTTGTGGTTATGTCATGCAGCATCTCGCGTCTCTTTTGGGTTGATACGTTAAACAAATGCCAAATTTATTGTTTATATTGAATCACATGCTTGCTATGAGGAATTATTCGAAACTTATCTTTTGCTATGTACGTATCAAACTTGTATACTCGCCATTGCTTTTGCATTGAATTGTATTTTAAACATGTTACAGGTTGATGATGATGATGCTATGAAAAGAAGTAGCGTTGATGCCTAGATACACATATAGACGCTTAGGCTTAATATGTCGTATCAACTTTGCTTATGTTGTTATGTATTTCTTTTGAACTTATTGTTACTTGAGTTTATGTAATGTTGACAATTTGAAGTTATGGAATGAAATGGGAATTATTTAATTATCGTCACCAATAGTGTTATGATGTCTCGAGCAATCTTCACACTTCGTCTCATCCCGATGTTTCCGCCATTGGTTGGGGTGTGACAGATTGGTATCAGAGCCATAACTATAGGGAATTAGGAAAATTGCTATGCTTTTGCCCTAGTCTATAGTTTTAAGAAATTTGCCTCTTATTTGTTGTTTAAAACTTATGCATTCTACCTTACATGCTTCCTAGCTACACTTCTTGTTGTTAAATTTACATGCCTTTCCTAAGGCTAACACAAACACACTTTTGGTTAATTTTATACTCTTGTAACATAAACGAGACGACTTTACCAAAATAGGCGTGAAACCCATAATTTGGTAAACGACTCTCATTCTACCTCAAACTATTTTTGCACGAAATTTCACCATTAAGCTAGGAGTGAAATCCACAACTTAATGGTAAATTCCTTTCAACTCTAGTGGACCCTTGTCAAAGTGTCGAAATTTTATTTTGACCCGACAAGTACCAACCACATTTAGGGTACGAAATCGTCAAGTTAGGGGTGAAACCCGCACCTAGTCGATTAAGTCCCACTCCTCGATTTTCGATCTCGCCAAAGTCCCGATTGTTTCAATCGATTAGAGACGTGTAGTAACTGGAAGGGTAAGGTACCGTTAGTCGCCTCCCGACGAGAGTATCTTACCTATAGGCCAAAGCACGTTTTCTCTAATTCGAATGGACTTTCGACCCACTTTGGAATAGTCGACGTTTCTCTACCCGAAACAATCCAATGTTTTATTGAGCCTCTCTTTTATGTATCTCAATTTATATGTGATTTTTATACTTGAACGTTCTTTATTTCAAAAAAAATTTTACTCATTTCGCACGTCATCGCAACCAAGAACAATAATAACTCTCGTGAACAAACTAAATTTATACCCCTTTACGCAATCATACGTGTTATACTTGTTGAATACATGTTGGAAACTTATGCTTTATGTGAACTTTATATGATACATGAACACTTACTTACATGCAAAAACCTTGTTTTAAAATTTTGACCAAGTCTCATCCATTCCTTCTCTTTCCATCCTTAGATGTCGTCCAGCGGTGCATCAAAGAGGACCAAGTCCAAGAGGGGTTCGACTTCCAAAACCATGTCACAAAAGGATTGCATGAGATTTATGGCCAAAAAATTTGCTAAGGTCCTACCCGACGTTGTTAGCAAGATTCAGACAAACACCGATTCACCGCATGGCTCTGTCGACTCAAAGGCAGACAAACCCAAATCGACCTTCCGATTTAAGCAATTCATGGCTTGTAGACCCTTATAGTTCACTGGCAAAGATGGCGCTACCGCCATGATGAACTGGATCGATGCAATCGAGCTTACCTTCCTGCAAAGTGGCTGCCCTGATGAACTAAGAACCTTGAATGCCACTGGGGTATTTCGTGAAAAGGCACTCGAATGGTGGACGACGGAACGCAACAAAAAGGGAAACGAGGTTGCACATGCTATGCCTTGGGACGATTTCAAACAACTTATGAAAGACCATTTCTGTCCTCCCCACGAACTCCAGAAATTGGAGAACGAATTTTGGAACCTCACTCAGAAAGGGAGTGACATGGCTGGCCTGATCACGCGCTTTAAACAACTCAGTGTCCTCTGTCCTGGACAAGTTGATACCGTCCCCAAGAAAATAGCCAAATTCGTTCGTTGTGTTGCACCTTCCCTGACTAATCACCTTGCCTCCGCCAACCCCCAAACCATTGAAGATACTTTTCGTATAGCCACTGAACTTAACAACAACTGCGTTCTTCATGGAACCTTTGACAAGATTTCCACGAAGAGTGCACGCCAAGCTACAACTGACACTACTACTGATGAGACCTTACACTCCCGATCATCCAGGAGAAACCAGGGCAGGAAGCGGAAGGCTTCGAGCCAAAATTATGCGGTCGTCACTCCGCCAAACCCACAACCCCTACAAGCCATACCTGCTAATGCCAACGAGGAAACTCTGCGCAGAAATTACATTGGAACGCAACCTAGGTGTGACAAATGCCAATATCATCACCCTCCATACGCTCGTTGTCGAAAGTGCGACAGGTGTGGCCGAAATGGGCATACTTCCCCATACTGCCGCATCCCACCACAGGCTCATCAAAACCAAGCCCTTTTAGCTCCAAATCAAGTCGCCCCGGTGCGAGCATGTTTCAAGGGTGGTGACACCAACCATCTGGCCAACGCCTGCCCTCAACGATACCAACCGCAACAGCCTCGACAGCAACAACCACAGCCACAGCAACAGCCATAGCAGCAGCAACAGGCTCTACCACCCGCTCGAGGTCGAGCTTTTCTTCTCACTACTGCTCAGGCTCAGAACGCGAACGACGTCATTTCTGGTACGTTTCTTGTTAACCATGTTTATGCTTCGAGCCTATTTGATACTGGAGCCGATAAAAGTTTTGTATCGTTAGAATTCGAATCTTTGCTCAAGTGTAAATGCTCTAAGTTGCCAAAATCTTTCGCCGTCGAAGTTGCTAATGGTAAAACCGTCGCTGTCGATTCCGTTCTCTCCAATTGTTCTTTACTCCTTAATGATCATACGTTTTCTATCGACCTCATACCTATGCAAATGGGTAGTTTCGACGTCATAGTAGGTATGGACTGGCTTAGGCGAGTTCGTGCTGAAGTTGTCTGTTCTGAGAAGTTTATTCGCCTGCCTCTTCCAAACGGTGATTCCCTACACGTCTATGGTGAAAAGCCTTCTCAAGGCCTTAAGCTTATGTCGTGTATCAAAGCAAACAAATGCTTACGCAAGGGTACCTTCGCCTTTCTCGCCCACATCGTGGAAAAGAGGGACAAAGGCCCAAGCATAAGCGACGTTCCCGTTGTACGTGACTTCCCTGATGTGTTTCCCGACGATCTTCCTGGTCCGCCTCCTGCTCGTTCTGTCGATTTTCGCATCGATTTAGTGCCTGGCGCAACGCCCGTCGCTAAATCTCCTTACCGTTTGGCACCCTCGGAGATGCAAGAGCTCTCAAGTCAACTTCAGGAGCTTCTTGATAAAGGCTTTATACGCCCTAGTACTTCTCCTTGGGGCGCTCCCGTTTTATTCGTCAAAAAGAAAGATGGGTCATTTCGAATGTGTATTGACTATCGTGAACTCAACAAGCTTACTATCAAGAACCGATACCCTCTTCCGCGCATCGATGACCTCTTCGACCAGTTGCAAGGCGCGACCTGCTTTTCAAAAATCGACCTTCGTTCTGGGTATCATCAACTTCGAGTCCTCGAAGAAGATGTGCCTAAAACCGCCTTCCGTACACGTTATGGTCACTACGAATTCGTGGTCATGCCCTTTGGTGTGACCAACGCACCTGCTGTATTCATGGACTTGATGCACCGAGTGTGCAAAGCGTATTTGGACCGTTTCGTGATTGTTTTCATTGACGATATTCTCGTCTATTCCAAGACGCGAGAAGAGCATAAACAACACCTGCGTCTTATCCTCGAACTTCTTCGTGCTGAACGTCTATACGCCAAATTCTCCAAGTGTGAATTTTGGTTAAAAGAAGTTCAATTCCTTGGTCATACAGTCAACGAACTTGGTATTCACGTTGACCCCGCTAAAATTGAAGCCGTGAAGAATTGGGTCACACCTAGATCTCCATCCGAAATTCGTTCGTTTCTTGGTCTTGCTGGTTACTATCGTCGCTTCATCTCCAACTTTTCGAAGATCGCTGTCCCTTTGACCTCCTTGACTCAAAAGGATAACCCTTTTGTTTGGGGTCCCGAACAAGAGGAGTCGTTTCAAACGCTCAAGGACATGCTATGCCATGCTCCTATCCTCACACTTCCTGATGGAAACGACGACTTCGTCGTATATTGCGATGCTTCTCGCCTTGGTCTTGGTTGTGTGCTCATGCAATGAGACAAGGTCATCGCTTATGCGTCAAGGCAGCTCAAAATACATGAGAAGAACTATACTACTCACGACCTTGAACTTGGAGCAGTTGTTTTTGCGTTGAAAATTTGGCGACACTACCTTTATGGTACTAAGTGTGTGGTCTTCACCGACCATAGGAGCCTTCAACACATCTTTGATCAAAAAGAACTAAACATGCGTCAACGTCGTTGGGTGGAACTATTGAACGATTACGACTGCGAGATCAAATACCACCCAGGTAAAGCAAACGTAGTAGCAGACGCTCTCAGTCGTAAAACTCATGTCAAAAGTATCCGTTGTTTCCAACTCGTCCATGACCTTCAGAATCGTATACGTGAAGCCCAATATGCATCTGTTAATGAGGGTAACCTCTACAACGAGATGCAATGTGGTGCTGAAAACAGTCTCGTGTCCAAACCTGATGGTATTTTGCACTACCTCGATCGTATCTGGATTCCTAATCGCAATAACCTTCGCAAGTTCCTGATGAAAGAGGCGCATAACACGAAGTATTCTTTTCACCCTGGTGCCGACAAGATGTACCATGATATGCGTACGTCCTATTGGTGGCCTGGAATGAAGAAGGATATAACCACTTACGTCTCGAAATGTCTCACGTGTTCGAAGGTGAAGGCTGAACATCAACGTCCCTCTGGCTTACTTGAACAACCAAGGATTCCTGTCTGGAAATGGGAGAGCATTTCCATGGATTTTATCACTAAGCTCCCCCGCACTTCTTCTGGCCATGACAGTATATGGGTGATCGTTGATCGATTAACCAAGTCGGCCCATTTTCTCCCCATCCGTGAAGATTTCAAAGTCGCTAAATTGGCTCAAATCTACACTGATGAGATCATCTGCCGCCATGGTATTCCCGTTGACATCATTTCTGACTGCGACACTCGTTTTACGTCTCGCCTTTGGCAAACTTTTCAATCTGCTATGGGTACTGAACTTAACCTTAGCACTGCCTTCCATCCTCAAACAGACGGTCAAACCGAGCGTACTATCCAAACCTTAGAGGATATGCTTCGTTCATGCGTAATAGATTTTGGTGGCAACTGGGATAGACACTTGCCCTTAGTCGAATTCTCGTACAATAACAGTTATCACACGAGTATTAAAATGGCACCTTTTGAAGCATTGTATGGTCGCAAGTGCCGTTCGCCTATTTGTTGGCACGAGATTGGTGACGCTAAAATCACTTGTCCCGAACTCATACAAGAGGCGACGGACAAGATTTTACAGGTTCGAGACAACTTACTGAAAGCCAGACACCGACAAAAGGTCTACGCCGATGAGGATCGTAAACCAATGGAATTCGAGACAGGTGACTTCGTGCTTCTCAAGGTATCCCCTTGGAAGGGCGTGGTTCGATTTGGAAAGAAAGGGAAACTCGCACCTCGCTACGTTGGTCCTTTCAAAATTCTCGAAAGGATTGGCAATGTTGCGTATAAACTGGACCTGCCTGAAGAACTCAACAATGTGCACCCTGTCTTCCACGTATCCAACTTGAAGAGGTGTCTAGCTGACGAAGGACTACACGTCCCTCTCGAAGATTTGCAAGTCAATGAAACACTTCATTTTGTAGAAAAACCGGTTGAAATCATGGACCGAGGAGCCAAGGAATTAAAGCGCAGTCGAATTCCTATCGTCAAGGTTCGATGGGAAGGAAAGCGTGGAGCTGAATTTACTTGGGAAGTCGAAAGTGATATGAAGGAGAAGTATCCACATCTCTTCCCCAAGTCTTCCTCAATTTCGGGACGAAATTCCCTAAAGGAGGGGAGACTGTAACGCCCGGCTTATTTGCACTTTCCTTTTTATTTCAAGTGTTGTTCGCATTTTCTACTTTGGAAACTTTGTATTCTTGTAATCGTTGTTTCTTTGTAACCGTTGTAAAATCCGAGACTTGGATCATGAATGAAACTCGTATTTTGTTAATTACATGTTACACATACCTTATACATGCTCAAACATTCAACTTCGTGGAACAATTGATGCTTATTCGTAATTCTTGGAAACTATGTGCTAAACTTGTAAATACCTGAAACTTATGCATGAAACGTGTTTCGATCATAAACGATACTTGAATACAGCCTTCATGTGTATAATTATACTTAGTTATACTTCCCATACTCAAATGTACCTCAAAGTATGCTTTTATGGCAATTATGGTCCTTAAAAGTCCCTAAAACATCAAAATAACAACTTCAGGGGCTAAATGTGTAAACTTCCGAAACTTAAGCCAAGCCCGTGCGGCCCGCTTTAGGATTTGGGTAAGTTAATGCGGGCCGCATGGCCCTCATGTCTGCAGAAACATGTTCAGGTCGCGACCAGATGCAATTTTGAGCGGGATTTCCTTTGTTTTGACCAAGTTAACACCAATTATTACCCCAAAACAACCCTAAACACTTCCCTATATATACCATATGTTCCCCAAGCACTTGACCACTTTCATCACTCTCTAAACCTCACAATTACACTCTCTAAACTCTTGCAAAGCTGCATTTTCGGACAGATTCTTACCCTCACACTAAAAAGGGTATAACTTGCTCATTTCTCAACCAAATCACTTGATTCTTCTTCCTACTTGTTTATATAACCATGGGGTTTGATTCCTTGACTTCTCCTTGGAGAAATCAGACCTGGAATTGCTCTGAAATGGTCCAAGAACTTTCTGTTTTGTTTCAACTTTCTTAAACTACAAAGAAAGCTTGTGTTCTCATACTTCTAGTCCCTAACATGACTAATGAAGTTAAACCAGGATTGATTTACACTTATTGGGAGTGTCTAAACACTCTAAACTTTCTGTTTTAACCAAGCTAATAGCTTGCAAGTGATGCCAAGTCTTGAACTTGAAGATAGTGTGACTACTTGGATAGCATAGGCTAACCAACATAACAAGTCCACACATCACTTGATGTTTTGCTTAGACTAGTTGTATTATTTCTTGTACATATCCATGAGGTTCCTAAATGGAAGGTTCGCCTTCCTACCTCCTACATGACATATATGTTAATAAGTAACTCGAGGTACCTAAATGGGAGCTTGTTCTTCCTACCTCATGTATGACTTCTATGACGCTTTGAGGTGCCTAAATGAAGATCTTAATCTTCTACCTCCTACATGAAATATTTGACTAAATAATATGTAATACATAACCTAGAAACTATATTTATTCATTCGAACCTTTAATATTAAACTTGTGTTTATATGTTAAAGTAGTAGAATATCATCTAAAACCTAAAACACCAAGTATGATTCTAATGGGCATATTACCCATGAAAACATTCTAAACCATATTGGTTACATAGTGTCATACAAGGGTTACTAAGTTAAAGATGATTATTTTCGTATCATATTTTATTCTACTTTATGTTATGTTAAAACTCCAAATTCATAATCTTTCGTTAACGCCAAACTCGCACACCTATGTTTCCTCGTGTAGAAGGACTAGGTGCTCCAACTTAATCCATCCACCAACTCACTCGCGGGATTCAAGTCGGAAAGCTTGTGAACCGTGAGTATACTCGCAACCCCTTTTTATGTTTACCACTTTTTGGGGTGTAACATGTTTACTTATCAACAACTTACACATGAACATTTTGCTCAAACACATGAACATTCCTATAACATGCTTGTATACGTGATTGCTTGATACTTTAAACTTGGGTGAAACTTTATGTGTGGAACTTATCATTAACTTGTACAAGCCTAACCGTGACATATGTAGCGCTATAGGATTGACGCCCCGCCCCCGTAAACTTGTGGTTATGTCATGCAGCATCTCGCGTCTCTTTTGGGTTGATACGTTAAACACATGCCAAATTTATTGTTTATCTTGAATCACATGCTTGCTATGAGGAATTGTTCGAAACTTATCTTTTGCTATGTACGTATCAAACTTGTATACTCGCCATTGCTTTTGCATTGAATTGTATTTTAAACATGTTACAGGTTGATGATGATGATGCTATGAAAAGAAGTAGCGTTGATGCCTAGATACACATATAGACGCTTAGGTTTAATATGTCGTATCAACTTTGCTTATGTTGTTATGTATTTCTTTTGAACTTATTGTTACTTGAGTTTATGTAATGTTGACAATTTGAAGTTATGGAATGAAATGGGAATTATTTAATTATCGTCACCAATAGTGTTATGATGTCTCGAGCAATCTTCACACTTCGTCTCATCCCGATGTTTCCGCCATTGGTTGGGGTGTGACAAAAGCGATCTTCGCACCTTGGTAATGGACGAATCTCACAAGTCTCGATATTCTATCCATCCTGGTGCTGATAAAATGTACAAGGATCTTCGTACTAAGTTCTGGTGGCCTGGTATGAAAAAGGATGTTGCCTTGTATGTATCAAAATGCCTGACTTATCTCAAAGTCAAGGCTGAACATCAACGACCTTCTGGTTTTCTTGTACAACCAGAGATACCGGTTTGGAAGTGGGAGAACATCGCGATGGATCTCATCACTAAGTTACCGCGTACGTCTAAAGGTCATGATGCTATTTGAGTTGTTATCGATCGATTAACGAAATCAGCTCATTTTATTCCAATTCGCGAGGATCTATCTGCTGATAAACTTGCAAAGATTTATGTTGATGAGATTGTATCACGACATGGTGTTCCTTTGGATATCATCTCTGATCGTGATGCTCGGTTTTCATCTCTTTTCTGGAAGACCATGCAATCTGCTATGGGAACCCAACTGAATCTAAGCACTGCTTATCATCCCCAAACAGATGGTCAATCTGAGCGAACGATTCAAACTTTGGAGGATATGCTTAGAGCATGCGTGATAGACTTTGGTGGTAATCGGGATTCTCATCTTCCATTGATCATATATTTTACCCAGAGATTCAAACTTGTCAAACGGGGTCTACAAGCTATGGTCATAAGTAATGAATGGGCTTCTTATAGAGAGGATGACACGGTGAAAGCTAACTCTGTTAAAGAGAAGATTTTGGATGACGATTGGTGGGATAAAGTGTCATACATTCTTAGTTTTACTGAACCAATATATGATATGATTAGATTTTGTGACACCGACAAACCATGTCTACATTTGGTGTATAAGATGTGGGATTCAATGATTGAGAAGGTGAAGGCCGAGATCTACAAGAAAGAAAAACGTCCCTTATCCACTCGTAGTATCTTTTATGATGTTGTGTATCAAGTTTTAGTGGCTCGGTGGACGAAGAATAACACTCCTCTACATTGTTTAGCACACTCTTTAAATCCAAGGTATATGATTTAAAGTTACATGCTTGGTTTCTATTATGTATTTATATTTTTATTTTTAAATGTTGTAGATATTATAGTGACGCATGGTTACTTGCGGATAAGAAAAGACTCCCTCCTCATAGGGATGGAGAAATTTCACAAGAGAGGAAGACTTGTTTTTAGAGATTGTTTCCTAATGATGATGAACATGATAGAGTCTTGGATGAGTATGCTTTGTTTTCAATGAAGGCTGGTCCTTTTGAAGATTTAACATGTATTACAAAGATGGATACTATGGAACCCAAGTCATGGTGGGCTAACTTTGGTGCTCAAACCCCTCTTCTCCAAACTTTAGCTTTTAAATTACTTGGACAACCTAGTTCGTCTTCATGTGCTGAGCGAAATTGGAGCACCTATTCATTTATCCACTCGCTTAGGAGGAACAGATTGACTACAAGTCGTGCTCAAGACTTGGTTTACATCCACAACAATCTTCGGCTTTTGTCTAGGGCCCCTAATGATGTTGTAAATACGTGGGATGTGGGTGGAGATGCTTTTGACTCGATGGAAGATGTAGGATTTTTGGAGTTTGCTGATCTTTCATTAGATGAACCGGAACTTGAAAGCGATTTGCTTGTTAACGTTTGATTAGATGTGGAAGATATGGGATTTTTGAACTTTATATCAATATATAACTATTTTGGGGTTTTGTGTTACATTATCTTTAATATATATTTATTTTTTATATGTTTTTATTCCCGTACCCGTCCCGTCCCCGCTTCTTGAATTTTTTAGTTTTGTCGTTTCCCGTACCCGTCCCCGTACCCCGTTCCCGTACCCGTCCCAGTGCAACATAGGTATGAAGCAGCACCTCCTAAATGTATGTTGATGCAAGATATTTGTTTTGATTAGAAGAAGCTTCTTTTTATAAATGTTTTGAAAACCGGACCGGACCTGACGGTCCGGTCATGCTCCTTGGACCGTTTGAGAAGTAAATTATTGGTGGATAGGCTTGAAGAAGTCTATAGCTACCTATGTAGCCAAATGTTTGACATGCGCACAAGTTATAAACTTTTTAATGAAAAATAATCATTAACAATAAGGGTTATTGGATTTTAATAATCCTAAGTTTCACCCGTTGGCCGATAATAATCTCAACTTTAAAAATTCTCTCCAATGACAGTTAACTCTATTATTATTTATTTTATTCTTTTTCATTTTATTAATATACACTAAAAAGTAGAAAAGACAAGACACTATCATCTCTCACCTATTTTCCTTACTTATTTTCTATAGGTTGAAATCTTATTGGTTGAGCATATAGATAGAGTCAACCATGACCCTTGACCGTCTCTCACCTTTGTGTTTTATGTTCATGAAATAACAACCCACAAGGGACACTCCACATGTCACAATCAATAACAACAAGCAAGCTGGCACCATTTTAAAAAACTCTCATTATTCTCGTACATCTATATTTTATTTACACATTCTTTTATTCACTATATAGAGGAGGGGTGTGTGATTATCAACTCTCTTTTAAAACCACACTTCTACTCTGAATATTCTCTCTACAATATAATATATTCTATATTTTCTAACCATATATCATTGCTGGATCTTTCTCCGGTGACCCTATGCCGTTTGTCTTGTTGAGTTTTATACCTACAGGTAAGCATGATGGTAAGAGCATGCATTGCCACGAGTTAACAAAGGAAATTTGCAAGGTATTGGTAATGGGTCATTATGTTGACCCGCCAGGTATTTGTAACGGGTCACACATTTGAGGGTAAGGGCTTGGGACGCAACGAAAGGTGGTTGAGCTAGCCTTGGCGTAACAAACTATCTCATGGGTGGTGTTAGCATGGTTTTGAAGACCGGATCGGACTGGACCGGCCGGTCGGCCCAGACTCGTACATTAATTGTGTTTAAAAAAAAGGTCTAGGACCTAAATATCTAAATGATTAATCTATTGACATAAACAGGCTAGAGTGTTACATTTAAGATACAAGGTTCATTGAAAATATATGGAAAGTTGTGAAAAAGTCTTAAAATTTCTTTAGAATTTGGGTGTTGAACATTCTAGAATAGCATAGCATGATTAGGAGTATAAATAAAAGTGACTTCATTACATATAAAGCACTTAGACTAAAGAGTGTGAGGGTAATGGTTGAGACATGATTCACGTCAGTTAAAGGTGCACGAGAAGAATTACACCACCCATGACTTGGAGCTGGGTGCCGTTGTATTTGCACTAAAACTGTGGAGGCATTATTTGTATGGAACCAAGTGTGTGATCTACTTTGATCACAAGAGCCTTCAACACTTGTTTAATCAGAAGGATTTAAACATGAGGCAACGACGTTGGATGGAAACTTTGAATGATTATGACTGTGAGATAAGATACCATCCTGGCAAGGCAAATGTAGTCGCCGATGCTTTAAGTAGAAAGGAAAGGGTAAAGCCTATAAGAATCAATGCCAAGAGCATTAAATTAAAGAATAGTTTGAATGAAAAGTTGTTAGCTGCGCAGAAGGAAGCTGTACTAGAAGCTAACTATCCTGATGAAAAGCTAGGAGTAATTGAAGAACAGTTATCCTATGGCAAGGACGGAATCCTGAGATTAAATGGACGAATATGGGTTCCAGTTTATGGAGGACTTCGGGATGTTATCCTCCAGGAAGCCCACAGTTCTAAGTACTCCGTTCATCCTGGAGCTGATAAGATGTACCAGGATCTGAAGGCAAATTATTGGTGGATAGGCTTGAAGAAGTCTATAGCTACCTATGTAGCCAAATGTTTGACGTGCGCACAAGTTATAAACTTTGTAATGAAAAATAATCATTAACAATAAGGGTTATTGGATTTTAATAATCCTAAGTTTCACACGTTGGCTGATAATAATCTCAACTTTAAAAATTCTCTCCAATGACAGTTAACTCTATTATTATTTATTTTATTCTTTTTCATTTTATTACACTTAAAAGTAGAAAAGACAAGACACTATCATCTCTCACCTATTTTCCTTACTTATTTTCTATAGGTTGAAATCTTATTGGTTGAGCATATAGATAGAGTCAACCATGACCCTTGACCGTCTCTCACCTTTGTGTTTTATGTTCATGAAATAACAACCCTCAAGGGACACTCCACATGTCACAATCAATAACAACAAGCAAGTTGGCACCATTTTAAAAAACTCTCATTATTCCCGTACATCTATATTTTATTTAAACATTCTTTTTTTCACTATATAGAGGAGGGGTGTGTGATTATCAACTCACTTTTAAAACCACACTTCTACTCTGAATATTCTCTCTACAATATAATATATTCTATATTTTCTAACCATATATCATTGCTGGATCTTTCTCCGGTGACCCTTTGCCGTTTGTCTTGTTGAGTTTTATACCTACAGGTAAGCATGATGGTAAGAGCATGCATTGCCACGAGTTAACAAAGGAAATTTGCAAGGTATTGGTAATGGGTCATTACGTTGACCCGCCAGGTATTTGTAACGGGTCATACATTCGAGGGTAAGGGCTTGGAACGCAACGAAAGGTGGTTGCGCTAGCCTTGGCGTAACAAACTATCTCATGGGTGGTGTTAGCATGGATTTGAAGACTGGATCGGACTGGACCGGCCGGTCGGCCCAGACTCGTACATTAATTGTGTTTAAAAAAAAGTCTAGGACCTAAATATCTAAATGATTAATCTATTGACATAAACAGGTTATAGTGTTACATTTAAGATACAAGGTTCATTGAAAATATATGGAAAGTTGTGAAAAAGTCTTTAAATTTCTTTAGAATTTGGGTGTTGAACATTCTAGAATAGCATAGCATGATTAGAAGTATAAATAAAAGTGACTTCATTACATATAAACCACTTAGACTAAAGAGTGTGAGGGTAATGGTTGAGACATGATTCACGTCAGTTAAAGGTGCACGAGAAGAATTACACCACCCATGACTTGGAGCTGGGTGCCGTTGTATTTGCACTATAACTGTGGAGGCATTATTTGTATGGAACCAAGTGTGTGATCTACTTTGATCACAAGAGCCTTCAACACTTGTTTAATCAAAAGGATTTAAACATGAGGCAGCGACGTTGGATGGAAACTTAAGAGGTTTGGTAATATGTTGTATTCATTGTTGGATTTCAGTGAGAAAAATGAAGCTGAGTTTACTCTCAAACACATCAAGATTCTACTTGTGGTAATTTACTATCTTTTCTTTCAAAAATGCTAAGAAAAATAAATAAATGTTTGACCGGCAACATTTTTATTCAAATACAGGAACTGTTTTTAGCGGGAACAGAAACGAGTTCAAACACAACAGAATGGACGATGACAGAACTGTTGCTTAACCCTGATATGTTCTTAAGAGTTCGTAAAGAAGTCTCGACGACAGTGGGAGAAGATGGAAAAATTAAAGAAGCCAAACTCCTTGACTTGCCTTATTTGCAAGCGGTAATCAAAGAAACAATGCGACTTCATTTACCCGTGCCTTTATTAGTGCCTCATAAAACTGAAACCAGAGTTAAGCTAGGTGAATATATTGTGCCAAAAAATACACAAATTCTAGTGAACGCATGGGCCATGGCACGAGACCCTAGGTACTGGGAAACCCCAACAATGTTTAAGCCAGAGAGATTTCTAGGAAATGAGATCGACTACAAAGGTCAACATTTCGAGTTCATACCTTTTGGATCAGGCCGAAGGATGTGTCCTGGAATACCCTTGGCTCATAGGGTGGTTAGTTTAATGGTAGCATCATTCGTGTATCACTTTGATTGGAAGCTCCCTCATGCTAGAGAAGAAATGGATATGAACGACATTTTTGGCCTTGCATTGCTTAGAGCCACACCCCTCGTTGCTACTCCTATTCCAGTCATATAAAGGACATAGGCATAGAGTTCACAAATCTTTCTATTTTTGATTGGTACGAAATTAGTTCATTTGTTGACACCAACGGTGAATCATATCTCATTGTATTTCCTTGAAGAAAGTTCTTCTTGTTCGTGTGTAATAATTAATATGTGTCATGATTGCCTCAAAAGGTTGCTTAACATCCTTGAACGTTATTTTTGAATTAACTAGATAGAGATCAAGACGGGTTATAGGTAATTCTAAGTGAATTATTTATCGAGTCTTTTATATTAATTAGGGATAATTGTTAGATATATTTATCTAGTTAATTGTTTTATCATTTACATAGAGTTTGAGTTTGGTTAAGATTAGAATGAGTTTAATATAAATAGATGGTTAGGTTTTTGTATTTGTGCGCTCTTCATTGGTTTAATAATAATAGGATTGAACAAGTTGTTCAATCTTTTGTTTGGTTGTTTGATCAAGGGTCTGATTTTCCAACAATCATTTGATGATAAAACAACTCATGTGATGGTTACAAATTATTAGGATTAACCGTTGTTGATATTTAGAACAACCTTTAGAATGTTGGTGATCAGGAAAAATTAACATAACTTGGTGAAATTGGAGGGTTTAAGATAATTATGTTGAAGTTATAAATGAGTAGCCTAACTTGAGAAATGTATCATTTAAATTGTTTTTAACCAAAAGGTAGAACCTAAAGGCTTAAACAATGAAGTTTTGGTAAATATGCCTTTAAAGTCACTTTATTTACTTAAAATGGGTTTTATCATTGGCTTATGACGACAGGCCAATGGATCGCTCCACTTACCCGTCTTGGGCTATTATCATGCAGGCCCAACAAATAAGGCCCAACGATATAAAACTTGCCCATTAAGGTTTCTCTCATAAAAATGGGCGGGAAAAGGAACTTCAGAGAGGACAGCATGCATTTAATGAATGATATGAAAGGCATCTCCGGCTGGCATAGTACTGCCGAGCCGGTATCATTAAATGAAGGCAACCATCTTCCCGTTGGGGCTCAGACATGTGTCTGAGTTCCCCAATGGTGCTCAGAGTCCGTTACATTATCTCGGAAATATCCCACATGCAAGATAAGGCCTCTTGGTTATATAAGGAAGGTAAGAAATGATCCAAAAGGCAGGTCCGAGGTATGTCACTTAATACTTCATTCTCTCATTTACTCTCATAATACTCACACAATAAATATACCCACACACGTATCTGATTCACACCATAGAGAAACGTTCCGGTGATCATATTCATCGGAATAAGCTTCTCATACTCTCCGGCAAGTTTACTTACTCTCACGCCGGAGCTTGGTCACGGATCCCCCCTTCCGGGGTCCTCCGTGGCGAGGCTAACGGTTTCCTTTTTTGTAGCAAACGAAGGCCGGGACATTCCGACGTCAGCGAAGATCCTTTGAACGTCATTAGGGATTTGGGTATTCGACAACTTATATAACTTATGGCATGCAACTAAATTGATCAGTAATGTTTAGCACTAACAGTTTGAAATCCAAATATAAGTTATTATCTAAACTAGTTAAATTTTCGCCCGCGCGTTGCGGCGGGGACCCAATGACTGCAAAACGTGTATCAGTAACGGCAAGTAGATACCGAATATCAAAACATAAATAAAAATGTCGTGAAAAGGATAGTCCATACGTCCTAAAAAAGCGATTTTAAATAACCTAATATATAATAATAGGACCCACATGTCCTACACGTTGGATATTCGGTTGTTTTCAGTTCAGATATTACGGTGCTAACACGTTAAAATATGGATGAGCTCGGTACCTGTAACGGCACCGAAAGTGCCGATCCGGAAAATCATCGAAATTAGGTACCAGCACCGAAAATGCTCGGTACAATACGGTATGGTATTTGAAGGTAAAAATCAATAAATATAGGTATGGTGCTAGACCGGTGTCGAACCGAAAGTAACGATTCTGAAAATGCCAAAAGGTGGGTATCAAATTGGTACCGAAAATGATTTGGTATAGTAAGTTTGGTACCGATACGATACCGGTTTGATTACAGGATTTGATACGATTTTCTCATCAATAATCTAAATATCCAAGTTAATTTTACATGCTACAATTCATTCATTACGTAAAAAGACAAAAAATAAAGCAAAATAAGTTGTTGTGTATATAAAACCTCATTCAAACGAAATACAGTTTACTTATTATGTGTATGAAAAGTAATCTAAAATGTGCAATTACTTGCATTGGTACGTTGTATACAGGATTTGATGAGCTCGGTACCAACCAGTACCGAAAATACCGTTACCGAAATCCCCAAAAATGGGTACCGGTACCGAATATACCTGGTACAGTACGTCTTGATACGGACGGTACTGGTACGACACCGGTATTTGAGGGTAAAACCCGATGAATACCGATGTCGAACGGATACCGAAAATACACTTAGTTTGGTAAATTTGATACCGGTACCGGTACCCGATACTATTCATTCATTTATTTTTCTATTAGTTTTCATTGAACACTCTTTTGAATATTTAAATTTATTATTACTGTTCAAATCGGTTTTTTTTTTCTATTAGTTTTCATTAAACACTCTTTTGAATATTTAAATTTATTATTACTGTTCAAATCGTTTTCTTTTTAATATATTAGTTTTCATTGAACACTCTTTTGAATATTGAAATTTATTATTACTGTTCAAATCGTTTTCTTTTTAATATATATATATATATTAGTTTTCATTGAATACTCTTTTGAATATTGAAATTTATTATTACTGTTCAAATCGTTTTCTTTTTAATATATAAAATATATAGGTCAATGTGTTTTCAACTCAATCAGAAAGCGGGTCGGTTTCGCAACGAGTTGGGAAATGGATTGCCTAAACACTCATGAATAAGTTCAAAATTTAATATGTTTTATGTATATCTCTCTTATGTAGTTTTAAATATTATTTAGTTTCCTAGTTTATCTATTTAGGGTTAGTATAAACATTTCGGCTTCAGTATAGTATTTCTAAGTATTCTTGAGCCATTTGAATTGCTTTCGTTGTTTGCATCACATCCGAACTAGTTTTTATATGTCTGCTCACTTTGGACAAGAAGTGATATCTTATCATTCTTTAAAATTATATATATTATCTATATGCATGAGATTGATTTATGGTATTCTAGTTGGTGGGGTTGAATTTACACTGTGTTGAGGGAAAAGACCCTATTGATAACAAGCCCAACACTATTAATAGTTCACTTAGGAAAACTAACCAAGCCCATCATCTAAGTTCATGGATCCGCCACCTAAGTTGGTGTGTACATCCTATATTAATTCAAATGGTTGTTTGTATATATTACATAACCATGTTTGTTTTCTCCTAATCATATGTTCATCATCATGTGTTCACACTTTGTGGTGAGAAACTAGTAACAAAATCAAGATAGATCCATGAACTAAAAAACATGCAACCCAAATTGAAGCATCATCTTCCTCTACCTTTGTTTCACTCCCAACTTTGGCAATTTGTAAACCATTGATTTAGCTTCTTTCCCCTTGTTGTGACTTGTGGTCGTGGTCCAGTCAAATCCAAACATTGTCATTCATAGAGACTTACACATGTTGGAGTGATTAAAAACTACCTTCAACGTGTATTAAAACCTTGAAATTACTTATATTATAATATAACCCCTAACTTTTCATCTCAGGGTATTTATATTTTATCTCGTGGATAAAAAACATTGTTTAGTGGAAGAAGATGATGATCATGTTGATTGGAGAGAAAAGGGAGCGATTACACCAATCAGATATCAGATGTGTACTAGACTCTTACTAAAACTTATTTTTATTTAATTTCCGCTTCCAATGTCCTATTCGTGGAACTATGAACCCATCACTGAACATGAACATGAAGTTCATGATAATAAAATCAATCGTTGTTGCAACATCAAATTATTGGAGAAGAAGATGGGTCAACTAATAAATAGTTCATGTCATTCGGGTCAGGATTTCGATAACCCGACGGAAGACCGATACCGGATTTATTTCCCAAACCCATTTAATGTTTAGGGTTTAGGTGGATCACATACATAATGTTTCGGAATTAGAGTTTTTGATCTAATATTGATGTATGTGAATCACAAACTTAATGTTTATTTGATTTAATATGCATACATAACGTTTGCTACACTAATTGATTCTGTTACATTATCCTTCAAACTTGTTTTCCACTTTCATTAATATGCCTCACAACCCATTACAAAAGTAATTCAAAATTTGTGGTACGGTCTAGAAACTAACCGGAACTTTGGCACCTAAATGGTCCGTGGTCCACATTTTGGCACCTAAGCGGTTCTCGGTTCCTTTACATTCGGGTATGCTGATCCCTAAACAACATTATACATAATGATGATAATCATGCTCATGCTTGCTTTCTCATCATGTATTGTCTACATGATATAAACATCAACATATATATTTTACTTCATATGATATGTGTATAGCTGCCAAACTAGAGGCCGTTAACCCAACCCAACCTAAACACCATTTATACTCCAAAATCCAAGTCGTTTAAAAGAGCCATTACCATATTACCCATTCCAACACAGTTTGCCAAAATGCTCCAAAATCCAAGTCGTTTATATCTTAGTCATTCTCTACTATCTAGCCCATCTCACACAAATGTTTCTCTCCCAACCCATAATCATTTACTAAGTCTATCCAGGACCCGCGTGTTGGACGTACTTGTCAAACGCAGAAAAATATAGGTGACGCAACGGACCAGTCAAACGGGAAAAAAATATACGAAAAAATGTTGAACCCCACACGCACGTTGCGGTGCGTTAACTCACAAAATTTAGAACGTAACGAAAAACTTGGGAAAGATGAAAAATATGGTGGATCAAAATTGAAAGTAAAAAAGAGTTGGGATTAAATTGCAAAAGATGAAAAACTTTGGGTTAAAAGTAAAAAAAACAAAGGGTCTAAAATGCAAAATTTAAGTTATTTATTAATTTTAGATAAAGATAAGGATAAAAATAAGTGATATCTATATATTGGTTATTAATTAATATTAATACTAAAAAATATTAAACAAATATAAATAAAATTTATGAGATTGAAGGAGAGAATGACATGTGACATTATTTTGGAATCTTTTATTATAAGTTAGATATAACACCATGTAACAATATGTAACACCATATAACACTATATAACACTATGTAACACTATATAACAATGTATAGCACTATACATCTATCATAGACATGCTACCAGAAAAATATAACACTATATAACATTATATAACACTATATAACTCTAAATAACATTATATAACACCATATAACACTATACATCCATCATATAACACTTTATAACACCAAAAAACACTATATAACACCATATAACACTATGTCACACTATATAAAAATATATAACATTATACAGTTCTGAATGGTAGTTGCAGTGTTATATATAATGTTGTAGTGTTATACAGAGTTATAAAACGGTTATATGGTGTTATATGCTATTCGTAGTGTTTTATAGAGATTTGTAGTGTTATATAAAACCTTCATTCTGCATCCATCACTATATAACACTAAAAATTTTCATTATGCGATCTTCAGAATTAATAATAATTGATGAACGAGATGACACAAATTCGTAGATTAATTCTTAATTTGTATTCCTATAATAAAGGGTGGCGGTTATGGAATGTTATCAATTAATTGAATCAATAAGAAAATTACTTGTTTACCCTTTTAAATTAATTTAGATTGATGACACATGTCATCTCCACAATATTTCTCACACTTCTCACACTTTTGAATTAATGTACATGATCTTCAATCTATATATATATATGGGGAGGTTCTTTTGAGAAAAAAAATTTATTGAAAAGAAAAAGAACAAAAAGTATAATTGTAAAATAATAAGTTGTTTTTCTTTCTTCTCATTTATTGCTATCTTTATATAATTAATTATGAGTTAAATGCTTGGTTGGTCCCTGTGGGTTTTCAAAAATTGCAGACTTGGTCCTAGTGGTTTACTAATTACACGCTTGGTCCCAAAAGTTGTCAAAAATGCACTCGGTTGGTCCCCAGCCCTAACATCAGTTAAATATCTCAGTTAAGTCCATGTTAATTGACCAAAATACCCTTGCTTATTTACAAAACCCTCTTCATCACCATCATCATCTTCATCTCCATCATCTTCATCATCTGCACACCCCAAATCCCTCACCCCATCTTCATCATCTTCATCACAAACCCACACCCCATCTCTGTACATCTTCATCACAAACCCACACCCCATCACCGGCAACAATTCACAGAGACTATAACCTATGTACTCAATTCTTCATAACAGATACTCAATTGCCAACAATATTGCATACTCACACTACATATGTCCAAAAACAAACCATTTAGGACAAAACCAGGGCACAGGGGAGCTTACGACACCGAACAGATGAGCACCAGAGAGTCGTTCATCGACGTACAGGTTAGTAACATTAACAAACCGACTAGAGATGAGGTTAACGAGTGAATCAGGGCTACCAGAGCCACCAATTTGAATGGTATCACGGCTGAGGCCTTCGAGAGTTAACCAACGACTTTTCCATTCAACGAAGTTCGTCGGAAACTCAACGGTTTCCAGATTTTGTTCACTCTGCACCTGCTGCAACTCCGGCGTTTGGGTTCTGCTCGTTCACCTGCTGAAGTTCGCCGTGTTGTTACGCGATCAATTGCAATATCCCAAATCGGCTGTTTGGGTTCTGCTCGTTCACTCCGAAAACATGTAATTGCTTTGGATGCCATCTTTAATTGAGGTTTTTGGTGCAATTTTTGGTTTGAATTTTGGGGGTTTTGGCTATGTGAATTGGGGTTTCTGATTTAGGGTTTATAGGGTTATTTATTTTGATAATGATGGCATCAACTGGAGAAAGAGAGAGCAGAGACCTGGGGTGGGTTGAAGATGAAGATGATGATGGTGTGATGAAGGGTTTTGTTAATAAGCAAGGGTATTTTGGTCATTTAACATGGACTTAACTGAGAAATTTAACTGATATTAAGGCTGGGAACCAACCGAGTACATTTTTTACAAGTTTTGGGACCAAGAGTGTAATAAGTGAACCACTAGGACCAAGTGTGAAATTTTTGAAAACCACAGGGACCAACCAAGCATTTAACTCAATTAATTACTTATAGCAACTATTATTCTCTACACTAATTTTTTTTTGCCTACACACATAAAAAGTTATCCTACACATTTCAACAATTATCCTACACAACTCGTAATTTATCTACACACCTAATAATTTGTCATACACTCTATTTTTTTTTTTTCAAAAAATATATATTTTGAAAATAAGTTACAAATTTAATGTAGCTAGGTATAAAAGGAAGACTAGAAATTAATAATCTATGTAAGTTTACAAATATACCCTTACATTAAAATAAAATGCAAGTATTAAATGAAGTGAAATGAAGCATTGTTATTGGTTGAAATATCTTCTTTTTTCTTCTTACAAAAAAATTCTTCTCATTTGAACCCTTCACTATATATATAACTTTAGAACATTAGGAATAGTAATTATTTCATCTTTTAGGGGCTGTTTGGCAACTTCTGAATGGTTAAGTGTTGAACTAATAAGAGGTCTGAACCATTAAGAACAAGTATAATGCTTAACCATTTAGAGGCAAATGTCTGACCAATTCAGATTAGAGGTCTTAACCATTCAGACTTAGTATAATTCTTAACCATTCAGAGGCAAATGTCTGAACAATTCAGATATCTGCTCGTGAAACAAACAGTCTGAATCATTAAGCGCTGAACCAGTAAAATGTTTAAACCATTAAGAGCCTTATAAAGAGGTAAACAAACAACCCCTTAGTATCTTTTGTCATTTTGTGAATTTTTTTACACCTCGTGTACTTTAGTTTGTTGTTGTTCGTCATTTAGCAAGATTTATCGTGTACTTTAGTTTGTTGTTGTTCGTCATTTAGCAAGATTTAATTTACACCCGTTGCACTTTACTCTTTTTTAAATTAGTGATATTTTTCATTTACTGAGTTTTCATTTACACCCCATAGCTTTGTAATTTAGTGAATTTTCGTTTACATGCTTGTACTTTAATCATTGTCATTTAGTAAATTTCCGGTTACTACTTAGCACGGTTTTACGTCCCCACCCCACAACGTCATAGCACGGTTTTCGCATGTCTTTGTCATTTTGTGAATTTTTGTTTACACTCATTGTACTTTACTCAGTTGTCATTTAGTGAGTTATAGTTTGCTACTTATTATGGTTTTACCACCCGCTCCCCCACCCCGCAATGCGTATGGCTTAAAACTAGTTGTTATCATAAATTGACAAGCTGATGTTGGCCTGAATTGTAGTGGGCTTCAAAGAACATAAAAGGTTAAGTGCGTGAGATGGGCTTTTAGGGCTTGCTAGTTGATTGCATCTGCTATATAATGGCTAGTGATGCAACATTTATGTTTACTTCTTCTGTTTAGTTTTATGTTGGGGTTTCTGAAGATAACTTTTTATATTCTTTGATTTCTCATGTTAAATCTAGGGTTGTTTGTGTTTCTACATGTTGTCGTAGTGATAATTTGTTAGGTAGGTTTAATGAGGATTTTGTATCACATCATAGTATTGATGATCCGTGAGAGTTCTCATTGTTGTTCGAGTTGAATAAAGTTCTTGTTCTACCATTTTAGTCGGGTGCTGGCAATGTTTTCAAACTCAAATCGGACCGGCCGGTCCAACTTGTTTAACCAGGAATCGGAGGTGCCGGCGGTCCTATCACTACAAAATTCGTCTCGCAAATAAAACCTTAATTTAATACTTAAAGCCAAAGAAAAGAGATAGGATAATGAAGGGGTGGCTACATGCTTCAGAAAATGAATCATCAAAGCCTTTAGGAAATGAGATTGAACAAGAAATGTACTAGAAATATTGAATTAGCTTATTATTTCTTTTATTTTTCTTTAACAGTTATATACTTCAATACTTTGTATGTTTTTTTTAAATATATACAACATATCCGGTTCGTGAATCCGTTTCAACTGCTCCGACCGGTTCGACTAGTGAACTTTAAGACATTCGGTTTGACGTCTGGTCCGGTTATTAAAACAAGATTGTGTCTTTGAGTATGTAATTACAAACGGAGGAATTGCGTCTGAGATGGATTACCCCTTTATTGGGGTCTATGGAGCCTCCAGCAATCTGCTTGCTGTTAAAACATAATGTCAAGAAATCTGCTTGCTGTTAAAACACAGTGTCAAGAATCCTCCAGCAATCTGCTTGCTGTTAAAACACAGTGTCAAGAATCCTCCAGCAATCTGCTTGCTGTTAAAACACAGCGTCAAGAAATCTGCTTGCTGTTAAAACACAGTGTCAAGGAAATATGCTTGCTGTTAAAACACAATGTCAAGAAATCTTCTTGCTGTTAAAACACAGTGTGAATAATCCTCCAGCAATCTGCTTGCTGTTAAAACACAGCATCAAGAAATCTGCTTGCTGTTAAAACACATTGTCAAGAAACACAGCGTCTTGTATCATTTAAATTGAAACTGTCAATTTGATTTAAATGGAATATTTAGTTTCCATAGTTAGTTATCCTAATAAAATAATCCATAATTAAAATAATATTCAAATTACACAATTGCCCTTTTAGTTAAAATCATTCAATGTCACATGTCGCGTTCTTATTGCTTCCTAGACTTTCTAGGAAAAACACACTTTCCACAGGAACCCTACTCTCGGAGTTATATTCCATCCAATATAAATTTTATTGAAAGTTTTTACTTGACTTTATGATTTAAGGGTGAGCAATCGATATCGAGTACCGAAAAATACAAATACTGAACCATACCATACCGATCAAATTTTGATACCCATTTTTTTATGTTTTTTTGGGATATGTACTTTTGGTCCGGTACCAGGTACTGGTTCCGTACTGTATGGTATGGTATTTTACCACTTTTAATTTCGAATATCATACCATATAGTACCAAGCACTTTAGGTACGGGCCGCTTCTTCCCCCTCCGCAGGAAGACTTCCTTCTTTCCCTTGCCTTTCTGGTTATCTCAACCAATTTTCAATACGAGTAAATAGCCGTAACGAATTAATGTATACTTTTTCAATTATAGTTATAGACAATCTATTATGTAATTTCTTATATCTTCACATTTTTATAAGTATTGATTTCTCCTAATCTTTTAGTTTTAGTTAGAAAATAAAAAAAAATGACCATTAAATTTCAGCCATTCATCATCTACTTACATTTTAAATTAGTTAGACTAGAGGGTATGGGGAGGCTCATCCCCATGAGGATGTGCCGCCACGTAGGCGCCACATCACCATCCCATGGAGGATGAGCCTCCTTGCATTTTGAGGGAGGTGGAGGATGAGCCTACCCCACCTAATTATTTTATAATTTTCTAAGTTTTTTCTTTGTTAACTTAATAAAAACTTCATAAAAATTAAAAAATACAACATAAAAAAACATAAATAAATTCATTTCATAACATAAAAAAATTACATTTCCGAAAAATAAAAATTACTAATCCTAGAAAAGGAAAACATAAAAACGAAAAAAAATAAATTACGATACGATTAAAAAACTAAACAACCTACGACGTCCATTTTTTCTTCACCTCTTCTTTCATCCTCCGATAAACCTCGCGTTCATCCTTCGGAACCGAGTCGAGATCCAACCTCATAATCCTAAAATCCTCCACTCGAGCATAGTCGGCCGACACGGTTTTCTTGTGACTATATTTTTCGGCCGCAAACTCTTTGAACAAACGGAATTCGGATATCAACTCGTCCATTTTCGAAGACGCCTTCGAGCCGCCCCCTCCACCCGAGCCGCCCCCTCCACTCGAACCGGCCCCTTTGCACTTTCCGGCCGCCTCTTTTTTCGCTTTGTCCCTTCCGGTGGGAAGTTCCGACTCGTGAACGGACAACACATCCTCGTCATATATCGGGTCGTCGTTTATGTCGATTTGACAACGAGCGGTGGAGCCTCTCGCACTATAACTTCCGGACTCGGAAGTTTTAGTCCGTTTGGCGGTTGCGACCTCATTTGGAACCGGCTTCCATTTTCGTTCTTTCTTTAAAACGTTCCATGCTCGGAGGTGCAGGAAAGGCGCCGAATTTTTTGAATCCCATTTAGCCATTGCAAGGTTAAGAATGTCCTCGTCGTTACTCCCACTAGGAGGATTATTGTAAATTTGGTTATAATACCCTCAAAATTCATTGACGGTCTTGTTCATTTTCCGCCACTTGCCCGATACGGAATCGATATCACGCATTGGGCCTTGCCCCATAAGCTCGTTAAATCTATCCGTTGTCGCCTTCCAAAAACTAGTACCCGTTTGATTGTTCCCTAAATTTAAAAAAAAATGCATTAGTAAAAGTAAAAAATAAATCTTTTTAAATTTAAATTAAAAAAAATAAACTTTGGTTCATACCGACAATCGGACAAGTTGAGGACTTAACAAACGCGATTGCTAGCGCCTCCTCCTCTACTTTTGTCCACTGTCTCGGCTTTGCTCTTGAACCGCTCTTTTTTTGCGGTGTCGGGTTCGGTTTCAACCGCCTTCCCCTTCCCCGTGTTTTTTTTGCGCTTGAGTTCTTTAGGTGGCGATTCGGGGACGACTTCTTCATCATCATCGTCAAGTTGAACCGGGGGTTGCGGTTGGGAAGTTGGCGGTTGCGATTGGAATTGTTCAAGTTGAACCGAGTTGCGTTTCATGAATTGTTCGAGTGCTTGGAATTGTTGCATTTGTTGAAGTTGGGACATTTGTGAGAAGACATTGGGTGATTGTTGAAAACCCGAAAACGTAAATTGTGGAGACACCCATGAAGGATCCATAGTCGGAGTGTAAGCGGGACTCGAAAAAAGTTAGGTTGGTTCGGGTTGGGATTGTTCGGGTTGGGGTTGTTTGGGTTGAATGGATTCGTGATTGTATAAAAAAGGGGAGTGTTTTTTATAAAAATGGATGAGAATGGGAGAAGAATGGAAGAAGTATTGAGAAAATGGTATAAAAAAATGGATGAAAAGAGGGGTATTTATTTAAAGTGAAAAAGTTTTTTGTATTTAATATAATATAGCCGTTGTAACGGCTAATTGTTTGAATTCGAGGGCCGTGAAGAACGTCGGGTGGGATCCGAATACGACGCGACGGGGCTAGGGGGCAGTGTGGGGGACCGGCGACGGACAAGGACGGGCCTAAGCCGGCCCCCATACCGACAAACCGTCTAGTCTTATCAGTTATATAAGTTAGGTCGGGAAGTTCAGTTTTAAGCTAAAACCAAAAATTATGGTTGAAAACCTTCTTAGTCTAAGATTAAACCTTGTCATACTGGTTTCTTAGCCAATGGGCCAACATTACATTGACAAGGCTTCTAGTTTAGTAAGAGGCCTTTTTTTCTTTTATAAGGGAATTTTGTTTGATTTTTTTTCTTTTTGACGACGTGGGACTAATTGTGGTCCCCTTTTAACTTATCACGTCTGACGTCTCATTATAATTTTGTTTCTTTCTTTTCTTTAAGTATACACCATGATCGAATGAGAATGAAGTATACACCAAAAACGCCGCGCAACCATCCGGTCGAGACGCGCGCAGGACCATACTCCTTATTCAGCATATTTCTTATTGACAGCCTCGCGCGGGATACAAGGCCGTATAGTGATCCGGCGCGAAGTCGGAGCAAGTGGAAACTCCATTTACCAACACTTAGCATTCTGAAAAGAGCATGTGGAAGCCCATGCCTCGCGCGAGGTAGTAACGTGCTCAGCAAGAATCATGCGTGACTACGGCGCAAAGCCTTTTTCGGATAGTACACAAGGTACAAGGGGCAAAATAAAAGAGCCAATCAGGGTCCTTCTGGCCCTGCGCAATCGTGCTCCACGATCGTCTGACATGCAGGAGACAAAAAGTACCTAAGGACGCCTATGTGGCACCAATCACAAGGCAGAGACAACTGCCCCATGATCTCCACTCACCTGCTGATGGCAGAAGGCCGGCCAGGCCGACAACAGTGACACGTGGGTCCAATCACATTGCGCCAGCTCGGGAAAGCTCCTAGAAGCCACTAACGGTCGACACCAATGAGACAAGGAGCATATCCTCCATGTTGTCGCCTTCCGGCCCAAGGCCCATCAGCCCACATCCTCTTACACCTCTCCGGCTATAAATAGAGACCTCACTTCACAGGTTAAACATTCCATTCCCTCTACTCTCTCACTTAATACTTAATTATCTCCCAAAGCAGTCGCTTATTCTCACGCCGGAGCCCGGTTAAGAGGGAAACCCCCACATTCCCCTCTTAACGAGTAACGGTGTTCTGTTTTGCAGATAACCCCAGTCATTAAGGCGCTCAGGAAACCATAAAGAAGATTAACCATCATGGTAGAGACATAAACCAAACTGATTAGTCCCTTAATTAGTTCCGTGTTTCTTCATTGGCGCCCACCGGTTTTTCTACAACATTTTCATCTTCTTCTTTCCTGAGTTTTCGTGTTTTTTCCTTCGATCATGGCTGGTCAAGGAATCATTCCCGAGTTTGTTGGTCTTGGAGCAAACCCTAATGCAGCGTTGGGGGTGGATAATCAAAACATCCAACCCCAAAACGTTGAAGAAATCGGCGAAATCGAAATAGCCAACACGGGGGGCCCGCGCGGGAGCTTTACCCGAATCACTCAAACAACAACCCCAGGAAACAACGGCGCTGGACCTTCGAACCCAGCTCCACCTCAGAACATCTCGGCGCTACTTGGGCTACCAGAGGGCGAAACCCCAGCCTCATGGTACGCCAAGCAACTTGCCACTATTAACGCGGCATATCAATCCTTGAGCGCGCAACAAGCAGTCCTAACGGCAGAACCGTCCTTGGTTACACCAACCGGCCCAGTCACGGGCCGCGCCAGTTTCCACCACCGCAAAATATCCAAGGAAGAGCCAACAAACCTCCCCCTACCCGAAGACTAAGCATGCATGACACGCGCGATACACGGGGAGAAACAGAAAGCTATTATGACGATCCATCAAGCACCCAAAGAGGCCCAGTTCATAGCCGGCTCACGCCGCGCAACATAAACAATGAATGGGAAGATACTGACCCAAATGATCCAACATGGGAGAACGACGAAGAATCTTCGGTCTTCAATCGTTTACAAAGAAATCACGAATACTACAAACCAAGGCAGCACGTGGGGTACACTGAAGAGGCGGAGCAAGACTTCCGCCTCGCCTATCGACCAGCTGAAGCTGTAGAGCTTTCCAAGTTCATTCCAAAAATCGCTCTTGCGCCACTCAAGAGAGAAAAGTTACCTCCGACAGTCGGAAAGTTTATCGGATTGACTGATCCTGATGATCACGTCAGAGTTTTCACAAGCGTGGGCTGCATGGGAGGATGGAATATGCCCATGTGGTGCCATCTGTTTATCCAAACGCTTACGGGGGCCGCTCGCGCCTGGTTCGACAGCCTTCCTCCGGGAAAGATAAAATCATGGGTGGATTTCAGGACTCAGTTTTTGAGTCACTTCAGTCAACAAAGACGATACCAGCGCGACACAGCCGAGGTTGAAGACATCTGGCGCAGAGATAACGAGGGTTTGGAAGATTTTATTACTCGCTTTAACAAAGAGTGTTTGGAAATCGGCGGCGTAAGTGAACAACTCATGCGCTGCCATTTCAAGAAAGCCATCCGCTGTGATAGCCTAATTAGAACCATCACTGGAAAAGATGGAATGCCCAAGGAATGGGATAAACTCATGGAAGCCGCGAAGATAGTCGCGCAAACTGAAGAGTCACTCGCCAGAAACAACAGTTATCGTACCGAAGATCGATTTTCTAAAGGGGGTCACTCGCGCGACGACAACAGACGAAACAAAGGCAAAAACCCTGGGTGGAAAGCCAATCACTCCAGCGGTTATAGTGAACGACCTCGTTATGAAGAACGGTCCCGCTACAAAGAAGACGCGCGAGATACTATCGATCGCATCGGCTATCGGAAAGCGGTCAGAGATGATAATCGAGAAAAACATTGGACCCCGCTCATAAAAACACCAAAGGAGGTGCTAATGACGGAGAACCATGATTTTAAGGCTCCAAGGCCTATGACGAACAAAAAGGGGCACGACCCCAACCTGTATTGTGATTTCCACAAGGATACAGGCCACTTAACAGATGACTGTTACAGCTTACGTCAAGAGATCGAGAGAGCGCTGAAGAGTGGAAAGCTGAGCCACTTGGTGAAAAACGTGCGCAAAGAAACTCGACAGCTCCATCGCCATGATGAAGGAAATCACAAGAAAGTCCGACGCTTAGAGACCCACATGGTCAACGGACCAAGGTATAGCGCGAGAGAAAAAGGCAAGAGACCTTATGAGCCTTCATGGCAAGAACAGCAGGTCATTTTCCCGGTGGTGCGCGGGGGTCCTCGAGCCACACGACCCATCGTCATCACCGGTATCATCGGCCATTATGAAACTGAATACGTCTTCATTGACCCAGGGAGTACAACAGACATCATCTATGAGCAATGCTTTAACCAGTTCGACGATGAAGACAAAGCGAGACTTGAACCAGTTGATTATCCACTGTCTGGATTCTGCAATGAAATGGTCTTCCCGCTAGGCCAGATCAGCTTCCCCGTCACACTCTCTGACGGGAAGCATTCAAGAACAACGAACGTTAACTTCATGGTGATGCCTGTTAAGTCAAGACATGATGTGCTGATCGGGAGAGAGACGCAAGGTGAGCTGAACATGATAACTTCCACCCCCCACTCAGCGATTGGTTTCCCAACCAAGACGGGGGTGGCAATCGTTTATGCAAAGAAAGAAGTGATGTCAACAGAAGAGATGCGCCCGACAAAAGCGGCGAAGGTTTCAACAACCGAGCCTGAAAAATGGGTTTTAAATCGCAAGTACCCGGAGCAAACGGTGACGATAGGGCACGCCATCTCACCAAACATCAGAACTCGTCTCAAGCAGCTCCTGTTCAAGAACATGGACATCTTCGCCTGGACCCCGGCTGACATGACCGGAGTCCCGCGCGACATTACCGAACACTGTTTAAACACCTACCCCTCTGTTGAACCGAAAGTCCAAAGAAGGCGCAGCTTAGGGGCAGACAAAACGAAAGCAATGAATGAGCAAGTATGCGAATTACTTAAAGCCGGCATCCTGCGAGAAGTACGTTATCAAAGTTGGGTTGCGAACCCCGTGATGGTAGAGAAGTCTAGTGGAGGATGGCGAATGTGTGTTGACTATACCGATCTCAACAAGGCATGCCCTAAAGATTGCTACTCTTTGCCTGAGATCGACAAAAAGATAGACTCTCTCGCGCCATACAGATGGAAATGCTTCTTGGATTGCTACAAGGGGTACCATCAAGTTCAAATGAAGCTCGAGGATGAGGACAAGACAGCTTTTCGTACTGATCTTGGGATTTTTTGCTATACAAAGATGCCATTCGGCCTCAAAAACGCTGGCGCCACGTACCAACGCCTGATGGATAAGACCTTCGCGGGAGACATCGGGAAGCACATTGAGGTCTACATTGATGATCTGGTGGTCAAAAGTCCTAAAGAGGACCAAATGTTGAAGGACATCGAAAAGACATTCAACTCATTGCGCAGTGCGAATATGAAACTGAATCCAGCCAAGTGTTCGTTTGGCATGGAAGAAGGGAAGTTCTTAGGCTTCATAGTCACAAACGGCGGCGTTAAAGTGAATCCGGAAAAATTCCATGCAATAGAGCGAATGCCGTCACCGCGAACAATCAAAGAGATGCAACGGTTGGCCGGCCGCCTAGCCGCGCTTAACCGTTTCCTGTCAAATCACGCCGCAAAGTCATACCCTTTTATCAGCACTCTGCGCAACTGTGTAAAAAAGCAAGAGTTCAAATGGACCCCTGAAGCAGAGAAGGCCTTTCAGCAAATGAAGGAATGCTTGATTGAGCTCCCAACCCTGACTGCACCGTTTGAAAAAGAGCCACTCATACTATACTTATCTTCTTCGGATAAGGCAGTAGGGTCGGTATTACTGGTGGAGAGAAACGGAGTACAAACTCCAATTTATTACGTCAGCAGGGTACTCACCGACCCAGAAACAAGATATTCCACGATGGAAAAATTGGTGCTTGCGCTACTACACGCCTCCAGGAGGCTGCGCAGATACTTTACAGGGCATGTGATCACCGTACTTACCAATTTCCATATCGGCACGATACTTCAAAAACCAGACACATCTGGACAGCTCGCAAAATGGGCAATCGAGTTGGGGGGCCACAACATCTTGTACAGGCCACGCCCAGCCATCAAGGGTCAGGTGCTCGCCGATTTTATCACAGAAGTCCCAGTAGAGAAAGTCAAAGATTGTGAGCTTGTTGAAACTACCGTGAAAGAATCAACGAACGAGTTATGGATGTTGTACACCGATGGGGCCTCAAACGAAGATGGCGCGGGAGCAGGATTGCGCCTTGTAAGCCCCGAAAATCATGAATTTACTTACGCCATCAAGTTGGATTTTAAAAACACCAACAACGAGGCGGAGTACGAGGCATTTCTGGCAAGCTTATGCCTCGCCATAAAGATGGTAGCTAAGAACCTTCAAGCACACGTTGATTCACTTCTGATCGCCAGTCAAATCAACGGAATCTATGACGCAAAGGGCGAAGTTATGGCCTTATACTTAGAGCAGGCGAAAGAGTTGCTCCAAAAATTCGAGTCTTACAAGGTAGTGCACATCAACTGTTCTGAAAAAAAACCTGTAGACGCTTTGAGCAAGCTGGCTTCAACCTCCTTTCAACATCTCGCCAAAGATGTAAGGATTGAAGTACTAAAGAATCCATCAGTCCTACTGCGCCAGGTATATGTGATCGAAATAGGGCAGCCATCCTGGATGACCCCTATCATTCAGTACTTGAAAGAAGGAATACTCCCGGAGAATAAGGCGGAGGCAAGAAAGATTCAAAACAAAGCTCTGCATTATGAGATGAATGATGGTATCTTGTACCGCAAGTCCTTCTTGGGGCCACTGTTGCGTTGCGTGGACCCCCAATATGCGAGCTACTTGATCAGGGAGATCCACGAAGGGATCTGCGGCATCCATGCAGGACCACGCATGGTCGTCATGAAGATTATGAACGCCGGGTATTATTGGCCAGGGATGCATGTCGACGCCCTGAAGGAATTGCGCAAATGCGACTCCTGTCAGCGGCATTCTCCAAAAACATTGCGCCCAAAGAACGATATTATCCCCGTATCCACTGCTTGGCCTTTTCAGCAGTGGGGAATTGATATGGTGGGTCCCTTCCCAGACGCTCCTGGTGCCGTCAAGTTCATAATTATAGCCGTTGATTATTTTACTAAGTGGGTGGAGGCCAAAGCTCTCGCCTCAACCACTGCAATGATGGTGCGCAAGTTTATCTGGGAACACATCATTTGCAGGTTTGGTCTCCCACTCAAGATTGTCACAGACAACGGCACCAATTTTGCTTCTGAGGACCTCCAGAAGTGGATGAAAGAGATGAAAATCGAACACACTTTCTCCTCCGTTGCGCATCCTCAAGGCAACGGGCAGGTTGAAAGTGTGAACAAGTGTATCGTCAATGGGATAAAGGCCCGACTGGGCACAAAGCGAAGAGGCTGGGTGGATGAGCTCCCGAGTATCTTGTGGGCTCACCGAACCATGCCGAAGACAAGTACCGGCGAAACCCCTTTTAGCCTAGTCTATGGCTCAGAAGCGGTTATCCCGGCAGAAGTAGGCCTGCCCTCTCTGCGCTTGACAGCAGTCAATGCAATCAACAACGAGGCAGAGCGTCGTCTCGACTTGGATTTGCTAGAAGAAAGGCGCGAAATTGCGCGAATTAAAGAAGCCAAGTACAAGACACAACTTGAAAGGTACTACAATGCAAGAGTCCGCATCTGTACCTTCACTTCAGGAGAATACGTCTTCCGAGACAACGAAGCTTCAAATGCTGAACGCCCAGGAAAACTAGCACCCAAATGGGAAGGCCCATACTTGGTTCACGAAGTGCTAGGAAAAGGGGCTTACAAATTGCGCACCCTGGATGGACATATCATCCCGCGCACGTGGAATGCGCAACAACTGCGCAAATGCTATATGTGACTATTCTAGGCCCTGCGCCTTTATCCACTAATGTTGGCCATGCGCCTTTTACTTTTCTACGTTGGCTGCACGCCCTTTACGTTACAAGCAAGATTGGCCTAAGCGCCTGTTTCCAAGTCAATGAAAGCATACGACATGTTTTCTTTTACGCTGACTCCTTTCGTTACAAATGCATGTTAAACTTTTGATTAGCACGAAAACACTCCAGTTACACTCGCACAAGAGCCACTCTTACATTTATTCGCGCTAACTTAACCAAAGTTTCTAACAACAGTGCAATAATTGTAACGGGAAAGGATAAACAAGCATCATATTTAAAACAAGCGCAGCCGCGCAACAGTTATATAGACAACAGACAATGTTCATTCCATTTAAAACTAGCGCGACTGCGCAAAAACTTACATTCAAAGCATGAACAAAAATTACAAGGCACAAAGCCTGTTGATAAGCCTATTCAAATTCATCATTCCCACTGCCATCATGCTTATCGCCTTCATCACCATCATCATCGTCGCCAGGCTTACCGTCATCACCATCGTTTCCACCATCGTCACCAGCTGGCTCCTCTCCATCTGATAGCTCAACAGTTATCGGTGGGTCGAGAATGGCCTTAAGGCGCTGACACCAGTCATCATGCTCTAGAGCCTTCGCGACTAAGTCCATCACAGGTAGTGATAAATGATCATAAGCATTTTCAGCACGTGTCAACTCGGCACTAGCCTGATCAGTCACCGAGCAATGACTAATGTCAAACTCCTGTCCAAACACCTCTTCAACGTGTTGCGCACATTCCAGGTACCCTCCTCGATGACCAACTGCGCGCCCGGCATCTGTCAAAGCAGCAACAGCGCGATCTAGTTCTCCAGCGTTGAGGACAGAGTTGGCAACCTATATAACGAAAATCGCTTGTTAAAAGAACAACCCCTAACAAATAAAACTTCTAAGGGAAAAACGAATAGCATACCAACACTACTCCACGGTCGCGCATCC
The DNA here is from genome assembly GCA_030545235.1 of Helianthus tuberosus. Taxonomy (NCBI): domain Eukaryota; kingdom Viridiplantae; phylum Streptophyta; class Magnoliopsida; order Asterales; family Asteraceae; genus Helianthus; species Helianthus tuberosus. Next base: position 5,934,103 of record CM060381.1, on the reverse strand, counting down.
ACTCGGCCTCAGAAACAAGAGTATCAACGATGCCCTGAGCCTCAGCATAGTTAGTCTGTGCCACATTGAGGGCAGAGGTACTCACATCACGCGCCTCTTCGGCTCGCTGCTTGGCCTCCTCAGCAGTTACGGCCTTAACCTTCTCCGCCTCAAGGTCGATTTCCAAGGATTCGCATTTATCAACCTGATCATTCAGGCGGCGTTTCAGTTCAGCGATCTCGACATCCTTGGCCTGCAGATCCTTGTCCTTGCTCGACAGCTGCAACTTCACATCAGCCAGCTCAACCTAAAAAGCGACAAGGGACTTAGGCTATTTTGCAAACAAAGCACAGAAGGAAAGGGTATATAAGTTTTTACAAACCTCAATCTGCTCCTTAGCAGCCTGTGCAGCTTGCGCATCCTCGACCTTCGCGGCCAACTCAACAACCTTGGCTTCAAGGTCGACAATCTTGTTACGAGCCGCGAACGCGCGCTCATTGTCTTTCTCGCATATGCGCTTGAACTCGGCTTTCTCCTTAGCCAGCTGCTGTTCAGCAGCTTGAAGTTTGTTTTTCAGGCCCTCGCGCCCCCACTCATCCGCTTTCTTGTCAGCCTCAAACTTTTCCCTCTCTTCATCAAATGCGGCTTTCGACTTCTCGAACTCGCTAACACGCTTCAACATTCGCTCGCGGTAGCTCTCCCAATCCGACCGTTCCCTAACCATTGTCCGCCACTCACGAACTATTTGATGGTTAGCAGCGCGAATGTTGGCCTCGCCGATCACATAAGTGCAATATAGCCCCTCATGAGTCTTCGCCCTCTGCCGGATAACCTCACCAGGAGTGAAGGAATTTAAGAACCAATCGCGGCAAGGTCCAAACTCTTGAAAGGTATCCTTTTGCTTCAAACCCCATGGAGCCTGGTGGGGGGCATCACCATGTTCCTTTTCAGTATAACTTTTATAGTAAATGTCACCAAGGGTATCCTTCGCCCCGATAGCTTGTGGGTTATAACCCCAACCGCCACCAGAGCTCGCGCCACTAGAAACATACGGGCCCGATCCCCTGGTAGAAGTTACCTTGGAGCGATGGGGGACCTCAGTATGCGTGGGGCGGGTGGGTTTCTCAACCTCAGGCTCCTTTCTCCTCTCTTGATGGGGCTTCTCAAGCCCCGTGGTATATCTCAAGGCATCATCAACAGGCTTTTCAACAGCCTTTTTCCTCTCCTTCTCCTTCTCTACATCAGAGGCTTTCTTCCTCTTCGCCTCCTCGACCTTTTTATCTTCCTCAGCTTTCCTCTTCTTCGCTTCCTCAGTTTTCTTCCTCTTGTCCTCATCAGCCTTCCTCTTCTCTTCGGCAACCTTCGCCTTATCACCCTCAGCAACATGTTTATCCTTGGCAGACTCAGCCCCAGCAGCCTTAGAGGATTTAATGGTGATCTTTGGCCTCTTTGGCTCTGGCTCCGTAAGCACTACACCCTTCTTAGGGGTCTTCTTCTTGGTCTCTGCAGAAACCAAGTGATTTAAGAAGAGTAACAAAAGGAAAGAGAAATTAAGAACTTACCAGGAGAGAATTTGTAAAGAGAGCCCAAGTTGCTCGTTTTCCCAATCAAGGGAATCGCACCAGCTATCGACGCAGCAGCCACGCCAGTTGTGGTCTCGCTTCTAGTTCTTTTTCTGCTGATCAACTTTTCAGCAGCCTCCTCTTCTTCTTCTTCTTCTTCTTCTTCTCCCTCTTCTTCATGCGCAACAGTGGAATGAGTAGCACCAGCATCAGGGTTACGAGAACCCGCGCTACCAGAGCTTTTTGAGCCACCTACTTCAGTCTTCTTCTCGCCTGCGCGCGACAAGCCTTCAAGTGAATCACTAATTATCACATAATCTTTCAAGTCACTATGTCGAAGGCGAAGAGTACCTTTACCAGCAGCACCAGCGGTTGCGCGACTACTCCCAGCCCCCTTGCTGGTCACCTCAGGATCCAAGTTGACTACCTTCTTCTTCCTCAAAGGCTTTTTCTTCTTATCTTCAGGGTCAATCCCCAAGTCGCGCAACACACCTGCAAAGATGTTAGACCACGAACTTAGCTCTCCGCTCGAAGACCCTACTGATTCCTCGCTGGAAAGATAGACAACCTCTTTCCCAGCAGAAGTCACAGAGCGCAAAGGACGAGGTTTAGGTATTTGCGCACCTTCGGTTGCAGTAGGCGGCGAGGCAAATGCATCAGCAACCGGGTACATGAAATTACCCCTAATCCGCTCGTACCAATACTCTTCTCCAGCCTGGAGAGGGCGCACACTCATAGAACCACCAAAGGTGGAGAATGCAGCCTGATACAGTTGCGCCTCTACACAACAAAGTATGAAAATAAACAAGGGTTACGAAACAAGAAACCAAAAAAGCTAAGTAAGTTACTAACCTCTATCGTTGAACATCAGAACCGGAACGTCCTTGCTATCAGCCGGCCATTGGTCACTCATGCGCGCCGCCACCAAGACATTTTCTCCAAACACTCGGTTTGGAGTAGAGGTAAGCTTCTTATACCAAGCGTCATTCTTGGGGATCGCCAAATCCTCCTTCAAAATTGGTTCGGACCACGCGCGGAAGGTCATGGCGATCGGTATCACCTCCTCACGAATATAAAAGAACTTCGGTTTCCACTCATGAAAACTCTTGGGGGGGTTCAGAAGTATCTTTTTTGCAGCACCCCGACTGGCGAATGAATAGAAGCCCATGTTTTTTATTAGCTGATAGAATACCCTAAACTTCTCAACCGTCGGCTCAATACCATGAGACCAACACAAGAACTCAAAGTGACGAACCCGGACCATACCGGGAGGGCTCATCTGCGATATATGAAACCCATAAAACTGCAGAATATGGGCCATAAAATTCGTCGCCGGCAGCCGGAAATTACCTTGATGAAAGAAATCTTCGAACAACGTGATGTACCCCGGTGGTGCATCAGCGGCCGTCTGGTTTTGACCGGGGTACTTAGCGTCCCATTCCGGTGGAAACCAGAAACTCCTCGTGATCTGCTAAAAAAGACCCGGATCCCACCGGAGAACCGGCACAGGGCCTTTTTCTCCGGGATTATCTTCATGGTGTTCTTCAGCCATTGATAAATCAACAAAGAAGTCTTGAATATTCTGCAAACAGACTTGAAGATCTACTACTATGTTCTTCAAGGATGTGAAGATTCTGCAACCGTGTTCTTCAAACTTTGAAGATTCAGAGGAATTCGAGAGGAAATAAAGAAAAGAGTAGAAGAGAAGGTGATAATCCCTCATATCTCTTCAGATATATATACCCATCGCATTTAATGCGATGGGTAACCGTGCCGAAATCGCCGCGAGCAAGGCCAATCAGAAAACGCCACGTAAGGCGTGTTTCCCGGAGTGACGGTTACCACGCGCGCGTGGGCCTCACTCTCTGACGGAGATACGATTCGTCAGGGACAAGTTGATGACAACCGTCAGAGGTCAACTCAAACGTCACCAACCACGACTTTTTTACCAACCTGTCAGAGATTCAAATTTCGAGGATCTTCCCGCCCAAAACTTCAAAATCTTAATTCAGAGGTTATCCACGACGCGCAATTCGCATTCCTACCCAAAGCATGACCAACTGCCAAGCGCCTACCCGCGCCGTAACAAGTGATAAAACACTCGTACGCGCGCGCCAACGCAACGAAAAGCAAGCATTTTACTACAATTTTTTCAAAGTCCAGAGCTCCAACCACTTGCCTCGCGCATGGTGCAGCACTGGACTGGGGGGACTTGAAGGGGTATGGTCCCAAAAACGCCGCGCAACCATCCGGTCGAGACGCGCGCAAGACCATACTCCTTATTCAGCATATTTCTTATTGACAGCCTCGCGCGGGATACAAGGCCGTATAGTGATCCGGCACGAAGTCTGAGTAAGTGGAAACTCCATTTACCAACACTTAGCATTCTGAAAAGAGCATGTGGAAGCCCATGCCTCGCGCGAGGTAGTAACGTGCTCAGCGAGAATCATGCGTGACTACGGCGCAAAGCCTTTTTCGGATAGTACACAAGGTACAAGGGGCAGAATAAAAGAGCCAATCAGGGTCCTTCTGGCCCTGCACAATCGTGCTCCACGATCGTCTGACATGCAGGAGACAAAAAGTACCCAAGGACGCCTATGTGGCACCAATCACAAGGCAGAGACAACTGCCCCATGATCTCCACTCACCTGCTGATGGCAGAAGGCCGGCCAGGCCGATAACAGTGACACGTGGGTCCAATCACATTGCGCCAGCTCGGGAAAGCTCCTAGAAGCCACTAACGGTCGACACCAATGAGACAAGGAGCATATCCTCCATGTTGTCGCCTTCCGGCCCAAGGCCCATCAGCCCACATCCTCTTACACCTCTCCGGCTATAAATAGAGACCTCACTTCACAGGTTAAACATTCCATTCCCTCTACTCTCTCACTTAATACTTAATTATCTCCCAAAGCAGTCGCTTATTCTCACGCCGGAGCCCGGTTAAGAGGGAAACCCCCACATTCCCCTCTTAACGAGTAACGGTGTTCTATTTTGCAGATAACCCCAGTCATTAAGGAGCTCAGGAAACCATAAAGAAGATTAACCATCATGGTAGAGACATAAACCAAACTGATTAGTCTCTTAATTAGTTCCGTGTTTCTTCAATCATGAACTTTACTTATTTAGAAACTATGGATTGATAAACAGCCCCATCTTGAAATTTCACAACCAAGATAAGAATGCTACTTTACTTGATATAAATCCAACTTCAAGTAAGGGTCTGTTTAGCAACATTTGAATGGTTAAGTGCTGAACCAGTAAGAGGTCTGAACCATTAAGATCTTAACCATTCAGAGGCAAATGTCTGAACCATTCAGACATCTGCTCGTGAAACAAACATTCTGAACTATTAACTCATTAAGTGTTGAAACAGTAAGAGTTTTGAACCATTAAGAGCCTCATTAAGAGGTAAATAAACAGCCTTAAAGTAGATAAAAATATAATATAATATAATTTTAAATGGTTTTTGGGAGATTGATTTGGTTCACTAACTTAGTTGGTGTCACCAACGATATATGGTCGAGATTCTTACTCTTCTTGTTTGGGACAAGCTTTAAACAAATTTTAACATCGACCCCTTGTTTTAGAAGCGCCACAAATACAAAATCATCAATAACACAACGTGAAATAATCACAAAACCTAGTTATCATTCATACTTTTTAACTTTTTTTCTTCCTTTGGACCAATTTACAATTGATACTGCCCCTTTCAATTGGTAGAAGTGGTAGCTCAAACCCATTAGGCCATTATGATTCCAAATTAAAGAAGGCAAGTAGGCTAAATTTGAAGGTAAGTTTTAAAGCCCATTACGTACAAAATATGATAAATGCTATCACAAAATAACCCAAGTGACACAAAAAGCCCACTACGAACCCATTATAACCCCAACCCGTTTTGAACCTGGCCAAAATAACCCTTGAGTCGATCGATGAGGTGTGCAGAACTCTTGAGTCGATCCATGAGTTTCTCTGTTAACTCTACCAACCGTAAATTCACAACTATCATTACTTTAAAAAGATAGAATAGAACAACATAGTAACTGCCCATGACATTATAGCCTAATGGCATATTTGGGTGGGATAAAGCTTATGGACTATGATGTTCTGGGTTTGATTCCCACAAGAGAGTTTATAACATAAGAACAATTAATTATATCCCTATTAGGTAGGAAATATAAATAAAAACATTCATTTTCTGGACGTAATTGAAGTCAGAAAGGACTAAAAAGCAGTGTTGTAAAAATCGCGACTAGACGACGATTAGTCGGCGATTAATCGTTAGTCGTCCAGTTACTGAGTAATTTTTCTTAAATCGGTCCATTAACCGACTAGGTCCGACTAGGCACGACTAGGTCCGACTAGGCCAGCCAAAAGTCGACGATTCCAGCAAAAAACCTGTATATTCCGGCCAAAACCTCTAAATTTCGGTCAGTTTCCAACCAACTCATTTGAATTCCAACAATTAATCATGTATACTTAAATAAATGAGTTGAGTAAGATTTAAAACCTAGCTACTTAAAATATTTACCTATAAAAATGTATATATTTATACATAAAACTGAAAATTACATATAAAAAACCCGATCCGATTAATCTTGATTAATCCCGAGTAATCCCGAGTAGTCGCTAGTCCCCACTTCACCGGCCGACAAGCGACTAGCGAGTTCTCCAACCTTGCTAAAAAGACCACTTGAACAAGAAGAAAATAGATCCAATACCAATTGACACAAGATTCTCAATTTAAACTTTGAATGCATGATTATATACGTTTAAAGATGATAAAAGATATCATAAACTTATTATAAATGATTAATAGCAGTTATATAATCTTATAATAAATTGATTTCAGCTTGCCAACATGGTATAGCCCAATTGGTCAGTGAGTTTTCCACTAAGTAGTTTTCTCCTGTGAAAGTTTCGATTCCTACTAAGGGCAAATTATGTAAATATGAGAGAGCACATATGGGAGGGATTCAAACTTTGGGGAAGGGTGCTGGCCCTTTGGAGTAAGCTAGAAATAAAAAAACAAAAAATATGCACATTTCATGGTATAATATTTTTTCTTATGAACAACAATGTTGTGGCCAAGGAGATGATGACCATATTGCACGAACAATGACGTTGAGAGCAGGAAACAATCAACTTAGGGTAACGACATGAAACATTGAGGCGATTAGCAAACTGTCATTTATCGGTTTAGGGTTTAACTTTTAGATTTGATATTATTTTTTTTATTGGCGTGACTGAACTAGTACGTATAGATATAGTTATAAATTTGTATATAGTGAACCAAAATCTAATAGAGTTGTATATATAAAACTATAAATTTAAGAGTAAATTACAAGTTTTGTTCTTTATGTTTGTCCAAAATTGCAGGCGCTGTCCTTTGTCTTTAAAATTGATGAGTTTTGTCCTTAATGTTTGCAAATCTTGCACGTTATGTCCTTTAGGCCAAACCCAGTTAGATTTTTTGGTTAAATGAAGGCATGTGCAGGGCACATGAGGGTAGAAATGTCATTTTACCTCTTTAGGGGCTATCAAGTAAATAACTTATATATAAGGGACTATATATGTAAAAATATTATAGAATAGGATATAAATTAAAAAAACCTAATTAAAAAACTCTCTCTCTCCCTGTCCACGCCTCTCCATTCTCCCTCTCTCTCAAAACCTAAAAACCTGCAACAATTCATCTTTAAAAGTTGCTGAAGAAGATCGAACAATTCATCTTTAAAACCTGTCATACGCCTCTCCATTCTCCATTCTCCCTCTCTCTCAAAACCTAAAAACCGACCCATCTTCACCTCTCCTCTCTGATCGATAGTTGTAGATTGTTCAGATCAGAAGTTGCTGAAGAAGATCGAACACAATTCGCCACTTTCATCGCCGTCATGTTCGGCCACCGCGGCGATTTTCTCCACTCCCACCATCGCCACCGTTGCCATCGCCGCCGGTGCCGACCGGGAGCTGCTCCACTCACTGCCCATCTTTGGTTGTGCGGGATCTGATCTAAGATTGTGCCGGATCTGATCGGCGACGGTTCAGATTCCGACCAAGACTTTTGCGAGATCTGTTTGGGTTGTTTTTTTTTAATTTGGGTTTTCTTTAATATGGTTTTTGTTGAATTTGTAGCTTGATATGAAATTGGTTTGATTTTAAGTATTGTGTTGGTGAAAAGCTATTTAATTTTGGTTGATTTGATTGAGATTAGGGTGGTGGTGGTGGTTGTGTGGTGGTTGATAGTAACAGCAACACTCTAAATGTTTAGTTTGTGTTCAAGGAATGTTCTACAAACTAATTGCCTACTGCTATCCAGTTTCTACCAAAAATGTTTAAAGAAATCCACAGTGATGGTTTTTGATATTTTTGGTTTTGGGGATTTTTTGGGGTTTTTGATTTGGTATTTAGGTTTTAATTTTTGGGGGTTTTTGATGCAAGTAGCAGTGAGCGGTGAGCAGAGGAGGTGGAGGTGGAGGGTGGTAGTGGCGGTGGAGGGTGGTGGCGGTGGCGGTGGCGGTGGAGGGTGCTGGTGGTGGTGATGGAGGTTATATATATATATGAGTTAACTGCCATTTTCGTCCCTGTGGTTTTGTCACTTTGGCCATTTCAGTCCATTTTTCAAAAATGCGTCATTTTCGTCCCCCACGTTCTGGAAAGGTGCCATTTCAGTCCAAAAATCATAACCCAGTTAAGTCAGTTTGTAAATAAGGACTGATTGTGTAAATTTGTAACATAAAGGACTGATTGTGTAAATTTGAAAAATGGACTGAAATGGTAGTTAACACCACCACCACTAGCGGAGTGGTGGTGGTGGCAGGGCTAGTGGTGGTGGTGTTAACTGCCATTTCAGTCCATTTTTCAAATTTACACAATCAGTCATTTATGTTACAAATTTACACAATCAGTCCTTATTTACAAACTGGCTTAACTGTGTTATGATTTTTGGACTGAAATGGCACATTTCCAGAACGTGGGGGACGAAAATGGCGCATTTTTGAAAAATGGACTGAAATGGCCAAAGTGACCAAACCACAGGGACGAAAATGGCAGTTAACTCTATATATATAGTTAAAATAATAATAATATTTTTAATTATTTTGTTTTATTTTTTAAATACTATTAAATAAATGAGGTAAAAAGACTAAAATGCCCTCATATGCCTTGCACATGGTCAGTTTTAACCAAAAAATCTAACTGGGTTTGGCCTAAAGGACATAACGTGCAAGATTTGCAAACATTAAGGACAAAACTCATCAATTTTAAAGACAAAGGACAGCGCCTGCAATTTTGGACAAACATAAAGGACAAAACTTGTAATTTACTCTAAATTTAATTTATATTTAAGTATATATGTATGTGTGTGTTTATATAGGTGTATGTGTATATGTATATATACTAATTAAAAATAATAATTCGAGCCGAACCGAGCCGAGTGGACCTTTGCTCATGCTTAGCTCGTTTAAAACCGAACCGAGCAGAGCGGCTCATTCACAACCGAGCGTTAAATCGAACAAACATTTTCCGAGCAATTTCCAAACGAGTATCAAACGAGCAACGAACGACGAGTGGTTTAAACGACCCTACCAGTGAAAAAACCATTTGCAACGGTGTTTCCCAATAATCACTCTCACTAAGCCCCTCATGGGGTGCCCCTCCCTAATACATATTTTTGACGTTTTCTAAAATCAAAATCATAAAAGTATACCGCATGCAAGTTGCCACCCTCATATAATGCACACAATTATTAGTCTTTCAGTAATAGTTTCCATTTAATAGTTTTGACTACTCCTTTCAATGAGCCTCGTTTGCGGTATGTACGTATATACTATATAAAGTAAAGGGCTGTTTGGCAACATCTGAATCAATAAGTGCTGAATGAATAAGAGGTCTGAATGGGTAAGAGGCTCTGAACCAGTAAGTGCTGAACCAGTAAAGTGCTGTTTGGTTGCACATCTGAATAACTGTGTAAAATGACATTTGTACCCCTTTTAATTAAAAAAACCATTTTATTATTAAATATATATTATATACATGTTCATCCTTTTCTCCATTCTCATCTCATTTGTAACATCCAGAGCTTTCTCATCTCCTGATCTCAATCCCCATCCCTGATCCATCCACCATCAACACCATCGTCGCCACTGCAACTCCACCGTCACCACCACCGTTGCACCTCCACAACACCCACCACCGCTTCACCACCGTCGCCACTGCAACTCCACCGTCACCACCACCACTACATCGGACAGCGGGTTCGAAGCAGGAAGAAGAGAGAGAGAGATCAGTGGCTAAAGATAATCATAACCCTATTGTCGAGTAAAATCATCAAGATTGAGGTTAACCATAACCCTATTGTCAATTTTGGAGGTTGATTGAGGAACGACCACATCTCCAACTCCTCCAGATGACTGGATTGTGTGCGATTGAAGACCAGAATCAAGGTTATGAGTGTGAAGCGCATGTAGATGTGGGGGTTTAGGCCCTGATTCAAGTATGTGCGGCCCAATAGGAGGGAAATCCGCTGAATAGAAGGGATGGGGAGGATTAGGGGGTTGATTAAGGTGGGGATTGTAGGAATTAACCCCACAATTTGATTGATTCATGGCTGAGGATCAGGGGGTCGATTAAGAAGAAGAAGACAGCGATGTGGAGGAGCAGAGGAGGGGGAGACGACGGGCTGTGGAGGATGAGACGGTGGAGGAGGAGCTGTGGAGGAGATGGGAGGAAGGGCATGCATGTCAAGTTTTTCATTCAGCGAGTTTTCAAATCTGAACCATTCAGACTGAATGGAACCATTAAGAGGCAAGGGTTTTGTGAACCAAACAACTCAACCTCTGACCGATTCAGAGGTAAACCTCTGAATGGATCCATTCAGATGTAAACAAACACCCCCTAAGTAAGCCAATTCATGACGCGTGTCATTCATTAGAAACATCTAATTTTCTGTTTTCCCGTCTCTTTTTCATACTTATGTTATATTAATTAAATAACAAAATAATATTAAATTTTTTCCTATTTTGAATTTCAAACAGAATCCTTCTATTTTTCTAATAAAATATTATCTTCAAATCTAAACTGTTAATTTAAGATATGATGTTTTTAAATAAACCAAATTATCTATCATGAAAACCAAACTTAATATTTTTGGATAAATATAATATCCATACGGTAAATAATATATTAATCAAAACTAAAAGTATATTAACATAACATTACATAAATTAATATTTCACATGCTTTAATATTAATATAAAATTAACATTGATAGTTTGATAATGATATTATATTAATATAATAAACAAGGTTATAAACCAAAAATGTGATGATATATATTATATCAGTTCTTCTAAATTAGGTGTGGTAACCTTTGAGAAAGACGTTTTTAGTTGAGTCTAATATATAAAAAACAAACCTAACTTTTAACCTTTTTATTATTTAATATGTAAACTTACATTTATTCAACCAGTGTAATATACACGAGGCTTTTTAAAGATATATTTTTATTTATTATTTAGTATACAAATTACATTTATTCAACCCGTGTAATACAAAAGGTTTTTAAAGATATAATTTCATATTATTTGGTATACAAAATTACATTTATTCAACCCGTATAATACACGAGGATTTTAAAGATATATTTTTTATTGTTTAATATATAAAATTAAATTATTCAACCCATACAATACACGAGGTTCTTAAAGTTTTTTTTTTATTATTTAATGTGTAAAACTATATTTATTCACCCGTGTGATAAACAAGACTTTCAAAGATATATTGTTTTATTATTAATATATAAAATTAGATTTGTTCAACCCGTGTAATGGGCTTTTGTCTCAGTTGCCTCAGTGTTTATGTGCTTTATGTACAAGGTTTGATGCAAAACTACTATAGCAGCGCTAACAAATTCTTTATACTTGCTCTCATGAGCAATCCTTCATATAAATAATGGTCATGCCTAAATGTTAGTTTAGACATTCCCTTTGTTTATGAAAGCCTAATTGTGCTAGTTTCTAGAGGAAATACCATAATAGGGAATACCTTTTAAAGCGAGTATCATGGAGTAACGGAATACTTTTGAAATAGAATGACTTAGGAGGATTTATGCCTTTAGGTGACTTCCGACCCATTTGATATATTTCCTTTAAAAATTGTTTCCATTAGTCGTCACTTAGTTGAGTCATCTACAAAATTAAACTCATTAGCTTACACGTTATGACTGATATAAATGATAAACATCTTATATCAATGCGATTAGAAAACAAAGGATAGAAAATTTAGATCAAGATATGCGCCTTCTCGTGACACTCGTTGATGGACAATTAAGCAACATGACCATCCTTTTCATCATCTGAATTGTATGTAAGTCTTTTTGGTCCTGACCTTATTTAGTTGCAAAGAATATAATGAAATATGCTACCAGAGTTAGGGGATAGAAACAATTTTATGTTTGCTTGCTGTTGAATCACATCAAATGTGTATACGATAACAAAGATTAAAATTGACCTCAGAGGGAGGAGAAGTAACAAAAAATGCCCTCCATCTCAGGGTCGAATGGATCTTCATGCGTGTTACTCCAACTACATCCTTTCTTGTTGTCATGTTCCCCCTAATAAATTAGTTAAAGTGAGATCATATTATCATAATACACTAACGTATCAGAATCAACCAACAAATTTATGAGTAATTTTAGCAATTTGATTAATACTGATATGTTGGTTTCAATCAGAAGGGATGACACATTACCGTGATGTGACGTGAGGGCGGTGATTGGTAATTGCTAAAATTACTGAGAGGAGGCCGCTGGAATGGTGAAGACGGTGTCGAGGGTGGTGGTTCCGTTCCGGCTCAATCCGAGAGAGTGAACAACGATGATGATAAGTCAAATAGGAGTTACAAACCACGCTATCTATAATATATATAATAACTGGAGGTTTATACCCAAAAAAAATGATCGAATCTTACATCCTTTGATCGGAACATCCGGGTTATGACTGAACCCTAAGACGCAGCCGCTCACCACCCATATACCGACATCCACCTACGGATTCACCCTAACACCGGCGCCCCGAGTTGCAGCTGTCGCTGCTATTGTCTCTCGTCGGAAAGGCGGCGCTGCTGCCTTCTATCCACGACGTCGCAGGCCTGTTCGAAGTCACCACCAACAACCACCCATCGCCAAACGCCGCAACCAGTTGGTACCATACCACACGCTACTGCTCCGCCCCTACCACAACCGTACACCACCGCCTCTGCCCTTCAATTTGACGCGAAACTCCCCCATAAGCCACCTTTACCGCCTGATATTATAGTTGTGACCCTGCCACGCGTCCAACGTAGTTCCGCCGGAGCGTAATCAGAGGGAAGGAGGGCAGAGGATAAGATGTTTGAGGGTTTGATTTTGTGAAAATTGTTGAGTCTAGATCTATGAAAATTCTTAAGTTCCTTTTTTTTTTTTATGTTTTCTTGAATATTTTAATCAAAGTTCATGATATTTATAAGACGGTGTTTAAGACAACACCGTCTAAAGGTTGCATAAAATAGTATAAGACGGTGTTTAAGCATTAGACGGGGTTTTTATGAATTTTCTTGAATATTTTAATCAAAACAGCACGATGGTCATATGGATATTGATTTTAAGACGGTGTTATTGCTTAAACACCGTCTAAAATAAAACTTCAACACCGTCTAATACTCTATTTTGTAGTAGTGTCACTAGAAGCAACCTCTATATTCTTATGCGATAGATGTTAGTTGTCTACATCTTACCCTCCTTAGACCCTACCTTAGCTTTTGTATTAGTGGAATTTACCGAGTATGATCACGACGACGACTGCTCCTTCCATTATCAACTAGCATCCATCCAGATCCATTATATAATATATATATATATATATATCCAAGTTCCGGTCAACTCCATGATCAAAAGGGAAAGTAGCCACCGGTTTGAATATGACCAAGGTCCAAGACTGGTCACAATGCTACGACAAAGTGTTAAAAATCAATAAGGGTGGACGGTATGGTTTTGATTTTAAGTGGCGGTCTTGGATGAGATCTAAAGTACAAGAGATTCTATAAATATACAGAATATTAATATTAATAAAATTTAATATCATTGTTAGGAATATCTATCTAGTTAGTTATCCTATTTTATTGTTTTCGAATTAAAGTAGGTGTAGTATTTACTTTGTTATATAAACCCTTTGTTATTCTCTTGATTTAATAAGAATTTGAATTAAGCGATAAACAACTAGTTCAGTATACACACGTTGCAATTCGTTTGGTTGTAAACGAACCGAACGAACACAAATAAAGCCTTTTTCGTGTTTGTTTGCTAAGGAAATAATGTGTTCGTGAATGTTTTATGAACGCTTATCGAACATACATTCTATTTGTGTTCATTCATTAAAGAAGTGAACGTGTTCACGAACACAAACAAACACAAATTAAATCGACAGAGGCTAGAGGTGGATGGTGGAGGGATAGGTGTTGGAACTTGAAGCGCTAACCGTGGAATGAAGGTCAATAGTATTCATCGATTCATAAACAAGGTAGGAATTAGGTTGCCTACTCTATTTGTTAATGTAATAAATAAATAAGAACTATAGAATATGAAATGTTTACATAAATATATAAAAATCTTTAATGAACAACATAAATAAACGTACATGAACAAATGTCTACGAACACATTAATGAACACATTAACGAACGTTTACGAACACAATTGAACGAACGAGACCTCTGTTCGTGTCCGTTCGTTTAACTAACTGAACGGAATTTCTTGTTCATGTTCGTTCATTTATTAAACGAACGAATGTAAACGAACGTAAACGAACGTAAACGAACTTCCCGCCGAATGGTTCCAAATTGCTCACTGAACGTTCGGTTCGTTTACAACCCTAGCAATTCGTATTTGTGGTTTTGTGATATTCACTTTCTACACAAAACGTTGTTGAAAAATTGTAAATTATATGTTCATGTCTAAGGTCATTGTAACTGGTGTGCTTTGATTTAATAATAAAAAGAGTCGAACAAGTGCTTTGATTTAATAATAAAAAGAGTCGAACAAGTTGTTCAATCTTTGTGTTTCTTGTTCGTTAACGCCTAATGGGGCCTGATTTTCTAACAGCGGTTTTGGTTCCTAAGATCTCTGACCAGGAAGCCGCGCGCTAGCTACTTCCAAACCACGACCATATTGTCCCTAGAGCTAGTCTGATAAAGAACAGACTCCAACCAGTTCCTCACATCGATTGTTGATTACGTAATTGAACTTACTATTTTCGTGTAGTATTCTTTATTTTATCTTGTGATAAATGCATATTCATTTCCTCCAACATGGTAATGGACATTGCGTTGCGTACAGTGTATCTCTTTCTTGGAAAATGTAATGAAAAATCGATATGGACACAACGAATTAATTCCTGAATGGTTGCATATATATTTTTTTAATTGCTAAATAGTTGCATAGCTAATTTTCAATATATATATATATATATAGTTGCATAGCTAGAACTTTATTTGCCAAGGATTTCTAGATCAAGTGGTGGAGTGCTTGCATTTCTCTTGAGAGATGCAGGTTCGACTCTCACTTGGTGCAGAGTGAGGCACTAGTGGGCAATGATAGGAGACCCAGGGAAACCTTGGTTGGATCTTTGAGCCAAACGGGTTTTACAAGTAATTTCACTGTCGTGCCTACGGGTGGGTGGGTTACCGGGTTTTCCCCGGAATTGGTGGTGGACTCGGGTTACTCTCGGAGTACTCCGTTTGTCCAGTGGATGCCCCGAAAGTGCTCGAGATTGATTCTGTTGGCCGTTAAAAAAAAAACCTATAACTTTATTTGTACGTGCACAAAAAAACTTGTCAAACACTATGCATGAATAATTGAATATACTAATAGTCAAACCAAGCAAGCTCAATTTTTTTTTTACTTCCTAAAATTAAATATTTTTAATTTTAATGTAATCGGCATAGGTGATCAAAGAGAATTATAACATACATCGAACAAATTAGGAGGCGCGTGAGTGCACGCTTGTTCGAGTTGTTATAATTCCAAGTGTTCAGACATAGCCTCGAATGGTCCAATCGTGGCTGGGGTAAAGCAATTTCCATTAAATTGTTTTATTAAAATTGGCTTAAGAAATTATTTTTTCAAAAATTAGGACATAATTTTGTAATGGAAAATTAGAACATTTTTTGAGGCATTTTAATTTTAAAAATTAATAACTGTCAACAGGCAAATACTAGCATTTTACCCCAAATTCAAAATTAGGGTTCTTGGTCACATTTACTGGTTCATTTACAAATTCTTAATACACACATTCTAGTTCTAGTTCTCGAAATTCAGAGTTGTATCCGATTAAATTATTAACCACCGAAATAATTTGTTCTGAGAGTGATTACACGTCTCTCTAATTATCTGTGGTATACAAAATTCCCCGATACCCCATCCTATCCATATACGTTATCTAACTTGATGTGTCTTTTTCTTCATGTCTATTATAACTTGATGTGTCTTTTTCTTCATGTATATTAAAATTATACAACAACTTAATTAGAAATTATTGAAACTATACAACATACAAAGTTAGGAAACTCTTATAAGGTTATTAACTTAAAGTGAGTCGGGTGTACATCACTCATCACAATTGTGTGTGGCCAACCACCTATCCGACAACCGTCGTAGCCCCCACCACGGCCTCTGTCGGCCCCTCTACCTTCACCACCCTCAACCACTGTACAACCACCAACGCCATATACATCTCCGTCTCCATGACCGCAACCAACGCTGCCCCCTCAACCACTACTTCCTTAGTTCCTTATTAACTTATTTCAACACTCCAAAAATTTATCCACTTAAAGAGGCCAAGAATATTGTCACTATGTAATACACTCAATCAGTATACCACCAATATTTTCAACCTTCTCCTCAGTCACAAACACAAACCTACATACAAAGATTTGTTTTTAGGTGACACTTGAAAAAAAAAGTTATATGTATAGCATCCGATACTCGTATTCAACACAGATCTTCTTAGAAGTAAAACTGAGTTGGCCACACGAGTTTTTTTTCCGCACCAGTGAACATTTGAATAACAACTTTTAGTCGCTAACATTTATCAACTCGTGACCGATTAATGACTAAAATCTTTATTCGGTACGTGACATATTCGTATATATTTTTATGCGCAAATTTAAGCTGATAAGATTTTTTTTTTTCTAAACGGCCGGTTCGGCCGTTCCCTCTTGATGGAAAATACGGGGCCACCAATTTCTTTTTATTTATTTTTTTTGAACGGCAAATTTGGATCACTGACGGACTACTGGAGTATCACCAGCAGAACCACCCGATCATATCCATTTCCACTAGGCAATAATGCATATACACCAATTTAGTAGGAAACCCAATAAATTTGGTAAAAATTCCCTTTGTGGGAATCAAACCCATGACCACTGTCAAAGGTCAAAGGTCAAAGGTCAAACCCCCTTTCTTTTTATTCATTGGGACTTTCGTTGTTGAGCGTGTTCAGTATTAGCCACCAGCCGCCGTCAAAAGTCAAAGTGTGTTGAAGTTTGATCCACTGATCCAGCTTCATGGAAGAATACTAACACCCAACGTCCACGTGTCCAACTGGCTAAATTAGGTTTTTTTTTTCCAGCCAAAAGAAACTTTATTCAACCAAAACAACACTAACTCCCTTAGGGGACGTGGCGCCCCGTTGTCGACATTCCATCACGCGTCGAAGAGCATGGAACACCGCCGCCGGCCGCCGGTGTTGACCACGCGTGGTAAATAGAACGCGTTATACCGAACACGTGTTGAAAATCCACAAGCGTGTTCTTAATTATAGGTGTAAATTAAGAAGTGGGATACATACCTTATTCTTTCGCTTTGCTTTCTTGGGGTTTTTCAAGCTTGAACCATCTTAGATTTTGGGGCAAAAACGTTCTGAGAAAAGGGAAGAACAGAGAGTTGAGATTATGAAATGGGAACGTTTGTCATAGGCCCAAGCCCAAGCCCAAGCCCAAGAATGCTTATAATTTTTTTGTGGTTTTCTAGAAAAATATATTATCTTGTTTAATAAAAGAAAAATGTATTTTTATTTAAATGAAATTATTTATTTACTGTTAATTTATAATTGTAAAAAAAAAAAAAAAACCATCACAAGTGATGGGCATTTCCATTAAAATTCATCACTAGTGATGGAATGAAGCTCGATGACGTAGCGAAACTTAATTGAATGTTGTGAGTGATGGAATTCCATCACTAGTGGAGCGCCCCTACCCCCTAAGGGTGGTCGGGGTGGTATATGATAGATGCCAGTGATGAGTTATGAAACACCGTCATATTATTCACATTTGTATCATACATGCTATTAGGGTGATTTTGGAAGTATCCACACCGCTACGACTTGTGCTAGCTCTACCTGATAATCTTCGCAATTTGTGAGTATATCTTAGCCTTCCCTTTTTTATCACTTAAACTCATGTGTCCTTTATTTCATATGTTTCTTATCATCAACATGCAAATCAAAGTGTCTTATGTTTCATATACATGTATCTACCTATTACGCGCTTTATGTCATATTGTTATATGTGGATCCAATGGCTGATCGGTTCTCCACGACCATGGGTTGAACTTGGTATCACCACCATTACTTAGATTCACCCTTCGGGGCTTGAATCTCATATTGTTTCGTTATCATTGTTTCATAATGTCATGTTTAATTATGGTTGTGGTCAGTGGCGGGTCTAGGATTCCGACCAAGGGGTAACGTGTTATAAATAAGCCGTAACGAAATTGAAAAAACGTCAAATTTTTCCAAAATTTACACTAATTTTTCCAATTTTTTTCCGACCAAGAGGTAGCGGGAGTTACCCCTACCAAAGAGATAGGTCCGCCCCTGGTTGTGGTGATTGGTTGGAAATTGTGGTATTGTTGGATTATTAGATGATTATAGATATTACTTAAACACTTAAAGTTGCATGTAACTTATTTTATAAATTAATAAACTAAAACATTTATTTTCTAAACCTAATATCTATTCATCAACTTATTGTTGACCCAAAACATTTTTACGCATGATACAGGTATACAAGGTATGAGTGGATTGAAGGTTGAGACACATAGGATGTGCCTTAGTTAATAAAATGGATTTTGTTTATGACTTATAACTTTTAGATATTTTATGATTATTTCGGATGTTTCTATGTTATACGTGACATTTAATTTGGAAGCTTTAAATATTTAAAATTACATAATTGTCATGAGCTATAGACAATCATCTCGCTCCAACCAATAATCCGCTGCGGATCAGGATGTGACACATATAAATATAGAAAAGGGGATGGAAAGAAGCTAAAACACCTATAACAAACTACGACACGAATGTTTAAGTCACACCACCTCTCCCAATTTAAAACATTCTATTTAGACCTAACTTATATCAATTTTTATACGTCTCGCTTGCGGTATGCACATATTATGTATATATGTTTAGGCGCTCGGAGGGCAAAAGTGAAAGTACACTAATTTTAACATTATTTTATTAATTTCGTGAAAATACCGTTAAAAGATAGGGACGGTTAATCATGCATCATGTGGTGGCGTTGATAACCGAAAGAAAAAAGGGGGTTCATGCACTAATCGGCCTTCGTCTCAATTGCTTAGTGTTATTTGCCTTATGTCCAAGGTTTGATGCAAAACTACTATCAAGTTAGGGGTCTCACTGGAAGCAACCTCTCTTTTCATACGGGGTAGAGGTAAGGTTGTTTGCATCTTACCCTCCTTAGACCCTACCTTATCTTTGCTATTGGTGTGATTTACTGAGTATGACGATGATGTTAGATTGTATCAATATTAGTTAAACATAATATACGAGAGACCTGATTTCGATTGGTTTCACATCTTCTTTTCACCGACAACAAAACAACATATATATTACTAACGAAAAATGATTGTAATAGCCAGAAGCTAGAAACCGAACTACAATGTTTACACAAACATAACAAACTACACCATTCTTTCCAATCCAACAAATTAATTTTTCTCTTCTCTTAATCCATAAAGCATGTATTTAATTCTGTTTTATACCGCTAAAACTATATGTTATGTCAAATATTACGGTTTTGATTCCAGTAATTGGAAACTATTGGTTTGGTTCTGCATTCTTGTAAATTCAAGTCTATTCACTTTTGCCAGGACCTGCTATTATTAACAAAGGGGCCTAGTTTTATTTTAAAAAAATTGTATTATTTTTACACTTCTGGGCCTCATCTCAATTCTCAAGTCTTCATCAATGGCAGTGTCTAATATCTATTAATACGTCCAAATCATCAACAGTAGTGGCGGACCAGTAAATTATTTGATGAGAGTGCAGATGAGAAGTTCAACTATATTTTCAAGGGGTGCGGTCGTGTTTTTCTGCTTAAAAACGCACTATTTTTTTTAAAGGGTGCGCCCGCCTCCCACCAAGACAATTGGGTCCGCCCCTGTTCAATGGTTACATTGTCACGCAAAAAGTATCTCATCAATATTAATACAAAACCATTCCCTTTCAACATACCTTAAGATTTCAATGTGATTTTAAATTATTTAATCGACAATTAAATATGTGCTTGTTCATAATGCATTATGACATTTACCTATATGCATCAAAATTCAAGATTTGTGAGAATAACTCATGACTAATTGTCCTATATATTAAAAAGAGAACTGAATGAATAGTAAACAAAAATGAATGAATAGTAATAAAAATTGAATTTAATGAATAGTAACATCGTTAAGGAATAAGCTGGTATCGGGTACCTGTATCGGTATCGAATTTACCAAACCAGGTGTCTTTTTGGTACCGATTCGACACCGGTATTCATCGGTTTTTACCCTCAAATGTCGGTGTCGTACCAGTTCCGGTACCAAGCCGTACCGTACCAGGTATATTCGGTACCGGCACCCACTTTTGGGGATTTCAGTAACGGTATTTTCCGTACCGGTTGGTACCCGAGCTCATCAAATCCTGTAGCAACGTTGCAATGCAAGTAATTGCACCGTTTATATCACTTTTCATACACACAGTAAGTAAACTGTATTTCGTTTGAATGAGGTTTTATATACACAACAATTTATTTTGCTTTATTTTTTGTCTTTTTCTGTAATGAATGAATTGTTGCATGTAAAATTAACTTGGATATTTAGATTATTGATGAGCAAATCGTATCAAATCCTATAATCAAACCGGTATCGTATCGGTACCAAATTTACTATACCAAATCATTTTCGTTACCAATTTGGTACCCACCTTTTGGCGTTTTCAGAATCGTTACTTTCGGTTCGACACCGGTCTAGCACCATACCTGTATTTATTGATTTTTACTTTCAAATACAATACCGTATTGTACCGAGCATTTTCGGTGCCGGTACCTAATTTCAATGATTTTCTGGATCGATACTTTCGGTACCGTTACCGTTACCGAGCTCATCCATATTATATATTAGGTTATCTAAAATCGCTTTTTTAGGACGGAGTGACTATCCTTTTCACGACATTTTTATTTATGTTTCTGCTTGCCGTTACTGTCACGCGTTTTGCAGTCATTGGGTCCCTGCCGCAACGTGCGGGCGGAAAATCAACTAGTTTAATATTAATTAATCAAAAAAAAAAAAACTAAACTAAAAATTACAATATTTAGACTTTCTCCATCGCGCCTGTAGGGAAACCGCCCGTAGCAAGCTTCTCCGACGTGGACCAACATGGACGGTGAGGTGGAAGAGAGAGGTAGGAGAGCCGCATGTCATCAAGGGCACACCCGTGGAGGAAAGAGACGGGGATTGTGAGAGGGGAGGTGGGCATTGGCTGGGTTCGCCCGTTGCAGAGGAGGGGAGGACGGGGGGGCAAGGTGATGTGGCACCGGGCAGGGGGTTGGACGGGCGGCAAGGGTTTGAGATAGTCTTATACACCTATCTATACTTTCTATTAAAATGTGGTATGTATGAATTTGTAAAAACCACCCGTGTTTTTACACGAGTATCACTACTAGTATGTTAATGTTAATGAGAGAACAAGGAATAGTGCTTTTTCTGTTGTTGGCATTAAATAAGCTTGTTAATAAAAACAATATTTAAATTTGCTTTGCTTTGCTTTGTAGAATGATAAATTTGACAATATACATTGTCATTAACCTTGAATGGATCTTGAATGGATTATTCCATTCCCTCGATTACCTCATACAAAATACCCACTAAGTTCATGTAGGTTGACATTTCATTTTTCAGCTATATGATAACAAAAAAGAAACGAAGTCATATAATTTTGGCATTAATATAAATGATAGTGTATTTATTTAACATGATTATCGATCAAATTGTAACTTTTTTATTTAATCATGCGCCTTAAAAAACTCTTAACCAACTCAAAGTTACTAGAAGGCGAACAAATCTTGATACACTTTTAGATCTATATCCAATCAAAAGAGAGAATCTGGTAAAACTATTTTTGGTCAGATTATATGACAAAGACATAATGATATATACTTATATAGTAAAATCGGCTACACTTTTATCCAATCATTTAAATATGTGTGCTTGCGACCTTGCTTGGGTTGATGATGTACTTATCATAGTTTTGTTTGCATAATTGCCGGCTACACATATTTTTCTAAAGGAATAAAGTAAACAATAAATGAATAAATTTGTTGATTTCATGTAAACCAAAAAACACTAATATATAGAGATTGTAGTATATTAACTAGGTAGGAAGGGCACTCAAGGGTAAGTAGGGGCGAAGTATAGAAGGGGCGTGAGGGGGCGCCCGACCCCCCGAACTTTTCGCTAACTAGTGTTATATATGTATTTTTCGTATAGAAATTTTTGGGTATATACGTTTTCGACCCCCGGTTCTATAGAAATTTTTTGGTATATACGTTTTCGACCCCGCCCCCCCCCCCCCCCCCCCTCCCCGGTCATTCGGGTCAAGCTTCACCACTGAGGGTAAGTACCCTAGCCCCGACCAACCATCACACGCAACTTCAAATTTAGAGCAAAGCATCCATTAGCTAGTAAGTACTGGAGGCGCCTACTCATGCCATAAAGTATATATATATATATTTTAATTTAAAAATAGTCAAATGTTAGATACAAAATAAACTTCATTGAATAAAAATACATAATTCAAAGCAAACTAATAAAAACAAAATAAAAAATTGAAAAAAAATACATAATTCATACTACTCATCGTCTTCCTCCTCGAGTTACGGTAGATCAGAGCTGCAAGATGGACAAGAAGATCATCATACTTTGGTTCATCAACAAAATAATCGTTCATAAGATTTTCGTTTCCTTGTGCATCACGTTTGACTTTTTTTTGGAACGGCCGACGACGTTGCCGTGTCTTCCGCTTCGAGTTCCCGAAACTTCTCCATGAAATAAAGTAGGTTACTATCAGTTGAAAAATCGTCTTCGTAATCGTTTGGCGGTATGTGAATACCCAACTATTTGTATTAATAATTAGCCATTGAGAATGAAAATGAGTAAAAAGTTTAGAGTGAAATGAGATGGTTTTAGAGTGAAAATGGGTTGGGAAAGAAATTGTTATTTATAAGATTTAAAAAATAAATTAAATAATATTTTTTTTATTTGAAACGGTCATATGACCGTTGTAGGTCAACAAAAACCATCAAAATCAACATCTCTCGAGCGGGTACCCATGCTAGCCTCGCGAACCTGCCAAGCCTACCCGCAAGGGTGGCAAAGGTATTGAACCCATCAATGGTGCTGCCCGGGGAGTGCCCTGCTCCCCTTAACCGGTTGATGTGGAACCCATCATATGGGGCTAATAAGTGTAGTAGAAATTAGATATTAGATAACAATCAAATATTTCTAAAACATTTATAGTCAATCGTTTTTTCCATAATAGATTAACCTTTAGCAAAGATGCATTTTCTAAAGATCTTTTGTCCTCTTTAACCAAAGTAAAAGAAAAGAAAACGTTTATGAAAGTGGCGGATTCAAGATTTTTTTTGATGGAGGACACAAATTGGTTGGGTGAAAAAAGACGAGTTAAAAAAAGACGTGTTAAAACAAGTCTGGTTAAAATGGGTCAAGTAAAACCAATTCATTATTGATTAATAATTTAAATTATTTTAGACAAGTTTTTATTGAAAATTGCACCTAATTAATAATTACCATATTAATTGATTAATAATTCATCTTCAAAACATGTTAATTACCATATTAATTTATATCTATATATATTATATTTTTTTTAAACGGCCGACAAAAATTTTTATTTATTATAGCAAGGTGCTATACATCATAATTACAAAGTACACCAAGTCATACAAACAAGTTTACATAAGAACTTAGTCAAAGAAACTAAATCTACTCCAATTTTTCCACGTAAGATCCGCCTCCTTTGACCGATTTTTAATCCACAAATAAGCCATAGACTTCACCTCATCCAGCACTTTAGTCATGTTTGGTAAAGCTTGGCCAAAAATAACCTCATTCCTCATTTTTCAAATGCTAATAAAAGAGTCCTATTAATGTTATATGTCATTTTCTTATTCAAAAGTTCTATTAATGCCAAATGGCATTTTCTTATTCAATTCACTAATAATATATATTTATATATGGTATTTGCATAAATATTATAATGCTTAATAATAATAATAATTACGTTGCATATGTCATAAGGTTTGTTTAGCTATTTCATATTTAGTAATTTAAAAGTTTAATATTTCTTTAAGGACAATAGAGTTGTTTTAATCGAAAAAAAAACAAAAGTAATAAATTTATAATGATAAAAAGCATAGTAATCACTAATGATAAATAAAACTATCAAAATAATAATATTTTTTACATTTAAAAAGCATAAATATAATATTGAATTAATTTGTCCAATTTAAGAGTATATATAAGGGAGGGCGGGGCACAAGAGGCTTCGACGAGGATTCCATAAAATGCCACTTGGCAATTCCTAACGTAATTAAGCTTTTAAAATACAAATTAATTTTATCTATAAGCTTTTTAAAAGGATTTCATAAAATATCACTTGACAATTTTCAACGTAACTGAGCTTTTAAAATACAAGTTAATTTGATCTATAAGCCTTTTAAATTTAATATGAATTCGATTATGATGTTACCAATGGAAAACAAATTTTAATTAGATTTACTTTGGTTTTGTAAATTAGAATAAAAAATCGTAATTAGACCCTCTTTAAACTCCTAAAATTGAACTGCTCCTCTTTGTAGCCTCACCAAAACCCTCATAATCACCGACCTCTCCCTGCAAGTTAACTCACACCAGGTAAATTTTCTAATCGATCTCTATTCTCTATGTAGTCATTATTCTCGGTTTCATCACTACCATATGTGATTACATATGTAAATTTGTCTTCACAAACAAATTTATTTCATGTGTATTTTAATTGTATGCTTGAAATTCCTCATTTAGATTTACCTATTTCATTCAAGATTACTAATTAATTGTTTATTACAGTGAGGAACCTTACCGGTAATGATGACAATCGCGTTGTTTAGGAGCATATCTTATCCATAAGTAATATTTGATAAAAGTCAGGAACAATTGCTATGTAAGATTGGTTTGTTTCTAAAAAAACCCAGTTTTTACGCATGACCAATAATATGTGACATTGTCCAGAGCAAAAAGTAAATATGACCTTAAGCTACCGATACTTGATGAGGATGGTCAAATTACAAACAAAGCTACAAATGTCGTGTATAAAGAAGTGTTTAGAAATTTGTAAATGTGTATCTTGATTTTACAATGTTTTATTTAATAAGAATAATTCATTTATGTAAATTGGTTTACATATTATAAAATTACATTATTTTTTTCTTCAATCCGTGTAGTACGCGGGTTTATAAACTAGTTTTATAATAAAAGAAACTAAATTTGGGACACTTGTTGCATTCCCATGCATTCTCACAATTGATTTCCCGCTAAACCCACTGACCCATGCTACAAACATGTGAATCTATCCATACCCGTTTCTAATTAATCATTTTCCCTTTCCCTCAAAACCCTAAGACGCCTCTTTCTTCTTCACCGTCATTCTCGATTTCTCACAGATTCTCACCCATGCAATCAAGGTTCACTTCTTCGTTTCTTAGTTCTCATTGAACCTTTGAACTTCATTCAATCGTAGCAGGTATTTTATGTTTTTTCCTTCTTAATTTGATCTCCGCTTTGTACTTACGTATTTCTTTTTAAATTGCTAAGCATCTAGATTTAAGATTAGAACTTCTGGAGTGAAAAACATGTGGCGACAACGAAAATTCAACGACCGTATGATAACTTCATTCAAGTTAAAGAGGTAGCAAACTAAATTAGTAGTGGGATTTTACATGATGTTTTTGTGTAAAATAGTAGTATGCACACAATATTAGAGTTAAACTTGTGTTACTTGAAACGCATCTATCTGATGCCCCTTGGTCTACAGTGTCATTGTAGAGAATTCTTGTCTTGTTTTGCACATCGTTATCTCCTCTCAAGCATTAGCGATCCCGGATCTGTGAATCTTCAAACTCTAACAACATATACATATGAACAACTAAAACAAATATGTTAATGTTTCCGTTTATTACTCCCAACCCAAGAACCGACTTACGCCTCTTAAAACAAATAGACCTAAGTTTGCAGGAACAGAAATCAAAACATTATACTTAAAAAATTTATCAGACCATATAAAGAAATTTGTTGCATTATATCTTTCGATAGAGGCAAACCTTCTGTCAAATACATATATAAGTAAAAGCATGCTTGAAGAATATATATTATCCTACATATACAAAAAGGAGTTGAGGGAATAGTGCTAGGCAGCTTGCCTGGCACTTCCCTATTGGACCAACCCGTTTTTAATTTAATTTTACTCCCAGCATAAAATTACGGTTTCGTCCTTTGCTTAAAATTACGTTTTTGCCCCTAATTCAAAATAAAATTATAGTTTTGCCCCGGCTCAAAATTTACGCTTTTGCCCTCCCATTTCTAATTCTACTCCCACTTTAAATTTACGGTTTCGCCCTCCGTCTAAAATTACGCTTTTGCCCCCCTTCAAAATAAAAATATGTTTCTGCCCCTAGCTCGAAATTTCGATTTTGCCCCCAAATAAAAATTACGTTTTTGCCAACAGTTCAAAATAAAATTATGTTTTCCCCCATAGCTCAAAATTATGATTTTGCCCTCAGTTTAAAATTATGATTTCGCCACCAGTTCAAAATATTTTTACGATTTTGCCCTCTGTTCAAAATTATGATTTTGCTCCCATTTCAAAAATTACGATTTCTCCCCCAGTCAAAAATTATGATCTTGCCATCGTTTTACTTTTTCTTTTTTGCAAGACTATAGTACTGTTTTATTTTGCTTGGTTGACTCAATGCAACTTTTATTGTGTCAAGCAGTTGTCTAACACTCGCTCATTGGTCCTGACAAATTAGTATTTTACCCCAGCTCAAAATGACAGACCTGTTATTGTTTTAATTTTTTTAGCAAACCTATGGTAGTGTTTTCGTTTAATTGGTTGTCTCGATGTATTTTTTTAGATCGTGTTATAAGTAGTATGTACAAGTAACCTAAATACATACATACATACATACATGTTATGAAACTAAGAAATATTTGATTTAACGCACTGCAACGCGAGCGGGCATAGGTGTAATTTTTATTCGTTCAGGCATGCCTGGTACATGCTCATTTGTCCTGAAAAATTACAATTTTGCTCCCAGTTTAAAATTATAGTCTTTCTATCGTTTTAGTTTTTTTAGTAAAAGTATGGTAGTGTTTTTGTTTTAATTGGTTGACTCGATGTAATTTTTTTTGAGATCGTGTTATGAGTAGTATGTACAAGTAACCGAAACACAGACATACATGTTATGAGAGAAAAATATTCGGTTTATTACCCCGCAACGCGGGCGGGGCAAAAACTAGTTAGATACATTTTGAGAATGGAAACAATATATTTGAAAAGTGACTAAACTAAATCATCATTATTCTATTATCTTGAGGGAAGGTTAAGGTTAGACCATGGGGTATGGTGGGGCTTGGGTTGGGCATTGGTTGACATGTGGAATGGGAAAAAAAACCCACGCCCATGGGGTATGGTGGGGCTTGGGTTGGGGGCATGAGTTGACACATGGCCATTGAGAGCCCGCCATGTCACCTTGCAAGCCCGCCCCACGCCCGGCTTCAAACCCACGCCAAAGGGGCCACGCCCAAACCGAAGCCCCAACCCAAGCCCCTGGGGTGGTGGCTTGGACGTTTTCCCCCAACCCAAGCCCCAAGCCCCATACCCCATGGCCTTAGGTTAATAAAAATGATCAAATTCCAGATTTAACAGTTAAGTGACTGTTTTTTTACAATGACCCAGACTCAGCAAGCAAACTGCTAAACTTGGAATATTTATTAAAAAATAGTTGTTTCGTCATCCATTTTTGTCTGTAGCATATGTCAAATGGGTCAAAAAAAATTTAAAAGTGATTAAAAATATGTTAGAATAGATATAAAGTTGCTCTAAAGAACACAATGTAACAACCCGCACTTTCGTGCGTGGTTACTACTCGATATACTCGTTACGCCTAGCACCAGAGATTCGGATCATAATGTAACTATATCGCATACATCGCTATTCGAAGGATAATCGCATATTTTCGCAATATATTATAGCTACATCACATCACAAACACAAACACTCACGATGACATTGAGTGAGGACCTATTCTACCCTCCTCGGTGGCCGTGATGTGTCGAAACACAAACAATTAACGCTAACAAAGACTTTCGGGTGAGTGCTATAGCTCCAGTCATCGTGACGATGATGACAATACGAGTGAGTGGTACCCCGTCAGTCATTGTGGCACAAAGCACAATAACGTTCACGATGACATCGAGAAAGGACCTATACTACCCTCCTTGATGGCCGTGACACGTCGTTAATAATCGCATACTCGAAACGAAAACCGATTGTTATATCGAAACTTTGGAATATGGATACGTAAATACGACCCCTAGTGATATATATATACATATATAATAACAATATAAATTAATTATAGAAAGCACGTACTTCATAAACTATCGCAACGCTAAAAAACGAAGAAAATCACCGCGCCGGAGTGGCCATCCGGATGGACAGCCTCATCCGAACGGATAGCCATCCGAACGGATGGGCCATCCGAACGGATGGGCCATCCGACCCAAAACCACTTCAGCCTCCATTTTGCCTATAAATAGCATGTCACATCACTGTTCAAGTGATGTGAGAGCTCCCACTCGACCAAGCACTCTCTAGGACCCTTTTCTCTCGATTCCACGCGATTCCGGTAAGATTTCAACCTAAGAACTTGTACTTCTATGATCTACACTCAATTCTACATCATTCTGTCTTTCGAAACTCAATTTCTAACTGTGAAATCTACTGATTTGAGGTGTTTTAAGGTGATGTCACCAAGAGTTCATATGAACTTCAGGTTGTGACCTCAACCCACCATAAACGACTCAGATCTGGGTGATTTCCACATGTTTTGATAACAAATCTCACCTAAATCTATGTATTTAACCAAGGAACCGTGCGATTTCGAGATAACCACGAGGAACCGTCAAGAACGGCCAGATCTGATGGAACGGGGTGATTCCCGGCCGTTAGAACGGGTCGGAACTGATGGAATTTTAAGTGTTAGTACGAAATTACACTGTCCCAGTAAAACCGCACGTATTTCTTCCGAAAACACTCGAAAACAGTTGATCGGGACGCTAAAACAGACGTGTTATCCGACCAGACAACATGTCATCCGAACGGACCACATGCCATCCGATCGGATAGCATGTCATCCGACCGGACCAGCTCATCCGACCCATGACTGCCATCCGACCGGACCAGCTCATCCGACCCATGACTGCCATCCGACCGGACCAGCTCATCCGACCCATTATTGTCATCCGATCCATGTCTCATCTGATCGGATGAGCCCATCCGAACGGATGAGCACCATCCGACCAGATAACTGACTTTTCGATGCTATTCTCGCTTAACCGTACATCGTTTACTAAATCCTTCAATGATTAACGCAGACGTACTCGCAACCGACCCAATCAAGTTGTATTCTCGCTAAATACGCACTGTGAGTATACTTGAACCCTTTTTAATCGCATTTTGGGTGTAACATACGTTTCTAGCAAATCGAACTTATCAAATGAATTATTCAATCAATCGAATTATCACTTGCGCATAACTGTTATGCATAGACATACGTGATGCTAGTTGCATATGTGCTAGGGCTTATACTCGCGACGTCCCACCACGACTAGTATAGTACTATTGCACCCGACGGGGTCTAGTTTGCCATCGCATATTCGAGCATCGAGGACTTAGTTGGTAGTATCAGTCTTGTGAGTATATATGTCGTGTGTTACGTTTATGCATGTGGAAATTCGCAACACTTTTTGTCTATTACGCTATACATATCAAACCTGTATACTCGCCAATACTTCTGTATTGACAAATATTTTAACATATGTTGCAGGTTAGACCGCAGGCTATATCAAATCAAGCTAGGAAGTCTAGAAACTCAACTAAAATCTAGGTTGTCGGATTTGTATTGTTTGAGAGGACAAGAAATCTGTGATAACTTATGTGATTGTATTGTTTGTTAGTATGGGATAACGAATGTATTAAATATTGTCGCAATATAGTTGTTATGGATTCTCTTGAGCAATCTGATTCGCCTAGTGCCGCGCCCCGATGATTCCGCCATCGGTTGGGGTGTGACAGATTGGTATCAGAGCCATAACTATAGGGAATTAGGCAAGACTCGACCTAGTCCGGGTCGACGTCTTAGAAATTGACCTAGTCTATAGTCTAAGTACCAACAGGCCGACTCGTACGAACCCAGTAGGGTTTGTATCGAGCCTACTTGATACTCTCGATCGAAATTGCTAAAAGCTACAACTTTGTGTGAACACGCGCACTACAGCTTCACACGAAGGAACCTTTCCTAAGGCCGGAATATTACTTAGCCTTCCCTAAGGCTGACACAATACACGTGTTTTCAAAAATACTCGCATAACAAAACCGAGTGATCCAATCGAGATCAGGTGTTAAAACCAAGAACTCTCGATAGGATTGCTCACTCAGTGCATTTTTCTAGCACGAGAACCTTTCATCGAGTTAGGAGTGACATCCACATCTCGACGAAAATCTCCATTTCAAAATCTAGTGGAACTCACGAATTTATTCGAAGAGCATAACCACGATTAGGAACAAGGTTGTTAAGCCAGGGGTGAAACCCGTACCTTAATAAGCCGTTCCACTCTCTACAAACTGGTTTTCAAAAAGCTCTCACCAAGGGCTCGACTATCACGATAACTCGAGCCACGCGACGACTAGGAAGACGAGTGCCATGAGCTGCATCCCAGTGGAAGCATAGAGTCTTCTAGGTCAACGCGCACGCACGAACTTGTCAGGTATAGTTGGGTTACCTTGGGTAGTCGACGCCTAAACACCCAAGGCACTCTATCGTACGAACCGCCGATTTTGCAAATGGTTGGAACTTATTTACATTTTGAAACTTTACGCTTTATCGATTTCTCGATTTAACGTTTTTCACTCCCTGCTTTATAAACGCACAAATTGCACAGCCATCGCAATCTAAAACGAAACCCGAATGTTCGCAACAAAACTAATGCATAATCTATCGCCTTCGCTCTCGTCTTCTCACCTCGACGCGTCCTCGCATATTCTAAATCAACCTGTATGTGTATGATTACGAATTACAATTATATAAATACATATAACTACGTATAAACAACAAGTCATTATGTGAGAACTTAGGAATTTCGTGTCTCCTATGTGACTCCTATGTGATTCGCATTACTATTATACTATCGCATCAAGTTTTGAACGCGCTCAATCGCATCGCAAAACTCAAAAAAATCATTATGATCGAATCTCACTCCAAGTCTCTTCCTGTCTAGATGCCTTCCAACGACTCTACCTCGAGACGAACAGCTAGGAGAAGAGCCAAACGAAGCGCCGATAAGAGGATTGCATCACTTGTGACCAAAGAAGTGGTTAAGCTCATTCCTCAAATCGCCGCTCGAGTGCACTCTCTCAGCAACTCTCGAGCCCCGGAAGACTCCAAGACGGAAGCGCCGAAATCTCATTTTCTTTACAAATACTTCAAAGCCTGTGACCTGATGGAATTCACGGGTGAAGGAGGTGCGACTCAACTACTCCAGTGGTTTAACTCTATCGAAGTTACCTTTCGTCAAAGTGGGTGTCCCGATAGTTTCCGTAGTACTTGCGCTACCGGAGTATTTCAATCACGAGCACTCAACTGGTGGACCGCTGAACGTAACAAACGTGGAATCTCCGCAGCTTACGCTCTCTCTTGGGATGAGCTGAAAGAACTCATGAAGAAATAGTACTGTCCCCCTCGCGAAATTCAGAAGCTGGAAGACGAATTCTGGAAAATCAAGCAAGTCAAAAGTGACAACGCTGGCTACACCGCAAGGTTCAAACAGCTTAGCATAATCTGCCCAAGTCAAGTCAACACTTCAGAAAAAGCCATTTCGAAGTACATTCGCGGCTTGCCTGAGTGTGTGGGTGATTTTGTCGAAGCTGCAAGACCTGCTACCATCGAAGAAACCTACCGCTTAGCCGCAGAAATCAACAACAAACGACTCATGGAAGGGTTCTTCTCCAAGAATCCTGTCAAGCAAGCTTATCAAGCAATCGCCATTAATCCTTCAGGCGATCCTGCTGACGATTCTCCTGACGAATCTGCTGACGATTCTCCTGACGAATCTGCTGACGATTCTCCTGACGAATCTGCTGACGATTCTCCTGAAGAATCTGCTGACGATTCTTCCGACGAATCTGCTGACGATTCTTCTGACGAATCTGCTGGCGATTCTTCTGACAAATCTGCCAACGATCCTATTAACAAATCTGCCGACGGATCTTCCGACAAATCGGCCAAAGATTCTGCAAGTGAGTCTTCAGACGAATCCTCCAACGACGACACCTCTTCGCAAGACACCGACAAACCCAGTCGCAAACGAAAGACTTCAAGCCCGAACTCCTCAACAACCGAGCTGCTGCAGCCGAAACCTCTTCAAACAGTCCCGGTGTTTCCAAAACGAGCTTACACTGGAGTTCATCTTCAGTGTTAGTCATGCACCTGTCATCACCCAGTTGGGGCTGACTGTCGCTATTGCAGTAACTGCAACCGTTACGGTCACTTCACCCGCAACTGCCGCATCGAACCGCGAACTTGAGTACAACAACAACAGCTCCAGCAAAAGTCTTCAGCATCAAGCACCTAGCAAGCGTAGGACAAAGTTGTAATGATACGATTTTTGACGTTAATTTCTAAGTTTTGAACCTACTCTATTACTCGATGTTGCCACTATGCGTAACATTAACTCTCGTTTTCGTTTTCTCTCTCGCACTCTAGTCGTCGCACTTAAACTAGATTCACACACATACTATATACTATATCACGAAATAATGAGTTTTACCCTCAGTACCCTCTTAGAATGAGGTACGATAAACGTGCAAGGAACGATTAATCACGGGTGCACACGGGATTATTTGGGGCAGTGCACAGAGATCGTAGTAAATTCTAAGGTGCCATAAGTGTTACGACGAAGTATGACACCAAACCACGGGATCTAAGTAGTAGGGGTCAAGCAAGGTGTGCTTTATCATACTACCGAAGTTCCGTGAAGAAAGTGCCACGTGGAGTTGAACGTTACTAGACCTATTATACTATTGTGATTATTTTCAACACACTACACTCAATCGCAAGGCGTAACAAACCGTATCATCGCGAGACTTGTCGTAAGTCTGCAAACGCAGTGCAATCGCCTCATCGATGGACTCTGGAGAGTCTACCCCCGCAGGGCAATTGTATCGACGCAGGACTGGTCGTAAGTCTGTCGCGATCAATCTCATCAAGTACATAAACGCTCACGATATTGTTGAGTGAGGACCTATTCTACCCTCCTCGATAACCATGATGCGTCGCAACGTAACGTTAAGCTTATTCGAAACAGAACTCGGCAAATCGCGATCGCTTATCATGTGTAACTCGCAATCTCTATCGCTTATTATGTGAATCTATATCGCTTGCTGTGTATCAATCCATCGCTATCGCCTACCGTTATCTGAGTGTTTGTGTTAAGTTAGCACACATGACCTCGCTTCACCAGATGAAGCTCATATGGATAAAGCAAGGTGTTTTAGTCATATCAGCGAGCTTTCATGGAAAAAGGCCATGTGGGGTCTGATGTTAGTTAAACTCTGTGGTGTAATCAATCAAATCGAATCGCATAAATCGCGTATACCTCCATCGCTTGCCACGCAACAACTGCTGATTATCGTAATTTGTTTATCGCCGCCGTCATTACTAGTGTTGTGTTGTGTTATTCGCTTAATCATCAAGTCGCTTATCGCTTATCGTCTATAGTCTACCGCTTATTCGCGTATCGCGTACCGCTTATCGCTCGCTTGGTGTCACTACAAAAAAAGTGAGCAGTAGGGACTAAATTATCAGAGACTGATGTTTCAGTCTCACATATATCTTATCTGGGACTGATTTTCAGTTGCTGATAACATTGGGGACTAATGTTTACACAACACATTTTAGCGACTAATAGTCAGTCGCTGATATATAGGTGCCTTATTTGAGACTAAATTTCAGTCGCAAATATATTTCCTATATAATGAAATATGGTACAAATGTATTTGAAACTATTCTTCAGTCTCTAGTATAAAAGAAATGTATTTGGGACTGAAAATATTCTGTCTTGAATGCCTTTTGATATAGGAAATGTTCAACGACTAATTTTCACTCTCTAGTTATGAAACCTATCGACCGTTAGTAATTGTCGAAACAAGGAAATTCAATAATAAATTGTTCAAAAGGTATATGCATTATAAGTTTAACATAATACATAATATGTCCAGGTCAAGTCTAACAAAATTGCACAAAAGAAGTTCAAATTTCATAAAATACAAAAAAAAAAAAAAAAAAAAAAACGTTTGCTAGCATCCAAATCAACTTGCACCGGCATCGTAGCAACAACTTGTTTATGCCCAAGTAACACAAGCCTCTAAAATAAGTTCCTTCGAAATCCATCCTTATCGCATGTCTGAAAGATATTATCGTCAAATTAGTTAACCCGTTAAGACATAATTGCTTAAAAATTACAAGAATTTGTAAATTTCGAGTATTAAACTATTAATATTCAACAGAAACTTAAAATAGTTTTTTTTGAGTTTAATAGGTCGTGTTCATGTAAAACCGCAAAGGACCACTAATTATGAAACCCGAAAAAGCCTACCAAAAAACAAGTGTTAACAAAAAAAACAACCAAAAATGAAACATCATACATTTTAAGCCAATTGCTTGACTCAACTTATACATACTTAAATGAGCTAAAATTCACCTTAGATTACAGTAAATTTCCTTAAAAAAATACCTGAAATAAGACATATGCCTTTATCAATGAATCCAAACTGAACCAGAACGGATGATGTACTAGCCAAATTCGACAAAACTCTATTGAATACTACATGTGTTCCCATCCCTAGTAAACTGAACTGAGACGACATCCTCGGAAACCTTAATTCGATAACATAAACAGATACAAACTCTAACAAATAAAGTTCCATCCTTTGTAGTTATCTAATACTGAATGTCTTACACCAATAAACTAAGATTAAAATCTCAACAGAAACCTAGATTTATAGCTAAAAATTAGACCTGGCAAACGGGTCGGGTTGGGTTGGGTCGGGTCATGGGTCAAAACGGGTCCGGGTCGAAACGGGTCAATTAAAAAAAGGGTTGTTTTGGTTCGGTTCGAAACGGGTTCGGGTCAAAACAGGTTCGGGTCGGAATGGGTTCGGGTCGGAACGGGTTGGGGTCAGAACGGGTTTCGGGTCGGGTCGGGTTGGTTAAAAAAATTTTAAAAAAAGTGATTGTACACCAAGGACATTAACTGGCTATACAGTGCCTTCACTAACTCAATTCACCCAACACGGAGAAGTTGATCATTTTATTGTCTGTGAACATTTTACTCCATGAAGTCTTTTGAATAGTTGCATCTATAAAATCTTGTTGTCATCAAAACGACATTTTTACCCTTTGAATTAACAATGGTAAATTATTATATTATCATTTCTGGACAATGGGATTATCATCTAATTATATTCAGGTTTAACAGGGTGTCGTGCACTAACATAACAAAAATGATAATATAATAATAATACAGTGCCTTCAGAAACTTGTTGGTTCTTTCTTCTCACCAGATCCCAAGTGAGCAACAACAAAGCAGAAGCTTCTTCCTTCGATCTCCATGCTAACCGATACTGACCGGCTTTCGGAGTGGGGTCAGAATGGGTTTCGGGTCGGGTATGGGTCGAAACGGTTCGCGTCGTAACGCTACGCGTCGAAACGGTACTGGTCGAAACGGTTCGATTCGAAACGGCACTACTTCTAACTAATTTGATCCTACCTATCAATTCATCAAAAACCTCAGATTTTGATAATAATAAATCTATGAAGCAACGTGATTAACACGCTATTCGTAAATAACCCTAAATTAAATTAAATTTCTTATTCATCCTTGTTTTATAATTTATAGCCTTACCTTTTAGTTATGGTTTATTACCAAACCAAGCAATACCAGACTCAGATACAAAACCCAAAAACTTTAAAAACTTTAAAAACAAGGACAGAAGACCGGACCTGCAGTAGGAGGCAATCAATCTGGATATCGTTTTTAGAACACGGTTCAATGTGAAGACTTGCAGCAAACTCTAAAACTTATAAATGCCCAAAATACCCCTGAAATTCATTGAAAAATTTACAGCAAACTCTAAAGTAAAAGACTGGTAAGTTGACTTTTTTTTATCAGTATGCATATTTGTAACTTAAAACTCATTGAGTTGAATTAAGTTTTTGAGATAATTTGTTGAAATTTTAACAGAGTATTATTCTTCTATTCAGATTACACATATAATAAAACATAACAAATGTATATATATAATAGAAAAATCACATCCTAATTCACAAATCTGAACCCAAAACACAAATGTGATCGAAAGTCGTTGAAATCTGAACAATACCTGAAGAAGCAAAAGTGATGGCCGTTGAAAGCAGCAGCTATTGATGATCGAAAGCCATTGAAAGCTGTTGAAGATCGAAATTCAGAACTGGATGAATGATTACAGGTTTTTATGATCGATAAATTAACTGCCGTAATTAATAGGTATTAGAGTTTATGATCAATTAATTTGGATTGGGCCTTTTTTACCAACAATCCAAGATTCGTCTATCATGTTTTATATATAAAAGATCAGCCTCATTTATTAAAACAAATAACCTGGTCTATTGGTTATCCTCGTTTGTTCTAGGGCTTGTAACATTGGTGTCTGGTGTTCGAATCCCCCTCCCCCAATTCATAACTAAAGGTTTTTTTTTTCCTTTTTTTCATGTTTTTAGATAGCTTTGTTACTTTAGTTCTTTTTTTAGTTAATAAACAAATTTTGGAATGAAAACTTATCATCTTTCATTTTTTTAACGTTTTATATTACGACGTAAAACTGAGCCGCCACAAAAAAATTTTTTCAATTAAGCACCCACGCCGCACGACGTGTTTTTAATCTATATTTCAATTAGCATAGCCAAGCCGCCCCAACGCGGCCGACATACAACTACTATTTTATATTGTTAATGGTGAGAACAAGGTTTGTTAGGCTTATTGGATCGTGAGCTAAGTTTGACCAAAATAAACATCTAAAGCGGTTAAGTGGAACCGAGTTAGACCTGATTATGTGGTTAAATGGAACAGATGGACTCCGAAGAAGGTTTGTATTGTTGCTTGGCGTGCTCACAAAGAGTGACTCCCAACCCCTGTCGCGTTGTCTCAAAGGGGTGTAGCGGTACAATCGTTGGAGTGTGTCATATGTGGGGAGTATAAAGCGAACACCTACTCCTTCGACCAAACGGTTCGGAGTGTCTTTGCATTTAGTCTTAAAGATATCCTTGATTTCCATTTAGTCTATCTAGACTCTTTAAAAATGTGGCTATTTCTTATTTAGATATGAGGGTGGAGCCTACATGATGGTCATTAAGGCCATGTGTAGTCATAAAGCCCATTTGCGGGCGTTATGCGACACGTGTCGTGCCACATCACACAGGGGCGTTTTATCACTAGAGTCCGTAGTCATAAAGCCCATACCTCATCATTACTCAATTAATTAATAACCCCTCAATTATACATACATATGTATGTATATATATATATATATATATGTATATATGTGTGTGTATGTGTGAGTGGGGGGAAAGGTTTGCAAATCCTTCACGCCGTTATGAACATAGCGCTGGCAAGATTTCAACCCCCCAAAACGCCCCCCGTAGTGGTGTTCAGGGGCGCTATGGGGCTTTATAGTGAGAGATGGCTCTATGTAGATCTCCATTACACATAACCTCATAGGCAGTTGAGGTTGTTTATGGTCATGTAGAACCATTTATGATCAAGTTCGGCATTATTGGTGGGTCCAACTCGACTCGAAACCAAAAAAACATATATTCTATCTACGGGTGCTAAACAGGTCGTGTTTGTGGGTTGGTGGGTCCAACTCGACCCGAACCCAAAATTCATGTCAGACACATGAACCCGAATACGACACGAATATTTGCGGGTTGACTTAAACACGGGCCGTTTAACCCAAATCTTATGTCAATTTCTCTTTTAAATATAATTATTGCATAAATGCCTAACCAACTTAACTTATGACGTAAATACAAATTAGACAAAATGAAATATAATAAAAATTCTTTAAATAGGTCAATCTGTCAACCCGCAAGGTTCGACACCGAGCCAACCCATTTAGCTAAACGGGTTTCCGGGTTCAACCTGACACTGACCTGAGCCCGTTTAGACTAAACCCAAACCCTTAAATTTCTTGTGAAGTTTGTGCCGTGTCAAAAATCCGTACTCCTAATTTTATCAACACTTACATTTAACTTCATTAATAAATAGAAATTAATAATATATATTGTTATAATTTGAAAATCCTTAAATTGAAACCATAGGATAACACCTTTAATTTTATTTGATGTGTACCGTGAATTCTATACCTCACGAATCATTAACTCATAAATTAACACATTATATTCATCAAAAAATCCTTAAGTTTTTAGGATTTTGTAGCAGCGGGAATCCTTAAAAAAAGAGGGCGGGAATTATCAAAAAATTAGGGCTCACGAATCACAAAATCACTGAAGAATCGGGATTTCATTCCATTTAATCCCTTGATTGAAGTCGCATAATGAATATCGACGATTATGTTGCCATCGAGTTCTTAACTGTTGCGAAGCATCACCCGGAAGTCACCTTCTACGTTATTGATCTTCGTGCCTGCACTGTTTCGCTGCCACAAGGATCGACGGAAAATTAGAGTTACACTATCGATTACTCGGATTCGCAAAACAAGGTAATAATGAACCCCTTTTAGAATTGTTCGTATGAAATTGGCACACAAGGTTTTGATTGTTTGAATATAGAACTGCGCTTTATAATCTTAGTTTATACTCGATGAAACAAATACGAGTTTTTTGCTGCTATAGTGTTGTTTTTGAATGATGATCACAACTTATGCTGGTTTCAAAAATATTGCACAAATAGATGAAGTTTTATTTGAAAGAATTTGTATAAATACATAGCACCGAATTATATCAAAAAATCATGAAGTTTAGTGCACAGGGGTATCAGTTTGCTTACCAAACTGAGTGGTTAACTTTACGAAACATTAAGGTCATGGGGTATGGTGGGGCTTGGGTTGGGGCATTTATTGACACGTGGAATGGCAAATTCAAACCCACGCCCATGGGGTATGATGGGGCTTGGGTTGGGGGCTTGGGTTGGTGGCATGAGTTTGGTTTGGCCATTGAGAGCCCTCCATGTCACCTACTAGCCCGCCCCACGCCCGGCTTCAAACCAACGCCTCAAGGGCCACGCCCAAACCCAAACCCCCGGGGTGGTGGCTTGGGCGTTTTCAGCCAACCCACGCCCCAACCCAAGCCCCATACCCCATAGCCTAAATTTGGCCTCCCTGTGTAAAAGAAGCAATGCTCGAAATAAAACATAATATTTTCGGATTTTTCAAAAGGTTACAATATTGAATAATTACCTAACAGAAAGTGAGAACTACACAGAAGCTTGGATAAATAAAAATCCAAATTACACAAAGAGGTACTAGAATCAACCACATCATATTCATATTTCATATGTGCGTAAATACAAGTAAAATTTCGGTCAAAATAACTATACTAACTAACATCCTTGCCTTTTGTTAGTTGTGACCAATAACAGCAACATGATTCACTTTTAGTTGTGTAATGTATAAATCTTTGTTAATTGACTATCAATTTCCTTGTAGTACAATGTGGATGTTTGTGTTACTCATGATGGTCCTTACAAGAACAAGGTCTGAAGATGATTCTCGAGTACTTACAACTCAATCAACAGCCGAGGGAAGTGCATCTGCTAGATTGTCGCGCCCGAACCGCAGACGCAAGCGTATTTCGACCAACACCGGAACTACCGGTACATTCAACTCTTTGAAATTAATTTGACCAAAATAATCCTACGAGACAATGTTTATTAAGTAGATTATGTATTAATTAAGTATTGTTTTCAACTCAAGTGTCATGATACTACTGTTGATAACGTTAGAATTGTAATTTTGTCATACATGAACTAGTTATTATTTAAATCGTATTTTACATGCAGAACAACCAGCTGATACAGAACAACAATCTGTTGATCCACCAAAGAGGCGCGGTCCGAATTTAAATCTTAGCGTCAATAGGATTCTAAAGGATTTGCCCGAGGGTTCTAAAATCCCTTTGAGAATGGATGAGCATACAATATCCTTTATTGGGACCTCAGCAACAGACTTTGCGACCGATTGTGGAATCATTATGCGCAATTTTTGCCCGATGAACTATCACACATGGGAATCAGTACCGGAAGATGCGAAAACCTTGATGTATGAGAAATTAGAAGTAAGTTGTATTATTTTTACTTTTAAATATTTAGAAGCTATTATGATGTTACATTTTCATTTCTATCATTAACAATGTATTCGATTCGATGTAGGGAAAATTCGAGTTATTGCGAACAAATACCATTTTTATGGAGTATGTGAATGCTCGACTACATGCCCAGTGGAAACGCACCCGAGGTAAATGGAGTGAACATTGGAAGAAGAACGGAGGGAAAACCAATCCGCAGCTAGCAAGATCTAAAAGGAAATCTGATTGCCCGATTCAAGAATGGAATCATTTGTGCGACTATTGGGAGTTAGAAAAAACTAAGGTATGCTATTTTTTTTACAAATCCAATACATATACGTGAATTTGATGAGTTTTGTTTGGTTATTGTTATGATATTAGTGCTTGAATGACGTTTTTTATTATTTATAGAAATATAGTGATAAGATGGAAGCTAATAGAGCAAAACAA
Source organism: Helianthus tuberosus (assembly GCA_030545235.1). Lineage (NCBI taxonomy): Eukaryota > Viridiplantae > Streptophyta > Magnoliopsida > Asterales > Asteraceae > Helianthus > Helianthus tuberosus. The sequence continues at coordinate 5,893,005 of CM060381.1, read as the reverse complement.
GTTAATATAAGCAGAGGGGGCTCTCGGTCGATAGCTAATCATACATTTCAAATGGTAAGATTTAGACTTTCGACTCATAGTGCAATATATTATTGATGTTAACGTAGTAGTAGAATTTGATGAGTTTTTCTTAGGCTTATATCTGTTATAAAAAGATTGATTTTACTCTTTTCAGAATAAATCTAATCTTCATTAATATAATTTTTATAATGTTAGATAAATCCCGAGACTCAGATGCCGCCTAGCCCGTTAGAACTTTATCACAAGCTGCATTTCAATGCCACGAAACAAGGATGGCTAAATGAAAATTCACGTATTGAATATGTAAGCATCTTCTAGTTAAAAACTTTTGATTGTGATTTTTTTGTCCAATATATATTCCGCGTTGCTACTAGTTTTAAATACTATTCTCTTACCTTCTATTATGATAGGAAAACATCATTGCACATAAGCAGGCAGCCTTGGATGAATTAAATTCTAAAGGAATAACAATTACCACTACTATGGAGCATCAACTTGAGAAAGAAGCCATAAAAAGTGTTTGTGGTAGGAAGAAAACAATACAATCAGCATGGGAGGTTGGTGTTGGGGCCGTGTTGAGGAAAAAAGATAGTTGGATGAAATCGGTAGCTGAATCATCTCAACGAGACTCAAGTGAGAACGAAAGTCTGAGAAATAAGGTTATTGCACTCGAGGCGAAACAGAAACGAGATAAGGAGAAATATGAAAGAATGTTTGAGTTCATTGGCACAAAGTTTCCAGACTTTGAAAGCACAATACCCATAGATGCAAGTGATGAAGCTGTTAGTGATAATACAATTTAGGTAGTTAGTTATGATGTTCATTATCTTTTTTTATCTAGTACTCTTTTAAACTTTAGAACCGATTATTTGGTGTTATTTTGTTTGGTTATTGTTATGATATTAGTGCTTGAATGTATTAGATTTTTGGGAAGCAAAAGGCAAATTTATGAATTATATTACTGTAATTTAGTAACTGTATTTTAATATATAAACTAAAAAAATAGTCATCGCAAAACATATTAGAGACTGATTTTCAGACCCCTAAATAAATATATTAGAGACTGAACATGAATGTTATCTTAGACTGATTATTAGACTCCACAAGTACATATTAGAAACTAAAATAACATAGTATCGGATACTAATTTTTAGTCACTAAACTTGCCATATTAACGACTGAAATCGAGTCGTACCTGGGACAAATTCTCAGTCTTTAAAACAGTTTATTGCAGACTAATTTGATACGGAATCATGATGTAATGAAACCAATAGGGACTATATATACTTGTTTAGATAACTAATTTTCAGTCCCTAAAGTTACACAGAGGGACTGAAATATCATAGTATCTGAGACTGATTTGCAGTCATTGAAGATATGTTTTAGGGACTAAAATGATGTGGTACCAGGGCCAAATTAAGGACTGAACTTTTATGCATCGGAGACTGACTGTTAGTACCTGATGGTTTCATACAATGGGGACTGATTTTCAGTTACTAAAACCACTATTAAGGACTAGGTATCTGGTACTGACTGGGGACTGGCATATCAGTCCCTGAAAACCATTAGGAACTGATTAGGGAGCATCAAAGACTGATTTTTTAGTCCCGAATGCCGATCTTTTTTGTAGTGTGTTCATTGCAGTCTGTGTGGTATTAGTACACATGACACCGCTCCACGAGGCAAAACTAACCTGGTTAAACATAGTGTTTCGTCATGTTAGCAAACTCTCGTGGAAACGTGCCATGTGGGTTTAATGTGGAATCAAATCGAAAACGCGCTATTCACTTATCGCTTATCGCTCGACGCCTACCCAGACACGACACATAAATGTTTTGTGCCATCAGGCTACTCGCGCACGCTGTTGTAGCTACGTTCGCAATTTAACTCGCCGGCTTAACCTATTCGATTCCATCTTATACTCGGTTTGACTTTCTATCGATTGGACCGAGTGAGCGCAATTCTATCCGTGTCATAACGGCACACCTGACACCGCCTCACGAAACAGAAGTAATATGGGCAAAGCATGGTGGATACGCCACTGGTACTTCCTATATATAAGTGTTTTAAACATATTAACAAACTTTCGTGGGAAAGTGCCAAGTGGGGCTCGGTGATTAACTACCTTCTGTACTATTAAAACTTATTTTTATAAAATTTTGATTTAAAACCGGTGGACAAGTGAAATTTTCTCACGACGTGGAGATAACATCGAATCAGCTTAACTCCGTGTCCAAGAAAAGTTTCATAAGTCCAGTTTTCCTTAAAGCCTTTACAACATCAAAACGAAATCCTTCTTAGGACATTGGTTCGACATCGAGTTCAGCTTGAACCCATGCCATAGGAGAGTTTTCGTAACCTCAGTTTTCATCTTCAAATTCCTTAAAATGTTTAAAACATAAACCTCCTGGCAACGTTGGCCAACATCAACTCACTTGACCTCACGTTAAGAGGAAATTTTTCAAGATTTCCATCCAAAATTCCTTTTGAGTATCTAAAAACGAACGTTTCTTGTAACGATTAGTTAACGATCGACTCAGTTAACCCTACGTCATGAGAAACCCTTCAAGTTCTTTAAAAGTTGCAATCTCATCGAACTAACGAATCTTTCGCGACACGAGGTACTTTGGAACGCCAACTCGTGGGATATTACTTTTGCCGTTTACGTCGCCTTCTCGCTATCGCAATCGATCTCTCTTGTTCGAAACGCTCTCGCTTATCAACTCACAGTCAAATAACTCGCTGAATCGCTATTTATGCAGGATCAACTCTCAAAAGTCTACATGTTGGATTAATTTCGGGACGAAATTTCCTAAAGCAGGGGAGACTGTAACAACCCGCACTTTCGTGTGTGGTTACTACTCGATATACTCGTTACGCCTAGCACCAGAGATTCGGATCATAATGTAACTATATCGCATACATCGCTATTCGAAGGATAATCGCATATTTTCGCAATTTATTATAGCTACATCACATCACAAACACAAACACTCACGATGACATTGAGTGAGGACCTATTCTACCCTCCACGGTGGACGTGATGTGTCGAAACACAAACAATTAACGCTAACAAAGACTCTCGGGTGAGTGCTATAGCTCAAGTCGTCGTGACGATAATGACAATACGAGTAAGTGGTACCCCGTCAGTCATTGTGGCACAAAGCACAATAACGTTCACGATGACATCGAGAAAGGACCTATACTACCCTCCTTGATGGCCGTGACACGTCGTTAATAATCGCATACTCGAAACGAAAACCGATTGTTATATCGAAACTTTGGAATATGGATACGTAAATACGACCCCTAGTGATATATATACATATATAATAACAATATAAATTAATTATAGAAAGCACGTACTTCATAAACTATCGCAACGCTCAAAAACGAAGAAAATCACAGTGCCGGAGTGGCCATCCGGATGGACAGCCTCATCCGAACGGATGAGCCATCCGACCCAAAACCACTTCAGCCTCCATTTTGCCTATAAATAGCATGTCACATCACTGTTCAAGTGATGTGACAGCTCCCACTCGACCAAGCACGCTCTAGGACCCTTTTCTCTCGATTCCACGCGATTCCGGTAAGATTTCAACCTAAGAACTTGTACTTCTATGATCTACACTCAATTCTACATCATTCTGTCTTTCGAAACTCAATTTCAAACCGTGAAATCTACTGATTTGAGGTGTTTTAAGGTGATGTCACCAAGAGTTCATATGAACTTCAGGTTGTGACCTCAACCCACCATAAATGACTCAGATCTGGGTGATTTCCACATGTTTTGATAACAAATCTCACCTAAATCTATGTATTTAACCAAGGAACCGTGCGATTTCGAGTTAACCATGAGGAACCGTCAAGAACGGCCAGATCTGATGGAACGGGGTGATTCCCGGCCGTTAGAACGGGTCGGAACTGATGGAATTTCAAGTGTTAGTACGAAATTATACTGTCCCAGTAACACCGCACGTATTTCTTCTGAAAACACTCGAAAACAGTTGACCAGGACGCTAAAACAGACGTGTTATCCGACCAGACAACATGTCATCCGAACGGACCACATGCCATCCGATCGGATAGCATGTCATCCGATCGGATAGCATGTCATCCGATCGGATAGCATGTCATCCGACCGGATGACCGCCATCCTACCGGACCAGCTCATCCGACCCATGACTGCCATCCGACCGGACCAGCTCATCCTACCCATGACTGCCATCCGACCGGACCAGCTCATCCGACCCATTACTGTCATCCGATCCATGTCTCATCCGATCAGATGAGCCCATCCGAACGGATGAGCACCATCCGACCAGATAACTGACTTTTCGATGCTATTCTCGCTTAACCGTACATCGTTTACTATATCCTTCAATGATTAACGCAGACGTACTCGCAACCGACCCAATCAAGTTGTATTCTCGCTAAATACGCACTGTGAGTATACTTGAACCTTTTTTAATCGCATTTTGGGTGTAACATACGTTTCTAGCAAATCAAACTTATCAAACGAATTATTCAATCAATCGAATTATCACTTGCGAATAAATGTTATGCATAGATATACGTGATGCTAGTTGTATATGTGCTAGGGCTTATACTTGCGACGTCCCACCACGACTAGTATAGTACTATTGCGCCCGACGGGGTCTAGTTTGCCATCGCATATTCGAGCATCGAGGACTTAGTTGGTAGTATCAGTCTTGTGAGTATATATGTCGTGTGTTACGTTTATGCATGTGGAAATTCGCAACACTTTTTGTCTATTACGCTATACATATCAAACCTGTATACTCGCCAATACTTCTGTATTGACAAATATTTTAACATATGTTGCAGGTTAGACCGCAGGCTATATCAAATCAAGCTAGGAAGTTTAGAAACTCAGGATTGCTGCAACAACTAGAAATGCCAGTTTGGAAATGGGAATTAATAACAATGGATTTTGTTACCAAATTACCCAAAACAAGAAAAGGTAATGATACAACCTGGGTGATTGTAGATAGGCTAACCAAGTCAGCTCATTTCTTACCAATGAAAGAAACTTTCAGCATGGAACAATTAGCTAAATTATATGTAAATGAAGTCGTTTCATTACATGGAATACCTTTATCAATCGTTTCTGACAGAGATAGTCGTTTTACCTCTCATTTTTGGGCAAGTTTCCAAAAAGCAATGGGAACCAAGTTGAATCTAAGCACAGCTTACCATCCTCAAACAGACAGACAAAGCGAAAGGATAATTCAGACAATGGAAGACATGCTTAGAGCTTGTGTAATTGATTTTGGTGGTAATTGGGACGATCACTTACCTTTAATAGAATTTTCTTATAATAACAGTTTTCACACAAGTATCAATGCTGCACCATTCGAAGCACTTTATGGATGAAAGTGCCGAACCCCAGTCTATTGGGCAGAAATTGGGGAAAAGCAACTATCTGGACCTAAGATAGTGCAAGAAACAACTGACAAGATCATTCAAGTCAAGGAACGACTAAAAACAGCGCGTGATCGACAGAAGAGCTATGCTGATACAGGCGCAAACCGTTGGAATTTCAAATAGGAGATAAAGTATTGTTAAAGGTCTCTCCTTGGAAAGGAGTAGTTAGATTCATCAAGAGGGGAAAGCTAAGTCCCAGGTATGTTGGACCTTTTGAGATTATTAGAAGAACATGACCTGTAGCTTATCAGCTACAACTACCAGAAGAAATGTCAGGAATACATGATATATTTCATGTATCTAATCTCAAGAAATGCTTAGCTGATGAATCACTTGTGGTACCTCTAAAGGATATAGAGGTAAATGAACAACTTAAATTTGTAGAAAGGCCTCTACAAATTGAAGACAGGAAAGTCAAGAACCTCAGACATAAAAGGTTAGTTCTGGTCAAAGTAAAGTGGGACTCCAAAAGAGGACCAGAGTATACATGGGAGCTTGAATCAGAAATGCAAAGGAAATATCCGCACCTATTCCAGTAGACCTCGAGGACGAGCTCTAAAACAAGGTGGGGAGGATATAACAACCCTAAACAGACACCCTCGTAATATTTCCAACACCCTAAAAATATTTAAAATATCCCAATATGTCTTAAAATACACCCCATACGCGAAAACGGGCCCCGAATACCTTAAATATTTTTAAAATTAATAAAAAATGGAAATTTGGGGTTTAGGCGGGCCTCGTAAGCCACCCTCTTAAGCTCACGCGGGCCGCAACAAGGTAATGGCTGGCACGATCATGGGCCGCCACGTGGCCCAACACCCGGCAACCCTAATCGATGACCCGGACAACCTAAACCCTACCCGTGCTACTACGTGGGCCGCGTAGCCCGTGGTCTATGTTTACACGGGCCCCGTAAAAGTCGAAATGGGGCCCTATAAGTAGCAGGCATCGGATCTTCAGTCCACTCGCTCATTTCTTTTCTTTCTAATCGAATTCTCACATAGTAGAAGCTATACTCGGGGTCTAATACCCCCTAAATAGCGAGGTTCTGCTCCGTTGTAAGTATCATAACCCCTGGATACGTATTAGATACTCTGCCCGATTGATCTAGGGTTCCGTAACGGCTGTCGTGGTTCTGCCCGACGTAGTCGTTGGAATGTCGTCTCGGGGAGGGTATTACTAATGTTAAAATGGGTTATTATACTAACACGTGTGCATTTGTGTAATGTATAGATTATTCCCAGGAAATCCTTACTGAAAACCTAAGACAGCAATGTGAGTAATCCTCTTTTTGTGTAAACCTTTTTGTGAGTAATCTCCTTTTTACAAATTGTTTTACAAAACCTTAAATATTTTACAATGCAATTTAGCAGTGATTGAGTCTTTGTAATTCTACAATTACTGTCGGTATGTTGGGGTTTTGTATACAAAATGTGAGATACGTTACCATTGGACAAAGAGTTAGCCAATGTGTAATATGACCCACCAGTCAGGATTGACAGTACTGAATGAGTAATTGGGTAGATGTAAACATTGTAATCGCTCTTAATACTGTTTAAATTAATAAAACTTTTCTTGATTGAACTGGGATTCACTCACCAGTATTTCCTACTGACAAAATGTTTTTAAACGCGTTTCAGGTAACACAATGTGAAAGCCAATTAGAAGCCAGTTGGACAGCACTGAAGGCTTGGAAAAGTGGCTATAAAAGTTACCTAAATAAAAGAATGCGTTTATTACAATAAAATGGGATTTATTCCTATAAATCAGTTTGTAATAAAAAAAAAACTTGGGTTTTATCCCAATGTGTTTACTTATATAAAATATGGTGTTTTACTCTGGTAAAATATTTCCTAACTACGATCCTGATGTAATTCCCGCTGCCAAATTAATTAACACCGATACCACCAACACTGAGTTCGCGGCCGCCCGTTCCCGGGACATATAGGGGGCGGGGGTTGCGCCAGCTTTGTCCTTATGTATTTCTTTTTAAATTGCTAAGCATCTAGATTTAAGATTAGAACTTATGGAGATGTTGATAGGTATGTCAAGTTTAATTTTAATTTGAAGTTTGTGTTTTTATATAATTTTACTTAGGTTTATTGGTTAATATTTTGTTTTTAGTCAGCCTATGTCTGAATTATTGGCAGAACACTAAAATTTATAGGGCTTCAAGTTATTCCCATATGCACTAGATTCTTCACTCAAGATTTGATGTTTTGAATTTTAATTTATGGGGTTTTTGTTCTTTAAGTGCATTCAGTTTTATTCCTTTAGGTATCTTGATACCAGATTTAATTAATTATATCTTCTTATTACTGTATATTAGTATTTGAGTATTTGGTTATTAGTCGAATTCAAATAATCAATTTTCTTCAACGTATTTGAGTATTTGGTTATAGTCGAATTTTTTATATGATTTTGATGTGCTTATTGTTCTTTCTTTATTGAAATCCGTTAAAATTAGTTAATGGAGTTGTTTAACAGAAACCGTAACCGAATTCATTTGCGGTTCGACTATGTATTTCTTTAATATGGTTCAATTCAGTTTTAGGCTACGACCGAATAAAAATCAAAATTGAATTAACCGATAATCAAACCCATGTGTTCTTAACATTATGTTGGTTATGAAAACAATCTAAAACTATTCTTTGTATTGAATTGTGTCTTTTGGTTAAGAAGTATGTCCCCAATTGGACATCTTGGGGGGGGGGGGGGGGGGGATATTGCACGGTCCTCCCAACCGCTGAAGTGATCCCACTCCACAAGCTAGCTTAGCCCCATAGCTACCTGGCGGTTAATACCCAACCGGAAGCGAATGCCTGGAGGATGTGCCTGCCAGGATTCGAACCCGGGTCCTCTGGGAAGAGGTGGGTGAGGCTGGCCACTGGGACACCCCAAGTGGTTAATTGGAAATCTTGGTGGAAAGTGGTGTAGTACTTTAACACCAAAAGGTCTAGAGTTCAAATGCTGCTGCAAAGATGCAATATTTGGGTTTTATTTGATTGCTATTAATAAGACTTTGCATTTATTGTGCTATGCATATGTGATTCAATTTAAACATGAATTTAGGGACGGTTCGTGTGTACAAAGAAACACATTTAAAATTATGATATGTTTTTGTTATGGTTCTACTACTGTTAGCTTGAACTAGCCAACAAAAATGATGTTTCAGCTCCTATTTTGAATGCCTTACCCAACATCACATGTGAACTTGATGTTTCAGCTCCTATTTTACAAACTGGAATTGTCGAAGATGATACATGTGATGCGTTCTTCCAAATCTTCTAAGCTCAAGTGACATCATATTTATGTCAGGAAGTGCATCATTTTAGATGAAGATATTGTAAATATATCATGATATGTTTGATATGTTATGATATTCTTGATCATTTTTTGTTTTATGCTTCGATATAGGTACTGAACTTTTTATATGCAACTTCCACAACAAAAAGGTTGACTGTTTTTTTCTTTTCTTTTCATACAATTAACTCACAAGTAGATTGTATATAGCTAGAATTATTAAGACACCTTAGAAAATGAACTTCAGATAAAACTAAAACATTTTTAATTGATGGTGGTTCATCGAATGAGCCTAACTTAAAACAATCTGATGAAACGTATATAAAATTACATTTATAATTTTTAGAATCTATTATTTTCTTTATTCTTATAGTATCAAGGTTTTAAAAGATATATTATTTTATTCTTTAGTATATAAAATTACATTTATTCAGTCCGTGTAACATACAGGATTGCAACCTAGTTAATTAATAATTAAATGATATTAAAATTGTGTTAAATTTTGTCACCAAGTTTAGCTACTACGTTTAACACTGTTAAAGTGGAATTAATTTAATTTGTGACGTTAGTCGATAAAAATGTACTTAAGGAACTTGTGATAAAACTCAAAATAATGTATATTATCACTAAATCTCACATTAGATAAAGTAATAAAATAATTAAAGATTATGTGGCAAGGTACGAAAGGAATGTCCTTTTTAGTGAAAAGTGAACAAATTAAAAGGGGAGTTTATGTAAATTCAATGAAAGTGATGGATTTAAATTGACTAATGGCCAAAATAAATGTTACTGAATTGTATCTTCTCTACTTTTGCATCTTCTGTGCCGTCTCCCATATCATCTGAAAATCCGATGAACACTTTCTTGATTCTTCTTTTCGTGTTTATCTTTTTTACCTGTAAATATGTAGTGTGGGCGGAGCTGGACGGTGGGCACAAGCCCACCCAACTCTATGCATGAATCCTCCACTGGTTTATGGTCGGTCAGAAAGAAAAACTATTTATGGTCGGTCATTTTGACCAAACGTGAGATGTTTTTGTCCCAAACTAAAAGAAGGGTTTGGTGTGAAGAATGACACGTCAACGGTCAGTATCTTTTATCACGTTTTGTAGGATAATACATAAGGCTGCACGGTGTGGGAACGTTTTGGGCCGTCCAGGAGCGGCGCCATTTCGGCACACCACCCCACTCGGGGCGTCCCCGTCCTCTCCATCACCCCTCCGACGGTTGTGCCGGTCCTCCTCTTTCTTCTTTATACACACATATACATGTACATACATATATATATATACGCATGTTAGGTTCGTTGGAGAAAAAAAAAAACTAAACACCGATACTCATAATCCGAGCGTTGTGGCGGGAATATTACGATTTGTAAGGCTCGGTTTCTAGGACTAAAAAAAAGTGCATTTACGATGGTTTCATTACACAAAAGTTGGATGTTGAAACTCAAAATAAAGTCGTGTTTATATTGATCGGAAACGATAAAATGAATAGTGATACCGGTTCTGATAATACCTATTCTAAAAAAACTAACGAACGAAAAGAAAATAAAACTATTAGGCCAAAACTGTATGCTATATAAAGTATACGGGCTAGATTGTAACTTGAGAAAAGAAAAACTACACAAAACAAGAACAAAAAGAAAGAAGATACACAAAAGGACAATCAATGACATAGTTTATTTATATATAACTACTAATATGACCCGCGCACGTATCGTAAATGTTGCGCAGATTAGTCCGAGTGTTATATCCGATTTTTTTTTTAAATAACCATATGAAAATGTTTCAATTGAAGTCAATGTTACCTATATAGTATTATGGTTAGATCAAAACGTAAAGTAAATCTTATACCGTATAATGATAACATATTATATACGACCCGACTAACTTAAATTTATATCTTCAACTAAAAGCTAAAATACTAAATTGAAGCCTACTAGAATAGGGTTTTAATTGAATTAACTATAACTTTTAATGAAGTCTCAGATAAAAACAACCTAATTTTGATTGGTTTTACATGTAAAAAGTGATGTTGATTAGGCTAGACGGTATGGGGGGTCGCCCCCCTCCGTCCTGGTCCGGCGCCGGTCCAATACCATCCCGCCCCCTCCCGGCTTCGTCCTTGGCGTCCTCTTCTGGACGTTGGGGACGCTCACAAGAAGACAAAAATTACTCCCCCCTCCTCTCTCACACACCTATAGATACAATATATACATATACATTTTAGGTTCATCGCTCATTTCCATACCTCCATCATCTTTGCCACATCCTCATGCTCATCCTACGTGGCGCTTACGTGACGGACCATCCTCCAAGGAAGGACCATCACCATACCGTGTAGCCTTATAATCCGAATGGTGTCCCTCACTTCATCCATTGATTCGTTTAGTTTAGAAGATCACAAATATGGTTCGTTCCAACTTCCAAGCTTTATATATAAAATCCGGGCTCGTGCTGGTTTATAGAAAGGCTTCGGTTTACGAGATCAACTTTACATAAGCTTGGGTCTATCTACATGACTTGACTGACTCTTCTAATGGTTAGATCTAACCTAATTAATTTTCTATTTTTTTTTTCTGTTTTAATTTAATAGCCGACGAACAATCTTTTTAAATGAAATATTTTTTCTGTCACTATTTTCTATTTTTTGTCTGTTTTAATTTAATAGTGTGGGTGAAAAAGTCACTGCCCTCTTTGAGGGATTTCATTAACTTATATAATAATATACAATGCATGAATCAAGGAAACAAATAACCGAAAATATTAAATACAATTACAACATTGACTAAAGAATATTGACTAGGATGATTTCTAGGAGAGATTTAAGAGATGATTGATATTATCTATTATCCCCCTGCAAGCGAAACGGCGGTGGACGAACCCGTAGCAAATCCCGAAAGTGCTCGAACTGAGGTCGAGGTAAGCTTTTGGTAAAGATGTCCGCTAGTTGAAGCTTGGTTGGAATGAAGCGAGTATGAAGCTTGCCTGACATGACTAATTCCCGAACAAAATGATAGTCCAAGTCAATGTGCTTGGCCCGTTTGTGAGAAACCGGATTTTGACTCATAAACAAGGCGCTGCGATTATCACAAAGGAGAGTGGGTCTTGTTGGCGGAAGCGCATGTAGTTCCGTAAGCAAGTGAGTAATCCAAACAATCTCTGCTGCAGTGTTGGCCATGGCACGATATTCGGACTCGCAACTGGATCTAGAAACGGTTGGTTGCTTCTTTGCACTCCACGAAACTAGATTTCCCCCTAGAAAAATGGAGTATCCATATGTAGACCTCCGTGTTTCAATGCACCGTGCCCAATCGGCATCGGAATAACCCAAAATGCTAGTGAACCGTGGACGTTGGAAGACGATTCCATAAGAAATGGTTCCTTTAACATACCGAAGTATGCGTTTCACCAGTTGGTAGTGTTGTTCGGTTGGAGCATGGAGAAATTGGCAGGCTTGGTTTACAGCATAAGAAAGGTCGGGGCGGGTGATGGTTAGGTATTGGAGAGCTCCCACAATGGACCGATATAGAGTAGGATCAGAGAAGGGTTGACCATCGGATACGAAGGTGTCATTTGTGGAAAGAGGAGTTGAGACCGGTTTGGCATCAACAAGCCCGGCTCGAGTAAGAATGTCATTGGCGTATTTGGTTTGAGTGAGAAATAGGCCAGCGGGATTATGGACGACTTCGAGACCCAAGAAATAGCTTAGTTTCCCCAAGTCCTTGATAGCAAACTCCTTATGTAGACGACTGATAAAAGCGGTAAGTAAAGTGGATGTATTACCGGTAAGAATTAGATCATCGACATACACTAAGAGATACATAATAGAGTCACCTTGATGAAAAACAAAAAGCGATGGGTCCGCACGACTACACGTAAAGCCGTAAGAGATGAGAAAGGAACTAAGCCTTTGAAACCAAGCTCGCGGAGCTTGTTTAAGCCCGTAGAGAGCTTTGTTTAATTTGCAAACATGATTCGGGAATGATGGGTCCACGAAACCCGGTGGTTGTTCCATGTAAACGGTTTCGGACAGTGAGCCATTAAGAAACGCATTGTTGACATCTAGTTGATGAAGAGGCCAAGAGTTAATAACGGCTAATGATAGGACAATGCGAACCGTAGAGGCTTTGACTACCGGACTAAAGGTGTGGTTGAAATCAAGTCCCGGTATTTGTGTAAAGCCTTGGGCGACCAACCGGGCTTTGTGTCGATCAAGGGAGCCATCCGAACGATATTTTGTGCGAAAGACCCATTTCGACCCAACAACATTCGTCGAGAGAGGGCGGGGTACTAAGGTCCAAGTACGGGTACGTTGAAGGGCTTTGAGTTAGTCTTGCATTGCAAGCATCCAGTGAGGGTGTTTAGAGGCGCTTTTGAAACCCTTTGGATCGGACGTGTCACGGCCCATGACCCGGTTTGACCCGTTTCAAGAGCCGCGGCAGAAAATACTGCGGTATTTATTTAATTGAGTTTTACAGCGGAAACAGGATCGTTTAAAGCTAAAATTTTTCCCCGATAATTTACAATAGTATGTTTTTACTATAAAAGCGTGATATTACAAAATTTATTTCTTTATTTTATACTGAGCCACTATCTTAAGCTTGAAATGCTCCACAGCACTTTTCCTGATTTACAACAGATCACCTGAAACATGTTTGAAAAAGATTTTGTCAGCGGGAAATACTGAGTGAATCATTCTATTTTGCATAATGATGCATAATTATAAATTACAGCATAAGAGCGATTACAATGGCTTCTATCTTATTTTTATCTGGCATTCTGTCACAATGGTGACAAGTCACAATGGTGACGATGGTCATACCACTATTTAGATCAATGAACCTAAATAGTGACGATTATCCCTGTAGGTCAATGAACCCAACAGTGATTATCTTGAGTAGGTCAATGAACCTAACTGGGAGAAATTAGTAATGTGCACAATACCCCACTAACCAGTAATTCAAGATATCCACGACTTAGTCCCTGTAATTATAATCTTGAAAAATAATTTGGAGTATTGTAAAATATTTGATAGAAAGATAATGACTCACAAACTGTGAGAAAAGAAGAATGACTCACAAACTGTGAGAAAAGAAGAATGACTCACAAACTGTGAGAAAAGAAGAATGACTCACAAACTGTGAGAAAAGAAGAATGACTCACATTTGCAGATTTATACGGGCAGAGTCTAGCCTACTGATTAGCCTTTTATCCTAATTTCAATAACAATCACACAATTTGGAATTAGTAATCAATCCAGCATTTACGATAATTCACGAGATCAAATTCTCACAATGAATGTCAAAATGCAATACTTTGTCCATCGAATTAACGATGATCCATTGAATTAACAATGAATGACAAGGTATAATACTTTACCCATCGAATTAACGATGATCCGTTGAATTAACAACGAACGATAAAGTATAATACTTTACCTATCGAATTAACGACAATCCGTCAAATTAATGACGAACGATAAAGTATAACCCTAATGTGGGCGGCACTTAAACATTCATTGGATATATTGATCGTCGGATAAATGAATCGTAGCAGCGATTGAGCTAATACCCTGATTGCGGCGTCGATTAGTGATCCGTGTGTGTTAATTGAGGTAAATAGAGCATAACTTCGTGTAGGATTAGAATTTTTCCGTCGTTCCTGCACCCAATTTCAAGTCCCAACCTCCTCTATTTATACTGGAAATTTTACTCAGTAGCGTAGCGCGACTGCCTACCCCTTAGTCGTCGCGCTACGCGACTGCCAACCTATTTTTCATAGGGTAGCCACGTGTAGGAGTAGGCTTGCTGAGTTGACGGATTTCTTAAATTCAATTTCTACAGCTCACAATTTGGATAATCGTCAATAGGGTTTAACCCCCCTTGAGTTTTAGGGGCCCTAATCATGATTCTGAAAATTCTGAAAATTTTAGGGTTTGTTCAGAATCACTTGGGTGTCTCAATTAGGGTTTCCTATTGGTCAAATTAATTTAATAATTATGACTTTTGATGAGAGTCGTTACATTCTCCCCACCTTAAGAAAAATCTCGTCCTCGAGATTTACTTGGAATAATTGAGGATACTTTTTCTTCCTTTTTGGATTCCAGTTCCTAAGTATATTAGGATCCTGTCTTTGAATCTTACATTACTTAATACTATTTGTTTACCTTTATATCTTGGAAAGGTATTACCAAAGATTCGTCTGATAGACATTTCTTGAGATTGGATATATAAAATATATCATGTGTTTCAACTAACCTTCCTGGTAGTTGTAAGTAACTGGTCAAATATGTTGAATTACTGGAAATGATCCTATATACTTTGGTTTTAGCTTTCCTTTCTTACCGAATCTAACAACTCCTTTCCAAGGAGATACTTTTAATAGTATTTTGTCTCCAACTCGAACTCCAACGGCTTTTATCTATTATTTGTATAATTCTTATGACTATCTCTTGTTGTTTCCATCCTTTCCTTCGTGATACTGAATATCATAGTTGTAGTCATTTAGGATTTTCATCCATCTTCTTTGCCTCAAATTCTTTTTGCCCAATTATATATATCTTAACTTCTTATAATCTGTATAGATAGTATCCTTACTTCCATACAGACAATATCTCCAAATCTTAAGGCAAAAATTATGGTTCTAAATTTCTAAATTATGCGTGATAAAATTTTCTTCATACTTTTTCCAATTGCCTTGAGGCATACGCAATTACCTTTTTGCGTTGTATTATCATATATCCAAATCATAGCTTTGAAGTATTACCTTATACTTCAAAAATCTTCAATTCCTTAATGTCTATAATACTAAACCTACAAAATTCCTAATTCCCATTGCGGTTTACAGAATCTTCCATTTGGTAATCACTGCTATCTTAGTAAGATCTAAGTGAATACCTTCATGGTTCACCATATGACCTAAAATTGCACTTTATCCAAAATTTATTCTTCAAAAATTTTGGAGTAAAGCTTTTCTTTTTCTTAACAACCAATATTGTGCTAACCGATAAGGTTCCTTGGCTTATCGGTAAAATTCCTGGAATTAGATAAATTTTAAATTCTATCTTCATGTAATCCAGGTAAATCTTCTGGAAATACATCTGGGTATTCGGATTTTACAGAAATTTCCTGAAATTCTGTATCTTTAATGATTACTAAATCATATATACTATTCCTTTGCCTTCGTTCATAATTAGCAATTTCCATTACTGATATGAACTTCATAAACTTACCTGGTTTATCTCTGGTAATTATAATTACTTCTCTGATGGTTAATTGAATTTCTAAGAAATTCTGATCACAGATAATGATCACAACATCGAACTCAACTAATTGCATAGACAATAGGTTTGCAGAAAACTTATAACTTATTTCTAGGTTCTGCATAACCTTATCTATTTTAACTGAATTTCCATCTGCCATTTCTAAATATAGAAATTTATCTAATGCTGGTTAATGGTAATTTAAGAGTTTGGCAGGGTAAAGTATTTATAAAACTTTGGTTTGTACCAGAGTCAAATAATACTTTTATGGAAATGTTGTAAGCTAAGAACATACCGGCTATCACATCTGGAATCATCTCGGCTTCATGAGTAGTCAGCTGAAAGGTTCTCGCATTCCTTTTTGCTCCTTCTGCTGGTTTGACTTGATTGTCAAATGGTTTATTCAGTTTTGGACAATCTGGCCTAAGATGTCCAGTTTCTCTACAGTTGTAGAAAACTGAAAATTTCTTCCTCCTACAATCTTCTTCTTGATGCCCCGGAATTTTGCAAAAATTGCAATATCCTTTGCATCTTCCAAAATGCTTTCTTTTGCAAAAATTGCAAAATGGACTAGTAGAAGATTGCCCATTCCCTCCTTTCTTGAAATGGTTATGGTTACCCGAACTGAATTCTTGGGTAATCTTTTGGGCTACTTCCTTCCTTCTATTTTCTTCTCTTGTCCGTACTAGCTCAGCAGTCATAGTATTAGCTAATTCTACTGCATCATCAATCGTGCGAGGTTTCGCAGCTTTGACAATATTACGGATCTCGGAAATTAATCCCCAAATATATCGAGAAATAAGTACCGGTTCTGGCGAAGCCAGGGTTGGTACCACTCGAGCATATTCGAAGAATGTCGTAGTATATCCTCGACAATCTACATCCATCATCCGATGGGTTAGAAACTTATTTGCCATTTGATCTTTTTCATATTCAGGACAGAATTTTCTTTCTACAAGACTCTTAAATTCTTCCCAATTCATGGCATAGGCCCTATTTCTTCCTTTAGCCTATAACATCGTATTCCACCATTCTAGCGCCACTTCTTTGAAAAGATTTGATGCATACATGACCTGATCATCCTGATCACATTTACTTATGGCAATTACTGCCTCGGTTTTCTCTAACCAACGCAGTGTCGCAGTTGCTCCTTCATTGCCTGCAAATTCAGTGGGTTTACAAGCAAGAAATTCTTTGTAAGTGCAACCAGGTGTTGCAACTTTCCTTTTCTTAGGGAGCGGAGCTTGCCGTGGTTCATTATCATGATTAACATGATTACCGCCTCCATTTACGCTATTACTGAAATTATCTTCAGAAATGCGTTTACTAGGAACAACTTGTTGCGGTTCGATTGGATTTTTAACAGCAGCAATGATTGCTGGAATAGCATTGGCTATCCCTTGAGCAACTATTCCTGGAATAGTGTTGGCTATCTCTTGAGCAATGATATTTTCTATATCTTGCCTAGTCACATATTGATTCCCTGATTGTTGCTCAGATTGATTACCCTCATTAACTGGTTCATTATTAGTGTTTTCCATTTGATATCTAATTTATAGATACATAATTAGTATAAAGGAAATAATCCAATGTCACAATTTAGTTGCACATAATCACATAATCGAATATACAAACAAAATTGTAATTTTTCTAATATTTCCTTATATTATGCTTCTATATACGCCCGTTTTATTATTTATTTTACACATACTGATTTTACTGTTACTATTATACAACCACAGTTTCATAATCCCCTATCCTTTGTCAGATGATGTTCTAGTAACGGCGTTTCTTCTCATCGTATTTCCAGGAAATCTGTCCCAAAGTCTCTTGGATCCTATTCCCAGCATCCATGTTGTCAAAATGATGAAGTTCAGTCCTATTCTCGTTACTTATTGGTAAATTTGGTAAAGGTTCTGGTTTGAATTTAGGAAAAAGCCTATAGGGATGGTTTTGTAACAGTATTTCATTATTCAACCATTCGTCTATATTCCAGTGATTAGAAGAGTTTGGAATAGATGGTTCTAAGTTCATAAAATTATTTTCATTAACAGGCTCAATATTATCATCGGTTGCCATTATAAAATCTAGTTCTTCTTGAGATGGTAGTCCCTCCATTTGCCTAGAACTTTCCCCAATTTCCATTTTCTTATGCTTAGGTTTTTCAAGAGGTAAAGCATTGAATTCTATAGGTTCTTCTATGTCTGGTATATACCTATTGAAATCTCTGGAAACTTCTATTCTTACTGGATAGAGATTTAAATTCTGAAGGGCTTCCGACAGATCACTCATGCTGTTTTAGCAAAATACACCCAATTACTAATTCATAACAAAATTTTATAGAACAACTTGTTAAATAGTATTTTATACTACCAAAACAACTAAAAATTAAAACATACTAGGTTTTATTTATAATTTATTTATAAATTTTCTTGACTGTAGATAAAAATACTAAACTTTAAATCAGAATATTTAAAGATTTATATTTACTATTACAGTAGTTAACATATAAAAATCTATATACTAAATAAATATGATGACTTAATTTATATATATTAACTAGTCATTATCATTGTGGATATTGGTTAGTGCTGCCTTGTTTAAGCATAGGTGATCAGTCCATGCCTAACTAAGGCTAGGTTATCCAATATCTGCCTTTGATAATAACCTTAGTATTTAAAAATAATCTTAATACCACTATTATTAATATATTATTATTAATAATAAAATTATTAATAATAATTAACTAAACAATAATTTTAAATAAAAATATACTTCAAATATAAAAATATAATTTCTTTACCACAATATAGTAATACTATATTAGGTAATTCCATATATTAATCAAATATATAATGTTTTTCAATTAACAATAATAGAGCAACAAAATAAAAATCTGCCTATATTAACAAATAGCCAGTTAAAAACACATAATTACCTAATAGTAATCAGGAAAAAAAAAATTAAGTATTTCTAAATACTTAATTAGCTTAACCCAGTGGCTCTGATACCACCTTTTTCTGTCACGGCCCATGACCCGGTTTGACCCGTTTCAAGAGCCGCGGCAGAAAATACTGCGGTATTTATTTAATTGAGTTTTACAGCGGAAACAGGATCGTTTAAAGCTAAAATTTTTCCCCGATTATTTTATTTCACAATTCGGGATAAAACCCCGATAATTTACAATAGTATGTTTTTACTATAAAAGCGTGATATTACAAAATTTATTTCTTTATTTTATACTGAGCCACTATCTTAAGCTTGAAATGCTCCACAGCACTTTTCCTGATTTACAACAGATCACCTGAAACATGTTTGAAAAAGATTTTGTCAGCGGGAAATACTGAGTGAATCATTCTATTTTGCATAATGATGCATAATTATAAATTACAGCATAAGAGCGATTACAATGGCTTCTATCTTATTTTTATCTGGCATTCTGTCACAATGGTGACAAGTCACAATGGTGACGATGGTCATACCACTATTTAGATCAATGAACCTAAATAGTGACGATTATCCCTGTAGGTCAATGAACCCAACAGTGATTATCTTGAGTAGGTCAATGAACCTAACTGGGAGAAATTAGTAATGTGCACAATACCCCACTAACCAGTAATTCAAGATATCCACGACTTAGTCCCTGTAATTATAATCTTGAAAAATAATTTGGAGTATTGTAAAATATTTGATAGAAAGATAATGACTCACAAACTGTGAGAAAAGAAGAATGACTCACAAACTGTGAGAAAAGAAGAATGACTCACAAACTGTGAGAAAAGAAGAATGACTCACAAACTGTGAGAAAAGAAGAATGACTCACATTTGCAGATTTATACGGGCAGAGTCTAGCCTACTGATTAGCCTTTTATCCTAATTTCAATAACAATCACACAATTTGGAATTAGTAATCAATCCAGCATTTACGATAATTCACGAGATCAAATTCTCACAATGAATGTCAAAATGCAATACTTTGTCCATCGAATTAACGATGATCCATTGAATTAACAATGAATGACAAGGTATAATACTTTACCCATCGAATTAACGATGATCCGTTGAATTAACAACGAACGATAAAGTATAATACTTTACCTATCGAATTAACGACAATCCGTCAAATTAATGACGAACGATAAAGTATAACCCTAATGTGGGCGGCACTTAAACATTCATTGGATATATTGATCGTCGGATAAATGAATCGTAGCAGCGATTGAGCTAATACCCTGATTGCGGCGTCGATTAGTGATCCGTGTGTGTTAATTGAGGTAAATAGAGCATAACTTCGTGTAGGATTAGAATTTTTCCGTCGTTCCTGCGCCCAATTTCAAGTCCCAACCTCCTCTATTTATACTGGAAATTTTACTCAGTAGCGTAGCGCGACTGCCTACCCCTTAGTCGTCGCGCTACGCGA
Source organism: Helianthus tuberosus (assembly GCA_030545235.1). NCBI lineage: Eukaryota > Viridiplantae > Streptophyta > Magnoliopsida > Asterales > Asteraceae > Helianthus > Helianthus tuberosus. The sequence continues at coordinate 5,872,544 of CM060381.1, read as the reverse complement.
CTGCCAACCTATTTTTCATAGGGTAGCCACGTGTAGGAGTAGGCTTGCTGAGTTGACGGATTTCTTAAATTCAATTTCTACAGCTCACAATTTGGATAATCGTCAATAGGGTTTAACCCCCCTTGAGTTTTAGGGGCCCTAATCATGATTCTGAAAATTCTGAAAATTTTAGGGTTTGTTCAGAATCACTTGGGTGTCTCAATTAGGGTTTTCTATTGGTCAAATTAATTTAATAATTATGACTTTTGATGAGAGTCGTTACAGGACGAGGTGAGTAAGGTGGCATGAAGGCTGTGGTGCATAACATCGGCAAGATAAGCACCATATTTGGGGTTTGGTTTTTGTATGCCGGCTTTGGAGCGGGTTAGCATTGGATGGGAAGATGGTTGTGGAGGGGCAGCGGGTGAGGAGGGGACTGCCGAAGAAGGAGAGGCAGCCGGAGAGGTGGGTAAAGGTGTATCGGGTTCTGTGTAGGGATTGGAATTTGAAGGAGGAGTGTTAGGTGGGGGTGGAATATTAAGGGAGGAGGTGGTAGGAGAAGTGGGAGGCTGATTGGTTGAGGAGGGAACAGAAGGTGCATGAGGTGAATGTTGTGCATGGGGAGCATTGTTGCATAGGGAGCAAGGAGGGGTATTAATGGTTGGTGGGATTAAGTTAGATGGATGAGAAGTAGTGGACTGTGGGACGGTGGTGGGGTCTTGATAGGTGGAGAGAAAAAGTTTGCCAAGAACCGTGGAGGAGGAGTCTTGAACATAAGGAAAAAAAGTTTCATCAAAGCGAGCATGGCGTGTCACATACATGCGTGAGGTTTGAGGATCAAAACACTTGTAACCTTTATATTGCGGTGCATATCCCAAAAAAATGCAAGGGATGCTTCGAGGAGCTAGCTTGTGGGGAGCGTAGTCTCGAAGATAAGGATATACACAACATCCGAACACGCGAAAATTGTTGTAGAGAGGTGGTGTTGAGAAAAGAACCTCAAATGGAGATTTATGATTGAGAATTTTAGAGGGCAAACGATTAATAATATAAGTTGAAGTGGTGAAAGCGTCTACCCAATGAGTGACCGGAATGCGAGCATGAAATAACATTGCAAGACCCGTTTCCACAATATGGCGATGTTTTCTTTCGGCTCGTCCATTTTGAGGAGCGGTGTACGGGCACGAAAGGCGATGAAGAGTGCCATTTTCATCAAAAATTTTTCTCACATATTGATTTACAAATTCAGTGCCGCCATCGCTTTGAAAAATTTTTACTTTTCGTGAAAATTGCGTTTGGACAAACCGTAAAAAGGTTTGTAATGTGGAGTAAAATTCATTCTTTGTTTTTAGAGGATATAACCAAGAGAAACGAGAATGATCATCAATGAAAACAACATAATATCTATATCCATCAATACTAGTAATAGGCGAAGGGCCCCATAAGTCACAATGCACAAGATCTAATGGATGTAGAGCACGTTTATCATTCAAGGCAAACGGTAATTTATGAGATTTTGCAAGTTCACAAGGAGAACAAACAGTTGGCTTAGGCAAAATAGAAGTGAAAGTTAAACAACCATGTCTTTTTAAAACAGAAATAGTGTCAAAGGCAACATGCCCTAAACGATTGTGCCACAACTCAAAGGAGGCTTTATTTGACGAAACAGAAGCAACAAAGGCCAGGTTCTTTTCTCGAAGCACGTAGAGACCGTTTTCACACCGACCCTGGGCGAGAGGTTGGCTTGTGTTCCGGTCCTGAATGACAAAAAACGAGTTTGAGAAGAGAACATCAACAGGATAATCGTTAGTTAACTTACTAATAGAAAGGAGATTTTTGGTGATGTTTGGAATAACCAAAACATCATTCAAAGACACATGATTGTTTATAGAAGCATGACCCTTGTGAGAGATTGGTAATGATTTGCCATTACCAAAAACAACATCGGAGTTACCGTTATACGGAGAAGAGGTATGAAGATTACCGGGGTTATCCGTCATGTGGGACGTGGCACCGGAGTCAGCAGTCCAATCTGGACCATCTGTTGTGATCTGACATTGAGCATGGAAGGCCTGCGCAATATCTTCATCACGGTTGGAAGCGGCTGCAAAAGAAGAAAGCTTCGGACATTTGTTTGCATAATGTCCATTGGTCCGACAAAGTTGACAGTGGGGAGCTCTGCGAGGAGGGCGAGTAGAGGTGTTAGAGGTTGAACCACGGTTGTGAGGGGATGATTTAGATCTGTGAATAGGGCTCCCATTAGAACGAGAGTGAGACTGATTTGCCACAAAGGCGACTGGTGCCGGGTTTGGTGGGTGAAGAGTGCGAAGGAACTGCTCCTGGCTTTCAGCCTTGGTGAGGAGTTCCCGGAAGGAGAGAGGATCACGATTTGTTCGAATAGCAGTGGACCAGCTCTCGAAGTCTGACCCGAGACCACAAAGAAACCAATGGGTTTTATCGGTTTCAGGAACCGGCTGTCCGATCGCTGTTAACTGGTCACAAATGGCCTTGAATTTACGGCCGAATTCAGCAACAGTGGAGGAACCCTTGGTAAGTTGCCGGAGACTGTCGCGAAGGAGATGCACCCTCTCAAGGGAGGTATTGCTGTAAGCCGCCTCTAAGGCACACCAGATTTGACGAGCCGAAGTGAGACCGAGGATTTCAGCAACGGCCTCTTCGGTCAGAGAAGAGTTAAGAATGAGAATGGCTCGCTGATCTTTATCAACCCAGGAAGCGTAGTCGGGGTTGGGAACTTTTTTGGAGTCAACGGTTACGGTGGCCGGTGGAGGTGAATCAGAGCCGTCAACATGTCCGACGAGCTTCCGATGGGCAAGGAGAGGAAGAATTTGGTTTCTCCATTAAAGGTAGTTGGTGGAGGACAATTTTAGAGTGATCATATGTAAGATGGTAGCCATTGGAAGAGATGAATCGTCTGTGGAAGACATAGGTTGGAGGGTGGGTGGGAAAAGAATAAAGAAGATGAAAGTAGGGGTCAGAGAAAAACCTAGGCTCTATACCATGTGGGTGAAAAAGTCACTACCCTCTTTGAGGGATTTCATTAACTTATATAATAATATACAATGCATGAATCAAGGAAACAAATAACCGAAAATATTAAATACAATTACAACATTGACTAAAGAATATTGACTAGGATGATTTCTAGGAGAGATTTAAGAGATGATTGATATTATCTATTAATAGCCGACGACCAAACTTTTTAAATGAAATATTTTTTCTGTTACTATATTGTCCCATTCAAATGTTGGTTCATCTATAAATAGACAGAGACCCTTAGGATATATTGAACACATAAACAAAAAACATAGGGAACAATGGAACTTCTATATCTAGTTCTCTCCTCCATTATCCTAATCTTCTTCCTCCTTCATGGCATCAGCCTCCACCATAACCGGAGACTACCGCCAGGCCCTGCGGGCCTCCCGATCATCGGAAACCTTCTCGACCTTGGCCCGAAACCCCACGAGTCCCTAGCCAAACTCTCCAAGAAACACGGTCCACTTATGACCATCCGATTGGGAACCATCACTAGCGTGGTGGCGTCCACACCTGACGCGGCTAGAGAAATCCTCCAACGCAATGATGAGGCCTGCTCTGGTCGTGTTGTCCCCGACGCAGCCGCCTCCTTGCCCGACAATGATGTGGCAATGGCGTGGATTCCAGCAAACGACGTGTGGCGAACCATGAGAAAAGCCCTCAGCACGTACCTCACACAACAACACAAACTCGACACCCTTCGCGATCTAAGACAAAACGTGTTGGACGGCATGCTGGAGTTTCTACATGAGTGCGGCCGCAAGAAGGCGGGCGTGGACATAGGAAAGTTGGCATTCGCGGTTGCGCTCAACCAGATGTCCAACACTTGCGTGTCGCAAAACGTGACCAACTACGAGTCGGATGATATCGGGGGGTTTAAGATTGCTGTGAAGACAGTAATGAAAATGACCGGTAAGTTCAACATAGCAGACTTATTTCCGGTGTTGAAGCCTTTGGACCCTCAGAACATACGGAAGCAAGGGAAGGCGGCTTATGGCTGGCTCGATAAGGTGACAGAAGGGTTCATAACCGAGAGGTTAAAGAATCGAGAGTCCAAACTTCCGAGGTTTGGTGATATGTTGGATTCATTGCTGGATTATAGTGAGAGTAATGAAGCGGAGTTTACTCTCAAACATATCAAGATTCTACTTGTGGTAAGTTACTCTCTTTAGTTTTTACTCTATTTCATTACCATGCATAAGCACAAAATTTCATTTTGAAAAAAGAAAATTTTGACGCTTTGATTTTTGTTTTATTTAAACGGTTGATCTTATTTTTTATTAAAATTTTGACGCTTGATTTTTGTTTTATTTTTCTAGCCAGCATATAAATTCATAAATGTTAAGCTATAGGTCATGATGAAGTTCATGATATTCAATTTGTTATGTACTAATTACATCTTTTTTTTAAAATATGAAAATATTAATTTTAATTCATTGAAATCAGATTAAAGATCTTGATAATATTTTTATAATATTATGGTATTTTTTAACAACAACTTTTAGATTTTTTTAGGATAAATACACCATACATGCATTCTTCAGAATTTTGAACTCCTAACATTTAAATTGTGTTACACAACTTACCACCAGAATATCTCCTTGAGGTTAAGAATTATAATTGACATTTTTATAAATTATTTATATTATATAGTCTAGATTTAAAAAAAAAAAACACAAGAATTGTAAACTCAATAAATAGTTAAGCTGATAAATTACTCTTCTAAATTCTATATTCAATGAAAATTTTATAGAAAGCAAAATTTCATTAAATAAAACTAATAGATTTTTTTATGAAAGGCATTAAATGAAATAGAAGCCAAAGACATTGTATTAAACCAAACTAGAAGGCGCTAGAACCAAAACTTACACCAAATAAAGATCCACCAAAATACAACAGAAAGAAAGAAAACAAATAATAACAAAACAATTAAAAAACTATGTTCTTGGAGCCTTGAGAAAAGAATGCACTCCCCACAAACTATATTACTTTACCACCGGGCTATTCCGTTAAAACGTTATATAAAATAGATAAAGCATCCATAACTAAGGCATGTCAATAATTATATTTTTCTAAACTATGGAAGGAATAAAATCTCGGATAAACAAGAAAAACATAAATATTCAAGACAGATATTTTGGGTATGTGAGCGGGCGACAGCGGATGCGATTAATAAAAAAAAACGTGTGAATTTGGGTATGGGTATGGATATGGTATTGTCGATTAATAATTCAAAGCCTTTGCAGTTTGCATAAAAAAAACAAGTGACATTTTTTTAACAAGTCAATATTTTGAAAACACCTTAAGATGATGAGTTAGTAAACACCTTAACTAATTTCATATTTTACAAATTATTTCTAGTAAGAAAACATTAAAATTAAAGATATTCCTTAAGATGTTCACATACTTTATAACACTAATTTCATATTTTACAAATTATTTCTAGTAAGAAAACATTAAAATTAAAGATGTTCCGTAAGATATTCACATACTTTATAAGAGACATGACTACAAATAAACTAGACGCTTAAATCGTATGACTTTCGTAAAGAAGTTTAACATAAAATATGAAATAAAGTTAAGAATCTTAAGAGCTACACTACATTGTCCTAAACCAAAAGTGTTATATAAAATTATTTTAAAAGTTGGTTAATGCTAAGAAAAACTTTTGATAAACAACATTTTATATAATTACAGGAATTGTTTCTAGCGGGAACAGAAACTAGTTCAAACACAATAGAATGGGCAATGACAGAACTATTGCTTAACCCTAATATGTTCTCAAGAGTCCGCGAAGAAGTCTCCACAACGGTGGGGGGAAATGGAAAAATTCAAGAAGCAAAACTTCTTGACTTGCCTTATCTGCAAGCCGTCATCAAAGAAACAATGCGACTTCATTTGGCTGTGCCTTTGTTGGTGCCTCATAAAACTGAAACCGAAGTTAAACTAGGTGAATATATCGTGCCAAAAAATACACAAATTTTGGTGAATGCATGGGCCATGGCGCGAGATCCTAAGTATTGGGAAAACCCGATGACGTTCAAGCCAGAGAGGTTTCTAGAAAATGAGCTCGAATACAAAGGTCAACATTTTGAGTTTATACCTTTTGGATCAGGTCGAAGGATGTGTCCTGGGATACCCTTAGCTCAGAGGGTGGTTAGTTTAATGTTGGCGTCATTTGTGTATCATTGTGATTGGAATTTACCTCATGCTAAAGAAGAAATGGATATGGACGACATTTATGGCCTTACATTGCTTAGGGCAACACCTCTCGTTGCTACTCCTGTTCCAGTCACACAACAGGCATAGAGCTTGAAGTTCACATGCACTTGTAGTTAATAAGTGCGAATAGTACCATTGTTTTTATTCTGAAACACTATACAAAATAAATGATAAGTATGATATTAAGTTTGTAATCCTTTACATATTATTTTAGAATATGTATTTTCTATAAATTTTATACGTGGCAAAGTTTGTATCCGTTTATCTTTTATATGACACTATATATATATATATTACTTGCTTTTTATTTAATTATATCTCCCCTAATGTTTTATTACTACACATGTTTATATAATTTGATTATTATGTAATGCTTTTAAACTAAGACATCTAGATTTACTATAAAACGTATAACGATACTAGATTTTGTTTTTATATGTTATAAGTTATAAGATATGTAAACGTTACTAAAAAACTGAATTAGTGAAAGAACAAACAGAAAAACTTTAAATTACTTATATTTTGATTAATTGTTCATATATTTTCTACTTTGCGAGTCTTACATTTAGATAGATAGATAGATAGATAGAAGAAAACCATTAAATTATTTTTTTATATGCTTTTTACATTTATATTTTTCCCACATAGTTTACACTTGTGCATATTATATAATTATCGAAAATTTATCATATTTTTTTTTTGAACTCAAATGTGAGAAACGACAAATATTATATTTATAACATGTTTATAGTTTCTCGATTTTGTTCGTCCGGAATTGATGTCATACCATTGTTGGGACGGTATCAGTAAGGTTCATCACCGGTACCGATACCCACTTTAGCTTACAATAAAAATAGATTATCAATCGCAAATACACCTTTTCAATGAAATTCATAATAGAAACCATGAAAAAACGAATAACGTCAGTGTTATCGAATGGTTTCGGTTGGGTTCATCACGATAAAGAACAAAAAATCAATTATATTTGATCCGTTTGATCTTGAACAAAACTTGTATCGAAATGCGTATAAAATAAGTACATCAAGGTAGCTTTGATAACATGTACGGCTGTGCATCGGTTACTTGAACATTACTACTCACAACTCGGTTTTGGAAAAAAAATTATCGAAATAATAAAAATTGTTACAATGACATACTCAAATTTTAAAAAAACATTGTATATATAAATTACAAGTAGAAAAACAAAATATACTCAAAATTATTTATAGTAATAAAATAAAAAAAATGAAAAATTTCATGCTAAAAATAAAATAATTAAAACACTAAAAGGCTATGTCCACAAACACAGCCTTTTAATAGTTTGATAGGTGGAGATACAATAGAAAGTTTATTTGGCTAAGAAGGCTAGAAAGTGATTTTGACCATCCATTTCGTTAATCAAGGGCTAAGATTAAATGATGGAAATTAAAGAGAATAAAAGAGGCGCGTGAGTTTGTTTAAGCCATTCTAGTCAATCCAATGCAATAGTTTCTCTCTCCTCCAATTCCCCCCATATTTTAAACGTTAATAACTCTTTCCTACGACATTATTTTTTTATAAAAATTGCACCAAAAAAACGAGCGTTTTTTATCTTTAAAACGAGTATACTATTGCTATATTTTCGATTTTTTTTTTTGAAAACCCAGTTGCGTAAAACGCAATGGAAAAAACCCAGTTGCGTAAAACGCAATGGAAAAAAAAACCTAAAAAATGACATTTTTCTAAAAAGCAATGCACAAAAAACACAAAGAAATGTCTTATTTATAAAACGAAATGGCCAGAAAACACAAAGAAATGTGTTATTTCTAAAACGCAATAGCCTAAAAACTCAAAAGAAAGTGTAGTTTCTAAAACGCAATGGACTGAAAACACATAAAAATGTGTTTTTACCTAAAACGCAATGCATCAAAAACACAAACACATGTCTTATTTCTAAAACGCAATTGCTAGAAAACACTTAAAATGTCTGTTTTCTAAAACGCAATGGACTGAAAACACATAAAAATGTGTTTTACCTAAAACGCAATGCACCAAAAACACAAAGAAATGTCTTATTTATAAAACGCAACTGCCAAAAAACACTTAAAAATGTCTCATTTCTAAAACGCAATGGCCTAAAAAACAAAAGAAAGTGTTCTCTGTAAAACGCAATGGACTGAAAACACCTAAAAATGTGTTTTACCTAAAACGCAATGACTAAAAACACTTCAAAAATGTGTTTTTCTAAAACGCAATGACCAGAAAACGCATAAAAATGGACTGAAAACACATAAAAATGTGTTTTTACCTAAAACGCAATGCACCAAAAACACAAACACATGTCTTATTTCTAAAACGCAATGGCTGGAAAACACTTAAAATGTCTGTTTTAAAAAACGCAATGGACTGAAAACACATAAAAATGTGTTTTACCTAAAACGCAATGCACAAAAAACACAAAGAAATGTCTTATTTATAAAACGCAATTGCCAGAAAACACTTAAAAATGTCTCATTTCTAAAACGCAATGGCCTAAAAAACAAAAGAAAGTGTTCTCTGTAAAACGCAATTGACTGAAAACACCTAAAAATGTGTTTTACCTAAAACGCAATGACTAAAAACACTTCAAAAATGTGTTTTTCTAAAACGCAATGACCAGAAAACGCATAAAAATATCTTATTTTAAAACGCAATGGCATAAAAACAACAAAGAAAGTGTTCTCTCTAAAACGCATTGAACCAGGACAATAGTTGTCTGTGAATTGTCTGAACCAGGAATGCAGTTCTAAAACGCAATGGCATAAAACTGTCTATGAATGCAGTTTTCCAGGAATGCAGCTCAACCCCAGCCAGGGGCTCTGCCCCTTGGACCCCGTCAGGGGCTTCCGCCCCTGGGACCCTGCTACCAGGGGCTGCCGCTCCCGGACCCCAGCCAAGATCGTAAAACGCAATGACTAAATCAAAAACCCAGATCGTGAAAATTAAAATTAAAGAATTTCTTACATGGATCGAAGCCGATTTCTTCATCGATTGACGAAATTTGAATGATAGAAACACTTATCAGCGATTGAAATCGAACGGATCGAGTGATTATCTTCAAAATCACGTGAAAAAAGGAGATTTTGAATGAAATTAAATTGGGTTTTTTTTTCAAAAAAAAGCTGAAGAACACGTTGATCGTGTGTTTGAATCATTGATTGATGACGAAAATCGCACTTTAATGTAGTGATTATTGATATAGTAAGTGAATAAAAGGTTGGAGATTGTGGGTTTTGAAGTAACTAGGAAGAAGAAGAAAGAAGAAAGGATGGGAATGACTAAAATACCTTTTCTATTTATTTTAAAATTTGACACATGTCATAATCCTATTCTTCCTGTACTTCCTAGCCAAAATAAACTTTCTATTTGATCTCCAACCAAGTTTGATAATGTTTTTGAAAACTAGAGGTTTAACTTTTAGTGTCATGCCGACACAAACATATTTAATCCTTAACACTAATGGACGTTAATTTCTTTTTCTAAATTTATTAAAATATAACCATAAAAACATTATTGTTATTATATTTATTAATACAAATAATTAAGAATTAAGAATTAAGAATTATTAAAGAGTTGTGATAACAAATAGTGGTGTCTTAGTTTTTTGTATTTTTTTTTTCATTCTTTAAAATATTTTTTACGTAAACCAAATATTTTTATTTCAATACAATTATAATCTTTTGGTTCAGTTATAAATAATTTATATATATAATTGATTTTTTTTTGTTACCGTGACGAATCAAACAAACACTTACGAACAACATACATACCGATATTTGTTTTTATACTTTTCTCAATGTTCATGCGAATAAACAAATAGTTGTCAAAGAGTTGTGAATACCAAGTAGTAGTGTTAAATTTTTGTTTTTGTTCATTCTTGAAAATATTTTTTATTTAAATTAAATACTTTTATTTTAGTTGAATTATAATCCTTTTTTTTCAACTATAAATAAGTTATATATATATAATTGATGTTTTCCTTTCCGTGACCAATCGAATTGACACCATACAAATAACATAGACGCTGATATTCGTTTTTTTATTTTTCTCGATGTTCTACGGGTTTCATGATGAACCGATTCGATTCCGATCGAATAAGGTACTGGTAAAACCATTTTCAGTTTTTACTATTCAAAACCGGTATAAGTTTTGTAAAAAACGGAGTTGTATTCGCCCATGTATTTGTTTTTTTTCTTTCAATTGTTATATTAAGTGTTCGTATCGTCTCAGTTTCGTTATGAACCAAACCGATACCCACCGAAAAGTCGATGCAAAGCGCATAAAAACCCACTAGTTTGTAGTTAGAAATAAATAATTTGGAAAAGATATGAAAATCATAAGAGAAGATTACAAAAATTAATAGACATAGTTGAATAAAAAGTTTATAATATAGACATTTGTTTTCAACCTCCAACAAGTAGTCAACCTCATTTTCACGAATCTGAAGTAGCCACATCAGATTTGTAGGCTCAGTTGATTAGGGTTTTGCCTACACTTTTAGTGAGACGGAAGAGATGACCAGAATTTAACCTACACTATTTGCAAGGCAGTTGACACGACTAAGCCTACAATTTTTTCGAGGCGGCTAAGACAGTTAGGCATTCGTTTTTAGCGAGACAGCTGAGACTACTTTGGAAAACGCTGAAAAGGGATGTTCCTGATTTAAATTATTTTGCCTGCGATTTCTAGTTTTATAATTTTCCGAAACACTAAACTCCCCTTTCCATAGTTCCACGTTCCCATCTTTTTTAAGAGTCCTCGACCGTCAACGCTTAGAAGGTTAATGACCGCCGTTGAACGCGGCTAATCATCTAAACAACCCCACTATGTTACTTTCTTTGTCTATCACATGGTTAAAGTCACCATCGCCCACTTCATTTGTGGGTTTCATTTAACAATCAAGTAACACTTCAACATGGAGAACTTCACATAGTGGGTTTTGGATTGATGATGATTACACCTATGTTTCTTGATTAAACTTCACAGCAGTCTTATCTTTAAAAAAATCTAATAGTTACACGTATGAGTTTATTAGGAGAACTAAATTAACATATTGTTATGCAAATGAACTCTATAAACAATTCATTTATAGCATATGGAAACCAAAATCAAACAACAAAACGTAAGAAGATGTACCAGTAATTTCATGAAATATTAATAGAAAGTTAACATTATTTAGTGTTTAGGACCTGATGTCTTACATTACATGACTAAAATTGTAAATTTCAAGAAGTTTGACACCAAAACTATAATTTAACCTTAGCCAAAAAGTGTTTTGTGTAATTAAGTCAACTAATATCCCACGGGGCATTCATAACAGGCAGCTCAAACAAGTTCACGAGGTTAGGGGGCAAGTCTTACAAGTGACAAATTGTCATACTCGTTATCTATGAACAATCGTGGACCCAAGATTCTATTCACACCAAGTTGGTGTTTCGATGCCCGAATGTCTCCTAATTTGATGTCCAAAGTTTCAGTCCAATTTGGGTCACATATATAATAATAAGTTGTTGTGGCAACAAGTGAAACTAAGAGGTACAATGATGTTTTGAGGTAATCATGATATCCAAAAGATATTACACTGTTCAATAATCATTTAAAATCAATAACTGCAATACTTAATCAAATTTGAATCTCATTTTTATTTAACTTTGTTTTTGTTACAAATACATGTATAGATTGATCTTTTCTAAGAGCAAAAATCTCACACACTATAATATACACAAAAATATGCAGGACCGGTTAACCTCACAAACTATATTAGGTTTGCCCATCACCAGTGATATTTTCAATACATGAGGAGAATTTCCACGGTTTATCTATCCATGATGGGTCGGTATCACGCTTCAATAGTCTCTTTCTTTCTCGACCGCTATCTCTATACTCCTAGTCTCTTAATGTTAATTGGCATAAATACAACCTAGCTTGAGAAGATGAGCATGCCTTTTTAGTTCTTATTATTTATAAGGAATTTAAAGACTGATGATATACGAAGATATAATAGTATTTCTTATATAACAAAGTTACTCATATTTTTTTATTTTCCCGTATAGTATTCTTTATTTTATTCTGTATTAATTTCATATTCATCCCTTCCACCCTGGTAACGGATGGACACAACGTCGCGTACAGTGTATCTCATTCTTGAAAATTGCAATACCTAAAAATGGATATATACATACGAACTATGTAGAAAAAAAATTATCAAACACAAATCTATATTTTCTATAAAAGGAGAAATCTCGATGACATAAGAAAAGCTAATCTGGCAGCCAGAGAGGCTGTCCAACAATGCTTTTCTTATGTCATTACTGCATCATAAAGCCTAATATATAAAATCACTTTAATTTTCAAATCTCTGACCCACATCCAAATTTCAAATGTCTGACCACATACAAAAGGGCAAAGCTCTGCCCACATACAAAAGACAAAGCCACACTTCAAACCTCTGTCATCAAAACCTCTGCCCATATTCAAAATTCAAATCTTGGTTCCAGATTCAAAATTCAAAACATATACGTATAAAAAGTTCTTTTTAATTTCTCTGAGCTTATCAACTCTTAATTCTCTCTCTAAAACTCACTTTCTCTCTCTCAAATTCAGACCTCTCTCTGAGCTTATCAACTCCCAACTCTCTCTCTAGGTATGTATTATTTGATGATCTTGAACTAATTTTCCTCTCTAGGTATGTATTATTTGATGATCTTGAACTAATTTTCCTATCGATTTTGTGTTTTTAGTTTGATCAAGAACTGTGTTATGTGATTTGAGGGTTGAGTTAGGTGATTTGAGGGTTGATGTGGCAGCCATAGTTGTTTTCTCAATAAATATCTTAATAATATTTTCAGATCCATAACTATTACACAGTAGAAACATGCAATTAAATCATCATATCATCGAAAACCTGATAATAATAATAATAATAATAATAATAATAATAATAATAATAATAATAATAACTAGTTATAACAACCGTCGTCGCGTTACGGCGAACTTTTTTTGTTATTTAGTCTGTGTTTATATGTGTTTGAAATCACTACGAGCGCGTTGCATACGGAATCGCTGACAAGAATAAAAAGAAAATGTACAAAAAAACACTAAAAAATAACCGAAAAAAAATCAACTAAAAAAGTTGTATGGTAATGATGTTGTTTGGTAGAAGCCCATAGTCAGAGATGAGCAAATAGTAATGGGTACCGGTACCGAATTTCCTGAACCGAACGATCCTAAGTACCAGTTCAGTACTGACGTTTGGTGTTCCTAGTACCGGTTCGCTACCGATTTTTACCTTTATATACCGATACCGTAACCGGTATTTTTCGTACCAGTACTGATTCGGTATCAGTTGGCACCGAGCTCATCCCTACCCCTGAAACTAAGAAAAAGTTGTACGATACCGTTGATGTCCGTACGGTAACCGTGATCAGGGATGAGCAAATGGTACTGGGTAACAGTACCAAATTTCTCAAACTAAAAGATTATCAAACTCAATCCGGTACCAACTTTTGACGTTTTATGTACCAGGCTGGTGCTGGTTTGTACCTTCATGTACCGATAATGAACCGCTATTTTACCGATAACTAACCGGTATTTTTGATACAAGTATCGCTTAACACCAAGCTTATCAGACTTAAAAAGTAAAGGGGATAATAATTATTATAATACTAAGATAATAAAACTATTAAAAAAACTGTATATAATATTTTATTATATTAGAGTTTGTTTACTATTCATTTCATTCGTAAATTAATATATAGGAGAATTAATATCTAACAATACAACGAATATCCTAAAACAAACATCGAATCAATGATATGTAATATTATGTTTACGATCTAGATATTACAATACTTTTAAAAGAAAGAAATTAATGAAGTTTGGGTTAAGGATGTACATGAGAATACGAGTGCAGCAGCGGCACCGAGGAAGCCAAAGAACGGTGTCGTTTCATCACCACAAAATGTTGAATCGGCCATTGTGGTTGTAAATTGGGAGTGATTTTGTGTTTTATTTGATGATCTTGAACTGATTTTCCTATCGATTTTGTGTTTTTAGTTTGATCAAGAACTGTGTTATGTGATTTGAGGGGAATATATGAAGGGTTGGATCGGATCTATGTCGTTAACTCTTTTCTCAATCGGCAAACACATCAGCCGCCGTTTTCATAAACTCTAACTCCGGTACCGGTGGTTTTTCTTCACCAGAATCAATGGCGGACTCGTCAGAAAATGTCGTCATCGACAACTCCGCTTCTCCCCTGCCCGGCGGAAGCAGAAACTATTAGCAAAACGTGAGTTTGGGTTTTCATTTACATTTACATTTTCAATTTGACTGCAATGATTTACGGTTACATGTTTAAGAGATTGTCAAGTTTTATTCGTTTTGTTTTGATGAAGTGCTCGAAAGAAGGAGCTGAAGAACAAGCAGAGGGAGGAAGAGAGGCGTCGTAAGGAAGAGGAGAAGGTATAATGATAGATTGTTGTTTTGATGATAGTTTGATTCGTAAGACATTGTGAAGTTTTCATTTACATTTTCAATCTGGATTGTTGTTTTCAGTGATTTTGAGTTATGGATTGTGTGAATAATGAATGTTGGGAGTTTGTTACAGTTGTCAATACGTTTAGAATTGTGGAAATGGGGATTTATGGAGTTTGAATTGACTGTTAGAAGATAGTCTGATAGTCTGATGCCCTCCTGGTTAAATGGGGGTGGAGATATAGGGCGGAAAATCATAGTCTTTGGTGTAAATTGGTGGAAGCGTGTCACAGTAAACATAACCAAAGGAGCTTCCTTCCGCTTAACGAAAATTTATCGGGTTGTTGGAAAAACATTGCGAAATTAATATCCAAAATAAAAATAAATGGGAAAGGGGTAAATCATTATATTTTGGGTAAAGTGGGGAATGGGGTTAATATTCGTTTTTGGATCGACACGTGGGTGGGTGACCTTCCCTTATTGGAAAGGTGGCCCTATATATTTGGTCCGGAGATGTTTAAATTGTGCAGGGTTGCTGAGAGAATGGAAACAGAGAGTGGAAATGGTTCCTTCAAATGGCACTGGTCGAGGCAGCCTGAGTCAGATGAGGAACTTAAGGAATGAAAGGAATGTTGCGAGGTCCTGAATAGTGTGAGTCTCTCCAGCGGCAAGGATGCATGGTTTTGGAAGGATGATAGCTAGAACGGTTTCTCGGTGAAGGAGGTTAAATCGGCTCTGATCAATGATAGAGGAAATTGTCACCTTCCAAATTTTGAGTGGTGCAAGTGGGTGCCCATTAAATGCAACATTATGAATTGGAGAGTCAATCTGGATAGACTTCCGACTAGAATAAATTTAAGAAGAAGGAATGTGAACATACCTTAGGTTATGTGCGCGTTATGTGACGAGATCGAGGAGTCGGTGGAGCATTTGTTCACTGCTTGCTCGATTGCTTTGAGGGTGTGGTCCGCTTTCAGTGTTTGGTGTAACATTACGCCGCTTTACCTTTTTGAGTTTAAAAACATCTTAGAAATCCACAAGTTTAGTAAGCGGAGGAAGAAGGAAAGGAAGATCATTTACGGGTTGGCTTTGATTGCGTGTTGGTGTATATGGAAAGAAAGGAACGAGGTGGTTTTTAACCAGAAAAGATGTAGCACGCAAGAGATCATTGTGGAGTTAAAGTCTAGAGGTTACGCTTGGTTAAAAACCAGATCTTCATGTAATTATCTTAGTTGGTCAGAATTGTGTAAATACCCTCTGTATATGTTGTAATTTCTTTGCTATTTGGGTCGGGGGTGCAGTTGTTTGTTTAGCATTTTGCCCGTTTGGGTCGAAGGTTGTTTTAATAAAGTTTAATTTTCAAAAAAAAAAAAGGTTAATGGGTTTTAAACTTTATAATACTTTGTCTAAAATAATTTTATATATAAAATATAGGCAAATTGGAAAATAATAATCCCATCTCTCTGAAATTGGCCGATAATAATCCCAAGTCAATTATTAGCCAATAATAATCCAACCTCACCCATTTTTTTTGCAAAATAGTCCGCCGTTAAAATAGCTTAACGGAGTTAAGTTTTTTTCCGAATTACAAACCGATGTTTTAAGGCTTTTGATCAGAACGAGGATACGAGTCGATTGATGTAAAACTTACCTCAAAATACTGCCCCCAACCCACGAAAACGGTGCTTCAATTCTGGTGTTTAACTTCCAGTTAACAAATTTCAAGCCATTTCGAACACAATTTCGAGGTAATTTTTACATCAATCGACTCGTATCCTCGTTCTAATCAAAAGCCCTAAAACATCGGTTTGTAATTTGGAAAAAAACTTAACTCTGTTAAGCTTATTTTAACGACGGTCTATTTTACAAAAAAAAATGAACGAGGTCGGATTATTATTAGCTAATAACTGACTTGAGATTATTACCGGCCAATTTCAGAAAGATAAGATTATTATTTTCCAATTTGCCTAAAATATAAATAAAAAATTTAAAACATTTGGCCCAATTCGGTCACACCACTCACATCCTCTCATCAACGGCCCCAACCCTACACATCGACATGTGATAATGGCCCCACTCCGGTGGATAGTGATTTGGATGTTACAAAGCCATGGGTGAACAATATATATTTTTAGAGTAACATAAATATGTCCTAAGTATGAACTTTTTTAAAAATTGTTTTATTTTTTGGTAAGATTACTTGCGAACATCATCATGATAGAGTGACATCACGTGTATTTATGCATAACCACTGATGAAGACATTTTTGTTGATGGATCGACCTTGATATGTGTTTAACTCGGTTTCAACACCCCAATATAAATTTACTATAAAAAACGACGATTTAGATGCAGAATAATAACAAACTGATTAGGCAATAGAGTGTACCATAACATTTGTGCTTGACGATTTAATTTTATTCTCGTTAAAGGACGAGGGGCCGGCACTAATAATTTCAACGGTTCAAAAGGTGGTTCAAACTGTAATGGAAGATGAAGGATGCTTCTCAGAACCCAATAGAAGAAAATACATAGTACGTGACCGAGTTAATTAATATTAATGTTCTTAAATTAAATTTAATTGATTTTATATAATTTTTAAATAGAGAATAATAGTATTAAATAGGTGCCACGTGTCGAATAACGTCCCTCTTCCACTCCCCTTCTCACACCCATTTTTTCCACCACACCACTTTTCTGACACGTGCTGACATGTCGTCCACATTTATGTCACATAACGCTCATTCACACCATTTGGTCTTAGACCATGTGTAGTGGTTAGCTTAATAATGCCCCCACCATGGGACGTTTTCTGCCATGTGGCAGTCCAGTCATCATGGGGGCATTATTGGGCGTTATTGCAAAAATGCCGTAGTGGGAATAATGCCCAATAACGCACATGCAATCATTACACAATTATAGAAGTAGTAGAGAGAAAGTTTGAGAGTGTCTGAGTTTTTTCTATAAAAAATGATGAAAAAGTGGGTAATATATATAGTGTGTTAATATTGGAATTAAAAAAAATCAAATAAATAAACAAATGACCGTTGCCAACGGTCAACTCCATTCCCAATTCAATTTTAGGCGTTTTTTAAAACACGCCGGGCCAAATTTTTTCTCGAAACACGCTCAAAAACGCCGGGGTGTAATGGTATAGGGACGTGTTCCGGCGTTTTTTTTTGAATTTTTTTTTTAAACAAACGCCCCATTACGGGCGGTCTTAGAGTGAGGCGGAGTGAAATAGGGGAAAAATGAGCGATGTGACACTTAGTATAGTTAAAAGAAAGATATTTTAGCATACCCTAAGGCCATAGTGAAGAATAGGGCTGTAAACGAACTGAACGAACACGAACAAGGTCTTGTTTGTGTTCGTTCGTTAAGGAAATAAATGTGTTCACGAACGGTTCATGAACACTTACCGAACGAGATTTTATGTTTGTGTTCGTTCATGAAGGAAATGAGCGTGTTCGTAAACGGTTCACGAACACAAACGAATACAAATAAATTTGGCGAACGCGACAAAGGATAAAGATAGATGTCCCATAGAGTAGAACTCGAACTTGAATCCCTTATTGTGGAACGCAGGTCGATTGTATTCGTGGATGTAAATAATGAGAAATGAAAGGGAAATGATGCATAAACAAGGTGAAAGTGGGTTCCTAGTTTAATTGTTAGGGAAATAAAATAAATAAAAGTTTAATAATATAAAAAATACAAATAAAATATAAGAAAGTACAAAGATCTTCAATTAAAACACAAACATACGAACATAAACGAACGCAAATCAACGAATGTTCACGAACACCTTACCGAATGTTCACGAACACAATCGAACGAACGAGACCTCAGTTCATGTTCGTTCATTTAACTAATCGAACAAAATTTCTTGTTCACGTTCGTTCGTTTATTAAACGAACGAACATAAACGAACTTTCTGCTGAACGGTTCATGAACTGTTCGCTGAACGTTCAGTTCGTTTACAGCCCTAGTGAAGAAGGAATTGAAGTTAATGAAGAAGTTATGCGTGATTTGAGAAATAAGCAAGAAGTGGAGAAGATGATAGTTAGATAAATAGAAGTGGATTATAGTGTTGTTTATGTATTTCGAAAATATCGATCTTATAGTGTTGTAAGAAAGAGTTCTGATTATTGTTTATAAATAAAAACCCAAATTATTTCCCACAAAAATTGATAAGAGTTTTAAATAGATCGCCAAATTTTCTAGTGAGAAAAATGCCCGGATAGTCACTGTGATTTCGTCTTTTTTCATCTATAGTCCCCAACTTTCTAAAACTACCTGAATAGTCCCCAAGTTTTTATTTTTTGTTCCCGGATAGTCCCTGGGTCTAACTTCAGTTACTTTTCTCTGTTAAAATGATGTGAAATGACAAAAATACCCTTTCCTTAAAAGACCAAACCATAGGGACTATCCGGGCATCTTCTTCATTTTTATTTATAAAACCCCACCACCACACTTCATCTTCAATCTCCACCCACCATCACCCTCCTCCACCCTCCACCGTGCCGCCACCGGTCTCCGCCGCGCAGAACCACCGTCGTTCCTCTTTCCTCGATGCGCTATCTCTCTCTAACCCATCGTCTTCTTCAACCAATTCATCTTATCCCAAACAAAACACTCCCCACATCACAAACCCATAACCCAGCTCTAACACTTTCTTTACAAAATCACCCCCCACATCACAAATTGATGTTCACTAGTTTACCCGTCACTCAATCCCACTTCCCCCCAATTGACACAAAACCCACAAATCTTTCCCACTTCCACCATATTTTATGCTGATAACTAATAATGTGATTCAAATGCATAATAACAAAAGCCCGCCGACAGAATCGGCGGCTATGCGAGTCCCGAATCGGAGCCAGAAAACATGGTGGCTCGACCGTGTTTGCGTCTGGAACTGATCTAAGGACAAAGGACTCGAGAATCACAACTGAACGGACCACCGCCGCCGTGGGCGGTGCTGCTGCTGTCGGTGTCTACTGCCGCCGCCGACATCATCTTCTCTCTAACTCTCTCTCTCTCTCCGCGTCTGTGTATGTGCCACCGCTGATGGTGGGATTGAGTCGGTGTCTACTGCTGCTGATGGTGGAGGGTGGAGGAGAGTGATGGTGGGTGGAGGTTGAAGATGAAGTGTGGTGGTGGGGTTTTATAAATAAAAATGAAGAAGATGCCCGGATAGTCCCTATGGTTTGGCCTTTTAAGGAAATGGTATTTTTGTCATTTCACATCATTTTAACAGAGAAAAGTAACTGAAGTTAGACCCAGGGACTATCCGGGAACAAAAATGAAAACTTGGGGACTATTCAGGTAGTTTTAGAAAGTTGAGGACTATAGGTGAAAAAATGCGAAACCACAGGGACTATCCGGGCATTTTTCTCTTTTCTAGTAAATAGTTATGAAATAAAAAGGCTTGTCGGGAAGCAGTATTACTGTGTATAGTAAAGTTGTGCATCTTTTTGTGGTTGATGGTTTTAGTCTCCGAGTTGAAACATGTGTAGATTTAAAGGGATCGTTATATCATACTTTAATGTTATAACCACTATGTTTTTTTAGAATAGTAACTAGACACTCCTCTAATCTATCCCTAATTCTACGTCACGTTCTGAAGCGATATGCGAACCTTCAACCTCTAGGGGAGGGGAATTCATTTAACAAACCAAGATACCATTAAGCTAATTGCCTTTTATATTATTATACACACACAAAATACATGTAGTTTTGAATAGTGGGGTTATGCTAAGATGTGGCGTCCCCTTTGATTGGTTCAGGGGGCGGTGGCTTTCTTTTTTTTTTCCAGTTGTTTTATAGCAGATGTACAATCCCGATCAAAAGATTACCCAATAAAGACTAATGGTGAAGTGGTAAGCTACTCCTATTAAAGGGTTGGCGCAGGTTCGACTTTAGGACGGTGTTTCTAATCTAATTGTTTTTGGTAGGTTTTTCCCTGATGTGTTTTTTTGTGTGCAATTAGTAGGTGTTCTAATCCTATATAATTTTTATTTAATTACTGAAAATTAAGATATTAAAAATTGAGATAAATGAAAAAATATGAATATCCGTACACATGTAGATACCGTTTTAGTTATGTTACGACTTTATTTTTTGGTCTTTCTTTTTCGTTTGCCATATCATTTGTGGCATCGTAACGAATCGAACAAATACTGTCGCTCGAGTCCCTGCAATCATCTAGTTATAATCAATGTGTATTTTTTAATGATGCGAGCAAGTCGGTGCATAATCTATTTATAAAGGAGTCGTATAAGTGGGTCATACACATGATGTGAGCAACTCCGTGCATAAGCTACTTGATGAGATAAAGGAGAAGTCGTATAACTGGATCGTACACAGGGTAAAGAGGTTAACTGGAACGAAAAATCAACAACAATTTTAGGCTACCTTCTAGATTAATCAGCAAAAACATATCTTCTGATTAATAAATAACATTAACACATATTCATGGAAAAAGATAACTCCACTCATGATCAAGACACTCGTTTTCATGTTTAGGTTTTCATTTTTTCTGGGGGGTCCACCATTTCTTTTGGGTGCTACTTTCTACACCCTCTATTTACTTTTTTCACCCCCCTCCTCTCACATACTTACAGGTGGGGCATGCGTGGGACCGACAGTTTTCCTCTCACAAGGGGGGGTGTAATCAGGATGGAGGGGGGTGTGTATAGAATGGGCCTTTCTTTTTTGTTCACACGGACTTTAATGTTAGTCGTGTCTAGTCATAGCCGCCAGTAGACAATAGGTCAAAGTCTTTATTTATTTTGTATTTGTTTTCTTTATATGAGAGGTCAAAGTCTTTTGGAGTTTGATACGGTTTCATGGAAGAATAACTCGTCAATTTGAACGTCCACGTGTCCAAATCGCTAAATTAAGTATAGGTTCCAAATCGCTAAATTAAGAAATGAAAAGGTTTTTAAAGGAAAACATGGAACTATACAAAAAGTGGTGGAGGATATAAAGGAAATGGCTTACCAAAGGTTGAAGATGAAATCCAAATTCAGTAGCTTTTCGAAACAAGATTGGTGGGATTTTAACATAACAATGTAATTTCTTTTTGTTTTTGTATTTGTACTTGTATGATCTCCCAAGCTTCTGGCTGGGGGTCAGTTTTTTAGTTTGATTAATGAAGCGTTTGCGTTTGCCATTCAAAAAAAAAAAAAAATGAACCAAAAGTTCAGCGTCAGTTCGTAAACGTTTGATGAAAAGTTCGTTCATTTAATAAATGAACGGACACGAACGAAAATTTAATTCGTTTGTTTGGTTAAATGAAAGAACATGAACTGGGGTCGTGTTCGTTCCTTTATGCTCTTGAACGTTTGGTACGTAACATATTCATTTATATTCGTTTGTTTACGATAATAGGGTTTTTAACTTTTATTATATTTGAAAACTTCAAAATTCACACTATTAAAATATTTAATAAATGCGAGTTTATTGTATATTGCATACCTTTGAAGAATTTAAGGGTCACGACCTTCGCAAATTGTACCCTTCAAAATTTCTCATCGTCGACGTTATCTTCTCGAGGACCACTGGTTTCGTCTTCTCAACCATTAGGGTACACAACCTTCACTGGCTTCTTCTCGACCACCTCCAGCTTCATTTGTGTTTGTTCTATTCATAAACGTTTGTTTGTATTCATTTGCGTTCGTTTTTGTTCGTTACCAAACGAACACGAACACTTTCATTTCCTTAATGAATGAACACAGACAAAAACCTAGCTCGGTAAGTGTTTATAAACAGTTCGTGAACACATTTATTTCCTTAACGAACGAACATAAATAAGGTTTCTTCGAGTTTTTTCGCAGGGGCGGACATACTAAGGCTTTAGGGGTAGCCTCCGCTACCGCTTAGTCGCCTGTCGGTAGTGTTAAAAAAACGACGTTTTTTCGATTTCGTTACCGCTTGGAAAAAAAAATGTTACTCCTTGTTCCAAGCCCACAAGTTATAGAAAATAATATCCACCATAATTTTGAAACCCATCTATTAATTAAGCCCAATTGGCCAAAGCCCAAATACAATTATATTTCTTATTTGTTATGAACGTATCACATTTGAGAACAAAACTGAACATGTGAGTATTCAGTCCACAACAGAGAGCAGCCCTCGACAGTCGCACAAGCCAGAACATTTGAGTATTCAGTCCACATGTTGGGTTAGTTAACAGTTCACATAATTATGCGGTGCATAAATGTGAAAATCTCTTGAACCAAAAGCGATCATATGATGCGAATGAGAAAAGGCGTAACAAGAAAGAAAAAATTGGAAATCGGTATCGATTAATGGGTTCTGTTCGTAGTGCTAGATTTTGTTTAGAAAATAGTTTACCGTTTCGTGGTCACGACGAATCTGAAAAGTCTCTTAATAAAGGTATCTTTCTTTCGGTTTTAAAGTTGATAAGTGAGAACAACCCGGATATTGGTGAATATACTTTAGGGAAGGCCAAAAAGAATAATAAGCTGACGGCTCCATTAATTCAGAAAGAGATTATCGATTGCTATGCGAAAGAAGTAACCAAAATGATTTGTGAAGAAATTAAAGACAATGTGTTTGGGTTGTTAGTTGATGAGTCTAGCGACGTGTCTTTAAAGGAAAAAATGGCCGTAGTTGTGAGATATGTCGATAGACTCGGAGTTGTTAAAGAGAGTTTAATTGGAATTGCTCATGTGAGGAATACATATTCTTTAACTCTTAAAGAAGCCATTGTTTCTTTGTTAGCAGATAACCAGTTGAGCATAGATCAAGTAAGTTATTTGTTTCATAATTTCATTACATAAACTTTAATAAAGATTATATGACGTATCACTGTATTTTATTGTTTGTTTTTACAGGTGAGGGGTCAAGGTTATGATGGTGCAAGCAACATGCGGGGAGAGTTTAATGGATTAAAAGCTTTAATTCTGAAAGACAATCCATCAGCACATTATATACACTGCTTTGCTCACCAACTTCAGTTAGTAATTGTGGCTGTAGCAAAAAAGCATGATGGTGTTAAAGAATTTTATGAAACTCTTGGAATGGTTGTTAATACGGTTGGTGCTTCTTGCAAAAGAAAAGATATGATGATGGAGGCAAAAAAAGAAAGAGTGGAAAACGAAATTCTAGCGGGTGAAATTAACACAGGAAAAGGATTAAACCAGGAGGTTTCCCTTGCCCGACCCGGAGACACACGATGGGGTTCACACCATAGAACGATCATAAGTTTGTTGAAATTATTTCCGGAAGTTGTTGAGGTACTTACTTTTATTAAACAAGATGGAGAGACCTTTCAACAACGATCTAATGCATCAGGTATTCTATCATATTTTGAGAGTCTTGAATTTGTGTTTTACATACACTTGTTGAACGATATATTAGGCCTCACAAAATGCTCTATCAAAACATCTTCAAAAAAAGAGTCAAGACTTGTTAGAAGCGTCTCCTTTGATAAACGGGACAAAACGAGCTTTGAATTATCTAAGACAAAATGGGTTTGAAAAGATGTTGGCAAAAGTGACATCTTTTTGTGAAAAAAACAACATCCTCATGTTAGATATGGCGAAAAATTATGGTAATCAAAGAAACCGAAAGTATGTCATTACTAATCGACATCACTTTGAAGTTGAAGTTTTTAATACGGTTTGGGATATGCAAATTCAAGAACTTGGAAACCGATTTAGTGAGGTCTAAACTAGTTTGATAGAAAATATGTCAGGTTTAAATCCTTGTGATTCGTTTGCTAAGTTTGACATACCTAAGATAGTGGCGTTTTCTAAGATGTATCCGAATGATTTTAATAAAGAAGAAAGAGGGTGTCTTGCGGGTGATCTTTCGACCTTTTATCACACTTTAAAGGAAGATGATAAATTTAAAAAATTGACTGGATTGAGTGACCTTGCTCGTGTAATGGTGGAAAACTGAAAAAAATGAAACTTTTCCTTTGGTTTATCGAACATTGAAGCTAGCGTTGGTTTTACCGGTTGCAACCGCAACCGTTGAAAGATGTTTTTCAAAAATGAAGCTTATCAAGACAGATTTACGCAATCGAATGGGTGAGGAGTATTTGAACAATGCTCTAATTTTTGCGGTCGAGAAAGAAACTATAACACCTCGAAAATTCACGTCCTATAACGTGTTGACACGTGTCATATGTTTGAACGTGTGAAAGAATGTTATAAAAGGATTAAAGTTGACGATCATGGAAAGTATGTGAAAATACGAGTTCTAAATGTCAACAGTAAATAAATATATTATATATTAACCCTACATGATGCTCATACCTTCAAACGAATAAATCATGGATCATACGAAGCTAAATATGAAGGAAAGTGAGAGATTACAAACTACAGGGGTTAAATGTGTCAACATGTTTAAGTTATACCTCTGAGTGACCTTTTGACAAACCCGAAGCTTTGTAACGGTTAATTATGCTCACTAGAATGCACGGTATAAATTTCGTAAAGTTTCGTTATCGTATGAGAAAGTTATGATCAAATTCGTGTGCGAAGGGTTAAAGCGTCAACGTTGAAAGTTAGGACTTTTCGGGTAACAATAAAGTTAACTGGGGACTTAACAAAGTGGGTATATGTTTTAAAGCCCTTATAAATCAATTTGGAGGGTTCAAGATGTAAGAAACAAAGGTCTAAACAAAGTTTGAAGAGCCAAGGATCAAAACGCAATAAATCAGAAATTCTGATTTGATCAGACAAGGCCTCGCGCCACGCGAAGCCCCAGGGGGGGGGGGGTCTACGCGTGCCGCGAGGGACTACCAACTCCGAAAACTTTGGGTTTTGCCTGCTAAGTGCTTTCTACTCGACCTTTAACCGATTTTCCACATCTTTCTTGACCCCTAAACAACCCCTAAACATCTAGGGACACTTGTGGATAAGTTATGGTCAGTAGTAGACTTGTGTGTCAACATTTTGTGGTGATTAAATAACTATATAAGGCCATGAAGTTGTAAACATTCTTCACACCTTCATTCTTGCATTCCTGATCACTTCTGGAGCTCAAGACTTCTCTCAAGTGATCTCTGGTCATTCATAGGACTCTTGTAAGTTTGCTTAACCTTTCTTAGTTAAGTTTTTACTTAGTTTTAGATTAAAAGTCAAACCGTCGTAATTAACGGTTGACTTAACGATTAATCACTAATGGTTCAGTGATTAGTCGAATCAAAAGTAGTTATAAGTTGGTAATGATGTGGGTAATAAACCCTTAAAAGGGTTCCCCCTGATTCCCACTCTAACTAGGTCAAATGTCGGGTCAAACTTGTGAATAAAAAGTCAACAGGATACTTAGTTTCTAATTTATGCATGATTAGCAATGTAGAACACATACAACCTGTTTGATCATTAATATAACTTGGTAATTAGTGTAAGAACGTGTCTAAACATGTTCAACCCGACAATTTCCAGTTTAGACCCGGTTCGGAACCGAAAGTCGCAAAGCTTTGACTTCAGTTCTGACCCGTTATGGTATGTTTTAGAAATACCTTGGAGCTTCATTTGGACCAGGTTACATGCTAGCATAACCCTCTGTGATTATACACCATGGTTCATTAGTTAACCAATTAATACGCATGATTCCGTTAATTGCTCATATGTTGACCATTATGCCCTTTTCACCTTAAAACGTGAGTTTTGCAAATGTAAAAGTGTAGAAACCTTAGATACTGATATATAAACTTGCACCCAAAGTTTGACATCAGTTTGAGGTGTAGATTGAGAGTTATGCTCATTAGCGTAAATTGAAAGCTTTATGTTAATTAAACGGCGCAATTAGCATATAGCCTAGTTAAGCCTACTTTTCGATATCAGAATCTTTACCCACTGATGTAATATATTATTTTGGGATTTTTGAAGATTTTTAATAAATTTTAGGCTGAGCATAACTTATAGTCATAGGCTTAATCCGGTAATGGTCGGTTTTGCCCTTACGGGCCATAAAATGAGTTTTAGATACCTAATCGACTCCAAACCTTTTGCTACTGATCCTAAATGATAAATAAATTATTTTAGGCCTTCTGGAATGATAAAAATATCAGCTTTATATATAGAACCCGGAAACGGCTTCTAATCGCCTTTTTAAGCGTTTTTAACGCATAGTATGTACTAGAATTATTTTAAACATACAAGGGTTGATACCTACTGATATTTGAGGCAAATTATAATATTTTAACAATAAGTAAAATTTGTTTAACTCAGACTTCAGTTTTGAGCTTTACGACTTATGTGAAATTACCAAAATGCCCCTACGATGCATAGTTTGGTTAGAATTGATAAATTTCACATATATACTTTACCATACTGTTATAACTTAGTAAAATAAGTATTTTTGCTGATTACATCAGACCTGTAACTCAGGTAAATACTTAAACTCTTTTATAACCTTTTAAATGACCAAACTACCCCTACGGGGCATAGTTTGTGTTTAAACTCGTTTCGGGCATAATGAAAGACATCTTACTGATGTCACAACATATTTGAAGCATATTAACTTAGGAAAACCTGTATATGGCTCTTACGTTCACCCGTTACGCTTATTACGCGTTCGGTTCGGTTTATGTAACTAGTTTACATAAATTAGCCGAAACGGGTCAAACCTTATCGGTTTTATCTCAAAATCCAGAATGTGTGTGAAATACCCATATTAAGAAAGTCTCTGAACTTGTCGGGTCTAAATCACATTCTATCCGGTCTTCGCTAAATCGTGCGTACGAACCGTATCTTTGAAACTAACCGGTCTAAGCTTAAGCTTAACTAAAGACTCGTTAGGATTTTAATAGGTTATTATAAACCTTCGTTCCAGATTAGGAGGACCAGTAAAAGCTACTTGCAATTTGCTTATTGTGATTAATACTTTGCTCAGGTAAATACTTTTAACTTATTTTCCCTATACGGGCTTGGGTTACGGTATATAGAATACCGCTTGGTCGGGCATCAAATCTTCCATCGTTTGGTGGTTAATTGAATAATTTGATCGGCCCGTTTAAATAGTCTTGTTTACTTAAAGCCTTTGGGGGGTTAATGACCATGTCCCGGATATCCCTGGCATCATTTTACGAAATGGCCACGACTTAAGCGCGGGGTGTAGGCATACACCCGTCAGTGCACAAAAGAATAATGTGGTGTGTCTATTGATCTTTAACCCGGACACGATCCGGGCTACTAAACGCATAAGGAACATGTAATTCATTCACAAGATTATATATTTAAATAATTCTCCCAAGTTATAAAATGTTTATGCCACGTGCATCCAAATCAATTTTCAATCATTTTCCAAAATGAGTCAGTTGATTGTATTTACCAGTGTAAACTGACGTATTTTCCCAAAAAGATTAAATGCAGGTACTAAGCGTAATTGGCTGGGATTTCTCCTTAGCATCAATAGACGTCTCGCAAGCTTAAGATGCCTAAAGTCTGTTGAACTACTGTTTCTTATTTTCGATCCGTCTGTGGATAAACTTTCAACTGTTTGTGATACATGATATTACAATATTTTATTCGGTTGAAATGTATCTTTAAATTGCTTCCGCTGTGCATATTAAATATTGTGTTGTTTGACTATTATGTTACCAACCACGTCACGATACTCCCCACCGGTGACACGTGGAAATCGGGGTGTGACAGAAACTTATCAGAGCCAACACTGAGTGAATTAAACACTAGCCTTTTGTGTTTAATCTCAGTTACACAATTGCACATATCTAAACTTTCGAGTCTAGACAAATAACATAGGACAAATTCTACCTTGTTTGATTTTGTTGTCCCTTATTTTATTATATATATATTCTTGCCGTTATCTTATGTCGTATTGACAGGATTGAAAATGCCGCCAAGATTCTTCCGAAGAAGAGGACGAGGAAAGGGGCCAATCACCGCCCCCAATGATAATGAAGCTGGACCTTCGCATATGCGAGCTCCTTCTACTACCGAGAGTGACGATCCTCGACAGAACCGGAGGAACCTCTTTGAGCTGGCTAGACGGTCGGTTTCGCACAGTTCGACACCTCCTGTGCATAACTCTTATGGGCCACACTCGGAAAATGAGCCCAACAACCCACAACCTTCCTACATACCTTTACAGCGGTCTTTATCGCACCACTCCTTTGGTGACCCTACACCTGTTTTTAGGGGCCGGTTTAACCCGGCAAATTTTATACAAGAACCAGTGGGCTTTAACCCATTGGGACCAGAGGACCACTTCTCGGGGGACAACGCTATGGATATGGACGAGGACACGGATCCCGTCGAACCTGCCAGTGGTACACCGAACCATCCCATTGAGATTTCGGATGGCTCATCTTTTCACGGATCACCCTACGGTGGTCCAGACAGCTTTCAGGCGAGGTTTACTCAGCACGAGTGGTACTTCACACCCTCGCATCATTCGTCGCCTCATCAGCAGCAGCAGCAGGATCCCTCTGTGGATTCACGGTTTGTGGCAGTCACGCCACCGCCCCCTCCACCACCAGTTCAACCGGCACCTCCACAACCGCCGAGGCGTAGGAGAACCAGAGCGCGTATGTCTGCGCGAGTAGGAGACTTTCATTTTAGTTCTCCTCGTCAGTCAAGTGGCAGCCATTATCCGTCACATCAAGAAGATCCACAAATGGGTGGACCTTCGAACCCCGTTGCAGAGCAACCACCTCCAATGGGTTTTGATAACCCGATTCCAGCATACATGGGTTCTATGGCGTACAACCCGTTTGAACAACCAGCTCACACCAACTACGGTTACGCTGAAGCCGACCCGTACTTGTTAACCCCTACGAGGGTATGTTATTTTTTAAGTCCCTGCGTGGACTATTATGTTATTGTTTAAGTCCCTGCGTGGACTATTATGTTATTTGTGTAAGTCCCTGCGTGGACTATTATGATGTTTGTTGTTAAGCCCCTGCGTGGGTAAGTCCTTGTTTAAACCCCTGCGTGGGTAAGTTTGTTTATTTAAAAAGTCCCGGTTAGGGCGACGTGTAACCTTTTAATAAATTAATGGAATGTAAGTTTATAAATTTCATTTTTGCTATTATCTGCATAAATATATATATGAAATAAATAAATCAAAATCATTCCTTTTTATAATAATCTGCCTATTAAATATTGAATAAGAATCTTAATAGTGAAACCTAGCCTGAGTGTCATTTGAAGACCTAGCCATGATAGTAAGACCTGTTTAAAAGATTCGTATCTCTGTTAACATCTGAAAATATGTTAACACTCCTGGCAGACGTGATTCATTAAAATCACACACGTCATTCTTATTATTGGATTCTTCAAAAGATTCCTAACCCAATTTAATGATCTCTGAATCATGGGTTTAGATCATCAATTAAGATGATCATATTTCTACCATACGTGGTAATATAGTGCCTACGGGCCCTGCTCATTTCCATATGAGCCAAAAGACAGTGGTAGCAATGACTCCCTGTCGGATAAAGGTAATGAACTAGGTTCAAACCTTCATGCTTTGATTCTTTGAAATCATAGCTTATAATTTATAAATGTCCTTGTGACTAGGCCTGTTGTGCCAGTATACCTTAAAAGCCTTGATTCTCTGAAATCATAGCTTATAATTTAAAAATGTCCTTGTGACTAGGCCTTATGTGCTAATATATACTGTTATTGTTTTATAATTAGGATAAATTATAATAGAAATCCTAAATAAATGTGATTAATAAATTAACCAAATATGGTCTCTGTTACCATGGTTAATGAATTGCCATAAAAGACAATTCCATAATAAACTCCCAAATAAACTATTGTCCTTGTTTTCTGTAACAGTTCAATTAAAATGGCTAATTCGGACGAAATTAATAGCTATCCAGTGGAGAATAACGATAACGCCCGAGTTAATTTAACGGGTGCTGAATTGAAAGCGTTGGTAGACGACGCTGTTACAAAAGCCTTAGAGCGGCAGTACGAAGAGTATAGTGGGACTCGAAGTAGGACCCTATCTAAGCCGCATTCAAAGCCTAAAACACACTCTGAGGCTCACAGCAAGCCACCTTCCAAGAAGGAAGAACTGAAGAAAGATGATGACCGAATCTCCTCGAACCACCACAGTGCTCCATCTCAGCAGGTTGTACTAAATCAAGAACCCCGTAGTAAGGGTTGCTCCTATAAATACTTTGTTTCGTGCAAGCCCAGAGATTTCACTAGGGAAAAGGGAGCCATTGACTGTATGACGTGGTTAGACGAGATGGATACAGTAGTGGATATCAGCGGGTGCGCTGAGAGGGATATAGTCAAGTTTGTTTCGCAATCTTTTAAAGGCAAAGCTTTAGCCTGGTGGAGATCACTTATTCAAGCCACCGGGAAAATCCCATTGTACAACATGTCTTGGGAACAATTCATTGCCCTCATCAGGGAGAATTACTGCCCCCAGCATGAGGTTGAGAAGATAGAGTCTGATTTTCTATCATTGGTTATGACAAACCTTGACTGTCAAGCTTACCTCACGAGCTTCAACATAATGTCCCGGTTGGTTCCGTATCTGGTAACCCCGGAACCAAAAAGAATAGCTCGTTTTATCGGTGGTTTAGCCCCGGAAATAAAGGCAAGTGTGAAGGCCTCTCGGCCAGCTACTTTCAGATCTGTAGCTGACATCTCTTTGTCCCTCACTCTGGATGCGATCAGGCAAAGATCGCTGAGGAACAAAGATGCTGAGAAGAGAAAACGTGAAGATGATAATTCACGGAGGTCGAACAAGAAGCACCGTGGAAACGGTGACAACAAGAGGGGGTATGAGTCAAGGAAAGATGGGCACCAGTCTTGTGAGAAGCCCAAATGCAAGATTTGCAAGAAACAGCACTTTGGAAAGTGCAGACTCGAATTGAACTCGCAAAGAACTTTTGCTTGCGGGATATGCAAGTCCAAGGACCACAAGACCTTGGATTGCAAAAAGCTAAAGGATGCAACTTTCTACAGTTGCAATGAGAAAGGGCACATTAAAACCAACTGCCCTAAATACGCCAAGAAGCCTGAAGAGGCCAAGAAGACAAATGCTAGAGTCTTCAGAATGGACGCAAAGGAAGCAGTTCTAGACGACAACGTGATTACAGGTACTTTTCTTGTAAATGATGTCTATGCAAGAGTACTATTTGATTCAGGCGCTGATAAGTCGTTTGTAGATCATAAGTTTTGCAAATTGCTGAATTTACCTGTCAAAACCTTAAGCGTAAACTATGAGGTGGAGTTAGCAGATGGCACCATAGAAACCGTCTCAACTGTGTTAGAGGGATGTGTTATATCCATTAAGAACCACTCGTTTCCTCTATCCCTACTTCCATTTAAGCTAGCCGGTTTTGACATAGTTTTGGGTATGGACTGGTTATCTCGTAACCAGGCCCAAATTGTTTGCAACAAGAAACAAGTGGTGATTAAGACTCCGTCTGGTGAATCACTTACCATTCGGGGAGATACCCAGTATGGGCTGCCTGAGCAAGTAACTATGCTCAAGGCTTCAAAGTGTTTAAAGAAGGGTTGTGTCATCTACATGGCACAAGTGATTATTGATGAGCCTAAACCGAAGATAGAAGACATCCCCGTCATTTCTGAATACCCTGAAGTTTTTCCGGAAGAACTACCTGGTTTGCCACCAGATAGGCAAGTGGAATTCAGAATTGACATCATCCCTGGTAGAGCACCTTACAGGTTGGTGCCCACAGAAATGAAGGAATTGAGGACGCAATTAGATGAATTGCTAGCTAAAGGTTTCATTAAACCTAGTTCGTCTCCTTGGGGAGCGCCAGTCCTATTTGTCAAAAAGAAGGATGGATCGATGCGTCTGTGCATCGATTATCGTGAGCTTAATAAAGTCACAATAAAGAATAGGTATCCTTTGCCCAGGATCGACGATTTGTTCGATCAATTGCAAGGAGCAAGTTATTTCTCGAAGATTGACTTAAGGTCAGGCTACCATCAACTAAAGGTTAGAGATGAAGACGTACATAAAACTGCATTTAGGACTCGTTATGGTCATTACGAGTTCCTAGTGATGCATTTTGGGCTCACTAATGCACCAGCCGCGTTCATGGATCTCATGAATCGCGTTTGCAAGCCTTACTTAGATAAATTTGTCATCGTTTTCATCGACGACATTCTCATTTATTCTAAGAACCAAGCTGACCACGAGAAACACCTTCGCTGTATTCTCAAACTCCTACATCATGAGAAACTCTATGCCAAATTCTCTAAGTGTGAATTCTGGCTTCGAGAAGTCCAATTCCCTGGACATATGGTTAGTGAGCGTGGTATCCAAGTGGATCCCGCTAAGGTTGAAGCAGTTATGAACTGGCAAGAGCCAAAGACGCCTACAGAGATTCGTAGCTTCCTGGGATTGGCAGGATATTACAGGCGTTTTATCGAAAATTTTTCAAGGATTGCTGCACCCCTAACCTCCATAACTAAGAAGAAGGTTAAGTTTGTTTGGGGCCCTAAGCAGCAAGAATCCTTTGATATTCTGAAGCAAAAGTTGAGCAACGCCCCAGTACTGACATTGCCAGAGGGAATAGAAGAATTAGTGGTTTACTGCGATGCATCGCACACTGGCATGGGGTGTGTGCTTATGCAGAAAGGCAAAGTTATTGCCTATGCTTCAAGACAGTTAAAGGTGCATGAAAAGAATTACACCACCCACGACTTGGAGTTGGGTGCCGTTGTATTCGCACTAAAACTGTGGAGGCATTATCTATATGGAATCAAGTGTGTGATCTATTCTGATCACAAGAGCCTCCAGCACCTGTTTAATCAGAAGGATTTAAACATGAGGCAACGCCGTTGGATGGAGACTTTAAATGATTATGATTGTGAAATCAGATATCATCCCGGCAAGGCGAATGTAGTCGCTGATGCCTTGAGTCGAAAGGAAAGGGTGAAACCCATCTGAATCAATGCCAAGCGCATGGAGATAAAGAACAGTTTGATTGAAAGGTTGTTAGCTGCACAGAAGGAAGCTGTGTTGGAAGCTAACTATCCTAACGAAAAGCTAGGGGTAACTGATGAGCAGCTATCTCTTGGCAAGGACGGGATTCTGAGATTAAATGGACGAATATGGGTTCCAATTTATGGAGGACTTCGAGATGTTATCCTTCAGGAAGCCCATAGTTCTAAATATTTCGTTCATCCTGGAGCTGATAAGATGTTCCAGAATCTAAGGGCAAACTATTGGTGGATAGGCTTGAAAAAGTCTGTAGCTGCCTATGTAGCTAAGTGCCTGACTTGTGCGCAAGTCAAGGCAGAACATCAAAAGCCGTCAGGCTTGCTACAACAGCCTGAACTTCCCACGTGGAAGTGGGAAATGGTAACTATGGATTTTATCACCAAGTTACCCAAGACAAGGAAAGGAAATGATACGATATGGGTTATAGTTGATAGACTAACTAAGTCAGCACATTTCTTGCCCATCAAGGAGACTTATAGCTCCGACATGCTAGCCCAGTTGTACGTGGATAAGATTGTAGCCTTACATGGCATACTTGTGTCTATTATCTCTGACCGAGATACTAGATACACGTCACATTTTTGGAAGAGTTTCCAGCAATCTTTGGGCACACGTTTGAATTTCAGTACAGCTTACCACCCTCAGACTGACGGACAAAGTGAGCGTACCATCCAAACATTGGAAGACATGCTACGTGCATGTGTAATTGATTTAGGTGGTAGTTGGGATAACCACCTACCATTGATTGAGTTCTCCTACAACAATAGCTACCATACCAGCATTAAGGCTGCGCCTTTTGAGGCCTTATACGGTAGAAAGTGTAGAACGCCTGTTTGTTGGGCGGAAGTTGGAGATGTCCAATTATCAGGACCAGAGATAGTCTTTGAAACGACGGACAAGATTGTCCAGATTTGTGACCGTCTCAAAGCTGCCCGTGATAGGCAGAAGAGCTACGCAGATCCAAAGCGTAAATCTTTTCACTTCGAAGTAGGTGATAAAGTGTTGCTTAAAGTATCACCCAGGAAGGGAGTGATACGATTTGGTAAGAAAGGCAAGCTAATCCCAAGATACATAGGACCTTTCGAGGTTATCGAACGTGTCGGGTCAATTGCCTATAAGTTAAACTTACCTGAAGAGCTCAGTGGAATTCACAATATGTTCCACATCTGCAATCTGAAGAAGTGCTTCGCTGATGAATCACTGGTGATACCACACACAGAGGTGCATATAGATGAGAGCTTAAAATTTGTGGAAAAACCATTGTCGATTGAAGATCGACAGGTTAAAAAGCATCGAAGGAAGCATGTGCCTATTGTAAAGGTCAAATGGGATGCCCGTAGAGGACCCGAATATACGTGGGAGGTTGAATCCACGATGAAAGAAAAGTACCCTTATTTATTTCAGTAAATCTCGGGTCGAGATTTATTTTAAGGCGGTGAGGATGTAACACCTCGAAAATTCACGTCCTATAATGTGTTGACATGTGTCAAATGTTTGAACGTGTGAAAGAATGTTATAAAAGGATTAAAGTTGACGATCATGGAAAGTATGTGAAAATACGAGTTCTAAATGTCAACAGTAAATAAATATATTATATATTAACCCTACATGATGCTCATACCTTCAAACGAATAAATCATGGATCATACGAAGCTAAATATGAAGGAAAGTGAGAGATTACAAACTACAGGGGTTAAATGTGTCAACATGTTTAAGTTATACCTCTGAGTGACCTTTTGACAAACCCGAAGCTTTGTAACGGTTAATTATGCTCACTAGAATGCACGGTATAAATTTCGTAAAGTTTCGTTATCGTATGAGAAAGTTATGATCAAATTCGTGTGCGAAGGGTTAAAGCGTCAACGTTGAAAGTTAGGATTTTCGGGTAACAATAAAGTTAACTGGGGACTTAACAAAGTGGGTATATGTTTTAAAGCCCTTATAAATCAATTTGGAGGGTTCAAGATGCAAGAAACAAAGGGCTAAACAAAGTTTGAAGAGCCAAGGATCAAAACGCAATAAATCAGAAATTCTGATTTGATCAGACAAGGCCTCGCGCCACGCGAAGCCCCAGGGGGGGGGTCTACGCGTGCCGCGAGGGACTACCAGCTCCGAAAACTTTGGGTTTTGCCTGCTAAGTGCTTTCTGCTCGACCTTTAACCGATTTTCCACATCTTTCTTGACCCCTAAACAACCCCTAAACATCTAGGGACACTTGTGGATGAGTTATGGTCAGTAGTAGACTTGTGTGTCAACATTTTGTGGTGATTAAATCACTATATAAGGCCATGAAGTTGTAAACATTCTTCACACCTTCATTCTTGCATTCCTGATCACTTCTGGAGCTCAAGACTTCTCTCAAGTGATCTCTGGTCATTCATAGGACTCTTGTAAGTTTGCTTAACCTTTCTTAGTTAAGTTTTTACTTAGTTTTAGATTAAAAGTCAAACCGTCGTAATTAACGGTTGACTTGACGATTAATCACTAATGGTTCAGTGATTAGTCGAATCAAAAGTAGTTATAAGTTGGTAATTATGTGGGTAATAAACCCTTAAAAGGGTTCCCCCTGATTCCCACTCTAACTAGGTCAAATGTCGGGTCAAACTTGTGAATAAAAAGTCAACAGGATACTTAGTTTCTAATTTATGCATGATTAGCAATGTAGAACACATACAACCTGTTTGATCATTAATATAACTTGGTAATTAGTGTAAGAACATGTCTAAACACGTTCAACCCGACAATTTCCTGTTTAGACCCGGTTCGGAACCGAAAGTCGCAAAGCTTTGACTTCAGTTCTGACCCGTTATGGTATGTTTTAGAAATACCTTGGAGCTTCATTTGGACCAGGTTACATGCTAGTATAACCCTCTGTGATTATACACCATGGTTCATTAGTTAACCAATTAATACGCATGATTCCGTTAATTGCTCATATGTTGACCATTATGCCCTTTTCACCTTAAAACGTGATTTTGGCAAATGTAAAAGTGTAGAAACCTTAGATACTGATATATAAACTTGCACCCAAAGTTTGACATCAGTTTGAGGTGTAGATTGAGAGTTATGCTCATTAGCGTAAATTGAAAGCTTTATGTTAATTAAACGGCGTAATTAGCATATAGCCTAGTTAAGCCTACTTTTCGATATCAGAATCTTTACCCACTGATGTAATATATTATTTTGGGATTTTTGAAGATTTTTAATAAATTTTAGGCTGAGCATAACTTATAGTCATAGGCTTAATTCGGTAATTGTCGGTTTTGCCCTTACGGGCCATAAAATGAGTTTTAGATACCTAATCGACTCCAAACCTTTTGCTACTGATCCTAAATGATAAATAAATTATTTTAGGCCTTCTGGAATGATAAAAATATCAGCTTTATATATAGAACCCGGAAACGGCTTCTAATCGCCTTTTTAAGCGTTTTTAACGCATAGTATGTACTAGAATTATTTTAAACATACAAGGGTTGATACCTACTAATATTTGAGGCAAATTATAATATTTTAACAGTAAGTAAAAGTTGTTTAACTCAGACTTCAGTTTTGAGCTTTACGGCTTATGTGAAATTACCAAAATGCCCCTACGATGCATAGTTTGGTTAGAATTGATAAATTTCACATATATACTTTACCATACTGTTATAACTTAGTAAAATAAGTATTTTTGCTGATTACATCAGACCTGTAACTCAGGTAAATACTTAAACTCTTTTATAACCTTTTAAATGACCAAACTACCCCTACGGGGCATAGTTTGTGTTTAAACTCGTTTCGGGCATAATGAAAGACATCTTACTGATGTCACAACATATTTGAAGCATATTAACTTAGAAAAACCTGTATATGGCTCTTACGTTCACCCGTTACGCTTATTACGCGTTCGGTTCGGTTTATGTAACTAGTTTACATAAATTAGCCGAAACGGGTCAAACCTTATCGTTTTATCTCAAAATCCAGAATGTGTGTGAAATACCCATATTAAGCAAGTCTCTGAACTTGTCGGGTCTAAATCACATTCTATCCGGTCTTCGCTAAATCGTGCGTACGAACCGTATCTTTGAAACTAACCGGTCTAAGCTTAAGCTTAACTAAAGACCCGTTAGAATTCTAATAGGTTATTATAAACCTTCGTTCTAGATTAGGAGGACCAGTAAAAGCTACTTGCAATTTGCTTATTGTGATTAATACTTTGCTCAGGTAAATACTTTTAACTTATTTTCCCTATACGGGCTTGGGTTACGGTATATAGAATACCGCTTGGTCGGGCATCAAATCTTCCATCGGTTGGTGGTTAATTGAATAATTTGATCGGCCCGTTTAAATAGTCTTGTTTACTTAAAGCCTTTGGGGGGTTAATGACCATGTCCCGGATATCCCTGGCATCATTTTACGAAATGGCCACGACTTAAGCGCGGGGTGTAGGCGTACACCCGTCAGTGCACAAAAGAATAATGTGGTGTGTCTATTGATCTTTAACCCGGACACGATCCGGGCTACTAAACGCATAAGGAACATGTAATTCATTCACAAGATTATATATTTAAATAATTCTCCCAAGTTATAAAATGTTTATGCCACGTGCATCCAAATCAATTTTCAATCATTTTCCAAAATGAGTCAGTTGATTGTATTTACCAGTGTAAACTGACGTATTTTCCCAAAAAGATTAAATGCAGGTACTAAGCGTAATTGGCTGGGATTTCTCCTTAGCATCAATAGAGTCTCGCAAGCTTAAGATGCCTAAAGTCTGTTGAACTACTGTTTCTTATTTTTGATCCGTCTGTGGATAAACTTTCAACTGTTTGTGATACATGATATTACAATATTTTATTCGGTTGAAATGTATCTTTAAATTGCTTCCGCTGTGCATATTAAATATTGTGTTGTTTGACTATTATGTTACCAACCACGTCACGATACTCCCCACCGGGCCCACCGGTGACACGTGGAAATCGGGGTGTGACAGAAACTTTTTATAAAGTAAAAGAAGAGGATGTCATGTGCCGATTTCAAGCTTTCAAAAACCGGAGAGGAGATATCATTTAGGTACATGTTTAAATTTATTTATTAGCATGCTATTATTTTTGTTTCGTTACACTGTATGAACTTTGAACTACGTCAAATTGTATTTGTATCAAGTGCGCTAATTTTTTTTTTGGAACGCTACCGCTTGAACTAATTTCTAGATCCGTCACTGTTTGTTCGGTTCTTTTTCAACCCTATTTTGAAGTATTTTAATTATAACTGACGGAGTTCCCCACTTACGCAACAAGAATTCGGTCAGAACTATTTGGTTCGCTTTGGCACGGGAACTTGCTATTGTAAAGAAAAAAAGGAAACCAAAAAAATAAAGTTGTAATACGTCCAATAGGATACTAACACATGTTTTACATCAATCGAAAACCATAAAACGAACATTGATACTGATTTAGTCGAAATCGGTTTAGTACGTCGCTGTACCGGTAATTTACAATACAAAAATATACTTTATTTTGAATATAGCTTTGTTTTCAACAAATTTTATATAGGATTTCAAGTGAGAAAAAATAAACACATATGCGTGTACGATATCGACACTCATATAACTTACGATAAAAAAACTAACCATTTTTATTACATCTACCTTTTTAACAAAATTTATACCAGAATGTGAAGAAAAAAAGCTAAACACAAATCAAATCCAACTCAACCAGACTGCCTTTCTTTTGAGAAAAGAAAAAGAATGAATGGTTTTCTGCTTTCATATGATAATTAGCCTTATTACCAAAAACTCACAAATCAACAACTAAAATCATATAATTAACTAGGGGAGTGCACAGTTCGGTTCGGTTATTAGCATTAAACATAACCGTAACCAAAGTCATCGGTTAATCGGTTCGGTTAATTTGTCGATTTTCGGTTCGATACGGTAATTTTGTTCAATAACCAAAACAAACAAGGGCTAAAATTTTTGCTTTGAAATACATAAAATGGATGTATTAATAAATGAAATGGATGTACAAATACATGAAATAGAGGTATAAATAATAAAATGGAGGTATAAATACATGAAATGAAAGTATAAAACATCAAATACATGAAATTGATTGGGTATAAAAGCTAGACTTATATGAAAATATAAATGGTCCGGTTTGGTAACAAAAATAACCGATAACCGACTTTCGGTTAATGTCGGTTCGATTTCGTTGCTTTTCGGTTCGGTTTCGGTTAACAGTTTGATTATTGCACACCACTAATTAACCTATGCAGAATTTCATAATTTATCAATAACCACCATATAAACTCACAATTCAATAAATAACTATAAATCTACATAATTCTATAAGTAACCTTTATTTAGTGCATTGTCATGACAATAACCAAAATCATATCAATAACTTACCAACCTCATTATTTATAAAAAAAAAACCATAATTATGTAAACTTAAGAACTAAAAACTAACCTTTAAAAACAAACCCACTGATCCACTTCCTGCAAAATCACCCTTTCTTCTTGCTTAGTTGTTCAAATTCAATTGCACCTTGAACCAGACGAATTGCACCCATGAAAGAATCAGAGTTCCAATTCGAAATGAACTAATCACCAGATGAATTGCACCAATCGGATTTCACCGGACAAATTGAAAAAGTGATGGTTAGTATGTGTTCTATAGGGTTGGGCTTTGTAAAAAATCAGAGTTCGAAGTGCACCCACGCACCCAAATCAATGATCAATTTACATTGTTGAATTGCACCCACAAACAATCCCACCTAAATCTTTCATTTCGCCAAACAACTAAATTAAGGATTTGGGGGATTCATTACATATAAACTTTTGGTAAAATTTCCACTTTTAAAGAAAAAATAGAAGGGTCGGGCCCACCTTGACCCAACGGGGAAGTTTGCGAAGGCCGATGTAGCGCTAGAAGTAGGTGCATAAGGGAGTACAACAAAATGAAGGGTGGGAGATGAAACAACCCCCGACCCTACCCTTGGCGAGAGCCGTGAGCAGATACAAGTGGTACCGGTGTTTATTAAAATTATCGCAGTGAAAATTTATTAGGACCGAGTGTTAGGAAAAAATATCAGAGTTTTCAAAACACCGTATTTTTCATTTCATGGACTGTGGGATGAAACCCATATTTACATAAAGGATTTTCACAGGGATGAACCCTTGATTACAAAGCACGTTTTATTCAGGTTACATAGCCACTTATTTAAGCTTGGAGTGCCTCATAGCACTTTTCTTTTTCTTCACAGTAAATCATCTGAAACGTGTTTTAAAAACATTTAATCAGCGAAAAAAACCGGTGAGTTTATTCATTTTATATAAAAGGCAGATTTCTTATAAATACAACATTAAGGGTTTTTATTTTTTTTATCTTACAAAATTACTATTGACTATCCCGTTGTCCAATAGCAAAGAAACCATTTTAATAGTATTTGTCACTCTTGTTGGGGCGAAACCCATGTTTCCCTACCATGTACAAGCGAAGCCTAGTTTCGCTACATTGTTGGGGCGAAACCACGCTAGTCACGCAAAAGTATGTTGGAGTTGGTTTCTTTCTCTTATAGGCCAATATACTGGTTGACAAAGTCTTGCTAGGAGTCAAGCATATCTGACTAAAGGTAATTAAAGCGTAGAACATAAGTGAGTTTCTCTACCTCTTTTAGATTTTTTAGGGTGATGTACATAGTTAACTATAGGTTTTGAAAGTAAAGCATCTTTTAAAATAATGAATGATTTTTACGAAAAAAAAAAGTAATTGTTGAGCTTTTAGCCATAACAGGATTAGGAAAACTTTTAGATAAGCGTCTATAGTTAACGTTTCACTGACTTGCAAATCTAACATTTTTAACAAATGATACTAAGTATATACGTGAAAAGATAAGCATAGTTATCATTTGTATAGTATAGCTAAGGTAAGGTGCTGAGTATTAATCCTCGACACAATAACTTCTAATAGTAAACCCTAAGATAATATCTAATCTGTGTATGGTGATGTTTTAGAAAAGAATATCTATATACCTTATTAAGTAAACTGGGTTTTTTTACCATTTTGGTAATTTTACCACATGTACAAGTTTTGAAGCCACATGTATAAATAAAGCAAAGTATTTTAGAGAGGGTAAACTTGGACATTGTCCAAAGTTTTAAGACACTTTGAGGGCAATCTAGACATTTGATCCTAGGAATCAATGGCCATTTATGTCTTCCATTAATTGAATTAAATAATTATAAGGAACTCTTAAGTTCTTGTAAATAATACATTCAATTGAATTCACTAATTGGTTAAATTAAAGGTTAGACATGCAACCTTTGGGATTTTCATGATTTAATAGTATGTATCTATATAAAGCAAATGTGATGGACGTACAAGATTGTAATTTTACTACGCGTATAATTTTTCACCCCTACTCCAACTCATCGTCATCATCAGTATTGAAGTTTTGAGACTTAATTGAGACTTTTGAATGGCGATTTAAGTTCAACAGATGCTCAGACTATGTCGCTTAAAAGAACCCTATAATGAGGCTTTTTAATGCTGGAAACTGTAAAGGGTCCTCTGTTCTTTCATATTTCATCATCCAATCGCAAAAAACAGACCATTGATCTAGGTTTTTTGACCGACATCGGATCGATTGGCCGGGTCCGTATGCATTTGCATACGACCAATATAATGTTATACGGCCTGAGGTGTTTTTTTGGTGAGATTTTCTGAGGTTTTTGGGTTATTAACGTTTGTATACGGGCTGTATAACGTTATACGAGCCGTATATATATGTTTTTTTTTGTAAAACCAAACAACCGTTTAATAAGTTTTAATAATTTTTTAGATAGCATTTGCCGTATTATTTAGATATATCGGAGTATGTTACAA
Source organism: Helianthus tuberosus (assembly GCA_030545235.1). Lineage (NCBI taxonomy): Eukaryota > Viridiplantae > Streptophyta > Magnoliopsida > Asterales > Asteraceae > Helianthus > Helianthus tuberosus. The sequence goes on along the minus strand of CM060381.1, from coordinate 5,829,976 downwards.
GTTTGTAAAACGTCTATGTTACAATAGTATTTGTCGTATTATTTTTTATATATATCAGATAAGCAAAACATGTGTATATGATTAACAACATCATAACAATTATTATGCAAACAAGATAATAAACAATACAATAACGATTATTAAACAAACAATACGGCCCCCGACCTCGTGGGCAATCCCCATCGAGCATGCTGTGTCCTTGCCCACCGGATTAAGCTGACGTGTGAAGGTCATATCCCGAGCCACCTGCGGGGAAAAGAGGTGACCATAGTGCTTCACCAGATGGGTGACGAAGCCGCCATAGCTGATGTGGCTCGACGTACGCTTATAAGCGTACTCAGCGAAGTATGTGGCCAACTTGTATGCCAAGTTCCACCCTCCCGGCCGATAAGTAGGTCGTGCAAGAAGAACAGGTCATTTTGAGTGACCCACTCCCTTCTATCGTGATGAATCGCAATTGTAACCGTGATACACCAATCTAGGTATTGGTGCAACGGGTCATACATGGGCGACACCCGCGTCTTTGGGGATCGTGCACGCAGTGTTGCGAAGTCCCTGGCACCAATATAGTGCCACTAGGGCCACAACACGTCAACGGACGTGGTGGTCGGCGCATCCAAAAATGCCTGGGATACTGACTCATCATGTGAGTACAGTCCGATGGTAATAACAAACAGTGGGAGCGTCATGGAGCGAGGCGCCCCATAAAGAGTAAACGAGACCGCGGGGGTCTCCAAAAAATGCCGTAAACCCCTACCCCAGGTCTCGGTAAAAGCAAACGTACACAAAAACTCTAATGTAATCTCCCAGTGGGTGAAACGCCCTCACACGTAATAACTTAAAAACGACGCAGCGGAAAAAAAGCCTTAAAATTTATTTCTCTATTAGACACATTTCTTACATGAAGGCTCAAATACGAAATGTCAAACGTTAACTAAAAGAAATATACAACATTCACTTTCAATTAACACTTTAAGGTGTTACATAATTATAGCTATGTGACCGTTCTTTTCCGTACAATCCTTGCTCTGGACTCGATCTATGTCCGCTTCTCTTCGTTTGTGGTAGAAGAAATTCGTGTAGTACCTGTGGACATCACATACAACTTAACCATTAGTCGTTAACATCATCATACAACATTATTCTCATGTAATTTAATATCAAATATCATTCAACAATATAAACTTTGATTCATTCAACTATCCTCTCGTATTTTCTCATTCCGAGTTCGACTTCGATACCTCATGAACCCGATGTTCTTTTACCTGCATTACATTTCAACTTCAAGGCACACCATTAGCAAACGTCAATGCCCAAACATAATGAAACCATTCCTTCACATATTTATAACATCTCGCATTCATATATGTATACTAATTCCTACGTGCATTCATAACATATTACATCCATACATGCATACATTCATAAATCATACATGTACACAAACATATACACCTACATATATATGCAGACATTCGTACACGCACACATACATATGTACAAGCTCTTACATACCACTTACATTCCCATATAATTTTACTAACATGTCCTAGTCACAAACATCCATATAAATGAGTCTCATACGTACAAACTTACGTGCATGTTCATTTCTATTCATGCTTAACTATGGATTCCGTCACTAACATGTAGGTAGATCTATACACATACATATCTCCAAACTTATTTCATTCCCACACATACTTTGAGTGAACGTTCTTGCTCATGAGTGAACATTTCAACTGTTGAGTGAACATTCTAGCTGACGAGTGAACGTTCCAACTGTTGAGTGAACATTCTTGCTGACGAGTGAACGTTCCAACTGTTGAGTGAACATTCTTGCCGAAACGAACTAGAAAAACAAGATTTTCCAGCTAACTGGCTCTCGCGGGGCGCGACATCTGTCGTGTTGCGCGACAGTGAAACTGAATTGCTGTCGCGTAGCGCGACAGTCCTATTTCGACAGAATACTTCCCTTTGCTGCTGCATAAAGTGCCCAGCTATGTTTTCAACCAAAACTCAACTTGAAACTTACATAACTTTTGAGCTAAGCGTCCCTTTTATGTAATTCTTGTTTCTGCGCGTCCGTAATTTAATTACAGATTCGTTCACCATCCTAACTCACATCAAAAGCTGAATTATAAGAAAAAGGCTTAAAGATCCTTCATTCCATTATTCGACCCGTTTGATTCCACCATTTTATTTCCGACGTAACTAGCCACTTTCAGCCCCGACAATCATTCCTACCTTAGTATTTCCATTTATTAATTAATCATACATGACCTTCTCACATTTATAAGCATTAAATAACTCCCTATGCATACTAATAAGTGAGTCAGAATTCACTTACCTTAAGTGTGCGTATTAGAGTTTACTTCCTTCCTCATCTCGCCGCGTTAGCCCTCTTTGCTTGAGTCAATTGATACGATTCCTTTCCTTTCCTTACATGTCATCACGTTCGTATCAAAGTTAGCATATATGATCATACATACAAACATTCATTTCCTTTTATTTACACATTATTTGACTTCCATTAGTCACATTTTCGCATACATGAGACACATATCAATAGTTACCTTATTCAAATCTCACGCAACTCGATTAAAATCATACATAGCACACAAATCATCTAGTACATGACACATTAATTCTCTACTTTAACATTTGTGTTCAAAAGCCCATCCATTACATTCATATACGGTTGACTTTCAAAAGTTAACGATCTAACTTACATGTATACCTTCAAATTGTTATTCTTAATAAGGTAGACCATAGTGATAACATCGTGTGCATTTCATACTCGAGTGGTGACGCACATACCGCACGGTCACCTAGTTATATCCACATATAATCACACAGTAAATCCTACATATGCGAATTCTTCATGATCCTACCAATTGAACAACACATTCTAAATTAACCCATTTACATAACTCCACCTTCTTTACTCGCTAGTGAGTTCACACGCTTAATATTTAGTACATGATTATTTACTAGTTATGATCAAACACCTAACCCCACATACGGTGTGCATCACACCCTCAAAGCGTGTAGTACAACTTTCTAATGCAAGTATCTTACCGTATCATCTTATCACACTAATTTCCCATTTGTAATCCATCTAAAACACATTCCTTTTTCAAACCTATTATCTATTACATCATTATCACATTCTACATATAATTATCCATTGCTAACATACAAATTTCATTTATCATTTTCACCTAAGCATTTTATCGAACACTTGGTGTGCATACCACTTTCTAAGCATAATGTACAAGTGTTTTGAGCATGTTTTTTCCCAACTTCATCTCATGAACCACCACATTCAAACAAGACCTCATAATCATCAATTTCACATCAAGTTTGTCTATCAAAATCTATCATATAATACCTTGCTCATCACAAAATCACAATATAACATCTACAATTTCTTCATGATCATCCTCTTCACATGCATGCAATGGGTTTCATTCTAATTCATCCAAATAACTAAAATTTAACCATGATTCAACTTCAACATATTAGCATTAACAAGCATTCATTCTAATTTCATCCAATTTCACGGATTAAACATAACCCACTTTATACACGGTCACCAATCTAAGTTTTAGAACATACCTCATGATCCCCTTGTGTATGTGATCACTAATTCATGTTCAATCATAAGTTTGAGCTCCAATTTTCCTTCAATTTGAAGCTTCTTCATGAACTAGTGTTTGAACCCTTGTTCTTTCTTGCTCCTGGACATCGACACACACACACACACTGTGTTTGTGGTGTTTTAATTTTATTTATTAAACTCTTGTTTCCTTTTTAACGGTTTTGGCCCTTCATGTTTCGTTTGATAATAAATGAGAATAAAACACTTATCTTGTTACTTATATTCATGTTACCACTAGGTTAATTTGTTTCTAGCTATTTTGTTTACGGTTTCACCTTTTCCACTAACGGTACTTTTACCCGTTCCTTTTTATTTACCGGGTTTTAAATTACCAAACCCGTTTTTGGGGTGTTACAAGTCTACCCCCTCCCCCTTAAAGGAGGTTTCGTCCCTGAAACCTTGCTCATTTCCACTTAACATTGAATACCTTTTCTTCCCGCCCCATTAACTAGGTCGTGAGTCCATTCCGTTGACGATCTTTAACCATGAGAACCCGACCCATAGTTGTTAACAGTCTCGTTTTCATTTTTTAATGCTAGTTCTAGCAAACATAAACATAATTGTACGTTCCATCCCTATCAAACAATACCTACCTTCGTTTTCCGGTTATTATTAACCCATCAACCGGCACGTTTAGGGCACATCCCCTAAAACTTATTTCCTTAGATTTCGGATTCCTACCATTAGGTTGGTCTTTAGTGATCATCATCACACTCTCATCCATTGCAATCCGTTACATCGAGTCATTACTTTCACACTTTCGTCATTACGCTTTCTACATCACATTGACCCGTTCGTAATAGATCAACTACACACACGTTACGTTTCCGTCCTTTAACAACTTCTTCTAAAATTTTCAGCTTATCGCAGTATCGTACTTAAACTAGAGTGTGCGCAAGCTTGTAACAGACTAAAGAGTCTAATGCCGTGATTTACAACATAGCAAAACAAAGTTTATATGAACTTACTGATACATTTCACCGTTAGTATTAGATCTAATAAATCTCATTTATACCTGAGTTTTATTTCTACCTTCTTACGCATACACGCACTGCTTACTACATAAGCCTAAACTAAAACTCATTCTTACTCAACTTCTAAAAGCCAACCCTTCCTTTTCACAACACATTCTGTGCTACCTTATTTCGTATGGAAATTAAAACATTAGTGCGTTTGACCTGTTCAAAACAGATCAATACGTTACTATTTCTTAATATACCATTTTTGTTGTTTGACCCGTTCACGACGGGTCAATACATAACCGTTCTTTCTCAATTCTTTAGCTTATTTGTCAACTTCTGCAGTTTGACTTTTCAAAGTCAAACTTCCACTTCTTTCTTATTATAAATACACACAACGAAGTACACATTTGTACTTCTCATCAATTCAAGCATACATACAATTTCATCGCTTCATGTTCCAATGCTTCTTACAAATACTTGTCCTTTTCATTAAAACTTAAGCCTTCTGTCCGGGTCGTAACCCGTCATTTACTTTGACTCTCAAGGGTTGAGTACTAACGTATTTCACGCATGTAACTTATCCAATGTTTATTCCTCACTGCTAAAGCTTCTTGCCACATCAGCCGTTTTCAATGATTTATACTTACTTACTTAATGGACCAAACTGCTCTATCTTATTCTATTATTACTTACTCTATTATTAACAATTCATCTTCATTCAGCTCTTCAAAAGTCAAACTATGATTACTTTCTTACCTGCATTTTATTACTTGCCTTATTAATTATTATTTTACTCTATTCGACTTTTCGGAAGTCTAATTTGTAAATACATTCTTACATATGCGTATCAATTATTCTATTCTGACACATCCATCTCTAGTCAAGTCATAAGTTCCTATTAAAAGCATAACCCTTTTTATACACACCTGACGCAAGTAAAATCCATTGATTCGTTATTCATACCTTACGATGGTCATTTCTTTCCAACTTGTGACATTGCATACCCATACATTATGCTCACCTATAATTTTAAAATTTGACAATTCAAAACATTAAATACCGAGTTCAAATGGAAATCACCATTTGACCTGTATCACACATTTGTCCTTTCAACCATTTCTCGCATACGTATATTTGCATACATATATATACATATATAGAAGTTTAAAACATAACTTGGATAATATCCGTTTTAAAGAAAATTTACTTGTCTAATTCGTACTTACTTACGAATTCGGACTTTTCATTCTTATCATTCGTTCTTACTTGTTTGATCTGTAATTTCTTACGGATTCAAACTTTTCGTTCTACTTTTCATTCCTTTCTATGTTTTGAATCCGCCTCGTGGGTTCTAACATATCATTCATATCCTTCATTCTTTCTATGTTTCGAATCCCTCTCGCGGATTCCGACATATCATTCATACTTTCTTTCTTTCGTATTTAGTACTCTCAATTTTTTGAGAGTCCTACTACTCTTTTCACCTACACGTCCACCTAATACCCAATTCTTCCGAACACACCTGCAACAATTACCACGGTCTCACGAACGTCATATGTTTCTTGCGTACTGGCCAGGTACGCAATCCACATACAAGTTTCGTGTCTTCGAGTCACCATCACCTTATGTCCGAAGAATTAGGTTTCGGCACGTGTAACATTTTCAAAACTTCTTTACCATAACATTATTATCTTTCATTTAAAATTTTCCTTCCCTTGATAGGTTTTACCATTACATGTACCCACATATTGAGTCTACGTACCTGGGATCATTTTGTCTTATTACATGCCTTGGTGTCGAACCTAGACCGCATTCGCAGATCATCCTCTCCAAACCACTGTGCTTACCTTATACATAACATACTGTTAGTTTTCTTCATATACATACTTAAATATATACTTACATTCGCTTCTACCTTTAGATTTTGATCGAGTCTTGGATAGTACGGGTTCCTGGTCACAAGAGCACACAGGTTTGAGTTCAAGTATTTACCTCTTCATACTTGATTTATCTCAAACCAGGGCTCTGATACTGTCACAACCCCCGATCCCTTATCTGTCCCGGGAACGGGCGGACGCGAACTCAGAATTCTGGTGGTATCAGTTCGTTAATTTGGCAGCGGAAATTACATCAGGACCGTAGTTAGGAAATGTTTATCAGAGTAAAACCGCCATATTTGATATTAATAAACACATGGGTAAAACCCAAGTTTCTTATTACAACACATTTATAGGGGTAGACCCTATTTTATTGAATTTAAAACATCGTCTTTTAGGTAACTTTTATAGCCATATTTCCCCAAGCCGTCAGTGCTCTCCAGCTGGCTTTTTACTAATTGGTTGTCACATTGTGTTACCTGAAACGCGTTTTAAAAACATTTGTCAGTGTGAAATACTGGTGAGTGAATCCCAGTTTAATCAAGAATTATTAATTTAATTTAAACTTAATAGTATTGAGGGCGATTACAATGTTTATATCTACCCAATTACTCATTCAGTACTGTCAATCCTGACTGGTGGGTCATATTACACATTGGCTAACTCTTCGTCCAATGGTAACGTTACTCACATTTTGTATACAAAACCCCAACATACCGGCAGTAATCGTAGAATTATAAAGACTCAATCACTGCTAAATTGCATTGTAAAATAGTTAAGGTTTTGTAAAAACTGTTAACAAAAAGGAGATTACTCACATTGCTGTCTTAAATTTTTCGTAAGGGTTTCCTGGTGATAATCTATAATTTACACAAATATACACGCGTTAGTATTAATAACCCATTTTAACATTAGCAATACCCTCCCCGAGACGGCATTCCAATGACTACGTCGGGCAGAACCACGACAGCCATTACGGAACCCTAGATCAACCGGGCAGCGTATCTAATACGTATCCAGGGGTTATAATACTTACAACGGAGCAGAACTTCGCTAATTAGGGGGTATAATACCCGAGTATTATGCTTTCTATTCAGAATTTAGAGAAAAGAAATCATTGTGAGCGAATTCCAAATGAAATCCGATAGCCTGCTTAAATAGTTGCTGAACCTGGTTCTCTCGTGGCCCGCGTAAGCGTAGGCAAGGGCCTACGAGGCCCGCGTCAACCCTGGTCAACAGGGTAGCTTGTCCGGGTCATCTACTAGGCTTGACACGATGATGACACGTGTCATCACTGGGCTGCGTCACATTTTGGGATTCTCGCGGCCCGCATAAACTAATGGGGGTCTTACGCGGCCGCCCACCTGAACTTAAGAAATCAAACGAAATCAGGTTCTAACCTTCATACCGCCCGCGTAAGGTTTGGGGTGGGTCTACGCAGCCCGCCTCAGCTTAAGTTTCAGATTTTTAATTTATTTTTAATACTATTTAATATATTTGAGGCCCGTTTTCGCGTATGGGGTGTATTTTGGAACATTTTGGGATATTTTAAAATATACTAAGGTGTCGGAAAATTATTCGAGAGTGTCGGTTTATTTAGGATTGTTACATCCTCCCCACCTTGTTTTAGAGCTCGTCCTCGAGATCTACTGGAACAAGTGTGGATATTTCCTTTGCATTTCAGATTCAAGCTCCCATGTGTACTCAGGTCCTCTTTTGGAGTCCCACTTTACTTTGACCAGAACTAGTCTTTTGTGCTTGAGATTCTTGACTTTCCTATCTTTAATTTGTAGAGGCCTTTCTACAAACTTAAGTTGCTCATTTACCTCTATATCCTTAAGATGTACTATTAACGATTCATCAGCTAAGAACTTTTTAAGATTAGATACATGAAACACATCATGTATTCCTGCCATTTCCTCTGGCAGTTGTAGCTGATAGGCTACAGGTCCTATTCTTCTAATAATCTCAAAAGGTCCAATATACCTGGGACTTAGCTTTCCCCGTTTGATGAATCTTACTACTCCTTTCCAAGGAGAGACCTTTAATAATACTTTATCTCCTACTTGAAATTCCAATGGTTTGCGTCGGTTATCAGCATAACTCTTCTGTCGATCATGTGCTGCTTTCAGTCGTTCCTTGACTTGAATAATCTTGTCAGTTGTTTCCTTGTGAACCGGAGATCTTCCTTTTGACGAACATACATCCCCCGACACTGTGCAAATCCTTCTTCTTGTTCTTCGAGTGATATCTAAACCGAGCCCTTGAATGGCTTCAATGGCTCAGATACCACTTGTAAATCCCAAACATCCCAAGATATCACTCAAAGGTTTAATCGAACGTGGAATATAAGATCAAACCAAAAGAACAAAAAAGAAAATATATTATTACCAAACTTTGTGCCACTGATTCGATCGCACACGGTTTCAACGAACCGTCTGGTACCATCTCTAAGAAGATTGCACACGCTCTCTAGGAACGTCTGGTACAATCTCCAAGAACCTTGCACACAATCTCTAGGATTGTCTGGTACAAGGTTCTCCATGGGGATTACATGATTACAAAATAAAAATTGAGAGAGCTACCTAACAATAAACTAAAATGACAATATATAGGAGCCTCTAACCAATCGGCCCACATGGCCTAGCCCAAACCCAAGTCCTATTCTAAGTCCAATAAACATAAACGTGTACAATAAAGATAAGCATAAAACTATACAATTTATGGGCCTTACAGAGACACTCATGGCGAATTATTAAACAGCTCGCAACTGGTAGCACTCCAGACGAGAACGACGGGTACTTGCATATGGACGAAAGAACTTCCCGCGAGTGCCTAGAATATTTTTGCGACACGGTTTTTGTCACACGCCGATATTTCCACGTATTACTGGTGGGCCCGGTGGGGAGTATCATGACGTAGTTGATATCATCATAGTCAAATAATCACAGTTCAATGCACAGCGGAAGTCTAAAAGTAATAATATTACAAACCGATTGAAAGTAACATAAAATATTACAAACGGGTTGTAAAAGGATCCACAGGCGGATCTAAGATAAAAAGAAATATTGTACAACAGATTTAAGCATCAAAAGTTTGCAAGACTCTTTATTTGATACTAGGAGTAGTCAGCCCATTTCGCTTAGTACCTGCGCTTAACCTTTTTGGAAAATACGCCAGTTTATACTGGTAAATACAATTAACCGACACTTTTGAAAATATTTAAGAAAATTGATTTAAATGCACAAGGCATAAAATAATCTTTTATAACTTGGGATAATTATTTGAAAATAGTCTTGTAAAAGAATTATATGTTTGTTATAGATTCAGTAGCCCGGGTTATAAGTACCGGGTTAAAGATTAATAGACACACCACATAATATAAACCCACGATGAGTTATTCTCAACGAGCGGGTATATCTTTTTACATACGCACAGGCGGGTGTATGCCTGCACCCGGTGCTTAAGTCGTGGCCATTTCAATGAATGAGCCGAGGATATCCAGGACATGGTCATTAACCCCCCAAAGGCTTAAAACAAACAAAACAGATTAAACGGGTTATCTCAATGATTTAACCATTAATCGATTAAAAATTCAATACCCGAACAAGCGGTATTATTAAATACCGTACCCCAAGCCCGTATAAGGGAAAATAAGCTAAAAGTATTTACCTGAGCTAAAATATAAATTTTAATCCCAGCCGTATAACAAAGCAGCAAGTACGGTAGCTTTTACTGGTCTCCTAAATCTGGAACGAAGGTTTTAATAACCTATTATATTCCTAACGGGTCTTACTTAAGTTTAAACTTAGACCGGTTAGTTTTAAAGAAATGTATACGGTTCAAAACGCAAGATTAAGCGAAGACCGGATTAGAATGTGATTTAGACCCGACAAGTATGAAGACTTTTTTAATATGGGTAAACCAAACACATTCTGGATTTTGAAGTGAAAATGATAAGGTTTGACCAGTTTCGGTTAATTTATGCAAACTAGTTACATAAACCGTACCGAACGCGAAAAATGCATAACGGGTAACCAAATGAGTCATGAATAGGTTCCCTAAGTTAATATTCTTAAAATGTGTTATGATATCAGTAGGATACCTTCCATTATGCCCAAAACGAATTTTAAAATCAATTTAAGTCCCGTAAGGGTATTTTGGTCATTTTAAAGCTTATAAAAGAGGTTAAATAGTAATCTGAGTTTATGGTCTAAAATGATCAGTAAAAATATTTATTTTAGTGAGCGATATTACATATATGTGAAATTTATCATTTATGTCCAAACTATGCACCGTATGGGCATTTTGGTCATTTCACATAAGCTTTAAGGGTCAAATTTGGAAATCTGAGTTCAAAAATTTTATTTACTGTTAAAGCATAAAAATTGATTCATAACATCAGTAGGTAACAAGTATTAGGTGCCTAATATGGTTTTAAACCATACTATGCGCCTAAACCGCATAAAAGACGGTATTTGACGATATTCGGGTTGAATAAGGAAATCTGAGATTTTGAACAGCCTTTACAGCTTAAAATAACTTATTTAATATATAAAATCAGTAGAAAAAGGTTTGATATGTAAAGGATGTGTAAAACTCATTTTATTAGCAAAAAGGGCACAACCGTCAATTACCGAGTCAATGCAAGAACCCTATGTTATGATCAGTTTAAAAATTAATAAAATTTTCCAAAAATCCCTAAATATTATATTACATCAGTGAGTAAAAGGTTTAGTGCCAAAATTTGGGTTTAAATAGGATTTATGTCGAAAATGCCGTTTAATTAATAAAAAGGCTTTCATTTACGATATCGAGCATATCTCCTAATTTAGACGAAAAACTGATGTCAAATTTTGAGGACATGTTTATAAATCAGTAATAAAGGTTTTTTTCCTCTCACATTTTCAAAAATCTCGTTTTTTATATAAAAAGGGCATAATGGTCAACATTTAAGCATTTAACGAAAACATGCAATGAACTAGGATTTCTATGGAACCAAGTCAGGGTTATACTAACCTATAATATGGTCCTAAAGGAACCCTAAGGCACATCTAAACTAAGCTAAATCAGGCCAGAACTGAAAGTCAAAACAAAAGTCTACTTTTGCGACTTTCGGTTCCGAACCGAGCCAAATCTCAGAATTGTCGGGTTGAACATGCCTAAACATGTTCTTATATTATTTACCAAGTTATTTTAGTGTTTGAACATGTTTCATAACTTCTACATTATCAGTTATGAATTTATTTGCAAAAATAGATTCTGTTGACTTTTTAATACTAAGTTTGACCCGACAATTGACCAAGTTAGAGTGATAATCAGTAGGTTCCCTCTTAAGGGTTTATTACCTTCATAATTACCAACTCATAGCCACTTTCAATTCGAATAATGGCTGGACCATTAGTGATTAATCACTAAGTCAAAGCTTAATTACGATAGCTTTGACTTTTGGTCATTTAAGTAATAATACTTGAACTTAAGAGGCTAAGAACACTTACTATGGTCCTTAGCATGAAAATAGAACCGAGGAAAGCTTGTTTGAACTCCAGGAAGCTCCAGAGAAAGAGTTGTGAATAAATTTGAGAACGAGCAAATGACAAGTGAAGAACAAGGGCCATTATATAGGATTTTCTAGTTCATTTGATCAACCCACATGTCCCTATGATGCTCCCTGATGCTCCCAGGTGTCCCTAGTGCATAAAAAACCATTGGCACAGTCCCTGGTATCGAGATATTGCATACAAAGGCGGTGTAACAGGCTGAATTTACAGTTGTGCAGATTTTTCTGCATCTGGTACTCTTACGCGGGCCGCGTAAGACTCTTAAGGAGTCTATGCGGGCCGCGACGCTCCTATGTCACCGGAAAACAACTTTCAGCAATTGCAGTTTTGGACCCCCATAGTTAACTATTAAGGACCTTGGGTCATAAACTAACACCGTTAAGCTCCCGGTTAGTTATACGATCACCCGAAAAGTCTTGTATTCATCGAAACTCCACAAAATTAATATCCATTATTCTTGAGAACAAAATATACAATTATTACAATGTTTTTGGGATCGTTAAAAGGTCACTCAGAGGTTACTTTTAACATGTTGACACTTTTATATCGCAACCCCCGTTCCCCTATACAAATACAGGAACGGGCGTCCACAGCTAGTTTCGGTGGTATCTGGTATTGTCTAATTTGGCAGCGGAATTTTCATCAGGACCGTAGTTAGGAAATATTTGATCAGAGTAAAATACCACATTTTCATAACATTAAACACATGGGATAAAACCCAAGTTTTAAATACACACATTTTCATAGGAATAAATCCTATTTTTATTTAATAAAAACATCTATTTCTTTTTATGTAACTTTATTGCCACTTTTCCAAGCCTTCAGTGCTGTCCAGCTGGCTTCTATTTGGCTTTCACATTTTGTTACCTGGAACGCGTTTAAAAACATTTTGTCAGTGGGAAATACTGGTGAGTGAATCCCAGCTTAATCAAGTTTAAATAAAATCCATTATACAGTATTGAGGGCGGTCTCGCAATTACATTTGTTTCCAAGTCATACCAATTACCACACACGGTACTGTCAAACCCGACTTGTGGAAAAGTTACTCCTCGCAAGGCAGTAACTAATTTTGTATACAAAACCCCAACATACCGACGATAAATATATCCTTACAAATACTCAATAACTGCTTAATATATAATTAATTGTGTGAGGTTTTGTAGAAACAATTTGCAAAAAAGAGATTACTCAGATTGCTGTCTTAGATTATCCTTTAGGGTTTCCTGGTGACAATCTAGAATTTACACAAATGCACAAGTGTTAGTATAATAACCCATTTTAACATTAGTAATACCCTCCCTGAGACGGCATTCCAACGACTACGTCGGGCAGAATCACGACAGCCGTTACGGAACCCTAGATCAATCGGGCAGCGTATCTAATATGTATCCAGGGGTTATGATACTTACAACGGAGCAGAACTTCGTTCTTTAGGGGGGTATTATGCCCGAGTATAGTGTATACTACGTAGAAATTGAGAGAGAATTGAAAAGTTTGAGCGAATTCGACTGAAGGCCCGAGCTCCAGCTTTATAGGGGCCGAGTTTGGGTATCTCGCGGCCCGCGTAAAACAAGACAAGGGCCTACGCGGCCCGGGTCAAAGTTGGTCAACGGTGTAGCTGATCCGGGTCACAGGGTAGGTTCAACACGCGTTGGCCACGTGTCAGCACCGGAGCTCGCCTGGTTTTTAAGTTGTCGCGGCCCGCGTAAGACGTAGCCATGGGCTACGTGGCCCGCGACAAGGTGAATTTCTTTGTTTTTATTTTATTTTTAATGTTAGATCATAATTTGGGCTCGGTTTTCACATACGGGGTGTAATTTAAGACATATTGGGATAATTTAAATATTTTTAGGGTGTCGGAAATAATTCGAGGGTGTCGGTTTTCTTTAGGGTTGTTATATCCTCCCCACCTTGTTTTAGAGCTCGTCCTCGAGATCTACTGGAATAGGTATGGATATTTCCTTTGCATTTCCGATTCAAGCTCCCATGTGTATTCAGGTCCTCTTTTGGAGTCTCACTTCACTTTGACTAGAACTAATCTCTTGTGTTTAAGGTTCTTGACTTTCCTGTCTTCAATCTGTAGAGGCTTTTCTACAAACTTGAGTTGTTCATTTACCTTTATATCCTTAAGAGGTACTACAAGTGATTTTTCGGCTAGACATTTCTTGAAATTAGATACATGAAATACATCATGTATTCCCGCCATTTCCTCTGGCAGTTGTAGCTGATAGGCTATAGGTCCTATTCTTCTAATAATCTCAAAAGGTCCAACATACCTGGAGCTTAGCTTTCCTCTTTTGATGAATCTTACCACTCCTTTCCAAGGAGAGACTTTTAACAATACTTTATCTCCTACTTGAAATTCCAACGGTTTTCGTCTGTTGTCAGCATAGCTCTTTTGTCGATCACGTGCTGTGTTTAGTCGTGCCTTGACTTGAATGATCTTGTCGGTTGTTTCTTGTACTATCTCAGGTCCAGATAGTTGCTTTTCCCCAATTTCTGCCCAACAGACTGGGGTTCGACACTTTCGTCCATAAAGTGCTTCGAATGGTGCAACGTTGATACTTGTGTGATAACTATTATTATAAGAAAATTCTGTTAATGGTAAGTGATCGTCCCAATTACCTTCGAAATCAATTACACAAGCTCTAAGCATATCTTCCATTGTCTAAATTGTCCTTTCGCTTTGTCCGTCTGTTTGAGGATGGTAAGCTGTGCTTAGATTTAACTTGGTTCCCATTGCCTTTTGGAAACTTGACCAAAAATGAGAGGTAAAACGGCTATCCCTATCAAAAACAATTGATAAAGGAATTCCATGTAATGAAACGATTTCATTTACATATAATTTAGCTAATTGTTCCATACTAAAAGTTTCTTTCATGGGTAGAAAATGAGCTGACTTGGTTAGCCTATCTACAATCACCCAGATTGTATCATTACCTTTTCTTGTTTTGGGTAATTTGGTAACAAAGTCCATTATTATCAATTCCCATTTCCACACTGGCATTTCTAACTGTTGTAACAAACCTGAGGGTTTCTGATGTTCAGCTTTAACTTGGGAACATGTTAGACATTTAGAAACATAGGCTGCTATGTCCTTTTTCATTCCTATCCACCAGAAATTCTTTCTTAAATCCTGGTACATTTTATCACTTCCTGGATGCATCGTATACTTAGACTTATGGGCTTCTTCTAATATACGATGACGTAGGTTTCCTAATTTAGGTATCCACATTCTCTTTTTATGGAATTTCCAAATTCCATCTGTTCCTTGTTCTAATTCCTTAATCATACCTTTTAGTTTTTCAGTATCATCCTTGATTACTGAGTCTTGTGCTTCTCTTATCAGATCATTTAAATCTACTTGCAGATTTAATTTAAGAGAACGTAGCATTTTTGGCTTTTCGTGATACTTTCGGCTTAAAGCATCTGCCACTACATTTGCTTTTCCTTTATGATACTGGATATCACAATCATAATCACTAAGCATTTCCATCCAGCGTCTTTGTCTCATATTCAACTCCTTTTGTCCGAATACATACCTTAAACTCTTATGATCGGTGAATATGGTAAACTTACTACCATAAAGATAATGTCTCCAAATTTTAAGGGCAAAAATTATGGCTCCTAATTCTAGATCATGGGTTGAATAATTCTCTTCATGATTCTTAAGTTGTCTAGATGCGTAAGCTATAACCTTTTGGCGTTGCATCAACACACATCCATAGCCTAACTTAGAAGCGTCACAATATACTATAAAATTTTCAGTTCCTTCTGGTAACGCTAGTATGGGTGCGTGAGTTAATCTTTGCTTAAGAATTCTAAATGCTTCTTCTTGTTTTGGTCCCCATTCAAACTTAATGGATTTACAGGTTAACTTAGTTAAGGAAATGGCTATTATAGAAAAATCTCGAATAAATCTTCTATAATAACCGGCCAATCCTAAGAAACTTCTAACCTCGGTTGGTGATTCAGGGGTTTTCCATTTGGTAATCGCCTCGATCTTTGTTGGGTCCACATGAATTCCTTTATGATTAACTAAGTGTCCAAGAAACTGTACCTGTTCTAGCCAAAATTCGCTCTTTAAAAATTTAGCGTAGAGCTTTTCCTTTCTTAATAGACTTAAAAGAGCGTGCAGATGCTTTGCATGATCTTCCTTACTTTTAGAATAAATGAGAATATCATCAATAAAAACAATTATGAATTTATCCAAATATGGCTTACATATTCGGTTCATCATGTCCATAAATGCGGCTGGGGCATTGGTTAAACCAAATGGCATGACAGTAAATTAATAATGGCCATACCTTGTTCTAAATGCGGTTTTAGGAATGTCTTCTTCCTGTACCTTTAATTGATGATATCATGATCTTAAATCGATCTTAGAGAAAAATCGAGCTCCTTGCAATTGATCGAACAGATCATCGATTCTTGGTAATGGGTACCGGTTCTTAATTGTGACCTTGTTTAATTCACGGTAGTCAATGCACATACGCATTGATCCGTCCTTCTTTTTAATGAATAAAATCGGTGCTCCCCAAGGCGATGAGCTTGGCTGAATGAATCCTTTCTCTAATAATTCATCTAACTGTTTCTTCAGTTCCTGCATTTCGGCGGGTGCCAAACGGTAGGGTGCTTTGGCAGTTGGTGCTGTTTCTGGCAATAGGTGGATTCTGAATTCAACTTCTCTGTCTGGCGGTAGTCCTGGTAATTCTTCTGGAAATACATCTGAAAACTGAGACACTACTGGAATGTCTTTTAGTTCTTTTCCTTTAGTGTTAGTGATTATGGAAATCAAATATACTATAGATTCTTTTCTTATATAACTTGCAGTTTTCATCACAGAGATGAATTTAGTGGATCTATAGGGCTTATCTCCTTTAATTGTGATCTTTTCACCCTTTGGTGAATTTACTTGAATTGACTTCTGATCACATAAAATATTAGCTTTATTGGCCATTAACCAATCCATTCCTAATACAATATCAAATCCTGCCAGATTCATTGGGTAAAGATTTGCAATATACTTTTGATTTAAAAATTCTATTCTTGCTCCCTGCAAGATTTCAGAAATCCTAAAGGTTTCTCCATTCGCTGTCTCGACTAGACATTCTTGTGAGAGTTTAGTTAATGGTTGATTGAGAAGTTTGCAAAATGAAGTATTAATAAAACTTTGGTTTGCACCAGAGTTAAATAATACTTTAGCAAAAACATCATTAACTAAAAACGTACCGGCTATGACGTCCGGAATCATTTTGGCTTCATCTGCAGTTAGAACAAATGCTCTAGCATTTTTAGTGTTCTTGTTGTTCGTAGCTGGAGCCAATTTTGGACAATTTGGCTTAATATGACCTTTTTCTCCATAGTTGAAGCATATTCCATTAGTAGGTTTCCTTCTGCAGTCTTCTTCCTTGTGCCCTGGTACTTTGCAGAAATTGCAGTAAGTGGAGCATCTTCCTGAATGCTTCTTCTTACAAGCTTTGCAGTATGGTGCAGAGGTAGAACCTATATTCCTATGATTAGAATTCCCAGAACGGAATTCTTGAGTAAGTCTTTGGGTTAGGTTCCTCCTCTGGTCTTCTTCTCTAGTACGGATTAATTCATCTGTCAAGGTATTTGCGAGTTCTACAGTTTCTACTATAGTTTGGGGTCTAGCTGCTTTGACTACATGTCTAATCTCTCCAATTAATCCCCAGATGTAACGGGAGATTAATACCGGTTCTGGTGATGCAAGGGTTGGTACTATTCTAGCATATTCAAAGAATGTGGTAGTATATCCCTTACTATCTACCCCGGTCATTCTAAGGTTTAGAAACTTATTTGCTATCTTTTCCTTTTCATTGGGAGGGCATAATTTTCTTTCTACCATATTCTTAAATTCCTCCCATTCCATGTTGTAAACCCTATCATTTCCTCTAGACTGGAGGATAGTGTTCCACCATTCTAAGGCTGAATTCTTAAATAGATTAGAAGCAAACATTATCTTGTCTTCTTTAGCACACTTGCTTATTTTTAAAACAGTCTCAGTCTTTTCTATCCAGCGTAGAGCTGCAATGGGTCCTTCATTGCCCAAGAATTCTATTGGTTTACAGGACCAAAATTCTTTATAAGAACAACCATAAGGCATGGTTCTTCTTCTTTTGGGAATGGGCACTTGAAGTACGGGTCCATTGTTCACGCTGTGTTCTGGTTCAATTGGTCGTTTACTGCTATGCTTACTTTTATTTTCCGCATCCTTAACAGTTTGAAGAATATATGGCATTGCATCTATAATTCCTTGTGCCACTATGTGTTGGATGGCACTATTATCCACTTGGTTTCCGTTGTTATTGATGCTCGGATTCTCATTAACCAAGTTAATGTTACTCTGGTTATTGTTATTTAGCTTTTCTTGATTTCCTTCGTCGGCCATCTGAATTTTAAACAGTTACCACGTATTAATATCACAATTTTTTTTAATATACCCAATCACATGACACGCATTTTGGTCAAAAGCGTCGATCATTGCGACTTTACTCTATTCATATAATATGCATCTATTACACACCAGTACTGAATTTAAAATTACAATACCGACTGAAATTTAAAGTTACACTACTAATAGTAGGCATCTGTAGTTTTTTTTTCATACACATACACACATATTACATTATTTTATTATAAATATTATTATTACTACCGTTTTCACCATCACATTCATGGATATGGATTCATCCAGAAATCAATATTGCGTTCCTCGTACTTTCAGACGAGTCGCTCTCCCACCTGTCGCATTCTTTCACTACTCTATAAAATTTCCTCACCAAATGTCCTAAGTTCTTGTACATTGTCTGCACTCATTGGGGGTGCAGGTTCTAGGACTGGGTTCGGAATCTAGGGTGCGGGTTCCTGGTACAGAGGTATAGGGGCCTGGTATGGGTAAGGATTTTCTAGAATCTCTCTAATGAATACATCATTATCGTAATAGGGATCTAGAGGATCTAACCCTGGGTAGGATCCTAGGTTCGGCATGGGTATGTCTTCATGTATCGGGTAGCGTTGCACATAGTCCCTAACGTCATCCCACCAGGGGTCATAATTTGGGTCTAAGGGATTTGGTGCTGGTACCCTAGGTATTTCCTCCGGGTTGAAATCATGCATTTCTACTTGATTTTCAGGGTTTTCTATTTCCACCGGTTGGTCAGGAATTGGTGGTTGTGGTTGGGGTGCTATAATTTGTTCCAGGTTAGGGTCAGCTGCAGTGGTTGCTAGGATGTGGATATTGGCTATACCCCTATTAAGCATATCCTGGGCATAAGCATCGGTTTCTCTTTTG
Organism: Helianthus tuberosus; assembly: GCA_030545235.1. NCBI lineage: Eukaryota > Viridiplantae > Streptophyta > Magnoliopsida > Asterales > Asteraceae > Helianthus > Helianthus tuberosus. The sequence goes on along the minus strand of CM060381.1, from coordinate 5,810,600 downwards.
GCTGCGGCTAGTACTCTCTGGTCTTGTAACTTTTTCATACGCTTCCAACGCTCATGTGCCCCTCGACTGAACCATCCTCTCTTTTTTCTGAGGGAATGGCTCCTCGGACTTAGCTTTAAACACGAATATTCCTTCTTCCGTATCAGCAGAGTACCCTGAGAGGGCAGGCTGAGAAGACGCACCTTCGCTTCTAGGCGAACCAGACAATTGGCGGTACGCGTCAGATGGTCCTTGGTCGCTCATACTGTAAACTAACAAATAGTCAAATAACACATAACAAGAAATACAATTATGCACGTATTCCCGTAATTTATTTCCTAACAATTTGAATTTTGGTGTCGGCAGAACACTTCTGTGGCTGAATCAGTAGCTTAGCTCTGATACCACCTTCTATCGCAACCCCCGTCCCCCTATACAAATACAGGAACGGGCGGCCGCGGCTAGTTTCGGTGGTATCTGGTATTGTCTAATTTGGCTGCGGAATTTTCATCAGGACCGTAGTTAGGAAATATTTGATCAGAGTAAAATACCACATTTTCATAACATTAAACACATGGGATAAAACCCAAGTTTTAAGTACACACATTTTCATAGGAATAAATCCTATTTTTATTTAATAAAAACATATATTTCTTTTTAGGTAACTTTATTGCCACTTTTCCAAGCCTTCAGTGCTGTCCAGCTGGCTTCTATTTGGCTTTCACATTTTGTTACCTGAAACGCGTTTAAAAACATTTTGTCAGTAGGAAATACTGGTGAGTGAATCCCAGCTTAATCAAGTTTAAATAAAATCCATTGTACAGTATTGAGGGCGGTCTCGCAATTACATTTGTTTCCAAGTCATACCAATTACCACCCACGGTACTGTCAAACCCGACTTGTGGAAAAGTTACTCCTCGCAAGGCAGTAACTAATTTTGTATACAAAACCCCAACATACCGACGATAATTGTATCCTTACAAATACTCAATAACTGCTTAATATATAATTAATTGTGTGAGGTTTTGTAGAAACAATGTGCAAAAAGGAGATTACTCACATTGCTGTCTTAGATTATCCTTTAGGGTTTCCTGGTGACAATCTATAATTTACACAAATGCACACGTGTTAGTATAATAACCCATTTTGACATTACTAATACCCTCCCCGAGACGGCATTCCAACGACTACGTCGGGCAGAACCACGACAGCCGTTACGGAACCCTAGATCAATCGGGCAGCGTATCTAATACGTATCCAGGGGTTATGATACTTACAACGGAGCAGCAGATCGTTATTTAGGGGGGTATAATGCCCGAGTATAGTGTATATTACGTAGAAATTGAGAGAGAATTGAAAAGTTTGAGCGAATTCGACTGAAGGCCCGAGCTCCAGCTTTATAGGGGCTGAGTTTGGGTTTCTCGCGGCCCGCGTAAAACAAGACAAGGGCCTATGCGGCCCGCGTCAAAGTTGGTGAACGGTGTAGCTGATCCGGGTCACAGGGTAGGTTCAAAACGCGTCGGCCACGTGTCAGCACCGGAGCTCGCCTGGTTTTTAAGTTGTCGCGGCCCGCGTAAGACGTAGCCATGGGCTACGCGGCCTGCGACAAGGTGAATTTCTTTGTTTTTATTTTATTTTTAATGTTAGATCATAATTTGGGCTCGGTTTTCACATACGGTGTGTAATTTAAGACATATTGGGATAATTTAAATATTTTTAGATTTCTTCAAACCTATCCACCAATAATTTGCCTTTAAATCCTGGTACATCTTATCACTGCCAGGATGGACAGAATACTTGGAGCTATGGGCTTCTTGAAGGATCACTTCCCTAAGTCCTCCATAGATTGGAACCCATATTCGTCCATTTAATCTTAGGATTCCATCCTTGCCATACGATAACTATTCAACAGTTACGCCCAACTTCTCATTCGGGTAGTTAGCTTCTAATACAGCTTCCTTTTGAGCGGCTAACAACCTTTCATTCAAGCTGCTCTTTAGTTCAATGCTCTTGGCATTGATTCTAATAGGCTTAACCCTTTCTTTTCTGCTCAAGGCATCGACGAATACATTTTCCTTGCCTGGATGATATCGGATTTCAGTCTCATGTTAAGATCCTTTTGGTTAAACAGATGCTGAAGGCTCTTATGATCAGAATAGATCACACACTTAGTCCCATAAAGGTAATGCCTCCAAAGCTTCAGTGCAAATACAACGGCACCCAACTCCAAATCGTGGGTGGTGTAATTCTTTTCGTGCACCTTTAATTGTCCTGAAGCATAGGCAATAACCTTGCCTTTCTGCATAAGCACACATCCCATGCCTATGTGCGATGCATGCAATAAACTACAAATTCTTCAACACCTTCGGGCAACGTTAGCACAGGAGCATTGCTTAACTTCTTCTTAAGAACATCAAAGGATTCATGCTGCTTGGGACCCTAGTCAAACTTGACATTCTTGCGAATTAACGATGTTAGAGGTGCAGCAATTCATGAAAAGTTCTCAATGAAACATCGATAGTAGCCCGCTAGACCCAAGAAGCTATGTATCTCTGTGGGAGTCTTAGGCTCTTGCCAATTCATAATCGCTTCAATCTTAGCGGGATCCACCTGGATACCACGCTTGCTCACCACATGTCCAAGAAATTGGACTTCACGAAGCCAAAACTCGCATTTTGAAAACTTGGCGTAGAGCTTCTCTTGCTGAAGTAACTTAAGGATACACCGAAGATGTCTTTCATGGTCGGCTTGATTCTTCGAGTAGATAAGAATGTCATCAATGAAGACAATGACAAACTTGTCCAAGTACGGCTTGCAAACGCGATTCATGAGATCCATGAATGCTGCAGGTGCATTAGTGAGCCCGAAAGGCATCACCAAGAACTCGTAGTGACCATAACGGGTTTTGAATGCAGTCTTATGCACATCTTCTTCCCTGACTTTTAGTTGATGGTATCCTGACCTCAAATCAATCTTGGAGAAATAACTTGCTCCTTGAAGCTGATCGAATAGATCACCGATCCTGGGTAGCGGATATCTTTTTTTGATCGTCACTTTATTCAGCTCGCGATAATCGATGCATAGACGCATCGAGCCATCCTACTTTTTCACAAAGAGGGTCGGTGCTCCCCAAGGGGACGAGCTTGGTCGAATAAAACCCTTTGCCAATAAATCATCCAACTGAGTCCTTAACTCTTTCATCTCAGTTGGTGCCAATCGATAAGGTGCTCTTGCAATTGGTGCAGCTCCAGGAATGATGTCGATTCTGAATTCCACTTGTCTATCTAGGGGTAAACCAGGTAGTTCTTCAGGGAATACATCTGGATATTCAGAAATAACAGGGATGTCTTCGATTTTGGGCTTTGGCTCATCAATGGTTACCTGTGCCATGTAAATGACACAACCTTTCTTCATACACCTTGATGCCTTAAGCATGGACATTTTCTTAGGTAACCCGTACTGTGTATCCCCTTGTATTGTTAACGGCTCACCATAAGGAGTCTTGATAACCACTTGCTTCTTATCACATATGATTTAGGCTTGGTTACGAGATAACCAATCCATGCCTATCACTATGTCGAACCCTGCTAATTTCAATGGAAGCAAAAACAGTGGAAAAGAGTGGTTCCTAATGGATATAAAACATCCATCTAATACGGTTGAAGAAGTTTCTATGGTACCATCGGCTAATTCTACTTCATATTTTATGCTTAGGGTCTTAACAGGCAAATTTAATAACTTACAAAATTTGTTGTCTACAAACGACTTATCTGCACCCGAATCAAACAATACCCTTGCATACACATCATTGATAAGAAAGGTACCTTTTATCACATTGTCGTTCTGAATTGCTTCTTGAGCATTCATTTGAAAGACCCTAGCATTGGTCTTTTCACCCTCTTCAGGTTTCTTTGCATACTTTGGGCAGTTGGACTTAATATGTCCCTTCTCGTTACAGTTGTAACAATTCGCATCCTTTATCTTCTTACAATCCAACGTTTTATGCTCACTTGATTTGCAGATTCCACAAGCTCTGGGCTACGATTGGGATTTCGATTCGATCCTGCACTTCCCTAGATGACGCTTCCTGCAGGTTTTACACTTGGGTTTTTCACCCGACTGCTGACTATCCTTTTTAAATCCAAAACCCTTCTTGTTCTTAGAGTTCCCCTTATGCTTCTTCTCAGAACGGCATGAGTTCTCATCCTCACGTTTCCTTTTCCCCTCGTCAGAATTCCTGAGCGATCTCTGCCTGACCGCATCGAGAGTAAGAGGTAATGACAAATCAGCCACTGACCTGAAGGTGGTAGGTCTTGATGCCTTCACACTTGCCTTGATTTCTGGAGCTAGACCCCCAATAAAACGAGCTATGCATTTTGGTTCTGGGGTAACCAAGTATGGAACCAATCGAGACATGGTATTGAAACTTGTAAGGTATGCCTGACAGTCTAAGTTCTTCATGACCAATGTCAAGAAATCAGTCTCAATTTTCTCAACTTCATGTTGAGGACATAAATTTTCTTTGATGAGAGCAACAAACTGATCCCAAGTCAGATTGTATAACGGTATCTTCCCAGTAGCTTGGATTAGCGACCTCCACCATGCTAGAGCTTCACCTTTGAATGATTGTGACACAAACTTCACAATATCCTTATCAACACAACCATTGATATCAACCACGGTATCCATCTCATCGAGCCAAGTCATACAATCAATGGCTCCTTTCTCCCCTGTGAAATCCCTCGGCTTACAGGAGACGAAGTATTTATAAGAACAGGTTTTGACCCGAGGCTCCTAATTAAGCACAACCTGTCTAGATGGAACACTTCTCTGATTCGATGAGTGATGAGATTCGTCCTTATGAGATACACGAGTCTTGGAGGGTGGTTTTGAATGTGGTACGGACTGAGTTCTGGCGCGAGTACCACTTGATTCATTAAACTGTCTGTCGAGAGCTCGAGTAACGACATTATCTATTAATGCCTTTAGTTCCGCACCAGCTACATTAACTCTGGTAGTATCATTATTCTCCCTCGGGTGACTGTTAACCTCATCTGATCCGGCCATGTAGCTTGATTGCTACATAAAATATTAATAATGATTCATTCAGAAGTCTATTATGGAATTGTCGTTTATGGCAATCTATTAACCATGGTAATCTTAGGCCATATGGGTTTATTTAATTTATTTAAATTTTATTATATTTTATCCAGTTATAAACTATTAAGGATAATAGGGTGGCATACCAAAGGCCTAGTCACAAGGACAATTTTAATTCATAAGCCATGATTTTATAGAATCAAAGCATTCAGGTTTGAACGTAGTTCATTACCTTTCTTGACAGGGAGTCATAGACTACAACTGTCTTTTGTCTTATTTGACAATTATTATGGCCCGCAGGCACATCCTCACTAATGGATGTTTAACTAATAAAGGAAAGTGTCGTAACCCCCGATCCCTTATCTGTCCCGGGAACGGGCGGATGCGATGTCACGACCCCCGACCCACCCTGGACGGAATCGAGAGTTGCGAACAGTCCAGTGGTACCGGTGATTATTTTAAAAACGTTGCAGCGGAAATTTCCTCAGAACCGTGAGTTAGGAAAAATATCAGAGTTTAGAAACACCGGATTTTATTTCAATAAATAAATAAATAAATGGGATAAACCCATGTTTTATAATGGTAGCTTTAATAAAATAATTTTTATTATATAAAACAATATTTCTTATTTTGATTTAAATAAATACATAAGCCACTTCTTGATGCCTTTCAGTGCCGTATCCATCTCTTACTCCAATCTACTGTTATTACCTGAAACGCGTTTTAAAAAGGTTTTGTCAGCGGGAAATACTGAGTGAATCATTCTATTTACTAAAATGACACATTTGTTATAATTTACAGTATTAAGAGCGATTACAATGTTTCTGATATCAAGCCAATTACCCACGGTACTTGCCACTCGACCCATTGGCCCATTCGTCCAATGGTGTCTGTGACTGCGGTCATATCCCCCACTCGCTGCCCCAATGGTGACGATTATAAAGTAATGTATACAAAACCCCACATACCGGCTGTAACTTGGTGATTACAAAGACTTAATCCCCGTAATTATAACTTTAAATAAAACATGATTTTGTAAATAGATTTGATAAAAAGAGAGAATGACTCACAGATAATCAGGCAGATTCATACGGACAAAGTTTAGTTTACAGATAAGCCTTTGATATATTGCAGATTTGTACAAGCAGAGCTTAGCCTATTACTTAGCCTTGGAACCTAATGCATACGAACTAGGTAGATAACTTAATACAGCATTTACGATAATCCATGAGATTAAATTCTCACAATGAATGTCAAAATGCAATACTTTGTCCATCGAATTAACGATGATCCATTGAATTAACAATGAATGACAAGGTATAATACTTTACCTATCGAATTAACGATAATCCGTTGAATTAACAACGAACGATAAAGTATAATACTTTACCTATCGAATTAACGACAATCCGTCAAATTAATGACGAACGATAAAGTATAACCCTAATGTGGGCGGCACTTAAACATCCCTTGGATAGTTTAATCGATCGGATAATGAATCGTAAGAGCGATTGAGTTAATACCCTGTTCTGCAGCACCCCGCTATACTTAATTTGAGTTTTGTGGGTGTTATTTGAAGTAATTTGGACAGAACTCGAAGAATTTTACGAATTCTTTCGTCGAACAATTGCCCAGAAGTCAGTCCCAATGCCTGCTATTTATACACGAAAAGTGACTATCTTACGGACCGTAAGCTTGTTGAGGTTGCGGTCCGTATGGCATCTTACGGACCGTAAGACTCACAGCTTTACGGTCCGTAAGGGACTAAAAGCTGCTATGTGGTTGCCACGTATGGGTGTAGGCTAGCTGAGTAGATACTTTTCGAAATTTCCTTGTTGCCTACGTTTTATATGGATAATCGTCAATAGGGTTTAACCCCCCCCTGAGTTTTAGGGGCCCTAATCCTGATTCTGATTGTTCTGAAAATTTTAGGGTTTGCGTAGAATCACTTGGGTGTCTTAATTAGGGTTTCTTTTTGGTTAAAATAAAATAAGAAATATTATTTTAATGAGAGTTGTTTTATCAGGGGTCTGGGTTCATACTTACGGAACGTTTTTAGGATGTTTTTGTGTGAGTCGTTACATTCTACCCACCTTAATAAAAATCTCGTCCTCGAGATTTACTGGAATAAATAGGAATACTTTTTCTTCATCTCAGATTCCAGCTTCCAAGTGTATTTGGGTTATGATATTTCTTTTGGAATTATGTCATCTTTTAGTTAATAGTATTAGGGTAGATGATCCAGAATTGAAATATTAAATTTTATGAATATGAATTGTATAGTAGGATTCAATGGTTCAACTGAATTAGTTCAAGAAATCGATGATAAACGAATGAAATGAAATGATAAAATGTTCAAAGTGACTAGGTTTAAACCAAAAGATATATGATCAATAAATTCTTTAAAATGAATGTGAAGGACTTTTAAAATCAATAAAATTCTTTGTCAAAAGAAAGCTTACTTTGATTGAGGAAGACGTAGAACTGACAGGTTCCAAATGAAATCAAAGCATGAAAAATGATTTGTCAAATATTTATGATATGAGAAATCAAAGTGTTGAAAGGAATGAATTGCAAAGATATATCAAAAGATAATAGAGTTAGTGTATTATTTTAAAGTTTCAAATTGTTTTAATTGTGAAACATTGTGATAGTACACTTTTAATGACTATACTTTTCATACTATCTCCTAGAAATTGAAATATAATAAGAACAAATTATTTTGATTTGACCAACCATTATACTTTTGTAAAGCAATTTGAATATATATATTATTTGTGTTCTTATCTGAACCGTATCTTATATATATCACATATAAATATTATGTAATATATATATTATTTGTTATGCATTTTTACTATATGTAAATGGTCACCACTTTTAAATAAATATTATTTTAGTATTTTATCATACTATGTAAAATAATTATGTAAGATATATTACAAAATACCGTAATGAAGTCATTATGTTTACAAAATATTATTTTGTAAAAGAAATCATTATTATTTATAATGTTAAATAAGATTGGTAAAAATATTTATTATACAAAATATTTATACATATATTATACTTAGTGGGTCGATTCTATGGGATTACTTATTTGCCTTTGGAAATCATATAACTTTTGTGAATGTATTTACAAATGTTGTAAATAAGTGAAAACAGAGACTATTCTTATATAGTATAAGGTTCCCTTAACCCAGCGTAGTTGATGATTTTTGTATTATTCTTATATGGTTATTTTCTTGCCCGAGTGTTATGGTACATAGTTACCACAAAATATGTGATACATAATTATTTATATAATTTTATTCATCCCTCTAATTCTGGTATTGTTTTATGAAAATATATCTTTCTCCAATATATATATTTTCATATAAAATTAAAATTTACTAAATATGTATGGTGACTAGTCATTATCATGGTTGGATATTGGTTAGTGCTGCCTTGTTTAAGCATAGGTGGCCAATCCATGCCTAACTAAGGCTAGGTTACCCAATATCTGCCCTTGACAATAATCCTGGTATTTTAAAATAATACTAACACTTATTATTATTAATATTTTCTTACTAATAATAAAACTGATATTAGTATTACATAGAAAAATTTCTAATAAAAATGGTGAAATTGGCCGTCCCCAGGATCGAACCCGGGTCTAGGCCACACCCTTTCGCGCTCTTAGCCAATCGAGCTAAGTGCCTAGTTTGTGAAAATCTCCATTTTGGTTAAATATAAGCACATGTACAATAAATTCTGTACTTCTTATTATAATTCACCTACTTATATTGACTAAGTTTTTTGCTTATCCTCCTTATGATGACTAATAAGAATATAGTAATACTATTAGGCAATCACTTATGTAAGTTTCCAAAAATAATGTTTTTCGATTGAAGATGTTAAAGTAATAATTATCACGAAAGGCTAGATTGATATTTGTAAACAAATCATTTAAGAGATATAAGATATATTAAAATATGACAAGAACTTGTGTATTATTATCTTATCACACGATTTGTGTTAAGATAACTTTTTATAAATATTCGTATATGATATATATAAAATGAGAAAATTTTATGAAAACGTTGGTACAAGGTGACCGTGATCAAAGAAATGATTTAGTGAAGTCGAAGACCAATTAGGCATTTTATAGTTCTAGAGAATTGAAGTGTTTGTTGGAGAATATGATATCTTTAAATCCATCATATGGGAATTTGAAATGAGCAAGTTTAAACAACTGAAATCGGTTTAAACAAAACGAGTTTATATAGGAAAGTTCGGACATGGTCATAATAGAAACCATGGATGCTAAAGAAAATTGAGTTTTTTTTTTTTTTTTTTTTTTCAAAAATTTATTGACTTGATATTCTGAGTCATTGTTTAGCAACAATGTGGTTTACTGTACCAAAATCAAGTCTAACTAAAGGATATTTGAGTTTGGATAAAACGACAAATTAGAATGAATCCTTTTAGTGGAAATTTAGAATTTAAACGAACCATATGTGTAATAAACGGTGCATGTGTGGATTTACCAAGAAATGAAATGAATCAATATCCGCTATTATGAAATAAGTCCTTCTGGTATGATGACCGTTAGGAAAAGTAGAAATGCAAAAGTCAACTTTTTATATGCAGAAGTCAGTATTTTCAACAAAAGAAATATAAGAACTTCTATCTGGAATTTCGAATGATAACCGTTATTTAAATGATATTATCAGGGAATGTCAAAATTAAAATGAAAATAGAGAATTTGCAAAAGTATATGACTCCTTTTTCAGTGCTAATACTTATGACTCTGATTAGACTGTACACCGATGTTTTTGTGAAATCTTGTTCTAATATACCTCAGCGAAATTTTATGTTGGTTGTAGGATCATATGAAAAAGTGCTGTTTTTAGTTCTTCTACTGACAGAATTAATATTGGTGTTATCGTGCCCAATTTATATTTTCCAAAGATCTTGCCTCGAAAGTTGTGTGTGATATATTTTAACTTCTGAGGACTTATAATTAAATTTTCATGTGTTTTCTTGTATATTATCACGACTTTACATGCTTCTTATTTGCGTTAATAGTTTATGATACCGCTTTTAGAAATTCTTATACTTTTGATGGTATCTCAATTTAATGGGTTTCCTTTGTTTATTTTATCATACAAACTACAAGACAGATGATCCAACGAAATAATCGGAAAAGAGATTCTTAATAAAGGAATCTAGACACAGATGCTTGTGCTTTATTCCAAATTGTCAATCCTTATGGTTTTTTTGGATTTTCTTATAGATATACATATCTATTAAATCATATATTTCATATACTGAATTAAACATACCATCTATCGGTCAATGTATTTAACAGATTCATATTTTAAAACCAGTCAAATATCTTGATTATGATACTATTTTAGGGAACTCTTGTCACTCGTGTGACATATTATATATTCCGTCTTATCCGATTCGCGCCGGAGCGGTAATTCCAATATATCCGATCAAACGGGAGAGTCTTATTACCTCATACCCAGTCTTGCCGGAATAAATATTCTATTTCCCATAAATAGTATCTTTTCAAAAAGTGCCTATCTTTTTAGGGCTTTTATTCAGAATTAAGGAAATTTGTATTTCCATAACATATCTTATTATTATATTGATCTTTACACGATTCCGGTGACAGTGTCAATTTAATCATTTTTTTTTTTTTTTTTTTTTTTTTTTTCAATTAGTGACTCAGGTCATATTACTGTTGATTATTCTTTCAACTAGTAATTCTGGACTTAGTTATCCCGTGATATTACTTTATCAAATATATTACTTATGGCACAAAACCATTTAACCCAGAGAATGACATATATCATTTTATTTCAAACTACTATAACTTATCAAATATAATATGTTAATTTACTTAAATAATTGTAATATAGTTATTTGATTTAATTTAAAAAAATATAATCTCCGTATAGTAGAATATATTATACTTGACTATTTTATTATGGGATACATTAATTAAATTTATTTTAAACATTTATTAACTTTATTAATGATTCAATGTTTAAAATAATATTAGTCATAGGCTATGGTTACTGATGCGTAGTTTCTATTGTGATTGTGGTTATGCTATTATTAGCTAACTTTCTATTAGAAAATAACTTTAATTACTGTAAGTATAACTGATTTTGAAAAGTCTTTGTAATTATAATTGTATCACAAAAAGGTGATAAAACTATGAAAATAGAGTGGACTTACAAACTGTGAGAAAAGAAATGAACTTACCAAAATCCATCATATTTATTTACACAAATACTTAGCTTATTGTGAAGCTAATATTAAGGCATCTTTTCTTAAATTTGAGTCTAAATGCTACCAATTAACATCAATCCCCTAACTCTTTTATATAACTTTAGGTATTATTATTACAACACCTAAAGGCGTAAAGCAGTGGCTTTGCTTAGTGGCTCTGATACCACCTTCTGTCACGACCCCCGACCCACCCTGGACGGAATCGAGAGTTGCGAACAGTCCAGTGGTACCGGTGATTATTTTAAAAACGTTGCAGCGGAAATTTCCTCAGAACCGTGAGTTAGGAAAAATATCAGAGTTTAGAAACACCGGATTTTATTTCAATAAATAAATAAATAAATGGGATAAACCCATGTTTTATAATGGTAGCTTTAATAAAATAATTTTTATTATATAAAACAATATTTCTTATTTTGATTTAAATAAATACATAAGCCACTTCTTGATGCCTTTCAGTGCCGTATCCATCTCTTACTCCAATCTACTGTTATTACCTGAAACGCGTTTTAAAAAGGTTTTGTCAGCGGGAAATACTGAGTGAATCATTCTATTTACTAAAATGACACATTTGTTATAATTTACAGTATTAAGAGCGATTACAATGTTTCTGATATCAAGCCAATTACCCACGGTACTTGCCACTCGACCCATTGGCCCATTCGTCCAATGGTGTCTGTGACTGCGGTCATATCCCCCACTGGCTGCCCCAATGGTGACGATTATAAAGTAATGTATACAAAACCCCACATACCGGCTGTAACTTGGTGATTACAAAGACTTAATCCCCGTAATTATAACTTTAAATAAAACATGATTTTGTAAATAGATTTGATAAAAAGAGAGAATGACTCACAGATAATCAGGCAGATTCATACGGACAAAGTTTAGTTTACAGATAAGCCTTTGATATATTGCAGATTTGTACAAGCAGAGCTTAGCCTATTACTTAGCCTTGGAACCTAATGCATACGAACTAGGTAGATAACTTAATACAGCATTTACGATAATCCATGAGATTAAATTCTCACAATGAATGTCAAAATGCAATACTTTGTCCATCGAATTAACGATGATCCATTGAATTAACAATGAATGACAAGGTATAATACTTTACCTATCGAATTAACGATAATCCGTTGAATTAACAACGAACGATAAAGTATAATACTTTACCTATCGAATTAACGACAATCCGTCAAATTAATGACGAACGATAAAGTATAACCCTAATGTGGGCGGCACTTAAACATCCCTTGGATAGTTTAATCGATCGGATAATGAATCGTAAGAGCGATTGAGTTAATACCCTGTTCTGCAGCACCCCGCTATACTTAATTTGAGTTTTGTGGGTGTTATTTGAAGTAATTTGGACAGAACTCGAAGAATTTTACGAATTCTTTCGTCGAACAATTGCCCAGAAGTCAGTCCCAATGCCTGCTATTTATACACGAAAAGTGACTATCTTACGGACCGTAAGCTTGTTGAGGTTGCGGTCCGTATGGCATCTTACGGACCGTAAGACTCACAGCTTTACGGTCCGTAAGGGACTAAAAGCTGCTATGTGGTTGCCACGTATGGGTGTAGGCTAGCTGAGTAGATACTTTTCGAAATTTCCTTGTTGCCTACGTTTTATATGGATAATCGTCAATAGGGTTTAACCCCCCCTGAGTTTTAGGGGCCCTAATCCTGATTCTGATTGTTCTGAAAATTTTAGGGTTTGCGTAGAATCACTTGGGTGTCTTAATTAGGGTTTCTTTTTGGTTAAAATAAAATAAGAAATATTATTTTAATGAGAGTTGTTTTATCAGGGGTCTGGGTTCATACTTACGGAACGTTTTTAGGATGTTTTTGTGTGAGTCGTTACATGCGAGCTCAGATTTTCGGTGGTATCAGCTATTTAATCTTGCAGCGGAAATTACATCAGGACCGTAGTTAGAAAATGTTTATCAGAGTAAAACCACCATATTTGATATTAATAATAACATGGGCAAAACCCAAGTTTCTTATTACAATACATTTATAGGGACAAACCCTATTTTATTGAATTTAAAACATCGTTTATTAGGTAACTTTTATAGCCACATTTTTCCCAAGCCTTCAGTGCTCTCCAGCTGGCTTTTTACTAATTGGCTGTCACATTGTGTTACCTGAAACGAGTTTTAAAAACATTTGTCAGTCGGAAATACTGGTGAGTGAATCCCAGTTTAATCAAGAAACATTTTATTAATTAAGACAGTATTGAGAGCGATCACATTGTTTATTTCTACACAATTACTCATTCAGTACTTGCCACTCGACCGGATCTATGGCTATGGTCAAATTACCCATTGGCTAACTCGTTGTCCAATGGTAATGTACTGTCATACCGACTTACTACTACTACTAATCGCAGTAGTATAAATTTTGTAAACAAAACCCCATAATACTGGCAGTAATTGAAGAACTACAAAGACTCAATCACCGCTTAATCATATTGTAAAACAATTAAGGTTTTGTAAATTATTCCAAAAATGTTAACAAAAAGAGGATAAACTCACATTGCTATCTTAGACATCGCGTAAGGGTTTCCAGGATATAATCTATAATTTATACAAATGTACATTGGTTAGTATCATAACCCTTTGAAAATATTAATGATACCCTCCCCGAGACGGCATTCCAACAACTACGTCGGGCAGAACCACGACAGTTGTTACGGAACCCTAAATCAATCGGGCAGCATATCTGTTATGAAACTGGGGTTATAATACTTACAACGGAGCAGAACCTTGCTAATTAGGGGGTATTATACTTGAAAATTATGCCTATAACTTCAGAAATTCGTTTAGAAAGAAAGATGTGAGTGGCAGAAAGTGAAACCCGATGGCCTTCTTATATAGTTGCAAAACCTGACCCTCACGCGTAGCTTAGCTGATTCGATATGTAGGTCCGCCACGATGTCGACACGTGTCGGCCTAGGATGTCTCCGCGTTTGATGATCTCTAGCGGCCCGCGTAAGGTTTAAGGTAAGCTTACGCGACCCGCCTGAACTAAAGAAATCAATGAAGTCCAGTCTACACCTTTATACCGCCCGCGTAAAGTTGGGGTGGGATCCTACGCGGCCCGCCTCAACTTAATTTTTATTGTTTTTAATTTATTTTATATGTTATAACATATTTCTGGCTCGGTTTTCACATACGGGGTGTATTATAAAACATATAAGGGTATTTTAGGATATAATAGGGTGTCGGAAATATTATGAAAGTGTCGGTTTTACCAAGGGTTGTTACATTCTCCCCACCTTGTTTTAGAGCTCGTCCTCGAGATCTATTGAAACAAATGCGGATATTTCTTTTGCATTTCTGATTCAAGCTCCCATGTGTACTCAGGTCCTCTTTTGGAGTCCCACCTCACTTTGACCAGAACTAATCTCTTATGCTTGAGATTCTTGACTTTCCTGTCTTCAATTTGTAGAGGTATTTCTACAAACTTGAGTTGTTCATTTACTTCTATATCTTTAAGAGGTATTATTAGGGATTCATCAGCTAAACACCTTTTGAGATTAGATACACGAAACACATCATGTATTCCTGCCATTTCTTCTGGCAGTTGTAGCTGATAGGCTACAGGTCCTATTCTTCTAATAATCTCAAAAGGTCCAATATACCTGGGACTTAGCTTTCCTCTTTTGATGAATCTTACTACTCCTTTCCAAGGAGAAACTTTCAATAATACTTTATCCCCTACTTGAAATTCCAATGGCTTGCGTCGGTTATCGGCATAGCTCTTTTGTCGATCACGTGCGGGTTTTAGTCGTTCTTTGACTTGAATGATTTTGTCAGTTGTTTCTTGTACTATCTCAGGTCCAGATAGTTGCTTTTCCCAAATTTCTGCCCAACAGACTGGGGTTCGACACTTTCGTCCATAAAGTGCTTCGAATGGTGCAGCATTGATACTTGTATGATAACTATTATTATAAGAAAATTCTATTAAAGGTAAGTGATCGTCCCAATTACCTCCAAAATCAATTATACAAGCTCTAAGCATGTCTTCCATTGTTTGAATTGTTCTTTCGCTTTGTCCGTCCGTTTGAGGATGATAAGCTGTGCTTAGTTTTAACTTAGTTCCCATTGCCTTTTGGAAACTTGACCAAAAATGATAGGTAAATCGGCTATCCCTATCAGAAACAATTGATAAAGGAATGCCATGTAAAGAAACAATTTCATTTACATATAATTTAGCTAATTGTTCCATACTGAAAGTTTCTTTCATTGGTAGGAAATGAGCTGACTTGGTTAGTCTATCTACAATCACCCAGATTGTATCATTTCCTTTCTTTGTTTTGGGTAATTTAGTAACAAAATCCATTGTTATTAATTCCCATTTCTACACTGTTATTTCTAATTGTTGTAGAAATCCTGAGGGCTTCTGGTGTTCAGCCTTAACTTGTGAACAAGTTAGACATTTAGAAACATAGGCTGTTATGTCATTTTTCATTCCTATCCACCAGAAATTTTTCCTTAAATCCTGGTACATGTTATCACTTCCTGGATGCATCGTATATTTAGACTTATGGGCTTATTCTAATATACGATTACGCAGGTTTCCTAATTTAGGTATCCACATTCTCTTTTTATGGAATCTCCAAATTCCATCTATTCCTTGTTCCAATTCTTTTAACATACCTTTTAATTTTTCAGAATCATCCTTGATTACTGTTTCTTGTGCTTCTCTTATTTGATCATTTAAATCTACTTGCAGATTTAATTTAAGAGAACGTACCCTTTTTGGCTTTTCATGATATTTTTGACTTAAAGCATCTGCCTCTACATTTGCTCTTCCTTCATGATATAGGATATCACAATCATAGTCACTAAGCATCTCCATCCATCGTCTTTGTCTCATATTCAACTCCTTTTGCTTGAAGATATACCTTAAACTCTTATGATCAGTGAATATGGTAAACTTACTACCATAAAGGTAATGTCTCCAAATCTTAAGGGCAAAAATTATAGCTCTTAATTCTAGATCATGAGTTGAATAATTCTCTTCATGATTCTTAAGTTGTCTAGATGCGTAAGCTATAACCTTTTGTCGTTGCATCAATATACATCCATAGCCTAGTTTAGAAGCATCGCAATAGACCACAAAGTCTTCAGCTCCTTCTGGTAATGCTAATATGGGTGTATGGGTTAATTTATGCTTAAGAATTCTAAAGGCTTCTTCTTGTTTTAATCCCCATTCAAACTTAACAGATTTACAGGTTAACTTTGTTAAAGGAATGGCTATTCTAGAAAAATCTTGAATAAACTTTCTATAATAACCGGCCAATCCTAAGAAACTTCTAACCTCGGTTGGTGACTCAGGGGTTTTCCATTTAGTAATTGCTTCGATCTTTGTGGGATCCACATGAATTCCTTCATGATTAACTAGGTGTCCAAGGAATTGTACATATTCTAACCAAAATTCGCACTTAGAAAATTTAGCATAAAGCTTTTCCTTTCTTAATAGACTTAAAAGTGCGTGCAAATGTTTTGCATGATCTTCTTTACTCTTAGAGTAAATTAGAATATCATCTATAAAAACAATTATGAATTTATCCAAATATGGATTACATATTCGGTTCATCATGTCCATAAATGCAGCCGGGGCATTGGTTAAACCAAATGGCATGACAGTAAATTCATAATGTCCATAACTTGTTCTGAATGCGGTTTTAGGAATATCCTCTTCTTGTACCTTTAATTGATGATATCCTGATCTTAAATCGATTTTAGAGAAAAATCAAGCTCCTTGTAGTTGATCAAACAGATCATCGATTCTTGGTAATGGGCACCGATTCTTAATCGTGACTTTGTTTAATTCACGTTAATCAATGCACATACGCATTGATCCGTCCTTCTTTTTAACGAATAGTATTGGCGCTCCCCATGGCGACGAACTTGGCTGTATAAATCCTTTCTCCAACAATTCGTCTAATTGTTTCTTCAATTCTTGCATTTCTGCAGGTGCCAAACGGTAAGGTGCTTTGGCAATCGGTGCTGTTCCTGGTATTAAATGGATTCTAAATTCAACTTATCTATCTGGAGGTTGCCCTGACAATTCTTCTCGAAATACATCTGAAAACTGAGATACTACTGGAATATCTTTTAAATCTTTTCCTTTAGTGTTAGTGATTATAGAAATCAAATACACTATGGAACCTTTTCTTATATAACTTGCAGTTTTCATCACAGAGATGAACTTAGTGGATCTAGAGGGTTTATCTCCTTTAATTGTGATCGTTTTACCTTTTGGTGAATTTACTTGTATTAACTTTTGATCACATAAAATACTGGCTTTATTGGCTATTAACCAATCCATTCCTAATACAACATCAAATCCTGCCAGAGTCATGGGATACAGATTTGCAATAAATTTCTGATTTAAAATTTCTATACTTGCTCCCAGCAAGATTTCAGAAATCCTAACGGGTTCTCCATTGGCTGTCTCTACTAAGCATTCTTGTGGTAGTTTAGTTAATGACTGATTTAGAAATTTGCAAAATGATGTATTAATAAAACTTTGGTTTGCACTAGAGTCAAATAATACTTTAGCAAAGATATCATTAACTAAAAACGTACCAGCTATGACATCTGGAATCATCTTGGCTTCATCTGCAGTCAGAACAAATGCTCTAGCATTTTTAGTATTCTTGTTGTCTTGAGCTGAAGCTAATTTTGGACAATTAGGCTTGATATGGCCTTGTTCTCCGCAGTTGTAACATATCCGGATGTTAGCTTTCTTCCTGCAATTTTCTTCCTTGTGTCCCGATATTTTGCAAAAGTTACAGTATATGAAGCATCTTCCTGAATGCTTCTTTTTGCAATACCTACAGTAGGGTGCAGAGGTAGAACCTACATTTCTTCCACGGTTAGAATTTCCAGAACGAAATTCTTGAGTCAACTTCTGGGTTAGGTTCCTCCTTTGATCCTCTTCTCGGGTACGGACTAATTCATCAGTCAAGGTATTGGCTAGTTCTACAGCTTCTTCTATGGTTTGAGGTCTAGTTGCCTTGACTACGTGTCTAATCTCTCCGATTAATCCCCAGATATAACGGGAGATTAACACTGGTTCTGGTGAAGCAAGAGTTGGCACTATTCTGGCATATTCAAAGAATATTTTAGTGTATCCCTTACTATCCACACCAGTCATCCTAAGGTTTAGGAATTTGTTTGCTATTTGTTCCTTCTCATTGGGTGGGCAGAATTTCCTTTCTACCTTGTTCTTAAATTCTTCCCATTCCATATTATAAGTTCTATCACTTCCTCTTGATTGGAGAATAGTGTTCCACCATTCTAGTGCTGCATTCTTAAACAGATTAGAAGCAAACAATATCTTATCTTCTTCAGCACACTTACTTATCCTTAAGACTGCCTCAGTCTTCTCTATCCAGCGTAAGGTTGCAATGGCCCCTTCGTTGCCCGAGAATTCCATTGGTTTACAAGACCAGAATTCTTTATAAGAACAACCGTAAGACACGGTTCTTCTTCTTTTGGGAATAGGCATTTGAAGTACTGGTCCATTGTTCACGCTGTGTTCCGGTTCAATTGGTCGCTTACTACTATGTTTACTTTTATTATTCGCTTCTTGAACCGTTTGAAGTATAAATGGCATTGCATCTATAATTCCTTGTGCCACTATGTGTTGGATAGCACTATTATCCACTTGATTTCCATTGTTATTGATGCTTGGATTCTCATTAACCACGTTAATGTTACTTTGGTTATCGTTATTCAGATTTCCTTGATTTCCTTCGTCGGCCATCTGAATTTTAAACATTTATCCCATATTAATATCACAAGATAATAGATAATATCGTTAATCACATGACACTCAATCTAGTAAAAAACGTAGATCATTGCTACTTTTACTCTATTCATATACTATTATGCATCTATTACACACTAGTCCTGAAATAAAAATTACAATACCAACAGAAATAGAATCACACTAATAGTAATATGCATCCGTACACACATCTTTTATTTTATTTTTATTTTATTATTTTATATTATTATTATTATTCCGTTTCCTCCATCACATCACGGATATGGATTTATCCAAAAATCCATATTGCGCTCATCGTATTTCCATACGAGACGCTCTCCCACCTGACGCATTCTTTCACTGCTCTCTAAAATTTCCTCCCCGAAAGTCCTAAGTTCTTGCATGTTTTCTGCACTCATTGGGGGTGCAGGTTCTCGGACTAGGTTTGGAATCTGGGGTGCGGGTTCCTGATATGGGGGTGAAAGTGCCTGAAATCGGTAAGGATCTTCTAAAATCTCCCTAATATATTCATCATGGTAATAGGGATCTAAAGGGTCCATACCTGGGTAGGCTCCTATGTTCTGTATGGTTGTGTCTTCATGTATTGGGTAACGTTGCACAAAGTCCCTATTGTCGTCCCACCAGGGGTCGAAATTTGGGTCTCGGGGGTTTGGTGCAGGTACCCTAGGGATTTCTTATGGGTTAAAGTCATACATCTCCACTTGGTTGTCAGGATTTTCTATCTCCATGGGTTGTTCTGGGTTTTGTGGTTGTGGGGCTACTAATTGTTCTAGACTCGGGTCAGCAGCAGTTGTAGCTAGGATATGGAAATTGGCTAGGCTTCTATTAAGCATATACTGTGTATGGGCATCTGTCTCTCGCTTAGCAGCTGCTAGAACTCTTTGTTGTTGCAACTTTCGCATTCTCTTCCTACGAGCAAAGGCTTCCTTACTGAACCATCCTCGTTTCTTATGAGGGAATGGCTCTTCTGACTGAGCTTTAAAAGCAAACATTCCTTCTTTCTGATCTGCAGAATACCCAGAAAGGGCAGTCTGTGATGAGGTACCTTAACTCCTAGGTGAATCAGATAACTGACGACTCATGTCTGAGGGTCCTTGATCACTCATACTGAAAACTAACAGATAGTCAAATAACACATAACAAATAAATACAGTTATGCACATATTTCCATAATTTATTTCCTAACACAAAATCTAGAATTTAAGTGTCAGCAGAACACTTCTTTGTCTCAGACCAGTGGCTAGGCTCTAATACCACCTTCTGTCGCAACCCCCGATCCCTTATCTGTCCCGGGAACGGGCGGACGCGAGCTCAGATTTTAGGTGGTATCAGCTATTTAATCTTGCAGCGGAAATTACATCAGGACCGTAGTTAGGAAATGTTTATCAGAGTAAAACCACCATATTTGATATTAATAATAACATGGACAAAACCCAAGTTTCTTATTACAATACATTTATAGGGACAAACCCTATTTTATTGAATTTAAAACATCGTTTATTAGGTAACTTTTATAGCCACATTTTTCCCAAGCCTTCAGTGCTCTCCAGCTGGCTTTTTACTAATTGGCTGTCACATTGTGTTACCTGAAACGCGTTTTAAAAACATTTGGCAGTCGGAAATACTGGTGAGTGAATCCCAGTTTAATCAAGAAACATTTTATTAATTAAGACAGTATTGAGAGCGATCACATTGTTTATTTCTACACAATTACTCATTCAGTACTTGCCACTCGACCGGATCTATGGCTATGGTCAAATTACCCATTGGCTAACTCGTTGTCCAATGGTAATGTACTGTCATACCGACGTACTACTACTACTCGCAGTAATATAAATTTTGTATACAAAACCCCATAATACTGGCAGTAATTGAAGAACTACAAAGACTCAATCACCGCTTAATCATATTGTAAAACAATTAAGGTTTTGTAAAATATTCCAAAAAAGTTAACAAAAAGAGGATAAACTCACATTGCTATCTTAGACTTCGCGTAAGGGTTTCCTGGATATAATCTATAATTTATACAAATATACATTGGTTAGTATCATAACCCTTTGAAAATATTAATGATACCCTCCCCGAGACGGCATTCCAACAACTACGTCGGGCAGAACCACGACAGTTGTTACGGAACCCTAAATCAATCGGGCAGCATATCTGTTATGAAACTGGGGTTATAATACTTACAACGGAGCAGAACCTTGCTAATTAGGGGGTATTATACTTGAAAATTATGCCTATAACTTCAGAAATTCGTTTAGAAAGAAAGATGTGAGCGACGGAAAGTGAAACCCGATGGCCTTCTTATATAGTTGCAAAACCTGACCCTCACGCGGCCCGCGTAAAGGTAAGCTAAGGCTTACGCGGCCCGCGTCAAAGCTGGGTCAACGCGTAGCTTAGCTGATTGGATATGTAGGTCCGCCACGATGTCGACACATGTCGGCCTAGGATGTCTCCGCGTTTGATGATCTCTAGCGGCCCGCGTAAGGTTTAAGGTAAGCTTACGCGGCCCGCCTGAACTAAAGAAATCAGTGAAGTCCAGTCTACACCTTCATACCGCCCGCGTAAAGTTGGGGTGGGATCCTACGCGACCCGCCTCAACTTAATTTTTATTGTTTTTAATTTATTTTATATGTTATAACATATTTCGGGCTCGGTTTTCACATACGGGGTGTATTATAAGACATATAAGGGTATTTTAGGATATAATAGGGTGTCGGAAATATTATGAAAGTGTCGGTTTTACCGAGGGTTGTTACAGAAAGGAATTGAAAGAATCCAATATAAGGATGACTTTTGTGATTTTATCGAATCACATTTGTCAGGAGTGTTAACATGTTTTTAGATGTTAACAAAGATTTGAATCTTAAAAAGGGATTACCATCATGGCCCTGTCTTAGAATGACACATGGGCTAGGTTTTTACCTTTAAGATTTCATCTAATAATTAATTGCAGATCAATTACAAAAAGGAGTGATATTGGATTTATTTGATTTATTATATTCATGCATATGATGAAAATGAAATTTTTAAAATTAAAACATACCATTAAATTTAAAAGGAGTACATAGGTGCCCTAAACGGGACTTTTACAAAATTAACTTGCCCACGCAGGGGCTAAAATGAAAATACAAGTCCTCGCAGGGACTAAGTACATAAATAAAAATGTCCACGCAGGGACTTGATTGAAATAAAGAAATTACAACATAAATAAATAAGAAATCTTCAAAAATCCCTCTTCTTCTTCCCTTTGATCAGATTTGCCAAACCCTTAAGAAATCCCCGGGAGCTTCTACGCTCCTCTTGAACCTCTCGTTCCACTTGGCTCAACCTTTGAAGAATCTCCTGTTGCTGCGGTGGCTGGATCAGTGGCAGCTGCGGCGGCTGCTGAAGTGGAGGTTGAGGAGGTGGCGGGTATTGATACCCATATGCCTGGTACCTAGACTGGTATGAAGCTGCGAAAGGTCCTTCAGGGTGAAGAGCATTGTAGTTGGCCGCCTCGAGGTATGGGTCGACGGCAGGGGCATTGTAGTAGTTGTAGCCAGGATAAGCTGGCTGCTCAAAAGGGTTATACGCCGCTGCACCGACGTAGGAAGGAATTGGGTTATCATAACCCATTGGTAGTGGTGGTGCGACTGGAGCTGAGTCGACCTCTGAAACTGGGTTTGAAGGCCCACCCATTTGCGGGTCTTCATAAAGGGGCGGGTAGTGGCTGCCACTGGAGTGTTGAGGGGTGCTGAAGTGAAAATTCCCTCTTCGCACGGACATCCGTGCACCTGATCTTCTTCGCCTCGGCGGTTCTGGAGGCAGCTGTTGCTCTAGCGGCGGCGGTGGCGGTGGCGTGACCGCCTCAAAATGTGGGTCCTCAGAGGGGACCTGTTGGTGTGGTGATGAGTTGTGGGAGGGTGTATACTCCCAGTGATAATTGCTCCACCATTGAGCAAATGAATCGGGACCTCTATAAGGCGAACAATGGAAAGATGATCCGTCTGAAATCTCTATGGGATGCGTGGGCATCCCAGTTGGCATCTCGGCAGGTTCTGGATCTGGATCCTCGTCCATATCCATATCCTGAGCTTCAGGAAAGTGGTCTTCAGGTCCCAACGGGTTATGGCCCATTGGTTCTTCACTCACGTTTTCCGGGTTGAACCGGCTCTGAAAGTACGGGGTCGGGTCCTGAAAGGCACAGTGAGAACCCGAACGCTGCAACGGGAGGTAGGAGTGGCGCGAGTGGTCGGGCTCGTTGTTCTGGTGGAGTCCGAATGAGTCGTGATACGACGGTGAGGAACTGAGAGAGACTGAACGCCTCGCCGGCTCCAGGTAAGTCCTCCAATCTTCATGGGGACTTGAGCTTAAAGTTGCTGATGGAGTTCGCCGGTGTGATGGCCTGGCCTCGTGATCATTTGGGGTTGTGATTGGCGCCTTGCCCCGACCACCTCTTCCTCTGAATCTTGGCGGCATTTTCTTGTTCTTGTCAAAACAAACAAAGGAAACCAACAAAGAAAAACAATAAAATTAGGATTAGTCCTATGTCGTTAGCCTAGACTCGGAGGTCAAGAAATGTGCAAATTGTGTCATTGAGATTAAACACAAAGGCTAGTGTTTAATTCACTCAATGTTGGCTCTGATACCAACCTGTCACACCCTGATATTTCCATGTATTACCGGTGGGCCCGGTGGGGAGTATCGTGATGTAGTTGATATCATCATAGTCAAATAATCACAGTTCAATGCACAGCGGAAGTCTAAAAGTAATAATATTACAAACCGATTGAAAGTAACATAAAATATTACAAAGGGGTTGTAAAAGGATCCACAGGCGGATCTAAGATAAAAAGAAATATTGTTCAACAGATTTAAGCATCAAAAGCTTGCAAGACTCTTTATTTGATACTAGGAGTAGCCAGCCCATTTTGCTTAGTACCTGCACTTAACCTTTTTGGAAAATACGTCAGTTTATACTGGTTAATACAATTAACCGACACTTTTGGAAATATTTAAGAAAATTGATTTAAATGCACAAGGCATAAAATAATCTTTTATAACTTGGGATAATTATTTGAAAATAATCTTGTAAAAGAATTATATGTTTGTTATACATTCAGTAGCCCGGGTTAGAAGTACCAGGTTAAAGATTAATAGACACACCACATAATATAAACCCACGACGAGTTATTCTCAACAAGCGGGTATATCTTTTTACATACACACCGGCGGGTGTATGCCTACACCCCGTGCTTAAGTCGTGGCCATTTCAATGAATGAGCCGAGGATATCCAGGACATGGTCATTAACCCCCCAAAGGCTTAAAACAAAAAAACAGATTAAACAGGTTATCTCAATGATTTAACCATTAATCGATTAAAAATTCAATACCCGACCAAGTGGTATTATTAAATACCGTACCCCAAGCCCGTATAAGGGAAAATAAGTTAAAAGTATTTACCTGAGCTAAAATATAAATTTTAATCCCAGCCGTATAACAAAGCTGCAAGTACGGTAGCTTTTACTGGTCTCCTAAATCTGGAACAAAGGTTTTAATAACCTATTAGATTCCTAACGGGTCTTACTTAAGTTTAAACTTAGACCGGTTAGTTTTAAAGAAAGGTATACGTTTTAAAACGCAAGATTAAGCGAAGACCGGATTAGAATGTGATTTAGACCCAACAAGTATGAAGACTTGTTAATATGGGTAAACCAAACACATTCTGGATTTTGAAGTGAAAATGATAAGGTTTGACCCGTTTCGGTTAATTTATGCAAACTAGTTGCATAAACCGTACCGAACGCGAAAAATGAATAACGGGTAACCAAATGAGTCATGAACAGGTTCCCTAAGTTAATATGCTTAAAATATGTTATGATATCAGTAGGATACCTTCCATTATGCCCAAAACGAATTTTAAAATCAATTTAAGTCCCGTAAGGGTATTTTGGTCATTTTAAAGCTTATAAAAGAGGTTAAACAGTAATCAGAGTTTATGGTCTAAAATTATCAGTAAAAATATTTATTTTAGTGAGCGATATTGCATATATGTGAAATTTATCATTTATGTCCAAACTATGCACCGTAGGGGCATTTTGGTCATTTCACATAGGCTTTAAGTGTTAAATTTGGAAATCTGAGTTCAAAAATTTTATTTACTGTTAAAGTATAAAAATTGATTCATAACATCAGTAGGTAACAAGCCTTAGGTGCCTAAAATGGTTTTAAACCATACTATGCGCCTAAACCGCATAAAAGACGATATTTGACGATATTCGGGTTGAATAAGGAAATCTGAGATTTTGAATAGCCTTTACTGTTTAAAATAACTTATTTAATATATAAAATCAGTAGAAAAAGGTTTGATATGTAAAGGATGTGTAAAACTCATTTTATTAGCAAAAAGGGCATAGGCGTCAATTACCGAGTCAATGCAAGAACCCTATGTTATGATCAGTTTAAAAATTAATAAAAATTTCCAAAAATCCCTAAATATTATATTACATCAGTGGGTAAAAGGTTTGGTGTCAAAATTTGGGTTTAAATAGGATTTTTGTCGAAAATGTCGTTTAATTAATAAAAAAGGCTTTCATTTACGATATCGAGCATATCTCCTAATTTAGACCACAAACTGATCTCAAATTTTGAGGACATGTTTATAAATCAGTAATAAAGGTTTTAGTCCTCTCACATTTTCAAAAATCTCATTTTTATATAAAAAAGGAACCCTAAGGCATATCTAAACTAAGCTAAATCGGGCCAGAACTGAAAGTCAAAGCAAAAGTCTACTTTTGCGACTTTCGGTTCCGAACCGAGCCAAATCGCAGAATTGTCGGGTTGAACATGCCTAAACATGTTCTTATATTATTTACTAAGTTATTTTAGTGTTTGAACATGTTTCATAACTTCTACATTATCAGTTATGAATTTATTTGCAAAAATAGATTCTATTGACTTTTTAATACTAAGTTTGACCCGACAATTGACCAAGTTAGAGTGATAATCAGTAGTGCATGAAAAACCATTGGCACAGTCCCTGGTATCGAGATATTGCATGCAAAGGTGGTGTAACAGGCTGAACTTGCAGCTGTGCAGATTTTTCTGCATCTGGTACTCTTACGCTGGCCGCGTAAGACTCTTAAGGAGTCTACGCGGGCCGTGACGCTCCTATATCACCGGAAAATAACTTTCAGCAATTGCAGTTTTGGTCCCTGGTCCATATTATGTTTATTCAACTTTTGTTTATTGCATTTTGGACTCCCATAGTTAACTATTAAGGACCTTGGGTCATAAACTAACTCCGTTAAGCTCCCGATTAGTTGTACGATCACCCGAAAAGTCTTGTATTCATCGAAACTCCACAAAATTAATATCCATTATTCTTGAGAACAAAATATACAATTATTACAATGTTTTTGGGATCGTTAAAAGGTCACCCAGAGGTTACTTTTAACATGTTGACACTTTTAACCCCTATGTTTCGTAGAATCCTTATTTTAAGCACAAACGACTTCTAATGTTCGACAAATTATTCATTAAAGAATACGAACGTCGTAAGAGGTCAATAAGAGGCACAAGAATGGTATGTTGACACTTTGGATTCCTTTTACTAACATATTTACATTGTTTGACGATTTTAGTCCCTCAGAAACAATTCCTTACACGTTTAAAGTCCATGACACGTGTCTTTATTATATTGGTCGTGATTTTACGAGGTGTTACAGTTTGCAAAATATACGCTCCGGAGTTCTTACGTAGACCGACAAGCCACGACATGGCACTTTTATACGAAGCTCATGAGGAAAAACATCACCTTCCCGGTATGTTCGGTAGCCTTGATTGCACCCATTTCGTTTGGCGAATGTGTCCCACAGAGTATCGAGGCTAGTATATGCGAGGAGATCACCGATACCCGACTGTTATGAACGAAGCGGTTGCATCTCAAGATTTATGCCTTTGGCATGCTTTTTGGGGTCCATTAGGTTCACAAAACGATATCAACATGCTACAACAAACTCCGTTATTTTTAACGGAACGAAATGGAACCGCGCCTAAATGTCTATTTTACGTTAACAACCATTTATACAAACGTGGTTATTTTCTCGTGGATGGAATCTACCCTACATGGTCCGTGTTTGTGAAATCGATCCCATACCCTCACGAAGTAGACGAAAAGAAGTTCAAGAGGCAAGACGAAGCGGCAAGAAAAGACGTCGGACGGGCTTTTGGTGTTTTGAAGTCGAAATGGGCTGTATTGAGTCGGCCGATGAGAGCAAGAAGCGTTTGAAAAATTAGGAATGTTGTATACACGTGTATTATTTTACACAACATGATTTTAAAAGACGACGGAAACGCGATAGCACCGGTACACATTCGGGATCCTCCGGTCGAGCACGCTCTAGATGATACGGTGTTGGACGAGCTGATGGATAAAGACACGCATTGGAGACTAAAACACGATCTCGTGAATCATCTCGCAAATCAAGATTTACCCCACCGGTTGGTCGATTCCGACGAAGACTACTTTAATTTATTTCATTTTAATGTAATTTTAATTTTTTTAATTTACTGTAATTTTAGTTGTTTGTAATTTAATGTAATGTTATTTTTAATTTATTCTACATTTTTATGTTAAAATACATGTTCAAATATTAAATATACTAGTTTAAAAAATAAAAAATAAAAAATAAAAAATAAAAAAATAGTTTACCTATTACAAATGTCTAACCACCGCCCACTTTTTTGAGCAATAGGTAAAATGACGTGACACTGTTTGAGTGGGTGACTTGGTAGTTTACCTATTTCAAGTGTCTAACCACTCACTTCACCCTTAGTATCATAAATGTAAGTTGTACTTTTATATAAAATAAATTATAATGTGTTTAGTGTTATTGCAAAGTGTTATATTTTTATAATAATGCGATTTTTCTTATAAAAAGAAAATCAAATACATATGAGCGTTGTCATCAAACATATCTAACATCACTAATATTTTATACGAAAAGTATAACTCTATACGAATGGTATAAAAAGTCGGTTGTGTCTGAAAATCCGCCAATAGTGTCAGACGTTGCGGCCATCTTTAAACGTCATGTATCGTATCAATCAATCATCCCACTGGGCTGGTTGTATTAAAGTCCAGCTATTAAAAATCAGATTTTATAAAATCAAGCTGTTAAAAATATAAGTTTTAAAAGAACAAATAAAATTAAAAACAAAGACATTCTTAATAATATAAAAACGCTATTGATTTAAGTAGTTAGTGGTTGATTAAAAGCAGGTGTAAACAAAGGAAATATGAGAGTAGGAAAAGAAGTGAGAAAAAGTATGGCTTATATATTAGTGTAAAGCAATATATTACTTAAATTAAATTGTGGTCATTAAAATATAAAAAAGTATATATTTATTATAATAAAACACTAATCACACGATTAAAATATAAAAAAAGTATATATTTATCATAATAAAAGACTAATGAGACGAGTTTGCAAGTGAGGATGAAGTTGCCTGTGAAAATTCTTTATTAGCCTAACGTGACCCAAACTATCAATTCTATTTGTTAGACATGAACATATATTTACAGTTTGTCAACAACGCTTTTGTCGTACCATAGTGACCAGTCTTGATTTATATTCAAACCGGTGGCTACACTTTCCCTTTTCGTCAAGGAGATGACTTGATCTTGGAGATAAATATATTATATATAATATATTCTACCTGGATGGATGCTAGCTGATTATGATGTTGGCAACATGCATGGGATATATATAGGGCTGCAAACGAACCAAACAAACACAGACATGACCTTGTTCGTGTTCGTTTGTTAAGAAATATATGTGTTTACGAACTGTTCATGAACGCTTACCGAACAAGATTTTTTGTTCGTGTTTGTCTGTTAAGTAAATAAACTTGTTCGTGTTTGTATGTTAATTTTAGGCAACGAATGAAAATGAACGATAATTAACACAAATGAGCACAAACTACGTTCATGAACACAAATACTAACAAACGAACACAAACGTTCATGAACAAAATATATAATACATTGACTCTTACTAAATATTTTATTTGTCGGAATTTTGAAGTATTTAAATAAAATATAAAAACTAAGAAAACTAATGAACTATCGAACACAAACGAACACGTTACCGAACGTTCACGAACATAAATAAATGAACGCGCCCTTTGTTTATGTTTGTTCATTTAACTAAACGAACAAAATTTCTTGTTTGTGTTCGTTTGTTTAATAAACAAATGAACACAAACGAACTTCCCGCAGAACAGTTCACGAACTGTTCGCCGAACGTTTGGTTCGTTTGCAGCCCTAGATATATATATGTTTGTGATTTTGGTTTTATAAAACTTTTAGTAGTAAAATGTTAAAATTTTTCTCGAGGTTTGAGCACCAGCGCATATATTATTGTTATCGCAAAGGTACCCATCATCAAACTGAGCGGTCATCGGTTCATCAATCTAATAATTTTCAAAAACTACAAAATGAAATATGAAGTTGTATTTTATATTTCGTTGTAGATTATTAATATTAACAAAATATGGAAACTGAAATAAACAAACATGAAGGTTGAATTAGTAAATGAAGGGGGTTCGATTATTTAACCGGTTGTCCCAAATGAAGACGGTTTAAAAATACCCAATCAAATTCATTGTGTACATGGTTCGTTATCCAACCAACCGTACTATGTCGTTTTGAAAACACCAATGAAAACAATTTATCAATAGCTAGATTTAAAAAAAAAATCATTGAATTATGTTATTAGTTGTAAAAAGCATCCATCACACACAAAATAAATAGTTGATGTGGAACCATTATATGGAGCCCATTATATAACCGTGTGTCAGGTGTATGATATCAGCTATTTCTTTCTTTCCTTTTGTCCAAACTTAATTGTACCGTGTATTATTATCCTACATATATATTTGGGTAAATTACTTTTTGAGTTCCTGTATTTTATAAGTTTTAACCACTTGTGTTCAAAAGCAAAAAGTTTAACGACATGAGTCCCTATACGCATTTTCTTTAACCATTTGAGTTCAAATTTCTAACACTGTTAGAATTTTTTGGTTAAGCATTGTTAAATGACCAAAATACCCTTATAATTAAAAAAACTCTATATCTCTCTTATATCCCCCTTTATCTCTTTCTCTCTCTAAATTCTCACATTCATCTCTCACTCTCATCTTTCTTTCTATCTCTAGACCACCATCAACACCACCACCGTCACCACCATAGCCACAACCACAACCACCTCCCTCTCCAACCACCACCTCAACCACAAACCTTCAGCACACTCTCTGTCTCTCTCTCTCTAAATTCTAAAGTGAGTGATGGTCTGTTTTACGTTTCTGCCATCCACATGGTTTTCCTTTTGCTTTCTTTCATAATAATACACTTGATTCCTAACGAAGATTCAGATGTCCAAATAGATGAAGATCTCAAAGATTCTCAAAGATTCAGATGTCCAAATATTCAGATGTGTTTTTAGTCTTTTCGAATTTGCTAACCTAGAATCTCAAAGATTCAGATGCCCAAATAGATGAAGATCTCCCATAATCGCCAACTTCGCCACCGGTTATCGAAGTCATGGGAACCCTAAAAGGTCACGGTTTTAACAAGTGTAGAAGCAAGTGTAGCAGATCTGGGTTTATCCACAGTTGGCGCCATTACCTTTGCCATCTGAAATTCTTCTGAGATCAAAGGCAACATCGTCACCTACGCTTGAATATCATATCAGTATTAGAAATCAGAAGTTAAAATTAGCAGGTGGTAAATAGAGTAGAAATTGAAGAGAGAAAGAGTTTCAAGTTGGGGAATTGAATCGGGGTTAAAAGAGGTATTGAAGAAGATGAAAGAGATAGTGGGTGTGATAGCAGGAAGATTTTTTTATTTTATTTTTTAATTATAAGGGTATTTTGGTCATTTAACAATACTTAACCAAAAAATTCTAACAGTGTTAGAAATTTGGACTCAAATGGTTAAAGAAAATGCTTATAGGGACTCAGATCGTTAAACTTTTTGTTTTTGGACTCAAGTGGTTAAAACGCATAAAACACAGGGACTCAAAAAGTAATTTACCCTATACATTTTAGAGGTTGGGGAAATAGAGCCTTTTACATATACATTTTACAAGTTGGGGGAATAGTGTCAGACAGCTGTCTGGCACTCCCCCCATTGGACCAACCAGTTTATAATTTTATATCCATTTTAAAATTATGTTTTTTCTTCTGTTTAATAATTACCGTTTTGCCGTCAGCTCAAAATAAAATTACGCTTTTGTCCCTATCTCAAAATTACGATTTTGCCCTCAATTCAAAATTACGATTTTGTCTGGCACTCTCCCATTGGACCAACCAGTTTATTATTTTATATCCATTTTAAAATTACGTCTTTGCCCCAGTTAAAAATAAAATTACACTTTTGTCCCCGGCTTAAAAATATGATTTTTCCCTCGATTCAAAATAAAATTGTAGTTTTGCCCTCAACTCAGAATTACCTTTTCGCCCCAGTTC
This sequence comes from Helianthus tuberosus, assembly GCA_030545235.1. NCBI lineage: Eukaryota > Viridiplantae > Streptophyta > Magnoliopsida > Asterales > Asteraceae > Helianthus > Helianthus tuberosus. The sequence continues at coordinate 5,778,907 of CM060381.1, read as the reverse complement.
AAAATAAAATTATGTTTTTGCCCCCAGCTAAAAATTACGATTTTTCCCTCTGTCCCCGTTTAAAAAATTATGGTTTCGCCATGGGTTCAAAATTACGTTTTAGTTCCCTGGTTCAAAATAAAATTATGCTTTTGCCCCAACTCAAAATTACGATTTTCCTCTCGGTTCAAAATAAAATTGTGGTTTTGCCTCCAGCTTAAAATTACGATTGTGCCCTAAGTTCAAATTTATATTACGCTGTTTCCCTAAGTTCAAATTTATGAATTTGCCCATGTGAAAATTTACAATTTTACCACTCGTTCAAATTTACAGTATCGCCATCACTTTAGCTTTTGGCAAATTACGATTTTATCCCAGTCAAATAATACAACTTTCCCTCAGTTAAAAATTACAATATTGCCATTGTTTTAATTTTTTTTTTCAAAACTATAAAAATGTTTTGTTTTAATTGGTTAACTCGATTTGATTGTTTTTCGTGTCAATGGGCTACCTAACACTCGCTCATTATTCGGCCATCGCCCGCAACGCGGGCGGGACATCCACTAGTTATTAACATATCATACAAACACCCTTTTAAGAGCATATGTTTTTTTCGGTCTTGGTTATCGACACATCCCCCATTTTATTTGTACATCCCTTGAATCCTATTGGAAGTATGTAGTGCAATACAGTTTCTCTGGTTCCAAGCGTATTGAGCAATACACTTCCTATATGTGTTCTTGAAGTACAAACTTTTCAGAAGATGGTCATCTAATGATTAAGGGATCAGGGAATCATATAGGGGCATACGCTCCCTGAAGGATTTTTTTTCTCAAAAGACCAGGGAAATCATATAGGGTCATACGTTCGCTAGAGGAATTTTTTTTTTTGCAAGAGCAACAGATTGTTATTAGTATCCTTTTAAACTTTATTTTTTTTAAATTAATTAAGTTGTTTTTTGTTATAAAATGATGTTATTTTTTTGTTATAAATTTATAAAATACGTAGTGAAATTAAGCAATTCAAACAAAAACTAAACATATCCAAATTAAGCAAATGCTACAAATACCTAAACTTAAATTCAATTGTTCGTACACTACTGCAACATATAATAATAACACAAACCACTATCGTTAACAATCCTCGTCAGACTCAGCAAGCTCATCCTCCTTAATTGTTCGTCAGTTGAGTTGTTTTTTTGTATATTCACACATGGTACACTTAATCACGCATGAAAACTTTAAAATAAGAAATCACACATGTGAAGTATGAAAATCACGCATGTGAAGTGTGAAAATCACACTTGTTATGATACAATCAGTTTTGAACACAAAATGTTATTTAGTAAAAAAAGGCATAAAATGTTTAAATGTATGCAATTGTTGTTCAAGAACCACTCGTCGTCACCGTTAAGCTCTTCCCATTCAGAATCGCTATCATCGGCTTCGTCTAACTCCTCATCCTCTTCCTCTCCTTCACCAATTTATGTCACATCATCCTCTTCGTTTACTAAACCAGGATTAGTCTCTAATTGAACTACTCTTCTTTTCTTTCCCTTCTTCTCGGCAGCACTAGCTTCACCCTTTAACACTTTACAAGTTCGGATATCATGACCTTTAGTATTGCATACACTGCATGTCCGACTTCTCTTACCTTTTCAACTAATCATCTGTTCTTTCTTTGATTTGATCCGCTTATGTGAACCGCGTCCTTTGTTCCTTATACCGGTTGGCACACGGACTATAGGTGGAGCATCAGTGTTCGGTTTCTCGTAACCGATTAACCTTGAATATCTATCAAACTTAGGGTCAATAGGCTTGGTTATGTGAAGTTCATCAACCATTTCTTTCATCTGCCTTATCTGATCCCTGACTAGAACTAGCTGATCAAAATCTCTGATCAAATTATTAACAAGATACACTCCGGTATGCATTATCTCATACACAACCTCCTTAGCCTTTTATGCCCATCATTATCATCAACTTTTAAATCAAATGTATTATTTAGATCATTAGGTACGATGTCTTTTGTCCATCTTCTGATAACATACTTATTGGGAATTTCTTTCACTTGGAACATCTTGAACACAAAGTATATATGTTTGCACAACAATCCATATTGTTCAAATCTACGACAACTGCAAGATGCAATTACATCCTCCCCCTTCTTGAAACAAACCTACATAAAAAATTGAATATATTAATTCATGGATAATTAAGCAAGTTGTTATGTAATAACGCAGGTTGGCTGCTCCTAGATACTGTTACCTCTAAAAAACCTTCACCGTGTGCTTTGAAATCTTTCATATATATCTTCAAGAACGGTTCCTCGATTTTAGTCTCCATAGGAAGGCACTCAGACAGAGTTGCATATAACTCTGTCTGTTTATCACAAAAGATGGACCTCGTGTAAATTTTCATAGCATCTTCCTCTAAGGTAGTTTCAGACCAGTTATCTGGGGTTGTATTTTTAGAAATATGGTCATTTTTTCGATGGTTGAACCTTTGCACGTCCATTGCCCCATCAAAATGGTTAAAAAACTCAACAAGGGTAAGTTGAGAATTCGCCACCTGACAGAAAAATGGTTTTCGCTCTCTGATCTGGAGGTGGTCCGCATGAGCCCAAACATAGGCTCATGACGATAGTACGCTGGCCAAATGAGTCTAAAAATGATTGTAAGAGCCATTTGTATGAATCAATACTTTCGGATACTAGCAACCCGGTTCCAAGCGCCACATTCCTACAGTGGTTATCAATACCAGTAAATGGTACAAAAACCATTTTATACCTACAAAAATGATGAAATAAATTGAATAAAAAACAACAAAATTATACAAAAAAATAAAAAGTTAAAACATTATAATAAAGACTAACTTGTTTGTTTTGAACGTAGCATCAAAGGATATGACATCTCCAAACTCAGTATAGTTACGTTTGCACAAACCATCTGCCCAGAACAGGCTAGTTAAGCGCTTGTTTTCATCAACTGAATGTACAAATGAATAATCAACCATAAGTTGAGAATTCGCCACCTGACAGAAAAATGGTTTTCGCTCTCTGATCTGGAGGTGGTCCGCATGAGCCCAAACATAGGCTCATGACGATAGTACGCTGGCCAAATGAGTCTAAAAATGATTGTAAGAGCCATTTGTATGAATCAATACTTTCGGATACTAGCAACCCGGTTCCAAGCGCCACATTCCTACAGTGGTTATCAATACCAGTAAATGGTACAAAAACCATTTTATACCTACAAAAATGATGAAATAAATTGAATAAAAAACAACAAAATTATACAAAAAAATAAAAAGTTAAAACATTATAATAAAGACTAACTTGTTTGTTTTGAACGTAGCATCAAAGGATATGACATCTCCAAACTCAGTATAGTTACGTTTGCACAAACCATCTGCCCAGAACAGGCTAGTTAAGCGCTTGTTTTCATCAACTGAATGTACAAATGAATAATCAACCATAAACTGCTTTTTATCGGTTAACCTATTGATAACCATATCTGCATCATACTCTCCTATATAGCTATGTATCCTAGCTCTAAAATTCTTGCAGTCGTCAACAATTGCGCCAACATTTTCAAAACCTCTGTATCTTTGTCTCATTATATTGAAGGCTTTCAGTGGCCCAAGATTTAAAGTACCAAGCTCCCATACCATTTCTTCTTGTGTTTCAGAAAGATGCCTATAGGCCGGTAATAAATGAATATCTTAGGGCACATAAATGAATGATTATGCGCTTCAACAAACTTATCAACCTTATACAACACCCGATCCGTCGAACAAAGCTTAATTTGTGCTTTACAATCGGTTCGAATAGTCGGTCTATTCCTACTTTTATACAGCTTAGCCAACTACGAAAAAGGATCATCAAAAGCCTGTGGTTTATGCCCCTCTTTTGAACACACAAAATATTTATTCTTGATAATACCACAACTATGATGTTCACCTCCTTTGCGAGCAGAGAACCCTGCCTTCTTGGCATATGTCTGATAAAAAACATATTTTGCTTAATAGAACTAAATTCCATTCCTATAACGGGAACACATGATGAAGCTACCTCAGGAATATACAATCTTTCCTCTGCACATTTTGAAATAACAAAAAAAAGAGCTCTAAAACAAAAACAAACAGTCAATCATTTTGGAAAAAAATAAAACTTAGCAAAGAAGATAATCAAGCATGTTGTGTTCAATAATAACGCAACTTAAAAAAAACAGTTAGTATTGTTTACTTTATAATAATAACGCATGTTAAGTGGAAATATACATACCTCTTACACTATACAGCTTATAACATGCGGAATTTATAATACAATCATTTCACAATACTGATGATCAAATAATGATGAACGATCAACATACTAACATCAAAAAACGATAATTACGTTGATTTCTAGCAAATTAAAACATTTAATTGACAACTTACTGGTCTGATCGTCTAATAGAACATTGTTGTCGGATGTCGGATTCCTCAAATGCTCAGCAGCATCATGAACGCCATGGACTTCAGCATCTTCAATTTCAATATCATCCGTGCTTCGTGCATTACTGCTCTGTGGATCCATTTCAAACAATAAGTGATCGTAACCCTAATCACACACCTATAACCGCTAATTTGATAGTTTGAAAAATGAAAAATATTTAAAACTTATTCGAATCGTAATTACCGGGATGTAGGGGATAACGAACTCGCGATCTTCTCTTGATGTTGGTAAATGTCTAAATTACCCTGCTTATGAATGATAAATGTCTAATTTGCCCTTATTGAGAAAACTTAATCCCTGTCACGCGTCTTAATCTCCTTGTCGCGTACGTGAAGTAGGATAAGAGGTTTTGTATGATACTCTCTCTCTCTCTCTCTCTCTCTCTATATATATATATATATATATATATATATAAAACTTATTTATATTTGAAAAAAAAGATTATAATTCAACTAAAATAAAAGTATTTAATTTAAATAAAAAATATTTTCAAGAATGAACAAAAACAAAATTTAACACCACTACTTGGTATTCATAACTTTTTGACAACTATTTGTTTATTCGCAGGAATATTGAGAAAAGTATAAAAACAAATATCGGTATGTATGATGTTTGTAAGTGTTAGTTTGATTCGTCACGGTAAGAAAAAAATCAATTATATATATAAATTATTTATAACTGAACCAAAAGATTATAATTATACTGAAATAAAAATATTTGGTTTAGGTAAAAAATATTTTAAAGAATGAACAAAAAACAAAAAACTAAGACACCACTATTTGTTATCACAACTCTGGAATAATTTTTAATTCTTAATTCTTAATTTATTTTAGGTACTATTTGTATTAATATATATAATAACAATAATGCTTTTATGGTTATATTTTAATAAATTTAGAAAAAGAAATTAACGTCCATTAGTTTTAAGGATTAAAAGTTAAACCTCTAGTTTTCAAAAACATTATCAAACTATTAAAAGGTTGTGTTGGTGGACATAGCCTTTTAATGTTTTAATTATTTTATGAGTTAATTACATAGTTAATCCCTATGGTTTGCACTAAATAACATACTTAGGTATTAATAGTTTAAAATCACCTTCTAGGGTATTAACTTTTCATTTTGTAACGTTTGGAGGTATTATCTTCTAGGGTATACATAGTTAGTCCATGTGGTTTGCATAAAATAACATACTTAGATACTAATAGAATGTGATTTTAAACCTATAAATAACGTTAATACCTCCAAACGTTATAAAATGAAAAGTTAATACCCTAGAATGTGATTTTAAACTATTAGTACCTAAGTATGTTATTTTGTGCAAACCACAGGGACTAACTATGTAATTAACTTTTATTTTATTTTTACCATGATTTTTTTCATTTTTTTTATTTTATTACTATAAATAATTTTGAGTATATGTTGTTTTTCTAGTTATAATTTTTAGATACAATGTTTTTTAAAATTTCGAGTATGTCACTGTGACGTAGCAATTTTTATTATTTCGATAATTTTTTTTTTCAAAACCGAGTTGTGAGTAGTAATGTTCAAGTAACTGATGCACAGCCGTACATGTTATCAAAGCTACCTTGATGTACTTATTTTGTACGCGTTTCGATACAAGTTTTGTTCAAGATCAAATATAATTGAATTTTTTGTTCTTTATCGTGATGAACCTAACCGAAACCATTCGAACAACTTCGGTAACACTGACATTATTCGTTTTTCGTGAATTTCGTTGAAAAGGTGTATTTGGGATTGATAATCTATTTTTATTGTAAGCTAAAGTGGGCACCGGTACCGGTGATGAACCTTACTGATACCGTCCCAACAATGGTACGACATGAATTCCGGACGAACAAAATTGAGAAACTATAAACATGTTATAAATATAATATTTGTCGTTTCTCACATTTGAATTCAAAAAAAAATGATAAACTTTCGATAATTATATAATATGCACAAGTGTAAACTATGTGGGAAAAATATAAATGTAAAAAGCATATAAAAAATAACTTAATGGTTTAAGACTCGAAAAGGTGAAAATATATGAACAATTAATCAAAATATAAGTAATTTAAAGTTGTTCTTTCAATAATAATTCAGTTTTCTGTAACGTTTACATATCTTATAACTTATAACATATAAAAACAGAAACTAGTATCATTGTAACTTATAGTGTTACAATTGCAACTAGTATCATTATACGTTTTATAGTGTCTTAATTTAAAAGCATTACATAATAATCAAATTATATAAACATGTGTAGTAATAAAACATCAGAGTTGATATAATTAAACAAAAAGCATGTAATATATATATATAGGCTAATTATAATGAGAAAACCCACTCCAATTGAGTAAACCCTGAAAACTCTAACATGTGGCTGGGATTGATCCACGTTTAAATTTAGATTGAGAGGAGTAAGGGCATGATCGTCATTTTCTTTCTTACATTTTAGAGATTATGGTGATGGCTGGTTATGTGTCTGCACATGGAGACTTGTCATATTGCTTCTTTTTGTCATCTTTTTAATTAATTCATTGTACTTGTGTGTACACTTTTCAATTTCAACTTTGCTTTTTCTCTCACATCTTTCTCTCATCCTTTTCATTAATACATATCTCTCATCTCACATCATCGATTCAAACCAGAGAGTGGAGTTAAAGAAAAAAAACCTTACTCACCACTGAATAGTATTTGCATTTAACATGGCTGATTCGAACAGCCAACAACATCGGACTGTTGTCGGTGTTACAGGGACAGTCAATCTCAATGATGATCCTGGTTCACCCTTAAATGTTGTCCCACATAATCTTTCACCTCTTTTTGCATTTAATGAAGATGAAGATGCATTGGGTGAGAGTAGAGTTACACAAGATCCTGAACCTATTTCTTCAGAGCTTCCAGGTGAGTGATAATTTTTTTTATGTTTTATTAAATGTAGAGCTTTAAATGCTTGTTTAGATTTTCGTTGGTTTCTTCTTGGTTCATTTTTTTTTGTTTTTTTTTTCTGTTGTGTAAATTAAGGATTTCTTGTTTAGATGTTCATTGGATTCTTCTTGCTTAATTTTTTTTGTTTTTTTTATGTGTAGCCTCACTTCTGAATCAAAATGGCCCGAATGATGATGAAGATGTTGTTCAGAATTGTACTTTTACACAGTTGCTATCCACAGGTCATTGTTTATGTGAAACCATGAATTTTTATCTATAGGGTTATTGTAACACCCCTAGTTTTAATGTTTGTAGTTTGTTGTTATTATTATTATTATTATTATTATTATTATTATTATTATTATTATTATTATTTGTTTTTTTGTTGGTAGAGGAGGGAAAAAAAACAGATGATGTTTTGGTTAGTTTGGTTGAAAATGTGGTAATCTTTTTCAAGGTAAAAACAAGTGTAACCATTTTTATTTTTTATTTTTATGAAACAAGCTTTTATAAAACATGTCGTTACACTTGTATTAAGTTTTTATATTTTTTGGAAGGGGAAAACATTCGAGATTACATTTTTTGTTTACATAAAAAAATGCACGAGCATCTACACTTTTTGGCGACATCAAAAAAATGTACCACCAGGTTTTTTTTTGCATTTTTGGAAAACGTGTTAAAGTTGTATTTGGGAATACAATAATATGAATCAGTTTGTTAGGTTTCATGTTACAAGTAAATTTGTTTTTTAACCTATACGTGTTATAATTTATTAAACAATACCTTTTTTGTAGGTGTTCATGTGGATGAGGAATTTTCTGTTCACCACACACCCAATGGCACTAGAATGTGGTGTCCTAATGTTCCTATTGTTTTAAAGCCTGTTGTTGGTTGTGTATATGAAACGTGGAAGGATGTGTTCAGTATGTACAAGGACTATGCTGTGTATTCTGGGTTTTCTATTCGTAAGGGGCAAACCAAGAGATGGAAGGGGTTTGTCACTCACCAGTACATAAGGTGTACTAAATATTCAAAACCACAGATTAAGCGTAAAACTGATACTTTGGAGCAGTCAACCTTGACTATCAGGCAAAGTAATTTCACCGTGACAGATTGCAAGGCTAGTATATTGGTTAAGTTTTGTGAGGGCAGCTCTATGTGCACAGTGGTAGGGTTCCATGAGCACCATAATCATCCGTTTGTTGAGCGTTTTAATCGTGACCTAAGTAGGATTTCAAGGAAACTACCCTTTGCATCAAAACAGTTTATCCATAACATGAGCTTGAACAGAATTGGTCCAATTGTTTCTCACAGAATTTTAGTGTCCCTGATGGGTGGACATCACAATGTACATGGCACGCCAACTGATTTTAAGAACTGGAGCCAGTCGGTTAGGCTTTATATTGGTGATCGTGATGCGCAACTTGTTATAGATCGTCTCAAAGAAAGATCTGAGAGCTTACCAGACTTTTACTATGAGTTTGTTGTTGAGAAAGGGCAATTGAGATCGATTTTTTGGGCAGACGAAATTTCCAAGATAAACTATGAGGTGTTTGGGGATGTGTTAGCTTTTGATGCGACTTATCACACTAACAAGTAAGGTTTTGCAAAGTGGCACTTTTTTTCCCTTTAACATATTATTAACTTTTGTTTATTTTATTTGTCGCACAGGTACAGCATGATTTTTGTTCCTTCCACTGGCGTTGATAATCATAAACAATGTGTGACATTCGGTGCTGGCTTGCTATTCAATGAAACCACTGAGTCTTACAAGTGGTTACTTGAATCATTTCTGAAGGCACACAAGAAGCAACCCAAGTTAGTTTTGACGGACCAGGACCCTTCAATGAAAGCTGCCATTTCAGAGGTTTTCACAAACTCTCGGCACCGCCTTTGCATGTGGCATATTATGAAGAAACTTCCCACCAAGGTTTTATTAATTTATGAATATCTTTTGAGAAGTTTTTTTTTTGTTACATTTTATTAACAGTTTTGTGTTTTCATATGTATAGATTGCTGGAGACCTGTTACAAAACACTGAGCTAAGAGCATTGATGCATCGTTTGGTGTGGAGTATTCACATGAAGCCATCTACATTTGAGACGCGTTGGCAACTTTTGATGGAGGAATATGGGTTACAAGATCACGACTGGTTGAATGACATGTACTCAATTAGGGAGCAATGGGTACCTGCCTACTTCCGTGATATCCCAATGTGTTGTCTGATGAAGACTACATCAAGATGTGAAAGCTCTAACTCAAGCTTCAAGGTCAACTCTTCTAGTGCTAACACACTAGTTTAGTTCATGCTATGTTACGAAACCAGGATAGACAATCAGCGTTACAGGCAACGTGTTGCAGAGTTTAAAACTTCATCTAGTGTATTCATGGACAGTACTGACTTAGCTATTGAGAAGCATGCTTTTGAGTTGTATACACATGCAATTTTCACAGAAGTAAGAAAAGAGATATACAAAGGGAAGCTGTTTTGTTACATTGTAAACACGGAGGATTGTGATGATGTTTGTGTTTACTATGTGAATCAGTTGGACAAACGTAACAATGCAACCAACACATTCACGGTAACTTGCTGTATCCTTATAGTGGCATCTTTTCTTTAAGCTTTCATTTTGCTTTTTTTCACATAAGCTTAATTATGTGTTTTGGTGTTTTTGTAGGTTAAACTTGAGTTGAGAAATCAGTCGGTCTCTTGTTCATGCAACAACTTCATCCGTATTGGATATCTGTGTAGGCACATTTTTTGTGTTTACCGGGTAAACAATATTGAAAAAATCCCGGCCCAGTTTGTTGTTAAGCGTTGGTCTAGGGACGTGCTTCCTAAAAGTTTATTTTCTATTGAGAATCGATATGGCGTTGACACTCGTCCACAAGCTGCTGCGAGAAGTCAGATTCTTGAGATTGTAACTGAATGTGTAGACGCATTAAGAAGTGATGTTGGAGGACTTTCTTCTTTCGCTGAGTAGATAAAGGAACTGAAATTCAAGTTACTAAATGGAGGACCAGTTGATGACGAAGCCAACAATGATAACTATGCTGCTGTTGAAGAATTGCTTGGTGTTTCTTTAGATGGGGACGTAACTCTCAACAATCCAGACGGGATCAGGAACAAAGGACGCGGCAAACGTCGACGATTGTCTAGAGCATCTCAGGATGGAACGAGCAACTCTGCTGTCAAACCTCCCAAAACACCCAGGCTTTGCCGAACCTGTATGATGTACGTGACTGGGCATGATTCAAGAAATTGCAAGAAAAAGAAGAACAAGAATAAATCGGGTAACGAGGACGAGGACTCAAGCTCTGCGAGTCAGGAGTCCACTTGATTTGGTATTTATTTTGATGTGTGTGCTGTGCATGTTTTGAAAACCTTTATGACGCCAGCTTTTTGGTCTCCATTTTAGTGGAGCGCAACTAAACTTTGATCATCCCTTTTGTATTTTTTGGGCTGCCTTTTGTACATGCACATGTTTGCATGTGTAGATTATCTGAAAATCGATGCACATGCATATGTTTGCATGTTAGGATGTATGTGGGTTTGGTATGTAGTATGGTTTTCAGTTTAATGACTATGGTTTAATTGATTAGTTGCATTATGAAATGATATCCCCAATGTTTTGTGTGAGAAGTAAACGTTGGATTATCCATGTTAGTATGCTAATGACATTTTCGTTAGTATGTACTTGTTGATGTTTGGTTGAAGCTGAGAATTTTCTATGCTATGGATTTTTTGGTTTTGTTTTTACTATGTTACTTTTTTTTTCCTGAGATTTTTGTAGATTTTTGCTGTGTTGAATCTGAGATTTTTCTATCTTATGGATTTTTTGGTTTTGTTTATACCATGTTACATATTTTGGACGTTACATCCATCCTACTAAGCACATATAGTAGTTTGTATTTTTTTTTTGTTTTTGTATGTTTTTTTTTTTACAAAACACAAGCCGTTTTTTTCTTAAAGAGATAACATATCTGGATAGTAACAACTTTTTACATGGTCAAGTTGTAGATACATTTTTATAGAATACATACAACAAGATGTATCTTTTTGTTACTTTCTCCTTTTTATCTGATGATGCATTTAATTTGTCATTTACTTTCATATCTAATCACCACCATCCACCCCCAAAGTTTATTTTTTTCATTATAAATAGTTTCAGCATACACAATGTGTATATCCCCAAAGCATTGTTAACTACTCATCACACACAAAGCATAACAATGCACAAGAGGCCATCCTTGGTTTCCAAAGTTCCGGATGTTGAGGCGATCGATCGCAAGCCTGGAAAAAATGAGTTCATTAATGTCGGGAAGAGACTTCGAAAGTATGCATCGACTCCAGTGAGCGTTGGCGATATTCCTAAAACAAGCCCTCTACCCGCTATGCCCATACATACGCTTAGGAAGATTTTTACTAGTGATGGGCACCCCCGCGGGAAGAGAAGTAGTTGTTGTTCGACCCCAAAGGTGGAACCCGATGTGAAGCCTATGGCGCGAGCAATACCGAAAAACGAGCCTAGTGTTAACCCTACAGTCAAGATGGAGCCAAGTGTAGTGCCCAAGGGTGAACCCTTTGGGTTTGATACATACACTACCTGTGACAACTCGAACCCTTGACCCTGATCGTAGAGAGACGAGCATTCTATCGTTATTTTATTATTATTATTATTATTATTATTACTATTATTATTAGTACTGTTATTATTATTTATCTAATAATAATAACCACGACGAGAGGAACGTACCGTTTAACCGTCGACCCGAACCAAACATATTTGACGTAACACACTCGTATATAAAATAAATAGTATAAGTGGTTGCGCGTTTTGGAACGAACCCGTTTTTATATTAAGACACACAAACGATATTTCGCGGACTAGCATACCCGGCCCAAGTCCAACCCAAAAACCCATCTCCTAAAACCCTATCCTATAAAACCTCACTAACCTCCTCATCCCTTTCATCTTTGCTTCAAAAACCCCAAACCCTACAAGCAATTGCAGCCGAACACACACTCCTCATTCCTCTCTACTACTCCGGCGACTCCTGCTGACGACCACGCCACTCCCCTGCACCGCCAATACCCCCCACCTTCTCGGTCTTCATCTCTCCCTACTCCTCTCTTTTCTCCGGTCAACTCAGTCACGGCGGCGCTGCCGTTCTTGGAGCCTCACATCAGCAGCAACACTACAGCGAACAGACGTAAAATGAGAGCGATACCTCCCGTCAGGAGGTGCTGGGGCCTGAGACGGAGGTCCAGCAGCGGCCCGGTGACGGAAACGAACGACAGCAGCGGTCACAACCGGCGACGGGTCACTCGGTCAGTTTATATTCAGCTGTGATTGTTTTAAATCCTCTGTGGTTGTACATTACAAAATGGAAAATGTGTGTTGAATGATCAATGATTTTTTTACTAGTGATAATGACCAAAATAGAACTGACAAGTTGTTTTTATTTACTTAATGTTTGCAATATGTTAGTTTTGTATTCTTATCCTCCATGATTATCTGTGATTGGTAATAGATTATGATAATAGACTTGTAAAATTGGAATAAGAAAAGTGTGCACATGATTGGGGTTTACGGATGTAGTGCATATTCATATTCTTTGGTTATTACTGATGCTCACAATGATATGATTCTTTTGTATAAAATGTTTATATGATGTAGCATGTGTTGTTTTGAAATGCATATCTTAAATTCTAGTGGCTCTCAGTCAAAAGAATAATTGTGGATAACCTGTATGATAGCAATAAACCGTTTGGAATTATGGTTAAGGTCAACTGTCTAGGTGATATGTAACTAATAATTATGGGGGGGGGGATTGTTTGTGATGATTGGTGAAATGAAAGAAATACACGTAAACAAATTTGAATTTAGGGATGATGGGCTGTTTGATAATATTAGTTATGTATAATGTATAATTTTAGTTGTGGGCTGAAGGTTATTAATTTATGTTTAAACCGATGTAAAAGCATGCTTGTGAGTCGATCAGATTTGGGGTTTTTATGAAAAATGATTGAATTAATAGTTTGAATGTTCATATGCTTTCTTATTAGTAATTGATAAATTGATAAATTCGAAGTCGTTTGGTAATTGTCTGCTTAGATGAACTGTTTGAAGATGATTTGAATATTTGAAATTTGTTGTTTTGATCTGATCTAGTGATTGTACGGTAGGATGAAACATGTTAATGAAATTTGATTGGTTCGTGCAAGTTGGATAAGGGGTCTAGAAGCTTCGGTGGTGGTTGCGAGTCGAGACCGTAAGGTTGCGACTCGAGACCAAAACATGACAAGCCGAAACCTCCGGTTGCGACTCGAAACCCCCGGTTGCGACTCGCAACCAAAACATGACAACTCGAGACCGTCTGGTTGCGACTCGGAACTTCATGGTTGCGACTCGAGACCTCTTGTTCTCGAGTCGAGACCACCCGGTTTCGACTGGACTACTCTGCTTAGTTATTGGGCCGCACAAACTGATGTTTTGAACTACGTGTTACTATTAATGTTTAACTGTTACTATTTAACTGTTTGCATGCTAGGATAGGCCCAATAACGTATATGCTAGTATGACTTACGTGCTATGTGTTAGATACGTGTAGTTATACGTGACATTACTTGCATACGAACCTAATAAATATTTAATAACCATAATAGGGTATGGTTGACCAACGTAACACGAGTAAATTAATTACCGAGCAAAGCAAAGGTGAGTTCACTACTTTTACTTAAAGCATGCGTTCCCGGTGGATTGGGAAACGGAACAAAACACTTTTCCTGGTTTGGGATTGCTTACTATCTCCTTGTGCGGGATACGGTATTTCTATCTCCTTGTGTGGGATACGGGTAACAACGCTATCCCCTTATGAGGGATACAAACTTACTTTTCTTCCCTTGTTACTGGGAACAAACTTACTTACTTCCCTTGTTACTGGGAACTTTTAGTTAATTACTGTTTATACTGGATGCAACAAGCAACACTAAACAAAACTCTATCACTCAAGTCCTCACTTCTTAATACCGATTAGTCGCCGGGGCCAGGCGAACGGGTTATTAGTTGATAGCGCTATTTAGGTCTCACCAACCTCACACCGTGCCAAGGTATGGGATCGGTCGTGAACTAATGTACTCTGGCAACCGTCAATGATGATAGAACATTGACAAACGGGGCACTCTACGGAAACGTACGGATGAATAGTATTCGGTATTGTAAAAAAACAGTTTAGTCGCTTACTTATGGGGTAGCTCCCCATCGCATGTATAAACAGATAAATTAACTGGTTAAAACAAGTTTTTGGAATTAAAAACTGGATAACTACAAACACGTGAACTCGCCAACGTTATGTTGACACTCTACTGCATGCTTCGCAGGTTGCTCGATACAGCTCTGGACGGACGTTGCAATCGGATGGAGTGCGTGGTTCGTAAGTTTCGTATGAACAACTTGCGGGTTTAAATTATGATATGTATTCTTTTCCCTTCCGCTGTGAACTTAAACTATGTTTTGAAAAATTTAAATTAGGTCACTAATTATGCTAATGTTCATAACAATAACTAATCCGTTCAAAATAATTAGTGGCTAAGATCCTGGTCGGTCACGCCTCCAAGCGGTGGTACTCCGCATGTGGATTTTGGGGGTGTGACAGATTGGTATCAGAGCCATTGGTTATAGCGAACTAGGTTTTAAATATAAAATATTTTTGGCTTGGGAAATAAAAATATTTTTATATGGAAACCAGACTATAACCGTTCTTTAGTGTGAACCACAACGACACCACACTCCGGATTGCAAGGTTCGTCAACTTCAGATGCTCACCTGGTAATGGTAGACTAACGAACTTTTACTTGTGCATAACTTATGTGTGTGAATACGCATGTGTGTATGTATATAATTAGCATATATGTGCGTATATTTAGTATTTAACACAGTGGATCATACGAAGGCTAGGCTAGCGTGTTACGTGTTAAACAGGAGCGAGTCCTCCTAAACCTGGTTCGAAACCACAATACACTATGGGCAGGGAACCCATTTATTCCAAGCACTCGTCCACGTATTTCCTGATATCATCCCTGGACTGCCACTCGACGCGAGGGACGTTCACTCGATAGGCCTGCCCAGGGAAGGCCTGCTACGAAGCACACAGAGAAGTTACGAGAACGAACCGACGAAGGGAAGCCACCCCTATATCGTGAAATATTAGAAAGAACGACGACGTCATTCGCATCCTTTTTACTTGCGTATTTCTTTTCTCGACTTAAGTAGTGAGACTTGTTCCCTCATACGACTGATCACCTAGATTCTTGAAGCATTCTAGTAAGCCTACACTTTTCGGATTTCTGTTTGCACGTCTCGAACACGAAAAGCATACGCGGTGTATGCTTCTCATTGTAGTGCCAGCAATCGAATCACCCTTCCATCGACCGCAAAGTTATTTCCCCTAATTCCTCGTTACATGGTGAAACCTTATTCCAGTTCAACCTTATACCTTAGCACACCCCAAAACCCAACGAAGTGATATCTTACAAACCGGCGTATTTGGAGGCGTGGCAAGACGAAGATACGAGCCATTCAACCCACCTACTAGTACGGTGACCTAGATGCTTACCTTATCCTTCATTCACCAGAACCGTTATTCTTTGATGACTTTTCTGATCCTGTGAATCCTTTCGCTAGCTTTCGTACGGACCAAAAATTATTGCTTAGGATGGTATCCCCGCTTCTAACGTTTCTCTATCACGACAACCACGTTTCTTCGTATAGAAACCTTGACCAGATCTCTCTTCAGTTTGGTGAATTCAAACTCGACCTTTAGTCAAGAAACTTTTTAGTCCTTGAAATTCAACAACGTGTTACTTCAATCGTACTTTCCCGAAAACCTGTTTTCACAGTTTCACATCGAACCCCCCCTCCCCCCCCCCCCCCCGATGACGCAAGCGCTACTCCGAACTCATTCGCACGACTTAGAACCATCCACTCGAGCTTGATTTCCTACCTGTTTGAGGAATCACATCCTGCCAGACATCTTAGTAGATCCTAAAGCCTACAAACCTGCACGACAACCATCCCTCCCTAGCTGCTTCTTATTGTGCTAACCACATCGACGAAACACTTCTTATCGTCAAGCGAAGTTCTTTAATTATAACTGCATACAACTTGTGTACGACCAGCTACCTCATCAACATCAGATAAATCCCCATTGCCGATCCCAAAGCCTTTATGCTTTGTCTCAAGTTAAACGCATCAATTTTGACTACCCCTCTTGCATTATCTCGCTACTCGTGTTATGTTTCACGGATTCCATGATCCTTATCCTACTCTACCCTGCACAAATCTCCGTTTGGACGAATTACTTCCTACGAATGTTACTCGTCGGAGCAACGAGCCAAGGATACCCCGAGGGTAACGGGTATCGCAAGCACTGTTCTTCGAACTCGATACGATCAACACCTAATTACGACACTCGAATTTATTCCATCCTGTCAAAATTCGACACTGGTTTCTTTCGACGACGCCCGAACCTATCCCGAAAACGAGTGGGAATCAGGATGACTCCTATGCTCTACCCTTGTACTTCTACGACCCAAACCGCCTTGCGCTAAGTTTTCAATACACGACTTTTATCGTCGCAAAGCCCGCATTTCTCGACCGTATACGCAACTCCTCACGTTTTAAACTCGGAGGAGCATCACCTAACCATGGAGGAATGTCAGCAATTCGCCGTTCCGACAGTTGAAAGATAAGCTGTGAGGTGCTCCTATCCTCCCCTATCCCAGGGCATCGATGAAATAATTGCCGGTACCTTTACACGATCGAAGAAACCGACAAGCTCTCGAACTTGCAACCATCTACTTGATAGAAGTGGATGCGGGGCACAGAGTGCCGACTTCTATCACTTTGGATCGAAACCCACATTTTGCATCCGATTCGTCGCAGACTTTACTCAATTGGCTCACTGTTAGACATGCGCGATGTTTACTACATACGGATGGGTGGTCAACCGAACGCATGCCCCGAAACCCTTGAAAGCATGTTGGGAGCATATGTTACCAACTTTGGGAAAACGAGAGACACTTGACTTTTGTAGAAATCTCTTCCCACTAGCATTTAGGCGACACCATTTGAGGCATTGCACGGACACAGATGCCGGTCACCTCTGTGTTGGGTGGAAGCCAAATTACCGGCCCAAAGCTCACACTTGACACAACGGGTAGGATTGCCCAGAATAGACAACGCAGGGCGGCAGCTCCAGACCATCAGAAAGGCTACGCGGGTAAGCGTAGGAAACCTCTAGAACTCCTAGTCGGAGATTGGGTTCTACTTAAAGTACACCCTTGAAGGGTGTTGTACATTTTGGCTAACGGGACGAACTTAATCCGCGATATATTGGACCGTTCGAAATTGCCGAAAGGATCGGTAAGGTAGCTTTGCGGGCTAAACCTGCCTGAAGAGCTGAGTGCGGTACACAACGTCCTTCACGTGCCTAGTCTAAAGAAGTGTCTGTTAGATGAAACATTCGTTGTCCTTTTTAGGAACTCGTGACCAGCAACAAACTACGCTTCGTTGGGGAACCGGTTGAGATCAAGAACCGAGAAATCAAAACCCTCAAGCGTGGTATAATATGCTAACAGACCGAGTTCGTTGGATCTCGCGCTGTGGCCCGGAGCTTACCTGGGAACGGGAAAACCAGATGATGTGCATGTATCCCCAGTTGTTTACAAACATTACCTCCAGCGCTGAGGCTACCGCTAAATTTCAGGGAGAAATTTCAAACCAACAAGGGGGATGATGTGACGCCCCACGAAAACGTACAAACACACTAGCTTGGTAGTGGCTACGCGCTAAATTTCGGGACGAAATTTCCTGAACTTGGGGATAATGTGACACTTCGGGTTTTCCTGTACGTTTCTTGGATGTCATAATTAATTTTGTGAAATTCTATACTATGTGAAATACGTACAAACTCTTGGGATCTTATGCTACTTGACCGTCTACGCTATGTGACCTTATGTGCTATGTGGATTACATGTTTGTTTTGTGAACTTTTGTGAACTACGAATATGTACGTATGACACTTTGTTATCAGCGAGTCCATAATTAGAGCGAATCGTATGTCTTAGCTTAAATTTCGAGGACGAAATTCCTGTAACATGGGGAGAATGTGACAACTCGAACCCTTGACCCTGATCGTAGAGAGACGAGCATTCTATCGTTATTTTATTATTATTATTATTATTATTACTATTATTATTAGTACTGTTATTATTATTTATCTAATAATAATAACCACGACGAGAGGAACGTACCGTTTAACCGTCGACCCGAACCAAACATATTTGACGTAACACACTCGTATATAAAATAAATAGTATAAGTGGTTGCGCGTTTTGGAACGAACCCGTTTTTATATTAAGACACACAAACGATATTTCGCGGACTAGCATACCCGGCCCAAGTCCAACCCAAAAACCCATCTCCTAAAACCCTATCCTATAAAACCTCACTAACCTCCTCATCCCTTTCATCTTTGCTTCAAAAACCCCAAACCCTACAAGCAATTGCAGCCGAACACACACTCCTCATTCCTCTCTACTACTCCGGCGACTCCTGCTGACGACCACGCCACTCCCCTGCACCGCCAATACCCCCCACCTTCTCGGTCTTCATCTCTCCCTACTCCTCTCTTTTCTCCGGTCAACTCAGTCACGGCGGCGCTGCCGTTCTTGGAGCCTCACATCAGCAGCAACACTACAGCGAACAGACGTAAAATGAGAGCGATACCTCCCGTCAGGAGGTGCTGGGGCCTGAGACGGAGGTCCAGCAGCGGCCCGGTGACGGAAACGAACGACAGCAGCGGTCACAACCGGCGACGGGTCACTCGGTCAGTTTATATTCAGCTGTGATTGTTTTAAATCCTCTGTGGTTGTACATTACAAAATGGAAAATGTGTGTTGAATGATCAATGATTTTTTTACTAGTGATAATGACCAAAATAGAACTGACAAGTTGTTTTTATTTACTTAATGTTTGCAATATGTTAGTTTTGTATTCTTATCCTCCATGATTATCTGTGATTGGTAATAGATTATGATAATAGACTTGTAAAATTGGAATAAGAAAAGTGTGCACATGATTGGGGTTTACGGATGTAGTGCATATTCATATTCTTTGGTTATTACTGATGCTCACAATGATATGATTCTTTTGTATAAAATGTTTATATGATGTAGCATGTGTTGTTTTGAAATGCATATCTTAAATTCTAGTGGCTCTCAGTCAAAAGAATAATTGTGGATAACCTGTATGATAGCAATAAACCGTTTGGAATTATGGTTAAGGTCAACTGTCTAGGTGATATGTAACTAATAATTATGGGGGGGATTGTTTGTGATGATTGGTGAAATGAAAGAAATACACGTAAACAAATTTGAATTTAGGGATGATGGGCTGTTTGATAATATTAGTTATGTATAATGTATAATTTTAGTTGTGGGCTGAAGGTTATTAATTTATGTTTAAACCGATGTAAAAGCATGCTTGTGAGTCGATCAGATTTGGGGTTTTTATGAAAAATGATTGAATTAATAGTTTGAATGTTCATATGCTTTCTTATTAGTAATTGATAAATTGATAAATTCGAAGTCGTTTGGTAATTGTCTGCTTAGATGAACTGTTTGAAGATGATTTGAATATTTGAAATTTGTTGTTTTGATCTGATCTAGTGATTGTACGGTAGGATGAAACATGTTAATGAAATTTGATTGGTTCGTGCAAGTTGGATAAGGGGTCTAGAAGCTTCGGTGGTGGTTGCGAGTCGAGACCGTAAGGTTGCGACTCGAGACCAAAACATGACAAGCCGAAACCTCCGGTTGCGACTCGAAACCCCCGGTTGCGACTCGCAACCAAAACATGACAACTCGAGACCGTCTGGTTGCGACTCGGAACTTCATGGTTGCGACTCGAGACCTCTTGTTCTCGAGTCGAGACCACCCGGTTTCGACTGGACTACTCTGCTTAGTTATTGGGCCGCACAAACTGATGTTTTGAACTACGTGTTACTATTAATGTTTAACTGTTACTATTTAACTGTTTGCATGCTAGGATAGGCCCAATAACGTATATGCTAGTATGACTTACGTGCTATGTGTTAGATACGTGTAGTTATACGTGACATTACTTGCATACGAACCTAATAAATATTTAATAACCATAATAGGGTATGGTTGACCAACGTAACACGAGTAAATTAATTACCGAGCAAAGCAAAGGTGAGTTCACTACTTTTACTTAAAGCATGCGTTCCCGGTGGATTGGGAAACGGAACAAAACACTTTTCCTGGTTTGGGATTGCTTACTATCTCCTTGTGCGGGATACGGTATTTCTATCTCCTTGTGTGGGATACGGGTAACAACGCTATCCCCTTATGAGGGATACAAACTTACTTTTCTTCCCTTGTTACTGGGAACAAACTTACTTACTTCCCTTGTTACTGGGAACTTTTAGTTAATTACTGTTTATACTGGATGCAACAAGCAACACTAAACAAAACTCTATCACTCAAGTCCTCACTTCTTAATACCGATTAGTCGCCGGGGCCAGGCGAACGGGTTATTAGTTGATAGCGCTATTTAGGTCTCACCAACCTCACACCGTGCCAAGGTATGGGATCGGTCGTGAACTAATGTACTCTGGCAACCGTCAATGATGATAGAACATTGACAAACGGGGCACTCTACGGAAACGTACGGATGAATAGTATTCGGTATTGTAAAAAAACAGTTTAGTCGCTTACTTATGGGGTAGCTCCCCATCGCATGTATAAACGGATAAATTAACTGGTTAAAACAAGTTTTTGGAATTAAAAACTGGATAACTACAAACACGTGAACTCGCCAACGTTATGTTGACACTCTACTGCATGCTTCGCAGGTTGCTCGATACAGCTCTGGACGGACGTTGCAATCGGATGGAGTGCGTGGTTCGTAAGTTTCGTATGAACAACTTGCGGGTTTAAATTATGATATGTATTCTTTTCCCTTCCGCTGTGAACTTAAACTATGTTTTGAAAAATTTAAATTAGGTCACTAATTATGCTAATGTTCATAACAATAACTAATCCGTTCAAAATAATTAGTGGCTAAGATCCTGGTCGGTCACGCCTCCAAGCGGTGGTACTCCGCATGTGGATTTTGGGGGTGTGACACTACCGGTAATGTGATGCCTAACGATGAGCCTACAATATACCCAACAAAGAGACATGTTGATGACCCCACAACCAGCGATTGGGTTGATGATGTCTCGTGGATGAGTGAAATTGAGTGGGATTCATATTTCCCAATAAACATATCAGTTTCCCCCGTGCCACCAAACCCATGCAAGTGCAAAAAGTGGTTCACATGAAGAAGCTCAAGTAGAAATCAGGTGTTGTCGTTGTGTTTTACTAATTATGTTGTTTTTTAAGATGTATGTATGTTTTTAGGTTAATTAGAAATTAGGTGTAGTATCAGGTTATCAACATTATCTAAGGAGTAATTTATGTGTCTAATGATTTTGTAATTTTTTGTGGTGTAATATCTAATGGAAAAAAAAAACTATGTAGTTTGTGTGTTGTTACTTCTTTGTTGGGATGTATTTTTTTTTTTTTGTTATACAAGTAGATATGTGGTAGTAAAACTTTGGCACTTTTCCTAGGGGTAGGCCCCATGTTAAAAAAAAAGTAATAAAAAGTAAAAAAGTAAGAAGTGCATGGACGTGGGAAATGACAAAAGGATATATTAATACTGAGACCCACAAATGGTTGGTACATATCTTTATTTTAGATCCATCATTTCAACTACAGGCTTCCAACTATCTCCATCTCCAACTACCCAAACTATATTCAAATATATGATTTTCTTATCTCTCTTTTTTCTATACAATTTTTCTACCTCTCAAAAAAGATGAAAAAGTGTTCATGTGGGAGAATTGCTACCATCCGGACATCATGGACAGATGATAACCCAGGAAGAAGGTTCTATTCATGTCCATTTAAGGTAAAAAATTCGAACCCTGATTTTAATAAGTAAATGTATGTTCTAATCGTGTTTTATCCCCATTATTTTAATGTAGCCTAGCAATTGCCCTTTCATTGGTTGGGTCGACCCACCGATGTGCTTACGGTCAACTAGGATCATACCAGGTCTTTTGAGAAACATCAACAACCTGCAAGCTGAACTGTTTACCCGTGAGCAAGAAATCCGGAAGAAGAAGAGGGTTATATGGTTACTGATATTAGCGTTAGTGATTGGCAGCTTACTTGTTAGCATTGTTTGTTGTTATTAACAAATAGGTGGCACTTAGTTGGATTATCCTTCTTAGTATGTTAATGACATTTGTAGTATGTACTTGTTGATGTTTGGTTGAATCTGAGAATTTTCTATGTTATGGATTTTTTGGTTTTGTTTTTTACCATGTTACATTTTCCCCCCTCAGATTTATGTAGACTTTTGCTGTGTTTAATTTGAGAATTTTATATGTTATTGATTTTTTGGTTTTGTTTTTACTATGTTACATTTTTTTTGCCTCTGATTTTTGTACATTTTTGCTGTATCCGAGTTACATTTTTTTTTTCACTGAGAATTTTGTACATTTTTGCTCTATGTGTATTTGATCATGTGCTTTTGTTGAAGGTTGCTTGAATATCTTTTTTTCCCTGACAACGTTGTATGTTTTTTTAGATTTGATCACGTGACTCTTTTTTATTTATTTATTTTTTCCTAAAGTGTGTAACTAATGTAAGCTTTTTTTTTAAGATATCATCTTTTTTTTTAACACTAGATATGGTAAACAACACAGGATAAGGAAAGTTGAGTACATAATAACTTTAACACTAGATATGGTAAACAACATAGGATAAGGAAAGTAGCCCCTATATTGCATGAGAGAGGGAAAATTGGGGCACATTTTTTTTTTCACACACATACTAGCAACTTGACGTAAACACCACTTTTTAGTCAAGAAACGATCTTGGAGTGCCATATTCAATTTCAGTGTTGAATGGTTCTGGGCTAAGCTCACTCTCCCACGGGTTGTGGTTGGCCCACGAGACTAGAGTGTTTGGAGAGTAACAAGAGTAATCATCATCTATAGGATCATCTTCGGGATCATCGGTAGTCTTTGGATCAACTGTCGGGGGGTTCTCTTGGGTGGCATTGACTGGTTTAGCTTGGTCAGCGACCACCACAGATGAAGAGTTTTTGACAGGGGTAACTTGTGTAGTGAAGTAAAATGATCCCCAGTCAACATCAAAAAGTGCCTCATCTAACCACATCTCATCATGTGTTGTTGCTTCAGGTTTAGTGTTAGTAAGGAGGTCACTTATAAGCTTAGCATCCATAGCAAGATTTTCTTCAACAGTTTGCGGCGTTGTCGGAAGAGAAGGCGTGTTTGTGATTTGAGAACACTCTGGGTTGCCATCCGATTTTGGAGTTTGGAGTTCAAATGAAAGAGTTCTCCGCAAACGTTTGGTAACCCGTTTTGAGTCAGATGGTGATGTTGGACTAGACATAATAAGGTTGTTGTTTTTTCACTTCTTTATGGTGAACATGTGATGAAACAAATGTTTACATTTCACCTTAATTTATAGAGAAACAAATGATGTTAGGTGGATAAATTAATTAGATTGTTTACATCAGTTTACATCAACATTAAATGTAATACAGTAACCAACATAGAAGTTAAGTATTTTTTTTGCTGTTTGTTTTTGTTTTAAAGCAATTAACTGGGAAATGTAACATAAGGGCCTGTAACATAATTATATTATAGATATAAGTTAGGGCCATACATATAAGGCTGCCCATACATATAATTATTTCAACCAGTAGCTTTTACATTTGATGTAACAACTTTCTTTAAAGTTTGTCATATAATATTACAGTTTTGTACTTTTGATTCTTCTCTCCTTTTGTTCACCCAACGTGATAGGTGTATATATATTT
The DNA here is from genome assembly GCA_030545235.1 of Helianthus tuberosus. NCBI lineage: Eukaryota > Viridiplantae > Streptophyta > Magnoliopsida > Asterales > Asteraceae > Helianthus > Helianthus tuberosus. The sequence goes on along the minus strand of CM060381.1, from coordinate 5,754,512 downwards.
TATTTTATTGTTATTACACCACAAAGAGACAATTGAGATTAATTAAATGCTTGTACTATAGTTATCAAATCATGAGAGAGCTACTGATGCATGGGCATAAGATAGAGATAGAAGTTGACATTTTTTTCGTTTTCATTATTTTATGCTTTTTGATTGCTTCGTGTAAACATCATTGAGATTGTACTTTATGCTTGCTTTTTCTTCAATTTAGATTCCCTATACTGGGTGATTTATATCACATTGTACTTTCTTTTTGTTTATATATATTATTATAATTTTAATCGGTACTATGATATATTTATTGCATATGGTGTTGGTATGTGTGTATTTTTGGTGCAGAATAGATTTGACACTTCCAAGTTGGCAGCATTAATTTGTAAGACTCTACTTTTTTTTTCTTTAAAAAAATGCCCATAAAAATATTTTAACTAGGAGTAATATATGCTGTGTCTGCCCTATATGCTGTTACATTTTATTTTTTGTACTGATTTTTGTAAGGAAATAGGTAATTTTGTATTGTTTTTTTTTTGTAACAAATTAGCTTGTAATGATAATTACGACTGTTTCCCGCTAATTATTACAACAAATAACAGACATATTAGACATAATATTCTATTAGATTTTATTCATTGTCAAAGTGATTAAAAAAGTTATCAAACGAAAATATCTCATTTTTACACATTTTTACTACATCTTATTGTATGCTATTCAAATGAAATTATCTTAGTCAAACTTTCCATTAGTGTACTTATGGTTCGCCAAAAGTTAACATTAAACATACATATAAAGACATTTGTTCCAGATCAACGACATAGATTAATAGTGAAATACATAGACAGGCAACTGGCAAAGTACGAGTTATATTGTTTAAGGTGTCCACAAAAAACATAATACTAGCACCAACTTACACTGATAATGCAGCCTCGCGAACCGTTGCCTTCATTAAATTCACATTAGAGAGTAGCATGCGTGTAGTGAATTTTTTTCGGAGGGCAAGAATCTGTTTTTGTTTTGTCTTCCAGTGGCTGCTAAAACCACATTCAAAAGGTTCATTGATGCCGTTAAATTTCTGCATGTGCTGCATAAGGAATACCGCACTATCCATTGGATGTGCAGGGGTCGCCCATTTGATATCACACCTCTTAATCTTGGCTGCTGCGATTTCATCTTTTGCCGGATGTTCGGAACGCTCCAAATAAGCGTCCATCATATGCTTCTGTTAAAAAACAATATAGTAATCAGTTTTGGTATGAGTTATTGTTTTTCATCTTCAAGTTTACAAGAAAAGAGAATGACTAACCACTTTGTTTGGTGTATCTTTAATGTAGTAATCTTGATGATCCCTAATGCCAACTAAGGGTGTGCGATCAGGCCTGTGGTCTATGACGGTTATTGCGCCGTTTTTTAGATCGAAAACAATCAAGTAATATTGATCATTCTCTAGGATTGGAAAGAAAACCATTTTAATCGCAATGAACTCATATGCGTCGGCATCCGTCATCCTTACGCTGAACGTTTTCATACGTTCATCATCATCACAAGCAGAATCTGTCAATAACCAGCTGTCCTGTATTTTTTTTTCAAACAAGATGTGTCAATAAGCTGGTGCAAGACCCGAATTCCAATAATTAAAAAAAGTCTTTTAAATAGGCAAGCTGGTTGAAGAGCCAAAAGACTTAATAAATTCAAAATCATAGACAAAGATCAAACAATATAGTATGAATACTTACTACCACACTTGTTTTAAAATAAATACGCGTCAAGCAGCCGTCGGTACTTTCTAGTTCTTCATAATTCATTAAATCTACCCAAGCATCAACCACATCAGAGAACACCTTCACTTCCTCCCTCAATGTGCGCATCAGCGTCTTTGTGATTTCGGTGCCGTAAATACTCTTGAATATAATATCTCTACGTAAGACAATGTTAAATTTATAAATTAAATTCTGGATATAAAAAATCTACGAATACTATGTTTTGCTTATATTTTATATAACTGAACTTACTCAGCAGATTGACCAAATTGTCTTGTTTCCCCGCTAGACGAAGAGATGACCATTTTCCGTGGCCTGTATGTTGTTTATGAAAAAACGTATGCTGTTATACATTTAAAAGAAAATAGTGTAGTCGAAAAAAAACATTCTATTTGGAGCAAAAGATTCCCTAATCTATATGTAGCAAAGCTTTGCTTAATGTAACAACTAGTATTTTATAATTTAAACGGAATCTTACATTGAGTATTTGATATCGAACAGAAAATCCCATATATGCTGTTCTTCCGATGTAACTTCAATTTCTATTTCGTCATCATGGTCATCACATGACCTGTTGAACCTACCAATTGGTTTTATTCGTTTTGATTCAAGTTCCTTTACCCAAGCGTTACCTGTGATATCATTTTCAGCCGCTCCCTTGCCTGCTTATTTTTTTTTTGTTTGTTAGTATTAATAAAAAAATACTAAGTTTATTATAATTTTTGAATGAAGTTAAAAACATGTAGAACTTACCATTGATTTTATTCTTGGTCTCTTCTTCTTTTGATTTTTTATCTTCTTGATTAATGGCATCACTTGTTTCATCGACATCAGCACCTGCACATTTTTTTTTGGTTTTTATAACTCTGATTATCTGTTGTGTACAGAAATAACACATGTTACGGTTTTTTATGTTTTTATTTTTGGAATCATGACTTACCTAGTCCAGTTTCTTGTGTGAGTAGGTCAAAGGTAGGGCCATCAAGCAATTCTTGCATGTTTTGTGTTTCGTTGCTGCTGTCCAATTCTATACATTTACATGTACACATACATGTATGTGTTAGTTTTTTCTGTATTATCGGTTCTTCTTAATTTTTGTACACATGTAACAGGTTATACGTGACTTTATATAATGCTTGAATGAAACAAAAAAACATGTAGAACTTACTTGTCGGTCTAGCTTTCTTCTCTTGATCTTTTGCCTGATTTTCTTCGTCGCGTGTCACTGCACATGCGCCATTTTTTTGTGTACTAGCTGGTGAACCTGGTATCTTCTCTTGTGTTTTGTCACCCTCACCCCCATCTACATATATGTTACGTTTAGTTTGCATTTTAGGACATACATAAGGTGGTTAACCTTACTTTTGGCTGATTACTTTGTATTAGTTTTTTACGTTATTGTTAATTAAATCATGTTACATTTTTTTTATTTGCAGAAAAAATGTAACATTATGTAGGGCTTACGTTATTGTTAATTAAATCATGCTACATTTTTTTTATTTGCAGAAAAATGTAACATTATGTAGGGCTTTTTAACGGTGGTGTTATGTTTGTAAGATTAAATTGATTGAATCTAAGTAGGTATGTAAAAAAGTTCATACCATCAATGTTTGCCACTTCAGCTGCAGTTGTGGCATTATCTTGATCTTCTGCATTTGGAAAAAAAAAAACTAATTAGTTACAGTTTGTAGTAAAAGTTAATACATATTTAAGCTAGTGATTTATCCGTCATTCGTATTACCTTCTGTGTAATCATTTTCCGGGTTTTGCACTGTCTTCTTGAGAGACATGAGGACCCCGGCAATTTTTTTCTGTGGGGTATCAGGCACCAGCCATACCCTTGTTTTCCTTGAGTGAACAATTTTCTCATACCGTTGTATCAATTTCTTAACTTGCTCATTCTGTGGATGAGCATTAAACAACACATCCAATTTTGTTTGGACCGTTAACTTTTTGGCTTCCATGACATCCAAATGTTTTTTAATAGATTCAATCTCATTCTACAAAGAAAGTTTTAAAATACGGTTTGTAAGTAATGTTGAAAGAAGATAATTATTTTGAAACTGGTTATGATTAGTAATCTTACATTAAGAACTTCATCATTAACTCGTAACTCAGTTTTTCTTGAATCCCGTTTAACCACAGCAACTTCATGCAACTTGCCTCTTCCAAAACCACCTGTTTTTATCTCCAATCTTTCTCTCTTTTTCAGTTCGTTTTTATTCCAGAATATGATTGGGTTGATTGACTGGTCCACTTCAAGTCCGGTGCATTTAACTCGATCGACGTACAGCAGCTGTGTAATGAAAAAAAAACAATTGAAAGTGGTAAGATAACTAAACAAATGTTGTATAGCTATATTTTTAGTAAGTTTTCTTACAGAAAACACTTACAGCCAAAAGCGTGAGTGGTCCGGAAAATGGAGAATCAGGATCACACCTCTTCCATCCATCTTTACACGATTTAATTTGCTGAATGACATAGGCACACCAATTAATTTTACTGAAATCTGTATGTCCAGTAAAACTTTTCAAAATCCACTCTTTCATTCTCCCATTTCTATTACACTCAACCATGACGGTTAAGAATAACATTAGAAAGTCTAGTCGGAAATTGAAACTATTGTCTCCATCACTTGTGACTATAGATTGTGCCAGTTTTGTCGGTGCCACAAATCGTGCACGGTATCGTTTTCTCCATGCCATAACAGCAACATCAAGCTTTTCAGATGGTCTTACATTTTGCATGTCTACCCCTTTGTTAGGAATTCCAAGAAGGTCATGCACGGACTCAACATCAACATTTATTGACCCACATGACATCTCGATAGCCATTTCTTCCGTGTTGAAGTGATCCACAACATAGTGTGCAAGTTTTGCAGGTATGCTACTGATGTTGAATGATAGCATCTTACCAAACCCCATCCTCTTCACGTCCTCTTGTTGATTACTGGTTAGAGCCTTGATGCATTTGTACAATTGCATAGGGGCTGAACGTGTTTTTATTTTTGACCACTTATTGCTTTTTGGTTGTTTCCCACTTCGCCTTAGCACCCGTTCATGTTTTCCTTTTTTTGTTTCCCTCACCACAGCTGCATGCTTTTCTGGCTCAACCGCATCGCCTTTGTGACCCAAGGTGAAATCTCCAGTCATCTCTGAGTCGCTGTCCACTGAAACTAAGACACCATCTTTCAGATATGATTTACATAATTTATAAAGAAGGAAACAAGTTTTGTCTACATACCTATTAATTTCCTTTTCACAATTTTCTTTGTTTTGCTATCCGCCCGTGATTGTTGACCTGTAAATATAGATTTTATTAACAATTAGCATTAAAGTATTGAAACATATATTTATTTAGATTCCTAAAGATCACGTCTAAAACAGTTATGTACCTGCTCTAGTACGCGTTGCTGGCCCGCCCGCATCGCCATCAGCTTAGAATGTATTTACAAAGTTCATGTACATAAATATTAGTTATATAAGAAAATGTAACGAAGAAACGTATATAGAATAAAAAAACTTACCTTTTTTTATTTTCTTCATGTTTCCCCCGGGGGTGTCCAAATCACTGTCTGGTGAAACTGAGATACCAACTTTGTTTTATTATTTATATTATTATTTATATAAAACATAATTATAAGACAAGCTAAAGAAAAAAAAAACGCTTGTACGTACTTATTAGCTTTCTTTTTTGCAACTTCTTATCCCGATTCGCTTGCTTACCTACATTTGTATGAGTTTTATATAAATCGCAAACTATTAACAACCTTTACAAAATATATGTCTTAACAATAAAAAGAAAAAAGACTAATTTTAAAACTTTTTTACCTCCTCTTGTTCGCGTTGCTGGCCCGCCCGTGTTAGCATCCGGTGTCACTATTTAGAAAGCTTAATATTTAGCATTAAGGTATTGAAACATATATTTATTTAGATTCATAAAGATCACATCTAAAACAGTTTTGTATATTCTCCATGTTTTTTCCGGGTGTGCCCACCCGCATCGCCATCAGCTTAGAATGTTTTTACAAAGTTCATGTACATAAATATTAGATATAAAAAAATGTAACAAAGAAACGTCTTTAGAATAAAAAAAACATACCTTTTTTTATTTTGTTCATGTTTTCCCCGGGGGTGTCCAAATCATTGTCTGGTGAAACTGAGACACCAACTTTGTTTTATTATTTATATAAAACATAATTATAAGACAAGCTAAAGAAAAAAAAAACGCGTGTACGTACTTATTAGCTTTCTTTTTTTCAACTTCTTATCCCGATGCGCTTGCTTACCTACATTTGTACGAGTTTTATATAAATCGCAAACTATTAACAACCTTTACAAAATATATGTCGTAACAATAAAAAGAAAAAAAAACTAATTTTAAAACTTTTTTACCTCCTCTTGTTCGCGTTGCTGGCCCGCCTGTGTTAGCATCCGGTGTCACTATTTAGAAAGCTTAATAATTAGCATTAAGGTATCGAAACATATATTTATTTAGATTCATAAAGATCACATCTAAAACAGTTTTGTATATTCTCCATGTTTTTTTCCGGGTGTGCCCACCCACATCGCCGTCAACTTAGAATGTCTTTACATAGTGCATGTACATAAATATTAGATTTTAAAAAAAATGTAACAAAGAAACTTTTATACATAAGAAAAAACATACCTTTTTTTATATTCTCCATGTTTTTTCGGGTGTGTCCAAATCAGTGTCTGTTGAAACTGAGACAACAAGTTTGTTTTATTATTTATTCAAAACAATAATTGTAAGACATGTGAAAGAAAAAAAATGCTTGTACGTACTTATTAGCTTTCTTTTTTGCAACTTCTTATCATGATGCGCTTGCTTAACTACATTTATACAAGTTTTATATAAATCACAAACTATTAACAACCTACAAAATATATCTCTTAAGAATAAAAAAAAGACTAATTTTAAATCCTTTTTACCTCCTGTTGTTAGTGTTGCTTGACTGCTCGTGCTAGCATCCGCTGTCACTATTTAGAAAGGTTATGTACATTAGACATATACATGACAACAAACAAGTAATGAATTCAAAGTAGTTACGTACATGTTAGTTGCCTGTTTATGCGCTTATCAACAACCGGCGTTCGGCGAGTCTTTTTAGCTGCATTTTGTTAATTGTAAACAACATTAATAAACTAACATCTAATTTAATTCGTAAGCATAATTTATCACAGGTTTTGTAATTATAAACACATGGGCTCATTTTTTCCTTGGATCTTTTAGTTGTAACAGCGGATGACTGCAAACTATCATGTAATCCAACAAAGCATCAGTTTAAGAGGCTAACTATTTATACTCCAGTTCACTTTTTATAACCCAGACAAATGTCCAATATCTAATAAATACCGGACCACATTCACTAATAGATCACTATGGCCCATTTCAAATTATAGCAAGCGCAAATTTTTTCCCCAGACGAACATTCTTCGGACAATAATTATGCTATTTAGTTTTTATTATCCCCAAAATTCTTGATATTTTATTTATGATTTCTCATTATGTATTGATAAACCGTGAATAGCCGTTTTTTCTAATTACAGACTATGGGCTATTAGTGTAATTTATTTTCTCAATCAAATAAAAGCAAGAAACACATACTACAAAAAAAATGTAATGTTCAGTACTTACAAACATAAACCGAAAAAGTCAATTCCTTTTTACATTGTTCAGTGTTATGACATATATCCACACCATAATTAAATGTTTTTTTTCCTTTTGTTTCCAATCGAAATCCATTATGAACAAAAGCAAAATGGTTTTTTCAATAGAATATTTTCTTGTAACACCTTTAAAACCACACACAAACCCTTTTTGTTATTCAACATTAACAACAAATCATAACCCTTATAAAAAATACAGAAACAACAAATCTATAGTTTTATCTACAACAGTATGTAATTTTTTAAAACCCAAATGTGTATGAAACAACACCCAAACCTGTATATAAAAGCCCGGATTCTACATAAACAAAGCCCCAAAAACTATAAAAAAAACTTTCTTTTTACCCCCCAAAACAAACCAGTTTACTCGACACACGGGCTGGAAAACTAGGGCAAACTGTAACTCTAATTTTACCCTTAGATAATAAAAAAGAAAGTAAAAACCCTAACATAATTCAATTGCAGCAGATGAGGTGAAGACATTATTCAAAACTAACTATTTTTGAGATTATTGAAAAGAAAGTAAAAACCCTAACTTAACTGATTAAAGGAACAGAGCGACGCACCTGAACCGACGCACCGGAACCCTAAATTTTCCGGCGAACGTTTGATTTCTTCGGTGATTGTTGAAATTCTGCGTCGATTGTTCAACATCTTAACAGCCTTTTCACTCGATTTATGCTTTTTGTCTGCATATTGAGGGGGTTTGATGAAGATTATGAGAGAGTGAGAGTTCGGCGTCTGTTGAATCAGGATCAGTCGATGAAGATTACGAGAGAGAGTCAGTGTTTCAGTGGTGTTGAAGTTAACCGTTTGATGAAGATGATAAGAGAGAGTGACTCTCCGGTGATTTTTGGGTTAATTTGAGAGGGTTTGTTGAAGACTATGAGAGAGTTTTAGGAAATTTTGAAGACTATGAATGAGGGGTTGTGAGTCTCCGGTGTATTTTTTTTTTTTTTTTTTTTTTTTGAAATTTTGTAGACTGATGTAGGGTTTTAGATTAGGGGTAATGATGTATATGATGTAAAGTTTCTTACACACCCATGCAGACCTTTGTCTCTTCTAAGAGATTATATTAAACATTTCCCATATTGCCCTTTACGTACATTTAATATATTAAAAAAAAGACACAAAATCCATTAATGGCCAAAAATGAATCTCAGCCATCCATCAAGGTTAATCAATGGTGATTAATGGGTTTTCAGGGTTTAGTCAACTCAACCGGGTTTTCAATTTATCCTTGCCCTATATATATATATATATATATATATATATATATATAGGATTAGGTTCAAACGTGAACAAAATCCCAAGAGTGAACTACGTGAACTGATCTGGGCCCTTGATTTTTATGATCTTGAGATTTTAAGTGAATGGCATGATGGTAATTATCTGGTTATTTGTTACTATTTAATTAAGTTAATAAGGGTATATGTGTAATTTCCATATCATCTTGATTGCATAAATCCCGTTTATATCTACATTTAGGTTTCAAAATCTCACACATATCTTTCTCTCTCACATATCAAAGCCGACATCAACAAAATCCCACACCACACAGATCTGTCGCCCAAAACACCCAAAACCACCACCGATTGATCCATTTTTCTTGTCTCTCCATCTCAATGATGAAACAGAGTGCCGCCGATGATGAAGTAGACGATGAAATCAGGCTTCGACGGTGGTTTTTTAGATCCGAATCGAAGAAAAAACGGATCGTTTTTCAGATCCGAATCGAAGAAAAAACGGATCGTTTTGTAGGTAAACTCTTCTAATCTCCTCTTATTATTATCAATTTCATTCAACATATTTTAGATCTTCATTATAATCGTTGATTTCTATTGTTTAATTTGTGTATTTTGATGCTCTGTAGCGAATTTAGATCTTGATTGTAGTCTAGGTTTTCGCAGTCGCAATCTATGGTGGCGGTGGTGTCGAATCATGTGGATCGGTATTCGAATTCGCATCGGTTAGATGTGAATCCTGCTGTTGTTGTAGTTCAAGATGTGGTTTTGGATGGTAATAGGGATAGGGATGGGGATGGGGATAGGGATAGGGGTTCTTCGTCGGATTCGGTGGTGGAGAGTCATGGGAATACGGATAAGGAGGATGCTGAGGCGGTTGCTAGTACTACTGGTTATGGAATGGGAAATGGAAATGTGGTGGGGATTGGGATGCCGGCTACTAGTATGGCGTATTTGCCGCAGAATGTTGTGTTGTCGGAGTTGAGACATGATGGGTTTGAGGCTTGTACACCTTCTGGTCCTGCTGAAAGTGGGCTGGGTTCGAAGTGGCGGCCGAAGGACCGGGTAATTTCCGTAATTTGCTGTTTTTATTTTGAGTTTTGTATAATTTGGAGTTAATTTGCTAGTTAAATCAGGTGTATGATTGTTTGTGTTGAACATAAAGTATGGTAATTTGGATACATGCTTGTTTGCCACTAGCTACATAGGTTGTATAATTTGGAGTTAATTTCCTAGTTAACTACAAGTGCATGTGAACTTCAAGCTCTATGCCTGTTGTGTGACTGGAACCGGAGTAGCAACGAGAGGTGTTGCCCTAAGCAATGTAAGGCCATAAATGTCGTCCATATCCATTTCTTCTTTAGCATGAGGTAAATTCCAATCACAATGATACACAAATGACGCCAACATTAAACTAACCACCCTTTGAGCTAAGGGTATCCCAGGACACATCCTTCGACCTGATCCAAAAGGTAAAAACTCAAAATGTTGACCTTTGTATTCGAGCTCATTTTCTAGAAACCTCTCTGGCTTAAACGTCATCGGGTTTTCCCAATACTTAGGATCTCGCGCCATGGCCCATGCGTTCACCAAAATTTGTGTATTTTTTGGCACGATATATTCACCTAGTTTAACTTCGGTTTCAGTTTTATGAGACACCAACAAAGGCACGGCCAAATGAAGTCGCATTGTTTCTTTGATGACGGCTTGCAGATAAGGCAGGTCAAGAAGTTTGGCTTCTTGAATTTTTCCATTTTCCCCCACCGTTGTGGAGACTTCTTCGCGGACTCTAGAGAACATATCAGGGTTAAGCATTAGTTCTGTCATTGCCCATTCTATTGTGTTTGAACTAGTTTCTGTTACCGCTAGAAACAATTCCTCTAATTATATAAAATGTTGTTTATCAAAAGTTTTTCTTAGCAATAACTAATTTTTGAAATAATTTTATATTACACTTTAAGTTCCGGACAATGTAGTGTAGCTCTTAAGATTCTTAACTTTATTTCATATTTTATGTTAAAACTTCTTTACGAAAGTCATATGATTTAAGGGTCTAGCTAGTTAATTTGTAGTCATGTCTCTTATAAAGTATGTGAATATCTTACGGAACATCTTTTATTTTAATGTTTTCTTACTTGAAATAATTTGTAAAATATGAAATTAGTGTTATAAAGTATGTGAATTTTGTAAAATATGAAATTAGTTAACGTGTTTACTAACTCATCATCTTAAGGTGTTTTCAAAATATTGACTTGTTAAAAAAATGTCACTCTTGTTTTTTTATGCAAACTGCAATGGCTTTGAATTATTAATCGACAATACCATATCCATACTCATACCAAAATTCACATGTTTTTTTTTTTTTTTTATTAATCGCATTCGTTGTGGGCCGCTCGCATACACAAAATATCTGTCTTGAATATTTATGTTTTTTTTTGTTTTGTATCTCAGATTTTATTCCATCCGGTTAAATTTACGGTACCCGTAAACACAAACTTGTGGTGCTCAAAACTACACACACGGCATTACCTATATATTAAAAAGAAAACCTAATGAATAGTAATATATAACTATAATTATATATATATATATATATATAATTATAGTTATGTATTACTATTCATTAGGTTTTCTTGTTAATATATATATATATATATATATATATATATATATAGAGAGAGAGAGAGAGAGAGAGTTAGGATCCTGTAAAAAAGGCCTAAAGTGTGAGAAAGGTAAGAAAGAATCTCAACCATACATAACTATAATTATATATATATATATATATATATAATTATAGTTATGTATTACTATTCATTAGGTTTTCTTTTTAATATATATATATATATATATATATATATATATATATATATATAGATATATATATATATATATATATAGAGAGAGAGAGAGTTAGGATCCTGTAAAAAAAGCCCAAAGTGTGAGAAAGGTAAGAAAGAATCTCAACCATTTGATCTTTTGATCTAATGGTTGAGATCAATAGGGACCAAAATGTAAAATATTTTTCTTAATTTGGACTGAATTGAAAATTATAGGGGTAATAAAGTCTTTATATCCATTCAAAATAGGAAACTGTAAATCAAAATTCCTATAATTCCGATATCTCTCTCCAATTGATCGAACAGTTTCTCTCTCTCTCTCTCTCTACAATTTCGTCTATCTCTCTAATCGTTCGAACAGCGGCGACGACGAGCGGCAGCGGCGACGGCGAGCGACGAGCGGCGATTGCGAGCGGCAGCGGCGACGACGAGCGACGAACGGCGACTGCGAGCGGCAGCGGCGACGGCGAGCGGGCAGCGGCAGTGGTTGTGCGGATCGGTGGTGCAGCAGTGGTGGTGCCGAAAGTGGCAGTGGTGGTGCCAGAAGTGGATAAGATGATACAGAGGTGTTATATTTTTCTTTACTGAATGGTGTTATATCTTGTACTGAATGGTGTTATTTTGTGTACTGAATGGTGTTTTTTTTATTTTCTGAATGGTGTTTTTTTTCTTTTCTGAATGGTGTTATTTTTCTTTTCTTAATGGTGTTTTTTTACTGAATGGTGTTATATTCTTGTACTGAATGGTGTTTATTTTATTTACTGCTGAATGGTGTTTTTTTGTGCTGAATGGTGTTATTTTTGTGCTGAATGGTGTTTTTTTTTTGTGCTGAATAGTGTTATATTTTGTGTTGAATGATGTTATTTTTGTGTGAATGGTGTTTTTTGTGCTGAATGGTGTTATGTTTTGTGCTGAATGATGTTATTTTTGTGTGAATGGTGTTTTTTTGTGCTGAATGGTGTTATATTTTTCTGAATTGTGTTATATTTAAAACACCATGTATGAACATGCTCTGAATGGTGTTATATTTATGGACGGTTATAAGTCCTTAAATCAAGGATATTCTCTCTCCAAATCCTTAAATCAAGGATTACCATATTTGAATTTGTTAATGCATTTACAATTATGCCCTTTTCAATTAATTTAGATCTAATGGTTGAGATTCTTTCTTACCTTTCTCACACTTTTGGTCTTTTTTACAATAACTTCACCCTATATATATATATATATATATATATATATATATATAGGGGAATGCTAAAATGAGAACCACCTCGAGTTGTAGGAACCGTGAGAACTACTTGATCCGGGGCGCGGTGGACCAAATTTTTTTTCATAAACGTAGATGCATGTATTATAACAACATTTGTAAAAAAAAAATTCAAAAAAAATATTGTTATAATACATGCATCTACGTTTATGAAAAAAAATTTTGGTCCACCGCGCCCCGGATCAAGTAGTTCTCACAGTTCTTACAACTCAATGTGGTTCTCATTTTAGCATTCCCCTATATATATATATATATATATATATATAATTATAGTTATGTATTACTATTCATTAGGTTTTCTTTTTAATATATAGGTAATGTTATTTTTAATTTATTCTACATTATTATTATGTTAAAATACATGTTCAAATATTAAATATACTAGTTTAAAAAATAAAAAATAAAAAAATAGTTTACCTATTTCAAATGTCTAACCACCACCAACTTTTTTGAACAATAGGTAAACAAAATAGGAAAAATGACGTGGCACAGTTTGATTAGGTGACTTGGGAGTTTACCTATTTCAAGTGTCTAAGACTACACGGTATGGGGTCGTCCCCAGTCCGTCTTGGATCGGCGACGGTTTGAACATCGTGCCGCCCCCCCCCCCCCCGTCTCGTCCTCAACGTCCCTTTCTCGCCGATTGCGACGGTCCAAAAGTGTGGGGCCCAAGACCAAAAGTAACCGTTATAAAAAAAATTTAATTTCTAATTTAAATTAAATTTTCAAACGGTAATAATTCCAAAAAACACCCAAATCACTCCCACTTTTATAAATACTCACCTCTTTTACACATTTTTTCACAACTTTTCACCCACTACAATCTCACATCTCTCTCACATTTTATAACCCCTCTTCCATTTTTATAAAAACTCATATATTTTTATACCATTTTTTACCCGCTAGCACCCCATCTCTCTATAAAAAATTATCATGTCTTCACCTTCTCCCATTTCTTCAATTTATTCTATGTCTTCATCGTCTTCGTCTACGTGGTATTCATCATCTTCGGAAGAGGATGCTATTATGCACAACATGATTATGAACGCGGCTCAGGTCTTCATGGCGGCTGATGAAGGGTCGTCCCAACGGCTAACTAGACGATCAAAATATAACCGAGACCAAGAAGGTATTTTACTTTTTTTCCTTATGTTTTATATAGATTTGAAAATGTATTTTATAATTAATTTCATTTATGTTTCGTTTTAAATTTATAGCCGGCCACGATAAACTAGTAGCCGATTATTTTGCCGACGAACCCGTGTACCCAACTAAGATTTTTCAACGTCGGTTCTGCATGAGCCGTCCACTGTTTTTACGTATTGCAGGCGACATGGCCCAGTCTGATCCGTTTTTTACATTGCGAAACGACGCTAGGGGGCAAAGGGGTTTCAGTAATTTACAAAAATGTACGTCGGCCATTCGCCAACTTGCGTACGGTTACGCACCCGATGCATTAGACGAGTATATTAGGATGTCTGAAAGAACTGCACGTCGATGTTTGCACAAGTTTTGCGAATGGGTTGTCAAGTTGTATAGCAAGTGATACCTGCAAAAACCGAAAGCAAACGACGTTCAAAAATTATATCAAGCACACGAACAGAGACATGGTTTCCCTGGAATGCTCGGGAGCATTGATTGAATGCACTGCCGTGGCAGAACTGCCCAGTTTCCTGGCAAGGTCAGTATACTAGGGAGATCATGGACATCCGACTATTATTCTAGAGGCGGTTGCGTCACAGGATCTCTGGATCTGGCATGCTTTTTTTGGTCTACCTGGTTCACTCAATGACCTTAACATCATATACCAGTCACAGATATTTGAGGATGTAGTGGCGGGTACAGGTCCAGACACAAGCTTTACAGTTTCGGGGGTGGAATACAGGCGAGGTTACTACCTAGCCAATGGGATATACCCAAAGTACTCGACAATCGTTAAAACTATTCCGCACCTGACAGACGACAAAAGAAAAAAGTTTGCGAAGTATCAAGAGGCTGCGAGAAAAGATATTGAACGGGCTTTTGGTGTTCTACAAAAAAAATTGGCACATCATTGAACATCCAGCACGTTCGCAAACACCAAAGAGGTTACGACACATTATGTACGCTTGTATCATCCTTCATAACATGGTCATTGAAGACGAAGGTAGAGCGATATGCGAGTACGACGAAAACGCGTCTACTGGAAATTCTGTTCCAGTTAGTGGGGAACAACAAGATTTGAACATGTTCGCTCAACGTAACGAGTACACACATCATAACCTACAAGCGGACTTGGTGGAGTACATTTGGAATAACGCTCAAAACGAACCCGACCACGACATGGAAGACGAAGACTAGTAGCTTATTTTAATATATTAGGATATTTTTAAGTTTATTTTTTTTAAGTTTATGTTTTTTTTTTAATTTATTTTTTTAAGTTTAATTTATTTTTAAGTTTATTTAATGTTTTTTAATATTAATGAAAATATTTTGTTACTTTATTTGTTAAATGTTAAAAAAAGTTGAAGATTAAAAAAAATAAAAAAACATAAAAGTGGTGGAGGACTATAACTAGGACCATCCTCCCATGCCCTCTAGTTTTGGAGGATGAACCATCCTTGGAAGTTGCCTTTGAAATATCCTATATTAGCCTAACGTGACCCAAACTATCAATTCTATTTGTTAGACATGAACATATATTTACAGTTTGTCAACAACGCTTTTGTCGTACCATAGTGACCAGTCTTGATTTATATTCAAACCGGTGGCTACACTTTCCCTTTTCGTCAAGGAGATGACTGCATCTTGGAGATAAATATATTATATATTATATATTCTACCTGGATGGATGCTAGCTGATAGTGGAAGGAGTCAAAGCAATTTTAATTGAAAGATATTAATCAAAGACTAATAATTGTGTGCATTATGATGTTGGCAACATGCATGGGATATATATAGGGCTGCAAACGATATATCACTAAATTATTAAATTCTTATCTTTTGTTTTTGATAACCCTTTGTAATTGTGGGTTTTGAAATCTTGGACCAAAACAAGTAAACATGTAAGAATGGTTATGCCTGGGAATTGCATTTGTTCTTCCTGCTTTCTTCATTAATTTTGGTTTTATTGTAATATATTATCTAGAGCCACCGATTTCTACATAGCTTTAATGGTTACGTCTGGGAATCATTACATTCGCAATTCAGCAGTGTTTGTATGGGGTATAATTCTTTTGTGTTGTAAGGGTATATGTGTCATTTTGCTATAAGAAGGGGAAATATGTAATATAAATTTTAGGTTGGGTAAATATGTAATTAAGGTTCTTAATAGGGGGATATATGTAATAATCCCTAACATATATGTAAGTTGTACTTTTATATAAAACTAGTGGGAAACCCGCGCGTTGCCGCGGAATCGACAATATGCGGCAAGTATATAATTTGCATCCGACAACCAGGTGGTTAGCAATATGATGATTTCATGAGAGGTTTTTCATATATCCAATTTAGTTATATAGAAAGTTTATCCATTAGAAGGGGTCTAGAGGCCGGAGCCCTAAGTTCCATGCGTTTAGAGTTAAATCAGTATAATGTATAAAAAATGATTTGTGTTGAATATGAATGAATGCATAACATTCACTTCAAATATATAAAGTTGGAGACCTAAAAGAACAAATACCGGAAACGAAAAAAGAATGTTCAAACTTAGAGTTCTGAATTCGCAGCTACTTGCGTTCAATGTGTTGAGTGGCTTCATCAATAGAGAGTAGTTGTTGCATTAATGAGGTGAGTTTTGCAACATTTTCTTCTTTAATATGAGTTGGCACCTTCTCCTCGTACCCCTTGGCACGCATCACCTTGTTTTTTAAAGTATATAACTTTCAAATTACTTTTCTTTAAAAATTATATTGTTACCGTACTAATATAACTTTGCATAAGATTTCGTAGAGGTATGCTTACTTCTGTAATTCTGCAAACTTAGCATTGAGCTTTTCTCGTTCCGTTTTAACATCAATAGCTCCTTGATTCTTCAGATAAACTGAAAGTGCTTCATTTACAACCGCCACTGCACATCCAACTGGTGCAGGATCATTTTCAGTGAGTACCTGCGAGTTGTCAAATCCCAAAATATTAGAATGCGTATTAAACTCCATTAATATGATATCAAACGTGCATACCTTTAAAGTTGATAAGTTAGCTAGGGTTGAAATCTCCATTTCATGGCTCCTTAAAAGGTCTGCAATTTGATCAGGTTGGGACACAAGAAAACCAGCCCGCCTGAAAAGAGAGAGATGTTTTTTATGTTAAGTATTAATATTATTATTAGGAAATCACTGAAAAACTCCATCAACAAAATAACAAGTACCCAATTAACAGCAAAAACCGACAATCACAACATTTTTCTACAAATGTCTCAATTTGGGTTACGGGTCTGATGAGTAAAATCAAAGAATTTAAAAAAATGGCCTAAAAAATAACAACAATTGTTTTTTTTTTTTTTTGTAATGAGCAATTTCATATAAACCCCTAAACTATATATAAGAAAGCTTTAAAATAGATGATAGAAACTATGGGCGTCAACCCAACCAGTTTCGGACCATTTTGGCCCCTTATTTAAAGATAATGAATCAAGAACTATGTAAAACACCAGATACCTTTCTTTCGTTTCTCCCCTAATTGATCTAAATGATTTCACTGCAGACTCAATGACTTCCATCTCATATTCTATATGATCATTTGTCCATGACTGGAAAAAGTATAAAAAGGGTTAACAACATAGTAACATATCGCCCTCATTTGATCTAAAAAATGCTAGTCAAAACTTAACCTCGACCATGGATGGAAATCCATATATCATAATGGACTTCTCACGCGTATGATGGCTGTAGGGCCATCCGCATAGAAAGCAACGACAGCAAGAGTCATGGCAACATCAGGATTTTGTTCATGTTGACATCTACATCACGCAAATGTTTCCTTCCGGAAGCATCCCTCGGTGGGCCCCTCACCGTGACAGAGTTTCGGTCCATGTTACTTCCGCCCCCAATTGTCCAAGAACCTCCGCAAATTTCACATCACCCTGTAAACTACTTGTTTCACAACCTTCAACAGTGATGATGCCACCAGTTATAGTAGGCACCAGCCAAGAAGTAACTCGCACTCGAAGCGTCACCTTCGACTTACGTGTTTCCGGGTGACCTGAAAAAAAATATGTGCCTATAAAATTCACAATTCGGATCTCCATAAAAACATGGCTTATATAGAAAACGGTAGACTTACTTGTAACTTTGACTGCCTTTGATGAAGAACCGGTCCCAACTATCACTGTGTTTGACTGAGACGCCGAACGGTTCCATCAATTTTATTGTCATATCAACGTGGGGTATAGATATTAATTTATCGATAATTTCGATCTCTACGTCTCCGAGGGCGAGGGGGAAGCCATAAGCAAAGCAGTAAGGTATTGACTACTTACAGATCCTGACATCTTAACATGTAAACATGAAAGACATATTTATTGTTATTTTACTATCATCACAAATCAAATTATTGACAATTTGTATATTTCCATTAATCAATTAACCTTTACAAGAATGGTGTAATTGTTACGAAAAAAACAAATTAAAATTATTTGTTATTTTTACACGTTTTTAATACAGGGATTTAACAGGTTTGTGCATCAAAAATAACTCAAGAAAACTTTTGATCAGTTCGACCTGATTTACTACATTAGCAAAGACGCATAATCCCAATCAACCTGTTTAAAGCAATTTGGTTGAAAATGTCACCTGATGTTACTGTTAAGACTTGTTTTAATTTGATACAATACAGACAACTGTAATATAAAAATAAAGAAAGAGATTGAAAAAAATAACAAAATTGTACCTTTCCGCCAGGAAGGCCGCCACCTCCAACTAAACGCAAAGGTGGACAGTTCATCCCGAGAAAACAATGAACATCTGCACCAAGCTGCTTAAGACCTGTGACAAAGTCACCTATCGGTCTCTCTCTCATTCGAATTCCCGACCAATCAAACATGATCATAAAAACTAAATAATTTCAATCATAATCACATAAAACTGAAAGAGTTTGGGAAGTTTAATGCATTTATTTGACCTATGTTTAACTTTTAATGTGAACCATTTTGACCCGTTAACCCTCCCCAGCGCGTTCATGTTGTGATGTTTACTTGTACACCATAGTTGGCGATAAGACATACCCAATAGGCATGACTTGAAGAAAAATGAATTTCAGTCAATCGTGAGACACAATAACCTCCATGAAGAAAACATGGTAATGTACCCTCTTAAATCACTTTATTCAGCAAATTAGAATTTATTGTAATAAACAGTTTTGTAATCATGTTTAGCATATTAACTATTTAAAAAAAAGTAAAAAGAAAAGTGTGTGTCAACCCAACCAGACGAATCAGGTACTAAAATATTTCCCTTTTGATGACGGAGAGCGAGATGATCCATACGAAGAACAATCATGTAGCAAGTGGAGATGGCAGACGTCTGGTGGAGACGTATGAATAACAACTGTACAGCCACGCAACTGGAACTATCCACAAACATACTTTTGAACATAGAGTAATAATTGTTAATACCTTTTATATGACAATTAGAAAGTGCTAAATACGGCCTCTGAAGTTCCCTTAATCGCACCAACTTCCATTATAGCTGGTCGAGCAGCCTACTGCTGAAAACAATAATAGAAATTATTCAAAAAATAAGTTTTCCAAGCATTTTTAACGTTTGTAAACAATAGGGAAACTTACCCTATCACTTGAATTATTATCTTTTACTTCTTTAAAAAAGCGAAGCCCTGCAAACACGAATATAAATACATTACCAGTCGTATATGTATGATTTGAGATATAAAGAATAACAAAATCTAGGAAGACTAACAAAGAAGGCTTTTAAAGCCAGATGACTACCCTATCTTTTTTCTTGCCTTCACCTTCCATGTTTATGCCCATAACCCCCCTCCTAAGTCCTACCTCACCATGTCTAGACACTTTCGCGAAGTTCATCCACCATCGTCATCTTGGTCAGCTCCCCTCTTCCATTCTCTCACTCGTCTGCCTATTCTTCTCTCCCGCTCACTCTTTCTCCCACAAAAAAAAGGATAACATCAGAGGAACCCACATGTGATGAGATGAAATTTAAATCTGCAAGACAAAAGCATTGAAAAACCCTAAGTGCAACTCTGCATTCAATCGGCACGGTTTTAAAATTTCTTGCAAAACAAAAGCATTGAAAAACCCTAGATCCACCTTTGATCGCCAGAGAGAGAGAGAGAGAGAGCAGATGGAGAGGAGAGGCGATAAGAGTGAAACCCTAGATCTAGTGATTCAGCTTGTGTTGTGTCAGTGTGTTTTTGTTTGTCTTAATTATCAATCATGCAACCCAAACCAACATATGTAATCACGTCTAACTTACAGAAAAAAGCAAACCCCAAATCGATTTCTTGTATTAAACTTACCTTCCACGCCAATTGAAACCCTAGGAGACCTGCAAGAAAAAAAGACACATTATAAAATATGAAAGACAGCTTAATTTTACTTACAATTTCACCCGGAGAGATAATCCGCCATTGATACCTGCTCAACGTTTTGAGAAATATATTATAGATTGAAGCGGGATTCAAAGCGTCATCCAATCACAGGGCAAGAACCATTGATTTTGGCATTTAATAGCAGTGTTTGTGACGACGATCAAAGTAACCTGCAATAATGTGGAAGAGAAGCGTATGTGTTGAAATACCAACATTACCCCCGTGGCGTCTTAAACTTGAGTGGAAATCCCAAATTTCATGGCTTTAATCACCTTGTACATGTTGCTTTAAAATTGATACGCGTGGTAAAATTACCATCTTGTACGTCACTTTTCCTTTTTAATATATTATAGATAAATTATAATGTGTTTAGTTTTATTGCAAAGTGTTATATTTTTATAATAATGCGATTTTTCTTATAAAAAGAAAATCAAATACATATGAGCGTTGTCATCAAACATATCTGACACCACTAATATTTTATACGAAAAGTATAACTCTATACGAATGGTATAAAAAGTCGGTTGTGTCTGAAAATCCGCCAATAGTGTCAGACGTTGCGGCCATCTTTAAACGTCATGTATCGTATCAATCAATCATCCCACTGGGCTGGTTATATTAAAGTCCAGCTATTAAAAATCAGATTTTATAAAATCAAGCTGTTAAAAATATAAGTTTTAAAAGAACAAATAAAATTAAAAACAAAGACATTCTTAATAATATAAAAACGCTATTGATTTAAGTAGTTAGTGGTTGATTAAAAGCAGGTGTAAACAAAGGAAATATGAGAGTAGGAAAAGAAGTGAGAAAAAGTATGGCTTATATATTAGTGTAAAGCAATATATTACCTAAATTAAATTGTGGTCATTAAAATATAAAAAAAGTATATATTTATTATAATAAAAGACTAATCACACGATTAAAATATAAAAAAAGTATATATTTATTATAATAAAAGACTACTCAGACGAGTTTGCAAGTGAGGATGAAGTTGCCTGTGAAATATTCTATATTAGCCTAACGTGACCCAAACTATCAATTCTATTTGTTAGACATGAACATATATTTACAGTTTGTCAACAACGCTTTTGTCGTACCATAGTGACCAGTCTTGATTTATATTCAAACCGGTGGCTACACTTTCCCTTTTCGTCAAGGAGATGACTGCATCTTGGAGATAAATATATTATATATTATATATTCTACCTGGATGGATGCTAGCTGATAGTGGAAGGAGTCAAAGCAATTTTAATTGAAAGATATTAATCAAAGACTAATAATTGTGTGCATTATGATGTTGGCAACATGCATGGGATATATATAGGGCTGCACAGTGGCGGACATACAATGTAAGTAGGGGCAACCTCCGCTACGGCTTGGCGCTCCGGCGGTAGTGTAAAATTAGTGTAAATTTTGGAAAAATTTGACCTTTTTTTGATTTCGTTACCGATTATTTATAAAACGTTACGGCTTGGCGGATTTTCTAGATCCGCCACTGGGGCTGCAAACGAACCAAACAAACACAAGTATGACCTTGTTCGTGTTCGTTTGTTAAGAAATATATGTGTTTACGAACTGTTCATGAAAGCTTACCGAACAAGATTTTATGTTCGTGTTTGTCTGTTAAGGAAATAAACTTGTTCGTGTTCGTTTATGTTTGTTTGTTAATTTTAGGCAACGAATGAAAACGAACGATAATTAACACAAATGAGGACAAACTACGTTCATGAACACAAATACTAACAAACGAACACAAACGTTCATGAACAAAATATATAATACATTGACTCTTACTAAATATTTTATTTGTCGGAATTTTGAAGTATTTAAATAAAATATAAAAGCTAATGAACTATCAAACACGTTACCGAACGTTTACGAACATAAATAAACGAACGTGCCCTTTGTTCACGTTTGTTCATTTAACTAAACGAACAAAATTTCTTGTTTGTGTTCGTTTGTTTAATAAACAAACGAACTTCCCGCCTGTTCGCCGAACGTTTGGTTCGTTTGCAGCCCTAGATATATATATGTTTGTGATTTTGGTTTTATAAAACTTTTAGGAGTAAAATGTTAAAATTTTTCTCGAGGTTTGAGCACCAGCGCATATATTATTGTTGTCGCAAAGGTACCTATCATCAAACTGAGCGGTCATCGGTTCATCAATCTAATAATTTTCAAAAACTACAAAATGAAATATGAAGTTGTATTTTATATTTCGTTGTAGATTATTAATATTAACAAAATATGGAAACTGAAATAAACAAACATGAAGGTTGAATTAGTAAATGAAGGGGGTTCGATTATTTAACCGGTTCTCCCAAACGAAGACGGTTTAAAAATACCCAATCAAATTCATTGTGTACATGGTTCGTTATCCAACCAACCGTACTATGTCGTTTTGAAAACACCAATGAAAACAATTATCAATAGCTAGATTTAAAAAAATAATAATAATTGAATTATGTTATTAGTTGTAAAAAGCATCCATCAAACACACAATAAATAGTTGATGTGGAACCATTATATGGAGCCCATTATAAAACCGTGTGTCAGTACAAGTTGGGGGAATAGTGCCTTCTATATATACATTTTACAAGTTGGGGAAATAGTGTCAGGCACCTGCCTGACACTCCTTCCATTGGACCAACAAGTTTATAATTTTATATCCATTTTAAAATTATGTTTTTTCTTCTTTTTAAAATTACCATTTTGCCCTCAGATCAAAATAAAATTACGCTTTTGTCCCTATCTCAAAATTACGATTTTGCCCTAAATTCAAAATTACGATTTTGTCTGGCACTCCCCCATTGGACCAACCAATTTATTATTTTATATCCATTTTAAAATTACGTTTTTGCCCCAGCTAAAAATAAAATCACGCTTTTGTCCCCGGCTTAAAGATATGATTTTTCCCTCGATTCAAAATAAAATTGTAGTTTTGCTCTCAGCTCATAATTACATTTTCACCCCCCAGTTTAAAATAAAATTATGTTTTTGCCCCCAGCTAAAAATTACGATTTTTCCCTCTGTCCCCGTTTAAAAAATTATGGTTTCGCCATCGGTTCAAAATTACGTTTTTTTCCCCGGTTCAAAATAAAATTATGCTTTTGCCCCCAACTTAAAATTACGATTTTCCCCTCAGTTCAAAATAAAATTGTGGTTTTGCCTCCAGCTTAAAATTACGATTGTGCCCTTAGTTCAAATTTATATTACGTTGTTTCCCTAAGTTCAAATTTATGAATTTGCCCATGTGAAAATTTACAATTTTACCACTCGTTCAAATTTACAGTATCGCCATCACTTTAGCTTTTGGCAAATTACGATTTTATCCCAGTCAAAAAATACAACTTTCCCTCGGTTAAAAATTACAATATTGCCATTGTTTTAGTTTTTTTTTTCAAAACTATAAAAATGTTTTGTTTTAATTGGTTGACTCGATTTGATTGTTTTTCGTGTCAATGAGCTACCTAACACTCGCTCATTATTCGGCTATCGCCCCGCAACGCGGGCGGGGCATCCACTAGTTATTAACATATCATACAAACACCCTTTTTAGAGCATATGTTTTTTCAGTCTTGGTTATCGACACATCCCCCATTTTATTTGCACATCCCTTGAATCCTATAGTAAGTATGTAGGGCAATACAGTTTCTCTGGTTCCAAGCGTATTAAGCAATACACTTCCTATATGTGTACTTGAAGTACAAACTTTTCAGAAGATGGTCATCTAATGATTAAGGGACCAGGGAATCATATAGGGGCATACGCTCCCTGAAGGATTTTTTTTTTCTCAAAAGACCAGGGAAATCATATAGGGTCATACGTTCGCTAGAGGAATTTTTTTTTTTTTGCAAAAGCAACAGATTGTTATTAGTATCCTTTTAAACTTTATTTTTTTTAAATTAATTAAGTTGTTTTTTTGTTATAAAATGATGTAATTTTTTTTGTTATAAATTTATAAAATACGTAGTGAAATTAAGCAATTCAAACAAAAACTAAACATATCCAAATTAAGCAAATGCTACAAATACCTAAAATTAAATTCAATTGTTCGTACAGTACTGCAACATATAATAATAACAAAAACCACTATCGTTAACAATCCTCGTCAGACTCAGCGAGCTCATCCTCCTTAATTGTTCGTCAGTTGAGTTGTTTTTTGTATATTCACACATGGTACACTTAATCACGCATGAAAACTTTAAAATAAGAAATCACACATGTGAAGTATGAAAATCACGCATGTGAAGTGTGAAAATCACGCTTGTTATGATACAATCAGTTTTGAACACAAAATGTTATTTAGTAAAAAAAGACATAAAAATGTTTAAATGTATGCAACTGTTGTTCAAGAACCACTCGTCGTCATCGTTAAGCTCTTCCCATTCAGAATCGCTATCATCGGCTTCGTCTAACTCCTCATCCTCATCCTCTCCCTCTCCCTCACCAATTTCTGTCTCATCATCCTCTTCGTCTACTAAATCAGGATTAGTGTCTAATTGAACTACTCTTCTTTTCTTTCCCTTCTTCTCGGCAGCACTAGCTTCGCCCTTTAACACTTTACAAGTTCGGATATCATGACCTTTAGTATTGCATACACTGCATGTCCGACTTCTGTTACCTTTTCGACTAATCATCTGTTCTTTTTTGATTTGATCCGCTTATGTGAACAGCGTCCTTTGTTCCTTATACCGGTTGGCACACGGACTATAGGTGGAGCATCAGTGTTCGGTTTCTCGTAACCGATTAACCTTGAATATCTATCAAACTTAGGGTCAATAGGCTTGGTTATGTGAAGTTCATCAACCATTTCTTTCATCTGCCTTATCTGATCCCTGACTAGAACTAGCTGATCAAAATCTCTGATCAAATTATTAACAAGATACACTCCGGTATGCATTATCTCATACGCAACCTCCTTAGCCATTTATGCCCATCATTGTCATCAACTTATAAATTAAATGTATTATTTAGATCATTCAGTACGACGTCCTTCGTCCATCTTCTGATAACATACTTATTGGGAATTTCTTTCACTTGGAACATCTTGAACACAAAGTATATATGTTTGCACAACAATCCATATTGTTCAAACCTACGACAACTGCAAGATGCAATTACATCCTACCCCTTCTTGAAACAAACCTACATAAAAAAATGAAAATTAATATTCATGGATAATTACGCAAGTTGTTATGTAATAACGCAGGTTGGCTGCTCCTAGATACTGTTACCTCTAAAAAACCTTCACCGTGTGCTTTGAAATCTTTCATAGATATCTTCAAGAACGGTTCCTCGATTTAGTCTCCATAGGAAGGCACTCGGAAAGAGTTGCATATAACTCTGTCTGTTTATCACAAAAGATGGACCTCGTGTAAATTTTCATAGCATCTTCCTCTAAGGTAGTTTCAGACCAGTTATCTGGGGTTGTATTTCTAGAAATATGGTCATTTTTTCGATGGTTGAACCTTTGCACGTCCATTGCCCCATCAAAATGGTTAAAAAAAACTCAACAAGGTTAAGTTGAGAATTCGCCAGCTGACAAAAAAAATGGTTTTCGCTCTCTGATCTGGAGGTGGTCCGCATGAGCCCAGACATAGGCTCATGACGATAGTATGCTGGTATCCACAAAGATCTCATGCCAAACATATCATCAATCCATTTATTTTCGGTTAGACCGAATTCAATCATCATCAGTTTCCAATCTCTCTCAAATGTTTCTGGCGCAATCGAATCAGTCCACACAATGTCACACATACGTCTCTTGAAATCCTCATTGTTACCCAACTCATGTCCCAGCTATTAAGAAAAAGAATGGCATAAACATTAACAATAACAGAATGTAGGAAATAATCACGCTTTTAGAATTATTACGCATGTTGTAATTATAATCACACATGTTGTAGTTGTGTCTAACCTTATCGCAACTTTCTTCGTTATGTGCCACATAAATAATCTGTGCCTACTCTTATCGAACACAACCTCGATAGGTTGTTTCATCATCGAGTCTTGATCAGTGACGACCACCTTCGGCTGCTGACCAAATGAGTCCAAAAATGATTGCAAGAGCCATTTGTATGAATCAATACTTTCGGATGCTAGCAACCCGGCTCCAAGCGTCACATTCCGACAGTGGTTATCAATACCAGTAAATGGTACAAAAACCATTTTATACCTACAAAAATGATGAAATAAATTGAATAAAAAACAACAAAATTATATAAAAAAAATAAAAGTTAAAACATTATAATAAATACTAACTTGTTTGTTTTGAACGTAGCATCAAAGGATATGACATCTCCAAACTCAGTATAGTTATGTTTGCACAAACCATCTTCCCAGAACAGGCCAGTTAAGCGCTTGTTTTCATCAACTGAATGTACAAATGAATAATCAACCATAAACTGCTTTTTATCGGTTAACCTATTGATAACCATATCTGCCTCATACTCTCCTATATAGCTATGTATCCTAGCTCTAAAATTCTTGCAGTCGTCAACAATTGCGCCAACATTTTGAAAACCTCTGTATCTTTGTCTCATTATATTGAAGGCTTTCAGTGGCCCAAGATTTAAAGTACCAAGCTCCCATACCATTTCTTCTTGTGTTTCAGAAAGATGCCTATAGGCCGGTAATAAATGAATATCTTAGGGCACAGAAATGAATGATTATGCGCTTCAACAAACTTATCAACCTTATACAACACCCCATCCGTCGAACAAAGCTTAATTTGTGCTTTACAATCGGTTCGAATAGTCGGTCTATTCCTACTTTTATACAGCTTAGCCAACTACGAAAAAGGATCATCAAAAGCCTGAGGTTTATGCCCCTCCTTTGAACACACAAAATATTTAGTCTTGATAATACCACAACTATGATGTTCACCTCCTTTTCGAGCAGAGAACCCTGCCTTTTTGGCATATGTCTGATAAAAAACATATTTTGCTGAATAGAACTAAATTCCATTCCTATAACGGGAACACATGATGAAGCTACCTCAGGAATATACAATCTTTCCTCTGCACATTTTGAAATAACAAAAAAGAGCTCTAAAACAAAAACAAACAGTCAATCATTTTGGAAAAAAAAAAATAAAACTTAGCAAAGAAGATAATCAAGCATGTTGTGTTCAATAATAACGCAAGTTAAAAAAAAACAGTCAGTATTGTTTACTTTATAATAATAATGCATGTTAAGTGGAACTATACAGACCTCTTACACTATACAGCTTATAACAAGCGGAATTTATAATACAATCATTTCACAATACTGATGATCAAATAATGATGAACATTCAACATACTAACATCAAAAAACGATAATTACGTTGATTTCTAGCAAATTAAAACATTTAATTGACAACTTACTGGTCTGATCGTCTAATAGAACATTGTTGTCGGATGTCGGATTCCTCAAATGCTCAGCAGCATCATGAACGCCATGGACTTCAGCATCTTCAATTTCAATATCATCCGTGCTTCGTGCATTACTGTTCTGTGGATCCATTTCAAACAATAAGTGATCGTAACCCTAATCACACACCTATAACCGCTAATTTGATAGTTTGAAAAATGAAAAATATTTAAAACTGACTCGAATCGTAATTACCGGGATGTAGGGGATAACGAACTCTCGATCTTCTCTTGATGTTAGTAAATGTCTAAATTACCCTGCTTATGAATGATAAATGTCTAATTTACCCTTATTGAGAAAACTTAATCCCTGTCACGCGTCTTAATCTCCTTGTCGCGTACGTGAAGTATGATAAGAGGTTTTGTATGATACACTTTCTCTCTCTCTCTCTCTCTCTATATATATATATATATATAACTTATTTATAATTGAAAAAAAAAAGATTATAATTCAACTAAAATAAAAGTATTTAATTTAAATAAAAAATATTTTCAAGAATGAGCAACAACAAAATTTAACACCACTACTTGGTATTCATAACTTTTTGACAACTATTTGTTTATTCGCAGGAATAATGAGAAAAGTATAAAAACAAATATCGGTATGTATGCTGTTTGTAAGTGTTGGTTTGATTCGTCACGGTAAGAAAAAAATCAATTTTATATATATATAAATTATTTATAACTGAACCAAAAGATTATAATTGTACTGAAATAAAAATATTTGGTTTAGGTAAAAAATATTTTAAAGAATGAACAAAAAACAAAAAAACTAAGACACTATTTGTTATCACAACTCTTGAATAATTTTTAATTCTTAATTCTTAATTTATTTTAGGTACTATTTGTATTAATATATATAATAACAATAATGCTTTTATGGTTATATTTTAATAAATTTAGAAAAAGAAATTAACGTCCATTAGTTTTAAGGATTAAAAGTTAAACCTCTAGTTTTCAAAAACATTATCAAACTATTAAAAGGTTGTGTTGGTGGACATAGCCTTTTAATGTTTTAATTATTTTATTTTTACCATCATTTTTTTCATTTTTTTTATTTTATTACTATAAATAATTTTGAGTATATGTTGTTTTTCTAGTTATAATTTTTAGATACAATGTTTTTTATAATTTCGAGTATGTCACTGTGACGTAGCAATTTTATTATTTCGATAATTTTTTTTTCAAAACCGAGTTGTGAGTAGTAATGTTCAAGTAACTGATCCACAGCCGTACATGTTATCAAAGCTACCTTGATGTGCTTATTTTATACGCGTTTCGATACAAGTTTCGTTCAAGATCAAATATAATTGAATTTTTTGTTCTTTATCGTGATGAACCTAATCGAAACCATTCGAACAACTTTGGTAACACTGACATTATTCGTTTTTTCATGAATTTCGTTGAAAAGGTGTATTTGGGATTGATAATCTATTTTTATTGTAAGCTAAAGTGGGCACCGGTACCGGTGATGAACCTTACTGATACCGTCCCAACAATGGTATGACATGAATTCCGGACGAACAAAATCGAGAAACTATAAACATGTTATAAATATAATATTTGTCGTTTCTCACATTTGAATTAAAAAAAAAATGATAAACTTTCGATAATTATATAATATGCACAAGTGTAAACTATGTGTTAGGAAAAATATAAATGTAAAAAGCATATAAAAAATAACTTAATGGTTTAAGACTCGAAAAGGTGAAAATATATGAACAATTAATCAAAATATAAGTAATTTAAAGTTGTTCTTTCAATAATAATTCAGTTTTACATATCTTATAACTTATAACATATAAAAACAGAAACTAGTATCATTGTAACTTATAGTGTTACAATTGCAACTAGTATCATTATACGTTTTATAGTAAATCTAGATGTCTTAATTTAAAAGCATTACATAATAATCAAATTATATAAACATGTGTAGTAATAAAACATCAGAGTTGATATAATTAAATAAAAGCATGTAATATATATATATAGGGAGGGGCTCATGCGAGAACCACCCTTATTGTGAGAACCTTGAGAACCAATGTGAACACAACCTAAAATAGCTAAAAAAATTTAAAAAAAAACCTAACCCCCACCCCCCCCCCCCCCAAAAAAACCTAAACCCCCCACCCCAAAAAAAAACCTAACCCCCCCCCCCCCCCCAAGCTAAAACCTAAAAAAAACCTAAACCCCCTCCCCCACCCCCCAAAAACCTAAACCCCCCCCCCCCCCCACCCCCAAGCTAAAATGCTAAAAAACTAAACCCCCAAAAAACTTAAAAAAATCTAAAAAAAATCTAAAAAAATCTAAATTTTTTTTTTGAATTTTTTAATATTTTTTATGTTAAAATCGCTACTTTTAGAAGCAAAAAAAAAATTTTAAATTTTTTTTTTGCTTCGAAAAGTAGCGATTTTTTTTATAAAAAATATTAAAAAATTCAAAAAAAAAATTTTTTGTGTGATTTTTAGCTATTTTTAGGCATTTTTTGTGTGTTCACATTGGTTCTCGCGGTTCTCACAATAAGAGGTGGTTCTCGCATGATCTTCTCCCTATATATATATAGGGTAGGGTTCCAGCGTGAACAACCTCCCAAGAGTGAACTGCGTGAACAGATATGGACCCTTGATTTCCTTTTTAGTTGTTAAGGGTAGAATTGTAATTATATAAAAAATTAGATTTAAATCATTATTTTAATAATTGAATTAAGTTACATCTTTCCTAATTTAAATTCATTATCCACATTATGTTTATTTATTAATAAGATAATTATCAAAACAAACAACAAATCACCATATTTCAATTTTAATTTTTATTTCAGATTTCATCATCAGAATTCAAAATTTGATTTTTAAGATCCACGTAACCTTTATATTTCAACGGTATACACATGTGTACTTGGATATAAAAAGAACAGTACACATGTGTACTCAGCATCGTACATATGTGTACAGTAATTCACAGGTGTACATCAACATTCAATACAAAAAAAATTCTGAGATATCACAAAAACAGACGATATACACATGTGTACATCGCATTAAAAAGAGGGCAAAATCAGAATACACATGTGTACATCACATTTAAAAAATAATTATTTTAATAATTGAATTAAGTTACATCTTTCCTAATCCTTGATTTTATTTGTGAGAGATTTATGCAATCAATTTAAGAGGATAATTGATTACTTGATTTGTGAGAGATTTATGCAATCAATTTAAGATTGAAATTACACATATACCCTTTTTGTATTTAATTAAATGGAAAAAATTAACCAAATAATTACCATCATGCCACTCACTTTAATCTCAAGATCAAAAAAATCAAGGGCCCAGATCAGTTCACGCAGTTCACTCTTGAGATTTTGTTTACGTTTGAACCTAATCCTATATATATATATAGGGCAAGGCTAGGTAGAAAACCCTATCTATATGAAAAACCTTAGAAAACCCAACCTCCCGACATTTTTTTTTTTTGAAAAAATTAACACATGTAATATACATGTTTTTAAGAGTTTTGGGCCAAAAAAATCAAAAAAGCGCCGAGGGGATCTTTTTTAAAAAAAAAAAAAAATTTCAATAATTTCTGTCATTTTTGGCTAACACATGTTAGGCGACCGGACATGGCTGAAATTTGTTTATTTTTTATAAAAAAATCCCTTCGGCGTTTTTTTTTTTTTTTTTGGCCCAAGACACTCTAAAACATGTATATTACATGTGTTATTTTTTTCAAAAAAAAAAATGTCGGGAAGTGGGGTAAAAATGGGTAGAGATTTGGGTTTCCAGAGTTTTCTAAGAATTTTAGGGTTTTTTATCTATCTTTATCCTATATATATATATATATATATATATATATATATATATATTGTCATATAAAAGATAGACGAATACAAACTTTGCCACGTATAAAATTTATAGAAAATACATATTCTAAAATAATATGTAAAGGATTACAAAATTAATAGCATACTTATCATTTATTTTGTAAAATGTTTCAGAATAAAAGCAATGGGACTATTCGCACTTATTAACTACAAGTGCATGTGAACTTCAAGCTCTATGCCTGTTGTGTGACTGGAACAGGAGTAGCAACGAGAGGTGTTGCCCTAAGCAATGTAAGGCCATAAATGTCGTCCATATCCATTTCTTCTTTAGCATGAGGTAAATTCCAATCACAATGATACACAAATGACGCCAACATTAAACTAACCACCCTCTGAGCTAAGGGTATCCCAGGACACATCCTTCGACCTGATCCAAAAGGTAAAAACTCAAAATGTTGACCTTTGTATTCGAGCTCATTTTCTAGAAACCTCTCCGGCTTAAACGTCATCGGGTTTTCCCAATACTTAGGATCTCGCGCCATGGCCCATGCGTTCACCAAAATTTGTGTATTTTTTGGCACGATATATTCACCTAGTTTAACTTCGGTTTCAGTTTTATGAGGCACCAACAAAGGCACGGCCAAATGAAGTCGCATTGTTTCTTTGATGACGGCTTGCAGATAAGGCAGGTCAAGAAGTTTGGCTTCTTGAATTTTTCCATTTTTCCCCACCGTTGTGGAGACTTCTTCGCGGACTCTTGAGAACATATCAGGGTTAAGCAATAGTTCTGTCATTGCCCATTCTATTGTGTTTGAACTAGTTTCTGTTCCCGCTAGAAACAATTCCTGTAATTGTATAAAATGTTGTTTATCAAAAGTTTTTCTTAGCAATAACTAATTTTTGAAATAATTTTATATTACACTTTTAGTTCCGGACAATGTAGTGTAGCTCTTAAGATTCTTAACTTTATTTCATATTTTATGTTAAAACTTCTTTACGAAAGTCATATGATTTAAGGGTCTAGCTGGTTAATTTGTAGTCATGTCTCTTATAAAGTATGTGAATATCTTACGGAACATCTTTTATTTTAATGTTTTCTTTACTTGAAATAATTTGTAAAATATGAAATTAGTGTTATAAAGTATGTGAATTTTGTAAAATATGAAATTAGTTAACGTGTTTACTAACTCATCATCTTAAGGTGTTTTCAAAATATTGACTTGTTAAAAAAATGTCACTCTTGTATTTTATGCAAACTGCAAAGGCTTTGAATTATTAATCGACAATACCATATCCATACTCATACCAAAATTCACATGTGTTTTTTTTTAATTTTTTTATTAATCGCATCAGTTGTGGGCCGCTCGCATACACAAAATATCTGTCTTGAATATTTATGTTTTTTGTTTTGTATCCGAGATTTTATTCCATCCTAGTTTAAAAAAATATAATTATTGACATGCCTTAGTTATCGATTTATCTATTTTATTTAACGCTTTAACGAAATAGCCCGGTGGTAAAGGAATATAGTTTCTAATTAAATCAATATTGGTTCAAATCTTGTAAAAGATATAGGTGTGATGATTTGAGCTCTTTGCCGACTTTGGTTGGTTTGGCGTGACGCAATATTCCGGTACATCTGTGATGTGTGTTTTTTTGTGGAGACTGCCCCTAAACCAAGAGGAACTTCTGGTCTCGTGTCCTTTCGCGAACATGGTGTGGACCATCATCGCCCAATGGTGTAGGTTTGATGTTTTTTTTTTGTTTTTGATATTGAAGATTTGTTGGGAGTGCATTCTTTTCTCAAGGCTCCAAGAAGAAAAAGAAGGCGTTTCACGCTATTGTTCTCATCGCTTCGTGGGGCATGGAACATGCGAAATGATGTAATCTTCGATCCGAAAGAGGTGTCTCTGTCTAAAGTTATTGAAGACACTAAAACCTGGGAAAAATGGAGGACTTTTGATGTTTTTTAATTGTTTTGTTCTTAGTTGCTGTCTTTCTTGCTGTTGTATTTTGGTGGATCTTTATTTGATGCAATTTTTGGTTGGCTTGTTAAAAAAAAACAAAAAATCTATTTCATCGAATACAGAATTTAGAAGAAAAAAAATCTATTTCATTGAATACAGAATTTAGAAGAGTAATTTATCAGCTTAACTGTTTACTGAGTTTACAATTCTTGTTTTTTTTTTAATTTTAATCTGGACTATATAATATAAATAATTTATAAAAAAATGTCAATTATTGTTCTTAACCTCAAGGAGACATTCTGGTGGTAAGTTGTGTAACACAATTTAAATGCTAGGAGTTCAAATTTTGAAGAATGCATATATGGTGTATTATTTAAAAGATATCTTGAAAATGTTATTAAGAATACCATAATATTATAAAAATATTATCAAGATCTTTAATCTGAGTTCAATGTATTAAAATTTATGTTTGCATTTTAAAAAAGAAAGATATAATTAGTACATAACAAATTGAATATCATGAACTTCATCATGGCCTAGCTAAACATTTATGAATTTATATGCTGGCCAGAAAATAAAACAAAAATCAAAGCGTCAAAAATAAGATCATCCGTTTAAGTTACTAACTTTTATTTTAACTTTATAAATTATATGTATGTATACACTAGCAGGATGCCCGTGCGATACAGCGGGAGCGACACATTGTATTGCAATATTCGTTTTTGATATTTTTTTATTCATATAATATTTATTATAGAATTATTGTGATAGATATACATCAAAAGTGAAGTAATCAGGTAATCAATTTCATTGTGTTGTGCAAGGTTCGGTCGGTTCGGTTATTATCCTCAACCGAAGCCAAAACCAAAGTCACCGGTTAGTCTATTTTATTAAACAATCGGTTTTCGGTTAATCACTTCGGTTTATTCGGTTAGATTGACGGTTTTCGGGTTGGTTCATTTAATTTTAGTTATAAGCAAAAACCAAACTTAGGTTAAAACTTTTGCTATGAAATATATGGAATTAAGGTATAACTACATTAAATAAATGTATAAATATATGAACTGGAGATATAAAATATGAAATATATGAAGTGGAGGTATAAAAGCTAGAATTATATAAAAAAGATTTATCTTAGGTGGCCGGGTAGTAGTCATATACTTTTTTGTCACTATTACTCTAGAAGTTATTAGATTGTACCAAATAAAATTATTAATTATTTGTCTAGCATCAACTTTGGATTAATATCTCGGAGCATTTATAACCACATGATTGTTTAGGATTTTTCTTTTTTCAAAATGAAATTTTGTGCTTATGCATGGTAATGAAATAGAGTAAAAACTAAAGAGAGTGACTTACCACAAGTAGAATCTTGATATGTTTGAGAGTAAACTCCGTTTCATTACTCTCACTATAATCCAGCAATGAATCCAACATATCACCAAACCTCGGAAGTTTGGACTCTCGATTCTTTAACCTCTCGGTTATGAACCCTTCTGTCACCTTATCGAGCCAGCCATAAGCAGCCTTCCCATGCTTCCGTATGTTCTGAGGGTCCAAAGGCTTCAACACCGGAAATAAGTCTGCTATGTTGAACTTACCAGTCATTTTCATTACTGTCTTCACAGCTGTCTTAAACCCCCCGATATCATCCGACTCGTAGCTGGTCACGTTTTGCGACACGCAAGTGTTGGACATCTGGTTGAGCGCGACCGCGAATGCCAACTTTCCTATGTCCACACCTGCCTTCTTCCGGCCGCACTCATGTAGAAACTCCAGCATGCCGTCCAACACGTTTTGTCTTAGATCGCGAAGGGTGTCGAGTTTGTGTTGGTGTGTGAGGTATGTGCCGAGGGCTTTTCTCATGGTTCGCCATACATCGTTTGCTGAAATCCACGCCATTGCCACGTCATTGTCGGGCAAGGAGGCTGCCGCGTCGGGGACTACACGACCAGAGCACGCCTCATCATTGCGTTGGAGGATTTCTCTAGCCGCGTCAGCTGTGGACGCCACCACGCTAGTGATGGTTCCCAATCGGATGGTCATAAGTGGACCGTGTTTCTTGGAGAGTTTGGCTAGGGACTCGTGGGGTTTCGGGCCAAGGTCGAGAAGGTTTCCAATGATCGGGAGGCCCGCAGGGCCTGGCGGTAGTCTCCGGTTACGGTGGAGGCTGATGCCATGAAGGAGGAAGAAGATTAGGATAATGGAGGAGAGAACTAGATATAGAAGTTCCATTGTTCCCTATGTTTTTTGTTTATGTGTTCAATATATCCTAAGGGTCTCTGTGTATTTATAGATGAACCAATATTTGAATGGGACAATATAGTAACAGAAAAAAATATTTCATTTAAAAAGATTGGTCGTCGGCTATTAAATTAAAACAGAAAAAAAAAATAGAAAATTAATTAGGTTGGATCTAACCATTAGAAGAGTCAGTCAAGTCATGTAGATAGAGCCAAGCTCCAATAAAGTTGGTCTCGTAAACCGAAGCCTTTCTATAAACCAGCACGAGCCCGGATTTTATATATAAAGCTTGAAACGAGCCATATTTGTGATCTATAAAGTGAGGGACACGACTCGGATTATAATCAACATCACTTGTTAACAAGTAGAACTAATTATATAACAAAGTGGATGTATAAGAGCATTCACATCCATGCCATCAAATTATGTGTAGAGTTTTTATAATATAAAGAGTACAAAAAGTGGTTATGAGTGGAGGAGAGAGAAAATGTTACCGTTCATTTGGGGGACACTGTTCACCCCCTGTAATTTTTTAATATATTTTGAAAGTGGTTGTGATTGGAGGAGAGAGAAAATGTAATGATAAATGTATAAAAAATTATTTAATTGAAAATGAGAGAAAAAATATAGTGTTTTTTAGTGTAATTTAGGATGAAAATATGATGGAATGGATGTGAAAGCTCTAAGACCAAACCCAGTGCATTCGTTTGTGGATGTCTTTGTGACATAAATCGTGAGTTAGAGAGGGGAGAGAGAAAAAATACAAGGATAGAAAAATCATTTAACAAATAAGAAATTTTGAACTAGAATCCTTATGATGGAGGGTAGTTCTTGTACACAATACTATTAGACTATAGACTATACAGTGTGGGATGACATGAGGGGTCATGTGGCAACCACGTAAGTACTTGTCAAAAGGGTGGCGTGGTGCCAAAAAGCGTGGTGTGGGATGGGTCGTGAAAAAATGACTTGGTGTGACATGTGACATATACTCTTAATATTTAAAAAAAAAAAATCAAATAAAAACTCACCGCCTAATCAAAACAACACACCACATCACCATCCTCCTTTCTCACCGGTGAAGAATCCACCACCTACACCACAATGCCAGGCATGGGCCGATGTGCCGTCGTGGTTGAGCGCTCCACGCTACACACGGAGTGGTCGTATGTATTATCCTACAAAACGTGATAAATGATCATGACCGTTGACGTGTCATTCTTCAAACATCCATTATTCCATCAATCACAACCTTTTTTTAGTGGCAATGGTCATCACTCACAACACCCAACAATAAACCCTCACACCCCCTCACATCCAATTATCACATAATAGCCCATAACGCGTGAAATATATCACGGAATCTTTCCATCACTCGTTGAATTATGATGGTGTGGTATGTTGCTATCCATCACTCCTAATAAGTAGGAATGAAGGGCATTTTGGTCCTTATAAATAAGAGTGACAATGACATGTGACATTTAGCACAAAAAATATAGTACAAAAAATATAGCACAAAAATGTAGTACAAAAAAATATAGCACAAAAAAATCTACTACAAAAAAAATATAGCACGAAAAAATTTAGCAAAAAAATGTAGTACAAAAAAATTCTACACAAAAAATTGAGAAAAAAAAATTTAAGACAAAAAATTTAGCACAAAAATTCAGCACAAAAAAATGTTATACAACACATTTTAGAGGGTTTTTTTAGTTTTCATATTTTATATAGCAATATGGTACTCAAATTAAAGATAAAAAGACGCTAGATTTTACAGTGAAATTTTTATGAAAAAATAATGTCTTATAAAAAAGTTATGAACGTTTAAAAAATAAGGGTGGAATATGCATGTGCCTTGCATGTGGAGAGAGAAAACATTGCATACATTCTTTCTCCTACACTTTCATCTTAACCATTGATTTGCAAAATGAATGATTAAAATTCCTTCTTATCCTAATTAGGCAAAATAAAAATTTTATTTGATCTTACCCCTATATATTACTTAAATTAAATTGTGGTCATTAAAATATAAAAAAGTATATATTTATTATAATAAAAGACTAATCACACAAATTGTGGTCATTAAAATATAAAAAGTATATATTTATTATAATAAAAGACTAATTAGACGAGTTTGCAAGTGAGGATGAAGTTGCCTGTGAAATATTCTATATTAGCCTAACGTGACCCAAACTATCAATTCTATTTGTTAGACATGAACATATATTTACAGTTTGTCAACAACGCTTTTGTCGGATCATCGTGACCAGTCTTGATTCATATTCAAACCGGTGGCTACACTTTCCCTTTTCGTCATGGAGATGACTGGAACTTGGAGACATGGGCGGACCTACCTCTTTGGTAGGGGTAACCCCCGCTACCCCTTGGTCGGAAAAAAAATTGGAAAAATTAGTGTAAATTTTGAAAAAAATTGACGTTTTTTCGATTTCGTTACGGCTTATTTATAAAAAGTTACCCCTTGGTCGGAATCCTAGATCCGCCACTGCTTGGAGATAAATATATTATATATTATATATTCTACCTGGATGGATGCTAGCTGATAGTGGAAGGAGTCAAAGCTATTAATTGAAAGATATTAATCAAAGACTAATAATTGTGTGCATTATGATGTTGGCAACATGCATGGGATATATGTTTGTGATTTTGGTTTTATAAAAGTTTTAGGAGTAAAATGTTCAAATTTTTGTTGAGGTTTGAGCGTAAGTTTATATATTATTGTTGTCGTAAAGGAACCTATCATCAAACTGGGCGTTCATCGGTTCATCAATCTAGTAATTTTCAAAAACTACAAAATGAAATATGAAGCTATATTTTATATTTCGTTGTAGATTATTAATATTATCAAAATATGGAAACTGAAATAAACGAACATGAATTGAATTAGTAAATGAAGGAGGTCCGATTATATAACCGGTTGTCCCAAATGAAGACGGTTTAATAATACCCAACCAAACTCATTGTGTACATTGTTCGTTATCCAACCAACCATTCTAAGTCGTTTTGAAAACACCAATGAAAACAATTTATCAATAGCTAAATTTAAAAAAAAAATCATTGAATTATGTTTTTAGTTGTAAAAAGCATCCATCAAACACACAATAAACAATTGATGTGGAACCATCTATGTCGAAGAAGACCTTAATTTCTTATATATGCATAATCAAACATCAAAAGCTTGTAGGCTAGTAGGGGTGTCCTTCGGCTTTTGTTTTCGGGTTTCAGGTCAGGTTTTTTGCTGAAATAAAAAGGGATTTAATAACCGACCCATTTAAAGTTCGGGTTTGTCGGGTTCGTGTTAGGGTTTTTCAGTTTTCGAATTTAGATGTAAAATAAAAATAAACTAGTATTAAACCATCTCGCGTTGCGGCGGGGGCGTAAAACCATGCCAAGTTGCACCAATGCTACACCACTGTCAATGACCACAAACACCAGAAAAGCTTGTAAAAACAAAATAAATTAAAAAGAAAGAAATAACACCGAACGAAAAGCAAAGTAAAATCTTTGAACCATGTACGCCCGTTGCAGCTTGTTAATGTGAAGAAATTAGAACGAATCGTAAAACATAGAAAAAAATAACTAAGATGGTCTAGGACCTGCGCATTGCGACGAACTTGCCAAACAGGGAAAAATAGACATGTTGTGACGGCCCTGTCTAACGGGAAAAAAAATTATGAAAAAAAAAAACGTTGAACCCCACACGTACGTTGCGGCATGTTAACTTGCAAAATATAGAACGAAACGTAAAACGAAAAACTTGCAAAAAGATGAAAAATATGGGCATCAAAGTGAAAAAATCAATTTAAAAAAAAAACTCTTCATGCCAAGCGCACAACTCTATAAAAAATAAAAGTGTTACTTATTTATCATTTACCATGGTGTCTTAAAACCATCATACAAATTTCAATACAAATAGTACAAACAACAATGCCAAGAATTGATACAAATTTATAGTATATAATGTTATAATAATGTTCAAAAGTCTCAAAACTTAATGTTTCAAATCCTAGAGACTCTAAACAACAACAAAAACTCGCACACCATGACCCTAAATGACGACAGGTATGCCAGATCGAACAACCTGTCACACAGTGTGGTTAGTATCCATTTCGTATACAAAACAAAGAAAAACAGTAACAAAAAGTATACCTGTCCCACGGAGTATCGTGTCCGATGAAATCACGGGCTCTCGCCGCCTCGTCCACCTTCTCGAGATCCATCCAATCGACGTCCGCGTGGCCGCCGATCTCCATCCGCTGAAACTTTTCACACATGTGAAAAGCCTTGCTCCCCTCCTCGAATGCTAGATAAGGATTATCTAGAAACGGATCAACATCTGGCCCACCGCTCTCACGCCGACGCTCACGCCCACACCCGCCGGCCACAACCGCCCCGCCCCCACACGTCTACCTCTACCACGTCCCCCACCTCTACTTCTACCACGTTCGCCACCTCCACTACCACCACCCTGACCCCGCCCTCTCCCAACAACGTTAGCCATATCAATCTAAAAATATAACAAATTTTCTTAAAATTTTTTATAACATTTTTAATTTAATTTTAAAAAATATAAAAAATATTCTTATTAAACATAACAATGTTAATTTAATATTAAATATAACCTTTCTATTATATATATATATAGATCAGTTTTTAATTTTTTTTTTTTGAAAAATGTAACAATAAATTTTAATTTATATTATCAAATATAACATTTTTAATTAACTTTTAAAAAATATAACAGTTTTTAATTATTTTTTAATAAATATAAAATTGTTAATAATTTTTTTTTTAAATATACCATTTTTTAGTTAATTTTTTAAAGACTTATAACATTTTTAATTAAATTTTAATATTAAATATAAAATTTTTAATTAATTTTTTTTTTAAATATAACATTTTTTAGTTAATTTTCTAAAAAATATAACATCAATTTTTGCTTAAAAGTATAACATTATTCCATATATAAATAAGCAAGATATATGTGCTTCATGACTTGTACTTTGTGCTTAGGGAGTGTTTTTAAAAAAAAACTTGATTTTACTCTTTTAACCCAAACATTTCATATTTTACATTTTAACCCCTTTTCATTTTTTTACTTTTAACTCAAAGTTTTCTATCTTTTATAATTTAACACAACACTTTATTATTTACAACTTTCGTCCCCCACACTATTTATCTTTTGCAAGTTTTTCGTTTTACGTTTCGTTAAAAATTTTGCGAGTTAACATGTTGTAGCGTGCATGTGAGGTTCAACGTTTTTTCTCTATTTTTTCATATTTGACAGACCCGCCGAAATTCGTCCATGTTTCCCCTTTTGAAAAGTTCGCCACAACGGGT
The DNA here is from genome assembly GCA_030545235.1 of Helianthus tuberosus. Classification (NCBI taxonomy): domain Eukaryota; kingdom Viridiplantae; phylum Streptophyta; class Magnoliopsida; order Asterales; family Asteraceae; genus Helianthus; species Helianthus tuberosus. The sequence goes on along the minus strand of CM060381.1, from coordinate 5,713,371 downwards.
GGGTCGTAGATCAACTAAGTTATTATTTTCTACGTTTTACGTTTCTGGTTAATTTCTTCGCATTAAGACACTGTAATGGGTGTGCGTGGTTCAACAATTTTAGTCTGCTTTTCGTTCAGTGTAATTTTTACCATTTTATCTATTTTATTTTTACGATGTGGAGAGTCGATGTGGTTGTCGCATTGATGCTACTTTGCACGGTTTTACGAACATTTTTAACCTATTAAATTTTTTATTAATTTTTTGTTTCGGTTTACCCCTATGCCTCCTTTACTTAAAAACTATTTTTACGTGTATATTTTATGTACGGTATGTGTAATATGATTTCTTTTACATTTCGACGTAAACTTTTTTTATAGACGAGTCAGGTCAAATATAATACGTTTTCGTTTAAAGAAACCATTTTTACGTGCATATTTCAATGTAGGTTTTCGTATAAATTCAAGTTGTTCTACGTTTCGACGTAAAGTTTTTTTCGGAAATGATTCAGGTCAAATATAATATGTTTTTGTGTTTTTTTTATTATGTTTCATAAAGTTTATTTCGAACCGAGTGGAGTCAAATTACGGTTTCTTTTTCAACCTTTTTTCGAAAGCTCTAATTAATCTCTTTCGATTACATGTGCATATTTTCCTTCATACCCGTTACGTTTTCTTTGTATAAGTTGGGTCACATATAATAAGTTATGATTGTTCGATATGAATTCCATTTACTTTACGTTTGATCCAATCACAATGCTTATACAAGTTACGTTGAGTTCAACTGGATAAGTCGAAATGTGTGTTTTCATATGGTTAATGCATCATATAACGTTTGGACTAATCCATTCAATGTTTACGATGTACCCGCACGGGTGGATCTTAACCCTAGTTTTTAATAAAAGAGTATGATATAAAACATTTTTTTAATATTTTATAAAACAGAAAAGAAAAACAAAATAATAGGTTTTTGGGCCTATACGCATCGTATAGGCCCATACTAATCTTATCACACCATCAATGTCAAAGAAAACTATGTAATTTTGAAGTAATACGATGCGTATATCCCCATACGCATCATATTACTTTATCGGATGACGAAAAAACCCCAAAATTCCAGCCTTTAAACCCAAAAATTACACAAATTTAACGGTCAAAATACAAAATTGAAAACATATAAATGATGAGGGTTCGGAGATACATACCTTACAAGTCTTTGATCTTGAACTCAACACCGTATACGATAGTATGTGTGTACACCGTATTTGTATGTATTTTGTTTGTTTGGTTCGTATTGGACAAAATAACCCCCTGTTAATCAAGGGGTTATATCGTTTTGGCCTTTAATACGCATCGTATAGGCTTATACAATGCGTATTACCCCCCTGAATTTTCAAAGGACCCCCTGGTTTTTTGAGAAATTAGGGGGGTAATATGCATCGTACATGCTTATACGATGCGTATTAGTCTGCAATACAACAAAGTATAGGCCTATATGATCGTATCGGCCATAACAGCAAAATGTTTTTTCGTGTTTTCCTCGGTTCGAGGCGTATACGTGTCGTATTTTGTCGAATTTTCGCGTATTTTGTCATTTTATAAAGTTGACCTTTAATATGTGTCGTTTCGTGTGATTAATTTATTCTATGATTACGTACAATTTTGTTTGAAATCCACTTGTATTGTATAGTGCCGTGTTATATGTATACGCGTCTTAGAATATCATTAGTTGCGTACTTTGATGTATTTTAGCGTATTTTAACGTATTTTGATGTACTTTAGCGTATTTTGATGTATTTTAGCATATTTTAACTTACTTTAGCATATTTTGACGTTTTTATCGTAATTTAACGTATTTTAGCATATTTTGACATATTTTAGCGTATTTTGATGTATTTTAGCGTATTTTAACGTATCTTAGCATATTTTGACGTACTTTTTTTTGTGTATTTTGACGTATTTTAGCGTATTATACAAATATATTATTCTTTAAAATTACAAATTAATCAATATAATGCACTGTCTTGTCAATAACAAATGGAATACATTATACAAATAAAATATTCTTTAAAATTACAAATTAATCAATATAATGCATTGTCTTGATAATATTAGGTTTTGTTATCGTTTCATACCACACTATGCATTCCATGTAGTTTTCCATCAAAAGTGCTGCTTTTTCGTCCGCGTGTCTTACCCAGAGTTAGTTCAGTGGTGGCATTGGATAGTTCCCTTCAAGTTTAAGGATGAAATTACCACTGTTAACATATAACAGTGTAACGACCTGATGTGGGACACGTCCGCGCTCTGGATGATAGAAGGGGAATAAAGTCGAACAACATCTCATGTCTAATATGTGAACAATCACACCAAACCTATGGGCAAGAAGGAGTTCTGCCTGAGGCATCTCCATCCAATGCTCCATGGGTGCTCTCCCAACCCCGGTAAAATTTATTCTCTTTAGTTGCACGTCGTAGTCTCCCAGTAAATCACTGTCTAAAATGTACCTCCACATATCTTTGTTCGCACCCATCAAGTCTTCAACTAGTTGGCTCCGAATAAATCCAAAGTAGTTTTGTTCCAACCCTAAACCCACAGCCATAGCCCGAAACCCACAATGTCCATCCGGCTTGACATCTTTTATTCTTGAAATGTGGGGGTGGGACACTTTTGGAATTTGATTTTTGAATTTGAGAACATATTCAAGTGTTCCATTATCAGTGATTAACGGAAACCCATGGTCCTCGCAAGGCTCTTTTTACCATGAAGTCGTTGAACTACTGCGTCGTAGTAACAACCTTTGAGACTTTTGAGACATTCCTAACCGTGGCCTTACTCTCATGCTCGCCACTACGACAACATTGGAGCCATATCCAGTGATCCTTGAACCGTCTGGTAACAATAACGTATCCTTTGGCTAAACCCATTCTTTTAACCAACCTTCCAACTCATCGCGGGATATAAAATCCTAAGCGAAAAAATATATATAACATTTATAATAATTTTTTAACAAAAAAATATAACATTTATAATACATTGTAAAAAATATATAACATTTATTGTTAGGATCTGAGTTTGGTTTTGATTGTGTTTTACGTTTGAATTAAAATGAAGATGAATGAGTTGTGCAGCGGAATTAAGATGGAAGCAAACTTTTCACAATCAAATAGGAGAATTGCTTTTAACATACAAGTTTAACATTGAACCGAATGATTGAATTTAATTTCAACAACGATTACAATTTGCAAGTATGCAACAAACTCCCCCTCAGCCTGAGCTCACAGTATTTGTTCGTGCAGGAAGAAGATAGTGAAAGAGCTAAATAGAACAGTGCATGGTACTTTTCTATTTATAGGCACGAGCAAACCACTGAGGCATCTAAGCTGACGTCACCATGAAAGTGACATCTAACCTCCTAACAAACTCTAACCCCTTATCTATACAACCTCTGCTATGCTAACTACTGCTATTACATTTCATTACATAAAGATAACTAAACTACTGCTACATCCTTCCACTGATGTGAACCCAACAGTACTTGTCATGATCAGCAGAGCTTGACTCAAGGCAGTAGATTGAATCAGCAGAGCTTTAATCTTCCATCAGTCTTTTACTTGATCAGCAGTTTGTAGGTCAGCAGTTTGTACGATCAGTAGATAGGAGGTCAGCAGATGTTGAAACCACTTTCAAGGGGAGAGACTTGTATACATAACATCTGCTTATTCTGGATCCACTGCTCTGATCCAGTGTTGGCTTTAATTATTTGTTCCTTTGGTAGGGTTCAATCCCAACAATCTCCCCCTGGAACAGATAATGCCAAAACTCTTCATTATTTGAAGATCTTTATTGCCTCATTAACAGTTCCCTTATTTGCCCTTTGAGTTGTAACTCAAAGGTTAAGGCATCTGTGTCATCATCATCCCTGCTAAGTGGAAGATCAAGGAGATCCTGCAAATATTCAAGACTTAGGCCAAGTGCTTGTTCCCTTGTTAGTTTGTTCACTTCTCCACTAGACTTGAACACTGTCAGTACATGGGTCTGTTTATCAGTTTTCCACTTTAGTACTTTAGAGCCTGATGGGTTTCTTGGGAGATTTTTATTAGATGAGGTGTTTGGTGAAGCTGGCCTATTGATGACTGACTGAGCAGTACTTGCAGTTTGATCCAATCCAAGAGTTTCTACAATCATTTTCTTGATGCCTTCTTTTACAAGGTCATCTCCTTCTATTAGCTCTTGAATGGTTTCAGCACCCAACTATTTTTGTTGCCTTCTTTTAAAGATGGCTGCACTAGCTGGAGCAGAAGATCTCCTGATTTGCAGCTTTGGTGGTATTTTTGAGACCTCTGCCTCAGGATAGTCAGACTTTTGTGGAGCATTAGGATCTGTCTTTCTCAATTTCTCTAAACTTTTGTAGGTAGCCCTGACTTTATCTTCTTTCCATCTCAACACTTTATTTAAAGACCCATAATCAGCAGCAGCTAATTCCTCTTTCATTCTCCTCAGCTCTACCTTTTTATCAGGTACATTCTTTTTGAACTTTGCCCAATCTGGAGGAGTATGTCACTTTATTCTTGATCATGTCTTGAATCCTGGCTGCTTCACTTTCCAGCTCAGGAATGGTCCAGTCCTTATACATGTGTTTTTCTCCTTTGTATTTCTTGTGAGCCATGATGTTTTCAACATAATCTTTTCTCAGGGATTCATCTGCCTTTTCTGATACTTGCTGGCACACATTCTTTGCAAATTGTTCCAAAGATCTGACTTGTGTAAGCAAGTATTGATAGTTCTGCTGAATTTCTCTATCAGATTTCCCTTGTGAATTTCTTTTTGAGATATCCTCTGCTTGTTTAGCTTTGACTTTCAGATATTCTTCAATATTATTTGGCCTTGGATATCCTTCAACAGATGGCAAACTCCTTTTATCAGGATCATCCTCATCGTAGAAAGATTTTATTTCTTCTCTGACTGCTATGAGTTCAAGAGGAAATTGAACACCTGCAGGAGCTAATGGTTTTTTAATTTGAGCTGATGAGAGAGGAACAGGCTTTGGTATTGTAACAAGTGATAGAGATTCTGAAGATGTTGGTGGTGGTGATGGAGAATCATCATCAGAAATGAAAATCCTTCTCCTTTTTATTATAGGAGAGGCTGATGATGCTTTGGGTGGATCAGTGGTGGTGTTTTTTTATGGCAGTGGTTTGTGATTGACTAACAGTTGTTGAAACAACTGGTGTTTCAACCACTGTTGTCATTACAACAGATGTTGTAACATCTGATGTCTTCTGCTTTTTGGCAGGAGGAGATGGTGGTGAGGTTGTTTTTGGTGGTGATGGTGGTGGTAGTAAGGCAGTGGTTGTGGTGTGTGTTCAAGTGGTGTGTGTTCAAGTGATGGCAGATGTTGAAACAACTAAAGTACCAGCAGATGTTAATACATCAGGAGTTACAACAACTGTTTGGGTGGAGGTTTAATGTTGGGGGCTTTTGGACGGTGGTTTTGGAGTATGCTTTGTGAGTCTGGATGGTCTGGATTTGGGTTCCCTCACTTTTCTAGTGAGATTTCTTTTTGGCACAGGATTTTTAACATCCTGTGGCTCAGAACAACCCTGCGCATTCAGCTCCATGTAAGCTCTTTTCTCCTCATTCCATCTTGACATATCCTTTGCCTCTCTGTCCCTTTTTACACTTGCTATAGCTTCATCAAGTGCATTTTGGATAACATCGACCTTTTTGCTACCATCTGGCAAGGGAATCTTTCTAGTCATGGCATCCTTTTCAGGTTCAATGTAAAGACCATCATCTATTCCCTTCTTCTTCCACTCCTGAATTTTCTCCCCATTCTTTTATAGAATTTGCTTGTTCTTACACTAAGCAAAGCCAATTGATGCAAAATGTCCATTTCTTCTAAGTCAGTGGGATCAAAGTGTTGCAAATCATTGAGTTCAAAACACAAGTTATCTGACATCTGGTTTTCACAATTTGCAGTAAAAGCATAATTGGCAGAGTGAGAATCAGGGTTGTTGAAATTTCCACCAGCAGTTATATCAATAAAGTGATCATAACCCTGATCCTTACTACTGCTACCAGATTCTTCCTGACCAAAAAGAGCTGTGCTACCAAATGAATAATCATCAGCAACTTTGCCAGACTCTTGCAACTTCTTTTTCTGGTTTAACTCCCTTTCATAGGTCAGGAGTCTACCATGAAGTTGGGTCAGGGTCAGATCTTTGAACTCAGCAGAGTTTCTAGTAACAAATGCAATGGTATCCCATTTTTCTGGTAGTGATCTAAGGAACCTGCTATTTTGAGTTGAATTTGGAAATGTTACTTTAACAAGCCTTAGTTCACTAATGAGACAACTGAATCGTTCAAACTGCTGAGTCAATGATTCACCCTTGATGTGACAAAATGTTTCATACTGCTGACTCAGAATTTCCCTATTATTTTCAATGACTTCTTCTGTTCCCCCAAACTGTTCCTTCAGTGCATCCCATAGCTCTTTGGTACCGTTACAATGTAACAGTCCAGCATAGATCTCATTTGGTAATGCGGTGCTATGATGCTAAAAGCTTTGGCATCGAGTTTGAACTTTTGAAAATCAGTTTCAGTATAGTTTTCAGATGGTTTAGGTACGAACTTCTTTGCATCCTCAGCACTTGGCACCATAGGAACATGGGGACCAAAAACAACAGACCTCCAACATCCAGTGTTCTGTTGAGCAAGGATGTGACCCATCCTTCTCTGTCAGATGTTGTATTCATTTCGTTTAAGCATAGGTGGTTTGAAAAGAGAGCCAATGTTATTCTTATCATCTTGTGATTGTGACGTCATCCTGGTTGTTTTACAGGTACTGATTAATCAACTTTGATGGTGATTAAACCTTACTCTGTTTTTCAACAAAATGAACAAACTATCAGTATCAAAGATTATGAGCTGAACTATTTATGTCAAAATGATTGTTAAATCAAATTTGACTGTCCAAGCTCTGATACCAATTGTTAGGATCTGAGTTTGGTTTTGATTATGTTTTACGTTTGAATTAAAATGAAGATGAATGAGTTGTGCAGCAGAATTAAGATGGAAGCAAACTTTTCACAATCAAACAGGAGAATTGCTTTTAACATACAAGTTTAACATTGAACCGAATGATTGAATTTAATTTCAACAACGATTACAATTTGCAAGTATGCAACAAACTCCCCCTCAGCCTGAGCTCACAGTATTTGTTCGTGCAGGAAGAAGATAGTGAAAGAGCTAAATAGAGCAGTGCATGGTACTGTTCTATTTATAGGCACGAGCAAACCACTGAGGCATCTAAGCTGACGTCACCATTTAAGTGACATCTAACCTCCTAACAAACTCTAACCCCTGATCTATACAACCTCTGCTATGCTAACTACTGCTATTACATTTCATTACATAAAGATAACTAAACTACTGCTGCATCCTTCCACTGATGTGAACCCAGCAGTACTTGTCATGATCAGCAAAGCTTGACTCAAGGCAGTAGATTGAATCAGCAGAGCCTTAATCTTCCAACAGTCTTTTACTTGATCAGCAGTTTGTAGGTCAGCAGTTTGTACGATCAGTAGATAGGAGGTCAGCAGATGTTGAAACCACTTTCAAGGGGAGAGACTTGTATACATAACATCTGCTTATTCTGAATCCACTGCTCTGATCCAGTTTTGGGTTTAATTATCTGTTCCTTTGGTAGGGTTCAATCCCAACATTTATAATAATTATTTTAATAGAAAAATATAACATTTAACAAAAATATATATCATTCGTACCTGATCAGTTTTGTACGAAATTTCAGGGTAAGCGGGTTGCTCGTCACGCAATGACTCTTGCGTGTAAGAAGGCTCACCAACGTCTTGTTGTATGCCCGAGGCACCACTAACGAAAAAGTTATTGCCACATTCTTGTCCGTAGGAGGCACCATAACCGGCTTCATAATACGGAGACCCATAACCATGATCATCGCTAGACACGATAAACTGAAAAAAACAACGGTTAAATCATAACGGTACATTTAAAAGCCTTCATAATAATAAGTAAATATATTTTTACCTCGTTCAGATCTGGCAACAACGGTTGGCGGGGCTCAACAAACTAAAAAACCAACGGGTAAAAGGTAATAATAAGTTTAACACCGAATAGAAAAAAGTAAATAAATACTCACCTCGTTGAGGTCTGGCAACAACGATTCATTATGATGGGGATGAAAGCCGGACACTACCTCCTTCGCGTGATCATCATTTCCTCTCCCATCGTAAGAATCAGGGACAACAGACCCCTCCTAATATAAACGGTGTGCTAAGTATTTCATAAACAAAAAAAAAAAAAAAAAAAACAAAACAAAACAAGTTAAAAAAATGTTATACCATACTGCTTTCCGGAATAAACGTGCTCGTGTTTGTGTCGAACGACTCGCTGAAAATGTAATTGAGGTTGAACCAAAACATGGTGTTAGCGAATATAAAGAAAAAACGAAGACAAATTCATAGAATATGAATCGTCTTCGTCTTCCTTCATCGTTTATAAAGGCCAAGCAGAAAGCAAATTCACAGTCCAATACGGGTCGTATAGGCCTATACGACCCATATAGTGCTGACACAATGTTCTCTCAATCACTTTATGTCACTATTGAGTGACAGAAAGCAACCTCGTACTATAATACGGATCGAATAGGCCTATACGATCCATGTAGGGTTTACATGTGAACCCCATTTGTCAGCTTTGATAGACAATCTAGGACTAGTACGCATCGTATTGGTCTATACGATGTGTATTAGTATGCATGAGGAGACAGTGTCAGCCTTTAACTGATCTTGGAAATTGAATTTAACCTAATACGAATCGTATAGCCCTATACGATACGTATTGGTGGTGTCGATTTAATTTTTCAAAATGTATGAATAATACGACCCTTCTATATTTCTCTATACGCAAATGTATTTCCCATTTTCCCATATTTTCTCAAACCAAACTCCTTGTTATTTCCTGAACTCAACTTTTATAAAATAATAATAATAATAATAATAATAATATTATTATTATTATTATTATTATTATTATTATTATTATTATTATTATTATTATTATTATTATTGTATAAAACTAATACAATCATCTTCTGGCTTTTCAAAAAAAAAAAAAGGATTACTAGCATGTTCTATGTAAGAAACCAAGTTGTATTTATTGAAATATATTCCCTTTCGTTACTTCTAATCCAAATATATCAGTTTTTGTCTAAAATATAACACGTTTTGTTTGCTACAAACCATGCTTTGTTAGTTTATTAGTACCTAAAGATGTTATATAATTATTATTTTTATAACTGAACTTTATCAATACATAAATATCAATATTTGGATATTAATTAAATAAAGAAAAAAGTGTGTAAAATATTTATAAAATTCATTAAACCATCTGTCGACTGATATCTTTTTCATCGGAGTAAACTGCCAAAATGGCCCTTACATTTTGATCACTTTAGTTTAAAACTCAAATCTTTTGAATCCGGCTTCATGTGCTTTCAATTTTGGTGTCATTTTCATCCAAATTAAAATCTAGTTAGATTTTTTAGTTAACATCCAGTTTTTTTTTATCTTCCCCCCCCCCCCCCCCCCCCCTTTTAATGAAAAACAAAATAGTCAGATTTTTTTAATTTGTTATAATAAAACGTTAAAAGAACATTTTGCCTTTCATTAAAATAGAAGAAAATGACAAAAAAAAAAAAAAAAACTGGATGTTAACTAAAATATCTAACCAGATTTTGATATTGGATGAAAATAGCAACAAAACTGAAACCACAGGGAACCAGATTCAAAAGGTTTAAGTTTTGAACTAAAGTGGCAAAAGTGAGCAAAACTCAGGAACCATTTTGGTAGTTTACTCTTTTTCATGTATTCTTTCTTTTTCATTATTAAATGTATTATTAACCAGATATTTTTTTTCTTTTTCTGTCTACATTGTCAGACATATATTGTTTCCTATTATTACACTAACCAAACTCATTATGTTTGGGGAATTCTATTCCCACATCTCGTTATCTATTTGTACACCCTGGAATTTCAATACGCATCGTATAGACCTATACGTTGCGTATTGAAAAAGATAAAAAAACATTGCAGACTGACAGGTGCAGGTGTTGTCTGGCGGCTGGCATCATACGCATCGTATAGGTCTATACGATGCGTATTGACACCCTGAATTTTCAAGTTTATTTTTTGTGTGTTGTGTTGGGATTTTGGTGTTTTGGTTTGTTATTGGTGTTTATTATTAGTTATTTTTATTTTAATAAGTTTTAAAATCTTTGTTATTTTTATATCGTTAAGTATCGTACTATTTTTATATCGTACCGTATCACATTTTTAACTTAATATCGTATTATCGATTGTACGTAACCAAGCATACCAATCTAAACAGTTAAAATAAACAATCACAAATACAAATAAACTGAAACTGCAAATAATTACATAATAAGTTTGTACATACACAGTCAATTGTTCAAAATACATAAACCGTCAAAATACAACAAAAGTACAACGATCCTAAAGCTATGGATCCTGAGTGGTGCCTTAGGGCCCCGCCCCCGCAGTGCCTGAGGTCCCCGCCCCCTGATCCGAACCAGAATGCTCACCACGCCGGAATGCCTGGATCGCCTCCATGAGAAGACCCTCCATACGGCCGTGAGCGGCCTCCATCCGCGCCTACATCCGGTCCTCCAACTCAGCCAACGCACGTGCCACAGCTGGATGGAGCTCGTCGTTGAATACGTGCTGGGGGTGCTGAGGCACCCCATGTGGCTGCGCCTGCTGTGCCTGAGCACCTAACGGAAATGGAGGCGGCGGCGGAGGTGGTGGTGGCTCAACGTGGTCACCAACGTCGTCATCGGAGTCGTCACCGTCGTCGCCCTCTGCGGCATCACCATCTGCCGGCTGACCCTCTATAACAACCCTCCAAAATATTTTTCTTACACCCTTAATATAATTAAAATATCCCAATATGTCTTAAAATACACCCCATACGTGAAAACAGGGACCGAATACCTTTAATTTTATTAAAATTAATTAAAAAATGAATTTTTATGGTCTCTCGCGGGGCGCGTAAGCCACCTCTTCGACCTACGCGGGCCGCGACAGCTTGGAGTCAGGGCCACACCCGGTACCGCCACGTGTCGAACGCGTGTTGAAGCTAGTGTGATGACTGGGCCAGGCTAGGGCCTACCAGCCTACTACGCGGGCCTCGTAGACCGTGGCCTGAGTTTACGCGGGGCGCGACATGACCAAAATCAAGCCCTATATAAAGAGGCCATCGACTTCAGTTTCCGATCGCTCATTTCTTTTCTTTCTTACGAAATTCTGAAGAAGATAACATAATTTTCGGGCATAATACCCCCCTAATTAACGAATTTCTTCCCCGATGTAAGTATCATAACCCCGGTTACGTATTAGAAACGCTGCCCGATTGATCTAGGGTTTCATAACGGCTGTCGAGGTTCTGCCCGACGTAGTCGTTGGAATTTCGTCTCGGGGAGGGTATAACTAATGTAAATATAAAGGGTTATTATACTAACACGTGTGCATTGTATAAATTATAGATAATCACCAGGAAATCTTAGAAGAAATCTAAGACAGCAATGTGAGTAATCTCCTTTTTGTAAATTGTTTTTACAAAACCTTAAATGTTTTACAATGTGATTAAGCAGTGATTGAGTCTTTGTAGTTCTTCAATTACTGCCGGTATGTTGGGGTTTTGTATACAAAATGTCAAACACGTTACCATTGGACAACGAGTTATCCAATGTGTAATATGACCCACCAGTCAGGATTGACAATACTGAATGAGTAATTGTGTAGAAATAAACAATGTGATAGCTCTCAATACTGTTAATGGATAAAACTCTTCTTGATTAAACTGGGATTCACTCACCAGTATTTTCCACCGATAAAAATGTTTTTAAACGCGTTTCAGGTAACAAAATGTGAAAGCCAGCTGGACAGCACTGAAGGCTTGGAAAAGTGGCTATAAAAGTTACCTAAATAAAAGAAGATATTTTACTCAATAAAATAGGGATTTTCCCTATGAAAATGTTTGTAATGAAAACTTTGGTTTTATCCCAATATGTTTAATATTATAAAAGTGTGGTATTTACTCTAATAAACATTTCCTAACTACGGTCCTGATGAAATTTCCGCTGCCAAAATGATAAACAAATGATACCACCAAAACTGGGCTAGCAGCCGCCCGTTCCTGGGACAGATAGGGGGCGGGGGTTGCGACACCCTCACCCTGTGCCAGCTCCGGAAGCAACTCCGGTAGCACGTCTGGGAGAGCGGCGTGGGCGAACACCTGCCCCTTCCCTGCTATAAATCGCAGACCGAGCCTAGGGAAGTCACGCGTCATGTGCATGCCGATCAGGGTAGTACGGGTCAAAAATCTCGGCTCCACCATGCCCCCATCCAAGAATAATTGGTCCTGCTGGGGAACAAGGCCCAAGGAGACGGCGATACCTGTGATGTACGCCCCCCCCCCCCCCCCGTATAGCACATACCTGTCCTGCCTGTGGAACGCCGTCGCGAACCACTGGGCTAGGCAGCGATGGAGGGCGCACCTCTCCCCCCATATAAGGCAGTACAGGTAAAAGAGATCCCCCTGAGTGCACCACTCGCGACTCTGCTTGCGTGGTGGTATAGATGTGGCAATAAGCTTGTGTAGGTAGCGGTAGAGGGGATCGGTGATAAAGGAAGCCCTCTGCTTCGACGTCATGCCGAAGCGACGCGTGCTGATCACCTGCCAGAACCTCTTCAGAGTCGTACGGGGGGCCATCCATATGCCGTCGGTGTAGATGGGGGTGTCTTACTCCTCCACCCTCTAAAGGCCGCAGTGCTCGGTAAACCGTTTGAGTGACATCAAATGCCACTGCCCCGCTAGACGAAAGCTGACCTCTATCCACGGGTCGTCCTCGTCGTCATCCTCCTCCGGAAGGTCTGCAGGCCTGGGAGCGAAGTCGAAACTCTACAAAAACTCACACGCCATGACCCTGTAAGACGGCGTGTATGCAATATCGAACAACCTGTCACACAGTGTGGTTAGTATGCATGTCGTATACAAAACAAAGAAAAAACAGTAACAAATAGTATACCTCGACCATGGAGTATCGTGTCCGATGAACTGTCGGGCTCTCGCAGCCTCCTCGAGCTCTTCTAGAGCTCCCCAATCGAGGGCACAGTGGCCGTCGATCTCCATACGACGAAACTTTTCACATTTGTGATAAGCCTTGCTCCCCTCCTCGAACCTCAAATAATCATTCTCCAACAGGGGATCCTCTCCAGGGTCAGCGCCACGCCCGCGCCCAAGTCCAGCTCCACGCCCGCGCCCACTACTGCGTCCACGGCCACGCCCACCAGGCACCGCCATCGCGATCAATGCCCCCCCCCCCCCGCTCCATGTGCGCGGCCACGTCCACCTCCACAGCCACCTCGACCGCCTCGACCACCACCGCCACCTCGACCGCCACCTCCCCGGCCTCTCCCTCTACCCATAGCGACTTCCATATCTGCATGATTAAACAATTTTAATCAATTTTTTTTCAAAATATAACAATTTTTATTTAATTTAAAAAAAATATATAACACCGCCACCTCCCCGAACGGCCCCGACTATATATTATAACTATTATCTATCTTTGACATATTAGGTTTCGCGGCTCGTTACGGACCTACGCGGGACACGGACGTTTCGACTAAAAAAATAAAAAAAAAAATATATATTTACGACGTCTTAGGTTTCGACGCTCGAAATGGACCTAATCGCGTTACGGACAACCCGAACGGTATATTATAACTATTATCTACCTAAGACGTATTAGGTTTCGACGCTCGTTACCGACCTACGCGCGATACGGACGTTTCGACTTAAAAATAAAAAAAAACTATATATTTACGACGTCTTAGGTTTCGACGCTCGAAATGGACCTAATCGCGTTACGGACGACCCGAACAGTATATTATAACTATTATCTACCTACGACGTTTTAGGTTTCGACGCTCGTTACGGACCTACGCGCGATACGGACGTTTCGACTAAAAATAACTAAATATTTACGACGTCTTAGGTTTCGACGCTCGAAATGTACCTAATCGCGTTACGGATGACCCGAACGGTATATTATAACTATTATCTACCTACGACGTATTAGGTTTCGACGCTCGTTACCGACCTACGCGCGATATGGACGTTTCGACTAAAAAATAAAAAAAAAACTATATATTTACGTCGTCTTAGGTTTCGAAGCTCGAAATGTGAATAATCTCCTTTTTGTAAATTGTATAAATTATAGATAATCACCAGGAAACCTTAGAAGAAATCTAAGACAGCAATGTGAGTAATCTCCTTTTTGTAAATTGTTTTTACAAAACCTTAAATGTTTTACAACGTGATTAAGCAGTGATTGAGTCTTTGTAGTTCTTCAATTACTGCCGGTATGTTGGGGTTTTGTATACAAAATGTGGAACACGTTACCATTGGACAATGAGTTATCCAATGTGTAATATGACCCACCAGTGATGATTGATAATACTGAATGAATAATTGTGTAGAAATAAACAATGTGATAGCTCTCAATACTGTTAATGGATAAAACTCTTCTTGATTAAACTGGGATTCACTCACCAGTATTTCCCACTGACAAAAATGTTTTTAAATGCGTTTCAGGTAACAAAATGTGAAAGCCAACTAGAAGCCAGCTGGAGAGTACTGAAGGCTTGGAAAAGTGGCTATAAAAGTTACCTAAATAAAAGAAGATGTTTTATTCAATAAAATAGGGATTTTCCCTATGAAAATGTTTGTAATGAAAACTTGGGTTTTATCCCAATATGTTTAATATTATAAAAGTGTGGTATTTACTATGATAAACATTTCCTAACTACGGTCCTGATGAAAATTTCCGCTGCCAAAATGATAAACAAATGATACCACCAAAACTGGGCTCGCGGCCGCCCGTTCCCGGGACAGAGCTAAACCACTGATTCAGCCACAGAAGTGTTCTGCTGACACCAAAATATTATTCAAATTGTTAGGAAATTAATTATGGAAATACGTGCATAATTGTATTTTATTGTTGTGTGTTATTTGACTATCTGTTAGTTTACAGTATGAGTGATCAAGGACCCTCAGACAATTATCGTCAGTTGTCCGATTCACCTAGGAGTGAAGGTACTTCCTCACAGCCTGCCCTCTTTGGGTATTCAGCTGACTAGGAAGAAGGGATGTTTGTCTTTAAGGCTCAGTCTGTAGAGCCATTCCCTCAGAAAAATAGAGGATGGTTCAGTAAGGGAGCATTCGAGCGTATGAAAAGAATGCGAAAGTTGCAACAGCAGAGAGTCTTAGCAGCCGCTAAGCGAGAGTCAGATGCCCATACACAGGATATGCTTAATAGAAGCTTAGGTAATTTTCATGTCCTAGCAACAACAGCTGCCGACCCAAACCTGGAGCAACTAGTAGCCCCACAACTCTTACCTTTGTTTCCCACGCAGCCGATGGAGATAGAAAACAACCTCGAAAACCAAGTCCAAATGCATGATTTCAACCCTGAGGAGATACCTAGGATACCAGCCCCTAATCCCTTAGATCCAGATTATGATCCATGGTTCGATGATCATAGGGATTATGTGCCACGCTACCACCTAAACGACGAACCCATGCCAAACTTAGCAGCTTATCCAGGTCTGGACCCTCTAGATCCCTACTACTACGATAACGATGAATACATTAGGGAGATCTTAGAGAATCCGTACCCTCAGGAGGAGCCCATGCCCCAGTACCCAGACCCAATACCAGCACCTGCACCCCCAATGAGTGTAGATAATGTGTAAGAGCTCCAAATTTTCGAAGAAGAGATTTTAGAGAGTAGTGAGAGGATGAGGTAGGTAGGAGAGTGACTCATCTGGAAATACGACGAGCGCAATATGGATTACTGGATGAATCCAGATCAGTGAAGGTGATGGTGGAGTTGGTAATAATAATAATAATAATAATAATAATAATATATTATGTTTGTATTAAAATAATAATAATAATAGTAATAGTAATATATGTGTAATAATAATAATATATGTTGTAGTATAGACCACTTCGTGGTTAGCGATGCATAGTAGTGTTGTAATTTTTAATTCCAGCTTTAGTGTGTAGTCGATGCATACTATAATAGAAAAGATTAAGTCTCAATGCTCGACGCTTTTGACCAATATGTGTATTGTGTGATTGTTGCCTAAATTATTAACTATTTTGTGATATTAATAATTGGCAAATGTTTAAAATTCAGATGGACGATGAAGTAAACCAAGAAAACTAGAATAACGATAACCATAATAACATTAGCCTGGATAATGAAAACCCGAACAACAACAATAATGGAAACCAAGTGGATAACAGTGTCATGCAACATATAGTGGCACAAGGGATAATAGATGCGATGCCATATATTATCAAAACGGTTAAGGAAGGGGAAATAATAGTAAACATGATAGCAAACGACCCTCTGAACCTGAAAACAGCGTGAACAATGGACCCGTACTTCAAGTGCCCATTCCCAAAAGAAGAAGAACCGTGTCTTACGGTTGTTCTTATAAAGAATTATGGTCTTGTAAACCAATGGAATTCTTGGGCAATGAAGGGGCCGTTGCATCTCTACGCTGGATAGAAAAGACTGAGGCAGTCTTAAGAATAAGTAAATGTGCGGAAGAGGATAGGATAATGTTTACTTCCAATCTGTTTAAGAATTCAGCACTCGAATGGTGGAACACTATCCTCCGGTCTAGGGGAAGTGATAGAACTTCCAATATGGAATAGGAGGAATTTAAAAACATGGTAGAAAGGAAATTCTGCCCTCCTAATGAAAAGGAGCAGATAGCAAACAAATTCCTAAATCTTAGGATGACTGGAGTAGATAGTAAGGGTTATACTACATTATTCTTTGAATATGCCCGAATAGTACCAATCCTTGCTTCACCTGAACCAGTATTAATCTCCAGTTACATCCGGGGATTAATTAGAGAGATTAGACATGTAGTCAAGGCAGCTAGACCTCAAACCATAGAAGAAGCAGTGGAACTAGCCAACACCTTGACAGATGAGTTAGTTCGTACACGAGAAGAGGATCAAAGGAGGAACCTGTAACCACCCTGGTTTTCACACTTGCATTTGTTTTGACTTGCATGGTAACAAATACCGTATTTGGAATGAAACTTATTTGAACATACTTGCTTTGTGCTTATACATGCTTATACAAACACAAACACATGAAACAATTGCAAATTTGTTGAGTTTTATGCTATTAAACAAGACTACATAAACTATAAGGGCCTATAATGACATTTTGTGAAACTACAATTTGAGGGACCTAATTTACATTCCTTGAAACTTGCTTGAAAACGTTGATTTTAAGTCCGAGGACTAAAACCGTCATTTTTAGAAAGTACAAAAGTCCGGGGACTAAAAAGTCATTTTTGAAATCTTGTAAGTTCAGGTTAAAAATGTAAATATTGAAAACTCAAAAGTTTAGGGTCCTAATTGTCATTTTTAAAACTTATATTTCAAATAAAATAAAGATATTTATTTTTGAAATAAAAGTATAGGGACCATTTAGTCATTTATTTAAACTTGAACTCCAGGGACCAATTTAGACAATTTGAAACTATTTTTAACAATAAACTCTAACCGGGTTAACTATTTTGGAAAGGATTCTTATTTAAGAACTTAACCTAGTTAATTATGTAACGGTACTATTACAGGGACTATTTATGTAATTATAGAACCACAGGGACCAAAATGAAAATTTACATTTAATATGTTTAAAAAGGTTTTTTTTAGAAAACCTTATAAGAACCGGCCACAACAAGGATTCGAACCCGCGCACACCCGCAAACAAAACACGTGCATAACCGGTTGGACTACCAGCTTCGTTGTGTAATTTGTTGAATGTTATTTTAAATATGTAGGCTCTATAAACAGATCTGATTGTTAACACAGATCTGTAACTTACGGGTTTTCAAACAAATCCACCAAAAATCGACCCATTCCCACTCATTATTGTTTATGCGATCTGAAAACTCTAACCCCATGCTTCCAACTCATCGCCAACCCGATTATTCACTTTAATTCGACATAATATCGTGCTAACCGACTATCGATCGGACTTTTATAAAAAAATAATAACCGGATCAATCCCACTAAAATTGTCGAATTTGAGATCGAATTAGACCCCTATTTAAGTCCCTTAGACTCCCATGAACATCCTACACCTTTCACATATCTCAAACACATCGAAATACGTCGTCTGTTCACTTCTGCAACTTCGCCGGAAGTTACGTCGCCGGAACTAGCCGTTTTGGCAATCCACACGTTACCGGTTAGTTCAAATTTCGTCCATTAGCTTGTAATTTCATACACAATGATACCATAGTTCGAATTTAGTCAGAAACATAGGTATCCCGTAGAATTTAGAGTGTTGACTTTCGTTGACTGGTTTGGGGAGGAAGACGATGAACAGTGATGATTGTTTATTTATTTTCTTTTTTTTTATTTAACAGTTTTGCTCTTTAATTCATAATAAATCGGTTATAGCTAATTAAAGTCTGAAATTTTGAGCATAAATTCTTTAAACCCTGTTGCATTTATTAAAAATATAAAATTTGTCAAAATGTTTATTGTTATGGGTGAAATTCTGAGCCCATATCCTGGAGAATATCTTGATCTATATCTTATTTATGTAGTATCTGTTTACATCCGGGATGCTGGTTCAGGATATTGGTAACATCCTGAACGGTATCCTCGGGATTACTAATGGATTATGTGCAGGTACGTGTGTTAGAAGCCAGCAACGTTCACAAAGACTTATTCCGCGGAAGACTCGGTCCAGGCCGTTTAAAGAAAGACGTTGAAACCTTATTACTCGGTCTACAACGTTCGTGGTGGAATATTCGGAGCATCCCATATTTATAGGAATATTTGTTTGTATTTCGTTACTATAAATAGGAGGAACACCAGATCAAATAGGACACAACAATTTCACGGCAATCACACTCACTACACTCTAACACTTGTTCTCTCGCAATCTGTACTCTCACACGAATTCATTGTAACACTTAGCGATCTGGTTGATATCCTGCACTGTATCCTGAAGTTTAAAGCAATA
This sequence comes from Helianthus tuberosus, assembly GCA_030545235.1. NCBI lineage: Eukaryota > Viridiplantae > Streptophyta > Magnoliopsida > Asterales > Asteraceae > Helianthus > Helianthus tuberosus. Next base: position 5,694,195 of record CM060381.1, on the reverse strand, counting down.
AGAAGAACAAGGCAGCTGCGATTGTCAGCTCCCGAGGTTTTATGCCGGCGATCTAGATTGATCAAGGGCTTTCCTCGTACATCTCGTGTCATTTTCTTTACTTTTTGCTCATTGTTTGCTCATTGTTTGATCATTGATACAGCTCAATATCCTGAGCCGTATCCTGAAACTGTTTTTGCAAGTAATTTAATTAACATATTTTCGACACTTGTTTCTAGCACACTACCTCACTTAACTAATTTGATCACTAAATTGCTTCGGTAATTTTTGACCAAAACAATTTGGCGCCCACCGTGGGGCAAGTGGTGCTCTCTTTACTAAAATTTTTTGCTAAATCGCTAATCGGTTTTTTATTTTCAAAACTCTTTGCCACATTGTCCATAATGGCCTCAAGATCAAACATGAGTTCCTCTACTGTGTCTGCTACGACTTCTGCTACTACAGGTTCGGTGCTTCCACCACCTCCTCCAAGAATGCTAGCCTCTACACGACCTCAGGATATTATCCCTACCCGCAGTGTTCAGGAATCTGCCCCTGTTTTAGCATCTAATGACGAAATTTTAACCTTATTTGGAAGTGTGCAGGAACAAATGAGGCAGCAGCAGGAAACGAACCAAATGCTTTTAAGGGAAATACAACTCCTGAAGTCTGGCTCGAGCAGATCTGCTGAGGATATTGTCACTCCATTGCAACCCAGAACTTTGAACTTCAGTTCAGCTGTGTATACTGAGGATAACAGGGGGAATATTGTGCCCAGCCTTCCTCAGAGTCATACCCCTGAAATACCCTCCTCGGTCAGGATATCGACCATAAGGAGCTCAGGATATGCTTCAGGATATGGGCAAAATCCTCCAACGGGTAATGTGTCAAATAATAATAATGCTCATACTACTAACAATAGTGGATCCTTGCAGGATACAGGTGTAACATCAGCACTTACTAGGGAACTTCAGAAGTTGAAGGACATGATATCAAGTGTACCCGGGGTGGTCCAGCCGATCCCGGAAGTGTCTCAAGACAGCCACAAGATATCTCGTTTTGCATATCCTATCTGTGATGCTGAGATTTCAAAGAGGTTCCAAACCCCCAACATGAAGCTTTACGATGGAACGACGGATCCTGAGGAGCATATTGCTCAGTATAGGGAAAGAATGGAGATTAACCCTATCCCTCCGGATCTCAAGGAAGCATGCTTGTGCAAGGGTTTTGGTTCAACCTTGACAGGATCAGCTTTGAAATGGCTCTTGAATGTTCCTCCACATTCGATTACATCTTTTGCCCACTTAGTAAATTTATTTAATAGTCAGTTTTCTTGTAGTAGAAGCTTTGAAAAATTAACAAGTGATCTCTACAGGATAACACAAGGGCCTCAGGAATCCCTTAGGGATTATGTGAACAAGTTCAGCCGGGAATCACTAGACATTCCTCATCTTGATGTTGCAACAGCTGTGCAAGCTTTCAAGATGGGGCTGCAAAAGGATTCTCAATTTTATCAATACCTTGTAATGAACCCATGCAGGAACCTGGATGAAGCTCGGAACAGGGCCCTAAGATACATTCGGTTGGAAGACGACAGAAAGATGCAAGAAAGGATGAACTCATCCAACACTTATGAGTCAACTAACAGGAAGTCGGAATCCTCATTCAAGTCGTATCGGCCTAAGCCATATGGCAGAAATGAGAACAAGAGAGTGAATGCTGTCGAAGATGAGGATCCTGAAGAGTATCCTGAATTATCTGAATATTGCTTTTCTGTTAATATTCCTGAATTGATGTATGCCATGTAGGGTCTAGGGGACAAGGCAAGATGGCCTCGAAAGAATCAACAAAAAGCAGATTGGAAAGACAAATCAAAATGGTGTGCTTTCCACGAAGATTTCGGACATATGACTGAGGATTGCATCGCATTGAGAAAAGAAATAAGCTATCTTCTAAGCAAGGGATATTTGAAAGATCTCTTAGGAAGGAAGAAGAATAAGGGTCAGGATACTGAGAAGGATCCTGAGCGAGCAGCATCACCTCCCGCGGATGCCAAGATAATCAACTTTATTTCAGGAGGATCCGACATTTGTGGAACTTCGTATTCGGCAGCAAAGAGACATGCAAAGGAAGCTAAGGCCGAAAGGGGAGACAAACCTGTCAGGATGACTACACTTACAACTGACAAAGTGATCACATTTGATGCTGATGACAGGGATACTGTCCAGGATCCTCACCATGATGCTCTGGTAATAACGTTATATGTGGCTAACCATTTTGTACGCAGGATATTGGTTGATAATGGCAGCTCCGTCAACATAATCCAACTAGAGACGCTTAAAAGGATGAATGTATCTCCAATGGATATCACTTCAAAGTCTACCGTGCTTGTTGGGTTCAGTGGAGAGGCCAGAAACACAGTGGGAGAGATAAAGTTGCCGGTGTACGTTGAAGGAGTCAACTCGATACAACGTTTCTGTGTGATGGACTCTCTATCCTGCTATAACATTATACTGGGAAGACCATGGATTCACGATATGAAGGCCGTGCCATCAACATATCACCAATGCATCAAGATACCTACTCCTTGGGGAGTTGTTAAGGTTGATAGCGACCAGCAGGAGGCGAAGGAATGCTACTCATCCTCGATGAAATCCTCAACCAAACCTAGTGCAGCATAGCAATTAAAGACGCGGGCCCAGGATATCGTGGAGGATCCGGAGCAGAATGTGAAGAAAATTATTCTAGACCAGGATAATCCCGATATTTCGGTGCTCGTGGGAAGCAATATCCCTCAGGATATTGAAGAGCAGTTAATTAACTTTTTAAAATGCAGGATGTCGACGTTTGCATGGAAGCATGAGGATATGACAGGCATATCCAAAGATATTATCACTCACAAGCTTGGAATTGATAAATCATTCAAGCCCGTGCAACAAAAAAGAAGGAAGTTTGCTCCTGAATGCAATACAATTATTCAAGAAGAAGTTGAAATATTGTTGAAGTCCAAGATGATTAGAGAAGTCAAGTTCCCAAGGTGGCTAGCAAACGTGGTTGTGGTTCAGAAGAAAAACGGGAAATGGAGAGTCTGTGTAGATTACACAGACTTGAACAAAGCTTGTCCTAAAGACCCATTTCCTCTTCCCCATATTGATGCAATGGTAGATGCCACTGCTGGGCATGAAATGCTGACTTTCATGGATGCATCCTCAGGATTTCAACAGATCCAAATGGAGCCTTCTGACCAGGAGGATACTGCCTTCATGACACCAACAGGTATTTATTGTTATACAGCTATGCCTTTTGGTTTGAAAAATGCAGGTGGAACATACCAAAGATTGGTAAACATGATGTTCAAAGACAAACTGGGGGACACCATGGAGGTGTATATTGACGATATGGTGGTAAAGTCAAAGAAAGCTCAGGATCACCTCCAGGATATTAAAGGAGCATTTGATATCCTGGATCAGTATAATATGAAGCTGAATCCTGCTAAGTGCCATTTTGGAGTAGGAGCAGGAAAATTCCTAGGATATATGGTGACCAAAAGAGGAATAGAAGCAAGCCCGGAGCAGATTAAAGCCATCTTGGATATTAAATCACCCTCAAATATGAAGGATGTTCAACGACTAACAGGGCGGGTGGCAGCATTGAATAGATTTATCTCAAGATCTTCAGAAAAATGCAAGGATTTTTATGATATCCTGAAGAAGAATAAAAAATTCGAGTGGGGTGAGAAGCATGAAACAGCCCTACAGGATTTAAAACGATATCTCTCAACCGCACCTCTACTGATGAAACCTGAAAATGGTGAACCACTATCCCTGTACCTTGCTGTATCAGGGAATGCTGTAAGTGTCGTTCTTATAAAAGACCATGAAGGTCAGCAATATCCTGTTTATTATGTTAGTAAAAGTTTGTTAGATGCTGAAACTAGGTACTCTCATTTAGAAAAATTAATACTAGCATTAGTTATGGCATCGACAAAACTTAGACACTACTTTGAAACACATAGGATACACGTAAAGACAAACTATCCTGTCAAAAATGTGCTTAGAAAGCCGGAAATGTCAGGCAGGATGGCCAAGTGGTCAGTAAAGTTAAGTGCCTATGATTTAGTGTATGAACCTAGGAATGCCATAAAGTCTCAGGCTTTAGCTGACTTTGTGGCTGATTTTAGTAGTGACATTCAGCATGAGGTAGACCTAGAAGTTCAACAGCTAGGAGAATCCTCAGGATCCTGGACATTATATACTGATGGTGCATCTAATATAAGAGGAGTAGGATTAGGAATACTACTAAAATCGCCACAGGGGGACATATTACCCCAGGCTATTAGGTGTGAATTTCCTGCTACCAATAATGAAGCAGAATATGAGGCTTTAATTGCAGGATTAGAATTGGCCAAGAGCATGAATATAAAAAATTTACAAGTATATGTTGATTCTTTGTTAATTACTAACCATTTTAATGGATCCTATGCAGTTAAGGGTGAGAAGTTAATAGAATACCTTGATATTCTCAAAAAATTAGCAGGATATTTCGATGTTTTTACACTTGAACAGGTACCAAGGGAGGATAATGCTGAAGCGGATGCCTTAGCAAATTTGGGATCATCAATCAGGATACCTGAAGGGACCCGAATACCAATATTACATATCTTGTATCCTGCGACGAATCCTCAGGATGAGGAAGTAGCGGGCATCCAGGATCCTGAAGCAGAATATCCTGAAGAGGATCCTAAATCCTGGACGGCTCCAATCATAAAATATCTTAAGGAAGGACACATCCCCGGAAATCAAAATCCTAAGGCATTTAGGATGAAGGTATCACGATTCACTATTATAAATAATATTTTATATAAGAAATATCTTGCAGGACCATATTTGAGGTGCTTGGAGGATACTGAGGCCAAAGAAGTACTTCAGGATATACATGAAGGGGATTGGGGTAATCACACCGGGGGCAGATCGTTGTTCTCGAAAGTATTAAGGACAGGATATTATTGGCCAACGATGAGGAAAGATGCTGCAGAATATGCTCGAAGATGTGATGCATGTCAAAGACATAGTAACATACTACATCAACCAGCTGAACCGTTATATCCTGTAGTTTCCCCTTGGCCATTCATGAAGTGGGGGATGGATATAGTAGGGAAGTTACCAAAAGCTCCGGGAGGAAAAGTTTTTATGTTGGCTATGACAGATTATTTCTCCAAGTGGGTTGAGGCTGAAGCATTTGTCCAAGTTAGAGACCAAGAAGTAGTATCCTTCATAAAGAGGAATATCCTGACTAGGTTTGGAGTGCCAGCAGAGATCATTTGTGATAATGGGTCTCAGTTTATAAGCAAAAGGACTACCGACTTTTGCAAGAGTTAGGGAATCAAAATGATCACATCTACCCCAGTACATCCTCAAGCGAATGGACAAGCTGAATCTTCAAACAAGATAATAGTCAATAACTTAAAGAAGAGACTTGGAGCCAAAAAAGGAAGATGGGCAGATGAGTTACCCTTTGTTTTGTGGGCTGATAGAATGACGGTAAAGAATGCAACCGGCCAAACCATGTTTTCCTTGGTATTCGGAGCGGAGGCGATGATTCCAATAGAAATGACGATACCTACTGCAAGATCTATGCTGCAGGATCCTGAACAAAATCCTGAAGTCTTATGTCAGGATTTGGATACTATAGACGAAAAAAGAGATGCAGCAAGGCTAAGGATAGCAACATATCAGCAAAGAATATCCAGAGCATATAACAAGAACATAAGGACCAGAAGATTTCGAGTTGGTGATTGGGTGCTAAGAAAGGCTTTTCAAAACACCACTAATCCTGCCGATGGTAAGCTAGCTCCGAAATGGGAAGGACCTTATGAAGTCGAGTCCGAAGCAGGGAAAGGAGCATATCGACTCAGAAATATGGAAGGGGATATGCTACCAAGATCCTGGAATGCAGTGCATTTGAAGCTTTATCTCAAGTAAGAGTAGAATTTATTTTCTATTTCGAAATGGTATGTATTCTATTTTTAAATATATTTTTATTTATTGTCTTGAACCCACTACTGACTTAAGCATCGGAGGGGTGTTAGCCAAGCTAACACCCACCTTAGTTTACAATTGTTTTGCAGAATATCTTTCAGGATATAGCTCCAGGATATATACTCAGGATAAGTCGAAAGATTAGAGGATTGGCCCCCTCTCTCACGTTTAAGGGATCCTGGTCCCTTCAAAGGTTTAAAGGTATTCACCTTTCTTTCGAATTGGGTTTAAACACCTCGCCTGGAGCGCAAGTTATCCAGGTATAGTTCAAGGTAGCGGGACCAGTTCATGTAAAAGTGGCTGACAATTTCGTTACTATTGGCTATATCCTGGATCCTAAAGGTATATGAGGATTGATCACCCTCTCTCACGAAAGAGTATTTTCATACTCTCAAAGGTTTAAAGGTTTTCACCTTTCTAAGAATTGGAGTTTATACACTCTCGCCTGTAGCGCATGAAATTTAGGGTTTATCCCCAGATATCAGGGTTTATCCCCAGGATATTAAGGGTTTATCCCAAGTATGCTAAGGATTCATTTCAGGATATCATAGGTTTTGCCCTGGGGTATTCGGTGTTCATTGGAGTCAAAATATAAATACGTTGGTATTTTTGGCAAACACAGGGGACATACGTAATACTGCTCGAAGGATGGATCCAAGTTTATAAGTATGCACTGGGGACAAACTTATGATAAAGGATTGGAATTGATTCTCTAAGAATCTCTGGTATGATCTCTCCTTTTTTGTTTGGACAATTTAGGGGTTATATTTCAATATCCTTTTCAAGATATCTTTCAGGATATCTCCCAGGATACATTTATGATATGTGTTCCTAAGAATGTTCAAACCAAACAATTTTCACAAGTAAAACTTGTATGACAATAATAATTAAGTCAAAAGAGTAGTTATATTATTAACATACCAAAAGATGTGCTCTTAGTTTCACCTCAAAACAAGGCCCATCCACTAAGAGCACTAATAGTTCATAACCATATTTACCCAACAGTTGAAGGCTTCATCTCAAACCGAGACCCATCCACCTTCAACTGTTGTATTGTTCAAAAAGCATGCAGGAAATGTAAATTGTTCAGGTACGGGAAAGTAAAAGGCAGAAAAGTAAATTGTTTATGGAACTACAAACCAACATTCAAAAAGGTGGGCTCTGGCCTTGGCACGTATATCCGTCATCGCCCACCTAAATGCCCTCACACAGCGGCATCACCTCCAACCTTCTCAGACTTCTCCACTCCAGCATCCTGACCAGCATCCTGCGCAGCATCCTGACCAATGTCCATCCCAGCATCAGCTCCAGTATCCTTCTTCTCTCCAGCTTGGACCACCGCCTCTGCTGACTTAGAAGACTCACCGGCTTCAGCAGGAAGCGGCACAGCTTTGCCTCCGAGCTCCTTCAACTTAGCCACCCAGGATTCAACTGGCCAAGATGGACAAACAAGGCCCGTCTCCTTGGCCTCGTAGGCCATCTTGATGCGTGCTTGTAGCAGGGAGACGATAGCAGAGGCCTTGATTCCCTCTCGAAAGCTGATCAAGGCCTGATCATGATCCATTTGAACGCTGGCAAGTTTGACCTCAGCATCTTGGGTGACCTTCTTCAGCAGGCTTTCGTAGTGCCGGGTCTTCGCTTCGGCAATGGCACCTTGGTCAGCAACAGTGCTTTCAAGCTGTTTGATCCTGGCTTCATGGAGTGCCACAGTACCACAAGCATCATTGTACAAGTGGAGCAAATGCTGGAGGCCCTGCACATCAATTAAAGGTATAAAGTTAGAATGTATGTCGACCAGGATATCCTGTTAGGATATATGTGCAGGATATATATGCAGGATATACATGGAGAATATGCGTCAGGATATTACCTTGTTAAGGAAGGATGTCATTGGCTCTAAGGAATCAGAGAAAGTAAGTTCATCATAGGAGAACCCTTCTGAGCCTGGAGCGCTGACTTCAAGACCCTTCCTCTTTTTCGCTGCGGAAGCACGGGTTCTTGGATTGGTCTTGGGAGCTGGGAGTGGCTTGGAGCTAGTGGTAGCAGGAGTCTCCTTCTTGACTATGGATGGAGTTGGATAGCTGTCAAGTTCATCCAGGTCTAGATAGACTGGGACTTTGCTGGAATCTGCACACAGGGAGTAAATTCTAAATCCCTCTTATGAATAACAGATAAAAAACATATGTGTGCAGAATATCTTGCAGGATCCTTACCAGACATGTTGGCACTTGAAAGAGGGCTTGGAGTTGGTGGAGAAGGATTGAAACTTCTTTCTGCCTCTGGGAGAAGTCTAATGGCGTCTATTCTTTCTTGAGAATTAGCAAGATGAGGTGCAATCTTCCTAAAATCAGCTGCACAAAAGTGAAAATTTATTAGTTCAGAATATGAGACAGGATCATTCTTGAACCCTAATTCCTACCCTTTCTTAACCATCTCATCGGATAATCCGTTCCACCGGGGATTGAATCCCTTTTTACAAAGAAAAACTTGGATTGCCAACCATCCTCGTTTTTGGTGGCACGAAGTATCAATGGGGGACCGGAACTAGAGTAAAATAGAAACCTAGATGAGCCGTGGCATCTAAGCTTGTAGGCTAAAGGGAGATCATGGACAGAAAGGTCAGGTATGTGGTTTCTCTTGATTTGGTCCAGAACAGATAAAACACGCCAAAGCATTGGCATAGTTTGGCTGAAAGAAATTTTAGTAATGTTAAAAAACTCGGTAATAAAGTCCGGAAAGGGAAATCGTAGCCCTAAGGTGAAGGGGAAAGCATTGAAACAAATCCACTCGGTGGAAACCATATCTGACCGGATTTCTCTGTCGAAGGGTCGGAATATGGTTCCATCCGGAAAGATACCAGAAGATTTCAAAGCCGACAGATGAGCACTATCAAAGGTGCATGTTTCATTCTCCGGTTCTTGGAGAAGATTCTGTTGGATGAATGTGGGAGCCGAGTCGCCTGAACTGGACCTCGTTTGCGTAGGCATTTGGTCGCCTGAATTCTTGCCGGAGTAAAATGAAAGATGGTTATGAAGATGAGAGAGAGAATGTTACCTTTTTCTTGTCGATTGAGGGTAAAAAAGAAGATGAGGATGAGAAGATATAGGGTATGATGAGTAAATATAGGCCGGGTGGTTGAAAGTTGTCACATCAGAAGTCTTATCTCTTAATTGCCTTGGCCACTGTGAAAAAATGTAACCGTTATGATATCAAACGGTAACATTTTTGGGGACAATTGTTATGGGTGAAATTCTGAGCCCATATCCTGGAGAATATCTTGATCTATATCTTATTTATGTAGTATCTGTTTACATCCGGGATGCTGGTTCAGGATATTGGTAACATCCTGAACGGTATCCTCGGGATTACTAATGGATTATGTGCAGGTACGTGTGTTAGAAGCCAGCAACGTTCACAAAGACTTATTCCGCGGAAGACTCGGTCCAGGCCGTTTAAAGAAAGACGTTGAAACCTTATTACTCGGTCTACAACGTTCGTGGTGGAATATTCGGAGCATCCCATATTTATAGGAATATTTGTTTGTATTTCGTTACTATAAATAGGAGGAACACCAGATCAAATAGGACACAACAATTTCACGGCAATCACACTCACTACACTCTAACACTTGTTCTCTCGCAATCTGTACTCTCACACGAATTCATTGTAACACTTAGCGATCTGGTTGATATCCTGCACTGTATCCTGAAGTTTAAAGCAATAAGAAGAACAAGGCAGCTGCGATTGTCAGCTCCCGAGGTTTTATGCCGGCGATCTAGATTGATCAAGGGCTTTACTCGTACATCTCGTGTCATTTTCTTTACTTTTTGCTCATTGTTTGCTCATTGTTTGATCATTGATACAGCTCAATATCCTGAGCCGTATCCTGAAACTGTTTTTGCAAGTAATTTAATTAACATATTTTCGACACTTGTTTCTAGCACACTACCTCACTTAACTAATTTGATCACTAAATTGCTTCGGTAATTTTTGACCAAAACATTTATAAAACTATTTTTATAAATTAAAACAATGTCAACCTTTCAAAATTTATAATAATTCAATTTTATTGAGTTAATTATTGAAAATTTCATGGTAATTATTTCAAGTGGTTATCTTTCTAAAAATAATATTGCTATTAATATTTCATATAATTTTGATAGTTTTATGAAATAAACAGTATTTACACTTTAAAAGCATAGTTTAATTTTATATATTTAAATTATATAACTATGTAATTTGTGTCCAAAATTATTTTTATGATGTTACATGTTTTGTTTTGAATTTATATAAATTAGGTTACTGTTTGGTTATTTACATATTATTTTACATAATTAAATAAGGTAAATCAGTTAATTAAACTTAACAGTTTTAATTATATAATTATACAAATTCTGCCCAAAAATATTTTTATAACAAAGTACACATTTTTCTGAGTTTATAAATTTCAGAAACTGATTTGTTATTTACATATTATTTTTAATAACTAAAACCATATAAACTTTTATTATTGTTTAACTATTTTAATTCCATTCATTTATATAAAAATATTCAAAGGCTCTAATAATGACTGTAAATCAGTAATATTACATGTTAAAAATGTTATTTTATAATTTTTCTGATTTAATTATTTAGATAATTATTTAGTTAATTATCATGTTATTTCATTTTTAAACTATATATAATTGTTTATTTTTAATATATATATTCTGCCATGATTATTATTTTAAATAAGATATATACATGTTCAATAATTAAAAATGTTATTTTAATTATTCAGATTTACTATAATTATTTTGATAATTAATTATATAATTATCACAATATTTCTTTTAAACAAAATATCATTCATTTAACAAATAATATATATTTTAAATCATCTAAATTAATTTATAATTTTTATAAATTAATTATATCACTTGTACAATATTTTGCCAATAATCATTATATTTAATTATGTTATTTAATTATACTAATTAATTATATTTGATTTATTATTACAAATGTTTATATTAAAACAATTGTATATCTTTGCAGTTTTATCATTTATGTTAAATTAATATTTTTCATAAATAATTCATTTACATCATATTCATTTTCCGAGTCCTCTTGTTAGGTTATCCAAACCACATATTTACCATTTAAACAAAACACTACCGAATCCTATAGATTTAGGATTTCCAATTATCCAATTTAACATTATTGTTGATACATATTTCATATTGTTGCATGTTCAATCAATTAGAGTGACGTGGAATCTTATTCCCAAGAACTCTCACACTTTGCATATTTGTTTGGACTTAACCGAAATCAAGGTGAGTTCATAGTCCCTTTTTACATTATTTTTTGGACGATACATATGTTACAATGTGATATAATTCTATTTTGGCACTTTTCCTAGATCATAATAGATCACCTGAAACATGTTTGAAAAAGGTTTTGTCAGCGGGAAATACTGAGTGAATCATTCTATTTTGCATAATGATGCATAGTTATCAATTACAGCATAAGAGCGATTACAATGGCTTCTATCTTATTTTTATCTGGCATTCTGTCACAATGGTGACATGTCACAATGGTGACGATGGTCATACCACTATTTAGATCAATGAACCTAAATAGTGATGATTATCCCTGTAGGTCAATGAACCTAACAGTGATTGTCCCGAGTAGGTCAATGAACCTAACTGGGAGAAAATTAGTAATGTGCACAATACCCCACTAACCAGTAATTCAAGATATCCACGACTTAGTCCCTGTAATTATAACCTTGAAAAATAATTTGAGGTATTGTAAAATAATTTGATAAAAAGAGAATGACTCACAAACTGTGAGAAAAGGAGAATGACTCACATTGCAGATTTATACGGGCAGAGCCTAGCCTACTGATTAGCCTTTTATCCTAATTTCAATAACAAGCACACAATTTGGGGTTAGTAATCAATCCAGCATTTACGATAACTCACGAGATCAAATTCTCACAACGAACGACAAAGTGCAATACTTCATCCATCGAATTAACGATGATCCGTCGAATTAACAACGAACGACAAAGTATAATACTTTATCCATCGAATTAACGATGATCCATCAAATTAATGACGAACGATAAAGTATAACCCTAATGTCGGCGGCACTTAAACATTCATTGGATATATTGATCGATCGGACAATGAATCGTAGCAGCGATTGTGCTAATACCCTGATTGCGGCATCAATTAGGGACCTGTGTGTGTTAATTGAAGTATACAGAGCATAACTCCGTGTAGAATTGGAATTTCTTCGTCGTTTCAACTCCCAGAATCAAGTCCCAAACTCCTGTATTTATAGCCGAATTTTGTCCCTTAGGCGGCCCGCGTGAGATCTAAGCTAACTTGAGGCGGCCCGCGTAAGAACTATTTTTTAGCATAGGGTTGCCACGTGTGGGACTAGCTCAGCTGAGTCGACGGTTTTCGTAAATTCCTTTCTGCCTACGTTTTAAGTGGATAATCGTAACTAGGAAATACCCCCCTGAGTTTTAGGGGCCCTGATCCTGATTCTGAAAATTATGAAAATTTTAGGGTTTGTTCAGAATCACTTGGGTGTCTCAATTAGGGTTTCCTATTGGTCAAATTAATTTAATAATTATGACTTTTGATGAGAGTTGTTACATTCTCCCCAACTTAATAAAAATCTCGTCCTCGAGATTTACTGGAATAATTGATACATTCTCTTCCTTTTGGATTCCAGTTCCCAAGTATATTAGGATCCTGTCTTTGAATCCTACTTTACTTAAACTAACATTATTTGTTTACCTTTATATCTTGGAAAGGTACTACCAAAGATTCATCTTATAGACATTTCTTGAGATTAGATATATGAAATATATCATGTATTCCAACTAACCTTCCTGGTAGTTGTAAACTATAAGTAACTGTTCCAATACGTTGAATTACTGGAAATGATCCTAAGTACTTTAGTCTTAGCTTTCCTTTCTTACCGAATCTAACAATTCCTTTCCAAGGAGATACTTCTAATTATATTTTGTCTCCAACTCGAACTCCAACGGCTTTTATCTATTATCTGCATAATCCTTATGACTATCTCTTGCCGTTTTTAGCTTTTCCTTTGTGATACTAAATATCACAGTCATACGTTGAATTACTGGAAATGATCCTAAGTACTTTAGTCTTAGCTTTCCTTTCTTACCGAATCTAACAATTCCTTTCCAAGGAGATACTTCTAATTATATTTTGTCTCCAACTCGAACTCCAACGGCTTTTATCTATTATCTGCATAATCCTTATGACTATCTCTTGCCGTTTTTAGCTTTTCCTTTGTGATACTAAATATCACAGTCGTAGTTACTTAGGATTTTCATTTGCCTCAAATTCTTTTTGTCCAAAAAAATATATATATCTTAAATTCTTATAATCCATATAGATAGTACCCTTACTTCTATACAGATAATGTCTCCAAATCTTAAGGCAAAAATTATGGTTCCTAATTCTAACTCATGAGTGGTATAGTTCCTTCGTACCTTCTTCAATTGTCTTGATGCATATGCAATTACCTTTTTGCATTGCACTAACACATATCCAAATCCTAGCTTTGAAACTTCACCATATACTTTAAAATCTTCTGTTCCTTCTGGTAAGGCTAGGATTTATGTTTTAATATCCTAAAAGCTTCTTCTTGTTTAGATCTCTAATCAAACTTAACTGTTTTACAGGTTAACTTAGTTAATGGTATAGCTATTTTGAAAATTCCTTAATAAACTGTCTATAATACTAAACCTACAAAATTCCTAATTTCCATTGCGGTTTGCAGAATCTTCCACTTGATAATTACTGTTATCTTAGCAAAATCTACGTGAATACCTTCATGATTCACCATATGACCTAAAATTACACTTCTAGCAGCCAAAATTCATTCTTCGAAAATTTGGCGTAAAGCTTTTCTTTTCTTAACAAAATTAAGAGTGCATGCAATTGCTGACAATATTCTTCCTGATTTTTTTTTTTGGAATAAATAAGTATATCGTCATTTTGAAGACAATTACCAATTTATCCAAATATGGTTTACAGACCCTATTTATCATGTCCATGAATGCTGCAGATGCATTCTTTAATTCGAAGGGCAGGACTGTAAACTAGTATTGACCATACCTAGTTCTGAAAATAGTCTTAGGTACATCTTCCTCTGATACTTTTAATTGATAATATCCGGAACATAAGTTGATCTTAGAAAACTATCTATCTTCCTGGAATTGATCGAATAGATCATTAATTCTAAGTAATAGGTATCGATTCTTAATTATAACCTTATTCAATTCTCTATAATCAATACACATTCTTATTGAATCATCCTTTTTCTTATCAACCAATACTGTGCTAACTGATAAGGTTCCCTGGCTTATTGGTAAAATTCCTGGAATTGATAAATCCTAAATTCTATCTTCATATCTGGTGGTAATCCAGGTAAATCTTCTGGAAATACATCTGGTTATTCTGAAACTACAGAAATTTCCTTAAATTCTGTATCTTTAGTATTAATGATTACTAAAATCATATATACTATTCCTTGCTTTCGTTCATAATTAGCAATTTCCATTACTGATATGAACTTCATAGGCTTACATGGTTTATCTCCTGTAATCATAATTACTTCTCTGGTGGTTGATTGAATTTCTAAGAAATTCTGATCACAGATAATGATCATAACATCGAATTCAATTAATTTCATAGATAATAGGATTGTAGAAAACTTATAACTTATTTCTATGTTCTGCATAACCTTATTTATTTTAACTGAATTCCCATCTGTCGTTTCTAATATAGAAATTTATCTAATGCTGGTTAACGGTAAGTTAAGAGTTTGGCAGAGTAAAGTATTTATAAAACTTTGGTTTGCACCAGAGTCAAATAATACTTTTATGTAAACGTTGTAAGCTAAGAACATACCGGCTATCACATCTGGAATCATCTCGGCTTCATGAGTAGTCAGCTGAAAGGCTAACGCATTCCTTTTTGCTCCTTCTGCTGGTTTGGCTTGATTGTCAAATGGTTTATTCAGTTTTGGACAATCTGGCCTAAGATGTCCAGTTTCTCTACAGTTGTAGCAAACTGAAAATTTCTTCCTCCTACAGTCTTCTTCTTGATGCCCTGGAATCTTGCAAAAATTGCAATATCCTTTGCATCTTCCAAAATGCTTCCTTTTGCAAAAATTGCAAAATGGACTAGTAGAAGATTGCCCATTCCTTCCTTTCTTGAAATTGTTATGGTTACCCGAACTGAATTCTTGGGTAATCTTTTGGGCTACTTCCTTCCTTCTATTTTCTTCTCTTGTCCGTACTAGCTCGTCAGTCAAAGTATTGGCTAATTCTACTGCATCATCAATCGTATGAGGTTTCGCAGCCTTGACGATATTATGGATTTCGGAAATCAATCCCCAAATATAACGAGAAATAAGTACCGGCTCTGGCGAAGCCAGGGTTGGTACCACTCGAGCATATTCGAAGAATGTCATAGTATATCCTCGACAATCTACATCCACCATCCGATGGGTTAGAAACTTATTTGTCATTTGTTCCTTTTCATACTCGGGACAGAATTTTCTTTCTACAAGACTCTTAAATTCTTCCCAGTTCATAGCATACGCCATCCTTCTTCCTTTTGCTTGTAACACCATATTCCACCATTCTAGCGCTACTTCTTTGAAAAGGTTTGATGCGTACATGACCTGATCATCCTGAGCACATTTACTTATGGCAATTACTGCCTCGGTTTTCTCTAACCAACGCAGTGCCGCAGTCGCTCCTTCATTGCCTGCAAACTCAGTGGGTTTACAAGCAAGAAATTCTTTATAAGTGCAACCAGGCGTTGCAACTTTCCTTTTCTTAGGGAGCGGAGCTTGCCGTGGTTCATTATCATGATTAACATGATTACCGCCTCCATTTACGCTATTACTGAAATTATCTTCAGAAATGCGTTTACTAGGAACAACTTGTTGCGGTTCGATTGGATTTTTAACAGCAGCAATGATTGCTGGAATAGCATTGGCTATCCCTTGAGCAACTATTCCTGGAATAGCGTTGGCTATCCCTTGAGCAACGATATTTTCTATATCTTGCCTAGTCACATATTGGTCCCCCGGTTGTTGCTCAGATTGATTACCCTCATTAACTGGTTCATTATTAGCGTTTTCCATCTGATATCTAATTTATAGATAAATAATTAGTATAAAGGAAATAATCCAATGTCACAATTTAATTGCACATAATCACGTAAACGAATATACAAACGGAATTTGTAACTTTCTAAAATTTCATTTGTTGTAAAGATTATATCATGCTTCTTATATACACCCGTTTTATTATTTATTTTACACATACTGATTTTACTATTACTATTACACAATCACAGTTTCATAATCCCCTATCCTTTATCAGGTGATGTTCTAGTAACGGCGTTCCTTCTTATCGTATTTCCAGGAGATCTGTCCCAAAATCTCTTGGATCCTATTCCCAGCATCCATTTTGTCAAAATGATTGAGTTCAGTCCTATTCTTGTTACTTATTGGTAAATTTGGTAAAGGTTCTGGATTGTACTTAGGAAAAAAAACTATAGGGATGGTTTTGTAACAGTATTTCATTATTCAACCATTCGTCTATATTCCAGTGATTCGAAGAGTTTGGAATAGATGGTTCTAAGTTCATAAAATTATTTTCATTAACAGGCTCAATAGTATCATCGGTTGCCATTATAAAATCTAGCTCTTCCTAAGATGGTAATCCCTCCATTTGCCTAGAACTTTCCCCAATTTCCATTTTCTTAGGCTTAGGTTTTTCAAGAGGTAAAGCATTGAATTCTATAGGTCCTTCTATATCTGGTATTTACTTATTGAAATCTCTGGAAACTTCTATTCTTACTGGATAGAGATTTAAATTCTGAAGGGCTTCCGACAAATCACTCATGCTATTTAACAAAATACACATAATTACTAAGTCATAACAAAATTTTATAGAACAACTTTGTTAAATAGTATTTCATACTACCAAAACAACTAAAAATTAAAACATACTAGGTTTTATTTGTAATTTATTTATAAATTTTCTTGACTGTAAAAAATACTAAACTTTAAATCAGAATATTTAAAGATTTATATTTACTATTACAGTAGTTAACATATAAAAATCTATATACTAAATAAGTATGATGACTTAATTTATATATATTAACTAGTCATTATCATGGTGGATATTGGTTAGTGCTGCCTTGTTTAAGCATAGGTGATCAGTCCATGCCTAATTAAGGCTAGGCTATCCAATATCTGCCTTTGATAATAACCCTAGTATTTAAAAATAATCTTAATACTACTACTATTAATATATTATTATTAATAATAAAATTATTAATAATAAATAACTAAACAATAATTTTAAATAAGAGTATACCTCAAACATAAAAATATAATTTCTTTACCACAATATAGTAATACTATATTTATAAATTAGGTAATTCCATATATAATTAAGTAAATTTATATATAATGTTTTTCGATTAACGATGATAGAGCAATAAATATTACAATATTGTTAACATATAAAAATCTGCCCATACTATTCAAAATTAGTCAGATAATAAACATATAATCACAAAATAGCAATTAATAAAAATTATTAAGTATTTTCTAAATACTTAATTGGCTTAAATCAGTGGCTCGATAAGTGGCTCTGATACCACCTTTTTCTGTCACGGCCCCCGACCCGGTTTGACCCGTTTCAGGAGCCGCGGGACAGAAATACTGCGGTATTGATTTAATTGAGTTTGACAGCGGAAGTTTTCATCAGGATCTTTTAAAATGTAAATATTTCCCGATTATTTTATTTCACAACGCGGGATAAAACCCGGTAATTTACAATCTTGAGATTTCACGAAGAAATCCTTTATTTTACAAAACATGTTTCTTTATATATTATACTGAGCCACTTCTTTGAGCTTGTAGTGCTATATGGCACTTTTCCTAGATCATAATAGATCACCTGAAACATGTTTGAAAAAGGTTTTGTCAGCGGGAAATACTGAGTGAATCATTCTATTTTGCATAATGATGCATAGTTATCAATTACAGCATAAGAGCGATTACAATGGCTTCTATCTTATTTTTATCTGGCATTCTGTCACAATGGTGACATGTCACAATGGTGACGATGGTCATACCACTATTTAGATCAATGAACCTAAATAGTGATGATTATCCCTGTAGGTCAATGAACCTAACAATGATTGTCCCGAGTAGGTCAATGAACCTAACTGGGAGAAAATTAGTAATGTGCACAATACCCCACTAACCAGTAATTCAAGATATCCACGACTTAGTCCCTGTAATTATAACCTTGAAAAATAATTTGAGGTATTGTAAAATAATTTGATAAAAAGAGAATGACTCACAAACTGTGAGAAAAGGAGAATGACTCACATTGCAGATTTATACGGGCAGAGCCTAGCCTACTGATTAGCCTTTTATCCTAATTTCAATAACAAGCACACAATTTGGGGTTAGTAATCAATCCAGCATTTACGATAACTCACGAGATCAAATTCTCACAACGAACGACAAAGTGCAATACTTCATCCATCGAATTAACGATGATCCGTCGAATTAACAACGAACGACAAAGTATAATACTTTATCCATCGAATTAACGATGATCCGTCAAATTAATGACGAACGATAAAGTATAACCCTAATGTGGGCGGCACTTAAACATTCATTGGATATATTGATCGATCGGACAATGAATCGTAGCAGCGATTGTGCTAATACCCTGATTGCGGCATCAATTAGGGACCTGTGTGTGTTAATTGAAGTATACAGAGCATAACTCCGTGTAGAATTGGAATTTCTTCGTCGTTTCAACTCCCAGAATCAAGTCCCAAACTCCTGTATTTATAGCCGAATTTTGTCCCTTAGGCGGCCCGCGTGAGATCTAAGCTAACTTGAGGCGGCCCGCGTAAGAACTATTTTTTAGCATAGGGTTGCCACGTGTGGGACTAGCTCAGCTGAGTCGACGGTTTTCGTAAATTCCTTTCTGCCTACGTTTTAAGTGGATAATCGTAACTAGGAAATACCCCCCCTGAGTTTTAGGGGCCCTGATCCTGATTCTGAAAATTATGAAAATTTTAGGGTTTGTTCAGAATCACTTGGGTGTCTCAATTAGGGTTTCCTATTGGTCAAATTAATTTAATAATTATGACTTTTGATGAGAGTTGTTACAAACTTGCATAAGCCCATCGGTTGTATTATAGCGCTATAGTATTGACGCCCCATCTCACTTCTCATACATTTTGTTGCAATTGTTGTTGTTGTTGGTACTCATGTGAAACTTAGAAGTGAGGTGATATTTCTGAGTATCGTCATAGGTTTGAATGTACCACTAAGTAACTACATGTATTACTCTTTTGCTATAAAGACATATCGACAACCACTTTTGTTGAAACTATATCTATATCACATTGACAATTTTTGCAGAACAAAACCTATGAATTGACTCAACCTTTGTTGATCCTTTTACTCCTAACATATGTTTCAGGTGACAATGTGTGATGCCATAAATTGCAAGAATGTCTCACATAGGATGGATCAAGACTTATTGCCTTAGATTTAATCCGAATCAATTATGCTCGTTAAACAATTTGTTATTTGCTTTTGTACTTGTATTTCTTTCAGATTTGAATGCAATCTACATAATTGAATCTTAATCATATTTCAACTTAATTTAATCTCCATGTGCTCAAATGCATTCTATCAAGTTTCGTGACACCTTTGGCTTTCCGCCTCCAGTCGGGGTGTTACAGAACCTAACGTAGAAGCTTACCCAAGAATTCCGTTCTGAAAATTCTAACCGTGGGAGAAATATAGGTTCTACCTCTGCACCTTACTGTAAGTATTGCAAAAGGAAGCATTCAGGAAGATGCTCCATATACTGTAACTTTTGCAAAATATCCGGACACAAGGAGGAAGACTGTACGAAAAAGCCTAACAACAGAATATGCTACAGCTGCGGAGAACAAGGTCATATAAAGCCTAACTGTCCAAAGCTAGCTCCAGCCACAAACACCAAGAATACTAAAAATTCTAGAGCATTTGTTCTGACTGCAGAAGAAGCAAAGATGATCCCGGATGTAATCATTGGTACGTTTTTAGTTAATGATGTTTTTGCTAAAGTATTATTTGACTCTGGTGCAAACCAAAGTTTTATTAATACTTCATTTTGCAAATTTCTTAATCAATCATTAACTAAACTCCCACAAGAATGTCTAGCAGAGACAGCAAATGGGGGAAACCATTAAGATTTCTGAAATCTTGTAGGGAGCAAGAATAGAAATTTTAAATCAGAAATTTATTGCAAATCTTTACCCAATGAATTTGGCAGGATTTGATGCTGTGTTAGGAATGGATTGGTTAATATCCAACAAACCAGTATTTTATGTGATTAAAAGTCAATTCAAGTAAATTCACCATGGGGTGAAAAAATCACAATTAAAGGAAATAAAACCTCTAGATCCACAAAATTCATCTCTGTGATGAAAACAACAAGTTATATAAGGAAAGGATCATTAGTGTATTTGATTTCCATAATCACTAACACTAAAGGAAAAGAATTAAAGGATATTCCAGTAGTATCCCAGTTTTCAGATGTATTTCCAGAAGAGCTACCAGGGCAACCTCCAGACAGGGAAGTTAAATTCGGAATCCATTTAATACCAGGAACCGCACCCATTGCCAAAGCACCTTACCGTTTGGCACCCGCAGAAATGCAGGAACTGAAGAAACAATTAGATGAATTTTTGAAGAAGGGATCCATACAGCCAAGCTCATCGCCATGGGGAGCACCGATTTTATTCGTTAAAAAGAAGGACGGATCAATGCGTATGTGCATTGACTACCGTGAATTGAACAAAGTCACGTTTAAGAATCGGTATCCATTACCAAGAATAGATGATATGTTCGATCCATCGCAAGGAGCACGATTTTTCTCAAAAATCGATTTAAGGTCAGGATATCATCAATTAAAGGTATAGGAAGAGGACATTCGTAAGACCGATTTCAGAACAAGGTATGGCCATTATGAATTTACTGTCATGCCATTTGGTTTAACCAATTCCTCAGCTGCATTTATGGACATGATGAATCAAATATGTAAGCCATATTTGGATAAATTCATAATTGTCTTTATAGATGATATTCTTATTTATTCCAAAAGCAAAGAGGAACATGCAGCCCATCTGAACGCACTTCTAAGTTTACTAAGAAAAGAAAAGCTTTATGCTAAGTTTTCAATGTGTGAGATTTTGTTAGAACAGATACAATTTCTTGGACATCTAGTTAATCATGAAGGAATTCATGTAGATCCCACCAAGATCGAGGCGATTACCAAGTGGAAAACCCCTGAGTCACCAACCGAGGTTAGAAGTTTCTTAGGATTAACCAGGTATTATAGAAGGTTTATTCGAGATTTTTCTAGAATACCCATTCCCTTAACTAAGTTAACCTGTAAATCTGTTAAGTTTGAATGGGGACCAAAATAAGAAGAAGCATTTAGAATTCTTAAGCAAAGATTAACCCACACACCCATACTAGCTTTACCAGAAGGAACTGAGGATTTTGTAATCTATTGTGACGCTTCCAAGTTAGGTTATGGATGTGTATTAATGCAATGTCAAAAGGTTATAGCTTATGCTTCTAGACAACTTAAGAATCATGAAGAGAATTATTCAACCCATGATCTAGAATTAGGATCTATAATTTTTGCCCTTAAAATTTGGAGACATTACCTTTACGGTAGTAAGTTTACCATATTCACCGACCATAAGAGTTTAAGGTATGTTTTTGGGCAAAAGGAATTGAATATGAGACAAAGACGCTGGATGGAGATACTTAGTGATTATGATTGTAATATCCAGTATCATGCAGGAAAAGCAAATGTAGTAGTTGATGCTTTAAGTCGAAAGTATCATGAAAAGCCAAAAAGATTATCACACAAGTAGCAATGCTGCACCATTGAAGCACTTTATGGATGAAAGTGCCGAACGCCAGTCTGTTGGGCAGAAATTGGAGAAAAGCAACTATCTGGACCCGAGATAGTACAAGAAATAATAGACAAAATCATTAAAGTTAAGGAACGACTGAAAGTAGCACGTGATCGACAAAAGAGTTATGCTGATAACAGACGAAAGCCCTTGGAATTTCAAGTAGGAGATAAAGTGTTATTGAAAGTCTCTCCTTGGAAATGGGTGGTAAGATTCATAAAAA
The DNA here is from genome assembly GCA_030545235.1 of Helianthus tuberosus. Taxonomy (NCBI): domain Eukaryota; kingdom Viridiplantae; phylum Streptophyta; class Magnoliopsida; order Asterales; family Asteraceae; genus Helianthus; species Helianthus tuberosus. The sequence goes on along the minus strand of CM060381.1, from coordinate 5,671,882 downwards.
GGGGAAAGCTAAGCCCCAGGTATGTTGGACCTTTTGAGATTATTAGAAGAATAGGACATGTAGTATATCAGCTACAACTGCCAGAGAAAATGGCAGGAATACATGATGTATTTCATGTATCTAATCTCAAGAAATGTTTAGCTGATGAATCACTTGTAGTACCTCTAAAGGATATAGAGGTAAATGAACAGTTAAAATTTGTAGAGAAGCCTCTACAGATTGAAGACATGAAAGTTAAGAACCTCAAGCACAAAAGATTAGTTCTGGTCAAAGTAAAGTGGGACTCCAAAAGAGGACCAGAATACACATGGGAGCTTGAATCAGAAATGCAAAAGAAATATCCACACATATTCCAGTAGATCTCGAGGACGAGCTCTAAAACAAGGTGGGGAGGATATAACAACCCTCCAAAATATTTTTCTGACACCCCTAATATAATTAAAATATCCCAATATGTCTTAAAATACACCCCATATGTGAAAACAGGGCCCGGATACCTTTAATTTTATTAAAATTAATTAAAAAATGAATTTTTATGGTCTCTCGCGGGGCGCGTAAGCCACCTCTTCGACCTACGCGGGCCGCGACAGCTTGGAGTCAGGGCCACACCCGGTGCCGCCACGAGTCGAATGCGTGTTGAAGCTAGTGTGATGACTGGGCCAGGCTATGGCCTACCAGCCTACTACGCGGGCCGCGTAGACCGTGGCCTGAGTTTACACGGGGAGCGACAAGACCAAAATCAGGCCCTATATAAAGAGGCCATCGGCTTCAGTTTCCGATCGCTCATTTCTTTTCTTTCTTACGAAACTCTGAAGAAGATAACATAATTTTCGGGCATAATTCCCCCCTAATTAACGAAGTTCTGCCCCGATGTAAGTATCATAACCCCGGTTACGTATTAGAAACGCTGCCCGATTGATCCAGGGTTCCGTAACGGCTGTCGAGGTTCTGCCCGACGTAGTCGTTGGAATGCCGTCTCGGGGAGGGTATAACTAATGTAAATATAAAGGGTTATTATACTAATACGTGTGCATTGTATAAATTATAGATAATCACCAGGAAACCTTAGAAGAAATCTAAGACAGCAATGTGAGTAATCTCCTTTTTGTAAATTGTTTTTACAAAACCTTAAATGTTTTACAATGTGATTAAGCAGTGATTGAGTCTTTGTAGTTCTTCAATTACTGCCGGTATGTTGGGGTTTTGTATACAAAATGTGAATCACGTTACCATTGGACAACGAGTTATCTAATGTGTAATATGACCCACCAGTCAGGATTGACAATACTGAATGAGTAGTTGTGTAGAAATAAACAATGTGATAGCTCTCAATACTGTTAACGGATAAAACTCTTCTTGATTAAACTGGGATTCACTTACCAGTATTTTCCACTGACAAAAATGTTTTTAAACGCGTTTCAGGTAACAAAATGTGAAAGCCAACTAGAAGCCAGCTGGACAGCACTTAAGGCTTGGAAAAGTGGCTATGAAAGTTACCTAAATAAAAGAAGATATTTTATTCAATAAAAAAGGGATTTTCCCTATGAAAATGTTTGTAATGAAAACTTGGGTTTTATCACAATATGTTTAATATTATAAAATTGTTGTATTTACTCTGATAAACATTTCCTAACTACGGTCCTGATGAAATTTCCGCTGCCAAAATGATAAACAAATGATACCACCAAAACTGGGCTCCCGGCCGCCCGTTCCCGGGACAGATAGGGGGCGGGGGTTGCGACACCCTCACCCTGTGCCAGCTCCGGAAGCAACTCCGGTAGCTCTTCTGGGAGAGCGGCGTGGGTGAACACCTGCCCATTCCCTGCTATAAATCGCAGACCGAGCCTAGGGAAGTCACGCATCATGTGCATGCCGATCAGGGTAGTACGGGTCAAAAAGCTCGGCTCCACCACGCCCCCATCCAAGAATAATTGGTCCTGCTGGGGAACAAGGCCCAAGGAGACGGCGATACGTGTGATGTACGCCCCCCGTACAGCACAGACCTGTCCTGCCTGTGGAACGCCGTCGCAAACCGCTGGGCTGGGCAGCGATGGAGGGCGTACCTCTCCCCCCATATAAGGCAGTACAGGTAAAAGAGATCCCCCTGAGTGCACCACTCGCGACTCTGCTCGTGTGGTGCTATAGATGTGGCAATAAGCTTGTGCAGGTAGTGGTAGAGGGGATCAGTGATAAAGGAAGCCCTTTTCTTCGACGTCGTACCGAAGCGACGCGTGTTGATCACCTGCCAGAACCTCATCAGAGTCGTACGGGGGCCATCCATATACCGTCGGTGTAGATGGGGGTGTCTTACTCCTCCACCCTGTAAAGGCCGCAATGCTCGGCAAACCGTCTGAGTTACCTCAAATGCCACTGCCCCGCTAGACAAAAGCTGACCTCTATCCACGGGTCGTCCTCGTCGTCATCCTCCTCCGGACGGTCTGCAGGCCTGTGAGCGAAGTTGAAACTCGACAAAAACTCGCACCCCATGACCCTGTAAGCCGGCGTGTATGCAATATTGAACAACCTGTCACACTGTGTGGTTAGTATACATGTCGTATACAAAACAAAGAAAAAACAGTAACAAATAGTATACCTCGACCATGGAGTATCGTGTCCGATGAACTGTCGGGCTCTCGCAGCCTCGTCGACCTCTTCTTGAGCTCCCCAATCGAGGGCATAGTGGCTACCGATCTCCATACGACGATACTTTTCACATTTGTGATAAGCCTTGCTCCCATCCTCAAACCTCAAATAATCATTCTCCAACAGGGGATCCTCTCAAGGGTCAGCGCCACGCCCCCGCCCACATCCAGCTCCACGCCCGCGCCTACTACTGCGTCCACGGCCACGCCCACCAGGCACCACCAACGCGATCAACGCCCCCGCCGCTCCATGTGCACGGCCACGTCCACCTCCACTGCCACCTCGACCACCACCGCCACCTCCACCGCCACCTCCCCGGCCTCTCCCTCTACCCATAGCGACTTCCATATCTGCAAGATTAAACAATTTTAATCAATTTTTTTTTTCAAAATAAAACAATTTTTATTTAATTTTAAAAAATATATAACACCGCCACCTCCCCAGACGACCCCGACTATATATTATAACTATTATCTATCTACGACGTATCGCGGCTCGTTACGGACCTACGCGCGATACGGACGTTTCGACTAAAAATAAAAAAAAACTATATATTTACGACGTCTTAGGTTTCGACGCTCGAAATGGACCTAATCGCGTTACGGATGACCCGAACGGTATATTATAACTATTATCTACCTACGACGTATTAGGTTTCGACGCTCGTTACCGACCTACGCGCGATACGGACGTTTCGACTAAAAAATAAAAAAAACTATATATTTACGACGTCTTAGGTTTCGACGCTCGAAATGGACCTAATCGTGTTACGGACGACCCGAACGTTATATTATAACTATTATCTACCTATGACGTATTAGGTGTCGACGCTCGTTACGGACCTACGCGTGATACGGACGTTTCGACTAAAAAATAAAAAAAAAACTATATATGTACGACGTCTTAGGTTTCGACGCTCGAAATGGACCTAATCGCGTTACGGAGGACCCGAACGGTATATTATAACTATTATCTACCTACGACGTATTAGGTTTCGATGCTCGTTACCGACCTACGCGCGATACGGACGTTTCGACTAAAAAAAAAAACTATATATTTACGACGTCTTAGTTTCGACGCTCGAAATGGACCTAATCGCGTTACGGATGACCCGAACGGTATATTATAACTATTATCTACCTACGACGTCTTAGGTTTCGACGCTCGTTACCGACCTACGCGCGATACGGACGTTTCGACTAAAAAATAAAAAAAAGACTATATATTTACGACGTCTTAGGTTTTGACGCTCAAAATGGACCTAATCGCGTTACGGACGATCCGAACGGTATATTATAACTATTATCTACCTACGACGTCTTAGGTTTCGACGCTCGTTACCGACCTACGCGCGATACGGACATTTCGACTAAAAAATAAAAAAACTATATATTTAGGACGTCTTAGGTTTCGACGCTCGAAATGGACATAATCGCGTTACGGACGACCCGAATGGTATATTATAACTATTATCTACCCACGACGTCTTAGGTTTCGATGCTCGTTACCAACCTACGCGCGATACGGACAGTTCAAATTTTATTGAAAAAACACTAAAATTATGAACCTATATGATGCGTATTGGCTGATATGTATCGTATCAGTTCAAAAGTTCTTGAACAAACAATGAAATTATGAACCGATACGCATCGTATAGGTCGATACGCATCGTATCAACCCATCCCATCTGTTCTTGACAAAAATTTGAAATTTTGAAACGATACGATGCGTATAGGCCGATACACATCGTATCGATTCAAAAGTTCTTGAAAAACCCCCAGAAAACCTCAGTTTTCAACCCAAAAATCACACTAAACCTTCGGCTAAAATGCAAAATTGAAAACGTTAAAATGATGAGGGTTTGGAGATGAATACCGTGCTAGTCTTCGATCTTGAAATCTCGAGCGTATGTCGACCGTATGTATACCACCGTATGTGTGTGTATTTGGGTGTATTTTGGTTTTGTTTGTTTTTGGATTGTATCAACCTCCTGTGTTTTAAGGGGTTATATCGTTTTCTCATTCTATACGAATCGTATAGATCTATACGATGTGTAGTAAATTACCAATATACCCCTGTTTTTTAAATAAATCCAGGGGATAATACGCATCGTATAGATCTATACGATGCGTATCTGAGGGGCAATACGATACAACTTTGGCCTATACGATCGTATATGCCATAGTTTGAAATTTTGGTTTTTCATGTTTTCCTCGGTTCGACTCGTATACGAGTCGTTTTATGACGTATGACTTCAACATACATCGTTTCGGAGACGTTCGGTTGCGTGCGAATATCGTATTTTACGATTACGTACAGATTTGTTTGAAGTCCACTGGTACTCTATAGTGCCGTGTTATATGTATACGCTCGTGGAAAATATCATTAGTCGCGTATTTTTGCGTATTTTAGAGCATTATAGCATATTTTAAGGTATTTTAGCTCATTTTAGCGTATTTAATTGTATTTTGACGTAATTTACCGTATTTTCAAACATTTTAGCGTACTTTAGAGCATTATATCATATTTTAAGGTATTTTAACATATTTTCGTGTATGTTAGGCTATTTTAAGGTATTTTAGCGCATTTTAGCGTATTTTAGCGTATTTAATTGTATTTTGACGTATTTTACCATATTTTCGAACATTTTAGCGTACTTTAGAGTATTATATCGTATTTTAAGGTATTTTAACAAATTTTCATGTACTTTAGGCTATTTTAAGGTATTTTAGAGCATTTTAGCGTATTTCGGCATATTTTCGCATATTTTAGCGTATTTAATTGTATTTTGACGTATTTTACCGTATTTTCGAATATTTTAGCGTACTTTAGAGCATTATATCGTATTTGAAGGTATTTTAACATAGTTTCATGTATCTTAGGGTATTTTAAGGTATTTAGCGCATTTTAGCGTATTTTAGCGTATTTAATTGTATTTTAACGTATTTTCGAACATTTTAGCGTACTTTAGAGCATTATATCGTTCGAACATTTTAGCGTACTTTAGAGCATTATATCGTATTTTAAGGTAATTTAACATATTTTCATGTATCTTAGGGTATTTTAAGGTATTTTAGCGCATTTTAGTGTATTTAATTGTATTTTGACGTATTTTACCATATTTTCGAACATTTTAGCGTACTTTAGAGCATTATATCGTATTTTAAGGTATTTTAACATATTTTCATGTATCTTAGACCATTGTATCGAATATTTTACCGTCTTTTCGTATTACAAATTAATCAATATAATGCATTGATTTGGCAATAAACAAATGGAATACATTATACAAATAAATTATTCTCTAAAATTACAAATTAATCAATAACAAGCAATGTAGGGTCAAGGTTAGGCTTCCTTAGCATATCATACCACGCTATCCGTTCCGTGTAGTTTTCCGTACAACGTAAAGCTTCTTCGCGCGCGTCTACTCTACGTAAGGTTCGGTGGAGACATTGGATAGTCCCCTTCATGTCACACCCTGTGTCACACCCCTATTTTCCACGTGTCACCGGTGGGCCCGGTGGGGAGTATCGTGACGTAGTTGGTATCATCATAGACAAACAACACAATATATAAATGCACAGCGGAAGCAAAGATAGATTCATTTCAACTTTAAATAAGTGTAATATTAAATATCACTGATAGTTGAAACGGATCCACAGGCAGATCAAAATAAAATAAGATATTGTTCAACAGTTTATTGTCGTCCAAGCTTGCGAGACTTATTGTGGACGCTTTAGAAGACAGCCAGCCTATTACGTGTAGTACATGCACTTAACCTTTTAGGAAAAATACGTCAGTTTACACTGGTAAATACAATTTAACTGACTCATTTTGAAAAGAGTGAAAATTGATTTGAACGCACGTGGCACAAAACATTTTATAACTTGGGATAATTATTTAATATTATAATCTTGTGAACGAATTACATGTTACTTGTGCGTTCAGTAGCCCGGATCTTGTCCGGGTTAAAGGTCAATGGACCCACCACATTATAGAGTTATACACTGACAAGTGTACGCCTACACCTCGTGCTCAGGTCGTGGCCATCTCGTAAGATAATGCCAAGGATATCCGGGACATGGTCATTAACCCCCCAAAGGCTTAGTAAACAAGACTGTTTAAACGAGCCGATCAAATTATTCAATTAACCACCCAAAGATGTAAGATTTGATGCTCGATCAAGCGGTATTCTATATACCGTAACCCAAGCCCGTATAGGGAAAATAAGTTAAAAGTATTTACCTGAGTAAAGTATAATTCACAACAAGCAAAATGCAAATAGCTTTTACCGGTGCTCCTAATCTAGAACGAAGGTTTATAATAACCTATTAGATTTCTAACGGGTCTTTATTTAAGCTTAAGCTTAGACCGGTTATCTTTAAGGACGATACGGTTCAAACGCACGATTAAGCGAAGACCGGATAGAATGTGATTTAGACCCGACAAGTTTGAATACTTGTATAATATGGGTATACTAAATACATTCTAGATTTTGAGACAAAAATGATAATGTTTGACCCCTCTCGGTCAATTTATGCAAACTAGTTACATAAACCGAACCGAACGCGAAAAGATCGTTACGGGTAACCGTAAGAGTCATATGCAAGTTCCCTGAGATAATATGCTCTAAATATGTTATAATATCAGTAAGATATCTTCTATTATGCCCAAAATGGATTTAAACACAAATTATGCCTCATAAGGGCATTTTGGTCATTTAAAAGATTATAAAAGAGTTTAGTTGTAAATCTGAGTTACGGGTCTGATTTATACAGTAAGTATACTTAATTTAACATGTTATAACAGTAGGGTATGACCCATATGTGAAACTTATCATTTAAAACCAAACTATGCACCTTAGGGGTATTTTGGTAATTTCACAAGGGCTAAAAATGTCAAAATTGGAAACCTGAGTTTATAAACTTGTACTTACTGTTATTTTATAAAAATATGCTAAAAACATCAGTAGGTATCAACCTTATATGTTTAATATGGTTATAGTACATACTATGCGTTAAAAACGCTTAAAAAGGCGATTTAGAGCCGTTTCCGGGTTTTTAAAAGAAAGCTGATATTTTTATATTTCCAGAATGCTCAAAATATTTTATTTAACAAATAAAATCAGTAGAAAAAGGTTTGGGGTCAAAAGGATTTTTAAAACTCATTTTATGGCTTAAAAGGGCAAAATCGGTATTTACCGAATTAAACTTAGAGACCTATGATATGATCAGCCAAAAATTAAATAAAAATCTTTAAAAATCCCAAAATATTATATAACATCAGTGGGTAAAAAGTTTGATATCAAAAAGTGGGTTTAAATAGGTTATATGCTAATTACGCCGTTTAAGTAACATAAAGCTTTCAAATTACGATAATGAGCATAACTCTTAATCTAGACCTCAAACTGATATCAAATTTTAGGTGCAAGTTTATAAATCAGTAACAAATGTTTCTACTCTTTCACTTTTTGAAAAATCATGTTTTACAGTAAAAAGGGCATAATAGTCAACTTTTAAGCATAAATCGGAAACATGCATATGGACCGGGTAAGTATTGAACCAAGTTGTAAAACCTCAGAGAGTTAAAATTATATGAAAATTGGTCCAAAATAAGCTCTAATGCAGATCTCAAACATGCATGAACGGATCAGAACTGAAAGTCAAAGAAAAAGTCAATTTATGCGACTTTCGGTTCCGATTCGGGTTTAAACTGAAAATTGTCGAGATGAACATGTTGAGACATGTTCTTACATTAATTACCAAGTTATTTTAATGATCAAACAGGTTGCATGTACCCTACATTGCTAATCATGCTTAAATTTGCAAATACACATTCTGTTGACTTTTTGAAACAAGCTTTGACTCGACAATTATCATACTTAGAGTGGGAATCTGAAAATACCCTTTTGAGGGTTTGTTACCCACATAAATACCAACTTGTAGGTACTTTCAATTTGAGAAAAGACTGATCAAATTTTGTTTAATCACGAAGTCAAACTAAATTTACGATGGTTTGACTATTAGCTAATCTACTAAGCTAGAACGAATTTGAGAAGGTTATGAACACTTACAAGAGTCCTAATAATGCTTAGAGATCACTAGAAAGTTGGCTTGACGTCCAGAGAGCTCCAGAGATGATCTTGTGAATTTTGTGAATGCAAGTGTTCAATGTTTGCAACTTCAATGATCTTTTATAACTAGTTTGATCTCATGTGAGGCTGCCACAAGAGTCTACAAGTGTTCTAGGATGAGTCCAAGTGCCCCTAAATGCATGTAAGCCCATTGGTGAGCTCAGGTATCGGATACAGCTGGAAACAACTCGAATCAGACTCAGAACTGGCAGCTGGTCGCTGTTTTTGTCGTTGGGCACTTGTAGGCGGGCCGCGAGGCCTGTTACGCGGGTCGCGTACAAGTTGTTAACCAGCTAAGCAAGTTTCCAACAATTACAATTCAGTCCTTGTACTTTGTAACGTGGTTTTGGCTATTTATTTTGCACTCTTGACCCTTAAACCTGACTTTTATGGGCCTTGGGACATTTACAAACTTGGGTAGGTCCTTGGTTAACTTTGTGCTCACCCGAAAAGTCACGAATTTCATCGTTAACGTAATTAACCCTTCGTGCACGGTTTTGATCATAACTTTCTCATACGATAACGAAACTTGATGAAATTTTTATCACATATTCTAGTGAGTATATTTTATCATTACAAAGCTTCGGGTTTGCCAAAAGGTCACTCAGAGGTATACTTTCAACATGTTTACACTTTTAGCCCCTGTAGTTTGTAATTCCTCACTTTCTTTCATTTTCCGCTTTGTATGATCCATGATTTATCCGTTTAAGATTATAAACATCATGTAGGGTTATTTTAGAGCCTATTTATCGATTGTTGACACTTTGGACCCTTATGTTCACATAGTTTCACTGTTTGTCAACTTTAGTCCCTCTAAAGTATGTTTTCACATATTCAAAGCCCATGACACGTGTCAGTACATTATTGGACGTAAATTTTCGAGGTGTTACATCCTCACCCCCTTAAAAGAAATCTCGACCCCGAGATTTACTGAAACAAATGAGGGTATTTTTCTTTCATCGTAGATTCTACCTCACATGTGTATTCGAGACCTCTACGGGCATCCCATTTGACCTTAACAATAGGTACATGCTTCCTTCGAAGCTTCTTTACCTGTCGATCTTTAATCGACAATGGCTTTTCCACAAATTTCAAGCTTTCATCTATATGTACATCCATATGCGGTATAACCAGTGATTCATCAGCGAAAGACTTCTTCAAATTACAAATGTGGAACACATAATGGATAGCGCTAAGTTCTTCAGGCAAGTTTAACTTATAAGCAACTGACCCGACACGTTCAATAACCTCGAAAGGTCCTATGTATCTCGGGCTTAGCTTGCCTTTCTTACCAAATCGCATCACCCCCTTCCAGGGTGATACTTTAAGCAACACTTTATCACCCACTTCGAAGTGAAAAGCCTTACGCTTTGGATCCGTATAACTTTTCTGCCTATCCCTGGCAGCTTTCAAACGATCGCGAATCTGGACAATCTTGTCCGTCGTCTCAAAAACTATCTCTGGTCCTGATAGTTGGACATCTCCAACTTCCGCCCAACAAATGGGCGATCTACACTTTCTACCGTATAAGGCCTCAAAAGGCGCAGCTTTTATGCTGGTGTGGTAGCTATTGTTGTAGGAGAACTCAATTAGTGGTAGGTTCTTATCCCAATTACCACCTAAGTCGATCGCACATGCACGTAGCATGTCTTCCAACGTTTGAATAGTACGCTCACTCTGGCCGTTAGTCTGAGGATGATAAGCCGTACTAAAATTTAAACGAGTGCCCAAAGATTGTTGGAAACTCTTCCAAAAATGTGACGTGTATCTAGTATCTCTGTCAGAGATAATAGACACATGTATTCCATGCAAAGCTACAATCTTATCAACGTATAACTGGGCTAACATATCGGAGCTATAAGTCTCCTTGATGGGTAGAAAATGTGCTGACTTCGTCAGCCTATCCACTATGACCCATATAGTATCATTTCCCTTTCTCGTCTTTGGTAATTTGGTGATAAAATCCATTGTCACCATCTCCCACTTCCATGTGGGAATTTCAGGTTGTTGTAACAAACCTGACGGCTTCTGATGCTCAGCTTTGACTTGCGCACAAGTCAAACATTTAGCTACATAGGCAGCTACAGACTTTTTCAAACCAATCCACCAGTAGTTTGCTTTTAGATCCTGGTACATCTTATCAGCTCCAGGATGAACGGAATATTTGGAACTGTGGGCTTCCTGGAGGATAACATCCCGAAGTCCTCCATAAACTGGAACCCATATTCGTCCATTCAATCTTAGCATTCCGTCTTTGTCACAGGATAACTGCTCCTCAGTTACTCCTAGCTTTTCTTCAGGATAGTTAGCTTCCAACACAGCTTCCTTCTGTGCAGCTAACACCCTTTCGTTCAAACTATTCCTGATTTCGATGCGCTTGGCATTGATTCTTATTGGCTTCACTCTTTCTTTTCTGCTTAAGGCATCAGCAACTACATTTGCTTTGCCTGGATGGTATTTTATCTCACAATCATAATCATTTAGAGTTTCCATCCATCATCTTTATCACATGTTCAAGTCCTTCTGATTGAACAAATGTTGAAGGCTCTTGTGATCTGAATAGATCACACACTTGGTTCCATATAAGTAATGCCTCCATAGTTTTAATGCAAATACAACAGCACCTAGCTCCAAGTCGTGGGTGGTGTAGTTCTTCTCGTGTACCTTTAACTGTCGTGAAGCGTAGGCAATAACCTTGCCTTTCTGCATGAGTACACAGCCCATACCAGTGTGCGATGCATCACAGTACACCACAAATTCTTCTATACCATCGGGCAATGTTAACACTGGTGCATTGCTTAACTTTTTCTTCAGAATGTCAAAGGATTCCTGCTGCTTAGGGCCCCAATTAAACTTAACCTTCTTACGTGTCAATGAAGTTAGGGGTGCAGCAATCCTTGAAAAGTTTTCGATGAAACGCCTATAATATCCTGCTAAACCCAGAAAACTACGAATCTCAGTAGGCGTCTTTGGCTCTTGCCAATTCATAACTGCTTCTACCTTAGCGGGATCCACTTGGATACCACGCTCACTTACCACATGTCCAAGGAATTGGACTTCTCGAAGCCAAAATTCGCACTTCGAAAATTTTGCGTAGAGTTTCTCTTGATGTAGAAGTTTGAGAATACAACGAAGGTGTTTCTCGTGATCAGCTTGGCTCTTCGAGTAAATGAGGATGTCGTCAATGAAGACGATGACGAATTTATCTAAGTAAGGCTTGCAGACGCGATTCATGAGATCCATGAATGCGGCCGGTGCATTAGTGAGCCCAAAAGGCATCACTAGGAACTCGTAGTGACCATAACGAGTCCTAAACGCTGTCTTATGCACATCTTCATCCTTAACCTTCAACTGATGGTAGCCTGACCTCAAGTCGATCTTAGAGAAGTAGCTTGCCCCTTGCAATTGATCGAACAGATCGTCGATCCTGGGCAAAGGATACCTATTCTTGATAGTGACTTTATTAAGCTCACGGTAATCGATGCACAGACGCATCGATCCATCCTTCTTCTTGACAAACAAGATCGGCGCTCCCCAAGGAGACGAACTAGGTCTAATAAAACCTTTAGCTAACAGATCATCTAACTGCGTCCTTAACTCCTTCATCTCCGTTGGTGCTAACCTATAAGGTGCTCTAGCAACAGGTGCTGCTCCAGGAATGATGTCAATTCGGAATTCCACTTGCCTATCTGGTGGTAAACTAGGTAGTTCTTCAGGGAAAACTTCAGGATATTCCGAAATGATGGGGATGTCTTCGATCTTGGGCTTCTGCTCATCAATAGTAACTTGTGCCATATAAATGACACAACCCTTTCCCAAGCATCTAGATGCCTTGAGCATGGACACTTGCTCAGGTAATCCATGCTGAGTATCCCCTTGAATGGTAAGTGACTTACCAGACGGAGTTTTGACTATCACTTGCTTTCTGTTGCACACAATCTGGGCTTGGTTATGCGATAACCAATCCATGCCTATAACTACATCAAAGCCGGCTAGCTTAAAGGGAAGTAAGGACAGAGGAAAAGAATTATTCCTAATGGATATAACACATCCATCTAAAACAGTTGAGGCTGTTTCTATGGTTCCATCAGCTAATTCCACTTCGTATTTTACACTTAAGGTTCTAACAGGTAGGTTTAATAACTTACAGAACTTATCATCAACAAAAGACTTATCTGCTCCAGAATCAAACAATACTCTAGCAAAAACATCATTTACAAGAAAAGTACCTGTAATCACGTTGTCATCCTGAACAGCTTCCTTAGCGTCCATCTTGAAGACCCTCGCATTGGTCTTCTTCCCATCCTCGGCTTTCCTGGCGTTCTTTGCGCAATTAGACTTAATGTGCCCTTTTTCGTTGCAACCGTAACATGTTGCATCCTTTAGCTTCTTACACTCCAAAGTCTTATGATCCGTAGATTTGCAAATCCCACAGGATCTCACATGAGACTAGGACTTCGACTCAAAACGACACTTCCCAAAATGGTTCTTCTTACAAGTTTTACATTTGGGCTTATCCCCCGATTGTTGCCCATCTCTCTTAGATCCCGACCCTTTCCTGTGGTCGTTATTTCCTCGGTGTCTCTTTTCTGATCTTCGTGAGGTATCGTCCTCACGCTTCCTCTTATTCTCTTCTGAGTTCCTGAGTGCTCTCAACCTGACTACGTCCAGGGTAAGAGAGAGAGATAGATCAGCTGCTGATCTGAAGGTTGCAGGCCTTGACGCCTTAACACTTGCTTTAATCTCAGGGGCTAAACCCCCGATGTAACGGGCAATCCTTTTAGGTTATGGGGTTACCAGGTACGGAACCAACCGAGATAGAGTATTGAAAGTGGTGAGGTATGCCTCGCAGTCTAAATTTTTCATCACCAAAGATAAGAAGTCTGACTCGATCCTTTCAACTTCATGTTGTGGGCAATAATTCTCTTTAATAAGAGCAACAAACTGATCCCATGACATATTGTAGAGTGGGATCTTTCTGGCAGCTTGTATGAGAGACTTCCACCACGCCAGCGCTTCTCCTTTGAACGACTGGGATACATATTTCACTACATCTCTTTCAGCACAACCGCTGATGTCCACTACAGTATCCATTTCGTCCAACCAGGTCATGCAATCGACCGCTCCTTTTTCCCCAGTAAAGTCTCTGGGTTTACAAGAAACAAAGTATTTGTAAGTACATGATTTGGTATGAGGTTTAGCATCAAACTCTTTCTTCTTTGGGGGAACACTATTTTGGTTTGATGAGTGTCGATCATTATCCTTCTTGGGTCCATCCTTTTTAGAAGGTGGTTTGCTATGACCCTCTGAGTGAACCCTCGGCTTGGAATGTGGTGAAGATCGGGTCCTACTTCAGGTCCCGCTCGATTCGCTATACTGTCTATTTAGCGCTTCGATAACAGCATCATTCACTAATGCTTTCAACTCCGTACCCGTTACTAATATTTTAGTATTATCAGGGTATTCTGCTGGACGACTGTTTAATTCTTCAGACTTAGCCATGTAGTCTTAATTGCTACATCAAAATAAGGACAAGGTCTATTTAGAAACCTAAACAGTATTATCGTTCTTGACAATTTATTAACCATGGTAAATAAAAGCCATATTAGTTAATTTAATAATTTCATTCGGGATTTTTACTAGTAATCTTTTTTGAATGAAATATAATATTGGCATAATAGGCCTAGTCACATAGACAAATTTCTAAATTACAAATTTAGATCTTATAGGATTAAAGTTTGCATAAAAAGACAAACCAATCCTTTTCTTGGTAGGGAGTTTATAAACTACGGCTGCCTTTTTGTTTTTATATGACATTAATTATAACCCGTAGGCATTATGTCACAACCAAATATATATAAATATTAAACTTGGATATTTTATTAAAAGGGTGGCGTGTGTGATTTTACGGATCACACTAGCCAAGAATGTTAACATGTTTACAGATGTTAACAGAGATTTGAATCTTTTTAAACAGGTTCTACCATATTGGCTAGATTTATGACAACATAACAGCTAGGTTTTACCCTTTAAGATCCTTATTATTTTATTAAAATGGTACATCAAAATAATAAATGTTATTTTTCATTTATTCATATACTATGTTTATGCACATAATTTAAAATGAAAAACTTAAATTAACCATTTCAAGCAAAAATTACATCAGTACGAGTTTGCCCTAAACGGGTCTTTTACATAAGCATGCCCACGTAGGGGCCAACTAACAAAACAAACAAACCCACGCAGGGGTCAAATAAAAGATATGCCCACGCAGGGGCAGAACAGAAAGAAATACCCTCGCAGGGGTAGAGTACAGAAATAAATATATGTCCACGCAGGGACATTAGTACCACACTAAGATAAATAAACAAACAAAGGATTCAGTGACCCTTCTTGCTTTTTCCTTTGATTAAATCCACCATCTTCTTAAACATCCCCCGGTTATGCCTCCGATCATGCCGCAACTCATGTCGCATCTCTTGACGCACCTCTTGTATCTCATGAAGGATTTCTTGCATTTGGGGCGGTGACATCGCCGGCGCCTGAGGTGGTTGCTGGTAATGCTGAGTTTGAGGAGGCGGCGGTTGATAATGTGGAGGTTGAGGAGGCTGTGACTGCTGATACCCATATGATGGGTACCCATAGGTCGAGTGTCCCGTAGCCCAGGGACCTTCTTGATGGAAAGTGTTGGAGTTTGCTGCTATCCAGTAGGGATCCTCTGTAAAGTTGTAACCCGTGTGAATCTGCTGCTCGAAGGGGTTGAATGCTGCAGCACCGGTGTAAGTGGGGATTGGGTCTCCAAAACCCAATGGTGGCTGTGGCGCGACTGGCGCAGAGGCTACTTCAGAGACGGGGTGTGAGGATTCACCCATCTCTGTTTCTTCGTGGACAGGCGAGTATCGGCTGCCACCTGAGTGTGGAGGGGTGCTGATGCGCACTCCCCCTCGTGCGGATATTCGCACTGTCGTTCTCCTTCGCCTCGGAGGCGAGGGAGGTTGAAGCTGAGGCGGTGGTGGCGGCGGAGTAACCGCGACAAGTCGAGAATCCTCAGAAGGATTCTGCTGCTGCTGATGCAGGGGAGAGTTGGGTTGAAGCTGGTGAAAGGGAGAGTGATGTGGCTGGTGCAGGGGAGAGTGATGTGGCTGGTGCAGGGGAGAGTTATGATAACTGGGGGTAAACACCCAGTCGTACTGCTTGAAGTTCTCCTCAAAGCTATCAGGACCATTGTAAGGTGATCCCATAAACGGTGACACATCTGAAATCTCAATGGGATGATTCGGTGTTCCGGAGGGTGGCATTGCAGGATCAGTATCCTCATCGATGTCCATCGGGTTGCCACCAGAAAAGTGGTCTTCTGGTCCAAGTGGGTTAAAACCCACTGCTGCTCCTAAGTAGTCATCAGGGTTGAACTGACCCTGGAAGACGGGTGATGGATGGTTAAAGGGTGAATTGTGTCCTAGTAGGGGAATGTAGGACTGTTGAGAGTTGTGGGGCTCATTCTCTGAATGAGGCCCAAAGGAGTGTGGGATTGAAGGAGAGGTACTCACTGAGACTGAGCGCCTAGCAGGTTCGGTAAGAGACCTCCAAAGATCTTGAGCATCTGTGTTGTGAGGATCCGAAGGTGTTCGCCGGTGTGACGGTCCGGCCTCGTGGTCGTTTGGGGCTACATGTGCTCCTTGTCCTCGGCCTCTACCTCTCATACGTGGTGGCATTCTTGTGATCCTGTCAAAAACAACAAGTGATACAACAAAAATATATATAAGACAAAGTTAGAAAATAAACAAAAATTTGGAAATTTCCTAAGTTCTTTGTCTAGACTCGAGAATCGAGGATTGTGCAATTGTGTAACTGAGATTAAACACAAAAGACTAGTGTTTAATTCACTCAGAGTTGGCTCTGATACCAATCTGTGACACCCCTATTTTCCACGTGTCACCGGTGGGCCCGGTGGGGAGTATCGTGACATAGTTGGTATCATCATAGACAAACAACACAATATATAAATGCACAGCGGAAGCAAAGATAGATTCATTTCAACTTTAAATAAGTGTAATATTAAATATCACTGATAGTTGAAACGGATCCACAGGCAGATCAAAATAAAATAAGATATTGTTCAACAGTTTATTGTCGTCCAAGCTTGCGAGACTTATTGTGGACGCTCTAGAAGACAGCCAGCCTATTACGTGTAGTACCTGCACTTAACCTTTTGGGAAAAATACGTCAGTTTACACTGGTAAATACAATTTAACTGACTCATTTTGAAAAGAGTGAAAATTGATTTGAATGCACGTGGCACAAAACATTTTATAACTTGGGATAATTATTTAATATTATAATCTTGTGAACGAATTACATGTTACTTGTGCGTTCAGTAGCCCGGATCTTGTCCGGGTTAAAGATCAATGGACCCACCACATTATAGAGTTATACACTGACAGGTGTACGCCTACACCTCGTGCTCAGGTCGTGGCCATCTCGTAAGATAATGCCAAGGATATCCGGGACATGGCCATTAACCCCCCAAAGGCTTTAAGTAAACAAGACTGTTTAAACGAGCCGATCAAATTATTCAATTAACCACCCAAAGATGTAAGATTTGATGCTCGATCAAGCGGTATTCTATATACCGTAACCCAAGCCCGTATAGGGAAAATAAGTTAAAAGTATTTACCTGAGTAAAGTATAATTCACAACAAGCAAAATGCAAGTAGCTTTTACCGGTGCTCCTAATCTGGAATGAAGGTTTATAATAACCTATTAGATTTCTAACGGGTCTTTATTTAAGCTTAAGCTTAGACCGGTTATCTTTAAGGACGATACGGTTCAAACGCACGATTAAGCGAAGACCGGATAGAATGTGATTTAGACCCGACAAGTTTGAATACTTGTATAATATGGGCATACTAAATACATTCTGGATTTTGAGACAAAAATGATAATGTTTGACCCCTCTCGGTCAATTTATGCAAACTAGTTACATAAACCGAACCGAACGCGAAAAGAGCGTTACGGGTAACCGTAAGAGTCATATGCAAGTTCCCTGAGATAATATGCTCTAAATATGTTATAATATCAGTAAGATATCTTCTATTATGCCCAAAATGGATTTAAACACAAATTATGCCTCATAAGGGCATTTTGGTCATTTAAAAGATTATAAAAGAGTTTATTTGTAAATCTGAGTTACGGGTCTGATTTATACAGTAAGTATACTTAATTTAACATGTTATAACAGTAGGGTATGACCCATATGTGAAACTTATCATTTAAAACCAAACTATGCACCTTAGGGGTATTTTGGTAATTTCACAAGGGCTAAAAATGTCAAAATTGGAAACCTGAGTTTATAAACTTGTACTTACTGTTATTTTATAAAAATATGCTAAAAACATCAGTAGGTATCAACCTTATATGTTTAATATGGTTATAGTACATACTATGCGTTCAAAAAGCTTAAAAAGGCGATTTAGAGCCGTTTCCGGGTTTTTAAAAGAAAGCTAATATTTTTATATTTCCAGAATGCTCAAAATATTTTATTTAACAAATAAAATCAGTAGAAACAGGTTTGGGGTCAAAAGGATTTGTAAAACTCATTTTATGGCTTAAAAGGGCAAAATCGGTATTTACCGAATTAAACTTAGAGACCTATGATATGATCAGCCAAAAATTAAATAAAAATCTTTAAAAATCCCAAAATATTATATAACATTAGTGGGTAAAAATTTTGATATCAAAAAGTGGGTTTAAATAGGTTATATGCTAATTACGCCGTTTAAGTAACATAAAGCTTTCAAATTACGATAATGAGCATAACTCTTAATCTAGACCTCAAACTGATATCAAATTTTAGGTGCAAGTTTATAAATCAGTAACAAATGTTTCTACTCTTTCACTTTTTGAAAAATCACGTTTTATAGTAAAAAGGGCATAATATTCAACTTTTAAGCATAAATCGGAAACATGCATATGGACCGGGTAAGTATTGAACCAAGTTGTAAAACCTCAGAGAGTTAAACTTATATGAAAATTGGTCCAAAATAAGCTCTAATGCAGATCTCAAACATGCATGAACGGATCAGAACTGAAAGTCAAAGAAAAAGTCAATTTATGCGACTTTCGGTTCCGATTCGGGTTTAAACTAAAAATTGACGAGATGAACATGTTGAGACATGTTCTTACATTAATTACCAAGTTATTTTAATGATCAAACAGGTTGCATGTACCCTACATTGCTAATCATGCTTAAATTTGCAAATACACATTCTGTTGACTTTTTGAAACAAGCTTTGAGTCGACAATTATCATACTTAGAGTGGAAATTTGAAAATACCCTTTTGAGGGTTTGTTATCCACATAAATACCAACTTGTAGGTACTTTCAATTTGAGAAAAGACTGAGCAAATTTCGTTTAATCACGAAGTCAAACTAAATTTACGATGGTTTGACTATTAGCTAATCTACTAAGCTAGAACGAATTTGAGAAGGTTATGAACACTTACAAGAGTCCTAATAATGCTTAGAGATCACTAGAAAGTTGGCTTGACGTCCAGAGAGCTCCAGAGATGATCTTGTGAATTTTGTGAATGCAAGTGTTCAATGTTTGCAACTTCAATGATCTTTTATAACTAGTTTGATCTCATGTGAGGCTGCCACAAGAGTCTACAAGTGTTCTAGGATGAGTCCAAGTGCCCCTAAATGCATGTAAGCCCATTGGTGAGCTCAGGTATCGGATACAGCTGGAAACAACTCGAATCAGACTCAGAACTGGCAGCTGGTCGCTGTTTTTGTCGCTGGGCACTTGTAGGCGGGCCGCGAGGCCTGTTACGCGGGCCGCGTACAAGTTGTTAACCAGCTAAGCAAGTTTCCAACAATTACAATTCAGTCCTTGTACTTTGTAACGTGGTTTTGGCTATTTATTTTGCACTCTTGACCCTTAAACCTGACTTTTAAGGGCCTTGGGACATTTACAAACTTGGGTAGGTCCTTGGTTAACTTTGTGCTCACCCGAAAAGTCACGAATTTCATCGTTAACGTAATTAACCCTTCGTGCACGGTTTTGATCATAACTTTCTCATACGATAACGAAACTTGATGAAATTTTTATCACATATTCTAGTGAGTATATTTTATCATTACAAAGCTTCGGGTTTGCCAAAAGGTCACTCAAAGGTATACTTTCAACATGTTGACACTTTTAGCCCCTGTAGTTTGTAATTCCTCACTTTCTTTCATTTTCCGCTTCGTATGATCCATGATTTATCCGTTTAAGATTATAAACATCATGTAGGGTTATTTTAGAGCCTATTTATCCATTGTTGACACTTTGGACCCTTATGTTCACATAGTTTCACTGTTTGTCAACTTTAGTCCCTCTAAAGTATGTTTTCACATATTCAAAGCCCATGACACGTGTCAGTACATTATTGGACGTAAATTTTCGAAGTGTTACACCCTGACTTTTGCGGAAGCGTGATTTGGTGTGACTTGCTTAATATCATTGCATTCAACCATAACAAACAATTATATGATAAATCCAATATGTTCATCCATTGATTAAGTTTTAAAACATTACATCATCATTGTCTTGAAACATAGACTTAAAATCCGAGTTACAAACCATATAAATTGTTTAGAGTTCCATAAGGACTCATCAAAAGACTTTAGTTAAAACCAGGTTTTGAAAGATGTGTCCCGTCCAGGATAAAACACACTAACCAAACCCTAAGACACGGATGACATCTTTTATTCTCAACATGACTTGAAACTCCAACGCCCGCCAGATCCATACTTAATTTCCTGAAATACATGTAGTTTGAAAACATCAACAAAAGTTGAGCGAGTTCATGTGTGTGTTTGTGAATAAACCTTTGAAGCATTTATAAGTATGTTTGTATGTACTTGAAAACCCGGTATGAAAGCAACAAGGAAAAACAGATCAATTAATGTGTAGCTAATACATTAATATTTGTAACGTAATGCAGGAAACTCAAACCTAGCAAACTTTGTCTGCAAGATATAGTCACCACATGGCTCATTCGGAGGGCGCATGGGTGGGGCTCGCTATACCTGAATAGATCTATCACTCATGTCCCTCGGTCCTACAACGAGAATTAATGGCCTTAATGTAACACCCTAGTTATTAATTTGAAGGTTATCGTATAAATATCGATAACAACCATGTAATTACTATTAAGTATTCTTAGAAAATACGAGTAATTTAAATTTTTTTTACAAAAGTTATCTGAATAGTTTAATGTGAACAACTTCGCCATTTAAAAGTGGCGATATAATCATGTGCGGAAGCTTGTGTTTTGAGCGTGTTCGGTTCCTCTTCGAGCTTGATCTTCATCCGGGTACACTTGACCTTCACCTATCATCAAAACCAACCTTTAAGTTAGTTTTGATAGTTAATTAGCAAATTTAAACAAGAAATATGGACCAAACGAATAAAATCAAACAATGTGCCAGCTTCTGACTCTCTCGCGGCCCGCGAGAGAGTTCATTACATATTACGCGGGCCGCGTCCCGCCGTCGCGTAGCGCGACTGAATTAAGCATATCCCTCGCGCAGCGCGATGGTCTATATTTTCCAGCAGACTCGTTTCTTTGATGCTGCAGATTCCCAGCACCGATTTTAACCGGAATTCCAACTTTAAAGGTTCGTAACTTTTTACTTGGTTGTCCGTTTTACGCGATTCTTTTTCCTACGCGACCGTAATTTAATTCTCCATCTAGTGGAGTTGAGATCCGACATCCGGATTAAATAAATTTGAGACTTTTAAGCCTTCGGCTTAATACCTTTTCACCAAATTTTGACCCGACTATGTGTTTATCAAACAAACATGTTTGTTTGACCACCATTCATCATGAACCCTTTAATTCTAATATTGTCAATCATATTAAGTACTGAACACAGGTTTCTACTCAATTATTTACCCGTTTTTGTTTAAAATCATATTTTGACCCGTTAAGGGTATTTACGACCATTTTAGCATAAACTATGCTCATTTCCCATATACCTCATAATTCCACCCGTTTCTTATTGATTAGTCTTCCACCACAACTATGAGTGTGGTGGATTTAACGAAATGGACCTTTTATTCCGAGTTTTATCCCTCGGAAATGTTATTTTGCGGCAATACACATTTTAAGCATTTAACCCTTGAAAGTTTTATGTCTACAACTTTTGCACGCATTCAAGGGTTACTAAAATCATAATGTAAGTTCCTAAACAACCTCTAAGGATTGTTTACTCGGGTTACCCATCAAGGGGTTTTTAGTAATCTTTAATCCTTCATTTTTGCGATGAAGCATTTCACTATCCATTGGACCTTATTTGCACTTTTAACTATAAGTTCATACAAGCGTACCTGGCTCGGGTCATCAAATAGACCCGATTTATATCTCGCTTTTATTATCACACAATCTATGGCGGCGCGATTATCCGATTTGCTAATCGCTCCTGTTAACATAAGACTTGACAACCACATTAATCGATATTGTCAAATGGTGTTATCACCACCATTCGACCCGTTCGGCCTATATGCCCAACGTTGCCTATTAAATCAAAAACATGGTTTTTGATTTCCAATTCATACATCCATCCCATCCCGGATTTTATTACCAAATCCTTTTTCACCATTATTAGATTACACTTCTAGGTAATCTTAATGGAAATTCATAATTTCTTAGTCATTACATGATTAATTTACCGTTTTGCCCTTTTTGCCATAAACCATGGTTTTTATCATCTTTATATGTTCCGACTCGTATCAATCGCGTCAGAATCCATATTTTCAATATTATCATTATTGCATCTATAACGCATAGAATGAACAAGTATTCTACATAATTATGTAAGTTTCACTTACCTTGCATCCGAGCTACGCTTTTCTTCCATGCTTGACTTGTTTGACCCGCTTTCACTCCAAGCTTTACTTAGCTTGTTTAAGCGCCAACTATTATTCATCATTTCACAAGGTGGTTAGTTTAATCATAACTTAATACGATTATTCCACCTTACGCATTTCATATCAAAATTACCATCTATCGTACTATAGGTCAGTTTGACTTTTTAAAAGTCAAATGCCCATTAGTACACTAATCGCATATTCGAGTTTATCAACTAGTTTTAGCATTTTTGATTACCCGGTAGGCGTTATCTTCAAACTACCGTTTTAACCAAAGTTCTGACCACGTTTATCATATTTAGAACTCTTTTTAATCACATTTTGCATAATAGCCGAAACATAACAACTAAGTGTTTTAACTACAAAATTCTAGTTTCGAGCCTTCTTTGAGGCATTTCAACGAACACCTTAAGGGCAGAATTTTACATGTTTATTTATCATGTCTCTAGCTTATCTCTTAGCCCAAATTTCACATAAATCAACCATCTTACAAAGTGGTTAACTTCTATAATTTCTGAAATCACTTCAAAATTGTCAATTTACACTAGATCAACAATCTATTTTCTAGTGTTCATCAAATTTCACATAACTCACTAATCACCTACAATGGTGATCATAATTTTCACTAAAAATTCACATGATTTCAGCTTGTGTTTGTCTAGGGTTTGTCCCTAAACACTATAGTAGTTCCTAAATCATCATAACATACACATGCAACTAGAATCTCAGATTATTCCCAATTCATGAGAATTTCAAGTTGAAAGATTTCTCAAAATTTTACATACCTTGTAATCCCCTTGTGATGAGGATCAGGAATCTGTGTTTAGAATTCGATTTGGACTTGAATTGAACCTTCAATTTGCAAGATTTGTTGAGTTCTAGGGTTTTCACCCTCCTGGTCGCTCCTGGAGATCGATCCACACACACTTAGTGTGTGTGGTGTGTTATTTTTTTATTAAATAAAACTTGTTTCCTTTTCCACGGTTTTGGTCCCTCAAGTTTAGATATTCATAAATGAAACTATAACTCATAGTTTATTATTTAATTACCCATTATTAACTAGGTTAATTTTACCTAGTTAACTTAGTGGGTTCCGGGAGTTAAAAAAAACCGTTGTATTTTAAGTCCCGTTGACTCGGGCTCTTATAAACTAAATTCTTAAATTCTTTGATTCGCTTGTATTTAATTATTAGGATTTCTTATTTAAATCCAAATAGTTAACGGGTTATTTTTACTGCTAACGGTACTTTACCCGTCTTTTAGTATGAACAGAGTTTGATTACCAAACCCGTTTTCGGGGTGTTACAAGTCTACCCCCCTTAAAGAGGTTTCGTCCTCGAAACCTTTTCTTACATAATTCATTGAGTTTAAACTCAATGTATTTGATCCGAGATATCATTTAAACATTACTTATACTTTTAACCAATTATTAGTATTACCAGATAAGCATGGTAACATCTTTTTGGTCACTAATTGTCTACGTATCTCATATGACTTAGTGCAACTTAAAATAACGTAATCTCGTTATTTCCACTAGTTTAGTTAACTTAGCGATATCCATCGCTTTCATATACTATCGAATTCCTTACGAATCCGTTATTTTGACCCGTTTAAAGATCTTTAGTGAAATCTTTCACTTTTAGCAACAAATTCTTTTGTTTTCAAATTTATCTATTCGGTTCAGCTATACCGAATCTACCGCTTACAAGCAAACCAAATTTCTTGATTTGAATTGGTGACCTTAACCGGTCTCATTAACTAGTCTTATTAGTTCAGTTACTTTTATCACTCGCTTGGTTATAATGTGATTTTACTTCACATTACATTTCCTAACCGTGATCGTGTCACATCATGTTTAATTTGTTTCAACCTTTCATTTTTGAAAATATCACCTTTCGAATATTTCATCTTGCGCCTATCAGTGTCAAGACTTGTATCTTTAATGCTTACTATTTAAATTCCTATCAGAATTTATGTTTGTAAAAACATTATTTCTTACTAAAACCGAAGTTTTAGTTTTAGGATCTTTTCTTTAACTTGTGTCAATCATCCATATCGGGATATTGACAGTCCGTAATTTAATCCTTTACATTCTTAGTTTTATGCGGGGATTCTTAACTGATTTCCTCGCTTTATCCAATCTAACCCGTAGGTTTTATCACTTAGCCTTATGGGTTGTTTTTTATTAGACATTCACCTCTTTAGGGCGAAGTCCTTATAACTTCTTTCTAATCATGACCCGTGGGTCGTTTTAGTCCGTAGATCTCTCATTTGTTTATAACCCTAAAGGTTATGTTGATCCCGTAGATCACTCTTTTTACGTTTGAAAATCATTTGTCTCAAGCTTACCGTTATCCGGCTTGCGCTTACTTATGCCTTCAAGCATTATACTTTATTCAACCTGTTCAATCTCAAAATAGTTGAATATAATTATCAAAATTTCTGTTTATGAAATTTTATGGTCTTTTAGTCATAACTCATAATCCGAGTCTTTTGACTTTAAATTCGTGTTCTCGTTTCTCGGTTTACGCATGTGTTTAAATCCTTACCCATCAACCGGGTACTTTACCGAAGTCATTATTAGTGCAAGCATTCCGGTATACATCAAGTTTTCGTTTTAATTTGTTTGGTTGTCTTAGCGGAAGCCCTCGCTTTTATTCAACCAAACCTTTATTCTTTATTTGACCATCCTTGACAGTCTTTTAAACTATGAATGATGATTATCATCATCATCATTTCTTTACTACGACCAAAGTCAACGATTTTGATCGTTTTTCTCGTGTGGGCAATACCTTTGTTTCTATGACCCCGCGGGTCATTTATACTTTGGTTTTACAATGCCCTTTTTGTCTACCATGGTTTTTGATCGTTTTTTTTCCCATGTGGGCAATACCTTTGTTTCTATGACCCCGCGGGTCATTTATACTTTGGTTTTACAATGCCCTTTTTGTCTACCATGGTTGTTTCATCAAAAATGACTTATGTCACGAATTTCCTTGGGTCTTTTATTTCTATGTGCGCCATACATCGTTTTTTTATGGTTCCCGCGAAAACCATTTATACGAGTATGCCCATAAGATTTCTTGACCCTAAGGATCCTTAAATTTCATTCATCTTGACCTTACTACATCGGACATAACTGCGCTCATTATAAGAAGCTCATGCTATCATGTGTTCACTACTTACTTGGCCAGAGTAAGCAATCAACACGTGGTACGCGTGACCTTATTATAATTACCACATCACGTCCCATGTAAGTAACTCCTCAAATTATCTCCATGTTTATGATTTCATTTGGTAAAACTTTATTTAATTGTTAGTTAACAATTATTAGTTTTAGTCGTTTATCCTTGAACATGTACAATGTCCCTTTTTATAAACATTTATTCACATTCATTGATGTGATCATTACTTTTCTCAATAGGATTTATATTGAGAATACTTATTTGGATGATCACTCTCGTCCAAGTTTCTATATAAACAAGTCTTGTTATTCATTTGTTATAAATCATTGTGAATAACACATTTCCTATTAAATTTCTCTTGGAAATCAGGTTTTCCAAGTTCTATCATATGTGTATGCAACCGTTATTACTTACGTGTTTGTTGCATATAACGACTCGTGCAATTAAATTTAAAAGTGTACACCTGGTAATGCTTGCCCTAACGGGCTTCTCTTGTCATTAGTCTTGTTCGCGACCATTACGCGATTTTGGTCCTTGATGAGTATGCTCTTCCTGTCATACCTCGGACCGTTCCATCATCATATCCATAATTCGTTCAACTCCCGTCATCTTCAGACGCGAGTGTCCTTCAATTAAAACATTCACAAGAGTTAGTAATGTCAACTTCAATAATCGCCTGTATTATAATACAAGGCTTTTTCTACTATACGCGTCAACGCACGTATTTTCGTCAACCATATCAATCATTTAAATTGGGGTAACATATACCACAGGATAGCCGTATGTGTTGTTTACAACACTTTAGCATACTAACTATTAACGTACTTGTACTTACCGGATTTGCTATCAAGCCTCGAACCGAACACTTTACCCTTTAACCTTGGGCTCTGATTACCAACTTGTAACACCCTAGTTATTAATTTGAAGGTTATCGTATAAATATCGATAACAACCATGTAATTACTATTAAGTATTCTTAGAAAATACGAGTAATTTAAATTTTTTTTACAAAAGTTATCCGAATAGTTTAATGTGAACAACTTCGCCATTTAAAAGTGGCAATCTAATCATGTGCGGAAGCTTGTGTTTTGAGCGTATTCGGTTCCTCTTCGAGCTTGACCTTCACCTATCATCAAAACCAACCTTTAAGTTAGTTTTGATAGTTAATTAGCAAATTTAAACAAGAAATATGGACCAAACGAATAAAATCAAACAATGTGCCAGCTTCTGACTCTCTCGCGGCCCGCGAGAGAGTTCATTACATATTACGCGGGCCGCGTCCCGCCGTCGCGTAGCGCGACTGAATTAAGCATATCCCTCGCGCAGCGCGATGGTCTATATTTTCCAGCAGACTCGTTTCTTTGATGCTGCAGATTCCCAGCACCGATTTTAACCGGAATTCCAACTTTAAAGGTTCGTAACTTTTTACTCGGTTGTCCGTTTTACGCGATTCTTTTTCCTACGCGACCGTAATTTAATTCTCCATCTAGTTGAGTTGAGATCCGACATCCGGATTAAATAAATTTGAGACTTTTAAGCCTTCGGCTTAATACCTTTTCACCAAATTTTGACCCGACTATGTGTTTATCAAACAAACATGTTTGTTTGACCACCATTCATCATGAACCCTTTAATTCTAATATTGTCAATCATATTAAGTACTGAACACGGGTTTCTACTCAATTATTTACCCGTTTTTGTTTAAAATCATATTTTGACCCGTTAAGGGTATTTACGACCATTTTAGCATAAACTATGCTCATTTCCCATATACCTCATAATTCCACCCGTTTCTTATTGATTAGTCTTCCACCACAACTATGAGTGTGGTGGATTTAACGAAATGGACCTTTTATTCCGAGTTTTATCCCTCGGAAATGTTATTTTGCGGCAATACACATTTTAAGCATTTAACCCTTGAAAGTTTTATGTCTACAACTTTTGCACGCATTCAAGGGTTACTAAAATCATAATGTAAGTTCCTAAACAACCTCTAAGGATTATTTACTCGGGTTACCCATCAAGGGGTTTTTAGTAATCTTTAATCCTTCATTTTTGCGATGAAGGATTTCACTATCCATTGGACCTTATTTGCACTTTTAACTATAAGTTCATACAAGCGTACCTGGCTCGGGTCATCAAATAGACCCGATTTATATCTCGCTTTTATTATCACACAATCTATGGCGGCGCGATTATCCGATTTGCTAATCGCTCCTGTTAACATAAGACTTGACAACCACATTAATCGATATTGTCAAATGGTGTTATCACCACCATTCGACCCGTTCGGCCTATATGCCCAACGTTGCCTATTAAATCAAAAACATGGTTTTTGATTTCCAATTCATACATCCATCCCATCCCGGATTTTATTACCAAATCCTTTTTCACCATTATTAGATTACACTTCTAGGTAATCTTAATGGAAATTCATAATTCCTTAGTCATTACATGATTAATTTACCGTTTTGCCCTTTTTGCCATAAACCATGGTTTTTATCATCTTTATATGTTCCGACTCGTATCAATCGCGTCGGAATCCATATTTTCAATATTATCATTATTGCATCTATAATGCATAGAATGAACAAGTATTCTACATAATTATGTAAGTTTCACTTACCTTGCATCCGAGCTACGCTTTTCTTCCATGCTTGACTTGTTTGACCCGCTTTCACTCCAAGCTTTACTTGGCTTGTTTAAGCGCCAACTATTATTCATCATTTCACAAGGTGGTTAGTTTAATCATAACTTAATACGATTATTCCACCTTACGCATTTCATATCAAAATTACCATCTATCGTACTATAGGTCAGTTTGACTTTTTAAAAGTCAAATGCCCATTAGTACACTAATCGCATATTCGAGTTTATCAACTAGTTTTAGCATTTTTTATTACCCGGTAGGCGTTATCTTCAGACTACCGTTTTAACCAAAGTTCTGACCATGTTTATCATATTTAGAACTCTTTTTAATCACATTTTGCATAATAGCCGAAACATCACAACTAAGTGTTTTAACTACAAAATTCTAGTTTCGAGCCTTCTTTGAGGCATTTCAACGAACACCTTAAGGGCAGAATTTTACATGTTTATTTATCATGTCTCAAGCTTATCTCTTAGCCCAAATTTCACATAAATCAACCATCTTACAAAGTGGTTAACTTCTATAATTTCTGAAATCACTTCAAAATTGTCAATTTACACTAGATCAACAATCTATTTCCTAGTGTTCATCAAATTTCACATAACTCACTAATCACCTACAATGGTGATCATAATTTTCACTAAAAATTCACATGATTTCAGCTTGTGTTTGTCTAGGGTTTGTCCCTAAACACTATAGTAGTTCCTAAATCATCATAACATACACATGCAACTAGAATCTTTGATTATTCCCAATTCATGAGAATTTCAAGTTGAAAGATTTCTCAAAATTTTACATACCTTGTAATCCCCTTGTGATGAGGATCAGGAATCTATGTTTAGAATTCGATTTGGACTTGAATTGAACCTTCAATTTGCAAGATTTGTTGAGTTCTAGGGTTTTCACCCTCCTGGTCGCTCCTGGAGATCGATCCACACACACTTAGTGTGTGTGGTGTGTTATTTTTTTTATTAAATAAAACTTGTTTCCTTTTTCACGGTTTTGGTCCCTCAAGTTTAGATATTCATAAATGAAACTATAACTCATAGTTTATTATTTAATTACCCATTACTAACTAGGTTAATTTTACCTAGTTAACTTAGTGGGTTCCGGAAGTTTAAAAAAAAAACCCGTTGTATTTTAAGTCCCGTTGACTCGGGCTCTTATAAACTAAATTCTTAAATTCTTTGATTCGCTTGTATTTAATTATTAGGATTTCTTATTTAAATCCAAATAGTTAACGGGTTATTTTTACTGCTAACGGTACTTTACCCGTCTTTTAGTATGAACAGAGTTTGATTACCAAACCCGTTTTCGGGGTGTTACACTTAAGTGTTATGCCCACCACTCACATGATCAAGCAGTACCCTTCCTTAGCTAACCATACCAAAAGAAGATGTTCGTAATTAGTTGTAACATGTATTTCACCCCCGAAGTTATAAACTAAAAATAGTTAAAGAGAAAAAGGGGGAAACATGAACTCACAGTTTTGTGTTCTTCGAATCCGCCGGTAACTCAAGGTTTCCTCTGGTGTACACGACTACCTACAATGTACTATGGTCTTATTAGACGTGTGGGTCGTGCCTTGACTTAGTATTAATTAGTGCATTTGAGTTACGTTTCCAAGTGTGTTCATCATTATTCCAAGTTATATAATTATTTGTTAAAATAATAAATATTTTAACTTAAATTATATTTATTAAATTTTGGAATAATTGTTAAAACAATATATATCAACTTAATACTTCCCAAGTATTTATACTTGTATATTCTTCCCAAGGATGGGGGTATCTTTCACTTGTATAGTCTTGCCATGTATTAGGTTCGTATTCCGGTGTGTGTTTATACGTACGAGGATACATATTTTTATTGTATTCATTAAGTATTCTTTATACTTAATTTCATATTAATTATTCCGAAACATTATCTTTAATAAAAGTCCACCAATATATATTTCCAAAATATATATTGTAATAAATATTATTTAGAAAAATTATTTATATTTTTTCTTTTGGTAAAAACATTTGTATTTTCTCATAAGTTTCAAAAATTGATATATTTTCATGCTTATCTTAGAAAATATATAAATTCATTTTCTCCAAAAATGATATACTTCATATTTATTTGAGAAAATATATCTTTCACCTCAAAATATTGTAATTCGTGTTGGTGTAAGAAAATATATATTTCTTAAAAATAATACCCCTTCTAAAATTTTCAAGAAGAATATATATTTATGTTTGCCAAAATAATATATTTTTCTCTTGTCAAAGTATGATATATTCTTGTAGTGATTGTAAAAATCATATTTTCATTTCCTTGTTGTCCAAAATATTCTTTACCAAAATATACTTGTGAATTAAATTCCGGAATATTTTGTGAGTTATATTCCTTGTTCGGTTTTACCAATATTTTGTGTGAAGTGTGTATATTATCCCACGAAATTTTGTTAATATTTTTGGATTGTAATACTTTGTATTTTTGTGAGTTATATTATTTTCAAGTCCTAAAATAATATAATTATCAGACAAAGTATACAAATAATCACACGTGTGTGTCTTCAATGTATATATATTCTAAATATATATTTAGCCACTTTTATTTATAAAAACCAACCCCCAACACTTATATTTTTGTAACAAAATTTATGGCAAAGTTTATATGGAAAACTCATGGTTAAAATACACAAGTAAATATTTGTTTAAAATATTTTTCTAAGTGTTACTATTTTTAGAAAATTTTGCCATAGTTTCCCCTAAAAATGGAGGTTTCCATGCTTTCAAGCATATCATTTTCTTTTGTAAAAATCATCACAATCAATTTACAAGTATCAACAAACAACCTTTACTTACCAATTTTGCCAAAATCATGCATATTTCACTACTTCATGAACTTGAGTATTTGTAAAAATTCGTAGTAACTTACTAGTATTCTTAGTAAGTCTAGTTACCCTTTAAAGTGTGATTGATCTTTTAAAACCTCATTTTTAAAGAATATAGATCTTCACAACTTGTGATCACAATTTCTAAAAATGTTTCTTTATGAAATCTTCTTGTTACACAGGTGTTTCTACACTTGTTTAACCACTAAAAATAAGGTTTGTTTGTCTAAGAACCAAGATTTAGTAAAAGTTATATTTTTAGCTTGGTTTCTTTAGAAATCCTCCATAAATCTTTAGATCTATAAGTATTACTACTCACATAAATCATTATTTTTCAAGAAAATAATATATTCTTTCAAGTTCATGTCTTTCATGAGGATGATTTATAAATCTCTAACATTTTCATCCTCTCATCTTGCTAGATTATGTTTTTAATCATGATCTAGCAAGATCATATAATGATCTACATCATTTACACAAACCATCAATCATCAAGTATCATAACAACACTAAACAACATGATTTCTTTAAGATTTCTTATAGTTTTATGCTTATGTTCATGTTTCATCTTCAAGTTTCTTAGTGTTCATCAAGATTATGATTATGAATCTTCTTTTAACCACTTAAAATGGAAGTAAAATAGCAAGATCAAGGTTCTTACCACTAGCACAAGACTAGGGATGATCAAGAGGAGAAAACAAGTGGATAAAAGCAAACGGTGAAGGTCCTTCAACTTCCGAAAGCTCCTAGCTTCTTTATGTAACCTTTAACACCTATGAGTATGCTTGGAGGGTATGTAAGATGATTGAATGATGGTGGGGTTGCGGTTGTTGGTTGTGGCCGTGAGCAAGACAAGAGGAGAGAAGGTTTTGTGTGTGTTTTAGTAGGTGTAAGAATGAGCTCAAGATCTCAAGTGTATTACTTATAACCATTTTAGCACATTAACCCTTGTATAACATGCCATTTAGGGGGGGGGGACAAGATCTAATATTATACTCAAAGAAAATCACAAGTGGGGGCCGTAATATGGCCATAGGTAGGTGGGGGGTGTAGACTAGGTTCTAACCATATTGTTAGTTTGTAGTTGAAATCCAAGTATCTAGTTAGGTGATTAGTTATTAGATATTTACATGATGTGTTATGATGTTCGGGGACCATAACTAGCTTGGTAATGTTAAAACAGCGCTTCTAGTGTAATTTTGATGTTTCGGATAGTGTCCGGTTGTTCGGTTGGTTACCGGTTCATTAAAGTGCTAAACTTTGTATTTTAGTGTGCTTTATGTTACTTTTTGTGACAGTTTCGATTCCCGACACTTAGGAAAGTATTCTAAACCATTTAACCATAATTCTGCATGATATTAAGTTGTTAAATTGCTGAATTTTTGCTGAATTTGCTGAATTCTGCAGTGTATGAGAGTTTTTAGGCACTTTCCGGCAGTTAAACTATCCCTAGGAAGGTAGTTTTGTGATCCTTACTTTCCTACACACTATACTAGTGTAATATTTGGTTTCTGGCTCATTTAGTGTCTCAATACAATGTCTGTCTATCTACTGAACTGTGTCAGCATTTTTCTGATTTGTTGGATAACTGTGCTAACTGTGTTTTGTGCATCATTTGAGCCAATAAAGTTCTCATGCAATAATGACATGACATTAAGCAATATATGATGCACATGAATGTATAAGGTAATAATCAGAAGCAATTCAAGTAATTATTTGTAATTTAGCATAGTCATTAAGCACTAATCATTATCTAATAATTGTACGGATGCATGCAAATTTGACAGTTGTCACATTCTCCCCCTGTTAAGAAAATTTTGTCCTCGAAATTTAAGCTACATTATCTTCTTAGGGTTACGTTATGCGTGTATGGATATGAACAATACTGAGGTAGATAACCACAAAACCGAATCGAAACTTATTCGAATCAGGTGAATCCAAGGATATATCACAACAATAAGAACCCAATGGTTAAAAGGTATGTGTTCTAGAATCTGATGTCAAAGGACACGAGACGTATAGATGTATAATCTAGTGTAACTTAGTTGACAGGGGTGTAACAAGGGAGTTTCGACCAATAGAATTTCAAACAATCGATCACAATATGCTAATGAGTTTTCAGAAATAATAGCATTCGTTATATGACCTCAAAATCAACAACTCGAATGTAATAGTGATATGAAAATGATTTGTCAACTTTCGAATAAATAAATGGTAAGGATTAGTGTGTTGACATTCTTGAATTGCGATAATACACCGAATGAAATACAAGCGAATCTGGTGTATCATTGTCTTAATTCGTACTTGCATTAGGAATGTTTAAATGACAAGTCAAAAAAAAGTATGTGTAGTTTTGTGTAAAGCGGTTGACCATGATTAGCACAAGCTATAAATTTGTAATGACACCACGAGGTGTCATAATTGACATATTTCAATAATAGCGGTGACCGAACAAGTTCACCGTGCTTGAGATCAAATGAAAGTGTAATGAAACAATCCTAAGGATTTGATTCAAACAACATAGTAGGACCTTTCAATTGAATATAGAATATCAAAGAGCCACTGTTTCTGATCGAAGATGAAAAAGTAATAAGTATCACAAGGATATGAAATGAATCTATGTACCATTGTCTTAACACACAACTGTGTTGAGACCGCTTTAATCGTGATAAACAAAACGGATTTAGAGCAAGTCAATAAATAAACAATTAAATCCGTGTATGAGGTGCGTAACCAAATTAGCGCAAGCTTCAATTTTGTGAAAGCATCACCACAAGGTGTCGAAACCAATAAACGACTTAGTGGAGTCGTAGACCAAATAAGTCTACTACGACTAGAAACAAAAGGAACGTTTCCAAAAATATATTTGAAAATGATGCTCTCAATACATCATATGGTGTTTCGAACTGAATATGCGAAATGGGCAAGTTCAAGCAATTGAACTTGGTTTCAGCATAACATGACAATAAACGTATGTATCGACAATGGGATTTCGGCATGGTTACAAAGATAAACCATGTATGTAACTTGAAAGAAAAGAAGTTTCAAGAAAGTGTGTTGGCTTGATAAGAAAGGAGCCAATAATTGCAATAATGTAGGTCATTCGAACCATAAATCATTAATTAGCTTTAGCAACTAATATTTGAACTTTGACGAAATGCTTTTTTTTCCAAAGCGAAACCACATGCGTAACAAACAGTGCATGCGTGACATATGAATTCCAAGGAATGAAACAATGAGTATTCGCTATAATGAGGGAATGATCAAGTATCGAGGCAAAGGAGTGTTTGCTTTAGTGAAGAAAATTAACATGGTGCAACTATCATTAGGAGAAGTAGAGATGCAAAACTCTACTTGGTAGAAGCAAAAGTGGAAATTTCAATATAAGAAATTTGAGTGCTTTACCTGTTTGGTTAACTGAAATAGCATATACGTCAGAATAATGGGGTTTGCTTGAGTTAACAGGTGTGGTTCCTAAGTGACAACCTTTACGAGTTTTGACCTGAGTTCCCAAAGGTCCTAAGTTCATGTTTTCTAGGTTCTCAAAGTTTCGTATTCTGTGTAAAACTGTTTTGTGCATCGTGTAGGAAACACAATTTTAGTGTATGGTTAAAACAAGTTGTTGTCTCACTGTACTTGGTACGCTTTTATACTGAATTCACAGCTAATGATACTTGATCAACGATCAGTTTTAGGATGGTAGTTGGATCCTTGTAGTTAGTTAAATAAGTCGTTAATCCTCAGCAAGAGTTACCGACTCTTGTTGGTTAGCTTGTTCGGCTTCTGGTAGTTGATGCTCATTTGAGAATCATCGTACTTCTCCTTGACGAACAGTACTGAAACTCCTTAGGGCAAAAAGCTTGCCTTATAAATCCCCTATCTGGCAACTTCTGAAGCTGCATTGGCAAATCTTGTATCTCAGGAAGTGCAAGTCGATAGGGTGTCTTAGCTACAGGCGCAATGCCTGGAACCTAGTTAATGTGGAACTCAACTTGTCGTTGAGGAGGTAATCCTGACAAGTCTTCGGGGAAGATTTCAGGATACTCCCTTATCACATGGATATCCTTGAGCTTAGGTTCTTTGGCTTCCTTGTCCACGACATGAGCTAAGAAGGCAACACATCCTTTGTGCGGAAACTTCCATGTCTTCAACGACTGATAATCCGTAGGGGTGTATCTTGCTTCATGAATCACGATCTTTTCTTCGTTCTCCATCGGGATGCGGATAACAATCTCCGCTCGATTTCCCGACAACCAATCCATCCCAATTTCCACGTCGAAGCTTCCCCTTAACTAGTTCTATCGAGTACAGGCTATCTAATTTACTTGCTACTAAACCAAGTATACTCTTAAACTCTAGAGATGCGAAGCTAAAATTGGCAACAGTATCTAGCAGCACAGATGCATAACGTTGACTAATATGGGACGTACCGATGACCATGTTTGGATCATGGCGTGTTTCCCTAGCTCCGGTATTGAGCTTTCATCCTTGTGCCTGATTGTTTTAGGGCGATATTTTCTAAAATGCCTCTTGTCTCCACAGTTAAAACAACCTTGAGCATGCTTTCGTTTGTCACTCTTCCTGCCATGATAGTCGTTGTTGTCGTTGTTTCCTTCGAGATTCTTGCTACCATCTTGGCCTCCATTTCCACGTTCAGTACCTTGCCTACAAGTTTCCTTGACATGCACCACTTTGCCACAGTTTTCACATTTTCCATATCTGCATCGCCAGATATGATAACGTCGAAAATTGTCGCACTTAGGTAGGACACCCATGTACTCTTTTCCCTTTTTGGCCCTGTTCTTGCTATTCACCCGAGTACCCTTCTTGAAGTTTGCTATCTTTCTCATGTTGTCTCCAGATGGCTCTACAGGAGTCTCTTTTTCTCTACCGAAGTGGAAAATTTCCCTAGTCTAATCGCTTCTTCATTGAGTGCCACACTTAAGTCGATAGCATCGGTGATCGTTGGAGGTTTAGATGTTGTCACTAGGCTTAGAATCTGAGGTGCCAATCCCCCGATGAAGCGTTCAATCCTCTTAAACTCTGGTTCCACCAGACGCGAAGCAACTTGTGATAAATCGTGAAATCTCTGCTCATACTCAGCTATCTTTGAACCATTCATTTTCAAGTTCCACAGTTCAGTCTCCAACTTCTGGACTTCTGCCCTCGAGCAATATCTCTTACGCATCAGTTCTTTCAGTTCGTCCCACGTTAAAGCATACGCAACAGTCTTACCCAACGTCCGAACCTGAAGGTTACACCATGACAGAGCCCCATCTAGAAACAATCCAGATATGTACATAACTTGTTGCTCTGGAGTATTTTTGCTCAAACTCAAAACAGAATCCGTCTTCTCAACCCATCGCACAAAAGCTATGGCACCCCCAGTGTCGTCGAAATCTCGGGGTTGCAGCTCAAGAACTGCTTGTATGTGCAGCCTGCGACATACGCAACATCATTCACATAAGGCATTAGCAAGCACCCTAGGAAACGTCCAAACGTTTTGTAATGCGTTTTAAGTGACTAAACATTACTGTTAGGTGGGTTATTTCCTGAGGTACCTCCGCTGCGTTCGGAGGGAAGGGCCTCGTGCTGTGCGATGGCCTGTGAGATGTGTTCTTGTAATTCCGCCTCTGTCGTCGGCAGAGGGTTGTCGGTATCGGTGTTCCTTTGAAGCGACATCTTCTAAGAAGGAGATCGGTTAGGTCAGGTCTTATTAAGGACACAGGCACATAAGCACCTACTTAATGAATAAGACCTAGGAGGTGTATTTACATGTGTATATACGCAGTCGTTATAACAAGCAATCATATAACATCACAATTATCGCACAAACTTGTAGACAGGAACATTTTTAATGAGAACATAACAAGCAAGCACGTAGCATCACAATTATAGCACAAACATGCAGACCAACAACGTGCTTAGTGAGGACATGGCGACTGAGCTTTCATTATTTACCGACCACAATCACATTGTCTACAAAGTGTATCACATCTCAAGGGACACAGGGTCACCCTACCCTTATCCAATAAGTCTATCAATATACCAAAATCACGTGGTCAAAAGTGGTCTTCAAAAGTCTCTACATTCTCGGCTCATTAGTAGTGTCTTTACCCAAAAGTAATGCAATCCGCATAAAACCAAAAGCCAATTATACTGCTGACTGAGGTGGAGAAAGGAAGAAAATCAAACTGCCTACGTGTACGATCTCCTCCTCGAGCTTGTACACACGTCGAGGTATTTAACTGATCTGCTGCTCGATAGTAAAGAAACGAGTATCGAAGCCTGGGAAAAGTGTAAGAGTAGCAGGTGCGAATGCAAAAGGAGACAGTGATGAATGTGGAGGATCAAAGTATACTGGCAGAGACAGGGTGGAGGACGTGGTGTCAGCTCAGGCTCCAAAACTCTATAACTCAAAACCTCAAACTGTAGCTGAAGTAACAGGGGCAACTCATCCCATGTGTAGCCTCTATAATGTGAGGGATGGTAGGGGTCTGAATATCAGCATGGGGTATTGTCACGCGGGTGCTGACCAGAAGTTCCTTCCCGGGGTGCGGGTATGTCCTGAAAGAAAGCGATAGGCATGTCGGTGCCATGGACGTCGGTCTCCATAGGGGAAAAGGAGCAACATCAGCGGGTGCAGGTGCAGTAGCAAATGTCTCAACAAAAGGAAGATCAACAGGTGCAGGTACTGGGTCAGGTACAAGGGGTGCAATGTCTGGTAACCAAAAGAAACATGGTTAGGATCAGGAATCGGCTCAAGATCAAAAGGTGCAACATCAGGCTAACCCAAAAGGAACAGGAGCAGGCTCTGGGTCGTGTGGAGGTATGAGATCTCGGGTAGGTAATAGTGCAGCAGTCTTAGCGGTGTCGTCGTCTAAGTCAGTAGCAAAAAGCTGCAATCTGGTCGTCTGTAATGCTGCAGATGTCACAGACTCGAAAGAGTTTGAAATCGAGTGTAAAATGGAAGCAGAGGATACTTCAATGGCAGGAGTGTCAGGGGGTAGCATAGCAACGACATCCTCAGCTATCTCTCCATCCCCCTGGGCGTCAACAGAAGGATCATCAACAAACAAATCAACGTCTTCATCAAACAAATCATCGAATGGCCGAGCCTCGGAAGGTGTGACCATAAGAGGTACGGCATCGAGGATCGGAGCCATGATGGGCTCACCATCGGAATGACCAGTGATGAGGGGGTCATGGACCGGAACAGGTAAGACAAAAGGATCCTCGTCAGGGAAACTATCAGCAAGGGTAAATCATCACCAAAGTCTAGTAGCGCGAACTATTGGAAGTCGTCCTCGTCCTTGGACAGCATGTCAGGATCACTCCCAGTGTCTGACGTATATATCTCTGGCGCGGGCATGACCTCGTCATCTGATGCGACTGCCTTCAGGTTACGGGCATCCGACAACCCATTCTCAGAGGATAACATGTGCCTGCAATGTCGTAATCCTAACATATGTACGTATAGTAACCACTAACACCCAATATGTGGCCATAGGGTCGTCAACGTCTGACAACTCGCTCTCTGAAGGAGGTGACATGTGTGCCGATACATAATAATCATAGCATGTATATTCATAGTAATCACTAACACTTAGTGTATTGTAAGCAAAGACATTTCATCAAGTAATCATGTATTCATATTATTCTTCATGAAAC
The DNA here is from genome assembly GCA_030545235.1 of Helianthus tuberosus. NCBI lineage: Eukaryota > Viridiplantae > Streptophyta > Magnoliopsida > Asterales > Asteraceae > Helianthus > Helianthus tuberosus. Next base: position 5,632,804 of record CM060381.1, on the reverse strand, counting down.
TTTCTATCCTTCCTGATCTCCCAAACTAAACCACCTAGTCTCCCAGACTAGACCAACCAGTCTCCCAGACTAAACCACCTAGTCTCCCAGACTAAACACCCAGTCTCCCAGACTAAACTACCTAGTCTCCCAGACTAAACACCCAGTCTCTCAGACTAAAACACCTAGTCTCTCAGACTGAAACACCCAGTCTCTCAGACTGAAACACCCAGTCTCTCAGACTGAAACACCCAGTCTCTCAGACTGAAACACCCAATCTCTCAGACTGAAACATAAACCTTGAAATGTGTTTTGTGTCTTTTCTTTATAAAAATTGTTTTGCTTCTTGGATCCGGCCGCTTCGTGTATGCAATGAAAACATGTTGGAAAAATATTTTCGAGGGAGCCCTAATGATTGTAGTCTAGACTCGAGAAGGAATCCTAGTTTGCTACAATCGAAGCTCTGATACCAAACTGTCATACCCTGACTTTTGCGGAAGCGTGATTTCGTGTGACTTGCTTAATATCATTGCATTCAACCATAACAAACAATTATATGATAAATCCAAGATGTTCATCCATTGATTAAGTTTTAAAACATTACATCATCATTGTCTTAAAACATAGACTTAAAATCCGAGTTACAAACCATATAAATTGTTTAGAGTTCCATAAGGACTCATCAAAAGACTTTAGTTAAAACCAGGTTTTGAAAGATGTGTCCCGTCCAGGATAAAACACACTAACCAAACCCTAAGACACGGATGACATCTTTTATTCTCAACATGACTTGAAACTCCAACGCCCGCCAGATCCATACTTAATTTCCTGAAATACATGTAGTTTGAAAACATCAACAAAAGTTGAGCAAGTTCATGTGTGTGTTTGTGAATAAACCTTTGAAGCATTTGTAAGTATGTTTGTATGTACTTGAAAACCCGGTATGAAAGAAACAAGGAAAAACAGATCAATTAATGTGTAGCTAACACATTAATATTTGTGACGTGATGCAGGAAACTCAAACCTAGCAAACTTTGTCAGTAAGACATAGTCACCACATGGCTCATTCGGCGGGCGCATGGGTGGGGCTTGCTACACCCGAATAGATCTATTACTCATGTCCCTCAGTCCTACAACGAGGATTAATGGCCTTAAGTGTTATGCCCACCACTCACATGATCAAGCAGTACCCTTCCTTAGCTAACCATACCAAAAGAAGATGTTCGTAATTAGTTGTAACATGTATTTCACCCCCGAAGTTATAAACTGAAAACAGTTAAAGAGAAAAAGGGGGAAACATGAACTCACAGTTTTGCGTTCTTCGAATCTGCCGGTAACTCAAGGTTTCCTCTGGTGTACACGACTACCTACAATGTACTATGGTCTTATTAGACGAGCGGGTCATGCCTTTACTTAGTATTAATTAGTGCCTTTGAGTTACGTTTCCAAGTGTCTTCATCATTATTCCAAGTTATATAATTATTTGTTAAAATAATAAATATTTTAACTTAAATTATATTTATTAAATTTTGGAATAATTGTTAAAACAATATATATCAACTTAATACTTCCCAAGTATTTATACTTGTATATTCTTCCCAAGGATGGGGGTATCTTTCACTTGTATAGTCTTGCCATGTATTAGGGTCGTATTCCGGTGTGTGTTTATACGTACGAGAATACGTATTTTTATTGTATTCATTAAGTATTCTTTATACTTAATTTCATATTAATTATTCCGGAACATTATCTTTAATAAAAGTCCACCAATATATATTTCCAAAATATATATTGTAATAAATATTATTTAGAAAAATTATTTATAATTTTTCTTTTGGCAAAAACATTTGTATTTTCTCATAAGTTTCAAAAATTGATATATTTTCATGCTTATCTTAGAAAATATATAAATTCATTTTCTCCAAAAATGATATACTTCATATTTATTTGAGAAAATATATCTTTCACCTCAAAATATTGTAATTCGTGTTGGTGTAAGAAAATATATATTTCTTAAAAATAATACCACTTCTAAAATTTTCAAGAAGAATACATATTTATATTTGCCAAAATAATATATTTTTCTCTTGTCAAAGTATGATATATTCTTGTAGTGATTGTAAAAATCATATTTTCATTTCCTTTTTGTCCAAAATATTCTTTACCAAAATATACTTGTGAATTAATTTCTGGAATATTTTGTCAGTTATATTCCTTGTTCGGTTTTACCAATATTTTGTGTCAAGTGTGTAATTATCCCTCGGAATTTTGGTAATATTTTGGATTGTAATACTTGGTATTTTTATGAGTTATATTATTTCAAGTCCTAAAATAATATAATTATTACACAAAGTATACAAATAATCACACATGTGTGTCATCAATGTATATATATTCTAAATATATATTTAGCCACTTTTATTTATAAAAACCAACCTCCAACACTTATATTTTTGTAACAAAAATTATAGCAAAGTTTATATGGAAAACTCATGGTTAAAATACACTTGTAAATATTTGTTTAAAATATATTTCTAAGTGTTAATATTTTTAGAAAATTTTACCATAGTTTTCCCTAAAAATGGAGGTTTCCATACTTTCAAGCATATCATTTTCTTTTGTAAAAATCATCACAATCAATTTACAAGTATCAACAAACAACCTTTACTTACCAATTTTGCCAAAATCATGCATATTTCACTACTTCATGAACTTGAGTATTTGTAAAAATTTATAGTAACTTACTAGTATTCTTAGTAAGTCTTGTTACCATTTAAAGTGTGATTGATCTTTTAAAACTTCATTTTTAAAGAAGATAGATCTTCACAACTTGTGATCACAATTTCTAAAAATGTTTCTTAACGAAATCTTCTTGTTACACAGGTGTTTCTACACTTGTTTAACCACTAAAAATAAGGTTTGTTAGCCTAAGAACCAATATTTAGTAAAACTTATATTTTTAGCATGGTTTCTTTAGAAATCTTCCATAAATCTTTAGATCTATAAGTATTACTACTCACATAAATCATTATTTTTCAAGAAAATAATATATTCTTTCAAGTTCATGTCTTGCATGAGGATGATTTATAAATCTCTAACATTTTCATCCTCTCATCTTGCTAGATTATGTTTTTAATCATGATCTAGCAAGATCATATAATGATCTACATCATTTACACAAACCATCAATCATCAAGTATCATAACAACAACACTAAACAACATGATTTCTTTAAGATTTCTTATAGTTTTATGCTTATGTTCATGTTTCATCTTCAAGTTTCTTAGTGTTCATCAAGATTATGATTATGAATCTTCTTTTAACCACTTAAAATGGAAGTAAAATAGCAAGATCAAGGTTCTTACCACTAGCACAAGGCTAGGGATGATCAAGAGGAGAAAACAAGTGGATAAAAGCAAACGGTGAAGGTCCTTCAACTTCCGAAAGCTCCTAGCTTCTTTATGTAACCTTTAACACCTTTGAGTATGCTTGGAAGGTATGTAAGATGATTGAATGATGGTGGGGTTGTGGTTGTTGGTTGTGGCCGTGAGCAAGACAAGAGGAGGAGAAGGTTTTGTGTGTGTTTAAGTAGGTGTAAGAATGAGCTCAAGATCTCAAGTGTATTACTTATAACCATTTTAGCACATTAACCCTTGTATAACATGCCATTTAGGGGGGGGGGGACAAGATCTAATATTATACTCAAAGAAAATCACAAGTGGGGGCCCCACTATGGCCGTAGGTAGGTGGGGGGGGGGTGTGTAGACTAGGTTCTAACCATACTGTTAGTTTGTAGTTGAAATCCAAGTATCTAGTTAGGTGATTAGTTATTAGATATTTACATGATGTGTTATGATGTTCGGGGACCATAACTAGCTTGGTAATGTTAAAACAGTGCTTCTAGTGTAATTTTGATGTTTCGGATAGTGTCCGGTTGTTCGGTCGGTTACCGATTCATTAAAGTGCTAAACTTTGCAGTTTAGTGTGCTTTATGTTACTTTTTGTGACAGTTTCGATTCCCGACACTTAGGAAAGTATTATGGACCATTTAACCATAATTCTGCATGATATTAAGTTGTTAAATTGCTGAATTTTTGCTGAATTTGCTGAATTCTGCAGTGTATGAGAGTTTTTAGGCACTTTCCGGCAGTTAAACTATCACTAGGAAGGTAGTTTTGTGATCCTTACTTTCCTACACACTATACTAGTGTAATATTTGGTTTCTGGCTCATTCTGTGTCTCAATACAATGTCTGTCTATCTACTGAACTCTGTCATCATTTTTTTGATTTGCCGGATAACTGTGCTAACTGTGTTTTGCGCATCATTTGAGCCAATAAAGTTCTCATGCAATAATGACATGACATTAAGCAATATATGATGCATATGAATGTATAAGGTAATAATCAGAAGAAATTCAAGTAATTATTTGTAATTTAGCACAATCATTAAGCACTAATCATTATCTAATAATTGTACGGATGCATGAAAATTTGTCAGTTGTCACACTTCAAGTCTGACGTGGATGAAATGACTACCATTAACAAATAGCAGTGAAACGAACTGTTAGGGGTCACGTGCGTACTTTGGATCATATAAGGGAAATACAGTAGAACAACCTTTGATGTCTAATATGTGAACAATCACACCAAACTTATTGGCAAGAAGGAGTGCTGCTTGAGGCATCTTCATCCAATTTTCCCTGGGTGCCATTCCAACCCCGGTAAAATATATTCTCTGTACTTGTTGGTCGTAGTCCCCTGGTAATTCACTATCGAAGACGAACTTCCACATTTCTTTGTTCGGATCCGTCAGCTCTTCAAGTAGCTGGTTTCGAATATACCCAAAGTAATCTTATTCCAACCCTAAACCCACAGCCGCCGCCCGAAACCCACAATGTCCATCTGGCCTGACATCTTTTTTTCTTGAAATCTAGGGGTGTAACACTTTTGGAATTTGTTTTTTGTATCTATGCGCATATTCAAGCATTCCCTCATCAGTGAGTAACGGAAAGTCATTGCCCTTGCCAGGCTCTTCTTCACATGAAGATGTTGAACGACCGCGTCGATTTAACGACCTTTGAGACTTTAGACACATTGCAGACGTAGACGGTATTAGGGAATCTTGCGATGGTACATAAGAGCTATGTCGAGGAGGGTCACACCTACTTTGTTGTCTGGGAGGCCCAACTGAGCTATCTCTAGCAACTTGCTCTTTTCTTTGTTGTTGGACCTTGGAAGTTGGCCACCCGCGAGTGTTTTCTTGTACGACAGGTGGTTTTTGTCGCTCATATATCGGTTTACCACCGCCATGATCTTCGATAAGACGCTTTTCCTCACTTGCGGGGGTTGGGTAGACATTTTTTGTTTCACATATTCTAATTGTTTGTCTACATCAACATCTTCCTCATCAAAATTTGATGGGTTCAAGTCAAGTTTTCTCTTGAAAATGTCTATATCTTCGAGCTGAATGACGCAGTCTGCAAAACAAAAAAGAGCATTAGACAATCATATTAAATTAAGACAACAAAACATTTTTTATAAGTCTATAAGTACCTGTATTCTGCAATCTCTCTAGGCGACAGGCACATAACAACCCGGCACCCGAGTACAGCTGGCAGCCACATGTTGATCCAAATGATCGCAACATGTCTATTCTCCGTGTTAGCTCGTTTTCCAATAGGTTAAGAGCATGGATGGAAACTTTAAGAAGTAGGTTGCAAAACATAGGAATCTGAAGGTGGCTGTTCATTCGCTTGGTGCGGCTTTCTTCTAAGGATTTCTTTATTTGCGCATATTGCTTTAGTACCAACGTGTCCACCTTTTTCACTAGCGTTTCCAGAGTGCGTCTCGGTGTAGTAAGCTGTTTCTTTAATGCAGCATGTGCGCCTTCAGCTCTGTTTGTTGTAGTTTGGAAGAATGTCAGGTTTGATTGGTCCATGCAGATACGAACAATTGTCTGGAGGTGCTTAACCAGTTATTCCATAGGTAATCAAAAACATCTGAAAAAAATAAACATATTCAAATTATATATCAATTTGTATGAATGTATTTACTTAGAGAGAACATACATTTATGTTGTTGATTGACAAGGTGTCTCTGAAGGTTGAGGGCGTTATATTTGTATAACTCTTCGGTAGCGGAATTACACACTGTTTTCCACTGATTTATAAAGGCATCCCAATCTTGCGCATTAAACGAATTCTTGCAGTGCTTCACAATATTTTGTAAGATGTGGAACCTGCAGAGATATCTGTGTGCGCCAGGGAATATTTTTCTACACGCGTTTATCAGTGCCTGGTCCCTGTCCGTTAGAATTACACGCGACTCCATGCACTCGTGCAGCATAGACCTGACCCTCTCCAAGACCCAGATGTACGTTGTCTCCTGCTCGTTTGAAAAAAATGCATGCGCAACACAGAAGGTGTGGTTTGTCGACGTCATACCCATAACTTGCAAAAATGGAAGATTGTACATGTTAGTCTTGTAGGTAGCGTCGATCATAAGCACATGCGGGAATGCCCTCCACATTTCAAAGGACTTATCGTGACAGAAAAATACATGCTGAACGACGTTGGTGGAAGGTTCCGCCTATATGTAATAGGTCATCTTTTTTTCCTGGAGGATTTGTTCTAGTCGCTGCATGGGAGACGGTTTTTTCTCGAACTTCGCGGCCCTAATCTTTTGGCGAGCGTTGTGTATGTCTTTCGGAACACATTTGTTCTCAGGGTTCTGTTCGGTTACGGCCTTCCAGATCGTATGGGGCTGTATGTCTTGATCTGTCAGCTCTTGCACCGGCCTAAACTCATTAGGAGTAAGCCTCCTGGCATACGCGTAACCCTCCAGATGTTCAACAGGGCCGTGGCTGTGCGCCTCGTTAAAATTTTTATTCAGATAATCTATCCGCCAGGCCCGACGACTTTGGTCGAGATGACCTATCACCATAAAAGGGCACACGCATTTTTTGATGTCGGTTTTCCTAACTGTGCCCTTACTCTCATGCTCGCCGCTACGACAACATTGGAGCCACACCCGGTTATCCTTGGACCGTCTGGTAACAATTATGTATCTGTTGGCTAAACACCTTCGTTTTACCCAATTTTCCAAATCATCGCGGGATAAAAAACCCTAAAAATATAACAAGTAATTTAAAAAATATAACAATTTTGAATGTACTTTTTTAAAAATTCTTAAAAAAATTTAACAATTTTAATTAATTTTATAAAAACATAACATTTTAATTAATTTTATAAAATTATAACATTTTTTAATTAATTTTTTATCCTATTTACAAAATATAAAAATTTTGAATGTATTTTTTTCTATACAAATTTTTATTATTGTGCAAATTATTATTGTTTTTTTATTGCGAGGAACGTGCGAATTGTGCATCGGTTTTGAAATGAACGAGGTAACAAGTATTAAAACACATAGAAATTGAGATAAAGTAAAAGAGAGGCTTGATAAAACATCGGATTGTTTCGGGTTTAGAAACTTCGACTATTCCAAAGTTAATCGAAAGTCCTTTTAAATTAGGGAAACGTGCTTTGGCCTATAGGTAAAATACTCTCGTCGAGAAGCGATTAACGGTACTTTACCCTTCCAGTTACTACATGTCCCTAATCGATTGAAAAATCGAAACTTTGGCGGGATTGAAAATCGAGGAACGGGACTAGTCGACAAGATGTGGGTTTCACCCCTAACTTGAAGATTTCGTACCATAAGTGTGGTTGGTATTCGTCAGGTCAAGAAAGTTAATTCCGACACTTTAACGAGTGTCCACTAGTGTTTGAATTGGAAACTTACCGTCAAGATGTGGATCTCACTCCTCACTTGATGACGTAATTTCGTGCAAAATTGAATAAGCGGATTGAGAGTCATTCACCAAATTATGGGTTTCACGCCTATTTTGGTGAAATCATCTCGTTTGTATAATACGAGTGTCTTCAACTCTTCAACGAATATTTTAACTAATATTTAAAAAAATATTTTAATGTATTTTTTTATAATATTTAAAAAAATATAACAGGTTTAATTAATTTTATAAAAATATTTCATATAACATTTATTAATTAATTTTTATCCTATTTGAAAAACATAACAATTTTAATGTATTTTGTATTAACAATTGTATAATAATTTAACAGAAAAAATAGAACATTTAACAAAAATATATATCGTTCTACGAAACTTCAGGGTAAGCGGGTGTCTCGTCACCGAATGACTCTTGCAAGGGTGGCTCGTCACCCAATGACTCTTGCACGGGTGGATTGTCACCAAATGAATCTTGCACATAAGAAGGGTAACTAAGGTCTCCTTGTACTCCCGAGGGACCACTAACGAAAACGTTATTGCCATATTCTTCCTGTCCGTACGAGGGAACGTAACCGGGTTCATAATACGGAGACCTATAACCTTGATCATGGCTATACGCATTCAAATCTGGTAGCAACGGTTGGCGGGGCATAGCAGACTAAAAAAATAACAGGTAAAAGGTAATGGTAAGTTTAACCCCGAATAGAAAAAAGTAAATATATATACTTACCTCGTTGAGGTCTGGCAACGACGATTCATTATGACGGGGACGATAGCCGGACACGACCTCGTGCGTGTGATCATCATTTCCACCCCAATCGTAAGAATCAGGGACATTAGTTAAAAAAATGATATACCACACTGCGATCCGAAATAAACGTGCTCGTGTCCGCCTCAGACGGCTCACCGAAAATATAGTTATACCAAGACATGTTTGTTAGTGAATGTGAATATATAACGAAGACGATATATATATCGTCTTCTTCGTCGTTTAAATAGGGGAAGAAGAATTCAAATTCAGAAAATAATACAAGTCGTATAGCCCTATATGATGCGTATAGGGCATACGTCAATCACTTTATGTCACTCAACAGTGACAGAAAGCTGGTCGTCCTTTCTAAAAAAAAGTAATACGCATCGTATAGGCCTATACGATGCGTATTACTTTATCCCCCGTGAGACAGTGTCAGCCTTTGACTAACACAGAATTAATTAAACAACTCAATACGCATCGTATAGGCCTATACGATGCGTATTGAGGGTGTCGATTTAATAAGCCAAGGTGTGCATAATACGACCCTTATTTTTTCAAAACTTTTATGACAACTAGTATTTTTTTACTTCGCGCGTTGCGTCGAAATCGAGCAAATGATAATGTAAAACAAATGTGATTTGAAAATAAAGCATGTTGTTTAAAATGTCAAACCATTAGAATGATTCAGTTTATCATTGTACCGTTTTATAATACCAAATAAATATTTTATTTTGAGTACAACTTCGCTTTTAACAAAACATATAACGGAATGTCGAGGGAAAAATCAAGCACAACTACGTACTTATGTTTTTAGAAAAAAAGTTATAAACGTAAATTATTAAAGAAGTATCAAATTATTTGATAAATTAATATATGTGCTAAAAGAGAAAAACGAATTATTAAAAAAATGGTAGAGGAAATATATGGTTTTAAAAAAGGGAAAAAACAAAAATATGTTACTAAAAATAAATATAATAATAAACTATTATAATATATTAAATAAAAAATATATATTATGATAAAAATAAAGTTACTATTCATTGTGTTTCGTCAATAATATAAACTAGATGGATTGACCTGCGCTTCGTGGCAGAAAATTAGTTGTGGATTAGAGGTGCAACTTGCTTTTCATAGAACTGATTGCAAGGTTTGGTTACAAAATGTGATTGCTACATACAAAAGGCAGCCCATGGTTTTGTGGAACGTATCATAAGTTTATTTACAACAACTACTTCAGTTAATTGAGATGTACAAAACGTAGTGCATTCTGATGCATTTGGGCCTTTGTTTAAGAGGAGACGATTTCAGTCGCTCTTCGAACCAAAACAATGCGCCACAGTATTCGCATTCGTTTATACAATCTCCCAAATCAACGTATGAAGGGCCAGGCAACTGCAAATCAAATGATGATGCTGATGGACCCTCATACTGTTCCATATCAGGCTGAACAGAAGTTAGAGATTGTATAGAACGTTGATTAGCAGCAACCCGCAACATGCTTGATCGCCTTACCAACTGACCAATTGTTTGCACACCAAAAATCAGCAGGTTCTTTTGAAAAAGACTGCTCACCAGAATTTTCAAGTGCAAGAGCCTTTCGTTTTCTATCCAAAGAACGTGCAGCCATATGCAAACCTGATTTTGCAAACACTGGCTTAAAATGGAAAAAAAGCTTCGACTATAAAACGAACAAGAACATCAGATTGCGAACCAATTGGAGAGAACCAACTTACAAAAGAGCACTTGTATCACAATACTCGGAATGATAATAAAAAAAGAAGACAGTAATATATAGACAATCTAATCTAATCAACATGCAATTGATAAAAAAAGAACAACAAAAAAGTGTAAGGACAATTCTAATTAACTGAAAATCTGATCAAATCATGCTAACGAAAATTAGAATTTGCTCTATCATACATCCTAAACTAAAATAAACATAATGACAAACACTTTGACAGAACAAAACAAAATCAATATTTAAAGGTGGCAGTCATTTTTTGTTAAAGCATAGCCATCAACTAAACTAATTACATCTTGAATTTCTATTCTTAACTTCTTTTGTTATTACTTTACATCCTAAAGTATAATAAACATAAAAATAAAGACTTTAATAGAACAGAAGTTGATTTGTTTTGCTTAGTTTCATAGCCTTTTGATACTAAAAAAACTACACTTTACTCTTATGTAGGACAGGCAAACGGGTCGGGTCGAGTCAGAACGGGTCATGGGTCAGAACGGGTTAGGGTCGGAACGGGTTAGGGTCGAAATGGGTCAAATTTAAAAAAAGGGTTGTTTTGGGTCAGGTCAGAACGGGTCCGGGTTGGAACGGATTGGCGTCCAAACGGGTTTGGGTCAGATCGGGTCCCGTTCGGAATGGGTTTGGGTCAAAACGGGTTGGGTTCATTCTTTTCCCATTACTAAAAACATGATTTCATAATAAATATACCTTTTGGTCAAGTCAATACAGAAACCAAAACCGGCAAAACGATAAAATAGTAATAATAAAAAAATTATACAGTGTTCATCAATCCCATGTTTTCGCCATTATTGTGATTAGTTGATGTAGTGGGTGAGTTTTAATTGTAGAATATCGATATTGTTGGGACAAAGTTTCGACTGAGCATTCAAGACAATTACGTTAATCAATCGAGTCGGTACTGAAAGATTTCCATAAACGCGACCAAAGCGAAACAAAAAACCCGAAACTGAATCGAAACGAAACAAAAAAAAAACTGAAAAAATCAAACGGAAAAAGTATCCAAAACAAAACAAAAAATCGAAAGCTGAACCGAAACGAAACAACCAAAACGAAAAAAAACCGAATCGAAACCGGCCAAAACGGAGCAAAAAACCGAATCGAAACCGGCCAAAACGAAACAAAAAATTGAAAAAATAGAAACCGAATCGAAAAAGCGACCGAAACAAAACAAAAATAAACCGAACTGAAACCCGTCTCGTGCTAAAATCCTTCCCAACTCAAAACTCATCCCTTGCGAAAACTCATGGCTGCCCGAAACCCGTCCCGGGCGGAAACCCGTGCCGACCCAAAATCCGATCCGAACCAACTATGTTCCAATCCAAAACGCGTCCCGGCCGCCTGAAACTCAATCCGAACCCACATTGATCCATTTCTTTGAAGATGTCGACCCGTTTTGACCCGAAAATATTGGAGATAGAATTTTAATTGACCATTGAGTGAAAATATCTTACCAAAACCAACCCTCATCCTATAATAACCAAGTAAGTGGAACATAAATACCAATTTCATAATAACCTCTATTATGGTTGTTTAAGAAAGAAACAACTTAAACCCGAGTTTCATAAAATTTATAAAAACAACTTCTAAGTTTTAAAATTCCAACTCCTAAGCCTCACTGAATATGTAAATCATTTATTTCCAATTCCAATGAAACAATTCTTTATACAATCTCCAACATTCAGCTGCCTATCGATGAATACCAAAGAAAGAAAATAAAAGGGGAGACCAATCAAATATAAGCAATAAGAAACAAACAACAAAATAAAAGCACCAATTGAACAACAACAGCGATAAACCTGTTAAATGTGGAAGAACCCCACCAATCGAACAACAGCAAACCTATGGAAGAACCCTTGCACGCCAAACCAGTTTCAATTCAAACTTCCTTTTTCTTCAATGAAAACACAAATGAACAGCATCATATTTGGTAGACATTGACAGCTTGATTACTTGGCACGCATTGCAGGTGTGGTGAAGATGAATGAGAAAAGAAAGAAACATGGGATGTACACACGGCAGCGATAGGGGCATAACAACACAAAAGGAATAAAACACATACGTGGCATATATATCAGGGAAAACGGGAAAAACTGAGCCTATTATTAAAGAAAAATGAAGCCCAAAGAAAAACGATATAAAAACTCAAAAGCCCATTTGCAATTCTACTGTTCCTCATAAGTTTGTATTCATATAGATAATTATAAAACTAGGTTATTTCATTGCGCGTTGCGGCGATACATTACCGCGAGCATTGGATTGGTATCAGTTCGGTTCATTATAGTATTGATACGATACATGCATTTCATACAGAAAGCAACACCTGTTTTATATTAACCGAAAACCATAAAAACAAACACATGTACCTACACCGGTGGTGTTCGAACGACATCGATTGATTCAGATTACCAAAGTATTGGTATCGATATTTATTTATCGTCACATGCATAGTTGCCTTAATGAAAAATTATCGAAACCATAAACCATAAAAATGAATACAGGTCATACCGATGTCGATATGTACATGGTGTTAGCTTATCGAAAGCAAAACAATAAAAATAGATACCAATACTGAAATCAATTTTGTTCGTCCAGTTGTAGCTCCATTCACTACGGTAGCGGCATAATATTTGTTATCCGACAAGAAACCATAAAAATGAGTACATGTACCGGTAACGATGTTGCTTGGCTCGGTTGGTTACGTTATGATAACGCTATGGTGCGTTACAAATGTTGTTCAATTGTTTCGGTTCGTTTGGTAAGTTAACGACCCAATGGCCGTTATCAATAATTTTTTTATCGTGATGTTGACAAAAAAATAAACGTAAAATGCAAGTTATTAGAAAAAAAATTCAAAATAAATGACGAATAAAATATTCTAAAAAAGTAAATAAGTACATCACAATAACAAACTACAGTTCATCGACGGTTTTGGTTTGTTTGGTTTGATACAACAACGGCACGGTATCCATTTGTATTGCAATATTGTAAAAAAATATAGCTGCAGATTTAAATTTTTAAAAATTAAGGAAGCAAGTTATTACAAAAATATTAAATTGAATGATGAATGAAATATTAAAAAAAAATGCTGGAAAATAGATATAAACAATAAATAAACAATTTAAAATATTAAATTTAAAATAAAATATATGATCACTATGGAAAATATATATAAACAATTTAAAATATTAAAATAAAATACAAGATCACTATTCATGATGATTTTCAATTCATATGTATATATATGTATATATATAATATAATATATAATATATTATATAATATAATATAATATATTATATTATTATATAATATTTATATAATATATAATATTTATATAATAGTATGTGGTTCCTCTATAATTAGTGACGACCATCACCTACGGATTGACACAAAACAAACAAACAACAATGGAATTTCTATATCTAGTTCTCTCCTCCATTGTCTTTTTCTTCTTCCTCCATCATGGCATCCACCTCCACCGTAACCGAAAAATGCCACCCGGCCCTAGCGGCCTCCCGATCATCGGAAACCTCCTTGACCTTGGCCCAAAACCACACGAGTCCCTAGCCAAACTCTCCAAGAAACATGGTCCACTTATGACCATCCGCTTGGGTAACATCACTAGCGTGGTTGCCTCCACACCCGAAGCCGCTAGAGAAATCCTCCAACGCATTGACGAGGCGTGCTCATGCCGTATCGTCCCAATCGTGGTCACAGCCTTAGCCGACCATGATGCGACCGTGCTATGGATTCCAGCAAACGATGAATGGCGAACCATTAGAAAAGCACTCAACATGTACCTCACACACCAACACAAACTCGACACGCTTCGCGATCTTAGACAAAACGTGGTGGAGGGGATGTTGGACTTTCTTAATGAGTCCGGGTGCAAGAAGGCGAGCGTGGACATAGGAAAGTTGGCATTCGCGGTCGCGCTCTACCAGATGTCCAACACTTGTGTAGGGGCGGACCTAAGCCCAGCCCAAAGTGGGCGGGCGCACCCCCGGGAAAAAAAATTTAGTGCTAAGTTCCGTCGAAAATCCCATCCGCACCCCATGGAATTTTCCGTCCGCACCCCATGGAATTTTCCGTCCACACCCCTTAGGTAAAAAAGTGTTATCAACTTATATTTTAAAAATATTCTTTAATAAACTCTTATTTTATAAAAAATACTACCCAAATATATAACTTTTAATACCTAAATACTAAACCCAAATACCCAATACATTTAACTAGCCCAATACTAAGTCTTAGCCCAGTAAACAAACCCAACAAATCAATAATATTTCAAACTAAAATAAAATAAACAAGCCCAAAACCCTTACATATTCTATCATGCTCTCTTTATCGTCCTTGCACGCCAGCGATCAGAACATCAACAGCGACAACAGTGAACAGTCAGCAGCCACCATACCACCGCCGATCAAACACAGGTAAGTTTCTTTGTTATTTTTGATGATTTTTTGTTGATATTATCCACCTCCAGCACCCTATTTTAGCCGCATACTAACCATAGTAGACATGTGCTTCGTTTTGTTTTCATTATGTTATGGTGGGTTATATTTTGTTAGTGACGATATTTTGTCTTTTTTATAGCCGCATACCACAGTATGTTTGGCTTTTTTTTTAGTGAAGAACGTTTGGCTTTTTTTTATGGTGTATATGTTGTTTAGATGATTTTTAGGGTGATTTACATTATGATATTTAGTGCTTGAATAGTTGATACATTATGTAGTATGTTATGGAGCCATGAACTTATAGATCAATTTGTATGTGATAGCCGATAGGAACAATGAGCAGCGACATTATGGCGCGATTTCTCAAGAGGAAAGTTGACACGTCTTCCGGATTCGTTGATGTGGATACTTGCGTAATCGGATTGGCGATGAGAATTTAAGTGAGGGTTATATATGTTATATAAAGAAAGAGTTACTTAAGAAAGTAGGTTTAGATGATGTTTTGGACAGATTTCAAAAAATGAAAAAACCGTAGGACGACGTTTTAATTATGTTTGTGACAAGGTTTGACGTGTTTTTGATGATTAAATAAATTTAGTTCTTTTGTTTTACATGACCCGACTTGACCCGATACGAACCGATTTTTTATTTATATACCTTGGGGCATAAAATTTTTAAAAATGTTCCGCACCCCGATGGAAAAATTCATGGCTCCGCCACTGCACTTGTGTGTCACAAAACGTGACAAGCTACGAGTCTGATGATATTGAGAGGTTTAAAACAGCCGTGAAGACATTGATGGAAGTTGATGGGAAGTTTAACATAGCGGACATATTTCCGGTGTTGAAACCCTTGGACCCGCATGTAAGGACTCCCAAAAGTGTCGTAAACTGACCCGTAAGTACGAACCTGGACCCCTGAAACTCTACTTACATGAAAAATAAGAAAACCAAAGTTTTAGAGTTTCAGGCGGGCCGCGTAAGATTTAGCTTAGTCTTACGCGGGCCGCATCAAAGTTGGGTTGACCGGATAAGCGTTTCGGATCCACGTATCATCCACATGGCAACCCTACTTGTGACCAATCCGACCTACGCATAGACTAGGTGGCCACGCGGGCCGCGTAAAGTTTGGCTTACGGCTCACGCGGGCCGCGTGAGACCCATATTTCACCTATAAATAGCTTGGACCTCGAGCTATAATTCTGTGTCGAAATCTCAATTCAAAACTCGAAATATACTGTCCAAAAGTCGAATTTACTTCCAAAGTTAGTGGGGTGCTGCTACGATACAGGGTATTAACTCAATCGCTGCCACGATTCAATGTCCAATCGATTGAAACTATCCAATGGATGTTTAAGTGCTGCCCACATTAGGGTTATGCTTTGTCATTCGTCGTGAATTCGATGGATGTTTAAGTATCGCACTTTGTCATTCGTTGTGAGAGTTTAATCTCGTGAGTTATCGTAAATGTTGTATTAGTTGCTGACCTAGTTCGTGTGCATGTTATTTAAATTTAGGTTACAAGGCTAATCAGTAGGCTAAACTCTGCCCGTATAAATCTGCAATGTGAGTCATTCTCTTTTTATCAAAAGTATTTTACAATACTCCATTTTCAAATGTTATAATTACAGGGAGTAAGTCGTGGTTATCTTAATCACTGGCTAGTGGGGTATTGTGCACATTACTAATTTCTCACGGGTTAGGCTAATAAATCCTAACAGTGGTATGACCATCGTCACCAGGTGACATGGCGCCAGATAAAAATAAGATAGAAGCCATTGTAATTGCTCTTATGCTGTAATAACTAATGTGTCGTTTTACATACTTGAATGGCTCGCCAACATTTCCCCGCTGATAAAATATTTTTAAAACATGTTTCAGGCAACATGCTGTAAGTCAAGGAAAATGTGCTACGGAGCACTAACAAAGCTTGAAGAGGTGGCTCAGTTAAAATGAATAAACATGTTTTAATAAATCAGGGAATTTACTTGTGAAATTCCTCTATTGTAATTTACGGGGTTTATCCCGCATTATGAAATAAAATAATCGGGCATTTTGAGTTTTAAAAAGATCTTGTAAAATCTTCCGCTGTCGCATCATAGATACCACGGGTTCCTGTCCCGCGGTTCCTGACCGGGTCAAACCGGGGTTGGGGCTGTGACAGGAAAAGGTGGTGTTAGAGCTACTGAAAGAGCCACTGATTTAAGCTTATTAAGTATTTAAATATACTTAATTTTCCTGATTACCGTTTTGTGATTATGTGCTTTATTAACTGGCTACTTGTTGGTTACAGTATGGGTAAGCAAAGATTATCGGATATCTATCTTAAATTAGATAGTATACCGAAAAATATTGGAACTTCATCCCAATCAAATTCCTCAAGATACTCAGCAGACACTGAGGAGGGAATATTTGTTCGAAAGGCACAATATGAGAAACCACTTTCCCCTAATAAAAGAAGTTTGATTATTAGAAAAAGTCAAGAGAAAATGAGGAAGTTACAAACCAAAGAGGTGATAATAAAAGAGACCAAGGAAATAGGCAACAATCCACCATGGGAAGATAAATTAGATGAAAAATGGGCAAATCTTTATATGTTAGCTACAGTAGCAGTAAATACTAACCTTTAAACTACCAACACCCTGACCCAGTATTAGCACCCATATTATCTATTAGCCAGAAACTTTAAAATAATATTAGTTGTACTAAAAATAAATATTTTGTTTCAATAAAATGGTTTATTAGATATTTGTAATTAATATTAAAATTCTGATTCTATTTTTGTGAATCTGTGAAAATTTAATTTACAAACTTTTAACCTAAAATTTTTGTGTGTTCTTCATAAATGCTAAACAGCATGAATAAATTATCTGAAGCTCTAGAAAATCTCAATCTCTATCCCGTAAAAGTGGAAGTTTCCAGAGATTTTACTGGTTACTTGGCCGATGTGGAAGAACCTATGGAATTTCAAGCTCCACCTCTGGAAAAATCAAAACCTAAGAAAAGAAGAAGATTTGTGGGTTGGAGACGTGTGCGCAGAAGAAAACCAGCAACTAGGAAAATTCCCAAAATAGAAAATCCTATGGATAAAGGAAAAGGAATAGAAATTGAGGAAAGTTCTAAGCAAGAAAGAGTAGAAATTGGAAAAAGTTCTAGAACCGCAGGAATATAAATTGGCGAAAGTTCTAGGCAAGCTGAGGAATTACCATTGCAGGAAGAACTGGGATCACATACTGGCAAGCTGTGATATCCTTAGGCCTATCAATACAAATCTTTTCCCTTATCATGCTGAAACCCAACTTCCAATAAACCTGGAACCAGTCATTCCAGAACCTCTGATCCATACTCAACCTCTAGGATAAATGGACGAATGGTGGACCAATGATTGGCAATTTCAAAACCTCTTAAATAATCCATATACCTTTTTCCCTCAATTCGACCCAGAACCTGCACCAACCCCACCAATGAGTAATGAAAACTTAGCTGAACTTCGCCATTTTGGTGAAGAACTAATGGATGCAGGGAATAAGATTCGGGAGATAGGGGAACAAATCTCCTGGAAATACGATGAAAGGGAACATCGTTTCTAAAAGGTCAGCGGATTAGGGGGAGTGTGGTTGTGACACTGTGTTTGTATAATAATAATAGTAATAAAAATATAAGTATGTATAATAACCTAAAAATAAAACTTTTGTAAGATAATAGTGTGTACGGATGCATAATATAATATATAAAAATGGAAGTTGAGAAATCGACAATTTTGGCTATACGTGTTAAATGTGATTATGTGCGATTGTTTTGTTTTGTTTAATTATTTTATGCTAATCACTTATATAAATTAATTACCAGATGGCAAACGCTGGTAATGAACAAGTTAACGAGGGTAATCAATCTGAGCAACATCAGGAGGATCAATTTCTAAGTAGGCAAGATATCGAGAATATCGTTGCTCAAGGAATAGCCAATGCTATTCCCGCAATCCTGGCTGCTGCCCAGAAACCTGTTAAACCTCAACAAATTATTCCTAGTAAATGCACACACAGTGACAATTTCAGTAATAGTGTAAACGGAGGCGGCAACCATATTAATAACGACAATGAAGGGATAAAAGCTCCACTCCTTAAGAAAATGAAAGTTGCAACACCTGGTTGTACTTATAAGGAGTTTCTTGCCTGTAAACCGGCTGAGTTTGCAGGTAACGAAGGGGCAACTGCTGCACTGCGTTGAAAAAACCGAGGCAGTAATTATGATAAGTAAATGTACCGAGGACGACAAGGTTATGTATGCGTCGCATCTTTTTAAAGAAGGGGCACTAGAATGGTGGAATATGGTACTTCAAGCCAAAGGAAGGAGTATGGCCTATGCCATGAATTGGGAAGAATTTAAAAGTTTTGTAGAAAGAAAATTATGTCCCGAGTACGAAAAGGAATTAATGACAAATAAGTTCCTAAATCATCAGATGGTAGGCGTTGATTGTCGAGGGTATACTTCGACATTCTTCGAATACGCTAGAGTAGTACCAACCCTGGCTTCGCCAGAACCGGTACTTATATCTCGCTACATTTGGGAATTAATTGGCGAGATCCGTAATATTGTCAAGGCTGTGAGACCCCGCACGATCGATGATGCGGTAGAGTTAGCTAACACTCTGACCGACGAACTGGTACGCACAAGAGAAGAAACCCGGAAAAAGGAAGTGGCCCAAAAGATTAACCAGGGATTTCGTATGGGTAACCATAGTAATTTCAAAGGAAGAAGAACTGGGCAATCTTCCACTGTTCCATTTTGCAATTCCTGTAAAAGGAAGCATTTTGGAAGATGCAAAGGGTATTGCAATTTCTGCAAAATCCCGGGGCATCAAGAAGAAGATTGCAGGAAGAGGAAAGCAATAGTTTGCTACAACTGTGGAGAAGCTGGACATATTAGACCAGACTGCCCAAAATTTGTCAAACCAGCTGATAACAAAGCCAAACCTACAGAAGGAGCTACCAAGAAGAACATAAGAGCCTTCCAACTGACTACTTAGGAAGCAGAGCTAATCCCAGATGTGATAGCTGGTACGTTCCTAGTTCACGACGTTTATGCAAAAGTATTATTTGACACTGGTGCAACCAAAGTTTTATAAATACTTCGTTCTGCCAAGCACTTAATTTACCCTTAACCAAACTTAGGCAGATTTTTACAGTCGAAACGGCAGATGGGAATTCTGTCAACACAGATAAGGTTTTGCCAGAAGAAAAGATAGAACTTTTAGGTCATAAATTTTCAGCAAACCTGTTAGCTATGAATTTAGCCGGATTCGATGTTGTGTTAGGAATGGATTGGTTAGTAACCAACCATGCTCGAATTCTTTATGATAAGAATTCCATAGAAATTCCTATACCTACAGGAGAATTAGTGGTGATTACAGGAGATAAGCCACGAAAGCCCCTAAAGTTCATTTCAGTAATGAAAGTTGCTAGTTATGAACGAAAGCAAGGAATAGTGTATATGATTTCAGTAATCATTAACACTAAGGGTAAGGAACTTAAGGAAATTCCAGTAGTATCAGAATACCCAGAGATATTCCCAGAAGAACTACCTGGATTACCACCTGATAGGGAAGTAGAATTTAGAATTCATCTAATTCCTGGAACTACACCGATAGCCAAGGCACCCTATCGGTTAGCACCCATAGAAATGCTAGAATTGAAAAAGCAATTAGATGAATTGTTAAGCAAAGGATTCATACAACCTAGTTCATCCCCGTGGGGAGCACCAGTGTTGTTTGTAAAGAAGAAAGACGGTTCGATGCGAATGTGTATCGATTATAGGGACTTGAATAAAGTTACAATTAAGAATCGATATCCATTACCTAGGATTGATGATCTTTTTTATCAACTCCAAGGAGCTAGATACTTTTCTAAGATAGATTTACGCTCCGGATATCATCAATTGAAAGTACAGGAAGAAGACATACCTAAAACTGCTTTCAGAACTAGGTATGGTCATTACGAGTTTACAGTCATGCCCTTTGGGTTAACAAATGCTCCTGCAGCATTTATGGACATGATGAATAGAATCTGTAAACCATACTTGGATAAATTTGTAATTGTCTTCATCGACGATATACTTATTTATTCCAAAAGTCAGGATGAACACTGTCAGCACCTGCATGCACTCTTAACTTTGTTAAGAAAGGAACAACTTTACCCCCAAATTCTCGAAGTGTGAATTTTGGCTGCAAGAAGTGCAATTTTTAGGTCACATGGTGAATCACGAAGGCATTCACGTAGATCCTGCTAAGATAGAAGCAATCACCAAATGGAAGGTTCCGCAGTCAGCAATGGAAATTAGAAGTTTTATAGGGTTAGCTGGATACTATAGGCGTTTTATTAAGGATTTTTCCAAAATAGCTGTACCATTAACAAAGCTAACCTGTAAAGCAGTTAAGTTTGAATGGGGACCTAAACAAGAAGAAGCCTTTAGGATTTTGAAGCAGAAGTTAACAAATGCTCCAATTCTAGCCTTACCAGAAGGAATAGAAGATTTTGAAGTATATTGTGATGCTTCAAAGCTAGGATTAGGATGTGTGCTAATGCAACGCAAGAAGGTAATTGCGTATGCATCAAGGAAATTGAAAAAGCACGAGGAAAACTATACGACTCATGATTTAGAATTAGGCGCCATAATTTTTGCCCTTAAGATTTGGAGACATTATCTGTATGGTAGTAAGTTTACTGTCTATACAGATCATAAAAGTTTAAAATATATATTTGGGCAAAAATAATTAAACATGAGGCAAAGGAGATGTATGGAAATCCTAAGTGATTACGACTGTGATATTCAATATCACGAAGGAAAAGCAAACGTAGTTGCAGATGCCTTAAGTCGTAAGTATCATGAAAAACAAAAGCGAGTTCGTGCTCTTAGATTAAATCTACAGTTATATTTAATGGAACAATTAAAGGATGTTCAGGAAACAGCAATCCAGGATATTGCTGAAGGAATTAAAGGACGGATAAAAGAATTAGAGCAAGGAGCAGATGGAATTTGGAGATTCCATAAGAGAAGGATTTGGGTACCTAAGTAAGGAAACTTAAGAAATAAGATTTTAGAGGAAGCCCATAAATCTAGATATACCATGCATCCTGGTAACAATAAGATGTACCAAGATTTAAGGAATAACTTCTGGTGGATAGGAATGAAAAAGGACATAACTAGATATGTTTCTAAATGTCTAACTTGTTCACAAGTTAAAGCAGAACACCAGAAACCTTCAGGTCTACTACAACAATTAGAAATGCCTGTATGGAAATGGGAGCTCATAACAATGGACTTTGTTACTAAGTTGCCCAAAACCAGAAAAGGTAATGATGTGATTTGGGTAATTGTGGATCGATTAACCAAATCAGCTTATTTTCTACCTATGAAAGAAACCTTTAGCATGGAAAGGTTAGCTAAGTTGTATGTAGATGAAGTAGTATCCTTACATGGAGTCCCACTCTCCATTATATCGGATAGGGATAGTCGTTTCACTTCCCACTTCTGGACAAGTTTCCAAGAAGCTATGGGAACTCGACTAAATCTAAGTACTGCATATCATCCTCAAACCGATGGACAAAGTGAAAGGACAATCCAAACCCTGGAAGACATGCTTAGGGCATGTGTGATAGATTTTGGTGGAAATTGGGATGACCACCTACCTTTAATTGAATTCTCCTATAACAATAGTTATCATTCAAGTATTGAAGCTGCCCCATTCGAAGCACTATACGGACGAAAGTGTAGAACTCTAGTCTGTTGGGCAGAGATAGGAGAAAGTCAATTATCAGGACCTGAAATTGTGCAAGAGACTACCGACAAGATCACTCAAATTAAGGAAAGATTAAAGACAGCTCGAGATCGTCAGAAGAGTTATTCAGATAATCGACGTAAGCCGTTAGAATTTCAAATCGGAGACAAAGTTCTCTTAAAAGTTTCTCCTTGGAAATGAGTAGTTCGATTCGGTAAGAAGGGAAAGCTAAGTCCAAGATACGTAGGACCATTTTCAGTAATACAACGCATAGGACCGGTTGCTTATCGCTTACAATTACCAGAAGAAATAGCCGGGGTACATGACGTATTTCATATATCCAATCTCAAGAAATGTTTATCTGACGAATCTTTGGTAGTCCCTCTTCAAGATGTAGAGATGAATGAAAAATTAAAATTTGTGGAGAAGCCACTGCAAATAGAAGACAGAAAAGTTAAATTTCTCAAGCACAAACAACTAGTGCTAGTCAAGGTCAGATGGGATTTCAAGAGAGGACCTGAGTACACTTGGAAGCTGGAATCGGAGATGAAGCGAAAATATCCTCATTTATTTCAGTAAATCTCGAGGACGAGATTTTAAATAAGGTGGGGAGGATGTAAGGACTCTCAAAAGTGTCCTAAACTGACCCCGTAAGTACGAACCTGGATCCCTGAAACTCTACTTACATGAAAAATAAGAAAACCAAAGTTTTAGAGTTTCAGGCGGGCCGCGTAAGAGTTGGCTTAGTCTTACGCGGGCCGCGTCAAAGTTGGGTTGACCGGATAAGCGTTCCGGATCCACGTATCATCCACATGGCAACCCTACTTGTGACCAATCCGACCTACGCATAGACTAGGTGGCCACACGGGCAGCGTAAAGTTTGGCTTAGGGCTCACGCGGGTCGCGTGAGACCCATATTTCACCTATAAATAGCTTGGACCTCGAGCTATCATTCTGTGTCGAAATCTCAATTCAAAACTCGAAATATACTGTCCAAAAGTCGAATTTACTTCCAAAGTTAGTGGGGTGCTGCTACGATACAGGGTATTAACTCAATCGCTGCTACGATTCAATGTCCGATCGATTGAAACTATCCAATGGATGTTTAAGTGCTGCCCACATTAGGGTTATGCTTTGTCATTCGTCGTGAATTCGATGGATGTTTAAGTATCGCACTTTGTATTTCTTTATGAGGGTTTAATCTCGTGAGTTATCGTAAATGTTGTATTAGTTACTGACCTAGTTCGTGTGCATGTTATTTAAATTTAGGTTACAAGGCTAATCAGTAGGCTAAACTCTGCCCGTATAAATCTGCAATGTGAGTCATTCTCTTTTTTATCAAAAGTATTTTACAATACTCCATTTTCAAATGTTATAATTACAGGGAGTAAGTCGTGGTTATCTTAATCACTGGCTAGTGGGGTATTGTGCACATTACTAATTTCTCATGGGTTAGGCTAATAAATCCTAACAGTGATAAACGTCACTACTTGGGGAAAGACCCAATAGTGGTATGACCATCGTCACCAGGTGACACGGCGCCAGATAAAAATAAGATAGAAGCCATTGTAATCGCTCTTATGCTGTAATTAATAACTAATGTGTCGTTTTACATACTTGAATGGCTCGCCAGCATTTCCCCGCTGATAAAATATTTTTAAAACATGTTTCAGGCAACCTGCTGTAAGTCAAGGAAAACGTGCTACGGAGCACTAACAAAGCTTGAAGAGGTGGCTCATTTAAAATGAATAAACATGTTTTAATAAATCAGGGAATTTACTTGTGAAATTCCTCTATTGTAATTTACGGGGTTTATCCCGCATTACGAAATAAAATAATCGGGCATTTTGTGTTTTAAAAAGATCCTGTAAAATCTTCCGATGTCGCATCATAGATACCACGGGTTCCTGTCCGGGGCTCCTGACCGAGTCAAACCGGGGCTGGGGCCGTGACACCGCAGAACATACGGCGCCAGGCGAAGGCGGCTTATGATTGGTTCGATAAGGTGACCGAAGGCTTCATAAGCGAGAGGTTAAAGCATCGAGAGTCCAAGCTTCCGAGATTTGGTGATATTTTGGATTCACTGTTGGATTATAGTGAAGCTAATGAAGCCGAGTTTAACTTCAAACACATCAAGATTTTACTTGTGGTAAGTGCACTCTTTTACCTTATTTTATTTATTATCATACCTGCATATATACACACACTCACATACATATGAACAATTCTTGCAAAAAGAAGTAATAATATTATGGGGAAGGATCCACTAAAAAGTAGCATAAGAAGGAATCTTAACCATTCATTTTTTAAATCAATGGTTAAGATGAAAGGGTAGGAGAAAGGAGAAGTGCAAGGGTATCTTGGGAAAATCCTATTTATGGACTTTCTCTCTCCACATGCAAGTCACATGCATATTCCACCCTCATTTTTTAAACGTTCATAACTTTTTTATACGACATTATTTTTTCATAAAAATTTCACCGTAAAATCGAGCGTCTTTTTATCTTTAATTTGAGTACCATATTGCTATATAAAATATGAAAACTAAAAAAACTCACTTAAATGTGTTGTATTTCTATGTTATATAACATTTTTTGTGCTGAATTTTTGTACTATATTTTTGTGCTAAATTTTTTATGCTGAATTTTTTTGTATTAAATTTTTTTTTCTACAATTTTTTTGTGCTAAATTTTTTTGTACTACATTTTTTTGCTAAATTTTTTCGTGCTATATTTCTTTTTACTAGATTTTTTTGTGCTATATTTTTTTGTGCTATATTTTTTGTACTACATTTTTTTTGCTAGATTTTTTGTGCTAGATTTTAACCTACGGGTTATCGTCACAATTGCACTTGTATTACTTTTTTTTGCAATTTTAGAAAACTAATGTACTTATTAATATATATTTCGAATTAAACAAAAAAAATAAAAGTGAATATTTTTTAGTTTCTTATAAATTACATTTATTCAGTGACCTATAAACAAAAAATAAAAGTGAATATTATTTAAGTCTCTTGTAAATCACATTTATTCAGTGACGTATAAACAAAAAATAAATGTGAATATTTTTTAGTCTCTTATAATCACATTTATTCAGTGTCGACCTGTAAACAAAAAATAAAAGTGAATATTTTTATTCTCTTATAAATCACATTTATTCAGTGACCTAAACACAGTTCGTTGCTATGCGAGCCTTTCTCTGAAATAGAAATTTTGGAGGCGGTCAAAAACTGCGATGGGGGAAATCACCGGGGCCGGATGGATTTTCTTTAAAATTTTTTAAGGTTTTCTGGGTTAAATTTAAAGACATTATAGTGGAGGTGCTGAAAGAATTTCACTCCACTGGCTTTATTAGTGGCGGCTGTAACTCTTCTTTCGTCGCTCTCATCCCTAAAATTAAAGACCCTCAAGACCTTTCTAATTTCCGGCCGATCTCTTTGGTTGGTTCCATTTATAAAATTATCGCGAAGGTCCTGGCTAATAGAATCAAAAGTGTTATTGGAGTTATTTCGTCCTCGGAGCAATCGGCCTTTGTGGGTGGCCGAAACATCCTTGATAGCACGCTTATTCTGAGTGAGACGGTATCGTGGGCAAAAAAATCAAAGAAGGAACTGCTTATTTTCAAAGTTGATTTCGAAAAAGCATATGATTCCATTAATTGGAAATTTCTCTTTGGCATTATGGAGAAGATGGATTTCCCTCCTAAATGGATCTCGTGGATTAAGGGCTGCCTTGTCTCTGGTATGGGGTCGGTTTTAGTTAATGGTTCGCCAACGAAAGAGTTCCCGTATAAGAGAGGGTTAAGACAAGGGGATCCGCTCTCTCCGTTCTTGTTTATTATTGCTATGGAAGTTGTGACCTTATTCGTCAATAGGCTCTCTCAGTTAGGCTTATTCAAAGGTTGCCAACTTCCTAACGGAGGCCCAAACATCACTCATCTGTGTTATGCGGATGATGTGGTGTTTATTGGGCTCTGGTCGGAAGAGAATATAATCACTCTGAACAGGTTACTCAGATGGCTCAACCTTGTTAGCGGGTTAAAAATCAATCGGATGAAAAGCAAGGTCTATGGTATTGGAGTGGCTCCGGACGAGGTGAAGCGCCTTGCGAGTAAAGTGAACTGTGAAGCCGGCACCCTCCCTTTCTCTTATCTAGGGATTCCGATCGGTGTTAACATGAAACGAGCCTCCTTATGGAAACCGGTTATCGAGAGGTTCTCTTCTACGCTTTCCAAGTGGAAAGCGAATCACCTATCATTTGCGGGCCGATTGACGTTAGTTAAATCGGTGCTCGGAAGCCTTCCTTCCTACTTCCTCTCTTTATTCGCTGCTCCCAGGTGTGTTATCAATAGACTTGAGAAAATTCGAAGGGAGTTTTTATGGGGTAAATTGAATAATCGAAATAAGTTGAGATGGCTGAGATGGAATTTCATATTAAAAAACAAGAAAGCAGGTGGCATGGGAGTGGGAGGGATTCAAAGCTTTAACTATGCCATGTTAACCAAGTGGTGGTGGAGAGCTAAACAGAACCCGAATCAGCTTTGGGTAAAAGTGGTGGAGGCTATTCACGGAGGGAATCAGAGCTCGCAAACAAATAACATAATTCCGGTAAAAAAGAACATCCCTGGGGCGTGGAAAGATATCGGTTCAGTGGAGGTGGCCCTTTCTAATCTGGGTATGGATATTAAAGAAAATCTGGTGGCGGGTGAAGTCGGGTGGAAATGGGTCACCGACCCAAATGGATCTTTTTCGGTCAGTCAGGTGCGTAAAGATATTGATAATCTTAGCATTGAAGGGAACATCGATAATCTTATTTTCGATTGGAACAAATGGGCTCCTCCTAAAGCCAATTATCTGCTTTGGAGAGCTATGTTGGGCAAAGTCGCTTCGAAAGTAGGGCTGGTTAGAAGGGGAGTCCCTCTTGGGGATGTCTTGTGCCCCCGTTGCGGTATAAAAGACGAAGACCCGGACCACATATTCGTTAGCTGCTTATGGGCGCGTAGTGTCTGGTGGAATATCCTTGCCTGGCTTCGGGTTAGCTTCATAAACTGTAACAACCTAAAAGACTTCATTGG
Organism: Helianthus tuberosus; assembly: GCA_030545235.1. Taxonomy (NCBI): domain Eukaryota; kingdom Viridiplantae; phylum Streptophyta; class Magnoliopsida; order Asterales; family Asteraceae; genus Helianthus; species Helianthus tuberosus. Next base: position 5,605,193 of record CM060381.1, on the reverse strand, counting down.
TCTCATCCGGCTGAATCCTGGAGATAAAGTTTGGAAACAAATGGTGTATACGGTCATCAATGCCACGGTTTGGAGACTGTGGAAAGCCAGAAACGCTAAAGCCTTTGAAGACACGTTTATTCCGGTTAACAAGTTGGTGGATTTAATAAAAGAGGAGTCGTTCCTTTGGATTAGCAATAGATCCAATCTCAAGAAGCCGAAGCTGAGCTGGGGAAAATAGTTAGATTTTGATATTGTTGATCAAATGTAATCGGTTTGTCGTCTTTGTTTTTCTTTGGGGTTTGTAGTTTTTTTTCCAGCTACTTGCTGGCCTTTATATATATATATAAAGTGTGTTTTGCCGTTAAAAAAAAAACAGTGTTGATGCATTAAATTGTTTAAAGTCAAATAGCCCAAACTCTCTTGGTTAATTTTTTTTTTTTCTGAACGGCGGAAAAAAAAATGAAAAAAAAACCTTGAAAAAACGATAAAATCATGATGACTTTTTAATCAGAATCAATGTTCTGAAAAAGACCTTAAACGTAAGCTTTAACTTTTTATAATTAATATTGATGTTGATGGGTGGAGATACAATAGGAAGGCTAGGAAGTGATCTTGACCATCCATTTAGTTAATCAAGGGCTAAGATTAAATCAGGGAAATTGAAAGAAAGAAAAGAGGCGCGTGAGTTTGTTTAGGGGCATTCTAGTCAATCCAAGCCAATAGTTTCTCTCTCCTCCAATTCCCCCCCATTTTTTAAACGTTAATAACTCTTTTATACGACATTATTTTTTTATAAAAATTGCACCAAAAAACGAGCGTTTTTTTATCTTTAAAACGAGTATACTATTGCTATATTTTCAAAAAAAAAAATTTAAAACTCAGTTGCGTAAAACGCAATAGTAAAACCCCCAGTATCGTAAAACGCAATGAAAAAAAACCTAAAAATGACATTTTTCTAAAACGCAATGCACAAAAAACACAAAGAAATGACTTATTTGTAAAACGCAATGGCCAGAAAACACAAAGAAATGTCTTATTTCTAAAACGCAATAGCCTAAAAACTCAAAAGAAAATGTACTTTCTAAAACGCAATGGACTAAAAACACATAAAAATGTGTTTTACCTAAAACGCATTGCACAAAAAACACAAAGAAATGTCTTATTTGTAAAACGCAATGGCCAGAAAACACTTAAAACTGACTCATTCTAAAACGCAATGGACTGAAAACACCTAAAAAATGTGTTTTACCTAAAACGCAATGACTAAAAACACTTCAAAAATGTGTTTTACCTAAAACGCAATGGACACATAAAGCTGTTTGGGAACTGTCTGTGACTGTGAACTGTCTGAATTGTCTACGAATTACTGTCTTCGAAATGAGCCAATTTCTGGAAAATTAATTTTTTTGATGCATTTTTATTACACCAATTTAATCAGAAATGTGCTCAACCCCAGCCAGGGGCTCTGCCCCTTGGACCCCGCCATGGGCTGCCGCCCCTGGGACCCCGCTACCAGGGGCGCTGCCCCCGAACCCCCGCCAAGATCGTAAAACGCAATAACTAAATCAAAAACCCAGATCGTAAAAATGAAATTAAAAAATTTCTTACATGGATCGAAGTGATTTCTTCAACAATTGACGAATTTTGAATGATTGAAACACTTATCAGCTCTCGAATCGAACGAATCGAGTGATTATCTCCAAAATCACCGGAAAAAACGAGATTTTTTATGAAATTAAACTGGGTTTTCTTCAAAAAAAAACTGAAGAACACGTTGATCGGGTGTTTGAATCATTGATTGGTGATGAAAATTGCACTATAATGTAGTGATTATTGAGATAGAAAGTGAAGAAATGGTTGAAGATGGTGGGTTTTGAAAATGGTGGGTTTTGAAGTTACTGGGTTTTGAAAAGGAAGAAGAAAGGGTTGGATTGACTAAAATACATTTTTTCTTTATTTTAAATGTTGCCACATGTCCTAATCCTATTGCTTCCTACACTTCCTAGCCAAAATAAACTTCCTATTTGATCTTTTCCCTGATGTTGATTACTTTAAGAATTAATATTTACACACCTTCTCTCTATTTCTCTCTATATATAGATTTTTTTTTTTTGAAAATTAAACTTCATTAAAACAGACATCCGACTCAAACGGGTAAAAGGCCAAACAGAACAACAGCGTCACCGACCTAAACGGGCAAAGGACCAGAAAAATTACCTCTCTGTATATAGATAGCTATATATAGAGATAGAGTGAAAAATAGTGTGGGGAAGATTTTATGACTGAACAAAAGAAATCATTTTGTCAATACTTCATAGTCTTGAATGACAACTCTCAGGGGTATTAAAACATATATAAATTAGCAAACTTTTTGTGCATAAGGACTTGTAAGTTGTGCTTTGGATGTTTTCCAAAAAAAAACTTGATTTTTTTTGTTTTAACCCAAAGGTTTGTACATTTTCCAATTTTAACCCTACATAATTTGTTTTTTTAACTTTAACCCAAAACTTTTCATTATTTGCAATTTAACTTCACAACTTTTATCACTTATACTTTTCATCTTTCGCAAATTTTCGTTTTACGTATAGTTCTAAAATTTTCGAGTTAATACGACGCAACGTGCATGTGTGGTTCAACGTTTTTACCTCTATTTTTCCATGTTTGACAGGTTCGTCGCAATACGCATATTAAAGGTTGAGTCAGTGTTGGTTGTCGATGACGGTTGTGTGACATTAGTACTATTTGACACCGTTTTACGCCCCGCCGCAACGCGGGGTGTGCTTTGGGGATTTTTCAAAGAAAAAATTGTTATGCATATGGTTGTCGTAACGTTGGCTTTGGGGGTTTTCCAAAAAAAAATTGATTTTTTTTACTTTTCACCTAAAAGTATTTCATAAATTACTTTTAAACCAAAACTATTTGTTTTTTACTTTTAACCCAAAACTTTTTATCTTTTACAATCTATTCTCATAACTTTTTTTACTTTCAACTTTGGTCCTTTATAGTTTTCATTTTCCGCAAATTTTGCGCTCTATGCTTGGTTCTAAATTTTGTGACTTAACACATCACAGCGTGCGTCTTTGGCTTAACCTTTTTACGTTTCGTTATAAATTTTGCGAGTTAACACGCCGCAACGTGCATGTGTAGGTGACACGGCGGGGATTCTTTCTAGGAGCATTACGATCTGCAGCTCAAATGGTCCCTTATGAAGTCTCTATTGGTCTTATTCTTATTGTGCGCCTTGTGAGCGCGTTTGGATCCGCGAAGGAAATCGCTCGGATGTTCCCCTAACCCAACCCGGGAACGGACCGGAGGGAACCGCAGCATGGGGAATGTCCGCGTCTCGTCGCAAGGCTCATTTTGAGTTGTGGGTCATAGGGCGGGCAGCTTTATCTGATCAAGGGCCGGGGCACAAGGGTCCTAGTACTATCCAGGTGCGAAGAAGCCCGGAGGTGACTGTAATGAGCAGAAATCTCACTCACCGGCCTAAACGACGAGCAAACACTCGAACGTGAGAGCAAGGGATCACCCAACGAATGGACGAGCTCAAAGGGGGGAGGAGAGAGGGGGGCAAGAACCATGTTTTCAGAGAAGTGGCGGTCCGAATCTTATCTGAACTGCGAGAATAACTGACTAAGCCGTGCCATAAGGGGACATTCTCCAAACGGGACGCCTTTAGGTTGTTAAGGTAGGTTGGGTGACAGATCGGCCATAGGAGTACTCCGGGATATAAACCAGGACAACAAAAGTGGAGCATACGGCGATGCCGCCCGTTTTCATTTTGTGGAAGTCCCCGGCAGAGGAAAGGGCTGTAGGTGATGGCGCGTTGTGAGCGCGTTGTGAGCTGCAGATCCATAACGTGTGTGTCATAGATCGACTTAGTTATAAATAAAGAATCCCCGCCGCATTGCGGCGGGTCGTAGTCCTAGTTGATTATTAATTTCTATTTATAATATCATTTTTTTTCTAAAATATCATTTTTTTTCTAAAATAATTTATTTGATTTATTTTCGAGATGAACGGAAACCTTCATATTGTAAAATTAACTGTTCGGGAGTTTAATTTCTTTGGAGGCGAGTCGAGTTGAAAGTAAATTCTTTGCTACAGTATTTAAAAAAATCGTAAAAGTAACTATTCGGATATGATGAATTGATTTCCAGAAATTGAAATTCTAAGACCAGACGGTATGGGGGCCGGCTTAGGCCCGGCCAGGCCCGTCGCCGGTCCCCACACCGCCCCCCTCGGCCCGGCGCGTCCTTTTCAACTCCCACTCGACGATGTTGACGGGCCTCCGTTTCAAATATATAGCCGTTGTAACGGCTATCTTATTAAACAAAAATAAAAAAAAAACTTTTTAACTTTAAATAAATACCCCTCATCTTATCCATTTTTATACCGTTTTCTCAATATTTCTCCCATTCTCATTCACTTTTATAAAAAAAAAAACTCTCTATCTTTTTTATACAATCATGGACGTCGTAGGTTGTTTAGTTTTTTAATCGTATCGTTATTTTTTTTTTGTTTTTATGTTTTCCGTTTTCCTTTTCTAGGATTAATAATTTTAATTTTTAGGAAATGTAAAATTTTTTATGTTATGAAATGAATTTAATTATGTTGTTTTATGTTTTAATTTTATTTAATTTTTATGAAGTTTTTATTAAGTTAACAAAAAAAAACTTAGCAAATTATAAAATAATTAGGTGGGGTAGGCTCATCATCTCCACCCCCCTCAAAACGCAAGAAGGCCCATACTCCATGGGATGGTGATGTGGCGCCTATGTGGCGGCTCATCCTTATGGGGATGGAGCTCTCCATACCCTCTAGTCTAACTAATCGAGTATATATATTTGTAGTTACTGTTAATCTCTTTTACCACTTTCAGGTTATGTTTATACTAACTTGATATTTTACAGACAATTTCGTAAACACTTAAATCATATATTAGTTTTCTGTTATATTTTTAAATACTTTAGAGAGCCTTGGTAAGAAACTTAATATATCATAAGAAATTAAATTAAGAATATGTATGAGAGTAATAGACATTGACCTAAATTCAAAGTGTTATATATAATTGTTTTAAAATTGTGTTAAGAATAACTTTTTTTCTAATAACATTTTATTATACAATTGTAGTATTTGTTTTTAGCTGGAACCGAAACAAGTTCGAACACCACAGAATGGGTAATGACGGAATTGTTACTCAATCCTAACACGTTCTCAAGAGTTGGTGAAGAAGTCTCCACGATGGTGGGGAAAGATGGAAAAATTCAATAAGCCAAAATCCTTGACTTGCCTTATCTTCATGCCGTCATCAAAGAAACAATGTGACTTCATCTATCTGTGCCTTTATTAGTAGCTCATAAAACTGAATGTGAAGTTAAACTAGGTGAATATATTGTGCCAAGAAACACACAAATTTTGGTGAACGCATGGGCCATGGCACGAGACCCTAAGTACTGGGAAAACCCAACAATGTTCAATCCAAAGAGATTTCTAGAAAATGAGCTTGACTACAAGGGTCAAAATTTTGAATTTATACCTTTTGGATCAGGTCAAAGGATGTGTCCTTGAATACCCTTGGCTCATAGGGTGGTTAGTTGAATGGTGACATCATTTGTTTATCACTATGACTGGAAGTTGCCTCATGCTAGAGAAGATATGGACATGAACGACATTTTTGGCCTTACGTTGCTTAGAGCAACACCTCTAGTTGCTACCCCTATACCAATCATACAAGGTGCATAAAATATAAACCTTACATTCGCTTATTTTTAGTTAGTGCTAATATTTACCATTATACATATTATACATATTAAAACAAAGTTCCTATGAACACTACACAAAATATTTTTATAATATTATTTATCATTTTAATTATTTTATTATTTTATTACTTAATTGATTTCATTAACCCTATAACATTTATGAATTTGGTTTTATTACTTAATTATTTCATTATTTTATTACTTATGTCAAATTAAATTATGATTTTGTCCCCGCTTTAAAATTACGATTTTGACATCAGTTTAAAATTACGTTTTTACCTCCAGTTCAAAATAAAATTATACTTTTGCCCCAGTTAAAAATTATAATTTTGCCCTCGATTCAAAATTACGATTTTCCCCCGTTTAAATTTACAGTTTCGCCATTAGTTTTGTTCTGTTCCTCCAAGCTAAATTACCATTTTGCCCTCAATTTAAATTTACATTTTTGTAATCGTTTTTGTTTGTTTTCCTAGTAAAATTACGATTTTGCCCACAGTGTATAACTACACAGTAAAATTACGATTTTGTTTGACTCGGTGTAATTTCTATATTTCCCCCAGTTTAAAATTATTGTTTTTCTATCGTTTTCGTTTTTCTTAAGCAAAAGTATGATAGTGTTTTAATTTAATTTGTTTACTCAATGTATTTTTTTTTTTTGAGATCGTGTTATGAGTTGTATGTACTAGTAATCGAAACACAGACGGACATATTATGAGAGAGAAATATTCGGCTTATTTCCCCGCAACGCGGGCGGGGCAAAATCTAGTTGTTATTGTTTTGAGACATTATACAAGATAAATGATAGGTGTGGTGTTTAGTTTGTAACCATTTACATACTATCTTAAAATGTGTAAGTTAAGTATTCTCTATAGATTTTATACGCCGGTTGTATGTTGTTAATTTTATACTATGTTAGAATTTTGTGTATTATAAGAGTTAAATAAATGTAATTTTATATACTAAATAATAAAACAATATATGTTTAAAAACACGATATATTACACGGGTTAAATAAATGTAATTTTAAATCTTAAATAATAAAAAAAGTTATATCTTTAGGAACCCCGTATATTGTACAGGTTGAACAAATGTAGTTTTATATACCAAATAATAAAAAAATTATTTTTAAAACCTTGTATTATAATAAGTAATAAAAAAGTTATGTTTTTAAAAAACTTCATGTATTATACGGGTTGAATAAATCTAATTTATGTATCAAATAATAAAAAAGTTGTATATTTAAAAACATGTCGAATAAATGTAATTTTATATAGTAAATAATAAAAAAATTATATCTTTAAAAAACCCTATGTATCACATGTGTTGAAAAACCTAATTTTTATACCAAATAATAAAAAAAGTTACACATTTAAAAAACAAACATGTCGAATAAATGTAATTTTATATAGTAAATAATAAAAAAATTATATCTTTAAAAAACCCTATGTATCACATGTGTTGAAAAACCTAATTTTTATACCAAATAATAAAAAAGTTACACATTTAAAAAACAAACATGTATACTTGATGTGCGACAGATAGGGTTATTGCAAAAATGGTTTTTGAAGAAAAAAGATACATTATTCAAGAAGAAAATCAGCAGCCATTTGAGTGATAAAATGTTAGTACCAATTCAGTCAATTTGATTTATAAACCAATATAATATTTTTTTAATAATGAATTTAAAAAATAAATAATATATTAATACAAAGTTTGGTTTTTGTGATAAATAATTTGATCTATTTAAAAATATCTTAAATTAACAATATAAATTTGAGGATAATATTTTAGTAGAAAAATAGAAGGATAAATATAAGTTTTTGAGTAAAAACTAAATTTATTTAGAAAATTCATTATTAAGTTTACTTTTAATAAATATAATAATTGTTTAGGGTTATGTTTCAGTTAGGTGTCTATTTTATTTTCATTAAACTTGTTTAATTGTGTTATTAGAAATAGATATTTTACTAATTTTAAACTAACGATTTTTAGTTGACAGTGCTTAAAGATTTCTCTAGTTTAACTACTTAGGTATTTATTATTTTAAATTAATAATTTGATTTTGAGGATAATATTTTATTAGTAAAATAAAAGGAATTTTTTTACATGTAAAATAGGATAAGATTTAGGGGTAGTGATTATGTAATTTTGTCATTAAAAAAAATATGATAAGATTTAATATTAATTTATTATTTAGTTCATTAATGTAAGATAAGTTTTTCTAGAATACCAAAAGATCCCTACAACCACATGTGGAATACAATCCATAGAGCGGGGCTTGTTGCCGGTAAAACAACTAAAAACATCGGCCTAGGACTTATCACAAACGGACAACAAAGCCGGTTTGACTCCACCGGGAAGTCATCATCCCGGATCGATAAATCAAAACTAAAATGTAGCAATTGACGCACCCGCCCTAATGTGCAAGGCACATAACCATTTAACATTAAAAATAAATCATGTTAATTGTCACACCCCAACCGATTGTGAAAACATCAAGGTGGGATGGACGAGATTGCTCAAAGACAACATAACACTAAATTTGCGACAATGAATTAAAATTCAAATTTCATTTCATTTTATCAAATTCAGACATTAGATCGTCTCAAAAGGAAATACACAAATTTCAAGTTACAAGACTAAAATGTAAGAATGCATAAATTAAGTTTGGTGCATTTCTAAATTCACCCTAAGTAGGTTTCTTGCATCATCAAATATATCCTGCAACATGTATAATATATCCGTCAACACAAATTATATTAGTGAGCATACTAGTTTGTCTACACAACATACGTATGAATAAGTCTCAAATCCACATGTTAATTGTACACTAAGTCATATAATCATACTAGCATGCAATGACTAAAAATCAAGCCAAAGTGTCCACTAGCGTAATCTTATCACCGAAGTGAATAAAACTGTATGCGTAATCTTCCCACCGAAGTAAACAAGACCGATTGAATAACTTAACAATGACCCAATAAACGGGGCGGTGTGCTAATCATATAGCGCTATACATGTTAATGGAGACTTTTTTAAGTTAATGATAGCATGCATAAGATTGTCCTAGTATGTATAAACAAGTAGCATAACAAATATCATGTTTAAGGATTGAGTGTTTACATAAGATTGATTGTATGTGTGATTGTTATTTTTATACAGATACATGTTACAACCCAAATAGTGTTTAAAGCTTAAAATGGGTCAAGTATGAACTCACGTTTTGCGAAGTTAAGTTTCAAAAATGTGAGTGATTAGTTTTGAGGGGATGGAAACACCAAAGTTACCCTAAAAAGGATAAAAAAGGTGTATGAGTTTGATGATATGGAGATTGGAAAGTAAGTGAGACTTATAAATATAAAATTAGATAAAACATATCTTTCTTAGACACTTATTTGGACAATATTTTTAGTTGTGTTTTTTATCAGCACTAAGTCACCCATTAGAAATCGAAAGTAAGGAACGTAAATGTAACACCCCGAAAATTTCGTCCAATTAGGTGATGACACGTGTCCAAATATCTAACTAATCCCGACTACATGGAGGGAGAAACCTTCAGCTAATCCCGATTATGTGGAAGGAAGAAGGACTTACACTGGACGTTCACTGAAACATGTTCCGAATCTCTGACTGATTCCGACTCTGGGAAGGAGAGGGACTTTTATTGTGCGTTATCTGAAACGCGTCCCGGGTATCCAACTAATCCCCAATGTGTAGAAGGACAGGGATCAATATTGCAAATATTAATAACTTATTAAATCAAAGGGGTTAATTATGTAAATTTGGTAAACTTGAAGTACTTACGGACCGTAAGGCCACTTGCTTACGGACCGTAAGCCATATGAATAATTGCGCGCCAGGAGGCCTTACGGACCGTAGGCATTAATGATTACGGTCCGCATGAAGGAGTGATGGCCAAGTAAAACTAGGTCCTTATGGACCATAAGGGCTAGGGGTTTACGGTCCGTAAGGGACCTGCAGACAGCAAACAGTTGGCTGTCTTTGCAGCTGTTCTGCCACCTTGCAACCTTCTTGCCACCATCTCTGCCCTCCTTCCACGTCTTTAGATACTTGGCAACATCTGAGGACCTCTAGAACCACTTGGCATTACCTCCTTCTTCCTCTTTGGCTATAAATAGCAAGCTCCACTTCCATTCAAGCTCACGCTTTTCACTCTCTCTCACTTTAATCTCTCTTGGAGCTTTCCTCTAGACAAGAGGACTCCCCTCATAGTTTTATTCTACTCAACACATGTAACACCCTGAAAACGGGTTTGGTAATCAAACTCCGTTAAGACTAAAAGACGGGTAAAGTACCGTTAGTAGTAAAAATAACCCGGTAAATATTTGGATTTAAATAAGAAATCCTAATATTAAATACAAGCGAATCAAAGTTTTAAGGAATTGAGTTTATAAGAGCTCGAGTTAACGAGACTTAAAATAAAACGGGTTATAACTCCCGGGACCCACCAAGTAACCAGGAATATTAACCTAGTTAGTTAGTGTCTTGACATAATAGAACAAATTTGTTAAAACACACTATATGCAATTTGGTAAAGTATAGGGACCAAAGGTGACAAACTTGAAACAAGTTTGTATTAAATAAAACATTCAACACCAAAACACACACTCTAAGTGTGTGTTCTGGTCGAAATTTGCAGAGGAGCCAGGGAACTCCATGCTCAAACCCTAACTAGCAAAAATCAAGGAATTGAGAAGCCAAATCGACTCCAAATCGAAATCTAAGTTTAGATTAGTGTAACATCTGTGCTTGTAATCATTGTGAACAGTTCAGTTATCAATAAAACAAAGTTATTTGATCCCAATGTTTGTTTATTTATGTTTGACATTTTTCATATTTTAACTTTTGTTCAATTTTAACTCTATATCGCTTTCTGGAGAGTTATACGTAAACTGGTGCGTAAACGTAATTAGTTTAATGCGACAAATACTCTGGAACATCAACATATACTTAACATACCTTAAATAACCTTTACATAACTTAGAAATAAGTTTTAAAGGCTTTGGTATGGCAAAAACAAGTTAATTCGCTTACAGGGACTAAACTTGACAAACTGCGAAAGTATGCCAATTTGAACTGTAACGAACATTCTGGAACATGACCATAAGTTAAACATACCATAAATATCCTTTACATAGCTTAGAAATAGGCTTTGAGGGGTTCGGTATGCTAAAATAAACTCTTGGGTCATTCAGGGACTAAAAGCGTCAAAAAGTGCACAAGTTTCCATTTTCGCGCATAACTTACGTTCTGAATACATCCGGACATCCAAAAATTTATGTAAGCACTAAAATATTTTATTTTAGTGTTTGGCTTGAGAAAAATCCATTCGTCGCGCAATTTGGATCGTTTTTCGCGCTTATGCGCATTCCGTCGTAATTAAGCGAACATCGCGATCGTACGACCAAACGAACCGACATCCGGGATATTTTTGAGCATGTTTCATGTCCACAATGTTTAGGCATCATTTTAGGTCCTTGAAAATGGCTTAACGAGCCTTAAACATGTCGGAAATGGCCTTAATACACAACGGGGACTGAATTAGGAACTTTGGAAACTGGTTGCTGTTCAGAGGGACCTTAGCGTGACACCTAGCCCCCTTGGCGTCACGCGAGGCCCCTTCTGATCAGAAAAAGCCATTTTTAACAGCTGTTAACAGTTGTTTAGCACTCCCAATCCAATTCCAAGTGTTGTTTCCTGCTTATGGGGGGCCAATATGATGTACATGAGCTTGCCAACAAGTGTAGGGATGTGATCATTCCCTCTTATCCAAGAAACGATCCTAATGGTGAACCGAAATCTATAAATACCCCACCCCATTCATTGCAAAACCCACTTGAAATCTGAGATTTCTCTAAGTTGGGGTGTTTCATCACCTCATACCTGAGAATACTTGGATTATCAATCTTGGGGGGACCCTTTGTAAGTATTCCTTCGTTCTTTTATTGCTTTTCGAGTCCGAAAGTAAAACTTTGTTTGACTTTCTGCATTGACCAGTTTATGGTCAATGCGAAGTTCGTTTGAACTTCGCAACGTGAGCGTAATCACGATGGTTATAGTCCCTTGTGACTATGCCTACCGATTACCACGTTGTCTAGGGTCGTAAGGGTAAGCGATCTAATAAATCGCTTATACCTTCGAACCCGACCCATTTGGTCGATCATTAGGATCCGACCAAACACATTAGAGGACCATAGTATATAGGGAATAACCTTCCGAGGTTATACCTTATGGTCGCTTCGTTTAAGTAGTTGTATGATAGGTAGTTTATATGCCTTAGGTAAATTACCAAAATGCCCTTTTTATGCCAAAATCCATTTTAAGCATATGTAACATAACTTTTGATATCTAAACTGATGTGGTAACAATATTAGATATGTTAAGTCATATTTTACTTGTCATAGGACTAGTTAGGCGTTCCGAACGCGTTTTACGCGAACGACGCGTTAAAGTAGCATAAGCTACCTAAGCGGGCCGTAATGGGTCGTAAGCACTTAGGCTATGTTTCATTTAGTATGTAGGCTTTGTTAAACCATACTACATGACTTCCCATACTCATTTGGTTTACGAGCCCTCATTCTATCCGATCCTCCGATATAGGTCCGGTTTATTAAAATAGTTACATATATTAGGTGCCGTTTGATTCCGTGATCTCTAGCATTGCTTGGTGGTTATCTTAGGACTTCTGAGCAATCTCAAGTGAGTACATAGACCCCTCTTTTACTATTTTCCAAACATTTTGGGGTGAAACACATGTGCCTACTTGTTACTTTCATGCTTTCCATGTTTTCATATCATATGCTTGTTATGTTCAATAGTACACTTATAGTATATGATTTCATTGTGTTCATGCTATGTATGCCCATTGTGTGCATATTTAGTACATTGTTTTACATTACATTTCATGCTATGTATGCCCATTGTGTGCATATTTAGTACATTGTTTTACATTACATTTCACGCTATGTATGTTCATTTGATTACATACTTAGTGCATTGTTTTCACATGCTTACATTTTGGTATGACATTTGGTTTGTTCAAATGGGACAATATACATTCATTAACATTAGCTACGCCGTTCGTTAGTAGGTAGTGGTACCATAGGAATTGACAACTCCCGTTCCTGACATCCTAGGTATGTTTGGATGGAAGGAATGACCGAATTCGATACACATAACATAGATAAACCTTTAATTTGTTTAAAGGTCTATCACCACAGTCACAAGGCTTGGATGTAAGCATTATAACAATACCGCATAGATGTTTGTATCAGTATAGCATGCATTTGTTCCACAAAACATAACTTTGACTTAAACTATGTTTAATTCAATACCCTGTTTTTGTGCATTTTACCTATGGTTTAGTTGATATATTTCACATGCCATACATGATATTTTTGGATAACATTATATGATTTACATTAAACATAAACATTTTGACATTGATATACACATTTGGTGATTTACATTAGACATGGACATTTTGATATGGTTTACACAATAACACTTGACAATTGATTTATACATGAACAATTTACATTGGTGGTTGGTTTGGGTAAATGGTTTGAGTAACGAGGCGTGTGTAATATGATACAAACATGGTGGATACGCCGCTGGTACTTCCTATATATAAGTGTTTGTATAATATTACATATCGTAGCGTTATTTAAATCATTTCAGTATAGACATATTACATTTTACACAAATAACATATTTTTCACAAGACATTGTTTTACAAAACAGTTTATTTTATATAAACTCATTTTACTTGGTTATTTCATTAACCATACACCTTTCTTTTATATAATCCGATTTCTTATCAAGTTTTCATATGATTTATAAAGGAAAACACTTAACAAGATTCATGACAAATTTTTATTAAAACCTTTCTTTTAAAACCCAAGTCATGAATCCTATTTTCACAAAACCTATGTATCTCACATGCATTTTTATGCTGACGTACCTATTTTCACATGTGTTTTCAGGAGCTTTTCCATAGGATGATGATCGTGACACTAGGGCGGACTTGTGTCTTAGAGACATAAAACGAAGATAGAGTTAGTTTAATTATGTTATGTACTCTTTGTTTCCTGTTTAAGACAATGAAACTCTTATGTTGATAAATAAAATACAACTTTGAATGCCATGGTTATGAAACAATTAATTCTGTTACAACACTCCCCGACGTTTCCGCCGCGGTTGCATGTTATACGCGGTCGGGGTGTGACAATTAGTGATCACCTCAGTGAAAGGATCACAAGGTATGTCAAATTTCATCTCCTAGTTACATCTCGAAATTTTGATGAACATATGAAATCGAAAATTTGGCTTGCATGAATGTTGTTTGGATGAAATTAGAATAAAATAGTGTCTAGGAATAAACCCTAGCCATTAGATTGTTGAAATTATGCTCAATACTTGAGAATTCCATAATCACCATTGAAGGTGTTAAGTGGGTGATGTAGAAGTATGAAAACACTAGGATTATGATAGTTGTACTAATGTAATTTGAATTCTATAAAGCAATTTCAGGTTTGTTGATGTTAAAATTGATGTGAAATTGCCAAATTGATGTTAACCATGGTAAAGATAACTAGTTATGAACTAGTTAGTAAATATGTATAATTATGCACACTAGGTGTTTGTTAAAATGCCTAAATGAAAACTAAAGTGCTGAAATTGTAAATGAAATGCGTGATTGCCAAACTCGATTTATCCCGTATGATATGGGGTAATATGAATTCTAATCATGATGTTGATTTAATTCAAATGGTATTTGTCATATGGATAACGGTAGTTAACTTTTAGAAAGTTAAACTAACCAATGATGAAGTCGAATGGTAGATTCGACCTAAAATTTGTAAGACGGAATAGTCGTAGCTAATAATGACTAAACTAACCGTCTTACGGATTATGATGATAGTTTGACTCAGGACAAGCTAGATGGAGGCTTGGGAGGAAGCGGGTCAAACGAAACAAGAAAGAAGAAAATGTGTAACTTGGATACAAGGTAAGTTAAACTTACACCCCCTTTTTAATTACTATACACTTACTAGCGAAAATTGATCGTGAATAATGTTAAGTAATTGAAATACGATGATCCGGCATGATACAATGCAAGTCAGAATGAATAAAAAGGTAGGAAATCATGAATTATGGTAAAAGGGGTAAAAAGGTAAATTAGTCATGTAATGACGAACAAATAAAAATGGTTTTGAGTAAAACGAGTTTAAGGGAAAACCGAGATAGGTTTAAAGGGATGAAATGGTAACTAAATACCATCTCATACGGATAAATGGTCAATTAGGCTAAATGGGTCAAATGGTGTTGTTAACACCATTTGACAACTTCATTTGACAATTGCTTGTTGATTGTTGTAATCACAGGAATCAACATAAACGTGCGTTGCTTTAACTAGAAAGATTTAAAGCAAAAAGTTATGTAAACGGGTCAATACCTTGACCCGAGCCAGGTACGCATAAATAAGCTTTTAGTTAAACATATAATTTATGGTCAAATATTTAACAAAAGTCCTTCGTCGTAAAGTGAGGGACTAAAGTGGACCAAAACACCCTTGAAGGGTATATCGGGTAAACGACCCATAGGGGTTGTTTAGGAACTTGCATCAAGATTATGGAATTATTAGATATGAATAAAAGTTACAGGAATACACATTCATGGGTCAAATGCATAAAAATGGTCATTTGCGTAAAATGACCAACCGATGGGTAAATTTTGGGATAAGAGGTTAGTTATGCTAAATCCACCATAAAAATAGTTGTGGTGGAAGATCATTTGATAAATACTGCGAAAATAAGATGCTAGAAATAAATGAGTATGAATTATGCGGAAAAGTGCTTAAATACCCTTAACGGGTCAAAATAATCATTTAAGTACAAACGGGTTTAAGAATATACATAAACTCGTGAATTGAACCTAATATGATAGACAACATTGAAATTATAAGATTCATGTGAATTTGGGATCAAACAAACATGTTTGTTTGATAAACGCTTGAACGGGTCAAAACTTTGTAAAAAGGTATTAAGTCGAAGACTTAAAGGTCTGAAATTTTGTTATGCCGGATGTTGGATTTCAACTTCATAAGATGGAGAATTAAATTACGGACGCGTAGGAAAAAGAATCGGGTAAAACGGATTAAAAACGAAAGAGTTATGCTCGTTTCCGTGAAATCGGGTTATGCTGGGAATATGCAGCAACATAATAAGAACTTGCTGTCAAAAAGGGGGCTAGGTGGGGCGTCTAGCCCCCCCTGAATCCCAAAATTGTTTAATTTTGTTTGTTTGACCCACATAACTTGTTTAAAATTGTTATTTAACTATCAAAACTAACCTTTAAGTTGGTTTTGATCATAGGTGAATGTCAAGAGTGCCCGGATGAAGATCAAGCTCGATGAGGAACCGAACATGATAAAAATACAAGCTTCCGCGCGGCGTTTCGTCATATCTTTTAAACGACGAATTCAATTACATTAAGTTGTATATTCTTTTAAATTGTAAAAGTTTTAACTAACCTTATTTATCAAAATTACATGTTTGTTTTCGTAAACTTTACGAAAACCTCAAAATAATAACAAGGGTGTTACAACACATCCAAGTAAGTGTTTCTTCTTATTCTATTTCATTTTTATTATTTATTTTAAGCTTAAAGTCAAATAGTTGACTTTCTATTTGACTTTAGCTTCTGACCATTTTGGTCACGGTAAAGTTCAATCCGAACTTTCCTACATGATCGTAATAACGATGGTATGATCCTCAGTGATCATACCCTCGGATTATTATGTTTACAAGTTGAATTGATAAGTTGAGCATGCTACGTAAAAGTTGAATTTTCGACTAAATAGCATAAATGGTTTTCATAAGTTATGACTCAATTGTTTTGACATATATACAAGTTTTACAACTTATACAAACTGATGTTAGCATGCCCAACTTGTCCAATTCAGTTTAGAACTTCATTTTATGTCAAAAGTCAAGCAAATTAACTTTTGCTTTGACTTTTGATTTGTAACCCGTTTGGTCAACGTTTAGACCAGTTTTAAATTTTTTTTGAGACCATATTATTGTTGAGTATAACTCTCTTAAGTTATACCACATGGTCAATCTGTTTGATGGGTTAAATGACAAGTCTTGAATATATTGTTGAAAATGACCACAATACCCTTATGTGGTCAAAATAGCTAATAAAATGGTTTCAATCTAAACCAACTTATAAAATGACTTTTGAACAGAATATATATTAACTAAAGATATAATTTTGATACTTAGACTAGTCATAAGCCCATCCGACCTTCTAAACCCGTCTTTACACGTATAACTAGTTATGCGAACCTAGTTCCCATAAACTAGGCGTAACACGTCAAAACCTTTCTGAATCAGAATGTTAGTTTAACTAACATTTATCCAATGAGTCCATACACTCAGATAAGTATAAACCACTTTCTAACCGATCTACGCTTAATCTAGCGAACCGATCTTATTCTTTAGTAATGGGTCGTGTCTAAGGAACTAACCTATGACCCGTATACATTCTAATTGATAACTGAATCTGTTTACTCCGGACTATAGAAGCCCCTAGATATTCGGACTTGATTTTTAATACTTTGACTTTATGGCTTTTACTATATTAAAACCGTTATCGATTGGAAGCTAGCAAAAAGGTAAATACTCTTAACTTATTTTTCTTTTAAAACTTGGGGTATGGCGAATACGCCACTTGGAGCGAGTATTACATAAATGAGCCACCTATAATAGCTCATGTAAGAATTCGGTTTAATTCGTTTTGTTTGATAACTAAAACAATTGGGGGTTATTGGTACCGTTTCCGGACGTCCCGACTCATGAACTATAATAGCCATTCGGAATAACGTGCCAGGGTAGACATACTAACTGTAAGACACGTTGTTCAACTTTGGTGTGTACCGTAATCATTATAGCACTGAAAATGACCGGCTTTAATCTCTGGTTCCCATTGTATAACAAATATGTAAATCTGGTGACAAGATAAAATCCCTAGAAATATTAAATGATTACCTACGGGTTTTCTCTATGTATAAATAATTTTTGGAAAACTATTTTCAAAATGAGTCAGTTAATTGTATTTATCAGTGAAAGCTGACGTATTTTCAAAAGATTGAAATGCAGGTACCGGACCTTGATATTAGGCTGGGAATCCGGGTCGGATATGATAAAGTCTATGGAATTTGCAACTCCTAGCTTAAGGCCTATGATGTCTAAGCTTCGTTTTATTTTGATCCCGCCTGTGGGCTTTCGTTGAACTCTTGAACAACTTTTATTTGTATATTCAGACACTTTTAATGATATGAATATTTTTACTTTAAATACTTCCGCTGCATTGTTAAATCACTACTAGAAAATGAGGTTAATGCAACTTTTTAGATGCAACTTTTATCAGTTGTGTTGCATTTGAGTCTAATGCAACTTAAGTCAACTTAAAGGTTGCATTCGGGTGTAAAAGAAGTTGCGTTTAATGTAAAAAAAAAGGTTGCATTTGTTTATATTAAAAATAAAATAATGGTTACATTAAGTCTACAAAAAAGTTGCATTTTTTGTAACCAAACTATAATAAAAGTTGCATTTGATTATTAAAAAAGTTGCATTTCAAATTAAAAAAGTTGCAATAGAATTTAAAAAGGTTGCATAAAAAAGGTTGCGTTTGAGTAGTAAATGCAACACTTTCAACAAAGGTTGCATTAGGCTTTAAAAAGGCTACATTAGGTCTAATGCAACTGCTTCTAATGCAGCTCCCGATAAAAGGTTGCATTAGGCGTAATGCAACCTATTCAAGACCTAATGCAACATTTTATTGGGGTTGCAATAGCTTCATTTTCTTGTAGTGAATTGTGATACTGTTATCCAATTTGTCACGACCCTTCCGGGCCTACCGGAATTCGGGGTGTGACACTAAAACTAAGATATCTTCCACCTTGTCACATAATATTTAATTATGAGTTTGGTTGATATCATGGTTACGTTTTGGAGGTATGTATATTATATATATTGTTATGTATAGGTCATGTATTTAGTTATGTCATGTATTGTCAAGCATAGGTTGGATGAATCCATTAACCTTAAGATTTAACTAATACACAAATCATCGCATGGATGATTCAAATGGTCATGAATACAATATGAAGAACATAATTTAAATCATCTAATTCACTAGGTAACCAAGTGAGTACAACTAGACGAGTGCATTCCAAACATGGTTATGGTTTGGAGACTTGGCTTAGTTTGTTCACTTTGTTTGCTTGGAATCTACTTAGTGACTTAGGATATATGAAATGTAAACATATAATTACAATATTTCTGGAACAAAACTTCAATCTAAACCTATCCAACATAGGGATTTGTTGGCAACTTGAAGATGTTCCAAATTTAAAGAAAGGTGTACATGTTTAAAAATTCTTAACAAACCTCAAGAAAAATCCTAACTTTGGACTTCACAATGGTGATGTACCATCTTTGTTTACCTTGGTAAATATGTGGTAACACTCCTAGAGGTTATCCAAGGAAGGAGAAGTAAGAAAACAAGAAGAAAAGTTGTATAAACAAGCTCAAAACTCACTATTTTAACTTGGATGAATTTGTCTGAGCTTGAGAATTTGGGAGATTAGAGAGAGTTTGGAAGTGTTTTGGAGGTGTTGAAAGTGCTTAGGAGGTGGGGAAGGGTTGTATTTATAAGTGAGCAAGGACCTGGTCTGACAGCAGCTTTGCGAATTTTTAATTGTTGGCCTTTCCCTCATTTTCTAACTCCCAACCATCTCGTTAGGATTGTATTTATAAGTGAGCAAGGACCTGGTCTGACAACAGCTTTGCAAATTTTTAATTGTTGGCCTTTCCCTCATTTTTAATTGGTCTTGCGGTTCGTAAGGCCTTTCAAAAATAAAGAAAAATCCATCTTAGTCCCTTGAGTTGTGTAGTTTATTATTTTATGTAATAAATATAATGTTAATCACATTTTTAGGGTTTTAATGTTTAACTAAGAATGTGTAATGTATGAACATGTTTAAATAGCATTCCGAGAAAATATATTCTCGGTGTGTGACTCGTTTTAAATCAAAAACATGTATCTCGTGATTGTTTACGTATTATGCAAGGTTAATTGTATAAGTATGATATAAAATATGATTTCTATTATAATCAAGTTTTGAATTACAAAGAATTGAAGATAGAATATGAATTAAAACAAAGTGGATAAAGATTGGAAAATACGGAACGTTACATCAATTACAAAGTACAGACTGTTCAAGGTTTTTTAAACTTAAAGGATGATCTTGTCAATTTACAAGGTAACAGACATCCACTAAAATTTGCTATAAATATAAAGAACGAAAAATGTAATTTACCCTTCTTTGAATTTTCTAATTAATTTTGTTTTTGTTTATAATAGATAATTTGTTTTAGTTCCTTTAGTTAACCTTAATGGTGACAGAGAGAACTACGATTTGGTGTATGGCGAGTGGACACTTTTAGTATGACATTAAAAATGATGTTTTCACGACCAGTGAACAAGGCAATAGGCACATCTATAGTGATCGATTTTTGTGCCATGTTGGTTGATGTATAGTTGAATGGTGACCAACGGGCTTGTAGCCTAGTCCTGGAGATTAATACGCTATGGGTGTACTTTTGGCTATGGCATTGCGTTTTAAGCGTATAAAATAGTATGACAATTAAGATAAATATGTCATCTTTCTTGTATAGAACTTATTTTTTCTTGCCTTGTATACTCTCCCCAAGATGGTATACAGTCTTTATTCTTGAAATACAAAAGTATGCTAGCCACCCCCAATCTAAAAGGGGATCCATAAATAGGTTTTTGAAAAAAAAAAGTTAACGACAAAAAGCAATTTTGTTAAAAAGCAGGCTAGCAAGAAGCTAGACGCGAACACCCAAACAACTATACACCAATATTTTCAAATACAAAACTACATAAATGTGACCACGCTAAACATTTGAGCGTTGATCTATTCTTCACCCAAAAGAATTATGTCGCATTTATCTCATCTAAAGACTTTGCCACCACCATCGGTTTATTTGTGAAGACCCGGTCATTCCATAAGTTCCAAATACACCAATAAGCCGAATTGAAACAATCACCACCTGAAACATGTTTATGACAATAGTACCACGAAACAAGAACCCGTGTAACTCCAATAGATATTTGACACTGAATGCATAAATCGTTGGAACCCCACACCAAGTGTTACATGCTAAACAATGGTGGATGTTAAAGAAGAAGTTAATAGGTTGTCAGAAATTTCAAAATTTATTTAAAACATAGGGGAAAAAAGTACCAACAAGTCGTATTTCTTTTAAAATCCCACCAAAATTCCAAATGCATGTTAGACTGTGGGGTGTGGGGGACTTGGGTTTGGAGCATTGATTGACAAGTGGCAGTTGTGGGATCCACAAGGTATGGAGAGGCGTGGCGGGGCTGCGACTGGGTGTGGGTTGGCGTGACTTCGGATGGTGTGGCCAGCCATGTGTAATTTGTTAGTTATTTTTTAACTATTTAAAATTTCATTTAACAAAAATAGAAGATTAAGTATAATTTTTTAAAAACTACAAATAAAATTAAGAAAAAAACTACATAAAATAAAAAAATTAAATACTTCAAGGTTTTTCCATATCATATTTTTTCAAGATTTCTTGTTTCATTTGTAACGTCAATTCCAATTCGGGGTCGCTAAGATGATCGACCGGCATGGCATGGCAAGAAATTTCATATCCTCGCGTTTTTCTTTTAGAGAATTTTTTTATCGTACGTGGCTTGGATATTTTTCCTTATCTCGATCCTTTGTTGTTTGATGAAATTGAATGTGTCGATTTTCATCCCAATATCTCGCGTTTTTTCTTTTAAAGGAATAATTATTTTTTTAATAAACTAGCCGTTGACTAACGGCTATCCCAAACTATCCAATATCATTCACCAATTCTAGCCAGCCAGCTCAGACCGCCCCCCCGCCCAACGCCGGGTTTCAAAGTCACGCTAACGGGACAACTGATTTCAATGGGATTACAGAGGCTGATGTTTACTACTATTGCTTCTTTGATTTGTTTGATGAAAAAATACAAGAGACAGAGACATTAAATAGATGGTTAATAAAACCATACAAGGAAACAAAATAAAAAATATGGCTGGCTCTCCTTGATTGAAGGACAAACGGTCCTTAATGGCTGAATTGGAGGAAACCATAAAAAAGGGAAATGATGTAGAGCTGATCCCGAAATATTTTCGCTTTCTAACACTCCCCCTCAAGTTGAGTAGTGGGGTTTCCGATACTTAACTTGCCAAGACAATGATGAAATATTTTCCCATTAACGGCTTTAGTTAGAATATCTGCTAACTGGTCTCCTGATCGAACGAAAGGGAGTTTAATAACCCCTGTTTCAAGTTTCTCTTTGATGAAGTGTCTGTCAACCTCCACATGCTTTGTTCGATCGTGTTGGACTGGGTTTTCTGAGATTTGTATAGCGGCTTTGTTATCACACATTATCGTACTAGTTTCGCGTTGAGTAAATCCAATTTCATTTAGGAGTTTGCGTATCCATAAGACTTCTGCCAAACCTCGTGCAATTCCTCGGAATTCTGCTTCTGCACTGGATAGGGCAACAACCTTTTGCTTTTTGCTTCTCCAAGTGACGAGATTCCCACCAACTAGAGTGAAATAGCCGGATGTGGACCTTCGGTCTTTCTTATCTCCTGCCCAATCTGCATCTGTATACGCCTGAACTTTTAGATGTTTGTTGGGTTGGAAGAGAACGCCGTGCCCTGTAGTACCCTTAAGATATCTAATA
The DNA here is from genome assembly GCA_030545235.1 of Helianthus tuberosus. NCBI lineage: Eukaryota > Viridiplantae > Streptophyta > Magnoliopsida > Asterales > Asteraceae > Helianthus > Helianthus tuberosus. The sequence continues at coordinate 5,582,581 of CM060381.1, read as the reverse complement.
ATTCTCCATACTGCTTCCATGTGGTCAGCTTGAGGTTGATGCATAAATTGGCTGACAACTCCAACCGCATATGCAATATCTGGGCGAGTATGTGAAAGATATATAAGTTTACCCACTAGACGTTGGAATCTTTCCTTGTTGGCCAATTTTGCTCCGTCTTCCATGTAAAGCTTTTGGTTGGCTATCATTGGAGTATCAGCTGGCTTACAATCAATCATTCCCGTTTCAGCTAGGAGATCAAGGATATACTTCTTTTGGCATATAAAGATCCCTTGCTTGGACCTCAAGACTTCAATTCCAAGAAAGTATTTTAGTCTTCCCAAGTCCTTCATTTCGAATTCCGTGAATAGCTTTGTTTTTAACTTTGTCATCTCTTCTTCATCATTTCCTGTAATAATCATATCATCAACATATATAATCAAGCATGTTATAAGTTTACCTTTGCGTTTAAGGAACAAAGTATGATCGGAGTTGCTTTGACGGAAGCCATAACTCTTCATTGCAAGAGTAAATCTTCCAAACCAAGCTCGAGGGGATTGTTTAAGCCCGTAAAGAGTTTTCTTTAGTCGACATACTTCGTTATCCTTGAACTTTTCTGTGAACCCAGGTGGAGGTTCCATGTAAACTTCTTCTTTTAATTCCCCGTGTAGGAAGGCATTCTTGACGTCAAACTGGTGAAGAGGCCATCCTTGATTTGCGGCGATGGAAAAAAGGACGTGAATTGTATCAATTTTTGCTACTGGGGAGAAGGTTTCTGAGTAATCAATTCCGTACATTTGGGTGTATCCCTTCGCAACTAGCCGGGCTTTATATCTTTCAATGGTTCCATCGGGTTTGTGTTTGATTGTGAAAACCCAACGACATCCTACGGGTTTCTTCCCTGAAGGAAGGACACTCTTCTCCCATGTTTTATTCTTCATAAGAGCCCCCATCTCTTCTTCCATTGCTTTCTTCCAGTTTTGTGACTTCAAGGCTTGTTCCATCGTGTTAGGAATTTCTTCATCATATAAGGATGAAGTGAAGGCTTGTGCTTCCTTGGAGAAGTTGCCTATGGAAATGTTTGCCATGGGGTACCTAGACGACTTTGGTTCTTTTTCAGGAGAATAGCGTTTTGGGGGAACACCTCTATTGGCTCTGGGTGGTAAAATATATCTCTCCACTGTTTCTTCTTGTACAGGTTCTTCCTGCACACGAGTTTCTACAAGTATCTCATTGTCATTAGATATATTATTTTCAAGATCATCAGATGCATTATTATTGTTGGACCCATGAGTGTCTAGAAAATTATTTTGAGGATCATCCTCAAAGTTCTGAGAGTCGCTTACCTCATGTACCAGGATAGGAGAATTTTGGTTAGTGGCACTGGTAGATTTGTCGAGTTCTTGAGAGGTTAGTGACTCATCTTGGGTATCGTGGGCAGTTTCTTGCGAGGAAGGAACGGAAGGAACCCATTTTAGCCAACTCAGGGTGTCAATGTCTTTCTCCCCCTGACCAATGTGTTGGGTGGTATAGAAAAATTCGGTTTCAAGAAAGTCGCAGTCCATGGTGGTGTACATATGGCGTCTCTTTGGGCTATAACAACGATATCCTTTTTGATTGATACCATACCCTAGAAAGACACACTTTTCAGCACATGGGCCAAGTTTTCCTCGATCTGTTTTGGGTAGATGGACAAAGGCGGAACATCCAAATACCCGTGGTTCAAGTGTTAGAATAGGTGGGAGTTCAATAAAGTCAGACAAGGCTTTTAGGGGGGTTTTAAGGTTAAGATCTTTGGTAGGGAGTCTATTAATAAGATAGGTGGCAGTGGCTAGAGCTTCGGGCCAAAAGGATTTAGGGACCTGAGACTCTATTAGAAGTGCTCGAGTTATTTCTAAGAGAATACGATTTTTTCTTTCAGCGGTTCCGTTTTGTTCAAGAGTATGCGGACAAGTTGTTTGGTGGATAATCCCTTTGTTTTGACAAAAAAATTTCATTGAATCATTTACAAATTCTCCCCCATTATCGGATCGAAGAATTTGGATGTTCGTTTTAAATTGTGTTTGTATCATTGTATAAAAAGTGGTGAATTTGTCAAACACTTCTGATTTATTTTTTAAAAAATAAATCCATGTCATACGAGTACAATCATCGATAAAAAGAACAAAGTATCGAAAATTCTGTCCCCCAATAACTTCTGCAGGCCCCCAAACATCAGAATGGATAAGCGAAAAAGGAGAATCAACTTTGGTGTTGTTAAATTTGTAAGTATGTCTATGGCTTTTAGCCAAAACACAAGTCTCACAATTTAAAGGTTTATTTGAAGGAAATAATTTTGGAAATAAAAGATGTAAATAACCGATAGAAGGATGCCCTAATCTTCTATGCCAAAGCCAAGCTTCTCTATCCACAGTTCCATGTGCAAGCATCACAGTCCCATGTTGAGCCACTTCCTCCACATAGTACAATCCCCGACGTTCAGTGCCACGCCCAATGATCACTCCCGTCCTGATATCCTGAAGGATGCAAAACGTAGGGTGCATTAAGACTGTGTAATTTAATTCTTTAGTGACATGATTTATGGATAATAATTTGTGTGATAGAGAAGGAACATAGAGACAGTTTGAGAGTTTTAAAGTTGGCGATATCTCAATTGTTCCTCCTCCTTTTACGGGAGCTTCTCCCCCATTAGCAGTTTTAATATAATTAACTCTAGGTTTAGATTGTGAGGTTATATCCGATACGTCAAATGTCATAGTATCGGTAGCACCACAATCAAATATCCAAGAATTAATTTTTTCACAATTTTGGGCCATGTTGACTTGTCCAAAGTTTATGTTGGTCCTCCTTTTGCCTTTTTTCTTTATTTTAGGAAACAATTTGGAAATATTTTTTTGACTAAAAGACTTATTTTTCTTGATTAAAAAATTCTTGTCGTGACAGCCTTTTTTCTTTATTTTAGGAAACAATTTGGAAATATTTTTTTGACTAAAAGACTTATTTTTCTTGATTAAAAATTTTTTGTCGTGACATAATTTAAAAGTGGTTTTTTTACTACCAATCTTATTTTTTTGGGTTAAAAACTTATGCCCAGTGTCAAAATTTATATGTTCTCCAAGGGGGGCCTTTGTTACTTTGGATAAATCATAATCAAAAGTACTAAAATCATTAAATGGTGGGTTTGAGAATAAACTCTCAAACCCTGTACCTCCTTCGTTGCTCTCTGCCTCACCGCCGGTGGAGGTGAAACCTCCAAAGCCGCCGCCGGTGCTCATCTGCTCGCCGTTGCTGCCTCCATAGTTGGTTTCTTCTGATTTTCCTATGGTTGCAGCGGCTTTGCCCCCTTCCTTGCTCCCCTTTTTGTGACCGTCGGTCCACCATTCCGGGTAGCCGACGAGTTGGAAACACTGGTTCTTAGTATGTCTGGTCATACCACAATGATCGCATTTTAGCTTCGTTTTATCAATCCGGGATGATGAACCATGGTTAGTGTTTTTCTGATTTGATCGCCCTTTTGACAGTAACCCTAGACCTTCGGGTTCGTGTGACCTGCTGGTATGTAGTCCTGCCGCCACACCACTTGGGGAAGATGTGTTATCAGTGGTTCCTAAGATCCCCTGATGTGCCATTTCCTTCCGAACGGCGGCGTAGGCACCCTCAGCCGAGGGTAGCGGGTCCCACCGGAGAATCTCCCTCTTTATCGGGTCAAACTGTCGATCAAGGGCGTTCAAGAATTGAAATAGTTTTTGTTCTGACCGGAGCTTGTTATATGTGGCTATGTCTACGGCACAAGTCATAGGGTTTGGGTCTCTCCTCTCAATTTCTCCCCAAACGCCCTGCAGAACAATCCAAAAATCTTCCAGAGGAGAACCATTCTGTTTAATGCTGTTTGATTTAACGTGAAGATCGAAGGTTTGCAATTTATCTTTCCCGCTACTGTAGGTAACAACTAACGCATCCCACAGTGTTTTGGCTGTCGGGAATTCGGTTAGGTTACTAGCGAGGGAAGGCTCAATATTTTGTATCAACCACGAGAACACGACTAAGTCGTCTTGTTCCCATTGTTCATATTGATTATCGGTCGGTTCCGGAGGCTTCGGATCTCCTGTCAAGTGGCTCAAGAGGTGTTTCGATTTGCCACCGATTGCAACTCGAATCATCCGAGACCACAAGGCATAGTTTTGACTGTTTAATTTGAGACTGATTTTCAACGAGTCGGAAAGGCTCTGTTTTTGCGATTGATTTTGGCTGGTTATACTATTCTTGAGAAGATTTGTGATCTGCAATGCAAGATCATTGTTGCTGGCATCATCGGTCATGGCTTGTTTTTTTTTTTTTTTTTGTGGCAAAGTGGCGAAGTGGATAGGTTTGAAACTAGAAAGAAAAACGGTAGATGATGAGCGGGTTAATCCTAAGATCGATCACACCGCTCTGATACCATGATTTCAATGGGATTACAGAGGCTGATGTTTACTACTATTGCTTCTTTGATTTGTTTGATGAAAAAATACAAGAGACAGAGACATTAAATAGATGGTTAATAAAACCATACAAGGAAACAAAATAAAAAATATGGCTGGCTCTCCTTGATTGAAGGACAAACGGTCCTTAATGGCTGAATTGGAGGAAACCATAAAAAAGGGAAATGATGTAGAGCTGATCCCGAAATATTTTCGCTTTCTAACAACAACGCCATAGATAACACTGGCACGGTGTGGGTTAGTCAACGTTGCATGGCATTCCCCACGTCAAGCAATGCCCTACACCCACTAGTATTAATTAAGAAAGGGAAATAAAAGACAAACATAGAGTGCAATAAATACAATATTTAAAGCGTGAATGAATGTCAATGAAGACTAAAGAACCAAAGTAGGCTCTAGTATCCATTATGAGGAAGCTTTCAATTTAAGAATATGGGGTGTGGAGAGGCTTGGGTTGGGGGCATTGCTCAACATGTAGCGAGGGTGGCATCCACAAGATAATACTTAAAAACTAAAGGTGTGGTGTGGCCAATCATGTGGATTTTTTTGGGTGCAATAGATCGAACCAGCCAACCAAATCCATCCACATCACCCCACCCCCCCCGCCCCACGCAAGGCACAATCCCCACGCCAAAGGGGCAACGCTATGCCTAACGCCAACCTAGGGTGGAGCAGCCAGCGTTGAACCCAAATCACCGCCCCAACCCACGCTCCACACCCCACTGTCTAAGACTATGGGGTGTCGATGGGCTTGGGTTGGGGGCATTGCTCAACACGTGGCGAGGGTGGGATCCACAAGGTAATACTAAAAAACTAGGGGTGTGGTGTGGCGTGGCTTAGCTTGGCGTGGCAAGCCATGTGGATTTTTTTTGTTGTTTAAACTATTTAAAATTTCTCCTAGCCAACCAAAGCCAACCATGTCACCCAGCCCCCGTACCCCATGCCAGGCTCAATACCCACACCAAAGCGGCGATGCCATGCCCAATGCCAACCCGGGTTGGAGCAGCTGCCGTTGAAGAGCCAAAACGCCCCCAAACCAACGCCCACACCCACTAGTCTAACAGGTGTTAGCTTTTTTCCGAAAAAGAACAAACACCCGGGACCTAAACGGGCAATGGACAAACAATATACACGCTCCTAACGCAAACATGCTAAGGGACCATATTTACAACATATACATAAGTGATTTACTCCAATCTCCCCCTCGTAAGGATTTAAAAGAAGACATATTTTTCAACCAAACAAAACCTCTAGACTTAATTTCTCCGAAAAACATATTGTGTACTACATTTTTTATTTGAAAAATGACCTCATTTCTCCCTTTTCAAATACACCAAATTGTGATTAAAATTAGACCATTTCTAATCTTCTTCGCTTCCTTTCTCGCATGTAAGAAATCGTGAGTTTCCAATAAATCTTTAACCGAGAAAATGAAAAGAGGAGGAATTTGGCACCAAGTACTAAAACTCATCCAAACATGATTCGAGAATACGTAAGCCGTGAAAAGATGATCCGCAGTTTCCTCTTACCCTTTACAAAGCAAACATAAGACTGATGAAATGTTTACATGAGTGGACCAAAACAACTTAGTTTAATTTTTAAACTTTTAGCTCAATACTAGGTTATAACCCCGTGTATTACACGGGTTGAATAAATGAATTTTATATACCAAATAATAAAACATTATCTTTTTAAAAGCCTCCTTTATTGCACGGGTTGAAGAAATGTAATTTTATATAATAAATAATAAAATAAGTTATATCTATAAGAACCATATTTATTGTACGGGTTGAATAAATGTAATATTATATACCAAATAATAAAAAAAATATATCTTTAAAACCATTGTATTACACGGGTTGAATAAATGTAATATTGTTTACCAAATAATAAAAAAAATTATATTTTTAAAAACCCCGTGTATACATGGGTTGAATAAATATGATTTTATATACTAAATAATAAAAGAAAATATATTTAAAAAACTAACGGATTTTTTTATATTTAAAGTATGATAAGATTGAATATTAATCTGAACTAACGGATTTTTTTATATTTAAAGTAGGGTAAGATTGAATATTAATCTTTATTTATTTAGTTAATATAAGATTGAAAAATCATATGATTGAATAGGTGGTAGGTTGTATGATGATAAATCGGTTAATCGTACTGAATGATAAAGATAATAATGATTGTTGAACAAATTAATTAATCGAATTTAACAGAAACATTTGTGATGTTAGATGGATTTTTTTAAATTATTTGAAAATTAATATCAACTTTGGAATTCGTATGAATTCTTATTAGATTTGATTAAATATTATTGATAATAAAAATTTGTATTAGATTAGATTTTAGATTTGATTAAATATTATTAATAATAAAAATTTGTATTAATTTAGATTAAATATTATTATTATTAGTATTTTATTATATAGTATAGATAGATTTCATCTTAAATTAAAACATTATTCCATAGATAAATTAGCAAATTTCTTGTGCATTATGACTTGTACTTTATGCTTAGGGACTTTTTCAAAAAAAAAATTGATTTTTCACTTTCAACCTTAAAGTTTTTTCTTTTACATTTTAACTCATTTGAAATTTTTACTTTTAACTCAAACTTTTTCATCTTTTTTAATTTAACACAACACTTTATTATTTACAACTTTGGCCCCTTCATACTTTTTGTCTTTCGCAAGTTTTTCGTTTTACATTTCGTTCTAAGTTTTGCGAGTTAACATGTCGTAGCGTGCATGTGAGGTTCAACGTTTTTGCTCTATTTTTTATATTTGACAGACCCGTCGCAACGCGTCCATTTTTTCTCTTTTGAAAACTTCCCTGCAACAGGCGGGTCCTAGATCGACTAAGTTATTGTTTTGTACGTTTAACGTTTCTGGTTAATTTCTTCGCATTAAGACACTGTAACGGGTGTGCGTGGTTCAACGATTTTAGTCTCCTTTTCGTTCAGTGTAATTTTTACCATTTTATCTATTTTATTTTTACGATGTTGAGATTCGATGTCGTTGTGTCGTTGGTGCTACTTGACACAGTTTTACGAACGTTTTTAACCTATTAAAATTTTACTAATATTTTGTTTCGGTTTACCACTATACTTCCTTTACTTAAAAACTATTTTTTACGTGCATATTTTATGTACGTGTATGTATAAATATGATTTGTTCTACATTCTGACGTAAACTTTTTTTATAGACGAGTCATGTCAAATATCATACGTTTTCGTTTAAAGAAACCATTTTTACGTGCATATTTTTATGTACGTTTTGGTATAAATTCAAGTTGTTCTAATTTCGGCATAAAATTTTTTTGGAAATGATACAGGTCAAATATAATATGTTTTCATGTTTATTTTCTGTATGTTTCGTAAAGTTTTTTTCGAACCGAGTGGAGTCAAATTTTGGTTTCTTTTTCTCCCCTTTTTCCGAAAGCTCTAATTAATCCCTTTCGATTACATGTGCATATTTTCCTTCATACCCGTTATGTTTTCTATGTATGTGTTGGGTCACATATAATACGTTATGATTGTTCGATATGAATTTCATTTACTTTACGTTTGATCCAATCAAAATGCTTATACAGGTTACACTGAGTTCAACTGGATACGTCGAAATGTGTGTTTTCATATGATTAATGCATCATATAACGTTTGGACTAATTCATTCAATGTCTACGATGTAACCGCATCGTAACACGGGCGGGTCTTAACCCTAGTTAAGAATTAATTCGAAAGATAACTTTGGGTAACTTTTTTGCCTGACCTAATTAGACGATCCCTATACCCATGGTCAAGCTAATAATTATTATGCATTTGTAAGAAAATCATAAGAATAGTTTTTTCCTCTAGTTTCTTATACCATGTATTCATGTTAAAATAAACCTATACCTCTAGTCATTTGACATGTAAATTCTCGGTTATATGTCTACGTTCGATTGCGTATTATAATTTATAGGTGCTAAAATGCATATTGAATATATAACAAATTGATAATACATCATTCAAATCACAATATATTTTAGATTTGATTAAATATTATTGATAATAAAAATTTGTATTAGATTAAATTTTAGATTTGATTAAATATTATTAATAATAAAAATTTGTATTAATAAGAATAAATATTATTATTAGTATTATTAATAATTTTAATCAATTAAATGAGAGAATGACAAGTGTCTCAAAACAGGTTTCTTTTATTATATAGTATAGATCATTTGACCCAATCGAAGCTCGGTGTTTAAAATGAAAAATCAGTTTAAAATATTTGGGATTTTTACATATTTCCCCATCCTAAGTAGTTTTATTATATATTTCCCCAACCCATAAATTTAATTACATGTTTACCCTTCTAAAGAAGCTTTATTACATATTTCCCTAATCTCTAAATTTTTATTACATATTTCCCCAATCTCTAAATTTAATTACATATTTCACATTCCTAAACCCCATATATTACATATTTATCCATTTCATTAAAATACTCTTATAGAATTACTATTTTACCCCTAATAAGTTTATTAAATAAATAATTACAATATCACTACTTATTGTTATAGCAATCTTAATAATATTTTTGTTATTTTGTATGATATTTAGGTTTCTTATTTAAGATTTCTAAAAAAATACATGTTTACTCTTAATCTAATCGTATTTGGGCCAATTTTTTCTCTAATAATCGATGTACACATGAATGATTAACATTGCTTTATCGATACTTTATGAACTTGATAAAATTTTTCTTTATTTTGTTTATAAAAACTAGAAAAGATTCTATACAATAAAAATGTTATTAAAATATTCAAATGAAAATCAACCTCTTATTAAAAAATAATAAACGGATAAAATAAATAACAAAATGATAATATTCAAATGAAAAACAACCTCTTATTAAAAAATAATGAACCGATAAAATAAATAACAAAAGGATAAACACGCCAATTAAATAAAATAAAATGAAAAAAGCTAACTTTTTTACTGTTAAATAAATAAATAGTTACTATTAATATGAGCTAGTGGAAAATATCCGGGTTCAAAGGTGAAGCTAGGAATATATTGTAGTTATTTATTTAATAAACTTATTAGGGGTAAAATAGTAATTCTATAAGAGTATTTTTAATGAAATGGATAAATATGTAATATATGAGGTTTAGGAGGTGAAATATGTAATTAAATTTAGAGATTGGGGAAATATGTAATAAAAATTTAGAGATTGGGGAAATATGTTATAAGGTTTCTTTAGGAAGGAGAAATATGTAGTTAAATTTATCGGTTGAGGAAATATGTAATAAAGCTGCTTAGTAAGAGAAAATATGTAAAAATCCCAAAATATTTTAATGCAAGGAGAAAATCTCAAGGGCCATCCAAGCAAAGGGCTACATGCTACAACTTGTTTCTGAACTCAAATAAATCATGTGTCGTTTCAATCAGCTATTTACTATTTCAATCTATCATGTACCCTTTACATTATTCATTCACTATGGTATTATTTAGGCTAAGTTTATTTGGACATCCAAGAATCTATTTTGACACTAAATCTTTTCTATACGGCTTGTATAGACTTATACGAGTCGTATAGGATTAACTTTAAAGAAGACAGACTGATAGTGTCAGTATGTGTCTAGTGGCTGGTCGTATACAATCCGTATAGATCTATATGAGTCGTATACTGAAAAGATGAACTTTTGGAGTTTAAAGATGTGTGTTTTGGGTGTTATTGTTGGTGTTTTTAAATATTATTTTTACATGTTTTGTTTTGTATTTTGTTTTCAATTTTATTGTGACGTGTTGTGTAGTATCGTATTATATCGTATTTTATCGATTGTGACGTGTCGGTATCATATTATATCGTATTGTATTGTATCGTATCATGACGTGCTGTATCATATCGTGACGTATCATATCATGAAGTTCCGTATCGTATTGTATCGTGACGTATCGTATCGTGACGTATCGTATCGTGACGTTTGTATTATATCATATCGTGTCGTATATTATTATACATTATATGTAACCAACCAACCAATCCAAACATTGTAAATAAACATCACAGATATAAATAAACTGAAACTGTAAATTTAACTAGATTATAAATTTCTTTATACGTAACATAATCCAAATAAATACATCAAAAAGTGAAAATACAAAAAAAGGACAACAAACTATCCTAAACTGTCGGATGTCACACCTTGACTTTTGCGGAAGCGTGATTTCGTGTGACTTGCTTAATATCATTGCATTCAACCATAACGAACAACTATATGATAAATCCAAGATGTTCATCCATTGATTAAGTTTGAAACATTACAACAACATTGATTTAACCCCAAAAACACAGTCTTCGATTTCAGATTTCAACACCAACAGGTTCTAAGTTCCATAAGGACTTTTCAAAAGACACTAATGATAACCAAGCTTTGAAACATGTATCCCATCCAAGATAGGATACACACTCTGAATCATTCGACACCGGATGACATCTTTTATTCCAGAAAACACTTGAAACTTTAACGCCCGCCAAATCCATACTTAGTTTCCTGAAATACATGTAGTTTGAAAACATCAACAAAAGTTGAGCGAGTTCATGTGTGTGTTTGTGAATAAACCTTTGAAATCTTTGTAAGTATGTTTGTATGTAATTGAAATCCCGGTATGAAAGCAACAAGGAAACAGATCAATTAATGTGTAGCTAATACATTAATATACGTGACATGGTGCAGGAAGACTCAAACCAAGCAAATTTCGCACTGGGCTTCCGGCTATAGTACATAGTCACCGCATGGCTCATTCGGAGGGCGCATGGGTGGGGCTCGCTACACCCAAATAGATCTATCACTCATGTCCCCCGGTCCTACTACGAGGATTAATGGCCTTAAGTATGCGCCTACCCATTCACATGATCTACTGTACTTTCCTTAGCTAACCATACCAATTGTATTTGTCTGTAAGCATTTTGTAATCATTTGAAACATGTACTTCACCCCCGAAGTTAATAAACAAAACAGTTTAAAGAAAAGAGAGACATGAACTCACAGTTTTGCGTTCCTTGTATCCGATGTAACTCAAAGCTTCCTCTAGAACGCACGACTACCTACATGCGTACTATGGTCCATTAGACGAGCGGGTCGTGCCTTGACTTAGTATTGATTAGTGTCTTTGAGTTACGTTTCATAGTGTCTTCATTATTATTCCAAGTTATATAATTATTTGTCAAAATAATAAATATTTTAACTTAAATTATATTTATTAAATTTTGGAATAATTGTTACAACAATATATATTAACTTAATACTTCCCAAGTATTTATACTTGTATTTCCTTCCCAAGGATGGGGTATCTTTCACTTGTTTAGTCTTGCCATGTATTAGGGTCGTATTCCGGTATGTGTTTATACGTACGAGGATACGTATTTTTATTGTATTTATTAAGTATTATTTATACTTAATTTCATATTAATTATTCTGGAATATTATCTTTAACAAAAGTCCATCAATATATATTTCCAAAATATATATTGTAATAAATATTATTTAGAAAAATTATTTATAATTTTTCTTTTGGCAAAAACATTTGTATGTTCTCATAAGTTTCAAAAATTGATATATTTTCATGCTTATCATAGAAAATATATAAACTCATTCTCTCAAAAAATGACATACTTCATATTTATTTGAGATATATTATTTCAAGCACCAAAATAATATAACTAATACACGTAATATACAAGTAATCTCACATGTGTGTCGTCAATGTATATATATTCTAAATATATATATTTAGCCACTTTTATTTATAAAAAAACCTCCAACACTTATATTTTTGTAACAAAAATTATGGCAAAGTTTATATGAAAAACTCATTGTTAAGATACACTTGTAAATATTTGTTTAAAATATTTTTCTAAGTGTTAATATTTTTAGAAAATTTTGCCATAGTTTCCCCTAAAAATGGAGGTTTCCATGCTTTCTAGCATATCATTTTCTTTTGTAAAAATCATCACAATCAATTTACAATTATCAAAAAACAACCTTTACTAACCAATCTTGCCTAAATCATGCATATTTCACTACTTCATTAACTTGAATATTTGTAAAATTTTGTAGTAACTTGGTATTGTGTTTAGTAAGTTTAGTTACCCTTTAAAGTATGGTTGTTTATATAAAAACATCATTCTTGAATGATTTAGATGTTTACAACTTGTAATCATATTTTTCAAAAATATTTCTTTATGTATTCTTCTTGTTACACAAGTGTTTCTACACTTGTTTAACCACTAAAAATAAGATTTGTTTATGTAAGAACCAAGTTTTAGCAAAACTTATATTTTTAGCTTTTTTCTTTAGAAATCCTCCATAAATATTTAGATCTACAAGACTTACATCTTATTCTAATCATTATTTTACAAGAAAACAATATATTCTTTCAAGTTCATGCTTTGTGTGAGAATGATTTATGAATCTCTAACATGTTCATCCTCTCATCTTGCTAGATTATGTTTTTAATCATGATCTAGCAAGATCATATGATGATCTACGTCATTTACATAAGCAAACAATAATCAATCAAGCAAATCAATACATAAACAACATGATTTCATTAAGATTTAAGCTTAGGTTCATGTTTACTTCTCATGATCTTTAGTGTTCTTCATGATTAACTTTATTTAATATCTTTTAACCACCAAAAATAGAAGTAAAAAAATGGAAAGATCATGGTTCTTACCACTAGCTCAAGGCTAGGGATGATCAATGGAAGAAATAGAGTGGATAAAAGCAAACGGTGAAAGTCCTTCAAGCTCCAAGGCCACCAAGCTTCCTAACTTAGCTTCTTACACCTTAATAACACTAGAGAATGGATGGAAGAGAAGTGAAATGGTGGTGGTGTTGTTGCTTGTTCTTGGCCGTGAGCCAAAGAGAGGGGAAGAGAAGGAAATGGTGTTGGGTGAAAATGATAAAATGAGAGCTTATGTCTTCAAGGGTTTACTTATAATCCATTTAATATTTCGGATTGTAATTTTTGGTATTTTGATGAGATATATTATTTCAAGCACCAAAATAATATAACTAATACACGTAATATACAAGTAATCACACATGTGTGTCTTCAATGTATATATATATTCTAAATATATATATTTAGCCACTTTTATTTATAAAAACCAACCTCCAACACTTATATTTTTGTGACAAAAATTATGGCAAAGTTTATATGGAAAACTCATGGTTAAGATACACTTGTAAATATTTGTTTAAAATATTTTTCTAAGTGTTAATATTTATAGAAAATTTTGCCATAGTTTTCCCTAAAAATAGAGGTTTCCATGCTTTCTAGCATATCATTTTCTTCTATAAAAATCATCACAATCAATTTACAATTATCAACAAACAACCTTTACTTACCAATCTTGCCTAAATCATGCTTATTTCACTACTTCATGAACTTGAATATTTGTAAAAATTTGTAGTAACTTGGTAGTGTGTTTAGTAAGTTTAGTTACCCTTTAAAGTGTGGTTGTTTATATAAAAACATCATTCTTGAATGATTTAGATGTTTACAACTTGTAATCATATTTTTCAAAAATATTTCTTTATGTATTCTTCTTGTTACACAAGTGTTTCTACACTTGTTTAACCACTAAAAATAAGATTTGTTTATGTAAGAACCAAGTTTTAGCAAAACTTATATTTTTAGCTTTTTTCTTTAGAAATCCTCCATAAATCTTTAGATCAACAAGACTTACATCTTATTCTAATCATTATTTTACAAGAAAACAATATATTCTTTCAAGTTCATGCTTTGTGTGAGAATGATTTATGAATCTCTAACATGTTCATCCTCTCATCTTGCTAGATTATGTTTTTAATCATGATCTAGCAACATCATATGATGATCTACATCATTTACATAAGCAAACAATAATCAATCAAGCAAATCAATACATAAACAACATGATTTCTTTAAGATTTAAGCTTAGGTTCATGTTTACTTCTCATGATCTTTAGTGTTCTTCATGATTAACTTTATGTAATATCTTTTAACGACCAAAAATAGAAGTAAAAAAAATGGAAAGATCATGGTTCTTACCACTAGCTCAAGGCTAGGGATGATCAATGGAAGAAATAGAGTGGATAAAAGCAAACGGTGAAGGTCCTTCAAGCTCCAAGGCCACCAAGCTTCCTAACTTAGTTTCTTACACCTTAATAACACTAGAGAATGGATGGAAGAGAAGTGAAATGGTGGTGGTGGTGTTGCTTGTTCTTGGCCGTGAGCCAAAGAGAGGGGAATAGAAGGAAATGGTGTTGGGTGAAAATGATAAAATGAGAGCTTATGTCTTCAAGGGTTTACTTATAATCCATTTAATATTTCGGATTGTAATTTTTGGTATTTGGATGAGATATATTATTTCAAGCACCAAAATAATATAACTAATACACGTAATATACAAGTAATCACACATGTGTGTCTTCAATGTATATATATTCTAAATATATATATATTTAGCCACTTTTATTTATAAAAACCAACCGCCAACACTTATATTTTTGTAACAAAAATTATGGCAAAGTTTATATGGAACACTCATGGTTAAGATACACTTGTAAATATTTGTTTAAAATATTTTTCTAAGTGTTAATATTTTTAGAAAATTTTGCCATAGTTTCCCCTAAAAATAGAGGTTTCCATGCTTTCTAGCATATCATTTTCTTTTGTAAAAATCATCACAATCAATTTACAATTATCAACAAACTACCTTTACTTACCAATCTTGCCTAAATCATGCATATTTCACTACTTCATGAACTTGAATATTTGTAAAAATTTGTAGTAACTTGGTAGTGTGTTTAGTAAGTTTAGTTACCCTTTAAAGTGTGGTTGTTTATATAAAAACATCATTCTTGAATGATTTAGATGTTTACAACTTGTAATCATATTTTTCAAAAATATTTCTTTATGTATTCTTCTTGTTACACAAGTGTTTCTACACTTGTTTAACCACTAAAAATAAGATTTGTTTATGTAAGAACCAAGTTTTAGCAATACTTATATTTTTAGCTTGTTTTCTTCAGAAATCCTCAATAAATCTTTAGATTTACAAGACTTACATCTTATTCTAATCATTATTTTACAAGAAAACAATATATTCTTTCAAGTTCATGCTTTGTGTGAGAATGATTTATGAATCTCTAACATGTTCATCCTCTCATCTTGCTAGATTATGTTTTTAATCATGATCTAGCAAGATCGTATGATGATCTACATCATTTACATAAGCAAACAATAATCAATCAAGCAAATCAATACATAAACAACATGATTTCTTTAAGATTTAAGCTTAGGTTCATGTTTACTTCTCATGATCTTTAGTGTTCTTCAAGATTAACTTTATGTAATATCTTTTAACCACCAAAAATAGAAGTAAAAAAGAAATGGAAAGATCATGGTTCTTACCACTAGCTCAAGGCTAGGGATGATCAATGGAAGAAATAGAGTGGATAAAAGCAAACGGTGAAGGTCCTTCAAGCTCCAAGGCCACCAAGCTTCCTAACTTAGCTTCTTACACCTTAATAACACTAGGGAATGGATGGAAGAGAAGTGAAATGGTGGTGGTGTTGTTGCTTGTTCTTGGCCGTGAGCCAAAGAGAGGGGAAGAGAAGGAAATGGTGTTGGGTGAAAATGATAAAATGAGAGCTTATGTCTTCAAGGGTTTACTTATAATCCATTTTAAGAGTTTAACCAATGGTTTATATGTCTAAATGGGGGAGACAAGATCTTACATAAACCATTTTAATAAGCACTTAAAATCTTCATGTGGGGCCACTAGAATTCGGTTATAGGTGAGGGGGGGGGGGGGTAGTAGACTAGGTTTAACTAAACTAGTTAGTTACTAGTTAAATTTCAAGTATGTAGTTAGGATCTAGTTACTAGATATTTATATGAGGTGTTATGATGTTCAGGGATCATAAATAGCTTGGTAATGTTAAAACAGTGCATCTAGTAAAAATTTGGTGTTTCGGGTAGTGTCCGGTTGTTCGGTTCGTTACTGTTCGTTAAAGTGCTAAACTTCGCAGTTTAGTATGCTTTATGTTGCTTTTTATGACAGTTTTGATTCCCGACACTTAGGAAAGTATTTCGGGCCATTTAACCACAATTTTGCACGATATTAAGTTGTTAAATTTCTGAATTCTGCAGTGTATGAGAGTTTTTAGGCACTTTCCGACACTTAAACTTTCACTTGAAAGGCAGTTTTCTGATTCTTACTTTCCTACACACTATACTAGTGTGATACTTGATTTCTGGCTCATTCTGGGTCTCAATGCAATGTTTGTCTATCTACTGAACTTTGTCAGCATTTTTTTATTTGTCTGATAACTGTGCTATCTTTGTTTGGTGCACTAATTGACTCAGTATAGTTTGCATGCAGTAATGTTATGTCATTTGCAATATATGATGCACATGTATGTTATCAATATCAGAGAGCAATTCAAGTCATAATTTATAAATCAGCACAATCATTAATCAGTAATCATTATCTAATAATTGTACGGATGTATGCAAATTTGACAGTTGTCACATTGGATCCTCACGGGTGCCTAACGGTTGCAGACCCCGACCATGGACTAGCGGAATCGTCGACATCGGTTCAAGGGTCTGACCACGATCCATGGCTGCCTGGATATCCCGTGGATCACCCACAACAAAGCGCCACTGTATGGGCATGGTGGGCGTCTATAAGTACGGGCACTAAAAGCGTCTATCTACGACATCTGGAGGCCGCTGACCGTACAGAACGTGTTGGGGGTACTGTGGCATCCCCTGCGATGGCGGTGGTGGGAGGCCTACGTCCACCGGAGCGACCAAAGGCTCGACTTGAGCGTCATCCTAATCGTCCGGCTCGGCATGCTTTACGACATGAGTTATGATCTCCGGCAGCTGGTGGGGGACAAAAATGTGTCTCTCGCGGTCGCAAAAGCAAAGGCCGGCCCCGGAAAGTCATGTGTGGTACGCATATCGATCATCGTCTAGCATTTCAATCTAGTCGGCCAGATCGTGCCCATTAATTTGAACAATGGGTCCTCATCCTGAACAAGGCTCAAGGTGTGGGTGATGTATCCCCCCGCTGGTACAACGACGATCGTTCTTGCCGATGGTGTGCCGTCACAAACCACTCGACAAGTCATTAGTCTATGGCGCACGACACCCCATATAGTAAACAGTACAAACAAATAGGTCGCCCTGATTGCAACACTCCCGAATTATCTCTCGTGGTGCAATAGATGTACTGATAAGCCTATGCAGGTATCGGTACATGGGGTCTGTAATAATGGCGACCATACCCTTGGTCTTGCAAAAGACAGACCGATAGATCACTCCCCAAAAACTTATGATAGTGGATCTAGCAACGACGTCGACTGCGTCGGTGTAGAGTGGGGGTCACTGTCTCTTGCTCAGTATATAAGCCAAAGGGCACAAAAAAAACACGCAAATACATCTTGCGTGTTTATGTCGCCAAGTGGAAACTAACCCCGATCCACGGGTGATCCAGATCTTACTCCTCCTTTGGTTGATTGGTTAGTCTTAGAGTGAACTCGAACAACGGAAAAACTCGATCATTAGCGCCCGATATGACGACACGTTCGCCAACTCGAACAACATGTCCCACGGTGTGGTTAGAATTTCACAAACAAAACAATGAAAACAAGTTGAAAAATAGTATACTTGTCGATGTGTTATGTCCAATAATATCTCAAGCTCTAATTGCCTCTTGAACCTCCACGAGCGCATCATAATCAATCGCCGCATGGCGATATCTACCCGTCAAAACTTTTCACAGTGGTGAAAAGCCTCGTATTGGACTGGTGTATAATCACATCTATCACTTTCGGTCACTGTTGAAAGGCATCGTACTACCTCGTACCATATACAACTCGTATATGGTTCACATGTGAAAAATGCAGCAGTCTTTGACTGACCTTGGGAATTGTAATTACCCTAAACAAGTACTATAGAGTAAAACGACTCGTATAGATGGTGCCGAATTAAGGGGATAAGGTGTCCAAATAGTATAGTATGGCCCTTTATTTATTTTTCACTTCATATCACTGCCACATCATAAACTAACTATCACATTATCATACCACCACCACTAACTTTTTTTCACTATCACATTCTTTGGTCTCATTGCTTTTCACATCATCTTCGCTAGCCAAAAAAAACCACCATTGCCGGCCAAAAATAGAACCAATCCTCATGCGCCTCCTAGTCCACCTGGCAAGGGCGTGAGACCCTAGCGAAAAGCCAGAGCCGTCCCCGAGAACTCTTAAAAAGATTTAGGCCTCGGGCGACAAAAATAATTGGGCCCAAAATTGTGGTTAAGGGGAAATGAATTAAAAAATAAAACCTTGGTGGTGGAATCAAGACTTGAACTTGAAATCTTTGCATTATCTTTAGATGGTTTTTCCACTCCATTACCAACACTTTTTTGCATAATAAATGGATACATATATTAAATATATAATCTAGTATATATATAAAAACCTATAAAAATCTTTCGGGCCCTTTAAAAATTTGGGACTCGGGCGTCAGCACGGGTTGGCCGGCCCAAGAGCCGGCCCTGCGAAAACCTTATAGGAATAAATATAAAGTATTTGCTTAAATGCGTCATGGGGATGGTTCAAATGAAAACAACTTTTATTGTGAAAACTCGAAAACTAACTTAAAAAAGCCTAAAAACACACCAATTTTTTTTTTCAATTTTTTATAAAAGTCGCAGGTTTTTATATATATATATATATATAGGGCAAGGATAAATCGAAAACCCGGTTGAGTTGACTAAACCCTGAAAACCCATTAACCACCATTGATTAAGCTTGATGGATGGCTGAGATTCATCTTGGAGCATTAATGCATTTTGAATCCCTGTGTCTCTATTTTTTAATATAATTTATGTACGTAAAGGGCAATTTCGGAATGTTAAATGTAGTCTCTTAGAAGAGACAAAAGTCTGCATGGGTGTAAGAACTTTACATCAACTATCAACTGCATCATTACTCCTAATCCTAAAACCCTACATCTGTCTACAAAATTTCAAAAACACACAAATCACCAGAGACTCTCACACCTCATAGACTTCAAAATTTGCTAAAGCTCTCTCATAGTCTTCAACAACCCCAAAATCACCGGAGAGGCACTCTCTCTCATCATCTTCATCAAACGGATAATCTTCATCAAAATCCCCTCAAATATGCAGACAAAAAGCATAAATCGAGTGAAAAAGCTGTTAAGATATTGAACAATCGACGCAGATATTCAACAATCACCGGAGAATTTCAACGGTCACCGCCGGAAAAAAAAACAGGCAAAAAACGAGAGGGTTTCAGGTGCGTCGCTAGTTTGTTGACTAAAATCATCAACTTTGTTTTAGCTATTCAGAATTAGGGAGTTTTATAATAGAGATTTTAGGGTTTTTTAAGACTTTTCAAAATGCTGGATTGCTTTATACCCATTTGGGTTTTCTTAATGACAGGTACCGTTAGGGTGTTTGGTTTGCTTTATACCAATTTGGGTTTTCTTAATTTCTTTTAGAGATACAGATTTGGGATGAACACATGATCAATTGGGGGGCGGGGGTCTGATTTGTGGGTTAATTTAGATTGAGAAAAAAAATTACACCGATAGTGTGAATTTGTTAATGACAGGGTGGCTAGTTATGAATTTTCAAAGTGCTCGGTTTCTTCGTACATCTGGCCTTTTGTTTATGGCAGGGTAGCTATTTGTGAAATTTCTTTTAGAGATACAGATTTGGGATGAACACATAATCATTTGGGGGGGGGGGGTCTCTGATTTGTGGGTTAATTTAGATTGTGAAAAAAAAAATTACACTGATAGTGTGTACTTGTTTAACTATACACAATGAGAAATGGAAAAAAAAATGAAAAATTTGGGGATAATAAAGAATAGAATCATATAAATGCGGGAAGAATGTTCATTTCTGATAGTTGCATTGTTTTTTCTACTGGTGATTGGGGACCTATATTTGTTATCTACCGGTCATTCGTGTGTGTTATAAAAAGTCATGTGGACCATATATTGACTGCCTCTTTGTCTCATACTTTGCAGTAATCCGTTGTAACAGCTAAGGATAGCAAAAACAAATCCAACCAAAAAAAAAAATGACCACAGGTGCTTATAAATTACAAAACCTGTGATCAACTATGCTTACAGATTTAAATCCATTTTGTCTTTATTAATGTTGATTACAAATAAAAAATGCAGCTAAAAAGGTTCGTGATACCCCGGTGCTTGAGAAGCGCAAAAACAGGCAACAAATATGTACGTAACTACTTTGAATTCATTACATGTTTGTTGTCATGTTATTGTCTAATTTCCATAAGCTTTCTAAAAACAGTAACACCGGATACTAATACATGCGGACCAGCAATGGGGACAAGGGGAGCTAAAAAAGGTTTAAATTTAGACTTTTTTTTTGTTAAGAAATATTTTGTAAAATTTGTTAGTAGTTCGTGATCTATATAAAACTTGTACAAATGTAGTTAAGGAAGCACATTGTGACGAGAAGGTACACAGAAGAAAGCTAATAAGTACGTAAAAAGCATTTTTTTTCTTTTGATTGTCTTATAGTTATGTTTTATATAAATAATAAAACAAACATAAAACAAATATGGTGCCTCAGTTTTACCAGATAGTGACTTGGACACCCCCATGGAAAACATTGAGAAAAGAAAAAAAGGTACATTTTTTAATGTATGGAACTTTTGGTTACATCTTTCTTGAATCTAATATTTGTGTACATGACTTTGTAAAACATTTGTAAGGCGGCGGCGATCAGGACGGGCCGGCAACACGTACGAGAGGAGGTAGAAAAACTGTACTAGACATGATCTTTGGGAATCTAAATAAATATATATTTCGATACTTGGCTTCGATACTTGTACTTCAATGCTAATTGTTTACAAAAATGTATATTTACAGCTCAGCGATGGCGTGAGGATAGCAAACCAAAAAAAATGTCAAAAGAAAACTAATAAGTACGTACACACACTCCACTACTACTTTCCTTCTTTAGAAAATATGAAAATCGTAACCAAAAGTTGTTATCTTGGTTTCAGCCGATGGTGACTCACAAATGACTGCAGATACATGTCTGCCAGTACAGGATGCAATTGGTGTGAAAAAAACAAAAAAAGTAAAACATGATCGAGTGGAAACCCGAAGTGGCAAACACGCAACAACGACGCATAAGTGGACTAAATTAAAAACACGTTCGTCACCT
Source organism: Helianthus tuberosus (assembly GCA_030545235.1). Lineage (NCBI taxonomy): Eukaryota > Viridiplantae > Streptophyta > Magnoliopsida > Asterales > Asteraceae > Helianthus > Helianthus tuberosus. The sequence continues at coordinate 5,560,815 of CM060381.1, read as the reverse complement.
ATGCAGTTGTTCAAATGCATCAAGTCTCTAACGAGGAACCAACAAGAAGACGTTAAGAGGATGGGTTTTGGAAAAATGTTGTCATTCAACATCAGTGGGATACCTCTGAAGCTTGCACACTATGTTGTGGACCACTTTAACCCAGAAGAAATGGCTATTGAAATGCCATGTGGGTCAATAGATGTTGATGTTGAGTCTGTCCATGACATTCTAGGGATTCCTAAGAAGGGCGTAGACATGCAAAATGTTCGAGCATATTCAAAGCTTGATGTTGCTGTTGAAGCATGGAGAAAACGATATCGTAAACGATTTGTGTCATCGACGAACCTGGCACAATCTATACTCACAAGTGATGAAGCCAACAGTTTTCATTTCCGACTGGACTTCCTGATGTTATTCTTAACCATCATGGTTGAGTGTAACAAAAATGGGCGAATGAAAGAGTGGATTTTGAAAACTTTTACTGGAGATACAGATTTCAGTAAAATCAATTGGTGTGCCTATCTGATCCAACAAATTAAATCATGTAAAGATGGATGGAAGAGTTGTGATCCTGAATCTCCATTTTCCGGACCACTCACACTTTTGGCTGTAAGTGTTTGGTGTAACAAAACTTACTAACAATATAGGCATACAACATTTGTTTTGTTATCTTACCACTTGTTGTTTTCTTTTTTGTTTTTTTTTTTTTGTTTTTTTTATGCCGTTACACAGCTGCTATATGTCGACAAAGTTAAATGCACAGGATTTCCGGTTGACCGGACAATATACCCAATCGTATTCTGGAACAAAAACGAACTGAAAAAAAGAGAACGACTAGAGATAAAAAAAGGTGGCTTTGGTGGAGAGGATTTGCATGAAGTTGGTGTGGTTCGACGGGATCCAAGAAAAACTGAGTTACATGCTAATGATGAAGTTCTGAGTGTAAGATTAATAATTATAACCAGTTACAAAATAATTATGTTCTTTCGAAAATTAGTTAAAAAAACGTATGTTATAACTTTGTTTGTAGAATGAGATTGCATCGATAGAAAAACATTTGGATGTGATGGAAGCGAAAAGAGTTACGGTGGAAAAAAAATTGGATGTGGTGTTCAATGCTCATCCACACAACGAGCAAGTTAAAAAATTGATACAACGATTTGAGAAAATTGTACACTAAAAAAAAACAAGGGAATGGCTGTCGCCTGATTCGCCAAGGAAAAAAATTGCTGGGGTCCTCATATCTCTTAACAAGACAGTCCAAAACCCAGATAATGATTACATAGAAGGTACAACGGATAATGGATAAATCACTACATTGAATATGTATTAAGTTTTTCTACAAACTGTAACTAATTTGAAATTTTTTTTTTAATGCAGACACTGAAGATGATGTGGCAAACGCGGCTGAAGTGGCAAACATCAATGGTATGACCTTTTTTACAAACATATTTAGCTTTTTTTGTTTCCAATAATCGTTTACACGAAAAAAGTATTCATATGTATTTGTAGCTCAAAATATAGAGTGTGAGATAACTTTTTTGGAAAGACTTAGTGGAACAAGAATGTCCTTATCGTACTTCGTTCAGATTCGTTGAGCCATAAAACTGTTTTTTACGTTCTTCATATTCAATCAATTTACTCCTACACGTTAACATTTAATTTAAAAGATGGATTAACAAGCTTCATTTTGATTACATTTCCCCAAAAAATAACAATACCATTAAAAAGGCCTATGTATAGTAGTTCAAAACCTTAGTGTACATTTAATAGATCATGATCATGTACTGACTCTTTAAAACCAATCATTTTCTAACACAAAATAATGATAATTGACAGATTCAAATAAAGACAATCAGGGCAAAGGGCGAAATAAAAAACGCAGTGCGGCGACTGATAATTTGCTGAAAAAAGGTAAGGTGCAAAAAAATATCATACACGCACGTGTGATAATAAGTTGTATAAAAAGCTCATTTGGGTTGATTGGCACATCTAAATCTTTTTAATACTATTTCTTTTAAACGTATATAGCATCTGACAATGATCGGCGGGATGGCAATGGCAAGCGAAGGAAGAAAGATGGGTCAGCAAAAGGTAACTTTTGTGATGGCAATCCTAACAAAAACGTTATGTGAGGAAAAGCTAACTTTAATTTCTTTATTTAAATAGAAATTCCACTATAGAAACATACACAACAACATACACGTGCACTAATGGTAGATACAAAAAAAGAAATAATAAAAAAAAATAATGACATCAATCTTACATTTCTCTAGAGATAAAAAAGTGTAAAATGTTTAACTAACAATAAAGTAAACCACCTTATGTATGTCCTAAATTGCAAACTAAACGTAACTTGTGTGTATGTGACCACATTTAAATAAATAGATGGGGGTAAGGCTGACAAAACACAAGAGATGGTACATGGAGAAAGATGCGGAGATGCCACTACAGGAAAAAGTGCTACATGTGGAGTCATAGGCGATGAAAATAATGAGGCAGAACATCAAGAGACGATAACTACAACAAGTAAGTTTTAGATCTTACATATAACCCGTCACATGTGTGCAAAAATCAACAAAACCCGATCATACACAAACAAACTAACAGGTATGTGTGTGTGTACATGTGAATGAATATAAAATAGACAGGAACAACGAAACACAAAACATGCAAGGATTGTTTGATGCGCCTACCTTTCACCTCCTCACACAAGACACCGAATTAGGTAACTCATGATTCACAAAAAAAAAATGCACATGTCTTATTTATGTACACAACAGATAATCCGACTTATCAAAACCAAAAAAAATATTGCAGGTGATGATGTCGATGATACGCATAATACGGAAGCTTCCGTACCAACTATGATACAAAAAAGTGATGACAAAAATCAAGAAGGCAAGTTCTACATGTTTTTTACTTCGTTCAAAAATTATAATAAACTTGGCATTTTTTTATTAAATACTAACGAACAAAAACTAAAATTGAGCAGGGGAAGGAACGGCTAAAAATGATATCACACGTAATGCTTGGGTAAAGGAACTTGAATCAATGCGACGAAAACCAGTTGGGAGGTTCGCCCGCTCATGTGATGACGATGAACACGAAATGGAAATCGACATTAAAACGGAAGAACAACGTATTTGGGATTTTATATTCGATGTGAAGTACTCAATGTAAGCTTCAGTTTAAAATATTAAAAATACTAGTTATTACATTATACAAAGCTTTTGGTCATCTGATAGATTAGGGAATGTTTTGCTCGAAATAGTATGTTTTTTTTTTTTTTAAAATAGTCTATTATGTTTTAAATGTATAACAGCATATGATGATTTTTCACAAAACAGGACACGGGAAATGGTCATCTCCTTGTCTAGCGTGGTAACAAAAAAATTTGGTCAATCTGCTGGGTAAGTTCAGCTATAAAAGATATACGTAAAAATGGTCCTAGTTTCTTGATATCGAGAATTTAATTTACATATCTAACATTGTCTTACGCAGAGATGTTATCTTCGAGAGTGTATACGGCTTGGAACTCACAAAAAGCTGATGCGCACATTGAGGGAGGAAGTGAAGGTCTGCTCTGACGTGGTTGATGCTTGGGTAGATGTGATGAATTTTGAAGAACTTGATAGAACCGACGGCTGCCCGACGCGAATTTATTTTAACACAACTGTGATAGTAAGTATTCATACTATATTACTTGATCTTTGTCTGTGATTTTGGATTTATTAAGTCTTTTGGAACGTTGTAAGCTTGCACTACCTTATTGACACATCTTATTTGAAAAAAAAAACAGGACAGCAGGTTATTGACGGATTCTACATGTGATGATGATGAACGTATGGAAACGTTCGGCCAAAGGATGCTCGTAGGCGGCGCATTTGAATTACTTGGGATAAAAATGGTTTTCTTTCCAATCCTGGAGAATGATGAATATTACATGATTGTTTTCGATCTAGAAAACGGCGAAATAACCGTCATCGACCACAAGCCTGATCGCACACCCTTAGCTGGCATTAGGGATAATCAAGACTACTACAAAAAAGATACACCATACAAAGTGGTTAGTCATTTTCTTTTCTCATAAAACATTACGATGAAAAACAGCAACTCATACAAAAACTGATTAGTTTATCGTTTTTTAACAGAAGCATATGCTGGACGCTTATTTGGAGCATTCGGAACATCCGTCAAAGGATAAAATTGCGCAAGCCAAGATTAAGAGGTGTGATATCCATTGGGCGACAACTGCACATCCAATGGATAGTGCAGTATTCCTTATGCACCACATGCAGAATTTTAACGGCATTACTAAACACTTTGAATGTGGTTTTAGTAGCAACTGGAAGAACAAGCAAAAACAGATTCTTACCCTCCGAAAAAAATTCGCTACACGCATACTACTCTCTCCTGTGAATCTAGTGAATGGAAAGGTTCGCGATGCTGCATTATCGGTGTAAGTTGCTGCTCCGTATGGTAATGTTATGTTTTTTGTGGATGGGCCTTTTGTGGACAATTTAAACACGTACTTTGTCAAGTTGCCTGTATGTATCTAACTATTAATGTCTGTCGTTGATCTGGACAACTTAAACAATTTATGTGTACGTTTAGTGTTACATTTTGGTGAACCAAAAGTAAACTACTGGGAAGTTTGACTAAGATAAATATTTTCTTTTGACAAGCATACAATAAGATGATGTAAAAAAAGGTGTTACAGAACAATATTTCCGTTTGATAACTTTTTTTAATAATTAGCGTTAGTCAAGCGGCCATAACTATCATTACAAACTACTTTGTTACAAAAAAAAAAAAAAAATTCTTGGTACACTAAACAGTACCATAAAAAAAATGTAACAACATATAGTAAATTGAGTTACCTCCCATGCAAAGCTAACTAGTGCCTAGTTATAATATATTTTCAAAAAGAAAAACGACTACAGTCTTAGAAAAAATAATGCTGCCAGCTTTGAATTGTCTAATCTATAAAAAAAGTACACACATGTACCCACACCATATCCAAGAAAATATATCATGGTACACATTATTATAATAATATATATAAAGTACATCCATAAAGTACAAATGTCATATAAATGCCAGTTTATGTGGGATCTAAGATGGACAAAAAGGAATGATAGTTCTCAATTGTACTTGTATCTTAACTCAATTGTAATACTCTGTTTCGTAATACTCTTATAGTATTTCTATAAATAAAAAAAAGTGAAGTCTTACAAATTAATTGTGCCAACTTGGAAGTGTCTAGTCTGCATAAAGAAGTACATACATATCGAACACCATATCCAAGAAATATATAAAAGTACATTCTCATAAAATGCCCCATTATGTGGAAAAAAGTAAAAAAAAAAAAAAATACTTAACTTCTATCTTGGTTAGTGTAGTACATTTAATGTTGATGTAGAACTGATGTAAACAATCTAATTAATTTATCCACCTAACATCATTAAGGTGAAATGTGAAAAATTAGTTTCATCAGTTATATGTTGGTTTGTCTATAAATTAAGGTGAAATGTAAAACATTAGTTTCATCACTTGTTCACCATAAAAGAAAGTAAAAAAAAAAACCTTATTATGTCTAGTCCAACCTCACCAGCTAACTCAAAACGGGTTAGCAAACGATTGCGGAGAACTCTTTCATTCGAACTCCAAACTCCAAAATCGGATTGCAACCCAGAATGTTCTCAAATCACAAACACCCGTTCTATTCCGTCAACGCCGGAAACTGTTGAAGAGAGTCTGGATATGGATGCTAAGCTTATAAGTGACCTCCTTACTAACACTAAACCTGAGGTAACAACACATGATGAGATGTCGCTAGATGAGGCACTTTTTGATGTTGACTGGGAATCTTTTTACTTCACTACACAAGTTACCGCTGTCAAAAACACTTCATCTGTGGTGCTCGCAGACCAAGCAAAACCAGTCAGCGCCACCAAGGAGACCTCCCCGGCAGTTGATCCAAAGACTATCGATGATCCTAAAGATGATCCTATAGATGATGATTACTCTTGTTACTCTCCAAACACCCTTATCTCGTGGGCCAACCACAACCCGTGGGAGAGTGAGCTTAGCCCAGAACCACTTAGCGCTGAAATTGAGTATGGCACTCCAAGATCGTTTCTTGACTAAATAGTGGTGTTTATGTGAACTTACTAGTATGTGTGTGAAAAAGAAAGTACCCCCATTTTCCCTCTCATATATAAGGGCTACTTTCCTTAGGGCACTTTCCTTATCCTATGTTATCCTATGTACTTTACCATATCTAGTGTTAAAGTTATTATGTACTCAACTAGGGCTACTGAAATATTATGTTAAATCTATGTTTTCAATCTATGTTATTAAAAAAATCGTGTCATTATTATATGATTTCAACAAATACTGACTTCTAAACATAAAAAAAAAAAAAAAAAAAAAACTTACATAAGTTACACCCTTTAGGAAAAAAATAATAAATGAAAAAGAGTAACATGATCAAATCTAAAAAAAAGATTCAAGCAACCATCAACAAAAGCACATAATCAAAAACACACATAATCACACACACGTACAGGAAAAATGTACAAAAATCTCAGAGAAAAAAAAAATGTAACATGGTACGTAATCACATGATCACACACATACAGCAAAAATGTACAAAAAACTCATAGAAAAAGAAAATGTAACATGGTCAAAAACATAACCAAATTATTTGTCAGATTCAACACAGGAAAAATCTACAAAAATCTAAGAGAAAAAAACAATGTAACATGGTAAACCCAAAAACCAACAAATCCATAACGTATAAAATTCTCATGTTCAACCAAACATCAATAAGTACATACTACCCAGGATAATCCAACTAAGTACCACATATTTCTTAGTCTAAACAAACAAATGCCGAAACCCTCAACAAACAATGCTAACAAAAAAGCTCCCAAACACTAACGCTAAGATCAGTAACCATATAACCCTCTTCTTCTTCCGGATTTCTTGCTCACGGGCAAAGAGTTCATCTTGTAGGTTATTGATGTTCCTCAAAAGACCTGGTATGATCCTGGTTGACCTTAGGCACATCGGTGGGTCGACCCAACCAATGAAAGGGCAGTTACTAGGCTACATTAAAAATAAAAGGCATAAAACCCGATTAGAACATACATTTACTTATTGAAAACAGGGTTCAAATTTTTTACCTTAAACGGACATGAATAGAACCTTCTTCCTGGGTTTTCATCTGTCCATGATGTCCGGATGGTAGCAATCCTCCCACATGAACACCTTTTCATGTTTTTTTGAGGAGTAGATGAGGCTCTTCAGATAGATGAATTGTAAAAGAAAATAGAGAGATAAGAAAATTTATTTGAAAATAGTTTGAGTAATTGTATATGGAGATAGTTGGAAGCCAGTTGGAATGATGATCTGATCTATGACATCCATCTACAACAAAAGATATCTACCAAGGGTTTGTGGGCCCCATTATAAATATATTCTTTTGTCATTACCCACATCCACACACTTCTTTCTTTTCTCTACTTTTTATTACTTTTTCCTTTTGTTCGCATGGGGCCTACCCATAGAAAGAGTTTTGCTACCACATTTGAACTTGTATAACGAACAGAAAAAAATTCATCCCAATCAACAAGTAAGAACACACAAACTAGAGAGTTTTTTTTAATTATATATTACACCACAAAAAAGTACAAAATCATTAGAAAACATAAATTACACCTTAGTTAATGTTCATAACCTGATACTTCACCTAATTTCTAATTAACCTAAAAACACACATCTTCAAAAACAAACATAATTAGAAAAACACAACAACTTATTTCTACTTGAGCTCCTTCATGTGAACCACTTTTTGCACTTGCATGGGTTGGGTGGCACCGGGGAAACAGATATGTTTATTGGGAAATATGAATCCCACTCAATTTCACTCATCCACGAGACATCATCAACCCAATCGCTGTTCTTGGAGTCATCAACATGTCTCTTTGTTGGGTATATTGTAGGCTCATCGTTAGGCATCACATCAACGGTAGTGTGTGTATCAAAACCAAAGGGTTCAGCCTTGGGCACTACATTTGACTCCAACTTAACTGTAGGGTTAACACTACGGATGTTTTTCGGTATTGCTCGCGCCATAGGTTTCACATCGGGATCCACCTTGGGGGTTGAACAAAAGCTACTCCTCTTTCCGCGGGGGTGCCCATCAATGGTAAAAATCTTCCTAAGCGTGTCTGTGGGCATAGGGGCTAAAGGGGTTGCATGCATATCGCCAACACTCACTGGAGTCGATGCATACTTTCGAAGTCTCTTCCCGACATTAATGAACTCATTTCTTCCAAGATTGAGATCGATCACTTCAGCATCCTGGACTTTGGATCCCGCGGATAGCCTCTTGTGCATTGTTATGCTTTGGGTGTGATTATTAGTTAACAATGGTTTGTGGATGTACATATTATGTATGCTGGAACTATTTATAATGAAATAGTAAACTTTTGGGGGTGGATGGTGGTGATTAGATATGAAAATAAATGACAAATTAAATGCATCACCAGAAAAAAGGAGAAAGTAACAAAAAGATACATCTTGTTGGGGCAACCCATCTTGTTGTATGTATTTTATATAAAATATCTATCTACAACTTGACCATATAAAAAGTTGTTACTTTATGTATAATATATAAAATTTGTTACAATAATAAGTAATATTCATCCAGCCTTCATCCAGATATATTATCTCTTTAAGAAAAAAAAGGCTTGTGTTTTATAAAATATAAAATACAAAAAACAAAAAAAGAACTACAAAATACTATATGTGTTTAAATTTTTTTATTTGATTACTATTTTTTGTAACGAAATGGGTCATCTTATGACTAATAATATACATAACTTGGAATAAAAACAAAACCAGAAAATCCATACGATAGAAAAATCTCAGATTCAACACAACAAAAAATCTACAAAAAATATCAGGGGAAAAAAAATGTAACATGGTGAAAACAAAACCAAAAAAAACATAACATAGGAAATTCTCAGCTTCAACCAAACATCAACAAGAACATACTAATATTCTGCATATCATTTCGTAATGCAACTGATCAATTAAACCATAGTCATTAAACTGAAAACCATCCTACATACCAAACCCACATACATCCTAACATGCAAACACATGCATGTGCATCCATTTTCCGATAATCTACACATGCAAACATGTGCATCTACAAAAGGGGGCCCAACAAAAAAAACAAAAGAGATGATCAAAGTTTAGTTCCGCTCCACTAAAATGGAGACCAAATAGCTGGCGTCATAAAAGTTTTCAAAACACGCACAGCACACACATCAAAATAAATACCAAATCAAGTGGACTCCTGACTCGCAGAGCTTGAGTCCTCGTCCTCGTTACCCGATTTATTCTTCTTCTTTTTCTTGCAATTTCTTGAATCATGCCCAGTCACGTACTTCATACATGTTCGGCAAAGCCTTGGTGTTTTGGGAGGTTTGACAGCAGAGTTGCTTGTTCCATCCTGTGGTACTCTAGACAATCGTCGACGTTTGCCGCATCCTTTGTTCCTGATCCCGTCTGGATTGTTGAGAGTTACGTCCCCATCTAAAGAAACACCAAGCAATTCTTCAACAGCAGCATAGTTATCATTCTTGGCTTCGTCATCAACTGGTCCTCCATTTAGTAACTTGCATTTCAGTTCCTTTATCTGCTCAGCGAAAGTAGAAAGTCCTCCAACATCACTTCTTAATGCGTCTACACATTCGGTTACAATCTCAAGAATCTGACTTCTAGCAGCAGCTTGTGGACGGGTGTCAACACCGTATCGACGCTCAATGGAAAATATGCTTTTGGGAAGCACGTCTCTAGTCCAACGCTTAACAACAAACTGGGCAGGGATTTTTTCAATAATGCTTACCCGGTAAACACAAAAGATGTGCCTACACAGATATCCAATACGGATGAAGTTGTTGCATGAACAAGAGACCGACTGATTTCTCAACTCAAGTTTAACCTACAAAACACCAAAACACATTATTAAGCTTCTGTGAAAAAAAGCATAATGAAAGCTTTAACAAAAGATGTCATCATAAGGATACATCACAGTTACCGTGAATGTGTTGGTTGCATTGCTTCGCTTGTCCAACTGATTCACATTGTAAACACGAACATCATCACAATCCTCCGTGTTTATAATGTAACAAAACAACTTCCCCTTGTATATCTCTTTTCTTACCTCTGTGAAAATTGCATGTGTGTACAGCTCAAAAGCGTGCTTCTCGATAGCTAAATCAGTAGTGTCCATGAATACACTAGATGAGGTTTTAAACTCTGCAACACGTTGCCTGTAACGCTGATTATCTATCCTAGTTTCATAACATAGCATGAACTGAACTAGTGTGTTAGCACTAGTAGAATTGACCTTGAAGCTTGAGTTAGAGCTTTCACATCTTGATGTAGTCTTCATCAGACAGCACATTGGGATATCACGGAAGTAGGCAGGTACCCATTGGTCCCTAATTGAGTATATATCATTCAACCAGTCGTGATCTTGTAACCCATATTGCTCCATCAAAAGTTGCCAACGCGTCTCAAATGTAGATGGCTTCATGTGAATACTCCACACCAAACGATGCATCAATGCCCTTAACTCAGAGTTTTGTAATAGGTCGCCAGCAATCTATAGATAACATGACCCCAAACTGTTAAAAGAGGTAACAAAATAAAAACTTCTCAAAACAAGATTGATAAATTAAAAAAACCTTGGTTGGGAGTTTTTTCATAATATGCCACATGCAAAGGCGGTGCCGAGCGTCTGTGAAAACCTCTGAAATGGCAGCTTTCATTGAAGGGTCCTGGTCCGTCAGAACTAACTTTGGTTGCTTCTTGTGTGCCTTCAGAAATTATTCAAGTAACCACTTGTAAGACTCGGTAGTTTCATTGAATAGCAAGCCGGCACCAAATGTCACACATTGTTTATGATTATCAACACCAGTGAAAGGAACAAAAATCATGTTGTACCTGCGTGACAAAGAAAAAAAAACAAAAGATAATAATATGTTAAATGGGAAAAAAGTGCCAGTTTGCAAAACCTTACTTGTTAGTGTGATATGTCGCATCAAAAGCTAACACATCACCAAACACCTCATAGTTTATCTTGGAAATTTCGTCTGCCCAAAAAATCGACCTCAATTGCCCTTTCTCAACCACAAACTCATAGTAAAAGTCTGGTAAGCTCTCCGATCTTTCTTTCAAACGATCTATAACAAGTTGCGCATCACGGTCACCAATATAAAGCCTAACCGACTGGCTCCAATTCTTAAAATCAGTTGGCGTCCCACGTACATTGTGATGTCCACCCATCAGGGACACTAAAATTCTGTGAGAAACAATTGGACCAATTCTGTTCAAACTCATGTTATGGATAAACTGTTTGGATGTAAAGGGTAGTTTCCTTGAAATCCTACTTAGGTCACGATTAAAACGCTCAACAAAGGGATGATTATGGTGCTCATGGAACCCTACCACTGTGCACATAGAGCTGCCCTCAGAAAACTTAACCAGTATACTAGCCTTGCATTCTGTCACTGTGAAATTACTTTGTCTAATAGTCAAGGTTGACTGCTCCAAAGTATCAGTTTTACGCCTAATCTGTGGTTTTGAATATTTAGTACACCTTATATACTGGTGAGTGACAAAACCCTTCCATCTCTTGGTTTGCCCCTTACGAATAGAAAACCCAGAATACACAGCATATTCCTTGTACATACTGAACACGTCGTTCCACGTTTCATGTACAGAACCAACAACAGGCTTTAAAACAATAGGAACATTAGGACACCACATTCTAGTGCCATTGGGTGTGTGGTGAACATAAAACTCCTCATTCGCATGAATACCTACAAAAAAAAGATCACGAGTCTTAGAAAACATTGTATTGTTTAATAAATTTTAACACGTATAGGTTAATTTTTTTTTTACATGTAACATTGTATTCTCAAAAACAAGTTTACACACGTTTCACTAAAATGCAAAAAAAAAAAAAAAATGGTAGTACATTTTTTTTATGTCAACAAAAAGTGTAGATGCTGGTGGGATTTTTCAAAAAAACTTAATACAAGTCCAACCACACATGTTTTTACCTCCTACAAAAATATATAAGCTTGTTTCAAAAAAACTTAAATACAAGTGTAGCCACACATTTTTCACCTTCTACAAAAAATATAAAAGCTTGTTTCATAAAAAATAAAAAATACAACTCTAACCACACATTTCCTCCTCTACGAACATAAGAAATAAAATAAATAATAATAATAACAAACTACAAAGCATAAAACTAACGGTATGTTACAATAACCCTACAGGAAAAAAAAGACCTGTTGATAGCAACTGTGTAAAAGTACAATCCTGAACACCATCTTCATCATCATTTGTGGCAATTTGATTCAGAACTGATGCTACAAATGCAAAATAAAAAACAAAGAAAATGAATCAAGAACAACCCAATGAAAAACTAAACAAGAAAGCCTTAATTACAAAAGTACTCGTATGTATTTAAAACAGAAAAAAAAAACAACCTGGAAACTCTGAAGAAATAGGATCAGGGTCTTCAACAACCCTACTCTCAAACAATGCATCTTCATCTTCATTAAATGCAAAAACAGGTGAAAGATTATGAGGAACAACATTTAAGGGTGAACCAGGTTGATCAATGAGTGCGTCCGTACCACCGGCAACGGTCCGATGATGTTGGCTGTTCGAATCAGCCATGTTAAATGCAAATAGCCTTCAATGTTGAGTATGGTATCTTTCTCTCACTGCACTCTCTGGTTGGAAATAAATGAGATGTGAGATTATGGGTTGGAAAATAAAAGGAACAAAAAGAGAAGATATTAGTCAACTTATTTTAATATACACAAGTACTATGTAATTAATGATACATATGACAAGAACAAGCAAAATGATGAAAGGGGTTGAAAGCTCTGCGTGTGCAGACTTACACAATCAAGGGTCACGCAAATCTCAAAAGCAAAAGAGGGAAAAAGACAGTTATGCCCTTGCCTACTCTCAATGTATAATCATACGTGGATCAATCCTAGCCACATGTATGAGTTTTCAGGGTTTAGTCAACTGGAGTGAGTTTTCTCCTTATAATTAGCCTATATATATATATATATATATATATATATATATATTTTAAATTTGTAGTACACATGTGTAGTATACATACACGTGTAGTATTACACATGTGCACTACAATTTTTTTTTTTTTTGATATTTTTTTATATACATAAAGTTGCGAAATTGGTATGCAAAAAAAATTGGTATGTTTTTGTGGTTTTTTTAATTAGTTTTCTAGTTTTCACAATAACTAATGGTTTTCATTTGAACCTTCCCCCACGGGGAAGGTTCAAATGAAAACCACTAGTTAACGTGAAAAATCGAAAACTAATTAAAAAAGCCTAAAAAACATACCAATTTTTTTTGCATACCAATTTTCGCTATTTTTTATATATAAAAAATATTTTCAAAAAAAATTGTAGTGCACATGTGGAATACTACACAAGACATGTGTATTATTACACATGTGTACTACAAAAAAAAAATTTGAAAAAAAAAATCATATAAAAAAACATGCGATTTTTATAAAAAAAATTGGTGTGTTTTTTAGGCTTTTTTTAGTTAGTTTTCGAGTTTTCGCGTTAAAAGTGGTTTTCATTTGAACCATCCCCAATGCGTCATATATATATAGGTAAAGTGTAGGATACAAATCCCCATATCGTACATTATGTACGCGATGCCCACAGCCATACACGTGTTCTTATTCAATTTAATTAGACAAGGGTATATCAGACATTCTGTTCAAACATATGATGGCTAATCAGGGAATTCCGTCATCAAGGAAGCAGATTATGAGTTCGTTTCATAACCATCCATCTAATTATTGTTCGTATCAATTCGATTTGTAGGGTTTTTGTTTGTTTTCGCTTTTTTTTGTTTTATTTGATTTGAATGTATTTTCATTTTATTAGATTGTAACGAGGTTGAAGATAATTTGTTTCTGGTTTTATTTGTTGAGTTTATAATATCGCATGTGTTGTTTTAAATATCGCATGTTTTGATTTTAACATATCCCAGGTATTTAAGATTGGATCATATGAATAATTTCGCATGTTTAAAGTTGGACATTTCGCACACAATGAAGTTTAATATTTAATTTCGCATTTTTAAGTTGGGCATTTCGCAGACTAGAAAGTATTTAACATATATTGCTCTATATTTCGCACGTTTTAGAAGTAATTATATGTATTTTCGCACAATTTGTTTTATAATTCAGTTCAATAATTGATTTCAATAATTCATATCAATAATTTTTCAGTGCTTTTTTCTTTTATTATATAGTTTATCTTTTTATCACCATTTCAAACATCTTTTTAAATATGACAGACATACCAACATCCTCTTCTTCTGAATCAAGTATCAAACAGGCTTTGAGAAAAAGGATTCAGGAACAAATTCAAGAGGATCGATCATGTCAAGAGATGTTGGAGACCAACATTTCTCGTGTTACAGAAAACTTGAAGAGAAGGCAAGAAATTCTGAACTTGCTATCTCAGATGCAAGTGAGTAGTCTTCAAGAAATTGTTGTTATGTTCATGGTTGATCTGGGTGGGAGAGATGAGAAGCAGTTGAAAGAGTTTGCGGATGCAATAACTATCTTAAGATGCTTATGGAGTTTCTTTCATCTTTTGAATGAAGTTTATTTATTTTAGTGCTTTATTTTAATAAAAACATTCAAGTTTTGCATGTTTCAATAAATTCGCATACTTTTGTTATGGAATGGATTTTGAGTTCGCATATGTATATTCCCCCATTTTGCATATTTTAAGCAATCAAATGTCAAACATGCGATTTTATACATTATATATGCGAAATTAAAAACATTAATGTTATCTAACAAGTGTAAATGTTCAGCAGAAATCCAACATCAAACAAGTTTACTTCCCAATAAATGCACTCAACCTATCTGGGATTATGTAACACCCCAAAACCCGAATGTTTATATTTATCGTATGTTCCTATATGACTTAGTATGAAATAACGAACTAGGCTATTTAACCTAGTTAAGTGTGTGGTTAAAAGTCTTAAATAACTAAAGTAGTGCAATTTATGTTAAGTGACAAACATGAGGGGCCAAATGGAACAAGATGAAAGTTAAGTTACTAAATAACAAAACTCTCACACACAAACACACACATCGTGTGTTCGAGAATGAGCAGGAAGCTCCCATGGAGCCAAGAACCCTAACTTCATCCTTTTCATCAAATTGAAAGGCAAAATGAAGCTTAAATTCATAACCGAGCATAGATTAATGATCACCTTCACAAGGGGATCGCTAGGTATGTCTTAAAAGTTAGTTTGGTGATTATGCATGAAGCGGGTTATGTTGTAAATCACGAATTTGTATGAAATTGAGTATGAGTATGTATTAGAATCATCATTTGGAACATGGATTATGCATGAATTTGGTTAATTTGATGTTTAAGGGTGAAACCCATTAGTTATGGTGAGAATGATGATTTGAATCATCATCCATGTCTAATTCTAGTTGAATGTTGATGTATTTTGATTTGTATGATGGATTCTTGTTAGAGGAATTGAAAGAAATGTGATACTAATATGTTTGATGTTTATGCATGTATGATTCATGTTGATTAGAAGGAAGAAATTGATGAATTATGTATGAGATTTGAAGGATATGCATGAACTAGTTGTACACTATGCTTAGAAGGTAGTACACATATCAAAAGTATGATGAAATTATGAAGAACTTAAGATTAGATCACTTGTAAGTGATTAACAAGTAGTTATGAAGTGGGTTTTAGATGATGTAATGTAAATTGATGATTTACTTATGTTAATAATGTTTGGAATCATACATGTGTGTGAATGTTTAAAGAAATCGGGTAAGAAATGATGGATTAGCATGTTAAATGATGGAATGTTAGAATGATGATTTGAATCATCATCCATGTCTAATTCTTGTTGAATGTTGATGTATTTTGATTTGTATGATGGATTCTTGTTAGAGGAATTGAAAGAAATGTGATACTAATATGTTTGATGTTTATGCATGTATGATTCATGTTGATTAGAAGGAAGAAATTGATGAATTATGTATGAGATTTGAAGGATATGCATGAACTAGTTGTACACTATGCTTAGAAGGTAGTACACATATCAAAAGTATGATGAAATTATGAAGAACTTAAGATTTGATCACTTGTAAGTGATTAACAAGTAGTTATGAAGTGGGTTTTAGATGATGTAATGTAAATTGATGATTTACTTATGTTAATAATGCTTGGAATCATACATGTGTGTGAATGTTTAAAGAAATCGGGTAAGAAATGATGGATTAGCATGTTATATGGTTGAATGATAAATTCCATATAAGATCCATGTAATGAAAAAGCTGTGATGAATGATGAATAAGCTAACTATCTTGAGAATGATATATGATAGTTGATGCTTAATAAGCGACATGGAAGCTTGGGAAAGAAGCGGGTCAAATGGAACTTATGTGCACGGGAAGCGTACTCGGATGCAAAGTAAGTTAAGCTTACACCCTCCTTGTAGAATACCTATTCATTTTATAGATTATGAATATGATAAGTTTATAAATGAGGTATGAAGTTCCGACAAGTTTTGATACGGGTCGAAACATGTGTTCATGACAAGAAACTAAGTTGATGGTTAAAAAGGGATAAAAGGGTATTATGGTAATTTTGGTCACAAGTTAACAAAGTAATAAGTTACATGGATGGGATGACGAATAACTAACATCCGACAAGGATAAAATGGACATTTAGACTTAACGGGTCAAACGATGAAGATGTCACCCTTTGGCGTTATCGACTAATGAATTTCTATGTTAAGTATTATGAATTTGTAGATTGTATAGAAGAAGGATTTGTGTTGCTATTATCTAGCAATTCAGCGAATGAAGTATTAGAACGAGTCATAGCTTTGATCCGAGCCAGGTATGTGCATTTACCATTGTAGATAAGTCGCATGATCGGTAATTTATGAAATGAAGTCTTTAGTAGTAAAGGATGGGTCAAAGTTGACAAAAACGCCCTTGATGGGTAAAACGAGCAAATGGCCCTAAAAGTTGATTACAAACAAGCTATTTGATTAAATGAATGTTTTGAAAAAGTAAGAAAGCGAGAAGTATGATTTTCGTAAGCTAAGGACCTTAAAATGCGCAAATACCCTTAACGGGTCAAAATAAGCTCTTGAGCGAAAATGGGTCAAGAGGATGCAAAACATCCGAGAATTTAATCTTTTATGATAGACAATGTTGAAACTATAGGGTTCATGAGGAATTTAGGTCAAACAATCAAGTTATGTTGATGAATGCATGAACGGGTCGAATAAGTGAAAGCGGGTATATAAAGCCGAGAGCTTTAAGTCAATAATTTCCTTAAACTGGATGTTGGATTTCAAGTTTATATGATAGAATGTGAATTTACAAGCATGTAGGAAGAAACGGAAGGTTAAACGGGTAAACGGTTCAAAAGTTATGCGCGTTTTAGTGCGTACGGACGACGAAACGGAACTGCAGAAAAATGCAATTTCTAGAGGGGGTCGCCGACGGGTATGGGGGCGTCGCCAACGGGCACGGGAAAGTCAGTTTTTTTGCTGACGGGTTATTTGCCTGTCTACGGGATTTTTGGGCTACGGGCATTTGCAAGGGCCGTCGCCGATGGCCTCCCCATGTTCAAAAACCTGTAGATATGCATTCATGTATATGTGAAGATACGTATGTGTATATGTACGTATGTAGAGACGTAGTAATGTATGTGCGTATGTAGATGTATGTTTGGTATATATGAAGGTACGTATGAGTGTATGCTCGTTTGTAGAGTTCTAGGAAGGCGTGTACGTATGTAGATATGCATTCATGTATATGTGAAGATACGTATGTGTATATGTACGTATGTAGAGACGTAGTAATGTATGTGCGTATGTAGATGTATGTTTGGTATATGTGAAGGTACGTATGAGTGTATGCTCGTTTGTAGAGTTCTAGGAAGGCGTGTACGTATGTAGATATGCATTCATGTATATGTGAAGATACGTATGTGTATATGTACGTATGTAGAGACGTAGTAATGTATGTGCGTATGTAGATGTATGTTTGGTATATGTGAAGGTACGTATGAGTGTATGCTCGTTTGTAGAGTTCTAGGAAGGCGTGTACGTATGTAGATATGCATTCATGTATATGTGAAGATACGTATGTGTATATGTACGTATGTAGAGACGTAGTAATGTATGTGCGTATGTAGATGTATGTTTGGTATATATGAAGGTACGTATGAGTGTATGCTTGTTTGTAGAGTTATAGGAAGGCATTTACGTATGTAGATGTGTATGTATGCACGTAAGAATGTATGTATGCATGATTTAGATACGTCGAGTAATACGTTATTAATAGTGTGCCTTGAGAATGAAAAGTAATGCAGGTACATTATTGAAGCCTCACCAGGATATGGATACGCAGATGAAATGCTTAACGTTAGAAAGATAACGAAATGGGAAGTGTACGAGATTGAATCTTGTTTATGTATTATGTACTAATGTTATGAATGTATGTGGTGAGTGCAGGTTGTACGAATCACGGGCGGTTAATACGAGGAATAGAGATCAAAGATCGAGTCACAAGATAGATTGTACGGGAATAATTGAGTATGTACTTTAGTAAACAGGACTTATACTTTATTTTTGTAAAGGATACATATTAAAACGAACTTTCAAGTAAGTCAAGACGTTTGTAATGAAAGAAATTTTATGGCATGAATTTCCGCTGCGACTTTTTGTCAAATACGTATTAGGGCCTTACAGATTATTTTCTCCAAATCTTTCATACACTTTTCTTTGTCTGGCCTTTTGTCGAAAGCATTTGCCTTTTTAATTACTTGTTCACGATGCACATTGTGGTCGAATAGAATGATTTTACTTAGATATATGTGCCTCAGGAGATGAAGTTGTGAATTATGTCTGTTGTGTACTTCATTTTCTTTCACAAACCCAGTCACCCAAGGTGTCTTCTCTCCTTTGTATGTTTCCATGTGACGCATCGTAAACACTCCACAGTCTACGCCGTTATTCTCCGTCCTCCAATCCATCTCTTTTCTTTATATCTCTGATGTTCCAAGTTCTTCTATAGCTGGTGTTGGTTTTAAAGCCTTTTTTAGGTATAAAACTAATACCCTTATCTGTAACATAGCAACATTTTGTCAGTATCTTTTAAATAAAATATAACATGTATATGAAGAAGTTTTTGTATTACCAGTGTGTCTGGAAGCCCCTTGTATCTTTCCTTAAACTCTTGTTCAGCAGCTGAATTGTCAATTAGCTCAATTTTGCCGGTTTTCAAGTGGAAGCACAAGACATAGAAGTGGTCACCTTGAAGTACCGGAATAAACACCAAGTCAACCGAATCAAGTTTTTTTACCTCATAGTTTAGTATGATGTCTTCAAAATTTGAGGCAAATTTGGTTAGACGTCTGTCGTCTGTGTATTTCTCTTCGTTGTCAAAGACATCCGGCTGTATGTTATGTAATTAGAATCAAAGTTAAGTAATGTATTAAAAGGTATTAAAAGATGCGAATTTAGTACATGCAAATAAGGTGTGAAGTTTTTCACATGCGAATTGTATGTATACCATATGCGAAATGTTGTTTTTGTTTTCATAGTAAAACTATCTATTATTCTATATGCGATTTAAATATAATCAGTATGCGAAATCACTGATTATTCATTTTCTATTTTAATTTCATATGCTAAAATGTTTATAAAATCATACCATCATTGTGCTAAACAAGTAGAGTCTGTATGGTGATGATTTTCTATCCCTTTTCTTCTCTTCAAGGTTTAGAACATCCACAAATGCATCTATTCCGTTTGATGCTACGTACTAACCCCTGTAGAAGCTTTCAAAGATACCTTTAGGAGTGTGAACCCTAGTTTTTGATCGGTAAAGTTCATCCCTGCTAGGCAAAAATTAAATAATTAATGTTTTTGAGTGTATATATCTAGATGTTTGTTAGTTGATATAACCGTTTTACTTACTCTATGTTTGCAAACGTAGCAAATGTATATCGGATCACACTCAATTCTTGATTCAAGAGTGCTTCGTGCATGTTTACCACTCTATTGCAGTAAGGGGAACAAAATGCGTCTCCAAGCTCTGCACATCTTTTCTCAGCTCGAATTTTGGTTGCTTCTATTGTTTTATAAACGAGTTCATTTAACCCCTTTGGTAGAACTTGTTTTGGAACTTGCTTTGGCTTTGTGTTTTTTCTCCCCCTAGCTGGTTTTTTTTCCCTTATTTTCTTCCATGCTGGGTCCCAGGCTCAAAAGCAACTCAACTGACTGCAATTCCTCAGTCGTCACCTGAGGGCATTCAACTTTCGGATCCTTCTCAACTTCGATACCCGAACCGGTTTGTTGAGGGTCTTTTTGTGTAGTTTCTCCTAAAGAAACTGCTTCCACTTCTGGACCTTTTTCTTGAACTTTTTCTTGAATGTTTTGTGTAGATTATGCCAAGTTCACTGTTTCTTCGATAACAGTTTCGTTTTCCCCACTTTCTGCAGGCCAGAGTAAGTTAAGAAACATAATATTTTGTTCTTTTAATTTTTTTTTCTAATATAAAGTGTTTTTTACCTTTGACAGGTGGTTTGTAAGCGTATACACCCGTTTCGACAGTTTGAATGTTTGCAATAAGGGTGTCTGTCACTCATCCGTCATCTTTATTTGTCAATCCTTCATCATCTGGCTGTAGTACCCCTATAGATATTATTGAATATTAATACATCAGAATCAAAATCGCATGGTATACATGCGAAATCAAATGTGAAGTGTTTTGTATGAAATCGCATGTGTTTTTTTAAGGTTTCGCATGTGTATAGGAAATGGTGATTTTTTTACATAAATTCGCATGTGTTAATTTGAAATCGAATGTTTACCTTCTGATGCCATTTGTACCAAAACATTGGATATAACTTGTTGAGCTTCTTCATTCTGTCTACTTTCTTCGTTTGTAGTAACTTCATGATGAACTTAAGAAGCTGCATTTTCAGGCTGTTGATGAACATGAGAGGGTGCAGTTTCATGTTCTTGAACCGAATCAGGCGGCACACGAATGGGATTATTCCGAAGCGTCTCATCCCACTGCTTACAGGCCTCCATAATCTCCGGATCCCAAAAACACTTAGTTTTTGCTTCTGAAACTAAGTTGTTCATCCCTTGAACATCTTGAACCATTTTAATGTATTTTTTGACATTGCCTTTCATTTTTTTCAACAGGTTCTGTAATATTTTTCGAGTTAAGATACTATCAATCCAGATGTTAAATATAAACAGATTAAGTGAAATTAATATTTTTTTGCGCTTACCTTTTTGTTGACTTTCGAAGCCTCTCGGTCTCGTTCATGGGCTGTGTCGTAGATTACCGATGGTGAAAGTTGAACAGGAGTGTTGCAATAATCCATCATTTTCTGTGTCTGTGTTCCAACTCCCATCTGAAGGTTCAACTGAGACATTTCATAGATTTCAAAACTGAAATCCATCATGTCATCAAAGTTCTCTTTATCGTTTGGCTCTTCCTCGGTTTCTACGTTTTGTACTGCACATGCAGTCCTTCTTTTGTAGCTTATTGTGGTGTCAACCGGTGGTCGTAGTGTATACTCCTCCGTTGAACGACCCTCATCTTCTTCATTTTCACTCTCACTTGATGTCCACACAGGTCCGTTATCTGAAATATGTTCTTCGACTTTATCAATCTCCGAAGATATGATATAACGAATAACTGGTATCTCCACGACTTTCTCAAACAGTTTAAGCCTCTTGTTGTACTCATGCGTGTATAGAAGCTGTATAAATCGCAAGATCAAACAAAATTATTTTAAATAAACTAGTCTTTTAAATATGTTATCAAATGTAGCAATGCATACCGTAAGAAAAGCAACAGGTCCCACGAACTGTATTTTATAGTTCTTCCAGCCCGCTCGTGTACAACGCAAAGTGTCAAGTAGATATGAGCACCAATTTAGATTCTGTATTTCCTCAACAGCCTCTACACCAAGCAAACATCTATCATTTGCAGTTGTTGCCTTTGTAATCTCCGCAAAGAACGTCATCCAGTACACCAGGAAATTTAATTTAAACAGGCTCCCCCCCATCTCTTTGATCATCCATTCCAGTTGCAATTAAGCCATGGGTAATTCTCGTGTTTTCCCCCCATTGGCTGATGAATGTATCCCTAACAGCATTTCCCGGTTCTTTACTCTTTTCGATTTTCTCCACCTTTTTAACTTTTCTCTTATCAACTATTATTTCAACTTGCTTTGGCCCCTTTGGTATTCCAAATACCTCATGAATTGTGTCCGATGTAATGTTTATTTGGTGTCTACCTACGTTTAGTGTATCAAACATCTCGTCATAGTTTCTTGCTAGCCAATATGCCAATCGTGTTGAAATATGGTTGATGTTCATATCAAGAATAGCTCCAAATCCCATATTCTTCACCTCATCAATCTTTTTTTTTTTTTGAAAATTTTCTCATAGTATCCATATACGAGTTAGGTTGACATCTTAACAGTATCGCTTCGTTGCTGTATTCGAAGAAAGCTCTAGTTTCTGTTCTAGGTTGTTTCACCTTTTTTGAAGGTTTTTTTGTTTGTATCTTAGTTTTCCTTTCATCTTTCTTCTTTTTTGGGAGTGGCTTAACGAAGTCATCCTCTTCAGAACTTTCTTCAAAAATCCTTCTTTTTCTATTTTTGTTAACTTTTTTGAAGGTTGATATTGGGTCTTCAAAGTCAGAATCTATTTCTACAAAATCGCATGCTATCAGTCAAAAACCTTTATAAATTCGCATTTATCAGTTAATAATGTACCCTAACTCATTAAGTCGATAAAATCGCATGAATGACTTATGAATTCGCATATCTTAGTTAAGCATTATCAATTCAAAGCAACCCTATAAATCGCATGCTTTAGACAACTAAAATTAATAAAATCGCATGTGTAATTTAATCATAATCCCCTAAAACTAACTAATCATATAAAATCGCATGAGGTTTTTATCAATTCGCATGCTCAAGCTAACCAAAGACAAAAACCTTCAACAAAAAAAAGTAACATATTAAATCGCATTTGTCATACAAAACCCTCACAAAACCCTATATAATATCGCACATACATCAGATTATCATTAACAAAACTGTATAATCATACAAAACCTAATAAATAACTGTTTTGGTCAAAAATTACCGAAGTAATTAAGTGATCAAATTAGTTAAGTGAGGTAGTGTGCTAGAAAGTGTGTTGGAAATCTACTTGTTAAGTTATTTGGAAAAACAGTACTCAGGATACGGCTCAGGATATTGAGCTGTATCTATGATCAAACAATGAGCGAAAATAAAGTAAACGACACGAGATGTACGAGGAAAGCCCTTGATCAATCTAGATCGCCGGCATAAAACCTCGGGAGCTGACAATCGCAGCTGCCTTGTTCTTCAATTGCTTCAAAAATCAGGATACAGTGCGGGATGTGGTACGGATCGACTAAGTGTTACAATGAATATGAAGTACATGTGTGGTGTTTGCAATTAGCTAGAGAGTGAAAGTGTTCGAGAGTGTAAGTGTGAATTGTTGTGTTCTAAGCTGATCCGACCTCATCTATTTATAGTAAAGATAAAATAACTAACTACCCTAAACTTGCGGGATCCACCGAATATTCCTTCTTGGAACGTTGTAGACCTGGTCTTTCGGGCTCAACGTCTCTTTTTCAACAAATTCGTCCGAGTCTTGAGGAGAAGAAGTCCTCTTGACCGTTAGCAAGCCTCAGCCCTTAACCTGCACATGGTTAATTCAATAAGCCTCAGGATATCGCCCAAGATGTTAGCAATATCCTCTTCCAGCATTCTGATCACAAATAAACAAACAAAGGCAGCATATTGGTCAGGATACGTATGTTAAGAAAATGACCCCTAACAATTGTCCCCAAATATATCGGTTGGGATACCAATCCAACGGATATATTTCAAAAATCTTATCCCTCAACTCAAGGCATTTAAAATGAAGCGACGGTCAAGATCACATCATAACTTCCAACGCGTTTTTTACTCCATGGAGATCCACGATGCCCCTATATCTTCTCTTTTCTTGTTTGAAAAGCAGATATCTTCAACAGACCCTTCAGGTAATTCTCCATTTTTGATTTTCTTCCTGTCAGTTTACTTCATCTCTCTAGCAATGGCCGCCGAGACCTTCACCCAGCAGAATCTTCTCAAAAATCCCGAGAAGGAGATCTGCGCTTTTGACAACGCAGATATTGCAGCTTTAAGAGCCTCCTGCGCTTTCCCTGACAGCACAGTCTTTAGGCCATTTGACCGGTCAATCCGATCGGATGTTTCTTCTACCGAATGGATCTGTTTTCCAGCATATCCTTTTTCACTAGGTCTTCGATACCCTTTTCCTGAATTCATGATGCAATTCTTTCGTATTACTGGCATCTCTTTTGCTCAAACCATGCCCATGGTTTGGAGAGTACTAATTGTACTCAACCAAATCAAAAACCTCCATTGTTCTGACCTCTGCATCGAGGATCTACCTATTGCTTATCGCCTCCGATCCCACGGCTCTAGCCGGTTCTTGCTTTTTTCAACCTCCAGCAAACCCCTGATTCTCAAAGCCACCAAAAACGAAGACGGATGGCAACGCAAATTCTTCTTTGTCAAACGAGATTCCATTGCTGAGGGTGCCAACCTTCCGGTGGAGTGGTTAACCACCGGTAGGATCATAAACATCCTTATAGACGATTTAATTGTTATCCCCTATTAATATTCTTCTTTTTGACCTTTATGCAGTGAACTTTAAGGAAGTTGCTCCTCCTACCGCCGAGTCAGAAGAGAGAATCAATACCGTTTACCGGTTACCTACAATAGACAGGACTTTTACCACACACGTTCCGAGTTCAAGTCAGTACTCATCATCCGAGATGTCTGGTAAGAATTCCTTTCAAAATACTTAGTCAAAACAATATAATGATAAAGAGTAAAACTTTTCCCTTTACGCAGCACCAGCTAAGATCCCTGAAGTCTTTGATATTGACGAACTGGATAGCTATTCTGACCAGATCCAAGTCAAGAAAGAACCTGGCTCTAAGACCACTGCTACATCCAAACCCAGCAGCTCTAAAGCCATCATCATTCCTAAACCTTCACCGGCTACCAAACCTCGGAGTTCAAGTTCTCGCAAAAGGAAAGAACCCGACTCCCCTGTCATTTCTGACACCTTTCCTTATGAAAAGCATGGATTCATTGAAGCCAGTGGTTTTATGGCTTCTTTTCTCAACCAGGTTAGTATCTTTATATCGTATCCTGCAATTTAGACTATTTTCAAAGACTTAATAATAATATTGATCCCTGTCCTTTTACCTTTGTAGGGTCTCGAGCGTTTGGTTTACTTATATCAAGAATCCTGCAAGCTTAACAAAACACTTGAATCTAAGCTAAAGGAAGCAGAGATCACAATCTCTGACCAAGGTATGATCGCGGCCGCCAAGTCTCGTCATTACGAAGAGAAATACAAAGCTATGACCCAGGAACACCAAGTTGCTCTCAACAAAGCTACTCTTCAAGCCCAAGCCGATCTGGAATCTGCCCATGTGCAGTACGAACGGGATATGGTCAGTTACCGAGAAAGCCTCAAAAGTTCCGTCGTCATTTCTCTTCTCCAGGCTAGGTTGAA
This sequence comes from Helianthus tuberosus, assembly GCA_030545235.1. NCBI lineage: Eukaryota > Viridiplantae > Streptophyta > Magnoliopsida > Asterales > Asteraceae > Helianthus > Helianthus tuberosus. The sequence continues at coordinate 5,535,000 of CM060381.1, read as the reverse complement.
GATGGCTCATGAAGCCAAAACATTAGGCTTCGAATGCCCTTCTTGGGACGTTGGTGCTTGGGAGACCAAGCTGAAGAATCTTGGCGGTACCTCTTCCAAATCAACTGTCGATGAACCTTCTAAAGCAGCTGAAAAGGCAACCGACGCTGAGAAAAATGCTGAGACGGGTCCCAAGATGGATGTCGCTGAAACCGCTATGGACCAAGAAGGCAACACCCCCTAGAGCTTATTTTCTTTAAATCATTTGAACAATTTTACGTTTTTATGAACAATTTTTATTTCTGTATCTAAACAATTTGATAGCCGAAGGTGGATGGGTCCTGAGTTTCAGGATGAAACCTTCGGTTATCAACCAGTATTGATTGCATCAAGAATAATTTCATCTTTTGACTTATTTTCTGTTACCTTGCATTGTTTAGTGTAAGTCTTGGCTTTGTAAAAATTTCATACTGTTATTTTACAAAATATCCTGACCAGTATGCTCAGAAACATACTGCAGAAGCCTTTTATTAAATAGATCTTCCAGACGTTCCTTTAACTTTATAAAAATTTCTTTAGAAAGTAAAAAATAGTTTATCTCTTCAAAACCAAGTTTTGATGATGATCAAAGTTCCAAGCCAATACTAGTTTCAAACATCCTAATCAAATATCCTTAAAAGGACTTTGAGGATATATGTCAAGATACTTAACATAATGTTACTAAAAATTTAAATGAGGCTTACAAAGGAAAGATCATACCAGACATAGGATAAACCTATTACCGAACTTCAATCCCTTTGCAACTCTTCCAATGAAGATGTCCCCAGTGCAAGGTACTTAATGCATTAGTCGCAAACTTCATTCTTTTAGCTTTACACCACCATCTTGGCAGGGATGTCCCCTGTGTACAATGTCTTCAAGTATCTTAGAAATCTACTTAATGTCAGTTTCCATGGCATAAGCAATTTTTCACGTCCCGAGGGTATAACCCAAGGATGTACTGGAGATAAATCCTTTGTATCCTGGGGAAAATCCCAATTTTTCATGCGCTACAGGCGGGAGTGTATAAACTCCAAGACTTAGAAAGGTGAAAACCTTTAAACCTTAGAGAGTATGAAAATACCCTTTCGTGAGAGAGGGTGATCAATCCTCATATACCGTTAGGATTCAGGATATAGCCAATAGTGACGAAATTGTCAGCCACTTTTACATGGACTGGTCCCGCCACCTTGAACTATCCCTGAATAACTTGCGCTCCAGGCGGGGTGTTTAAACCCAATTCGGAAGAAAGGTGAATGCCTTTAAACCTGTGAAGGGATCAGTATCCCTTAAACGTGAGAGAGGGGGCCAATCCTCTAATCTTCTGAATTATCCTGAGTGCATATCCTGGAGCTATATCCTGAAACATATCTTGCAAAACAAATGTAAACTAAGGTGGGTGTTAGCTTGGCTAACACCCCTCCGATGCTTAAGTTAGTATCAGGTTACAAAGAACAAATTAAACCAAACATATTTAAAAGAAGTAGAATTCATACCATCCTGAGTTAGAAATTAAATTCTAACTTACTTGAAATAGAGCTTAAGGTGTATAGCATTCCAAGATCTCGGTAGCATATCCCCCTCCATGTTCTTGAGTCTATATGCTCCTTTCCCTGCTTCGGATTCAACTTCATATGGTCCTTCCCATTTTGGGGCTAACTTACCATCAGCAGGATTAGTAGTATTCTGAAAAGCCTTTCTTAACACCCAATCTCCAATCTTAAATCTTCTGGTTCTAACATTCTTGTTATATGCCCTGGATATTCTCTGTTGATATGCTGCCATCCTTAGCCTTGCCGCATCTCTCTTTTCATCTATAGTGTCTAAATCCTGACTCAAGGCTTCGGGATTCTGCTCAGGATCACTTAAGATAGATCTTGCAGTAGGTATTGTCATCTCCGTTGGAATCACTGCTTCTGCTCCAAACACCAACGAAAATGGGGTTTGGCCTGTTGCATTCTTTACCGTTGTCCTATCAGCCCATAAAACAAAGGGTAATTCTTCTGCCCATCTTCCTTTTTTGGCTCCAAGCCTTTTCTTTAAGTTATTGACAATTATTTTGTTTGAGGAATCTGCTTGTCCATTTGCTTAAGGATGTACCGGAGTAGACATAATCATTTTGATTCCCCAACTCTTGCAAAAGTCTGTAGTCCTCTTACTTATGAACTGAGAACCATTGTCGCAAATTATCTCGGCTGGTACTCCGAATCTGGTCAGGATATTTCTATTGATGAAGGATACTACTTCTTGGTCTCTTACTTGAACGAATGCTTCTGCTTCAACCCACTTAGAGAAATAATCCGTCATTGCTAGCATAAAGACTTTTCCTCCCGGAGCTTTTGGTAGCTTTCCCACTATATCCATACCCCACTTCATAAATGGCCAAGGGGAAACAATAGGATATAATGGTTCAGCCGGTTGATGCAGTATGTTACTATGTCTTTGACATGAGTCACATCTTCGAGCATATTCTGCGGCATCTTTTCTCATTGTTGGCCAATAATATCCTGTTCTTAATACTTTTGAGAATAACGATCTACCCCCAGCATGGTTACCACAATCCCCTTCATGTATATCCTGAAGTACTTCTTTGGCTTCATGATCCTCCAAGCATCTCAAATACGGTCCTGCAAGAGATTTCTTGTATAAAATATTATTTATAATAGTGAACCGTGATACCTTCATCCTAAATGCCTTAGGATTTTCATTTCCAGGGATGTGTCCTTCTTTGAGATATCTCATGATTGGAGCCGTCCAGGATTTAGGATCCTCCTCAGGATGTTCTGCTCCAGGATTCTGTATACTAGCTACTTCTTTATCCTGAGGATTCGTTGCAGGATATAAGACATGTAATATTGGTATTTGCGTCCCTTCAGGTATCCTGATCGATGATCCCAAATTTGCTAGGGCATCCGCTTCAGCATTATCCTCCCTTGGTACCTGTTCAAGTATAAAAACATCGAAATATCCTGCTAATCTTTTGAGAATATCGAGATATTCGATTAATTTCTCACCCTTAACTGCATAGGATCCATTAAAATGGTTAGTAATTAACAAAGAGTCAACATACACTTGCAAATTTTTGATACTCATGCTCTTAGCCAACTCTAATCCTGCAATTAAAGCCTCATACTCTGCTTCATTATTAGTAGCAGGAAATTCACACCTAATAGCCTGGGGTAATATGTCCCCCTGTGGCGATTTTAGTAGTATTCCTAATCCTACTCCTCTTACATTAGATGCACCATCAGTATATAATATCCAGGATCCTGAGGATTCTCCTAACTGTTGAACTTCTAGGTCTACCTCGTCCTGAATGTCACTACTAAAGTCAGCCACAAAGTCAGCTAAAGCCTGAGATTTTATGGCACTTCTAGGTTCATATACTAAATCATAAGCACTCAACTTTACTGACCACTTGGCCATCCTGCCTGACATCTCTGGTTTCCTAAGCACATTTTTGACAGGATAATTTGTTTTAACATGTATCCTATGTGTCTCGAAATAATGCCTAAGTTTCGTTGATGCCATGACTAGAGCTAATATCAATTTTTCTAAATGAGAATACCTAGTTTCAGCATCTAACAAACTTTTACTAACATAATAAACAGGATACTGCTGACCTTCATGGTCTTTTATAAGAACGGCACTTACAGCATTCCCTGACACAGCAAGGTACAGGGATAGTGGTTCACCATTTTCGGGCTTCATCAATAGAGGTGCGGTTGAAAGATACCGTTTCAAATCCTGCAGGGCTGCTTCATGCTTTTCCCCCCATTCGAATCTTTTGTTCTTCTTTAGGATATCATAGAAGTCTTTGCATTTTTCTGAGGATCTTGAGATAAATCTGTTTAGAGCTGCTACCCGGCCTGTTAATCTTTGTACGTCCTTCATATTTGAGGGTGATTTTATGTCTAGGATAGCTTTGATCTGCTCCGGGCTTGCTTCTATCCCCCTTTTTGTCACCATATATCCAAGAAACTTCCCTGCCCCCACTCCGAAATGGCATTTAGCAGGATTTAGCTTCATGTTGTAGTGATCCAGGATATCAAATGCTCCCTTGATATCCAGGAGGTGATCCTCAGACTTTTTAGATTTCACCACCATGTCATCGATATATACCTCCATGGTGTCCCCCAGTTTGTCTTTGAACATCATGTTCACCAATCTTTGGTATGTTGCACCTGCATTTTTTAAACCAAAAGGCATAGCTGTATAACAATAAATACCTATTGGTGTCACTACAAGAAAAATGACCATTTGGGACTAAATTATGAGGGACTGATCTATCAGTCTCGGATACATAATATCGGGGACTAATTTATTAGTTACTAATTGTATTAGAGACTGATTTTTTTGTGACTGATGTCCGTGACTAATAATCAGTCCTTAATACTTGGACAACTTATCTGAGACTGAATTTTAGTCACAAATATGTTTGTCTAAAAATAAATTTTGGGGGGAAACTTATTGGTTACTGAAATTCAGTCCTAAATAACAGACCCCATTAATAAAAATGGCGCCATTTTATTGGTCACTAATATTCAGTCACTAATATATTGACACCGAGGGACTAAACTATGAGGGACTAATCTATCAGTCTCGGATACGTAGTATCTGGGACTAATTTATTAGTTACTAATTGTATTAGAGGTTGATTTTTTGTGACTGATGTCCGTGACTGAATTTTAGTCACAAACATGTTTGTCTAAAAATAAATTTTGGGGGGAAACTTATTGGTTACTGAAATTCAGTCCTAAATAACAGACCCCATTAATAAAAATGGCGCCATTTTATTGGTCACTAATATTCAGTCACTAATATATTGACACCGAGTGACTTAACTATGAGGGACTAATCTATCAGTCTCGGATACGTAGTATCTGGGACTAATTTATTAGTTACTAATTGTATTAGTGGTTGATTTTTTTGTAACTGATGTCCGTGACTGAATTTTAGTCACAAATATGTTTGTCTAAAAATAAATTTTGGGGGGAAACTTATTGGTTACTGAAATTCAGTCCTAAATAACTGACCCCATTAATAAAAATGGCGCCATTTTATTGGTCACTAATATTCAGTCACTAATATATTGACACCGAGGGACTAAACTATGAGGGACTAATCTATCAGTCTTGGATACGTAGTATCTGGGACTAATTTATTAGTTACTAATTGTATTAGAGGTTGATTTTTTTGTGACTGATGTCCGTGACTGAATTTTAGTCACAAATATGTTTGTCTAAAAATAAATTTTGGGGGGAAACTTATTGGTTACTGAAATTCAGTCCTAAATAACTGACCCATTAATAAAAATGGCGCCATTTTATTGGTCACTAATATTCAGTCACTAATATATTGACACCGAGGGACTAAACTATGAGGGACTAATCTATCAGTCTCGGATACGTAGTATCTGGGACTAATTTATTAGTTACTAATTGTATTAGAGGTTGATTTTTTTGTGACTGATGTCCGTGACTGATTTAACTAAATAAGAATAACCCAGTTAAAAATTATAAAAGGATTTCTATTAAAAAGACTAACCTAGTTAGTCTTTTCAGTTAACTACTTCAGGGGCTGATTTGGTTATTTTTAAAAGTATTTTAACCTTATATTCTAACCGAGTTAATGGATTTGTAAAGGTTCCTTATTAAACAACTAACTTAGTTAATATACCCAGTTAACTATTACAGGGACTATTTAGGTAAATGTGGAACCACAGGGGCCAAAGTGTAAATTTTTGTTAAAATGAATAAAAAGGTTCGAATCGGTCACCAACAAGACTCGAACCCGCGCCCCTCGAACACACACACACACGTGCATAACCGGCTGGACTACCACCATCGTTGTTCATATCTCAGATTTATGTTATATATATATATATATATATACACTTTAGAAATATAAAATATATATATTTAAACCTGCATATCCGCGCTGTTGACCGGACTTCGACAAACCCCGATGTTAATGGGTTGTCTGATCAATGTCGTTGCACGCCTATTCTCTGCACCTCAAAAGCAACTTCCCACGAGCATTTAATTGATTCGAACGTGCCTGACTTCGATGAAACTGAAGTAGTTTTTATAAAATTAAAAGTGGAATCTACCACTAATTTCTGTCGATGTAATGTCCAAATTGAGGCGTTTTATAAAAAAAAATTAAACCAAGCGTAGAAAAAAGTTGTAGCAACATCCGTAGCAAATCTGAGGAAAAAAATATAAAAAAATAACGTAGCAAAATGGGTAGCAAAAAGAAATGTTTGAAAATTAAATAAAGAAGTTAAATAAACCTGGTAGCAAAATTTGTAGAAAGTTGGATGTAAATAAAACTTAAACCCCAAAATAGGGTTTTCTTATATGCAACCAGTTACTCCACCACCGTTCACGACCATCGCCGCCCACTCCACCGGAATCACGACCTTCAAATTGAGTTTCGGGCCGAGACGAGGTTCGTACACACTACAAAAGAACTACACAAACATGGATATTCTTGTTGACCAATCATATTCTTTCTTTATGACGATGTCTCAAACTGGAAGCAATGATTAGTAAGTAGCCATCTTGCATAACCCATCTAAACTGCATTTGCATAAAATTAAAATAACTATCATGACATTAAAATATAAAAATAAATAAAAAAACCTAATTTAACTATTCATCGTCGGAATCCGCTTAAAAGGTGGAGTATTGATTTTATTACTTTTAATGTAACCCCATATGTTCAAGATGTATGTTAAATGTGTTTAATAATAATCACGTTAATTCTTTTACAATCCAAGAGTACGTTTGTGTTTGTTCAATATATGCGTTACATCACGTTAAAAACCGAATGTCACCGACACGACCCAATCAGATTCAATACGCACTTGTACGACCCAAAAGGACAATATACATCATAATACTACAATTAATGAAAAAATACGCCATGTACATGTACGGTAGGCGGCTGATACACATAAATGTAAAAAAAAAAACCATAAAAATACGCCCTAAGCGCTGCGCTTTGACCTAAGAGGGGCGCTTTGCCCTAAAATGTAAAAAAAAAAAAAAAAAACCAAAGCGCCGGGCTTTGGCCATAGCGGGGCGCTATGATGTAAAGCAACAGACAAGGTCTGACCGGTTCAGTCCTTATCTGTTGACTTTACACCAAAGCGAGCGTCCCACTTTGGCCATAGCGGGGCGCTTTGGGGTGTGAAAATAATTTTCTCCGTGTGTGAATAGCATGACCAAAAAAAAAGGATTTGTTTTTTGTTAAAATAAAACAAAATGGGTGAATTAAAAAAAGCAATATTCTAGCACTAACTAACTGATTGGCCTATTCAAACTCACACGGATCACCATGCTATCACAATCATCCGTTGATCAAAACCAATCCAACGGCCACAAAAATTATTTATTGGATTCCCCCTTTCTCTCGATTACACTTGCAGGCAACAAAATACACCTAACATATGAGAATCCCCATTTCTTCAACCTTCAAAATAACACAGAGAGAACTTCATCTTCTCCATGGAGAAACCCTAAACCCACCTACTGATTCTCCATATCCACTATCCCTCTCTCTCGATTACTTACAAACAAACACACACACACACTTCAACTTCCTGATCCCTCACTCTTCTCCGACAACCACCCCCTGCTCTCGATTAACCGACCAACCACCACCCTCGGGTGGTGGCTCACGATGGCGAGCGGCGGCAGCAAGAAGCAGAGATGGAGAGAGAGCGAGACCGAAGAGAGAGAAGGTGGAGTCGGTGGGAGCACTCGATGGCGACATATGGTCGTCGGAGTTAGCAAGGGTGGTGTCTCCGAGCTCCGGTCGCTGATATCGATGATGATGGTGGTGGTGGCCAACGCCACCGCCGGCGACGCGGGCTGACGGTGATGGAGTTGTTGGACTCCACTTTCTGGTTCAAACCCGGTTCGAGTTCTTGTTCATTCAGTCCAGATTCGGTTTTGGTTTTGGGGAAATTATTTTGGGTTCGGTTCAACCTCGGGTGTCTCGGTTGGTTCGAGTCCTGGTACGGGTCAAATCTATAATTGGTTAAATTAATAAAAAATAGATTACGTTTCGATATATTTGATAATGTAAAAAATCCCTTTTTGTTGATTCAAATCTATAATTGGTTAAATTAATAAAAAATTCAGGAACTTTATGTGAGCCTCACATGTCTAGTTTTGATTAATAATATTTAATTTAATCAGGCTCCCAACAACTCTTGGATTCAAGATCTCTTTGAAATGTTGAAAAAAGTGGTCAAGATTTGAGCAGTTAGATTGATGATGATGCTTGTAATGATGATAAGGCTTTTATAAATATCTCGTACATTGCTATATACTTGTTACAATTATTCTTTGGCTGTATAATTGTTTTATTAGAAATTGTTATGTAGGTATGAGGTTCTTTAATTTTGTTCCAGGTTGGGAGAGGCAAAGCGGTATACACGGATGAGGATATTGATGGGATACATGAAGGGTGTTTGAGTTATGGGGCTGCGTTTGTTTTTAAGTGACTATTTTAGATGTCAAATTATGTACGCCAAACAATATTTTTTGTTAACTTAAGATATTTGTATTATTTTTGACGTATGACTATGAAATGAATTGTTTTGTTATGTGTATTTTGTTATGATATGGATTTATATATTGTTTTGGTTCTATTAGGAAAATTAGAAAGTCTACCAATAAAATAAAAAATAAAAATTTAAAACCATGACACGTAATGCGTGTCATTAAAGCCGTGACATTCAACAACTGATTTTCAGTCGCTAAAGTTATGTTTTGGGGACTGAAATATCATAGTATTTGAGACTAATTTGCAGTCACCAAAGACATGTATCGAGGACTGAAATGACGTGGTAACGGGGGACAAATTGAGGACTGAATTTTTATGTATCAGAGACTAACCGTTAGTCACTGTTGGTGTCATACAATCGGGACCGATTTTCAGTTACTAAAAACATTATCTAGTACTAGGTATCTGGGACAGGCTGGGGACTGGAAAATCAGTCCTTGATAAACATTAGGGACTGGTTTTTATGTATCAAATACTGATTTTTTAGTCTCTAATACTCATTTTTTTTATGTATCAAGGACTGATTTTCAGTCACCGACGAAATGTATTCGAGACTGAAATGATGTTGTACCACAACGTATATTGAGGACTGATTTTATATGTATAGGAGACTGAATATCAGTCTCTATTGGTGTCATACAATCGGGACTGAAATTTAGTTACTAATGAAAGTATCTAGGACTAGACAATTAGGACTGGCTCGGGACTGGCAAAATCAGTCCCTAATAACCATTAGGGACTGATTTAGGAGTTTTAGAGACTGATTTTTCAGTCTCAGATTGCGATTTTTTTTGTAGTGTGTCATGAAGGCGGTATCCTCCTGGTCAGAAGGCTCCATTTGGATCTGTTGAAATCCTGAGGATGCGTCCATGAAGGTCAGCATTTCATGCCCGGCAGTGGCATCTACCATTGCATCAATATGGGGAAGAGGAAATGGGTCTTTAGGACAAGCTTTGTTCAAGTCTGTGTAGTCTACACAAACTCTCCATTTCCCATTCTTCTTCTGTACTACAACCACGTTTGCCAGCCACCTTGGGAACTTAACCTCTCTGATCATTCTTGACTTTAACAATCTTTCAACTTCCTCCTGGATAATCGTGTTCCGCTCAGGAGCAAACTTCCTTCTTTTTTGTTGCACAGGCTTGAATGATTCATCAATTCCAAGCTTGTGAGTGATAATATCTTTGGATATGCCTGTCATATCCTCATGCTTCCATGCAAACGTTGACATGCTGCATTTTAAAAAGTTAATTAACTGCTCTTCAATATCCTGAGGGATATTGGTCCCTACGAGCACCGAAATATCGGGGTTATCCTGGTCCAGGATAACTTTCTTCACATCCTGCTCCGGATCCTCCACAATATCCTGGGCCCGCGTCTTTAATTGCTATGATGCACTAGGTTTGGCTGAGGATTTCATCGAGGATGAGTAGCACTCTTTCGCCTCCTGCTGATCACTATCAACTTTGACCACTCCCCAAGGGGTAGGTATCTTAATGCATTGGTGATATGTTGATGGCACGGCCTTCATATCGTGAATCCACGGTCTTCCGAATATGATGTTATAGCAGGATAGAGAATCCATCACACAGAAACGTTGTATCGAATTGACTCCTTCCACGTATACTGGCAACTTTATCTCTCCCACTGTGTTTCTAGCCTCTCCACTGAATCCAACAAGCACGGTACACTTTGAAGTGATATCCATTGGAGATACATTCATTCTCTTCAGAGTTTCTAGTTGGATTATGTTGACGGAGCTGCCATTATCAACCAATATCCTGCGTACAAAATGGTTAGCCACATATAACGTTATTACCAGAGCATCATGGTGAGGATCCTGGACAGTATCCCTGTCATCTGCATCAAAAGTGATCACTTTGTCAGTCGTGAGGGTAGTCATCCTGACAGGTCTGTCTCCCCTTTCGGCCTTAGCTTCCTTTGCATGTCTCTTTGCTGCCGAATACGAGGTCCCACAAATGTCGGATCCTCCCGAAATGAAGTTGATTATCTTGGCATCCGAGGGAGGTGATGCTGCTCGTTCAGGATCCATGACAGTATCCTGACCCTTATTCTTCTTTTTTCCTAAGAGATCTTTCAGATATCCCTTGCTTAGAAGATAGCTTATTTCTTTCCTCAAAGCAATGCAATCCTCAGTCATATGTCCGAAATCTTCGTGGAAAGCACACCATTTTGACTTATCTTTCCAGTCAGCCTTTTGTTGATTCTTTCGAGGCCATCTAGCCTTGTCTCCTAGACCCTGCATAGCATACATCAATTCAGGAATATTAACAGAAAAGCAATATTCAGACAACTCAGGATACTCTTCAGGATCCTCATCTTCGACAGCATTCACTCTCTTGTTTTCATTTCTACCATATGGCTTAGGCCGATATGACTTAAATGAGGATTCTGACTTCCTATTAGTCGATTCATAAGTGTTGGATGAGTTCATCCTTTCTTGCATCTTCTTGTCATCTTCCAGACGGATATATCTCAAAGCCCTGTTACGAGCTTCATCGAGATTCCTGCAGGGATTCATTACAAGATCCTGATAAAACTGAGAATCCTTTTGTAATCCCATCTTAAAAGCTTGCACAGCTGTTGCAACATCAAGATGTGGGATATCCAAGGATTCTCGACTAAATTTGTTCACATAATCCCTCAAGGATTCCTGAGGCCCTTGAGTTATCCTGTAAAGATCACTGGTTAGTTTCTCAAAACTCCGACTACAAGAAAATTGACTGTTAAATAAATTAACCAAATGAGCAAATGATGTAATTGAGTGAGGAGGAACGTTTAACAGCCATTTTAAGGCTGATCCTGTTAGAGTAGAACCAAATCCCTTGCACAAGCACGCTTCCTTAAGCTCCGGAGGGATAGGGTTAATCTCCATTCTTTCCCTATACTGGGCAATATGCTCCTCAGGATCCGTAGTCCCATCATAAAGCTTCATGTTGGGGGTTTGGAATCTCTTTGGGATCTCAGCATCACAGATAGGATACGCGAAACGAGATATCTTGTGGCTGTCTTGAGATACTTCCGGGATCGGTTGGACCACCCCAGGTACACTAGATATCATGTCCTTTAACTTCTGAAGTTCCCTGGTAAGTGCTGATGTCACACCTGTATCCTGCAAAGATCCACCACTGTTAGCAGCATGAGTATTATTATTATTAGACACGTTACCAGTTGGAGGATTCTGCCCATATCCTGAAGCATATCCTGAGCTCCTTATGGTTGACATCCTGACCAAGGAGGGTATTTCAGGAGTATGATTCTGAGGAAGACTGGGCACGATATTCCCCCTATTATCCTCGGTATACACAGCTGAACTAAAGTTCAACGCTCTGGGGTGTAGCGGAGTGATATTGTCCTCGGCAGATCTGCTCGAGCCAGCCTTCAGGAGTTGTATTTCCCTCAAAAGCATTTGGTTTGTTTCCTGCTGTTGCCTCATTTGTTCCTGCACACTTCCAAATAAGGTTAAAATTTCATCATTAGAAGCTAAAACGGGAGCGGATCCCTGGACACTCCGAGTTGGGATAACATCTTGAGATTGTGTAGAGGCTGGCATCCTTGGAGGAGGTGGTGGAAGCACCGAACCGGTAGTAGCAGAAGTCATAGCAGACACAGTAGAGGAACTCATGTTTGATCTTGAGGCCATTATGGACAATGTGGCAAAAAGTTTTGAAAATAGAAAACCGATTAGCGATTTAGCAAAAAATTTTAGTAAAGAGAGCACCACTTGCCCCACGGTGGGCGCCAAATTGTTTTGGTCAAAAATTACCGAAGTAATTAAGTGATCAAATTAGTTAAGTGAGGTAGTGTGCTAGAAAGTGTGTTGGAAATCTACTTGTTAAGTTATTTGGAAAAACAGTACTCAGGATACGGCTCAGGATATTGAGCTGTATCTATGATCAAACAATGAGCGAAAATAAAGTAAACGACACGAGATGTACGAGGAAAGCCCTTGATCAATCTAGATCGCCGGCATAAAACCTCGGGAGCTGACAATCGCAGCTGCCTTGTTCTTCAATTGCTTCAAAAATCAGGATACAGTGCGGGATGTGGTACGGATCGACTAAGTGTTACAATGAATATGAAGTACAAGTGAGGTGTTTGCAATTAGCTAGAGAGTGAAAGTGTTCGAGAGTGTAAGTGTGAATTGTTGTGTTCTAAGCTGATCCGACCTCATCTATTTATAGTAAAGATAAAATAACTAACTACCCTAAACTTGCGGGATCCACCGAATATTCCTTCTTGGAACGTTGTAGACCTGGTCTTTCGGGCTCAACGTCTCTTTCTCAACAAATTCGTTCGAGTCTTGAGGAGAAGAAGTCCTCTTGACCGTTAGCAAGCCTCAGCCCTTAACCTGCCCGTGGTTAATTCAATAAGCCTCAGGATATCGCCCAAGATGTTAGCAATATCCTCTTCCAGCATTCTGATCACAAATAAACAAACAAAGGCAGGATATTGGTCAGGATACGTATGTTAAGAAAATGACCCCTAACAATAACCATTCCAGTGATAAACCCTAACAAAATCGTAGTTATGAACAATATTTAATCTTATAAAACTATAGGTTTCAGACCAAATCCTTACTAAACAAGCAATATCACATATGTCATTCAAAGTCTCTGTAAATATCAGTATAAAATCGCAAATGTCAATCGATACCTGGATTCATCTTCTTCGCCTGTGGTCTGTCGTTGTTTGCTTTGCTTCGTTTCTCAAAACTCATGAATCTTACTTGAATCGCAACGGTGAGTAGTAGGGAACTTGGGGGAAGGAGAACGCAATGTTGATTTTGGGTTTACGGTATGATTGTGAGTTATTGTTTGCTGATTATCAGGGGTTTTGATTTCGCAATGGACGATTTTAACCCTTGGCGGTTTCATTTATTTATTTTAATTTGATTTATTTAATAGTTAAACACGCGGTTTAAATGAGATGATCTGACGGTTGTGGTTATAGCGTACATAATGTACGATTAGTGGATTTGTATGATAACCGGCCTCTATACACACACACACACACACACACACACACACACATATATATATATATATATTATGTATAGCTAATGATTCTTACTAAAGTAACGAATAAATATAAAGTATTTGCTTAAATGCGTCATTTATAGCGAGTAATGTTATATTCTTTTTAACTTGGTATGAATAGTTCATATTAGGGTAATATGTATTTATATCAAAATTTATATTTAACATGCGCAATATCAAGAATAATTCAAATTTTGTAATTATTATGTTCTTCTAATACACCCAATCTTATCATTCAATCTGTGTAACACACGGGACTATAAACTAGTAAAAGTAATATAGGACTCATAAAATGTTGTATGTATTTTGGCCGCCATCTTTAAACCTCATGTACCATTTAATAAATCATCCCACTGGATTGGTATAAAATCTTGTTGTTAAGAAAATCAATTTTCATTTAAAAAGAACAATTATAGAAAAAGAAAGACATTCTTAATAAATTAAAAAGCTATTGATTTAAGTATTGAGTGGTTGATTAAAAGAGGGTCTTAAACGAAGAAATCGTGGGAGTAGGAAAAATGGTGAAAAAAGTATCGCTTTTATATTAGTGTACACCATTATATTACATAAAAAAATCATGGTCCTTAAAATATATAAGAGGTATATATTTATTTCAAGGAAAGACTATAATCACATGTCCAGTACAATTACTTTTGGGTAAATTACACTTTTCGTCCTTTATGTTTGTATAGGATTGCAATAGATAGCCTTTAACTTTAATAATTAAAGTCATAATCCTTTATTTATAAAACTCGTTACACCATAGGTCCTTTAACCCTAACCTGGTTAATTTTTTTTAGTTAATATGACATGTGTCTTGCACATGAGGATAGATTAGTAATTTTACTAATATATTTAAATTAAACAAATACACAAAACACATATCTTTGTTTCATTGTTTCAGATCTCTCCCCCCTCTCTATCTCTCCCTAACCAATCCCCACCCCCACCATCACTGTGAGAGCTACAACCACCAACGGCGAGGTTCCGAGCAAGATTCTGTTTAAAAAATGCATATTGCAGGAGGAAGTACTGATCGAAGTGGAGGCTGCACAATTTGTGTACGGTGACGATTGTCTAGTTATCTCACAATACCCACCTCATCTCAACATTCTAATCAAGCCAAGAACTGCCGATGTTTCATCTCAACAGGTTTTCCCCTTTTCAAGATCCCCATCTTTCATTCGATCCACTTGTTCATGTATAAAGTCAGTTGATTATTAAAAAGAAGACATTTTTATGCTCTGATTGCAAGAAAGTTATAGTTTTTTAGTTATCTATTGTGTTGATTTTGTGTTTTTAAATAGATGGGTAATTAGTTTATTTGAAGTTGGGATTTTTTAATCTTTTTGTGAAATTAGTTGTGTGTGTTATTGAAATGTTGGCTATTGTGACAGTTGAACTTATTGACGGAGAGATCAGAAAAGAGGGGAAATTGGTTCACCTCTTGGCCTCTTGGGTTTGGGTAAGTTGTTTCATCAGATCTGAGTCTGGCCACCATCGAAAAACGTGAGGGTTGGATCTTATGGTGGCGGGACTATGGAGGTCAATGGTGATGGTGATGATGTCGGTCTTCGACGGTGTTGGTGGGTGGTGGTGTAGGTGGTGATCGCTTGATGATGATGATTCTAGAAGTGGTATTATAGAGGGGGGGGGGGGGGGGGTACAGGGGAGAGATAGAGAGAGTAAAGGGGAGTTGATGATGAATGTTTAGTTTATAATTTTTATATAAGTTTTTAAATTTTGATATTCTTTTCTTATATATTAAATGACTGTTTTACCCTCACATGGGTTGCACATGATCTCAGTTAACTGAAAGTTTTAACCAAGTTAGGGTCAAAGGACCTAACATGTAACGAGTTTTGCAAATAAAGGACTGTGATTGTAATTATTAAAGATAAAGGTCATCCATTGCAACTCGTTACAAACATAAAGGACGAAAAGTGTAATCTACCCATTACTTTTTCAGTTAGGACTTAGGACGAAGTTGCTTGTCCAATTTCCTATATTATTCCAACTAAACTCAACACTAGTAATCAGTGTCGGCTCTTGGCCGGCCAACCTGTGCCGTCGCTTAAGGCCTAAATTTTAAAGGGCCTAAATTTTTTTATAAGTTCACTAGTATTCACAATTAAGTGGGTTGTTCACAAATGAACCTAACCCTATATACTAAATTATATATTTAAGATATGCATCCATTTATTATGTAAAAAAATGTTGGTGCTGGAGTGGAAAAGTTATCTAAAGATAAAGGAGGAGTCTTAAGTTCAGGTCTTGACTCCACCACCAAGTTTTTATTTTTTTTTAAATCATTTTGGGCCCAATTTTTTTTGTCGCCCGAAGCCTAAATTTTTTTTAAAGTTCTCAGAGACGGCTCTGCTAGTAATCCTTTTTGTTAGACATGATCATATAAATTATAGTTTTCTCAACAACGCTTTTGTCGTACCATCGTGACCAGTCTTGATTCATATTCAAACCGGTGGCTACACTTTCCCTTTTCATCAGGAAGATGACTGGAAGTCTGGAAAACTTGGAGATAAGTATATTATATATTGGACCTGGATGCTAGTTGATGATGGAAGGAGTCAAATGTATTAATGAAAGACTAGTAAATGTGTGCATTGGGCACTGGGCAACTTGCATGGGTCATATTTTTGTGATTTTGGTTTTATATAACTTTAAATATTAATATAAATAAACTTGAAAGGTGTGATCGAAAAAATTGATTATTTATAAGTATATATTATTGGTCTCATAAATGCGCATATCATTAAGGCTCTCACTATCTGCACACTCAGTTTGCCTATCTGTACACTTAGGGTTTAAATACGCTGCGTATTGGTCAATACGCAGCGTATAGGGTTAACCCTATACGCTGCGTATTGACCAATACGCAATGTAGATAGACCATAAATCCCAATGCCTGATAACCAATCATTGCACAGAAAACAAGGTGTATATACGTTGCGTATTGGTCAATACGCAGCGTATATAAAAGAGCTGCAAATTTTGGGTCATTTTGGTAGGTTTGAAGTGTCAAATTTTTGCAAGGTTTATATACGCTGCGTATTGGTCAATACGCAGCGTATATAAAACAGCAGCAAATTTGGGTTCCTGTAGGTAGGTTTGCGTAGGTTTGAAGTGTCAAAATTTTTCCCGGTTTATATACTTATAATTATGATTATTATTATTTGTATTAACGTAAAACGGGAAAGAAGTATGGTTACGTAATTGTTACCCGCCTATCAGGGACCGTTTTTGTAAATTTTCGAAACTTCAGGGACCGTTTTTGTAAATTTTTGAAACTTCAGGGACCGTTTTGTAAATTTTCAAAACTTCAGGGACCATTTTTGTCATTTTTTGAAACTTCCAGGACCAATTTTGTAAATTTTCAAAAAACCAGGGACCATTTTGTAAATTTATGAAACTTCAGGGACCATTTGGGTCAATTTTCGAAACTCTAGGGATCATTTTTGTAAAAAAAGAAACTTTAGGGACCAAAGTGTAAATATATCAAAAATCGGTTAAAAGGGGGTCTTCTTTAAAGAACCGGCCTTTGCATGGATCGAACTCGTGACCTATCGTTTAAAACCGCAACGCCTTAACCAGTTTATCCTCTGTCTCAGAGCTGTTAGAATATGAAACTTAATCCTTATATACACTAGTTAGGGTATACGCTGCGTATTGATCAATACACAGCGTAGTTATTGTTAGCCTATACGCTGCGTATGGATCAATACGCAGCGTATGTAAGACTGATTTGACACTGATGCGATGTTGTCAGGCACGTGAATAAAGTAAAGTGTTGTCTTTTCATCTTCCATTCCATTTATCACTGCTTTCTTGGCTCGCTTCTTTCATTCGTATTTCATTTGTTCTTCAGTAAACAGTTTACACTCCAAACCAAAATCATTTATTCTGTTTTTTTGCTCAATCTTGTTAAAATGTCATCATTTTGGACCGATAATTATTTCGGTAATCGCTATTCTAACGACACAAGGGGAGCAAATGATGCCAATGAGGAGGAGGAGGTTGTGTCTGGAGTCCCTGTTGATCAAAAAACATAGTTGCCAGACTTGAAGAAGACTCCCAGTCCACCTGTTGATGAACCAAATTACCCGGTGCATCAAGTGTATCCGGATTACGGATACGGGTATGAATCTCCGTACGTGCAACAAAGTGGATACGGTGCTGAGAATGCACCTGTTGATGAACCATATTACCCGACACAGCAATCGTATCCGGGTTACGGGGTATACGGGGGTGAAGGTGGATACAGTGGATACGAGGGTGAAGGTGGATACAGTGGATACGATAGATATGGGGGTGATGGTGGTTACAGTGGATACGAAGAACATGGTGGATATGGTTATGAGCCCCGTAACACATCACTTTATGAACCATCTACCCCGGGCAATCCGTTTCAAATAAATGAGGTATCATATTAAAAGAATTATTATTATTATTATTATTATTGTTAAAAATATTATAATTATAATTATAATTATATATATTATTATTATTATTGTTGTTAAAAATATTATAATTATAATTATTGTTATTATTGTTATTATTTTTAAAATACTATAATTATAATTGTTATTATTATTATTATTATTATTGTTAAAAATATTATAATTATAATTATTATTATTATTGTTATTATTGTTAGAATACTATAATTATAATTATAATTGTTATTATTATTATTATTATTAATGTTATTATTATTATTATTGTTGTTGTTATTATTATTATTATTATTATGTTAAAAATATTATAATTATAATAATTATTATTATTGTTAAAAATATTATAATTATAATAATTATTATTATTATTATTATTATTATTATTAATGTTATTATTATTATTATTATTGTTAAAAACTATATTTCAATTTAATTATTCACGTAACTTTTTTTTAGCGTTTCATGTCTCTAACTGATTTGAAGAATTGGGTACAAGAAACGGGAAAGGAGGATGGTTACGTAATTGTTACCCGCCGATCAAAAAATATTGGCGGTACTACTGGGATGGTATGGCTTGTGTGCGACCGTAGTGGTGAGCACCGTAGTAAAGCAACAGTTAGGAAAGCTGGTAGCAAAAAAACCGGTTGCCCATTTTCATTACTCGCCATCCGGGACGTGACGAATGACACGTGGGAGTTAAAAGTGGACTGTGCTAACCATAACCACGAACCTACGATGAGTCTGTTGGGCCACGCTTTTGTGCGAAGATTTACTAAAGCCAAATACAAGCTAGTGGAGCAGCTAACTGCTCAAAACATGGAGCCACGTATCATATTTCAAACCCTAAGAAAGCAGTTCCCCGACAGCCTGCATGTTCAGAAAGACGTGCAAAATGCGGTACAAAAAATTAGAGCGACAATAATGGGCGGAAAGACTCCTATGCAGGCACTGGAAAGCCTGCTGCATGACCACCGATTCATTTACGACGCCCGACAGGAACCCTATACGCTGCGTATTGACCAATACGCAGCGTAGATAAACCCTAATTTTGCTAGGGTTTGGTGTGCCAATAGGCACACTCATCATTAAACTAAGTGAAGCATTTAAAAGAAAAATTCAAAAGTATCCTATTTTTTTAACATAGAGTAATACGATATAATTTTTTTTACCGTTCATTTGTACCATAAAATGCAAAATAACAACTAAATTAATAACTAAACACTAACCTAGAAGGATGATTGACAAAACTAAGTGATCAAATAATCAAATGGATTTCACATATCCAGACCTATCCAATCCATATCGAAATTCTCAGAAGTAGAGTGTAGCTTCCCAACATATGATTCATATTAATATTTATATTTATATTTATTGGCTTTGATGAAACGATCTTTTATTTTTAAGGATGCATATTTTTAAAATAATAGATGTATATATAAAGTAATATGTTCTAAAACTATACAATAAAATAGCATCTAATATATAAATACGTGAATAAAACCTTACGACATAATGGTTTCTTTATAAACAATTAAAATATATATCAAAAAATAAAAGTGCAATATAAAACTAAAAAGAATCGATAAAAAACAAATTAATATTTATAAGGAATTTAAGAGAGAATGAATAATAATGCTGTAATATTAGAAATAAACAATTTTTTTTGAACGTCGAACAAATCAATCCCGATCAGTTCTCCTACCACTTGAGCTAAAGGTTATTGAGAACAATAATATCACTTTTCACAATGTGTGTTAGGGTTTTCTTTTCGATAAAGTTGCACTATACAAAATTATATTACTTTATATATTTCTATTACACATCTCCTTCTTCACTTCATTCTTACCATCATTCTTATAGAGATAAAAATGAAGGTTGAATTAGTAATGAATAAGCAAAATAAAGGCGGTGGATGATTCAAACCAAACTCCTGGTTATTTGTTGAACTCAATAATTATAAAAAAAACTAATAATAATAAAACTAATAATTTAAAGAGAATGTACTAAGGTAAATATTGAAGGTAAGATAACAGCGATATTTAATAGATTTTCTATTAAAACGATACATGACACTAAGTAGAAGGTTACAGACAATTTTTATTTCAAAGTGGTCGTGAGAAAGAAACTAATACTACCATGTTCTACGTAAGAAACCAAGCCATATGTATTGAAATATATTCGGGTTCGTTACGTCCAATCCACATATCTTAGTTGGGAACGTTAGAAGAAAATTTAATTGAGAAGAAAAAAAACAAAGAATATAATTGTAAAATATTAATTATTTCTTTTATCTTATTTATTACTACTATCTTTAAGTAATTATACTTTAAGTAATTAGTTACTCATAAAGACTATCATTGTGACAACCCAAGTTTCCAAGACCTTTCCTTGACACGTTACTTGTTACAAACTCTGTCTTTGAAATTTATTTGAGTATGTGCATTATTTGAATATGTGTATTATTTTAGTATGTGTATTATTTGAATATGTGTATTATTGAGTATGTGTAAATTATGAGTTGGTTAGTTGTTACAAACTTATTATAAACTATTAAACTGTTCACAAAACCCAATTATACCTGACGAAACCTTAGTGCAATAACCCCAATCTGAACTCGACGAAACAGGGAGTTTCGCCATCACCTGGTCGACGAAACATGGATGTTTCGCCGAGATGGGCCTTCGGCCCAAGTAAGCCCAGTTCCACTTACGTTATATTGTGCGTAAACCATAAGTTGCGAAACCCTAGACTCTCCTTTGCACTTGACGGCAATCATCGTTTTCCTCTCGAAGCTATTTCCAATCTCATCTTACAATCGGTTAGTATGCGTATACTCGACTTGATTTGCTTGATGCACTGACTGACAATTGTTGTGATGCACGTAATCCATCGTGAATATAGGGTTTTGCTAGAAACTGTACATTCATATTGTGTTGATTAGGGTTTGGAATGTTTCATGAACCTTACATATTGTTATCGGTTATTCATGATTAACGGATGCTCTCACAGGATCTGATCTGAAGGTTTAGATCATAGTTAAATGATGATTCTTATAGTAATAAACCAATGGATCTATGTGATCACCAATTACAGTAAGGTTGTTATATGCTAAGTCAGGGTTATGTGAATTAGATGAAGGCTTGGTAAACTGTGATAATAACAATGATGATGTTGGTATGTTAAACCCAGAAACCGATTGAAAACGTAACTTACGAAACAGTAACTGTAAACATTAGAGTTTGGATGAAACTTTGAAACTGCCAAGTGCAGTTGACGAAACATAGGACGACGAAACAAGGGTGTTTCGTCGACAAAAATCTCGACGAAACTTGGGGGTTTCGTCACAGGGGGGGTGTTTCGCCATATAAGTTGTTCAGATGAACAGTAAGTGATGTGACGTGTATGATGATAGGCATTTGTTAGTATAATAGACTCACCTGTTATGTTGTGTGCAACTCACATGTGAACCTACGATTAGGAGGGTGTAATTGTTGACTGATATACTGTGATCTTGCAAGAGGTATAAACTGTGTAAAAGCAATGACTTGTTTAATTGTGGAAACTTTATGAGTAAATAACTACTGTGTTACTTGGGTGCACACTATGATCATAACTTATACATGAACCATGCGATTGTAAACTAATTATGTATACATGAATATCATAAGGTGTGATTGTTTAAGTGTGAACAAGTAACTAATCAAACCGAGCAAACCAATGTGAGTTCACTGCTCTTTTTCCAAGCATGCATCCCAGTGAGGGATATCGGGTAACGTTCCGGGGAGGAATGTCATGTTATTGGGATGTTTGTTATTACACTCATTTCTATCATATAAGACCCCTTACATCTATCGATAGTTGTCGGGGAGGCAACGAGGTTATTAGTTGATAGCGCTATTAGGTTTGGCACCCTCACACCTTACCGGGGAGGACGGGCATGAACTAATTACCTTTACCACTTGACCAATGTTTTGATAGAGACATTGGGGTTGGGCAAATAAATCTTGTAGCCATCTGCGGTAATCGAGTTAATAACAACATCAAATCAAATCGTTGAACTGTTTTATACACAATTCTGGTAACTAAACGCGTTAACAAAACTTTGAACTCACCAGCGTCGTCTGACACACTTGTCTGCATGCTTGCAGGTCATTAAATACTTGATATGGACTTGCTATCTGGGAGTGCTGAAGTGGTCATGGTTCGAGACTCTTGGATACGTGTTACATTGTTTGTGAACACTTGTTTTGAAACAGTTATTTAACAATTTACTATATGCTTCCGCTGAGTTTTTACTTTGGTTTAAACTTATGACTTGGATTTATATTTTGAAATGAATGGATTGTCTTATGTAATATTATGCGTAGTTCAATGTGATTGGTGGCTTGGATCCTGGTACGTCACACGTCCCGCGATGATTTCGCATGTGGTATTTTGGGGTTGTGACAATAATTCTCTACATTAATTTTTTTTGCATACACACATAAAAAGTTACCCTACACATTTCGAAATGTATCCTACACATATTTAAATTTATCCTACATGACTCGTAGTTTACCTTACACACCAACTAATTTATACTACACTCTAAATTATTATTATTATTATTATTATTATTATTATTATTATTATTATTATTATTTTGAAAAAAATATATATTTTGAAAATATGTTACAAATTTAATGTAGTTAGCTATTAAAAAGAAATATTAGAAATTAATGATCTATGTAAGTTTACAAATGAGTTGATTACTGTTTTCGTCCCTGAGGTTTGTCAAAAATAACGGTTTCAGTCCATTAGTTTAAAAATTGCGATTTCAGTCCATTAGTTTCATTTTCGTAACCATTTCAGTCCACTTTTCAAACGGCGTTTGTTTTATGCAGTTAATGGAAGCACGTGCTTGTCACGTGATGGGCAATTTGGTCATTTCCATTCCAATTCTCACAAACCCAGTTGTATTAAACACCACCTACCCCTTATTCATCCAAACCCTGACCCATGTAAAAACCTTTTCACCCCTCTTTTTCCCAATCCATTAATCGACGATTCAAGATCATCAACCACAAGTGGTTCGTAACAAGAGTTGGTCGTTTTCACAATGGATTTTGCATTTCAACTTGGGAATGAACGCTTGGCAGGAGACGATTTTGACCCAGATTCAACATACAGTAAGTTACTAACTTAGCTAGTTTTTCAATGCATCTTTTAGTGAGTATTTTGTGTGATTATTGTCTGCATTGTTGTGAAAGAAAAGAAAATCACCCAATTTTGTGTTTTATTGACTATTAAATAGGGGGTCATCCAGGAGTGTTCAGCATGATGTTCAATCATAAGGGAGTTTTTACGAAACCACCTGGAAGAAGCTATATCAAGGGTCAGGTGAGCTACATTGACATGGTGGATTCGTTTGAGTTTGGGTACAATCAGGTGGATGCCATGTTAGGAACCCTAGGTTATGATGATGATGTACTGTTTCTGTATTATAAGATACCTGATAAGGATCTTGATAATGGTTTAGTTTCTTTAAGAAATGATGCTGATATAGAGGGTATGCTTAAATATGTTGAGGACCATAAGGTGATGCAAATATATGTAGAACATGGTCAAAAGACAGTAGACAGTGGTGATGTTTTGAACGAGGAAAACAATGAAAATGAAGCAGTAGATAGTGGTATTGTAAGGAGCTTCGAAGCTATTTTAGATGCTGTTTGATCTCCTGGTAAGAGGGGACATGAAAGTCAGCTTTCTCAGGTTAGTCAGGTTACTCAGCTAAGCCAGGCTACTCAGGGTATTGAAACTGGTGCAAACAATGAAACTGGTGAAGACACAACTTTTGTTAACGAAACATGTGCCGATCATAGTGATTCAGACTCTTCTGAATTTATAGACAAGGATAATATCTTTGAAGACCCAGAAGTAGACATGGAAGAGGTTACAGCTAGAAGACCTGAAGATGATCATGCTGCTAATAATCATCCTGTTCAACAGCAAAATACTTTAGAAGATGAGGAGCAACATACTGAAGATTCTGACTCAGAAGACTCTGATTTCATTGTAGACTTAAAAAATATCATAGATGAAGTTGACATGGATGAATTCTGAGCTGCAGTAGACACTGATGTGGTGGAGGAACCAATTGAAAACCTTAGTGAAGATGAGAGTCCATTTGAACTTGATGACTTCGATAGCCTAAGTGATGAGGAGAACGACCCACCTATAAAAAGGGCTTTAAAAAAGTTAAGGAAGAAGAAGAGGCTAGCCAGAGATCCTGTTGTGGAACCATTTTATGTTGGACAACAGTTTTCATGTAGAGATGACATTAAGACACTTGTGAAGAAGCTTGCAGTTGATAGTAAAAGGCAGCTTGAAATTGTTAGGAACGTTAAAGTCAGGTTTCGTGTACTTTGTAGTGGTATAAATCCTAGCAATATAGGAGAATCAAATGCTGGTGGGTTGATAGGAAGTAGTTCAAAGGCTAGTGGGTCAATGGGAAGTGGTTCAAAGGCTGGTGGTTCAATGGGTAGTAGCTCAAATGCTGGTGGTTCAATGGGAAATAGTTCAACGGCTGGTGGTTCAAAGGGTAGTAGGTCAAATGCAGGTGGTTCAAAGGGTAGTAGTTCAAAGGCTGGTGGTTCAAAAGGTAGTAGTTCAAAGGCTGGTGGTTCAAAGGGTATTTGGAAGAAAAAACAAGGTGGTCCCAAGAAAAAGATTCCCAGGAAAAAGAAACCTACCCCCACTTGTCCTCTTATTCTGCATGTTTCCAAGCACAATAAACAATGTTGTTGGGTGGTGAAAACATTTAATATTGTTCACAACTGCCTTCAAACTAGGGAAGTTAAATTGTGCACAGTATCTTATATATCCAAAGAAATTCAAGATGGAGTCTCTCTAAATCCAACCATTCCATTAAATGCACTGCAAGAACAGGTCCAGCATAAGTATCAAGTGAGTGTGCCTCGGATGAAGGTGTTTAGGGCTAAGCAGATGGCAACAAGAAGGATTGAAGGAGACTACAAAGCTCAATATGCATTGCTCAGGGACTACTGTGGTGAGTTGGTAAGAGCTAATCCTGGAACATCTGTGAAGATTGAAGTTGAAAGAGAGCCCAACCATAACAGTTCTACCAGACAGTTTAAAAGGATCTACATCTGTTTAGGGCCATTGAAAGAGGGTTTTAAAGCATGTGGCAGGAGGATCTTGGGGTTGGATGGATGCTTCATGAAGGGCCCGTATCCAGGACAGATTGTGACTTCAGTTGGTATTGATTCAAATAATGGCATTTATCCTTTGGCTTATGCATTGGTTGAGTCTGAGAACACATCCTCATGGACCTGGTTCTTGAAGTGCCTTGGTGAAGACTTAGATCTGGAAGTCAACTCAAACTTCGCTTTTATAAGTGATAGGCAGAAGGTGCTACTTCTCATTTTACTTATCATATTGCATTATTTTACTACTTATGTTACTTATTATAAGGCACTTTTATGTGATATGTCCAGGGGATTATACATGCATTAAAGAAAGTATACCCTATGGTTGAACACAGATTCTGCTTAAGACACATCCATGAAAATATGAAGGCTAAGTGGAAGGGAGACTTGTAGAAGAATCTGCTATAGGAATGTGCGTCCTCAACAACAATTCCAGAGTTTGAGGGTAACATGAAAATGGTTAGGATCACAAATCCTGCTTTACATGGTTGGTTGAAAGAAATCAACCCAAAATTAGAGCATTCTTCAGTGGTATGATTGTATTAATCCTTCAATTAGTTTTGTTTATATTTCAACATTCTAACAGATACATTGTGTAGGATTAGCAACAAGTGATGTGCTATTGAACAACCTATGTGAGGTGTTCAATAGACAGCTAATTGGAGGAAGGGACAAGCTAATTATAACCTGTCTGGAGTACATTATGGAGTATTGTATGAAGAGAATTGTAGTGGTGCTCAAGCAGATTGCAAAGGCAGAAGGTCACTTGACCCCCAAAGCTAGCATCATCTTTGAACAGATCAAAAGTGAAGCTTCAAATTACTCAGTTATGTGGAATGGGACCAGCAAATACCGAGTCAGAGAGAGAGGTGGTCAAGACTGTCACACCCCGACCACGTATAACATACAAAACGTGGCGAAAACGTCGGGGAGTGTTGTAACAGAATTAATTGTTTCATAACCATGGCATTCAAAGTTGTATTTTATTTATCAACATAAGAGTTACATTGTCTTAAACAGGAAATAAATAGTACATAACATAATTAAACTAAGTCTATCTTCGTTTTATGTCTCTAAGGCACAGGTCCGCCCTAGTGTCACGATCAACATCCTACGCAAAAGCTCCTGAAAACACATGTGAAAATAGGTACGTCAGCATAAAAATGCCTGTGAGATACATAGGTTTGTGAAAATAGGATTCATGACTTAAGTTTAAGAAAGTGTTTAATAAAATTTAGTCATGAACCTCGTAAATTGTTTTGTTTTGTAAATCATTTGAAAAGCGATAAGATCTGATGATATGTATACATAAAAGGATAATACATAGTTGAATGAATAACCAAGTAAAATGAGTTGTATAAAATAAGTTGTTTGTAAAGCAATGTCTTGTGAAAGATATGTTATTCGTATAAAATGTTATATGTCTAAATTGAAATGATTCAAATAACGCTACGATATGCAATACCATACAAGCACTTATATATAGGAAGTACCAGCGGCGTATCCACCATACTTGTATCATATTACACACGTCTCATTACTTAAATCACTTAAACAAACCACCAATGTATAAAGTCCATGTTTAAACCAATTGTTAAAAAGTCCTTGTATAAGCCATGTCAAAAGTCCAAATGTAGTCAAGTAATGTGTAACAAATGTTATGTATTGTAAGTAAAGTATTGTCACATAAACTAAATGTAGAAATGTACAAAACAAAGTATTTTGAATATATCAAAAAGTTATGTCTTGCAAAGTAAATTCATGTTACATTGATACAAACATTTATGTGGTAAGTTAACGCATACATTCAAGCCTTAAGACAGTCGGATAACCCTAAGTTAAGGTTATCAAAAGAAATGTTTTCGGATTCAGTCATTCCTTACATCCAAACAAACCCGGGATGTCAGGAATGGGATTTGTCAAGTCCTATGGTACCAGTACTTACTACCGAACGGCGTAGCTAATGTTAATGAACGTATATAAGTCTCGTTTGTGCAAACCAAATGTTATAGCAATTGTATACATGTCATATGAAAACAATGTACTAAGTATGCTAAGTTAACATACAAAGCAGAAAAGTCATGTAAATCAATGTGCTAGCATGCTATCAGTCAACATACATAGCAGGAATGTAATGTAAAACAATGTACTAAGTATGCACACAATGGGCATATATAGCATGAAATGTAATGTAAAATGATGTACTAAGTACGCACACAATGGGCATACATAGCATGAAATGTAATGAAATCATGTACTATAATGTACTAACAAACATAGCAGGTATATGATGTGAAAACAGGAAAGCATGAAAGTAACAAGTAGGCACATGTGTTTCACCCCAAAACAGTTTGGGAAACAGTAAAAGAGGGGTCTATGTACTCACTTGAGATTGCTTAGTAGTCCTTGAGTAACAACCAAACAATGCTAGAGATCACGGATATCAAACGGCACCTAATATAGGTAACTATGTTAATAAACCGGACCTAAATCGGAAGATTTAGATAGAATGAGGGTTCGTAAACCAAACGAGTATGGAGACTCGTGTCATATGGTTTAACAAAGCCTACATACTAAATGAAACCTAACCTAAGTGCTTACGACCCATTACGACCCGTTTAGGTAGCTTATACTACTTTAACGCGTCGTTCGTGTGAAACGCGTTCGGACCGCCTAACTAGTCCTATGACAAGTAGAATATGCCTTAACATGTTTAATATTGTTGATAAATCAGTTTAGAGGTCATAGGTTATGTTACATATGTTTAAAATGAATTTTGGCATCAAAGGGGTATTTTGGTAATTTACCTAAGGCATATAAACTACCTATCATACAACTACTTAAACGAAGCGACCATAATGTATAACCTCAGAAGGTTATTCCCTATACACTATGGTCACCTAAGGTATTTGGTCGGATCCTAATGATTGACCAAATGGGTCGGGTTCGAAGGTATAAGCGATTTATTAGATCGCTTACCCTTACGACCCTAGACAACGTGGTAATCAGTAGGCATAGTCACAAGGGACTATAACCATCGTGATTACAATCACGTTGCGAAGTTCAAACGAACTTCGCATTGACCATAAACTGGTCAATGCAGAAAGTCAAACAAAGTTTGACTTTCGGACTCGAAAAGCAATAAAAGAACGAAGGAACACTTACAAAGGGTCCAAGAATGGAAGGTTTGAATCCGAATACTCTCAGGTATGAAGTGTTAAACACAACAACTTAGAGAGCAAACTCAGATTTCAAAGGTGTGAGTTGAGAGTGAAGTGGGTGTTGGGTATTTATAGATTTCGGTTCACCGTTATGATCGTTTCTTGAATAACGTGATCGAATCTCATCCGTACAAGTGTTGGAATGTTATGGTAGCTCATTTTGCCCCCACCACAAGAGTTTGACAAGTGGCCTTGGCCTTTGGGGGTTTGAAAGGCTGTTAACAGCAGTTAAAAACATTGAATTTGGTCTGGGAGTCTGACGCGGGCCGCGTAAGGATCCACCAGGACTTTACGCGGGCCGGCTGGCCTGTCTGATCAGAAACCAAGTTTCAAAAATGACAGTTTAGGTCCCTGTTGTAGTTTAAGGCCATTTCCGACACTTCTAAGGCCTGTAAAGCCAACCTCAAGGCCCTAAAATGATGCCTAAACATTGTGGACATGAAACATGCTCAAAAATATTCCGGATGTTGGTTTGTTTGGTCGTACGATCGCGATGTTCGCTTAATTACGACGGAATGCGCACAAGCGCGAAAAACGATCCAAATGACGCGACGAATGGATTTTTCTCAAGCCAAACACTAAAATAAAATATTTTAGTGCTTACATAAATTTTTGGATGTCCGGATGTATTCAGAACGTAAGTTATGCGCGAAAGTGCAAACTTGTGCACTTTTTGACGCTTTTAGTCCCTGAATGACCCAAAAGTTTATTTTAGCACACCGAACCCCTCAAAGCCTATTTCTAAGCCATGTCATGGATATTTATGGTATTTTTAACTTATGGTCATGTTCAAGAATGTTCGTTACAGTTCAAATTGGCATACTTTCACAGTTTGTCAAGTTTAGTCCCTGTAAGCGAATTAACTTATTTTTGCCATACCAAAGCCTTTAAAACTTATTTCTAAGTTATGTAAAGATTATTTAAGGTATGTTAAGTATATGTTGATGTTCCAGAGTATTTTTCGCATTAAACTGGTTACGTTTACGCACCAGTTTGCGTATAACTCTCCAGAAAGCGATATAGAGTTTGAAATTGAGTAAAAGTCAAAACATGAAAAATGTAAAACATAACCAAACAAACATTGGGATCAAATAACATTGTTTTATTGATAATTGAACTATTCACAATGATTACAAGCACAGATGTTACAAAGACCAGTGTGTAGTTGATGTAGATGCTAGGGTTTGTTCTTGCAGGAAGTGGAAATTAATAGGCATACCATGTAAGCATGCTGTGGCAGTTAACTGGACAATGGCTCAATATGGCATAAATCTAGGCCCTCCAGAGACTTGGGTTTAAGAGGTATACTGGATGGACACTTGGAAGAAGGTTTATAAGAATACAATCAACCCAATCAATGGGGTAAATCTTTGGACACCATCACAAGATCCAACAATTATGATACCTCCTAAGCATCACTCACAGATTGGAAGGCCTTCCAAAAAGAGAAAGAAAAGTGCTAATGAGGAGATTGTGCCAGTGAAACATGGTAAGATGAGCCAGAGGGGAAACACTGTCACCTGTAACAAGTGCAATGCCAAGGGTCACAACCGAAGGTCCTGCAAGGAGGTGGTGCCACAACCACAGCTTTGATTTGCTGTTGATCTTGTCTTTTGAACTTATTAAGTATTTTGGAATTGTAATATGAACTACTTTATCTGTCTTTTGATGTGACTTTGAACACTGGATGCTTGAAGTTTCTTTTGGTTGTTTAGTTTATGAAATGTTACTGTTATGTTATTGTTTGTGGTTAAATTGGTCAAACTATTGTTGTTTGTTTGTGTATACAGTTTCTGCAGGAGCAAATTGATAAAACTGTTACTGTTTGTTTGTTTGTTTGGTCGTCTTGCATTCGTTCGAAATGTAAAATATCGTATGGTCGTCTTGCATTTGGTCGAAATGTAAAATATCGTTTGGTCGTCTTGCATTTGATCGAAATGTAAACTAGCGTTTGGTCGCCTTACACTCGGTCATTGTACACTTCAAAACTAAATATCGTTTGGTCGTCTTGCATTTAGTCGAAATGTAATATCGTTTCTTCAGCATTACAAGAGTCAACTAATGAAACTAGGGTTTCTTCACCAATATTAGTGCATTCATTACAACAATTAACACTTTGATTCATTGCAACAAAGTTATCAGCATTACAAGAGTCAACTAATGAAACTAGGGTTTCTTCATTTAGCTACAAAATAAAAGACAAAGAAAAACCAACTAGCAAAAATTATAACTTTCAGCCTTAGAATTTTTATTGTATTTCTTCTTGCCATAGCTTCATGGTTGTTAATCGATCTCAGCAGCCCTGGAATGATCGATCTGGATCTGTCACACATTGGGGGATCAACCCAGCAAACAAAACCACAATTGCCTACCTGCAACAAGAAGTTTTGACTTCAAAATGGGAGTTAAAAAGTTCAATCTTATACAAAACCACAATTGGGTACTAGCAAACACTTACAATTCTTGTACAACGTTGAAATCGCCTGCCTGGGTTTGAATCTGTCCATGATGTGCAAATCTCAGTGCTAGCCCCACATGGACAGATTACTGATTGGATTTTTGGCATGCTCAATCGATGAATTATGGATTCGAATTTCTTGTCAAGAGATGAATTGGGGGTCAGGGTTTGGATGAATAAGGGGTAGGTGGTGTTTAATACAACTGGGTTTGTGAGAATTGGAATGGAAATGACCAAATTGCCCATCACGTGACAAGCACGTGCTTCCATTAACTGCATAAAACAAACGCCGTTTGAAAAGTAGACTGAAATGATTACGAAAATGAAACTAATGGACTGAAATCGCAATTTTTAAACTAATGGACTAAAACGTTATTTTTGACAAACCCCAGGGACGAAAACAGTAATTAACTCTTTACAAATATATATTTACATTAAAATTAAATACACATATTATATAAAGTAAAGTAAAATAAAATAAAGCATTTTTATTGGTTGAAACTTTTTTTTCCTCTTCTTATAAAAAAATTATTCTCATTTTAACTTTCTACTATCTTAGTTTTTGTCTAAAATATAAAACACCGTTTGTTTGCTACAAACCATGCTTTGTTACTTTATTCAGTACCTAAAGATGTTATATAACACTATTTTTATAAAGGAAAAATTACAAGTTTTGTCCTTTATCTTTATAGTATTTTACAGGCGGTGTCCTTTTTTTCAAATGTTGACAGGCGGTGTCCTTTATAGGGAATTTTGTTGCAAGTTTTGTCCTTTGAGCCTAACCTAGTTAGATTTTTTTGTTAAATCTAATTACCCAAGGGTATTTTAGTCTTTTTACCTCTTTATTATTATTATTGTTATTAATATTATATATAAAACTCTTAACTCTATTTCTCTCTCTATACAACTCTCTCTCTCTCTCTCTTTACTTCTCTTTCTCTCTCCCTTTGTTGCTTTCTCGCTACCGCACATACTCTCACACATTCAGATCCCACCACCACCACCTCCCGCCTCTCACCACCATCAACCAATCGCTACCACCATTAACCCACCGTTTCACCATCCGACTAAAGCCCCAACCCAGAAACGGTGGTGGGAGCGGCATATGGTGAATACCATCACCGGTAAAGCTTCAATTGGTGAATACCATCACCCCTCGTCGGTTGCCATTTTCTGGTCACCACACATCGACACAACATAACCGCTGCTGCTAAAACCCCATGGTCCATGGATGTCTGTATTTAAACCGGAAACGTGACCACGATCCTAGCCGCCACCGCCGTCTGTTTTGCTTTAAACCTCCACAACCGTCGTCTTCGTCTTCCCTTCATTTTTTCAGATTCAGGCGATGGG
The DNA here is from genome assembly GCA_030545235.1 of Helianthus tuberosus. Lineage (NCBI taxonomy): Eukaryota > Viridiplantae > Streptophyta > Magnoliopsida > Asterales > Asteraceae > Helianthus > Helianthus tuberosus. The sequence continues at coordinate 5,502,630 of CM060381.1, read as the reverse complement.
AACCACCACCGTCGTATTTTCTTCTTTAAACCTCCATATTTAGTTTGATGTTGAAGTACAAACTCATGTATTACCTTTTCTTGTGTGCAGGGTTTTGAAATTTGAAGTCGCAAAACGACCAAATGTATTTCACTCACATATGGATCAGTTCATATAATAATGATATTCAAAGTTCTTTAGTTTAGATTATTGATTTTACCTTTTCTGTTTTTGGTTTGATGCGGTGCAGAACCATATTAAACTGGCCTTCGTTTTTGCAGATTCAGGCGATGTGGGAATCTCCACCGCCGTATGTTCTTTAAACCACCACCGCCGGTGACTAAAATGATTTTGGGTGTTGATTGGCCACCCACCTGCAGATCGCCGGCCTAAGAAATTAACCCACCTCCATTGTAGTGGGGTTTTAAAAAGTTGTTCATGGGTTTTGAAAACGGTGGTGGCAGCGGCATATGGTGGTGTTGGTGAAGACGGTGGTGGTTGTGGTGGCGGCGACGGCATATGGTGGTGTTGGTGAAGACGGTGGTGTTGGTGAAGACGGCGATGGTTTGGGGGGGTTATAAAAGGGGGAAATGAAGTGGTGGGGTGGAAAAGACATAATTACCCTCATGTGTTTATCATGTGCCACAAATTAACTGAGTTTTCTAACTAGGTTAGGCTCAAAGGACAAAACTTGCAACAAAATTCCCTATAAAGGACACCGCCTGTCAACATTTGAAAGAAAAGACACCGCCTGTAAAGTACTATAAAGATAAAGGACAAAACTTGTAATTTTTCCTTTTATAAAACTGAATTATGCTAATACATAAATATCCATATTGGGATATTTAATGAAACAAAAATAAAATGTACAAAGTATTGACCAAATTTATTAAACCGTGTGTCGGGTGTGTGTAATATTTTTTCTTTATTTTTCATCGTTATTTTTATCTAACTCAACATATATGACAATGGTATGTGGTTCCTCTATAAATAGACACTGCCATCACCTTTGGATTGACACAAAACAAACAACAATGGAACTTCTATATCTAGTTCTCTCCTCCATAGTCTTTTTCTTCTTCCTCCTTCATTGCATCCACCTCCATCGTAACCGGAAGATGCCACCCGGCCCTAGCGGCCTCCCGATCATCGGAAACCTCCTTGACCTTGGCCCAAAACCACACGAGTCCCTAGCCAAACTCTCCAAAAAACACGGTCCACTTATGACCATCCGATTGGGTAGCATCACTAGCGTGGTTGCCTCCACGCCCGAAGCCGCTAGAGAGATCCTCCAACGCAATGACGAGGCGTGCTCAGGCCGTGTTGTCCCAGACGCGGTCACAGCCTTAGCCGACCATGATGCGGCCGTGCTATGGATTCCAGCAAACGATGAGTGGCGAACCATTAGAAAAGCCCTCAACACGTACCTCACACACCAACACAAACTCGACACGCTTCGCGATCTTAGACAAAACGTGGTGGAGGGGATGTTGGACTTTCTTAATGAGTCCGGGCGCAAGAAGGCGGGCGTGGACATAGGAAAGTTGTCATTCGCGGTCGCGCTCAACCAGATGTCCAACACTTGTGTGTCACAAAACGTGACAAGCTACGAGTCTGATGATATTGGGGGGTTTAAAACAGCCGTGAAGACATTGATGGAAGTTGATGGGAAGTTTAACATAGCGGACATATTTCCGGTGTTGAAACCCTTGGACCCGCAGAACATACGGCGCCAGGCGAAGGCGGCTTATGATTGGTTCGATAACGTGACAGAAGGGTTCATAAGCGAGAGGTTAAAGCATCGAGAGTCTAAACTTCCGAGGTTTGGTGATATGTTGGATTCACTGCTGGATTATAGTGAAGCTAATGAAGCCGAGTTTAACTTCAAACACATCAAGATTTTACTTGTGGTAAATTAATACCCTCTTTTACCTTACTTTATTTATTATCATACATACAAAATTTCGGGTTCGAATCCTGCTTACAGGCTCTTCGCTCCCCTCGAACTGGGTTGGGTACTCACCATCAGGCAGCGTCGCCGGGTCGCTAGCTTGGGAGGGGGATCCCTTCCGCAGTCAGGGTACCGTGCAATTACCCTTTTTTTTACATACAAAATTTCATTTTGAGAAGAAATTAGGCTAGTTTAGTTACATTAAATAATCTTTCACAATAATAGTTTACAATGGTATATATTAGACTAAAAATGATCATGGTAGTATACTTGCAACTAAAGTACTAATTAAACCATGTATATAGACACACATACATGTGTAATATAATTGTTACAATATAATGTAATAATATTATAAATATTAGTAATTTATAATAAAAGTTAAATATGTAATAGTTGTTACAATAAAAAGTAATAATATTATAAAGATTAGTAATTTTATAATAAAAGTTATAATTACACTTGTATTGAAAGTTTGACCTACGTGTTACTGTCATAAATGATTAGCACATGATGGAATTCACAATGTTAAGTTAGTTATGCACTTTTTGTTTCCCATACGTGTTATTTAAGTATATTACTGGAATTAGAATCTAGAAAACTTTTTTGAACAGCCAAAACTCTATATATGTACATATATCCAGCAAGTAGCTGGGAGATTTACAACTAGAAAAAAGCACAGCATACAACTAAGACGAGAAACATAGCTACAGCAGGTCCGATACATCGAAGTAAATCCATTTCTCCCAAGCTAGGGGAGGGAGCTTTGTCCGATTCTTCAACCAAACGAAAGCATCCTCTTTGATAAATTCGACTCTTCTCAAGACCGGAACGAAAACCCCTTCAAAAGTCTTGCTGTTTCTCGCTTTCCACATCCTCCATACCGTTGCCGCAGCCACCATATAGATCAATTTCTTCCATGTCTTATCACCCGGGCTCTCCAAAATGACATTTAAAACCAGAATCTAGAAAACTAATGTACTTATTAATATACTTATGATTCGGAATTAATTAAACAAAACTTATTAATATACTTATTTTGAAATTAATTAAACAAATAAAATATGTGAAAATATTTTTTCATCTCTTATAAATTAATATACTTATTATTTTGAAATTAATTAAACAAAAAATATGTGAAAATATATTTTTATTTCTTATAAATAACATTTATTTAGTGACGTAACAGGGTCGATTCATAAAATTGTTTAAAACCACATAGTCCAAACTCTCTTGGTTAATTAGTTTGTCAAATAGTTCAAAGTCTTGTAGAAACAATAAAATCACTGATGACTTTTTAAACAGAATCTATGTTTTGAAAACGACCTTGAATGTAAGTTTTGACTTTTTTTATAATTATAATTTATATTGATACTTTAATATTAATAATTCAAAGTTTACCTTTGAAAAAAAAAAACTTTAATATTAATAATCATGTAATTGTAATTGATGATTTATATCAAGTATATTGATTATAACTGAACAAAATAAATGGTTTTCTCATTACTTCAAAGTCTTGAAGGACACTGGTATGATTCAGGGGCATTAATTCTTATTTTCTTGGGAGGGGGCCATGGCTTTATAGCCTAACGGTATTTTATGGGTGGGATAAGGATTTGATAGTTGATACCAATACATTCTACATTCGATTCTTATAAATGGGGTTTTTCCCATATTTATTGTGTTTCCTCCTGAATTGTTGTATAAGCATTATGCCTAGTGGAGATGGATATAATTGGGTGGTTCCGCTGGTGGCACTTGATACTCTAGTGATCCGTCAGTGATCCAAATTTGTGGTTAAAAAAATTTTCTTGGGAGAGGGTCTAAGTTAAAAGTAAATTCTTTGCTACTGCATTTCTAAAACAAAAACAAAAATCGCAAAAGTACAAATCGTGTAATTTTAAATCGGATGTACTGATTTCCTGAAATTGAAATTCTTAACATTAGCAGTTAACGTTATTCTCTTTTACTGCTTTCATATGTTTATACTAACTGTCTTTTTACAGATAATTTCTAGTAAACATTTAAATAATATATAGGGTTTCTGTAAAATTTTCACATACTTTAGAGAGGCTTGGTAAGAAACTTAAACATAAAATACGAAATAAAATTAAAATTATGAGAGCAATAAGACAATAAGTCATTGGCCTAAGTAATATATGTATTTCTTGAAAATTTGGCTAATGTTAAGAAAGTAGGTTAATAATATTTTATACAATTGTAGGATTTGTTTCTAGCTGGAACTGAAACAAGTTCGAACACAACAGAATGGGCAATGACGGAATTGTTACTAAACCCTGACATGTTCTCAAGAGTTCGTGAAGAAGTCTCCAGGACAGTGGGGAAAGATGGAAAAATTCAAGAAGCTAAAATCCTTGACTTGCCTTATCTTCATGCCGTCATCAAAGAAACAATGCGACTTCATCTATCTGTGCCTTTATTAGTACCTCATAAAACCGAATGTGAAGTTAAACTAGGTGAATATATTGTGCCAAGAAACACACAAATTTTGGTGAATGCATGGGCCATTGCACGAGACCCTAAGTACTGGGAAAACCCAACAACGTTCAATCCAAAGAGATTTCTAGAAAATGAGCTCGACTACAAGGGTCAACATTTTGAATTTATACCTTTTGGATCAGGTCGAAGGATGTGTCCCGGAATACCCTTGGCTCATAGGGTGGTTAGTTTAATGGTGGCATCATTTGTTTATCACTATGACTGGAAGTTGCCTCATGCTAGAGAAGATATGGACATGAACGACATTTTTGGCCTTACGTTGCTTAGAGCAACACCTCTAGTTGCTACCCCTGTACCAGTCATACAAAGTGCATAAAACATAAAGCTTGCATTCGCTTGTTTTTAATTAGTGCTAATAATTACCATTGTTATACATTATACAAAATAAATTATTGGTGTGGTATTTAGATTGTAACCATTTATATACTATTTTAAATTGTGTATCTTCTCTATAGATCAACGGTTTGTGTGTCGTTCATCTTTATGATATGACCTAATTCCACGTAATGTTTAGATCAATCACGGCTCATTCTAGTTGATGCTCAGCCAACAATTAGTGATTTTTTTCCTTGTATAAACCATGTATTTTACCATAAAGTGTAGTTTCTAATCCTTTGTGATCATTCAGAAAAATATCAATACAATTCACAACATTCAAGCTCTTTGATTGCTAAGATGGTATCATGCAATTCATTATGTGTATATGTAAAGTCGTATTTTTTATTAGATTTCATTGTCACAAGTACGCTCGAATATGTTAAATCTATGTGTGTGTATATATAGTAAGAACAATTCCCAACCTTGCAATTCTTTAAAAGCCAACTAGAATCATGGATTTGCTAAGACTTTACTTCTCTTTTGATTGCATCTTATAAAACCATGCAAATCCCCATCATCTTGGTGCAAATACAAGATCATTATGACTACGTAAATCAACCTTAAAACCTCCTAGTTTGTTGCTAGAAATCAGCCTCTTTGAGCTGGGAAAAAGTCGACATGAAAATCTCCCATGTTGCCTCATAAACTATCCAACCGTTCGTATAAGATTAGAACCCCCAACATATGTTAATTTGTCCTCACAAAAATCGGCCATATATATATATATATATGAGAGAGTGAGAGAGACCGGTTAACGTACAAAATGCCTTAATGTACGACGCGTACGCAAAGCATTATCAACATGCGAATACTTGTAACTAACATGATACCATACGAAATTGTATGGGCTTCCATACAACATGCGAAAATGTATTTTTCATGTGAACATGCGATTTTCCCTTTACAACATGTGATATTGTTTTTTTAACGTGCGACCTTTCATTTTTATAACATGCGATATTTCTTTTACGGGTTTATAACATGCGAACTTGCCATGCGTACGCGCCGTACGTTAAGGCATATTGTACGATATACTTTTTTCTCTCTCTCTTTCTCTCTCTCTCTCTCTCTCTCTATATATATATATATATATATATATATAGGGTTAGGTTTGTAAGTGCACCAAAGTTTAATAAATGATGGATACTGCTGAAGTTTCAACAATGAGGGACTAATCGGGTAATTATCTGAAAGTGTCACAAGTTTGGAGAAGGATTCTTATTCATGAGAACTTGTGGTTTTATATTGTGAGTACTTATTTGTTAAGTACTAAGGGTTTTGTATTCTTTACATGGTGAGAGTATTCTCAAATAGTGGTGAGTACTTATTTGTTAAGTAGTGAGGGTATCATTGTAAGGTCTAGGTGCGAACTTATGATTGTATATATACTTTGTGTTGTATGTAATCATTAGACATTCAATGAAACAGTGATATTTTTGGAGAAAACTTGTGCAAACAAACCCTAGCTTTGTGTTCATTATTCAATCTTTGTGATTGTTGATTGTGTATACTCGGTGTATTCATGGTTCTCATCTTCTACACCTTCTGTACGATCTACGTTGCCGTACGAGGCACGTGGTGGTTTCCGCACATCGCGTGTGTGTTCAATCGATCAGGTTCGTGTGTTCGTTGAAGGAAGACGACCTTACAAGGTTTTTTTATGAACAACCCCCTTGATAGTGAACACTAGTGAACTAATCCTAGCCCTTGATTATCAATATACAAGTGTAAATCAATGGCTATGATTTGATGATGAAAATACACTAGTGTATTTTACGATTTGATGATGTAAACCAGTGGCTAGGATTTGTTCACTAAGTTTACAAATACACTAGTGTTCACTCTAGAACCCCACCCTATATATATATATGTATGTAATGATTTTTGTGTTATTGCATAATTAAGAATTCTTATTACATTTCACAAGCTTTTGTAAATCTATTTTACTATCATTAATCTCACTTTGATGCAAGTCCATAGTTTTCAAGTGAAGAATCAACCTTGGTTTAAAAAAGTGTAGCACACCAAGGCGAGAGGGTCCCAAGCCAAGGCACAAAATGCAAAGCGTAAAATCGTACCACTTTTTGTAAGCAAGCCCTAAGGTGTTTATATATATATATATTACGTTGTAGCATCTCCAACCCATAATTTAGCTATCTATAAGCTCTGTATATATTACTTAAAATAAATAGTTTTAAAGAATTTCACGTGTAAACAAACACCATATCATCCATAAAAAGTTTGTTTTTAATCAAAACTATTTTTTTTTGTTATTTGTTAAATCAGGTTAATATCATAGAATAACAACATTGCTTATTTTAAAATGTAAGGCCTCCTAATCCAAGATCTCACTCAGCTAAAGCCACCAACAGGTGTGCGGAATCCACCTGATGATTAACCACTGCAGATGAAACACTAGTATGCAAAGATTTGTGAGAGGAATCAAGTATACACAGAGTATTCTTGATGAAGAAGATGAATGACGTCACACACACAGTAGCCGCCAGACAAACACACACACAATGATTAGGGTTAGGTGCACAGAATTTCACACAGAATCGCCGCCTTGTCTATTCCACATAAAGGTATATATACAAGGCAAAACCCGGACTTTCAAGACAAACTAGAAAGCCCAGACAAACAAACTACACAAGCAAAACTCTGACTTTTGTCCTAAACAAAACTCAGACACTTTTGTCCTAGACAAAACTCAGACAAAAGATCATCCTAAAACTTGGACAAAATGTCCTAGGATAAAGTTGGGACTAACTTTCAATGAATGTACAATAAAGACCCTACAAAATGGGAGACATGCACTAATCACCTAAAGTGCATTAACAAACTCCCCCTTGATCAGTGCATGGTCTTCATTGGACTTGAGATCTTCATCCTTTCATTGGTAACATGGGAGTCATGCACTTATCACCTAAAGTGCATTAACAAACTCCCCCTTGATCAGTGCATGGTCTTCATTGGTCTTGAGATCTTCATCCTTTCTTCGAGTACTCGCTGCCTGATTTTTCACACAGAACTGCACGACTTTGATGTATTGATCAGCTAACGGTTGATCTTCTTCAAAGGAATGCAACGGCAGACGTCTTAGCTTCTTCAAATCTTCCATCTTGAGATGAACGATCCAGACGCACACAGCTTCTTCAAATCTTCCATCTTGAGATGAATGATCCGGATGCACACAGCTTCTTCAAATCTTCCATCTTGAGATGAATGATCCGGATGCACACAGCTTCTTCAAATCTTCCATCTTGTGATGAACGATCCAGACCTGAAACACTTAACACCGGATTAAGAATCTTAACCCCGGAGATACTCAGCCCAAACCTGGATCCCAAAAATAATTCCAATACCCCGGAATCAACAATTGAAATATTAAACAACCAATATTTAATAATTTTTATTTCAAAACACGATCATTCCGAACAACTTACTTCAAAACTTATACTTTTGGAAAAATATCACAACTTGGAAGCAGATTTACCGAAACACCTTAAAATGACGTGATTACCCACACACTTAGATGGATCTTGCACGACCGATTTTTATACAAAAAGACTTATTTTAAGATTACCTAACTTGATGTTTAACACCTTATTAAAGAATGTTCACAACCCTTAGAGAATTTTCAAAATGATAACTCGCACATAGAAACAAGAAAGCAAAATCTTTTTGATGTTTTTTTTTTTTTTTTTTTTGAATTTTGGACTGAATAAAGAAATTAAACCTACGAACGTATTTACACTAATTATCTTTTTTTGAAATCGGAGCAAAGGGATCATATCGGTTTTTCTGTCAATATCGAACACAAGAACATAGTTTATCAGTTTAAGCTCTTAGAATGATATTAACAGTTCAAGACGTTCAACGGTATTGTGGTCCACTTAAGCTTTAGCACGCTTTCGAACACTGTTTTCGAGATATGCGATTAAGTGTTTTAATAGCTGACTGTAACTATGTTTACCCACCTCAGAATATACTCCCGTATCAAGGTATGCACGAGAGATCATCTTACTGGTGAGTATACCATTTATCATCTGTTTTGACGTATAAGCTAATGTGAGATACTCACTTATTTGGGATTGAAAACAAGTCCTTTGTGATAGAATCACTTATTGGGGAGGAACTTGAATTTCAGATGCAAAGGGCACAGGAGCAAGTCCGTGAACAGGTTAGTACCATCGTACAGACAAAGAGACGAACTTGACTCCCGCATGATTTTGTGGGACATGTGATTGTTTATCACTTATTTGGGTCGAATGCATCATGTATTAAAGATATTTACACGTATGTATGGTATCATGGAAGATCTAGACTTGCGTCCCCGTTGTTTTCGGTAAAAGAAACAACCATGATACCCAGATGATAAACAGCATAAAGACCACGTATCTCAGAACCTCGACAATCTATCAAACGAAATTACGGTACCAAGACCATATATCCGAGAGATGTACCACACAAGTTACGCAGTTCATTATGTTTATATACCAAAAATAGGTTCTTATTGACGCGTAAAACCTACCGAAGCAACGTATAATGAAGTTGTTACAGTTAACGGTTAATTTTATATATTACTATAATCCTGCACCAGATACGACTAACCGATGTACTATCATTTCCCTTATATCTCAACACAACTTCATTTTATATTTTTCAAATGTTTTTGTATTTTTCTTAAAATTTATCCTACAACTAAGTAAAATATTTTTGGAGTTTTTCAATTTTTCGAAAGCGGTAAGAACTGTACAGTAAACATAAAATAAAGTTTCTATGCGAGTTTTGAAAAGCATTTTACTCGGGGTTGATCATGCCAATCATTCGGACCAGATTTTCAAATCTAACCCGATCGAATGTCTTTGTAAACAGGTCGGCAAGATTATCCAAGGTGTCTACCCTAACCACTTCTATTAAACCCTTCTCAGCACAGTCGCGAATGAAATGATGCCTAACATCTATGTGCTTAGTGCGTGAGTGATTAACTGGATTGTTAGTTATGGAAATGGCAGAGTTGTTATCGACAAGAATAGGAGTTCGAGTAAAATTCAAACCGTAGTCCCTCATTTGTTGTTGAATCCACAAGACCTGAGCACAACAGCTTGATGCAGCAATGTACTCGGCCTCGCACGTGGATAGAGAAACGACAACTTGCTTTTTGCATTGCCAAGAGACAAGACGGTTCCCAAGAAGTTGTGCGCCACCAGAGGTTGACTTTCTGTTCATCCGGCACCCTCCGAAATCTGCGTCAGCATACGCCATCAAATCCAGACCACCTTCAGCTGGATACCACAATCCAAGCTTAGGCGTCCCTTTCAGATATCTGAAAATACGCTTGACTGCTTTCAAGTGAGACTCATTCGGAGTTGATTGGTACCTAGCACACAAACAAACAGAGAACATAATATCTGGTCGTGAAGCAGTAAGATACATCAATGAACCTATCATTGCTCGATATAGAGTCGGATCCACTTCAGGATCTTTCACATCATCGGATGAAAGCTTGATATTTGTCGGGAGAGGCGTGTCATAGGGTAAGCTATCTTCCAATCCAAATCTTTTGAGAATCTCGTGGACATACTTTGTCTGATGCACGTACGTCCCGGTTTTCCCTTGACTCACTTGAAGACCTAAAAAGAAAGATAACTCGCCCATCGCGCTCATTTCAAATTTGGACTTCATCACCGCTTCGAACTCACGACACAATTCTTCATTTGAAGAACCAAAAATTATGTCATCAACGTAAATTTGCACGATCAGAAAATCTCCCCCTTTCTTCAAAATGAACAGTGTGGAGTCAACTGCACCACGCGAGAAGCCATGCTCCAATAGATGCTTTGACAACGTCTCGTACCATGCTCGAGGAGCCTGATGGAGACCGTAAAGAGCCTTGTCCAACAGATAGACCTTGTTGTCTAACCCTGGAGCTTCGAAACCCGGTGATTGGGACACATACACAGTTTCATGCAATTTCCCGTAAAGGAAGGCGCTTTTCACATCCAACTGATAGACTTGGAAACGCATGTGTGCAGCAAAAGCTAGAAACAAACGAATGGCTTCCAGTCTTGCCACTGGTGCATAAACTTCGGTATAATCAATCCCTTCCTCTTGATTGAAGCCTTGAACAACCAACCGTGCTTTGTTTCGGACGACAACACCCTTATCGTCTTTCTTGCACTTGAAAACCCACTTCGTGTTGATTGCATGTTGGCCCTTTGGAAGATCGACCAAATTCCACACCTTTAACTTGTCGAACTGAGCTAACTCTTCTTGCATCGCCTCACACCAAGAATTATCCTTCAGAGCCATTTGATAGTTCTTCGGCTCTATCTGAGAGATAAAACATTCATGTAGGCTAAGATTGCATCGCCCAACACTAAGTTGGTTTTCACTAAGTGGTTCATTTTTCGCAGATGCACGTGGCCCATTCTCCTATGCCAGAGATACGATTGATCTTCAGTCGCCTTCGAAAGTAGACATGTCACTGGAGCAGACGAGTTAACCAACGGGCGCATATCCATGACATATGTGTTATTCACCCTTGGAGCCCTCATAACAATCCAATCTTCAGGAGCAACAAATCCCGGATGCAAAACGAAGCAAGCTTTATCGGTGAACAACATCGTGTACTTGTTATCACAGATTTGAGAAACCGACATCAAGTTATGCTTCAGTTCTTCAACGTAGTTCACTTTATGCAGCGTAATTTTTCCATTTGACATAGAACCTTCACCGGTGATGTATCCACCCTTCTCACCGGCAAAGTCAACATAACCACCACGAATTTGTTTAAAATTGTTCAATAACTCTTTATTTCCTGTCATGTGTCTGGAATAGCCACTATCGATATACCAAATATAGATAGCCCTTTTCAGCTGCTCCTACACTCCCCAACAAGAAAATTTAGTTAGAGTGTGGGACCCAAGCCATGATGGTCTTGGGTCGTCCCGATTCGTCAACATAAGAAAACTCTTTGAAATAACCATCATCGCCTCTTTGTCCTCCATTTCCATTTCGGAAATTGTTGGAATGACTCCCCGTAAATCGTGGATTATACGGAGTTGACGATCTGTTGGTATAACTAGAGTTTCCATAATCTCGGCTTCCATAGTTTTGGTATCCGTAATTTTGATTCCTGTGTGGCTCAAAATTCCTACCAAATCTAGGAACATCATCGTGTCTTGAGAATGATCGTAGATGATTATCCGAATGCTGTCTTTGATTTGGAAATCGGGGGGGTGACGCATTTCGGTCATTCACGAATCTGTTCTGTGCATGAGGTCTAACATTGTTGTTGCTCGAACCTCCAGAACGTTGGTCATTCTCATGTGTTTGGAAAGTAACATGATTTTGTCGTCTGTGAGGGGTTTTCTCACGAGTATCATGTTTTTGAGATGAACTTTCCGGTCCTTTACCACGATTTATAACAACTGGTTTCTCCCCATGATCCTGATTTTGTTGTGATTTAACATTTGTTTTGACAACTGGTTTTACTTCTTGTTTAATCACTTTGTTTTTCTCAACCTTCTGATTTTTACCGTTTTTCTTTTCAACATTAACTGTTTCATTTTGTGGTTTTTCAACAAAAGGTTTCTTCTGATCAGGATCAACAAGTGATTTACCCTTGTCATCTGGACAATCTGCTGCTAAGTGTCCTTTCCCACGACACTTATAACATTTGCGAACTTTAGCAGCATTCTTTGGACGTTCCTCATGACAGGTCGAAGATGATGAGGTGTTAGTGGGATTTTTCAAAATTTGGTTGACAAACTGAGAGTTTGAACCTGTTTCGATTTTCTCTTCTTCTTTGATAAAATCTTCCCCTTTAACAAACTCAGTTTTAGGGATATTTTTCAAATTCTTTTTGGGTTTCCCACGTGGCTTTGGTTTTGACTTCGCATTTTGAACTTGATTAAAAATTTCCAAAATTTTATTGCTTATCAAATTCTCAATGTTATCAAAAGTTAGCTCATTTTTCTTAGTAACTTCACTCACCTTCGACTGTTCTGAGTCAGAAGCCTCATCTGGCTCAGATTCTGACTCACTTTGCGGTTCAACCGTCAGAGGGGTCTTTGGCACAAAATTTGCCAATTCAGGATCAATGCTTGGCATCGATGTATAATTATGGTTCACAGGTGGAGGTACTTTCATATAACCGATGCCGAACATTTCTTCCTCAGATTCTTTGAGACGTTGGCTGTTAATACAGAAATTCATCACTTTAGATGAATCCCCGAACTTCTCAATTTTTCGTTGCAAGTCTAAAATCAGATTATCTTTTTCCAAAATGATTTTGTTCTTTTCCAAAACACAATTTTGATTCATTTCAAGTTCAGATTTTAATTCCTGATTTTTAATAGTTCCCTGAGCCACAAGTCTCTCAAATTCAGAGATATCATTTTTCAGCGCTTTTATCTTAATTCGGTGTTCTTTATACGAATTAGACAAAACAGCAATGAGTTCTCTGGATTTTTCTAAATCTGCAATTAAGTTTGTGTTATGAAGTGCATATCTATCAATCTTGGTGACAAACTCAACACATCTAGCACATCGCTTATCTACAGAAGATGATTTTACCTCAATGCCAGCCATGAATGCACACGCTTCACTTTCTCCGGATTTTTCTTCCAACATTTTAGCTTCTGCATCCGCAAATTGCTGCATTTCAGCTGTGGAGATGTTGAACTCAAAGCATTCTCCTTTTTCATCATCTTCTGTTTTGTTAGCCTTTTCAACAGACTCTTCATTCAAGTTATCTTCATTCTCAACAACATTTCCCGAATCCAACTCTTCCCCAAGAACCTCAGCTACAACTGCAAGTTCCTCAATGCTAGTCTCTTCGACAATCTCTTCACACACTTCTTCGTTGACAATTTCAGCTATAAAGGCTTGTGACACAATAGCTCCTGAAATGTCTTCCAATGCACAACCCCAGTCGTAAGGCTCAGTCACTTTTTGTAACGATTGAGCCACCATAGCATTGTTTGTTGAAGGTGTAAGATTTTCAGAACCACTTGGACGAGCACTTGAGTTTGAAGTAGTTGCTGAATTGTTGTGAGGTCTTGAGTTGTTTCCTTGAGAGTAGTTTTCTTTGTTCGATCTTTCCATCTTCGGCTTCCGACAATCACGTGCGAAATGCCCGTAGATGCCGCAGTTGTGACATTTCACCTTTGACATGTCGACTCCCATTCGAGTCTTTGTCTGACCTCCTATGAACTTCCTACCCGTTCTCAACAGAAATTTCTTCGCTCTACGTACTAAGAGTGCCATATTGAGTTGTAGATCAAGTTCTTCCATTTCGTCTTGGTCTATCTGGTCAAAGTCCTCATCGAGACTTGACGGTTCAACGAGCTTTCCAAGACAGAAGTTCTCGTAGGCAGTCATGAAGGACGCCAACAGACTCATATTTTCTTCAATCAACTTCAAACCGCTTGCATCTATCTTAGGAATGTTCAAACTTGTGCCTTGAGATTTCTGAGCTCTACTAGAAGAGTACATCTTTTGATTGGAATTGGTTGTTCCACTTGGACTAACATTGTTGCTTATAAAGGCGTGTTCACTTGCAGAACCTTCATTCTCCGAATACAAAGCAACACCGACTCCACTGTTACTGCCCTTCTCCATTGGTTTCGAAGCCTTATATAACTGAGGATCTTGGAGGTTCTCGAAATCAGATGCTTGATCTTCCATATTCCAGGCATAACCCTTCAGCTTTTGAACAGCTTCTTCCAATGAGAGCTCCTCATAGAGAACACCCTCTCTAATCAATGCGGTGTACATATTCCATTCTCTGGGAAGACAATTCAGAAACTTCTCAACCTTCTCAAATTCAGTGTAGATACCTTCTTGACTTCTATCAAGTTCACTCAACAGATGATAAAATCGGTTCACTGTGTCATCAAATGATTCATTCTTTAATGCTTTAAACACAACGAATTGAGTCTTCAACCGTTCGAGTCGTCGTTTCTTGTAAATTGCATTTCCTTCATATCGCTCGATCATGCTATCCCACAACTCCTTCGAGCTATTTCTCTTACGGAACGTATGAAGTATAGATTGTGTCATTGCCATCGTTATCATTGACATAGCTTTCTCTTCACAGTCAAAAAATCTCTTCTGGTCGTCAGTGAGTGCCAAATACGTATCAATCGTCAACGTGCGTACTGGAGTAGCTCCACATCCTTTAACAATACACAACCAGATTTTGATGTCTTTCGCTCGTACATACCGTTCGAAACACTCCTTCCACTCAGGGAAATCAAGCTCTTTTATCAACAAAGGAGGTTTGTCATTACTCCCTACCTCAGCATTGTGCTTGAGGTTTTGCACCATTGCAGTCAGATTGTTGTTTGCCATTTCAGAAAAAACAACAGTAGGTTACCAAGCAAGAACTGTGTCACTGAAAGATTTTCTAAGTCCAAACTCGGAGAGAAAACACAGAGTGAAGTGTCTGAGCTTTAATCAGAGTGTGAAACCCGGATCACAAAAACCTGAAATAAAACACAAACAGAAAAACTCGGACACTACACTGTTAGGAATTTAAAACTCAGACCACCTAATAAAAGAAGAAAAATTCGGACTCCCTAACAAAACACAAAGTTCGGACTCAAATAAGGAAATAAAGTTCGGACTCTACTAACAATTTAAAAGTCGGACTCTCTAAGTATATTATAAACTCAGACTGATGTTCAAACTCAGACACAAGGTAAAATACTATAAGATCCAAAAGGACAAAATTCGGACTCTTATATTAATAAATAAAAAAATAAAGCTCGGACCTATAAAACTCAGACTCTAATAATAATAACTATAAAATTCGGACTCTAATAAAACTCAGACCAAAGAAACTCAAATAAAATTCGGACTCTAATAAAACTGGGACTCTAATAATAATAACTATAAAACTCGGACCTATAAAACTCAGACTCTAATAAAACTCAGACCAAAGAAACTCGGACTCTAGTAATAATAACTAAAGTTAAACTTCGGACTCTAATAAAGGTTATAAAATTCGGACTCTCTACACTATAAAATTCGGACTCAAAAGAGATCTAAAGACTCGGACCTAAATAAAAAGGAAACAAAACTCGGACCTGAGAAAAACTAAGGTAAAATACGGACTACTAACCTAGGGCATAAAAATCGGACAAATAAGCAGGTTAAAAATCGGACAAGAGTTGGAGATTTGAAACTCAGAACAGGTAAGAGTTTCTCAAAACTCAGATCCAGAAACCAATCTCCGGACTATCTCCCCAATGTGACTTCACACTGGTTCAACAATACCCCGGAGACACAAACACAGAATTTAAACCACGGACAAGGCTTCCAAAGATCAAACTCATAATCTTTTTCAACCTTCAAACTCTGTATGAACAAGAACCAAAACCCCTGTAAAACCCAGATGAAGAAAAACACTAAAAATCACCAAACTACTCAAAATTCATCATCAAATCACTAGATATGAATGAAAAATCATGAATAAAACACAAAAACTCACTAAACTCTCACTAAACCCTATCAAAGATTGAACTTTTCTCACAAAACCTTCAAACTAAGAAACACCTACAGTAGTATGAGCACACTGCTCTGATACCACTTGTAAGGCATCCTAATCCAAGATCTCACTCAGCTAAAGCCACCAACAGGTGTGTGGAATCCACCTGATGATTAACCACTACAGATGAAACACTCGTATGCAAAGATTTGTGAGAGGAATCAAGTATACACAGAGTATTCTTGATGAAGAAGATGAATGACGTCACACACACAGTAGCCGCCAGACAAACACACACACAATGATTAGGGTTAGGTGCACAGAATTTCACACAGAATCGCCGCCTTGTCTATTCCACATAAAGGTATATATACAAGGCAAAACCCGGACTTTCAAGACAAACTAGAAAGCCCAGACAAACAAACTACACAAGCAAAACTCTGACTTTTGTCCTAAACAAAACTCAGACACTTTTGTCCTAGACAAAACTCAGACAAAAGATCATCCTAAAACATGTTTTTATCAGGTGAACGACAACAACCCTTGAGTGCTTGGTGCACCTCTCACAAGATCACTAACACATAGTCTCCCTCTCTCTCTAGAATACACACAATGATGGAGAATGGATGGGATCTTGTGAGAGGTGCACCAAGCACTCAAGGGTTGTTGTCGTTCACCTGCTGGCCCTAATCCTATACAACACATATATATAGACTAGGGACAAAACTCAGACAAAAACCAAACCCCTGACCAAAGTTCTAGACCAAAACTTGGACAAATTGTCCAAGGATAAACCTTGGACCAAGTTTCAAGACTTGTACAATAAAGACCCTAACAATTGGAAAGCATGCACTTATCACCCAAAGTGCACTAACAAACTCCCCCTTGATCAGTGCATGGTCTTTGTGTGGTCTTGAATTCTTCATTATGTTGACTTTAACTTGGACTTCTGCTTTGGTTGACCAGAACCGATAAGCGACAGTTACCCGGCAGGAACTGCACTTACAGTCTCCCCCTTAACTGTTGCATCAGTTCTGTGTGGCATCGATAATCTTCAGTCACCGGATACTGCACTTACAGACTCCCCCTTGACTGATGATATCATGGCTGCTATGAACTTTGGCTGAGACTTGATCTTTCCGGTAGAGCACAGCGATCTTCAACCCTTCTAATAAAAGACTTGCTGGCGATCACTTAATGCCGCTTTAAGAAACATGAAGAATCCAACATAAAACACTGTTGATCCTCCCCCTCAAACTACTCCCGAATCAAGTTAACGCGAACCAACCTACAACCACATGTAAGAATATCGCTCGATACATTAATCTTCAAACCTAACCGGTAGCAGAAAGAAACATTGGATTTCCAATGCCCAACCTTGAACACTTCAAACTTCACAAAGACATGAAACTCAGTTCGATAAGTTAATAACAAACTGAACTTTGTAAAAGTACATCCACCATCTTGATCAGAGTCTTCAACCGAGTGTCTGAAATCATTTCATCTCGAATCTTCAAGATCCAATCTCGTATCTTCATAAATTCCACCAATTACCCGTTGACTTTCGTCTCTGATCTCCCCCTCAATGTAAGAACCCCTATTTCGAGAATCCGATCAGTCACCAACTTGGAAGAGAGATCAAGAAGACTAATCATCTCTACTCTAACCGGCATACGATAAAGGCTTGACCTTCAACTAGTTGGCAAAAGAACAATTTGCTTCATCACGTCAACACTTGATTAAACCTCGAACAAACTTGACAAAACTCAATCATACACTCGCTCTAACTTGCTTCATGTTATAAACACTTCGCCACCGGTAAGATTAACACTAAGTTAATCTCAAAGATAGTAAACATGAACTTGTTTCGATGTAGCACCACGAGCTTTTGGTTTACAAAGAAAACAAGAATTTCAAAATTTTTACTCCCCCTTTTTCTTTGTAAACTATACAAAAATCCAAGCAAGTCTTATTCTCTTCATCATTGCTTAATCACTGTAATCCATAATAATCATGCGGCCCAATCATTAATAATCCCATGCACTCATTTCCTTTGACAAACCCTATCCGCAATTGATTATCCCAGCCAACACGTATCACCGGAGATACATCGGAACAAATCCGGCCATCTACCGACCGACACGAACACCATAAAAATCGATGGGATAGAATAATCATCATGCAATCATTGGGCTCAACACACAACCAAAGGCTCATGCAAGACAAGCAAACCCTAGCTGACAAAACATCCAAAGTCAGCCGCCACCATCTTCTGCCATCCCACCTTGCGTCACCTTCCATGGCAACCGGTGACCTCCCTGTCCGGAAACCGTATTCCAGCAACAATGTAATAAGATGGGGGCTTTCCGCTGATATGTGCGGGTATTAATCGCTTGTGGGTCGCAAGTTTTATGTTGAATTAATGAGTCTTGGAATTTCTGAGTATTTTAACTAGAGCCTTGTCACCAGTATACTTTTGGGAAACAAGGTAAATGAAACCTATACGCTCTTCGTGCCTGAACGGAACTGATCCATCATTAGCAACATTAACCCCATCAAAGCTAAGGATTATATCAGAAGGACTCAGGACGTTAGATTCTTGAGCAGTAGGTTCAATTCTTTTGATACGTACACCTTTATGCTCATTAAAACTCGGAAGATTAAACCTCGGAATCACACACTGGTAAACATCGGAACAGAACTTCGAAGCAAAAAACTGTTAAACATCGGAACAGAAGAACAGGAAACCTTGGAGACCACATAAGAACAGAGAGACATATTGACTGTCAAATACTCGGAACTATCTGGAGTTGAACTTCAGAACATCACTGTAAGTCTGCAAAAGTCGGAATACCAAAAACTCGGAACCTCTATCTTGTTTAAAACTCGGAAGATTAAAAACAGAACATATTGACTTTCAAATTTCATAAAATGAAATTCGGACACAATTAATCGCTGAGGACTTAAACTCAGCGACACTAGTGAAGATTAAAAGTCGGACAAAGCCTTGTGAAGATTAAAAGTCGGACTGATAAAAGCCGGACAATAGTGAAGTATCTACACTGAGTTTAAAAGTCGGACTGTAAAAGCATTTCAAAACTCAGACAGAAAATGCAGAAAACTCAGAAACTTTTCTAAGTGCAAAACTCGGAATAACAGAAGATTGACAATACAAAACTCGGACATCTATTCAAAACTCAGAACAATATTCAAGTTTTTAAAACTCGGAACAATTTTTTTTTACTCTGAACCTGCCCAAACAATAACTCAAAAACTCTGACTAGAACAGTAACTCGAAAACTCTGACCAACACACGGATACAGTTAAATGAAAACTCGGAACTGTTTGACCAATTTAAAACTCGGACCAGGACCAAGCAATAACCCGGAACACAAGCAATACCCTGAACTATTGACATCTAACCAAAGGTCGGACAGAAACAGTTTATTGTTTATCAAAAAGTCGGATCTATTTCCAAACTCTAAAAGAAAGAACTCGGACTTCTTATACTCGGACCAAGAAAGAGTTTTAAAGCTCGGACAAGGCTCAGAAACAAGTCTTCGGACTATCTCCCTAGTGTGACTTCACACTAGTTCACCAATACCCCGGAAACACAGACACAGAATGGAAACTCGGACTAGTAAAACACTTACAAAAATCCGGACAGAGCCTTTTTCAGATCAAAACCCTAGATCTCCAACATGAAAAACCATCACAGCCGACGAACAGCTTCATTTTCTTCAAGTTTTATGCAGAATCTTCACGTCTTCAAGATGTTTGGCGGAAACAAACATCAAATCAAGAGCAATGGTGATTCAGAAGGCGGTTAGACCATTCTGAATCGGTAACCATGCTCTGATACCACTGTTAAAGCACCGGATCGATGACAAACATCAAACATTGCACTTGATTTCAAGACATGAAGAACAAAATATGAACAAGATAGAAATATGTAGAAGATGAATCCTTTATTGATAAATCAGTCATCACAGATTACACAAACCAAAGGAGTATACATCATCTACAAGCTGGTTTAGATCACAAAGATCTAAACCTAGCTTTCTCTCACTAACACATAGTCTCCCTCTCTCTCTAGAATACACACAGTGATGGAGAATGGATGGGATCTTGTGAGAGGTGCACCAAGCACTCAAGGGTTGTTGTCGTTCACCTGCTGGCCCTAATCCTATACAACACATATATATAGACTAGGGACAAAACTCAGACAAAAACCAAACCCCTGACCAAAGTTCTAGACCAAAACTTGGACAAATTGTCCAAGGATAAACCTTGGACCAAGTTTCAAGACTTGTACAATAAAGACCCTAACAATTGGAAAGCATGCACTTATCACCCAAAGTGCACTAACAAACTCCCCCTTGATCAGTGCATGGCCTTCGTGTGGTCTTGATTTCTTCATTATGTTGACTTTAACTTGGACTTCTGCTTTGGTTGACCAGAACCGATAAGCGACAGTTACCCGGCAGGAACTGCACTTACAGTCTCCCCCTTAACTGTTGCATCAGTTCTGTGTGGCATCGATAATCTTCAGTCACCGGATACTGCACTTACATAAAATCCTTACATTGATATTTACCCTTACTTCAGATATATATCTTTAATTTGACGAGTATTTCATGTTAGATTGTATCTGCTTAAATTTCCCACGAAATTTGCCCCTACTTCAAATATATATCTAATTTGCAATTTATAATGACAATGATACTTTATAAATTAACCCTTACAAAAAAAACATATACTTATGATTTTTTTATACTATATTTATAATGAAATGAATTTAAAATATTATGATAGAGAACATGATATGTTTAAAACAAACTTTGAGTTACTATTGAGAATAATCAAATGTAGACTTAAGTATGGATTTCAATATATTTTATTTGTAAACTTATACGTTTATCGATATAGCCCAACAATTTATTAATATAGCCCAAAAGTTTATGAAATTATATGTGAGGCAAAAAAGTTAATTGTATAACAAAATAACGGCGAATAAAATTATGGGTTAAGTAAATATTATTCATTGTTTAATTTTACAATGTAAAAATAATTAAGTAGCATCCTGATGAATTAATGATTAAGCATTTTAGAAGTGTCATCTTGTACCACCGTTTGACCTAAGGATTCATAGGTTGAAACGGTTTAAATCAACAACAATTAGCGAACCATCCGAGTTCGATACTCATACTACTATTAACTTAAACGACGAATTGGATGAATTGAATTTTAAGGAACCGCAAGAGCTGCCACGACCAAAGTGTAGGGATAGGAGCAAGGCAACAGCACGAGCATGAGACACCTCTTCTTCAACGTCATCGGATGGCCCATTAAGGTTGGACGAGTTCGACGATAAACTCAACTGGCTTCTCGCGGTCACGGAAAAGAAGCATGAACTTAAAATGGAGAAATAAATCGAGAAAGATATGAAGTTTCTCGAGAAATACTTTTCCAACCTAACAGAGGCGGACCGAGTAACTTTAGAGGCTCTTAAGGTAAAAATCCAAGCAAAATATACGTAGTTTTTTAGTAGGTTTTTATTTTTATTTTTAAGTTGGTCGTTTTTTTAAGTAAATTTGTAGTTTTTTTTATTTTTAAGTAGTTTGTAATCTTTTAATTATTTTATTGAAATTTTGTTTTTTTATTTTGTTTTAAATAAAAATGGTATATAAATTAAAAAAAAAACTAGTAATTAGGTAATCATGATAGGGACTTTAAACCATTGCATGCAGTTAAATGGAAAAGCTTTAAAGCCCCCTATATTACATGGAGCCTACGTGGCGCTGATATGACATGATAAAGACCCTTATGTTTTTGGCCGTGGGGTATGGTGGGGCTTGGGTTGGAGCTTGGGTTGGGGCATCGGTTGACACGTGTAATTTCAAAACTCAAGTCTCAAACCCACTTTGAAGGGGGTATGGTGGGGCTTGGGTTGGGACATCAGCTTTTTTTTTAATATATATATATATATATATATATATATTTATAACCATTCACAGCCCGCCATGTCAGCTTGCTCCCCCGCCCCACGCCCGGCTTGAAACCCAAGCCCCAAGGGTCACGCCCCAACCCAAGCCCCAAGGGCCACGCCCCAACTCAAGCCCACCCTGGGTGGTGGCTTGGGCGTTTTCCCCCAACCCACGCCCCAACCCAAGCCCCATACCCCATAGCCTTAAAGGCTTTGCCTTTACCAATTGGCCGTTACCCTATTAGTATAGACAACTCTATTAAATTATACTATGTAAAGTGTTAATAAAATATTTAATTGATTTACTCTTTTTTTAGTTAATAAAGCATTTTTATTTCATTCCAATCATCAGGGCAAATTACATAAGGATAGCAGGTAGACGAGCAACAAACTGCGCCGCCATCCCTTTCTGAATAGAAAACCCTAATCTACTAAAAACAAAGCTTCGCCCCTGTGGGGTCGAAAAGTTGCTATGGACCACACGCTGAACTCTAGACAAGAACCGAACTGCCTCTGGCGCCAAGGAGCCAAACGTGTCAAACGCCAGGGGGACAAAGGCATGTTGATTATCCTCACAAGCTTCCGCGTGCTTTTCCACCTTCTTTGACTCTGCTTTCAGTACCGCTTGCCCCGCCACAAACCCATTTTCCCGGAACCCAGCTAGTGGGGATACACCTGTGAGATCGACACAAGCATGTTTCCCGCCCTCCCAACCAAAAACTAGCACGTCAGCTTGGCGTAGGGTGGATCTCCCCTCCGACGGGTCTGTAAGAAAATTAACCGGTGCCTCTTTCTTCGCCGAGATCCCTGCTCGTCTGAGAATATCCATTAACGTGTCTCGCACAAACCCATTTACTCTTGATTTAATATAAAAAGATTCTACCTTCCATAGATAAGGGAGTAAGTTATGCATATGTGATTGTAGAAAAAGTAATAGTGATATAGAGACACGTTCATACTTTGCTAAGTAAGTTATGCCAATACATCATAGAAGTGATATCCGTGAATCAAGTAGGTCTACGTACCCCTTGGCGCTCTGGCAATAGTATAAATTTTGGAAAAAAATTGATGTTTTTTCGAATTCTTTACCCCTTTTCTTTTAAAACGTTACCCCTATGAAGGTTTTCTAGATCCGCCACTGCTACTAATCATAATAACCGTGAGGTGCGAGATTGTCGGTATATCTAGGTTGGTAAATTGCTAGGTTTAGGTGCTTTGTGAGAAATCCAACTTAGTTGTCTTTCCAATTTTTGCTTATCGGGTTGAATCATATTTCCAAATTACCCTTGATTTTCACACCGAGAGGTAGATTGTCGGATAATGGTACTTTATAAGAACAGTCAGATAACTGTGAGGGAGTCTAAACAAAATGGTAATTTAACAGTCTAACTGACAACACATGGGATTCCAACCTAGGTTGTCCTTTTATCATCATCTGAGTTAAATCCAAGTTCCGGGTTACGTCTTAGTTCAATTAAATTAGTTAGTCTTTAATTAATTGCAATTTTAGGATATTAGAAAACCCCCTAATTAACAAAACAAATAAGTCGAGTCAGTCTTAGATAAGTTAATCGAGTCTAGTAAACGTAATTAAAGAGTCTCGTGGGTTCGATACTCTAACTTACTGTAGTTATACTGCATGGACCGGTACACTTGCCGGTTGTGTGGTCTAGGTTTTAGAGAGTTTGTTTTTATAAATTTAAAACTTAGCGTGTCTAGTTTAGGTTAATATTAGTTAGTTTTTAATTGACCACTTCGAGTACATCACTTGTCTCTATGTGACAGTATATAGTTCGTTGAATACTTGTATTCGTAATAGAATACTTTTTGGTATTATAATTGTTATCTAGTGTCGGTATTGTACCAATATCGTGGCAAACCGAATTGAACCAATACCGACCAAACATCGGAACTGATATTACTATTTGTTTTATGGTTTTTAATCGATGTAAAGCACGTGTTGTTTGATATATCGGGTGTGAGTATCGTAGTTGTAGTATAGTGTATCGTAGTTATACTATAATGAAACAAATTAATACCGACCAAAAGCGAAGCATGGGATAATACCACAGGTTATATATATATATATTAATTCTGAACCTATATCTTTGTTTTTTTTCGATGCTTAATTTGGTCATACCCTCTTGACCGGTCATGTTTCTTATTCAAAGCGATGGCTATGGTGTATATTTTAAAGAAAAAGGTCATTATGGGGATTGGTAGTGGGTGGATAACGACGACATGGAGATTTGATTTGCTCCCATACATGTATGTGGACCTGTTGCTAGTAATAGAAAGAACCAGCGTTAGTCAACTGCGGACATTATCCATGCATGTTGGCAACTTGGGGTAATAATGATATTGTGATTTTGATCTTTTAATTTGGATATATATAAAGATAACAGAAACCTATTAGATATTATCGATAAATTGAAAATATATCGTCACATGACAGTTATAAAAATCATCTATCTATATATCCTGAAGGGAAAGTTAGAATAAAAAGGGCCAAAATCCTGTGAATGGTAGAAATCAATCAACGTCATAAATATACCAAAAGTATTATAGAACCAAAAACACAATCACAATATATATATACCCCATGCAAGTTGCCAACGTTCCAATAAAAGTTACTATTCGAAAAAAAAAGTCGCCAACATCATAATGCACACAATTATTAGCCTCATTAATTGTTCTCAACTAATAGTTTTGAGTTCTATTATGGATCCATCGAGATCCATTATATGAATCAAGACTAGTGATCTCCATGATGAAAAGGAAAGTACATAGCCACCGGTTTGAATATGAATCAGGACTAGTGATGATAGACAGACCTGGCAAACGGGTCGGGTCGGGTTGGGTCATGGGTCAAAACGGGTTCGGGTCAAAACGGGTCAATTAAAAAAGGGTTGTTTTGGTTCGGGTTGGAACGGGTTCGGGTCGGAACGGGTTCGAGTCGGAACGGGTTCGGGTAAGAACGGGTTTCGGGTCGAGTCGGGTCGGGTTGGTTAAAAAATGTTTTTTTTTTAAAGTGACTGTCCATGTTGAACGCCATGCTTGTTCCCAAGGGTTCGTCAATGATTACTATTAATATGCAGTTATTACTAGCAATTAATTGCTAACAACGGTCGAAAAATACTTGCAGAAGTAAAATTGAGAAAACAACCGTCTATAGAAATGCAACAATTAACTCGTCCTGTTGATTTGCGTCATCAACTAACTGTTTAACAGAAATCATGATTACAACTGATTTACAGTTATTACATGCTATCAATTGCAAATTACAATAAAAAATTGAGTAGAATTGAGAAACAAACGTCTATTGAAATGCAACAATTACTTAATCGGTTGATTTGCATCATACAAATGGAACCGATTAATAGAGAATATGATTACTGTTGGGGAAATTCGAAAATTGCTTGGATAAATCTGAAGTCGTGTAATCACTTTCAGATCAAACAATTGGAGTGGCTATCAATCTTTGATCGGATAAAATCAGATTGATTCTAGATTTCTGTATGAATTTGGTTGAGAGAATTTTGAGGGATTTTTGACGAACTGTAGATTCGTCTAGGGTTTTGAAAAACGGTTTGAGAGAGCGTATTTGCAGTTTTCCATAACTGCCTGCAGTTTTTGTTTTGAACAAAACACCTTTAGTCCCTCATGTTTCAAAAGTGCATATTTTGTCCGAAGTTTTTGTTTCGACCCCAGCCAGGGGCTCTGCCCCTTGGACCCCGCCAGGGGCTGCCGCCCCTTGGACCCCGCTTCTCTCGGGGGCGCTGCCCCCGAACCCCCGCCAAGGGGGCGCTGCCCCCTTGGATCCCCCGTTAGTCCCGATGACATTCAAATAAGCGTGCACTCTTATTTGTATGTCACGCGCAATCTCAAATTACACTAAAATATCCAACATACCTCCCCCATTTTAGTGTAAATCATAGATTAACTAACTTGTTCACAGCAACCGAAACAAACT
This sequence comes from Helianthus tuberosus, assembly GCA_030545235.1. Classification (NCBI taxonomy): domain Eukaryota; kingdom Viridiplantae; phylum Streptophyta; class Magnoliopsida; order Asterales; family Asteraceae; genus Helianthus; species Helianthus tuberosus. The sequence continues at coordinate 5,476,343 of CM060381.1, read as the reverse complement.
AATGCATAAATGAAATGTCGTGACGATTGAATTTCATATTAGTATATTACGCATTCCAAATATTCGAATTTAAGGGTGTCACTAAGGATTGAACCCTTAATATCCATAATGAATACATGAAGATAATATACACATTAGTTTACATACATAGATCTAACTTGACACTATATTTTACTAGCCTATGTCCCTATCCTTCATAAGCATATCAAAGCCAAGTCCAAGCTTCTTGAAGCAGCTAAACTTCATTCTCATATAGGTAGCTCTTTTACTCTTGCACCTGCAAATGCAATTTTTCAAAAGAGCTATTAAGAAGATATACCTCAACCTTCCTTAACTTGCAGATCTAAACACATACCTTTGGGACAATTTAATGTTGTGTTCCAAACTCTAGATGTTAAGCTTTCCACATTGAATTATGCACCTAACGTCATATTAGGTGGGAATTGGGTATCTTAACATGAGAGTTTTCAGATGGACTTTAACTCTGATCCCACAGCTCGACCCCAGCCAGGGGCTCTGCCCCTTGGACCCCGCCAGGGGCTGCCGCCCCTTGGACCCCGCTTCTCTCGGGGGCGCTGCCCCCGAACCCCCGCCAAGGGGGCGTTGCCCCCTTGGATCCCCCGTTAGTCCCGATGACATTCAAATAAGCGTGCACTCTTATTTGTATGTCACGCGCAATCTCAAATTACACTAAAATATCCAACAATTACGATTTATATGAAATTATTACTAGAGATCAATTGCTAGTTACAGTTGAAAATTAAATAACATTGAGAAAACAAACGTGGATTGAAACGGTACGCGTCGAAACGGTTCGCGTCGAAACGGTTCGGTTCGAAACGGTACGCGTCGAAACGGTTCGGTTCAAAACGGTACGCGTCGAAACGGTTCGGTTCAAAACGGTACGTGTTGAAATGGTTCGATTCGAAACGGTACGGGTCGAAACGGTTCGCGTCGAAACGGTACGGGTTGAAACGGTACAGGTCGAAACGGTTCGATTTGAAACGGAACTGGTCGAAACGGTACGAGTCGAAACGGTTCGCGTCGAAACGGTACGGGTCGAAATGGTACGAAACTCGCCACGACCTGAAACCGTTCCGATCCAAAACCTATTTCGTGCCTTCATCCGTCTTGTGCGGATACTTGTGCCAGCCGAAACCATTTTGATCCGAAATCTGACCCGTTTCTTTAAGGTGTTAACCCACATCGACCAATTTCTTTAAAGTTGTCGACCCGTTTTGACCCGAAAATAACAAGATGGAATTTCTATTGACCCGTTTAGTTAAAATATCTTACCCAAACTAACCCATATAATTTTAAAAGCAACCCAAAGTAATCCACTTGAAAGCCTTTGGGTCAAGATTGCCACCTCTAATGATAGTACAACAAAAGAGTTTTTAACATACTATTAAAGTGAGACAAATTTCATACCTTACAATAATTTAATCCGCAACACTTTATTTTCGAGTAAATCAAAACTTTACTTTTGGCTGCTACCTTTTTTCTCCCTTTCTAATAATCATTTAAAGTGGTCGCTATCATAACTTTTCATTTACGTGTAAATATAAACATAAATTATATTAGTTCTCTGATCGTCTGAAGTTTTCATCACCATCACCATCTACTTGCTTAATGACCAATAGTGTTGGTGACCCGTTGGTAAATACAAAGCCTTTAGAAAAACCTGAATTTGTAAGTCTTTGTTTCAAGTCTTATAGACGACATGATTAAAGAAATTTGTCTCTCTAAAAATTAAAATCTACATGCTTTAATGCTATTTTCTTTTACGAATTTCAGATTATATTTATGCTAATTTTATATGTCACAAATATTTTCTAGCAAACGAACAATAAAATTCTAAGTTTTTTTTCTATTTTTTTGTAAGATTTTATATGCTTCGCTTAGAGACATAGAGTATGCAAATTAACGAGACCTTTATTATATCTCATCAACAAACTATCGGGAACAGAAACACGTTCGAACACAATCTATACTATCTATAATAAGAGATTATTGGCTGATGTAAATATGTCTATGTGTCAACTTCTAAGGTATGCCACATGTCATTGATGATGTCATAATTCCGGTTTACAATTTACAATCTACAAATAATCTATAAATCTGATTTTTATTTTTATTAGAATTAATTAGTGGTTTTTTTAGGCGGGACAATTTAAAATTCAAAATTTAAACAACTGACCCATAAAAACCTCTCTCTAAAATTCAAAATTTCACTTTAAGAAATCAATCGATTTCTCTCTGATGGAGTTGGTTCTCCTGTTTACTCCACACTCTCTGCTTCTCTACCGCAACCCCTCAACGCCGCCGTGCTCCGCCGCTGCCGGCATCGGATTGCCGTGTCTATAGGGTTTTCATTCTTCAATCGCCGATTATTCCAACCATTAATTCATTCGGTACTCTCTCCACTTATGTTTTCATTGTTCTCTCAAGTTTGGGTTTTTTGTTGTGCAAATTCGGTATGAATTTTGGTTGTTATGTGTGCTTCATTTGTTGTATAAGGTGTGCTAGATCTGATAGTTGCTGAAACGGTGCCGTTTTGTAGGTATGAGATCAAAATGAAGAATAACGCACCAATCTTCTCATTCTTGGTTTTGAGTTTGACGCTGCAATTTCAGATTAAAGGACCTGCTTGGAGTTGCTTATGTAGGTCCAATACCTCTTCTAATTGTTGATGGAACCAGTTGTAGTTATATGAAGTTTTTCTAATACATTTTGAGTTTTTTTTTGCTTATCTTACCAGATGAGAAGTATTACAAGGGATTATGGTCTTCAGGAATGATTTTATGCAAAGATGGATCTAGAACATTCACCAAGTCACAGCTTAATGTGATGGCACCGGTGAACCAGTTTTTCTAATACATTTTGAGTTTTTATGACTTATTGTTCAATTAGGTTTGAATTCAACTTGACAAAGTTCAAAGTAGGTTTGAATTCAACTTCATAGATATAAACTTTAATAAGAGTGATTTTTTGTTGTATCGATGAGCAAGTTAGGTTTGAATTCAACTTGACAAAGTTCAAAGTAGTGCACTTATCTTAACATAACGGTATATGTGGCTTTGCAGGAACATCAGCATGCCCCACTGGGAAATTCTATTGCAGAAACGTTGGACATAGTGCCCTGACTATAGTTTTTTGTAGGATAAATGATGGTGGTATCTGTGATAAGTTATGTTTTTACTCACAAATCTTCACCATATCACATGTAAGAAACTACAATCCTTATTTTCTGAGTTTAAGCTCTCAGTGATTAGCTACTTTGTCTTTTTATTCAAAAAGAGGCTTTATCTACCTAACATGGCAAGGGTTATCTGAATAATGTTTTATTGAGTCCTTTTTCGCATTAAAATAATGTTTTAGTAACATTTTGTTTAAATATTAATTATTTATTGATTATTGATTTATAATTTTAATTAACCAGGTGGATACGATAAGGAAGACAAAGCAGCTAGAGCTTATGAATTAGCAACCCTCAAGTATTGGGGTCCCACCACCACCACAAACTTTCCGGTAGTAATATTTATCTTTATGCCCTGAATTAATTGAAAGTAAGGATCGGCTTGCTAAAAGCTTATACACCGAGTCTGGTCATATTTTATATACATTTGGATGATTTAGATTTGCAAGTATGAGAAAGAGCTTGAAGAAATGAACAACATGACTAGGCAAGAATTTGTTGCTTCACTTAGAAAGTATATATAAGTTGTGTCGGTTTCACTTTGTGAATTAAGTGCAATCGTGAGTGCATTAGGTTATATATAGATATATAGTGTCTAATTAACCTTTAAATTTTTAGGAAAAGCAGTGGTTTTTCTAGAGGAGCCTCAATTTATAGAGGTGTGACAAGGTAACAAATGTTAATTATCATATAACCGGATGTTCACCGTCCAGTTCGCCAAGTTTTTGTGAAAAATATGGATTAAACTGCTAATAATGGTTTTAGATTAACAAATGTTAGTGATAACAAATGTTAGTTATCACTTATTCTTTTCATTTGTGGATTTCTGCCTTTGACATAGGTACGTAGAACTAATATTCTTGCAATTTGATTATAATATGTTCGATAATTACATAATCTGTTTGTGGTTTCTCTTCATATGTTTGGTTTAGACTTAGTTTTAAGGACGAGCACAAGCTCAAAAACACCTAAATTTATAACTACTAAATTCCATAAACAAGTGTATATTTTCTACTTTATTTATTTTTTCTTTAGCTTCTATTAGTCTTGGTATACCGAATTACATTGTTGGAATTGAACCTTCACAGAGGAACAGTTGATTAAGGCCAAAACCGGTTCAGAGCAGTGGAACCAGAATAAGCAGTTGTTAGGCTTCAGACTTTCCCCTTGACAGTGGTTCAAACAACTGCTGATCTATAATTCTGATTTGTTTTATCCACTTCTTAGCACAACAGCTGATGTGAAGACTAAAAGAATGCCAAAGACTAAGTACTGCTCTTCCAACTGTTGCCTTCAGTTAAGCATTGCTGAGAAGACCAAAGCCCTGCTTGGAATAAATCAGTGGAATGAAGAAACAGTTGTTTACTTTGTCTTATTGTAATAGGATCAGTTGTTAGATAACAATGGATGTATAGATCAGTACTTAGAGTTAGTTAGTTGTTAGTTGTTAGATGTCACTATCATGGTGACGTCAGCCAAGATGCTTCAGTGGTTTGACATGCTCTATAAATGGACCAGTACTCTGTACTGTTTCACTTGATGGACTGACTGTGTTTATCTCCTCTGATCCAATCCTTTCATCTTGTGTGATCGACCAAGTAGCATCAGGCTGAGGGGAAGTTTTAGTTTGTAAGCATGCAATGTAATCTTTTGATTTGATTTGTATTCTTTTGATTAATGAAAAGCATGTGTTTATCAAAACTATTTTCCTCCTTGATTGTGTTTACAAAGTTTGTGTTCATTTCCGCTGCATAAATCATTAAATCATATTCATTCATTGTTCATCTATTACAAAAAACACAATCATGACGACATCTGAGCAGCAGATGTACAAAACAGATGTGTTGGAGTATAGTTGTCAACATTTATACTCATCAAACTTACCAAAGGATGAGAATCTTTTGGGCAAAGGATGAGAATCTTTTGGGCAAAAAGTGGACCCTCAAAAACATTGTATATGTTGGAGTATAGTTGTCAAGATTTATACTCATCAAACTAAGCACAAACAGTAGATGTTTCCACAACCACTGTTTTGAAGAAGACTATGTTGCTGCTGCATATTGAGAAAATAACTGTTTGTTTCCTCAAGCTCGGATATTTGATTTTGATATAATTGCTCAAAAGACTTCTTTTATGCAGGATTGTCAAGCAGCTGAAATATATCATCAAAAATCTTATACCTCATACATCCATCCTCACTTATCATCAGACATCACTTTGTGAGGGATTGCTATAAAAAAGGTTTGATTTGTCTGCAACATGTTCCCACTAAGGATCAGCTTGCAGATGTGCTAACCAAAGGTTTAGACACATCTATCTTTGAAAGCTTGATCTCTATGATTGGCATGCTAAACATAGAATAACAGGCAAAATCCTGTTTTTCTATGAATAAAAGCATTAAAATGTTTTCAGAAAATCAAAGTCTGTCGTAACCACTGATTGGTTCAAACATCTGTTGGTTTGTAGCTATCCACTGTTGAAAGTCAACCTCTGTTCCATCATTTTCATTGTTTTCCACTGTTACCAAACTTCAGTGGTTTAAACCACTGACACAGCTATCCACTGATAGTTAAAGTCACCCACTGTCCTCATTTTCATTTGTAATCCAGTGATATTCATCCATCAGTGGTTTCCTTAACAACTGTCTTCCATTATCCTTCATTTCATCAGAGGTTGGCATATGGTCAGTTCTTATCCGTCAGATCTTTGTAACCGTTGCCACGTCAGCAATCACCTTTTTCCCTATAAAACCCTGATCAAAAACCCCAAACAGGGGTTTTACTGTCGATTCGAATTCACAAAAAAAACTGTTCTCAAATCAGTTTCCATCTTCTTATCTCAAATTCATTCTTCGATTTTCTTTATCAAAATGACGAAATCAAAATCAAAATCAAAATCATCATCATCTTCCAAAGAGGTCGCTCAAACGGCCGCTGAAACCATTGAAATACCATACAAATCCCCTCACAACTACTTGGGTCTACTCACAAAACCCACCAACAATCACAACTTCGATTCAATCATCGACATCATGGCTGCATCAAAGTATAAAACTTTGCTTACAGCAGATGCTCCAATTTACCAACAAACCCAGAGAGAATTTTGGAAAAACGCTACCCTCGAAAAACAAGGCGAGACCGTCATTGCCATTAATTCTTCCATACAGGGTAAAGCGATTCAAATTACTCCACAATCCATCTCCGAAGTCTTTAAACTCGATGATCAGCAAGGTAAAACTTCTTTTCTTAAAAGCGAGTTGAAAACTGATTTTCTGGAAAGGGGGTATGCAGATCAAATAAAAAAAAGATACCTTACAAAAAGGTTTCTTCCCCTCTGCAACTAGGTTTTTATTTCATACTCTTTTGACATGTGTTTCAAATAAAACAACTGCTTTTAACGAAATACCATTAAAGATCCAATGCCTGGGTTATGCCATTCTACATAATGAAAATTATAACTATTCCCAGGAAATCTTTAATAATTTTGGTGAAAAATGTTGATAGCAAAGCATTTCTACTTTTTCCAAGGTTTCTAAGCTACTATTTCAAAGAAAAATTTAGAAAAGAAAATGAAAATTTACTCAAAGAAGGTGCTTATTTTAAAATAAGTGGTTTAACCACTGAAACATTCTCTAGAATGATGGCACCTACAAAAACAAAAGCAGAGGTGCCTGAGCAGAATTTAGCAGAAAACACTGCTCCTCAGGCATCTACTGTTGAGCCCACTGCTCCAGGTGATCATAGTAGCACAACCACTGCTATGAAACCCACACCTGTAATCACCAAAAAGACCAAAAAGAAATCATACAAAAAGCCCACCAAACCCAAAGCAAAGGCAACTCTGGAAGATGAGATCCCAGAGCAATTTCCAGTGACAACACAAATGTCACCAAAAACCACTGCTGCTACTTCCTCACAGCAGATGGTAGAAAGATCTCCACCCTTACCTCAAACTCCTCCTGCATCCTCACAAAAGGATCAGGTTGTAAACACAGGGACTCCACATTTTGAAGCTCTGGATCCACTCGGATCCATCTTCCACAGTCCTGATCCCAAGGACATGTCTCTTTCAACATCCTTATCCTCACCTCTCACATTACCACAATCCATAATACCTTTGTTGCATGCAGTTGATATAGCTCAGACACAAACCAGTTCCTCTCAATCACCTATCACTGAGAGCATACTCCTACAAGTAACTGGGTATGATGATTATACCTCTGTTATCCCAGCAACAACTGAGGAGGTTACACTGCAGGAGTTACAAGTAATTCATGTCAGTAGTTCAAGTGAAGCAGCCACTACAAATATTGAACCCACTAGTTTACATTTGGACAGTGGTTACATCTATAAGACTTCCTTGAAGGCAATTCCTTCTATAGCACCTCTGATAACCACCAATGAGTATGTTAAAACTACTGGCAACATTGAAGGGCTATCAAGTGTTGAAGGAAGAAGACCCCAGAACCAAGAACAAGGGGCATCAATGAATGATTTCTGGGACTCAGTTCCAAAGTCACACATTGATATAACCACTGCTGGTGGGAAATCAGATGATCCCATTAAATTGGATGATGATTTAAAATATCAGGAATTGACGGGCAGAGTTGAAAATCTTGAAACAAGAGTTGCTGAAATAAAGGATATGGTGCAACAGCTGTTAAAAGCTCAAAAAGCACAATCCACTGATGTTCCAGCTCAAGCACCTTCACAACCTGCACCTGCTGCAAATGAGCTATGGAATGTATTCCAACCCCTGCTTGAAAAACAAAAACAAATGGCTGATCAGCAGCATGCAATACATGTACAAATGCTGACAAACATGGTGGAGTCAAGGTTCAAAGATACTCAAGCAGACATCAAGGCTATAAAGGCCAGCATCCAAAACACCACTGGAAAAGCTCCTCCCACTTTACTATTCATTGATAACCCCCTTCCAGATAATGCCAAAAAGGGGGAGAAAATCAAGCAGTGGAGGAAGAAGGGAATAGAAGATGGCCTTTATGTTGAACCAGAAAAAGAAAAGCAGGTTTCAAAAACTGCTAGCCAAACAGCTGCCATCTCTTCAACACACACCACTACAATACACACTACAACCACTGCTCTACCTCCACCTAAAATCACCTCACCACCAAAAGCCTTCACTTCAACTTCAACTACATCACCAGCCACAAATCAACCCCTGCTCAAAAGCAGAAGACATCTACTGACACATCAGTAGTTGTAATGACAACAGAGGTTGAAACACATGTTGTTTCAACAGCTGTTTGCCAGTCATCCACCACTGCTCTCATCAATGTCACATCACCACCATCACCTCCTGTGAAAAAGCAGAAGACATCAGATGTTACAACATCTGTTGTAATGACAACAGTAGTTGAAACACCAGTTGTTTCAACAACTGTCAGTCAGCCACAATCCACCACTGCCCTCACTTCACTTCAAGCCATCTTTACTTCAATTAATAAATCACCCAAAAGCACTCCTTCACTAGAGAAAACTTACACCAGAAAAAGAAAAACAACTCAGGCAACTGATGACAAATATGATCCTAATGCTACAAAATATCCACTGGAACTGGAAGCTATAAAAAATGAGATGAGACAATTCTACACTGTGGATGACCCTTCGAAAAGAAGATTTCCTTCTCTCATAGGCTTCATAGTCCCAGAAAATATGGATGAATATCTCGAGCTCAAAGCAAGGCAGGCTAAGATAAGAGCCAAACTTGAATGCAAAGATCAAGGTGATGAAGCCATTTCTCAAAGAATGGAATTCTTGCTCACCAAAGTCAAACAGATGGAAGACTATGCACGAGATCTGAGCAAAGAAATGTCAAACTTACCACCCGAAGCAGATCTACGAAAAGAAATGAGAAAAGAATATCTTGCATACATAATGAAAGAAAAATTCTATCCAGCTGAAGAAAAATAATTCGAAGAATGGCCAATAGTTGCATTAAAGCATGAGGCAAACAGAATTGAAAGAATTAAAAATGATCCAAGCAAGAAGAGGACAGCTCCAAACTGGAACAAATACAAAAAGCTCATAGATGACCTTACATCTGAGTACAAAAGAAAGAAGCAGGAGCTGGTGGATGCAAAGGTGGATACTGCCAATGCCATAGCAAAATGGACTAAGCAGCAAACAGATGAGGCTTATGAAAGGCTTAAGAAAAGGAGGATGACAGTTTCTGACACTCCAAAGAAGCCTGACTACAAAAAGCCAAAGCAGCAGATCAAAACTTCTGAACCACTGATCACCTCAGCAGATACCTCTGTCACTGTGATTGACCAAGAAAAAAGGAAACAGCTGACTGTTGCAGAAGAAAAGGAAAAGGAAGCTGAGTATTTTGAAGAAGCCATCAAGAAAATGGCTTTAGATAAAGATAGATCAGCAAAGCTTCAAGACCTTGCCAAAAAGGTTTTGAATAAACCATCATCACCAAACACATTAGCAGATATATCAGACATTGAGGTAGATCAACAAAAGAGACAATAGCAGATTGACAAAGAAGTTGCAGAAGACATAGCTGCAGCAAATGAAGGCATAGACAAGGCTTTCAAACAAATGTCTGAAAATTCTGAGCTAGCAAAAGCTCAGGATACTGCTTTACAAATCTTTACAAGGCCAAAATCTCCCAACTCATCAGTAAATAAACCTCTCCCAAGAAACCCATTGGGTTTAAAAATACTAAAATGGCTCTCTGATCAAAAGACCCATGTATTGACCCTGATCAGATCCAATGGTGAAATGAAGTACATATCAAGGAAACAAGCACTGAGCCTTAGTGTTGAAGATCTACAAGATCTCCTTGAACTTTCATTGTGCAGGGATGAGGATGACTCAAGTTCCAAAGATTTTGAAGCAAAATTTAAAAGACAAGCTAGGGAACTTCTGATGAGAGAATAAAGTTTGTTATTCATTAGTTTGTAAGCTTATATTGTAATCTTTTGCCTTGATTTATAATCTTTCAACTTAATGAAAAGCAAATGTTATTCAAGGAAATAAAGTTTGTTATTCATTTCTCTTTGCTTTGGTTACACCATTATGAATCTTTCTCTTTGATTGTGTTTACAAAGTTTGTTATTCATTTCCGCTGCACTTAAACTCTGTTCATCTCTATTGATTTGTTCAAATTATACAAACAAGCACAATCATTAGAGCCTCAAATCCTAACATGTTGTATCAACAACTGTTGGTACCTCAGTGGTTTCAGCAGTTGTTAAACCAACAACCACCACCTCAATCACAACAGCTGCTACTTCAACACACACCACTCAAACACCTGATTTGACTAAATCATCCACCACCACTACAACCACATCACCAACCATCAAATCACCACCTGCCACTGTGAAGAAGACTTCTACTGACACATCAGGAGTTGTAATGACAACAGTGGTTGAAACACCTGTTGTTTCAACAACTGTTAGTCAAACACTTCTCACTTCAAACACAACCACTGATCCACCCAAAACATCATCAGTCTCTCCTCAATAAAAAAGGAGAAGGTTAATTTTGATTGATGATGAGCCTTCACCTTCACCAACATCTTCACAACCTCTACCACTTGTCACTTTACCAAACCCTGTACCTCTCTTTTCAACACAGATCAAATTAAACTTCAAATCCACTAAAAGACAGAAAGTTAGGTAGTGTCATATAAAAGGAGCTTCAACAGTTCAGGGAAAACAAGTTTGAAAACTTGCACACTTACCAAAGGATGAGAATCTTTTGGGCAAAAAGTGGACCCTCAAAAACATTGTATATGTTGGAGTATAGTTGTCAAGATTTATACTCATCAAACTAAGCACAAACAGCAGATGTTTCCACAACCACTGTTTTGAAGAAGACTATGTTGCTGCTGCATATTGAGAAATAACTGTTTGTTTCCTCTAAATATGATATTTGATTTTGATATAATTGCTCAAAAGACTTCTTTTATGCAGGATTGTCAAGCAGCTGAAATATATCATCAAAAATCTTATACCACATACATCCATCCTCACTTATCATCAGACATCACTTTGTGAGGGATTGCTATGAAAAAGGTTTGATTTGTCTGCATCATGTTCCCACTAAGGATCAGCTTGCAGATGTGCTAACCAAAGGTTTAGACACATCTATCTTTGAAAACTTGATCTCTATGATTGGCATGCTAAACATGGAATAACAGGCAAAATCCTGTTTTTCTATGAATAAAAGCATTAAAATATTTTCAGAAAATCAAAGTCTGTTGTAACCACTGATTGCTTCAAACATCTGTTGGTTTGTAGCTATCCACTGTTGAAAGTCAACCTCTGTTCCATCATTTTCATTGTTTTCCACTGTTACCAAACTTCAGTGGTTTAAACCACTGACACAGCTATCCACTGATAGTTAAAGTCACCCACTGTCCTCATTTTCATTTGTAATCCACTGATATTCATCCATCAGTGGTTTCCTTAACAACTGTCTTCCATTATCCGTCATTTCATCAGAGGTTGGCATATGGTCAGTTCTTATCCGTCAGATCTTTGTAACCGTTGCCACGTCAGCAATTACCTTTTTCCCTATAAAACCCTGATCAAAAACCCCAAACAGGGGTTTTACTGTCGATTCGAATTCACAAAAAAAACTGTTCTCAAATCAGTTTCCATCTTCTTATCTCAAATTCATTCTTCGATTTTCTTCATCAAAATGACGAAATCAAAGCCATCTGCAACATCCACTTCGAAATCATCTAAAAAGGCCTCTCAAAAGGCTACTACACCCATCGAAATCCCATACAAATACACTCACAATTATCTGGGTATTCTTACAAAACCAGGCACCACCGATGTTTTCGATTCCATCATTGATACCATGACTGCATCAAAGTACAAAACTTTGTTAACAGCAGATGCTCCGATTTACCAGAAAACCCAGAGAGAATTTTGGAAAAATGCCACTCTTGACAAACAAGGAGAAGACATCATAGCCATTAATTCCTCCTTAATGGGTAAACCAGTCAAAATCAAACCACACTCCATCTCGGAAGTCTTTGAACTCAATGATCAGCACGGTAAAACTTCTTTTTTCCAAAAATGAGTTAAAAACTGATTTCCTTGAAAGGGGGTATGCTGAACAAATAAAGGGGGATACCTTAGAAAAAGGTTATTTCCCTCCTGCAACAAGATTTTTATTTCATACCCTGTTAATGTGTGTTTCAAATAAAACAACTGCCTTCAATGAGATACCATTAAAGATTCAATCCCTGGGGTTTGCTATTTTACAAAATGAAGATTTTAATTATTCCCAGGAAATCTTTGATGATTTGGCCAAAAATGTTTTAACAAAATCCTTTCTATTATTTCCAAGGTTTTTAAGTTATTACTTTACAAAGAAATTTGCAAAGGATGATGTTCATGTATACCAACAAGGTGAATCTTTTCAAATTAAAAGCTTAACAGCTGAAACTTTCACTAGAATGTCAACACCTTGCAAAACACAAGCAGAGGTGCCTGAGCAGAATTTAGCAGCTACCACTGCTCCTCAGGTATCTGCTGCTGAGCCCACTGCTCCATGTGATCATAGTAGCACAACCACTGCAATGAAACCCACACCTGCCATTACCAAAAAGACCAAAAAGAAATCATCCCAAAAGCCACCCAAACCCAGTAAAACGGAAACTCTGGAAGATGAGATCCCAGAGCAACTGCCAGTGACAAAACAAAAGTCACCAATAACCACTGCTCCTACTTCCTCACAGCAGATGGAAGAAAGATCTCCACCATTGCCTCAAACTCCTCCGACATCCTCACAAAAGGATTCGGTTGTAAACACAGGGACCCCACATTATGAAGTTCTGGATCTAATCAGCTCCATCTTCCTCAGTCCTGATCCGAAGGACATGTCTCTTTCTACACCTATTCCTTCACCCGTCACATTACCACAATCAATGTTACCTTTGTTGCATGTAGTTGCTATAGCTCAGACACAAACCAGTTCCTCTCAATCACCTATAACTGAGAGTATACTCCCACAAGTGACTGGGTCTGATGTTCATACCTCTGCTAGCCCAGCAACAACTGAGGAGGTTACACTGCAGGAACTACCAGTAATTCCTGTCAGTAGTTCAAGTGGAGCAGCAACTACTAATGTTGGACCCACTGGTCTACATTGGGTCAGTTGTTCCATAAATAAGACTCCCTTGAAGGTAATTTCTTCAGAGACAACCAAGGCAACCACTGGTGTGTTTACTTTAACAACTGGTGAGTTGTTCAAAGTGTCCACAAATGAAGAAAGAAGTCCCTAGTACCAAGAAAAAGGGGCATCAGTAGATGACTTTTGTGACATATTCCCTAAGTCTACTGCTGATACAACCACTGTTGGTGGGAAATCAGATGATCCCACTAAGTTGGGTGATGATTTAAAATACCAAGAACTGACGGACAGAATTGACACACTTGACACATCTGTTGCTGAACTAAAAAATATGATGCAACAGATGTTGGAAATTCAAAAGGTACCACCCACTGTTGTTCCAGGTCAAGCACCTGCACAACCTGCACCTGCTGCAAATGAGTTATGGAACTTATTTCAACCCCTGCTCCAACAACAAAGACAGTTGACTGATCAGCAGCTTGACATACGTGTCCAAAAGCTGAGGAACATGATGGAGTCCAGATTTAAAGACACCTAAGCTGACATCAAGGCCATAAAGGGCCATATCTTGAACACCACTGGCAAAGCACCTCCCACTGTTCTCTTCCTTGATAATCCACCACCAGATAATGCCAAAAAAGGGGAGAAGATCAAGCTGTGGAAGAAGAAAGGGATTGAAGATGGTCTCTACATTGAGCCACAAAAAGATTGTATGACTAAAGACATTCCCTTGCCAGATGGGAGCAAAAAGATTGATTTTACCACAAATGCACTTGCTGAAGCAAAAGCAAGTGTAAAAAGGGATAGAGAGGCAAAGGATAAATCAAGGTGGAATGAGGAGAAGAGTGCTTACATGGAGCTGAATGCACAGGGTTGTTCTGAGCCAAAGGATGTTAAAAATCCAGACCCAACAAGAAAAAATCCCACTACAAAAGTGATAGAACCCAAATCCACACCATCCAGACTCACAAAGCATACTCCAAAACCACCATCTAAAAGCCCTCAACATCAATCTTCCACCCAAACAGCTGTTGTATCAACAACTGTTGATACCTCAGTCGTTTCAGCAGTTGTTAAACCAACAACCACCACCTCAATGGCAACAACTTCTACTTCAACACACACCACTCAAACACCTGATCTCACTAAATCATCCACCACCACTTCAACCACATCACCAACCAACAAATCATCACCTGCCACTGTGCAGAAGACTTCTACTGACACATCAGTAGTTGTAATGACACATCAATCTTCCACCCAAACAGCTGTTGTAACTCCTGTTGTATCAACAACTGTTGGTACCTCAGTGGTTTCAGCAGTTGTTAAACCAACAACCACCACCTCAATCACAACAACTGCTACTTCAACACACACCACTCAAACACCTGATCTGACTAAATCATCCACCACCACTACAACCACATCACCAAACATCAAATCACCACCTGCCACTGTGCAGAAGACTTCTACTGACACATCAGGAGTTGTAATGACAACAGTGGTTGAAACACCTGTTGTTTCAACAACTGTTAGTCAAACACTTCTCACTTCAAACACAACCACTGATCCACCCAAAACATCATCAGTCTCTCCTCAACCAAAAAGGAGAAGGTTAATTTTGATTGATGATGAGCCTTCACCTTCCCCAACATCTTCACAACCTCTACCACTTGTCACTTTACCAAACCCTGTACCTCTCTCTTCAACACAGATACAAAAGCCAATCACTGATATTGCTCCTGCAGGTGTTCAATTTCCTCTAGAACTTATTGCTGTCAAAGAAGAGATCAAATCCTTCTACTATGAGGATGATCCTGCAAAAAGGAGTTTACCATCTGTTGAAGGATATCCTAGGCCTAATAATATTGATGAATATTTAAAATTAAAGGCCAAACAAGCAGAGAATATTGCTAAAAGAGAATCAACAGGGAAGACTGACAAAGAATATCAAAGGCACTACAAATTTTTGTTTACTCAATTCAGATCCCTGGAACAATTTGCAAAGAATGTTTGTCAAAAATTATCAGAAAGAGCATATGAATCTCTGAGAAAAGACTATGTTGAGAATATCATGGCTCACAAGAAGTATAAGGGAGAGAAGCATATGTACAAAGATTGGACCATTCCTGAGCTTGAAAGTGAAGCAGCCAGGATCCAAGAGATGCTTAAAAATAAGGTTAAACACACTCATCCTAACTGGGAAAAATTCAAAAAGAATGTACCTGACAAGGCTTTAGAGTTAAAGAGAATGAAAGAGGAGCTGATAGCAGCTGACTATGGGTCAAAGAATTCAGTGTCAAAGTGGAGAGAAGATAGGGTCAGGGCCACTTACAAAATGTTGGAGGAACTAAGGAAGAAAGATCCAAATGTTCCACAAAAACCTGACTATCCTAAAACTGAAGGTTCAAAAAGACCACCAAAGTTACAAATCAAGATATGCACTGATCCAGCAGGTGCTGCTATTTATCAAAGAAAAAGACAAAAGCAGATGGATACGGAAACATTGAAGGAACTTATGGCTCGTGATGAACTTGTAAAAGAAGGTATCAAGAGAATGGTGATAGAAACTCTTGAACTGAATCAATCTGCAGGCACAGATCAGATCTGATGGTGATGTGATTCTCTTTGATCTTCAACTGTGCAGGGATGAGGAAGATACAGATTCTGTTTAGCCAATTCTACTTTTTTACTATATAGTTTTTTTTTTCTTTTTGAGGTTGAATTACATGTTAAACTCACGAAAAATTATTAGTTGGTTTTGAATGTTGATGACACTGATGGCCAGGTACATTATGTTATCATGACGATAACTGGAATACGTTGATCAATTCTTCTTTTTTTACTTTTTGTAATTTTTTATCATTTACTTATGTTGTATAGAAAAGTAAAATATACTAAAGCTTCTTGCTAATAAAGTAGAGCTAAAACAAAAGTTTCATTGAAAATTAAAATTATAGATTTGATCGGTTTGCGGATATTATTAGACATAGATGATTTATTGAAAATGTGTATTACCAAGATCGGTAGGCAAAGTACCAGTATTGGGATGTACTGAGTTTGTGGTTGGGACTTTTAAATGTATACTTAACTAAAAGAGTTAATTACATAGTTAGTCCCTGTGGTTTGCACAAAATAACAACATTAGGTACTAATAGTTTAAAATCACATTCTAGGGTATTAACTTTTCATTTTGTAACGTTTGAGGGTATTAACTTTTCATTTTGTAACGTTTGAGGGTATTAATTTTTCATTTTGTAACGTTTGAGGGTACTAATAAAATGTGATTTTAAGCCTTTAAACAGTGCTAATACCCTCAAACGTTACAAAATGAAAAGTTAATACCCTAGAATGTGATTCTAAACTATTAGTACCTAAGGTTGTTATTTTTTGCAAACCACAGGGACTAACTATGTAATTAACTCTAACTAAAATGCGAATGTGAATTCATCAAATATTTGTTCACATGATAGTTTACATATTTACATAGACAAAAACTTTTATCATTATAGTTATTATAATACTAACACATACTGTCTTTAACATTATTTTATAAAGATATAGATCTAAAGACCAAAATTTAAATGATATATTATAATCTGTTTTTTATTATTTGATTTCGATCATTACTAAACCTACCCGTGTGGTTACACAGGTCCTACACCTAGTATAATATAATAGGCAATGACGAATTGTTGCTTCAATTGTGTGGGTCCTGGAACTAACAGATTTTTAAAAGGGAAAAACAACAAAAACAAAAATGTGCCCATACAGCATGGGCAAACCCATTCAGAGGATGGCAATGGGTCATCAAGTAATAGATGTGCATTTTTTTCTTCTTGAAACCAATATTGTCGCTAAGATAAAACGATGTATGTAAAGTCTTGAGTTCAAGTCTCATAAGGATTAACAAATTCGCCGTTTAAGATAAAACAATGTACGTAAAGTCATGTGTTCAAGTCTTACAATTCATAGTTAAAAAAATATATATATATTCCAAGTTTCCTTAAAATAGTACCATGTATTGTATATTTAAATACAGATATGGTACGTAACTAAAAGATTAAAATCGTGGTATGTAACTTAAATATTAAAATCATAATAAAAGGTCTTAATCACATATGCAATAATAACAAGATTTAAAAAATTAAACCACTTGCCAGGAGATCTTGCAGGTGTTTCTAAAAATCGTTTGACGGTGACTGTTACATTAGTGATAATGATAATTAAATTGATAATGCAGCCTCGTTTTTATTTTGTTACCCAGTGCTTAGTTTCTATTAATTAAATCATGTTCATATCGTATTGTTATGCATAGTCATATATAATTTATTTATTATTAAGCTTGGTCTTACAATTAAATTATCATGCGGCGCTTAGGAATTAAGATTGTGTTATCTTATTTTAAGAGGGTTTGTAAGTTACATATACTGATAATCATACTAGCAAGTGTAAAAAGCGTACAAATACAAAATAAAAAATAAAAATAAAAATGAACTTAATAGTTACATATAGGTTTCCCTATCCTCTAAAGTTAGTATTATAAATAATAACTATGTTAGAATCTCGTGTAATTGGCGGTAGAATACATATAATTTTATATACTAAGTTACCAAAAAAGTTATATTTAAATAAACACATGTATTCCACAGGTTGAATAAATATAATGTAATTGGTTAACAAATACAATTGCTAAGATGTGTTCTTTTTGAAAAATGAACTTTGATATATCATTTATTTATCATAACATTTTACTTTGTTTTCTTAATTTATTATTAGGTTAGAAACTTGTGTATTACACAAATTATAACATTTTACTTTATTTTTTTATTTATTACTAGGTTAGAAACTTGTGTGTTACACATGGTTGGTCAAGCGACAAAAATATTAAAAAAAAGAAATGTTAAATAAATAAGAGATGAGCGAATATTATAAAAATGTTAAATAAATAAGAGATAAGCAAAAAACTATGATTTCATAATATTATTTCACAGGAGTAATTATAATTTAATATTATTTTAATTAATATAAGAGAAGTAGAAACATAATAATGAGAAGACACAAGAAGATGACACGTGTCCTTAAAGATTTCATGTTATATTATATTATAATATAAATATAAATATAAATAAAATAAAATAAAGATAATGATATATATCTGTAATGTTAGTATTATAACATAAATATAAATATAAATATTTAATACTTATTAATCTAATTTACTATTTGTTACTATTCATTGGTTATGAAAATTAATATTATATTATTACTAGATTTTTTACCCGCCCCGCGTTGCGGGGCGAAAAACTTTTAGGTAATTCGAATGCGATATGTTTTATTATATGACGATAACTAAAAATAATTAAAAAAAACCATTCAGCAATGTGTCAACAAAATAGACACGGCTACAACAGGTTAAGAACTTACGGCGCCAACCCACTAGTCAAAAAACCCCTTCGAGTATTCCTTTTACTCTCGAGTCGAACCCAATGAACCCATTTTCATCCGAGCATTGATCTATTTCTTTTGTTCTACTTCCACCTTTCACTACAAAAAAAACGCCATTACACGATACGATTAACACCAAATGAAGAATTTGAAAATAATATTATCTTGAACAGCCAAGTTGATCATCTTTCAAACAAAAATCCATTCTAGCTTGCTGATGCTAATATTTCTGGGGTAGCCCAGTTGGCCAGCCTCTCCCAGGCCTCTACTTGAGGTCACCGGTTCGATTCCCGGCAATGCTCTTATGGGGTGTTGGGGCTCTTCACCGTGGGTAATCACCGCCAGGCAGCTATGGGGCTAAGCTAGCTTGCGGAGTTGCAATACTCCGGCGGATGGGAGGTCCGTGCAACTACCCCCCCCCCCCCCCCCACTACCATCCATTAAAAAGGTTAGTTGAGTTGTAAGAAAAGATAATAAACTTGATAATCGTAATGAAAAGTAACAAATCCTTGCTTGTATTGACCTATGTATTATATCAACATAGCATTACAGAATTTACTAAAAACCAATAAAAATGCAAACTGAAGTTAAGGGAAAAAACTATAGCAACGAATGTGTTTGATAAATTATTCAAGCAAGAATTCTTATAAATCCACAACTTAAAATAATTCTAGCAGTTCATGGATTGCTATTAACAATTTAGTTTAGCACCATCTAAAGCACTTCCAAGCTTAATCTTTCAAACAACTCTAACCCAATATGATGATATGACATGCACTTACCGCAGAATACTGGTAAAGATGGTGTGGGTACACACCATAGCAGCTCTGACCAGTGGCGTAGCTTCCACGTTCATCTGTGGGTAGAAAGCGACGGCTACACCTGCAACAATAATCATGCCAGGCATCAGCTACCCAGCAATTGAACCACCATATGAACAAACTATGGATAATTACCTTGGCTTTTTTTAATTCTCATCTTGATTTGCTTTGAAGCTAATTTTCTAACAAACCACAACCAAGTCAATTTCTTTGGTAGTGTTGAAAAAAACAAATGGGTCAAACATATAATTAAAATTAATAGTTTTTATTCATGAGAAAATGGAATGATCTAGTTGAGCTATTTCGTTAACATTCTTTTTCTCGCAACTCTCTTTGTTTTACATTAGCGTGGGGTTTAGTCACTGGATATGGGTCACGGGTGAGCGGTTCATAGAATCGAATATAAAGTCGGGTCGCGGGTTTGAACGCGTCAAAGTAGCAGGTGTTTTAGACTTGTAATTTTTTTATTTATGTTTTGTTGGACTAATCGGGTTTACACACTGGGTATGGGTCACGGGTAAGCGGGGTCTAGAGTCTAATAGAAAGTCAGGTCGCGACACGCACGGACACACCAACAATGTGTATTTCTATGAGTACATAGAAATTTTGTTATTAGTGTGTTTTTCTAACAGTGAGTGTGAGTAAAAGCATACAATAACAATGTGTATTTCTATAAGCATGTTTTATGTGCTAACTGCAATTTCCTCAAATTTTGAGACACAAAACGCACCTTCCGTAATAAAAACACATTCAATTGCATAACACCAGACTACCTGTACTCATTTTAGGTGAACTAAATCTCTCTTTTTCCACTTAGGCAGTCCGGACCTGAAAATTATTGACTTTTCGGTTACATTCTCTAGCTTAGTGACAGGTATTTGACCAAAAAAAAAGTTCTAAGAGCATTTCATTTTTTAGGCTTATCAAACATGCATACTTAAGCCCACTTCAATTTATAAACCCCATGTCTTAAATATACACTAAACAAAAGTCAGCAATTGAATCCTACCTATCGGAATAAGATCCAAACCAGTTTAAAACTAAAGCAAAAGAAGTAGATTTACCCCTAAAAAGTGCTCTTAAAACAATTTAATTGAAGCAAAAGAGCACACATTCAAGTATGGAAAAAGTACATTTACCCCTCAAAGTGCTTCAAAACAACTCAGACTAACCTCATGAAATCACAGATGAACAGGTTTCAAATTGAAGCAAAAGAGCACACATTCAATAATTCCAGGTCACAAACCCAACCAACATTCAATAAACAATAAATCAAGCATTCTGGAACATGAAAGAACACATACATGCAGAACAACTTAACACCTGCACCTGCAAATCCTGTCCGTGGCAACTAAGGAAGAAATCGGAACAACTGTTAAACACACAAACAAAATCGGAGATGAAAAACACTTGAAACAAAATCCTAAAAGGAGAAAATAAAAGCCTGAATACCAAATCCCATCAAGAATTTCCAATTCCCTTACCAACGGTAGCCGATCAGACTATGGGGTATGGGGCTTGGGTTGGGGCGTGGGTTGGCTGAAAACGCCCAAGCCACCACCCCAGGGGTTGGGTTGGGGCGTGGCCCAAGGGGCGGGAGTTTGAAGCCGGGCGTGGGGCGGGCTAGTGATCCTATGTGGCGGGCTCCTATTCGCTTTTTTTTAATAAACTGTCAAGCCACGGCCCAACCCAAGCCCCACCATACCCCACGGACACGTCACTCACCGGTGGTGGGCTCAAACTCCACGTGTCAACTCATGCCCCCAACCCAAGCCCCACCATACCCCACGGTCTAATACAAGCCCTAAAATTTTAACAGTACAATTGTACACTTGTTGCTCAGATCACCACCTCACTGTACACTTGTAACGCTAAAAACGTTTAAACCCCGGTCGTCTCTCCTCCGGCCGTCGTTTGTCTTCCTTCCTTCTCTTCTCCGATCTCTCTCCTCCGGCTGTCGTTGGCATCTTTCTCTCGCTCTAAGGCGGTGGAGTCCTCCCTGCACCAACATCTCTCTCTCTCTCTCTATCGCATACGTGAGATGAAGGAAAGATAGCAGGATGTGGAAAGTGAGATGTATTAAAACCCTAAAATGCCTGCGTTACTGTTCAATGCGTTTGATAATGAAAGCAAGCAAACCTGCTGCAACATTTGAACCTGATCACATGCTGATCCTACCCTCAACGTTATCTTCTAATCACTTTCTTGCCCGATACCATCATCATCGGTCCTGGAACCTTAAAGAAAACCAAACTTACAGTGTAAAAAGACGCCGTAAGCTTGCTGGAAACCTAGTTGAGTGACCGGAGTTCGTTTCTGAAGTCACGGCCATCCCTATAACCAGACTGCTGATACCATGTTTCATGGCGGAACCCTAACCGCCGCCGCCGCTAACCACTGGAACTTTTCGCAGCCATCTCCGTCATCGTCTCCCTTATCTCACATCTTTCTCGTTCTGTCTCACTCGTTCTGTCTCAGTTGTATATGGGCGATAAGATGGTTGGTGATTGAGGATCGGCGTGTTGTTGATGAAAACCCAAAATAACCCGTTTGTTGATGAAATACCAAAATAACCCCTTTTTTTACTGTTCAAATCCTTCGTTTATTAATATATAGGGTAATTAAAAGAAAATTTAAAATATATAGAGAGATGATTTTCCTATTTGTTACTATTAATTGGCTTTGGAATTTAAAAATTAATAATATTAAAAGAAAATTTAATATATATAGAGAGCGATAATTTTACTATTTGTTACTATTCATTGGCTTTAAAAAATAGAAATTTGTGTATTACACGTGGTTGGTTAAGCGAAAAAAAATATTAAGAAAAGAAATGTTAAATAAATAAGAGATGAGCGAATATTAAAAAATGTTAAATAAATAAGAGATGAGCAAAAAACTATGATTTCATAATATTATTTCATTGGAGTAATTAAAATTTAATATTATTTTAATTAATATAAGAGAAGTAGAAACATAATAATGAGAAGACACGAGAAGATGACACGTGCAAGGTTGGAGAACTCGCTAGTCGCTAGTCGGCCGGTGAGGTGGGGACTAGCGACTACTCGGGATTACTCGTGATTAATCGGATCGGAATTTTATATGTAAATTTTATTATTTTTATAAATATGTATATATATACTCACACATCCATATCAATATAATACTTAAAAATGTAAAAGTAGTTTAAAATACAAACTGAACTTACATATAAGTCATAACATAACAACTCTCAGTACTTAAAATTCAAACATTAACAAATAGCTCAAATGTAATCGTCATCCCCGTAGTGTTCAATGATTTCGACACCATCCGACTCGTATTCAATCTCCTCGTCTACTTCATCGTCTTTCTCCGACTCAAATTCTTCGTCATATTAGGGTAAAGGATAAGAAAAATTGGCTAAAGTTGTAATCTTGGGCCTGTTTTATAAGGATTTCAAATGGGCCGACTAGGGCCTGCTTGGACCGGCTTTGACCGACTAGCGATTTTTTGACTGATTAGTGAAAAATTACTCAGTAGGAGGCCGACTAGCGACTAGTCGGCGATTAATCGCCGAGTAATCGCGATTTTTGCAACACTGGACACGTGTCCTCAAAGATTTTTATGTTATATTATATTATAATATAAATATAAATATAAATAAAATAAAATAAAGATAATCATATATATATCCGTAATGTTAGTATTATAATATTAATATAAATATAAATATTTAATACTTATTAATCTAATTTACTATTTGTTACTATTCATTGGCTTTGAAATTTAATATTATTATTACTACTAGGGTCATTAACCATCGCGCGTTGCGCGATTTTGATTGTGGTTAACAAATATGATTATAAACTATTAAACGGTTGTTTTTAGATTTCTTGCGTCACATGTTTGGTTTGTATGTTTATTGTTTACCAAGCTCTATAACTCATTCCTTGTGATTATTTCCGTGCTATAGAGATATGAAGGCATGGCTAAAGATAAATAGAAAACCACTTTTATTGAGAAAACCCGGGAAACTCTAAGCTCCCGACTTTTTTTTTTAAATTACCATACGTAATATACATGTTTTTAAGAGTTTTGGGCAAAAAAAATCAAAAAAACGCCGAAGGATTATTTTTTAAAAAAATAAACAAATTTAAGCAACTTTGTTGTGCAACACGTGTTAGGCAAAAAATGGTGAAACTTGTTTATTTTTTTTTTAAATCCCTTCGGCGCTTTTTTGTTTTTTTTTTTTTTTTTTTGCCCAAAACTCTTAAAAACATGTATATTACATGTGTTATTTTTTTCAAAAAAAAAAATGTCGGGAGCTTTGAGTTTCCCGGGTTTTCTCAATAAAAGTGGTTTTCTATATATCCTTGCCCATGAAGGCATTTCAAAAATGCTTGATAATCTTTTGCACTGCGTAATCTATTCTTTACCTTCTCACAGAAAGCAAACTCATGGCTGTACAGACCCATGATGAACAAATGGTCAAATACCATTATATTTTTAGTCAAAACATATGGAAAAGAAATTTGTATGATCATCTCACTTTTGAGGGCGTCTTTATCATCATACGGGGCCGAACCTGAACGCACTCAAAAATCTTCAACTTTTTTTAAGTAAAACATAGTTCGTATTTTATTTCAACTTTTCGCGCAGATTTTCGTTTTTCGAGACAATCCCTGTTGCTATCAAGATCAGGATCTTTATACTCCTGGTCGTTATTTCTCCTATCCATGCTCTCTTTTTCGGCACGCTTCCTTTGCTCCTTGTGAAATTTCATCATCGTTTTATCATCCATATCGGAACAATCAACACCCGCGTCTCTCTCTCCGGACTCGCTGCTAATGCAAAAGATAATTAATCCCTTCGAATACTAAATAAATAGATAATTTAGTCAAAATACCTTATCATGCTGTCCCGGTCTAAGTGGGACCGCGGCTGAACTCCGTTTATCGTATCGTATCGTAGATAGGGATGACATGATGAAGCATGGTGTGTATATGCAGCAGCTGAAGCATCTGGCAGAAATCTTGTGAATTCATCGAGAAGATCGGGATGATCATCGAAAAGTGTAGCACCCTGCATAGGTAACAACCAAGCAATGAAATCAAAGATAATTTTATACATTGTCGAGAACATTTTTAGATAATCTTACGAAAATTCACCTCACTGTAAACTTCATTAATACCCTTGTGTTCCTTTCTGTACATGTTCAAGATGTCCAAAAATAATTTGTAGACTTGATCATCGTTTTGAAACCGTTTCTGCAACCAGAGGGGTAGAATAAATGAATAATTATACTAAAATTTTAAACTATTGTTGTTCTTTCACCAAATAAGAAAAATGTTCCCACCTTTATTTTGTTTACAAAGTTTATTTCCTCATCGAACTCGACACTTCTCTTCGGTGGGACCTCGTCATTTTCAATGACGGTTATTTCATAGCCCTTTGGCAAAAAAGTATTGAACCTAAAAATTAATTTATTATGACCTTTAGACAACTCTTTCACCCTTGCTATGACACCAGTAGTATCGATTCTGCATCAGACAGATAGAGTTTCTCAATTAGGTCAAATAAACGTCAATATAGCAATCCTTTTAAAAGAAATTATTTACCTTTGAGCTTTAAAATCTTTCATCACATCAAGAAACATGTCGTATTTCTATCGCTGGTCTTGAAACATGTCTTTGACCACCTTCAAATAAGTCAACGCGTCATTGGTTGTGAGTTTCTGTGCACTCTTACCGCCGCTGCCGCCACCACCAACCCCCGTTCCTACTCCTGCCACTCCCGCTGCTTCACCGCCTCCTCCCGGGGCTTGTTGTTGGCCATATCTTCAATTTTAAGATAAAAAGATGAACGTTTAATAGGTTAGCATTCGATAAAATGGTATTACAAATAAGCAAAGTGTGTTACATTTTATGAATTGCATATCTCATTCCATTCTCATAATAGTATCTTTAGGTTTCTAATTGAGCGATTCAGCGGGCTAACTAATGTGTGTTTTAGAATAATTTTTTGTGGGTCCTTATGTAGTTTCCCATAGGTTATTCTATGGCAGATTATGTTTTACCCTATGCAAATTTTGGGCTTTAACCCTAACAGCCAAAAAAAATTAACATAGATAATATTATTAATTTACTTTTGCCCTTTCTCAGGTTGGTTTTCTAATAATCACAATTCTGTTATGCCATCTCATAATTGAACCCATGTAACCCTAACAGCCATAAAAAAAAACTCTACTTGGTCTTCACAGTTTACAATCACAGTCCTCACCTACAAATAATAAAACTTTTTTTTTGAACGCCGAATGTTACTCCTAAATTACACCAAATTAATCCTAATCTACAAATAATACAAACGGTTACTTAAGTTTAACCACCAATTCAATTACATCACCTAAATTTATTTAAAAAAATTCTAATGCCAACAAAATCTATCAAAATCAAAACTAAACCCTATAAAACTACAATCAGATTCAAACCCACAACTAATCAAAAACACAAAAAATATATTTTCTTTACACAAAAACAATAAAAATTAAAAAATAAAACCAGCGTTTGTTGACTGCTTGTTTGTTTGTTTATTAACAGGGACATTTATAATATATATTCAGCAATATATATTGTAACTTATGATTCAGTATTATGCATGTGTGGTAAACACCAACTTTGAGATTATATATTCAGCAATGAATGATGTCAATACAGTTTCGCACTTAAATGATTACCTTCAATAAGCCTCCAATTAACGTGACCGGCGTTACTTCCACTACTGGGGTTGCGGGACTACGGGTGGCGTTACTTCCAGAACTAACCTTAGGGCAACACCTGCCACAGTTGGAGCACGAACGAACTTGACTTGTTTTTACCTCGGTTCCTTCTCTTAAAAGTCTATACAGAATGATGAAAATTAGGTCAGTGAGAAGTGGTAGAAAGCATAACAAATTTAATAGAAGCCACTAACCATATTACGAAGTACTTTTGATGGTTTCTCCGGTCGATTAGGGCTCCGATACTGGCGGTGCAGGTCATGGCGACGGTGCCATAGACATTTAATCAAGAGTTAATAGCCAAAATGGTCCCTGAGGTTTGCTCACTTTAGTCCAAAATCCAAAAATTTTAAATCTGGGTCCCTGAGGTTTGCATTTTGTTGCCATTTTAGTCCAAATTTCAAAACCAGTTCAGATTTCTAAAAAAAAACCTGATTTTTTGTCCTTTTCTGAAGGGCATTTTGGTCATTTTAACTATTAATAAACCCCAAACACCCCTAAAACTCACTCTCCACACACACACTCTCTCTCTCCAAACACCCATCTCTCTCTTCTCTCTCTCTCCTCTCTGTCGAACACCACCACCACCATCTTCAAAAACCCAGCCGAATACCGCCGCAAATGGCCATCCGACAACCAGCCACCGCCTCACATCGTTTATAAATAGGAAACTGATCTAGTCGCAAACCTCATCTCTCTCTCCCACTCTCTCTTCTGTTTACTATTTATAAACGATGTGAGGCGGTGGCTGGTTGTCGGATGGCCATTTGCGGCGGTATTCTGCTGGGTTTTTTAAGATGGTGGTGGTGGTGGAGTTCACGGTGGTGGTGGTGGTGGTGTTCGACAGAGAGGAGAGAGAGAGAAGAGAGAGATGGGTGTTTGGAGAGAGAGAGTGTGTGTGTGGAGAGTGAGTTTAAGGGGTGTTTGGGGTTTATTAATAGTTAAAATGACCAAAATGCCCTTCAGAAAAGGACAAAAAATCAGGTTTTTTTTAGAAATCTGAACTGGTTTTGAAATTTGGACTAAAATGGCAACAAAATGCAAACCTCAGGGACCCAGATTTAAATTTTTTGGATTTTGGACTAAAGTGGCAAAAGTGAGCAAACCTCAGGGACCATTCTGGCTATTAACTCTTTAATCAAACACTTGGTGGGTAATATAAGTACCTGTTTCGCAACCCTAAACACTAAAACATAACAGAAAAATGACTTAAACCATGCAATTAGCTAGTGATAAAAGTATTAAAAGTGTAAAAGATGATAAAGTTCAAGGTATACATACAATAGCCAATATGTGACTAAGAAGAATCAACTAAACCTTTTAAAATGTCAGAACTACATTAAATGTCATAAAAACAAAATCGTACTGTGTATCCAACAAAATATTAAATGACCCGTACGTTTATGACCACATTACTCTGTTTCACTTGTCAACTGAACTACATAGTACCCTTTTTGGGTTAGGCGAATAAGACGAACTAACTGAACCTTTTAAAATGTTAACAGACAGATGAAAATTAGCACTTAAAACAACTACGTAAGCGACTACAAGAGAAAACATAAACAATAAACACATGTTTGCAGCCAACCAAAAGAGTTTGAACCTCACTCGACACTTGAACAATCAATTCACACAATCGGCACACTAACACTACCACATCTTATTAAAAGATTGTACAGAACATAATAAACAAATCTAACATGAACAAAGTGTAAGACAACAACAAAACCAAAACAATCAGACATCAAGTTCACAAAATTGAAGCTAAATGGACATATCACAAAACATTCTCAATACCTCCAAACTGTCACCATGTCTTGGAAATCGGACTTCTGATCTGCGTGGCGTGATGGTGCACGTGCCGTTGGAGGAACGACTGGCCGACCGGACACTCCCCCGATCCTTCTCTCTCTAGGTTTTGGGTGGGTTTTTGGAAGAACGTGGCCACCGTCTTGACCCTCTCCGTCTCTGTTTCGACTTTGAGCCACCACTTCATCACCGCTCTCACCCTCGCCGGACACCGGCCGTTCGCCGGAGAGCTGCCGTTTCGTGAACAGTCGATCTTTCTTCCACATCTCCCTCTCTTTTTCTCTGGTTTCTCACTTTCTCTCTCTCTTAGTCTCTGTTTCAGGCTCTCTCTCTCTCTCTCTCTCTATCTGTCGTTTTGATTTTAAGGAGAGACCAGAGATTGGAGGTGGGAATGCGGCTGGAGAAGAGAACCGGAGCTGGGTATGTGCTTGTCGCCGGAGCTCACTCTGGTGGTCGGAGTTGCAAGAGGGAGAGAGGCAAAGACTTGGTGTGTTGGTGTGTGGCTGAACTTGAGAGATGTGTGTTAGGGTTTCGATGCAGAGAAGAAACGTAGGAGGTGTCGGCTGAAGTTTCACACTATTGATTAGGTTTGTCACGTGGCTCTTATGGTGATGTGGTTGGAGTTACTATTCACAAGGTTTGTTTTTTAATATATATATATAATTATAATTAAAAGAAAATTTAATATATATAGATAGAGAGATGATTTTACTATTTGTTACTTGGCTTTGAAAATTAATATTAAAAGAAAATTTTATATATATATATATATAAATATATATATAAATTTTCCATGTAAATTTCTTCTTCTAAATCGCCATTTAGAAATGCGGTCTTTACATCCATTTGGTGAACTTCCAAATTTCGTAGAGCCGCAATTGCAAGAACCAAACGTATAGAGGTTATTCGCGTCACAGGCGAGTAAGTGTCAAAGTAGTCGAGACCCTCCTTTTGTCAAAATCCTTTGATTACTAACCTTGCCTTGTATTTATCAATACTTCCGTCGGCTTTCATCTTCCTTTTGAATATCCAACGATATCCAAGTGGTTTACAACCAGGTGGAAGATCTACTAACTCCCAAGTATGATTTTGCAATATAGAATCAATTTCATTCTTAATTGCTTCTTGCCATTGAGGTCCTTCTGTGGAGGTAACCGCTTCGCGGTAGGTATTGGGCTCACCATCAACCATATAGCTCATGAAGTCTGGACCAAAAGATTTTTCAACCCTTTGTCGTTTACTTCGTCTAAGCTCACCCTCCTCGACCTCGGGTCGTTCATGTCTTTCATCTAATCGCGTAGATGAACTTGGTCATGCTTCATCTAACCATGTAGATGAACTTGGACCTGCTTCATCAATCGCTCTTGATGAAGGCGCATGTGTTTGTCCTAACATAGGAAACACATTCTCAAAATATGAGACGGTGTTAGAATTTGCCTCTATGATAGTGTGTTTGTGTACATCGGGATTCTTGGACTCATGTACAAGAAAACGATGTGCACTACTTTGATGTGCATATCCTATGAAAATGCAATCAACCATTTTGGGTCCTATCCTAAGAGCCGTAGGAGGTGGTACAATCACCTTAGCTAGGCACCCCCACACTTTCAAGTATTTGTACGAAGGCTTCCTTTTTCTCCATAACTCATATGGAGTTTCGTCCCTATTTTTCAAAGGTATCTTGTTCAAAAGATAGTTTGCTGAGAGAATGGCGTCCCCCCACATTTATCGGTTCACTCCCGAGCTTATCAACATGGCGTTCATCATTTCTTTCAATGTGCGGTTCTTTCGTTCCGCAACGCCATTTGATTGTGGAGAATAAGGAGATGTACACTCATGTACAATGCCACTTTTTGCGCATAAATCCGCAAAAGGTGCAACATATTCACCTCCTCGATCGCTTCTCAAAGCTTTTATCTTCTTTTTAAGTTGATTCTCAACTTCATTTTTGTACAAGATAAACTTCTCTATTGCTTCGTCTTTAGTTTTTAGTAAATACACATAGCAATATTTCGTACAATCATCAATAAACATGATGAAGTACTTATTTCCTCCACGCGAGGGAACCGCTTTTAAATCACACACATCGGTATGAATTAAATCAAGGGGTTCGGTTATTTGCTCAACCGATTTAAACGATGATCTCGTAATTTTGGATTCAACACATGTCTCGCATTTGTGATTGGACTCAATATGGAATGTTGGTATCAAGTTTAATTTAATTAAATGTCGTAATGAATTAAAATTTACATGTCCTAGTCTACCATGCCAAACATTAGAAGACTCAATCATGTAAGTAGAAGTAGAAATTTCATTCAAACTTTTGTTTTGGTTTACAACCATTACATTCATTTTAAACATACCATTAAGGGCATAGCCCTTTCCAACAAACATTCCACGTCTAGACAAGACAAAATTGTCCGATTCAAACACTAGACAAAATCCAAACTTGTTGAGCATCCATCCCGACACGAGATTCTTCCGTATCTCTGGGACATAAAGCAAATTTGTCAAGGTAAGCTCCTTGCCCGAAGTCATCTTCAAGACGACCGTGCCTTCCCCCTTGATGTTTGCGGTAGCTTTATTCCCCATATAAAGCTTTTCTTCACCCGACGCTTCCTTGAATGTAGAGAAAAGAGCCTTGTCTCCATAAATATGGCGAGTTGCACCCGTGTCAACGAACCATCCTTTTGGGTTTTCACCCATCGCGTTGACTTCTTCAATCATAGCCCCTACCTCGGTTATCATTGCAATCAGAGGCATACCATCCTCTTCAACCATGTGCGCACGCTCACGCTTAGGTTTCTTGCATTGGTTAGCACGGTGCCCCGTCTCGTTACAATTGTAACAAGTACCTTGGAAAGGCACAAGCTTCTTTTTCACAGCCCCTTTTTTGGTCCAAGGTTGTTATCCTTTCCTTTCCCTTTGTTGTCCTTTTTACCCTTGCCTTTCTTGCCCTTTGAGGACTCCCCAACTTCTACCATGTTTGCCTTAGCCGAAGCTTGCAAAATGGTGCCTTTTTGGGCCACCCTGTTGTCCTCTTCTATATGAAGACGGACGACAAGTTCCTCAATAGTCATTTCCTTTCGCTTGTGTTTAAGATAATTCTTAAAATCCAACCAAGCAGGAGGTAATTTCTCGATCATGGCTGCCACTTGAAACGTCTCGCTGAGTACCATACCCTCAGCGTGGATGTCATGAAGTATAATTTGTAACTCTTGGACTTGGTTCATAACAGTCTTGTTATCAACCATTTTGAAGTCCAAGAAACGAGCGACAACAAATTTCTTTGTTCCCGCATCCTCCGTTTTGTACTTTTTTTCCAAGGACTCCCATAATTCTTTGGAAGTCTTGATATTATAGTACACATTATACAAGGCATCCGAGAGACCGTTGAGAACATAGCCTCGACATATAAAGTCCGAGTGCTTCCACGCCTCTACCGCGCTCAGAGCCTGAGCATCGGTCTCCCCTTCCGCAGGTTGGGGAACGGTCTCATTGAAGAACCTCGCAAGGTTCATGGTGGTCAAGTAGAAGAACATCTTCTGTTGCCACCTTTTGAAGTGGAGACCCGAGAACTTCTCGGGTCGTTCGGCATGATTCGCCACTGTGGACGCTCCCACAGTGTTGGCAGGGGTTCCAACGACAACATTAGTATTGCTCGTGTTCACATTTTCAGTCGACATTCTGAAAAATTCCACAAAACCAAGTTAATAAATCTATTAGAATAATAAATTTGCTGATTTATTATTTTATTAACAGAATCGATGAGTAACAAAATCAGTCTCGTAGCTTCTAAGTCCAACTTTGAAGACTACAAGAGAATATCTTAGAACCCAAAGACGAAGAAGGAGTAGAAGCAGAGTTCTGTTTTGACAAAGTCGCTACTTTGAACCAAAACAGGAGAAAATCTTTTTTAAAACACAACCTGTTGTGAGAAAAAAAAAATTAGAATCACAGCAGAATTGTTTGTGTTTTACACGAACGGTGTTTTAAAAATTTGTTTTAAGATTGTAGGAATCCGTTCGTGCAAAAATAAAAATAAAAACTTTTATTAACTTGAATAACAAATAATTAACAGAATTACAACTGAAAGAACAGTACAAATACAACTGAAAAAGAAAAACAAGAACAAGAAAAACGAACAGAAACACTGTTCTTGGCTGAGGATCGTGTTAGACACGGGTCCCTTAAAACAAATTTCGTGTCTCCCAGGAGATCACGTTTGTTTCCAGGATACAACAGCCGCAAGCAGTTGCACTGCCGGTCTTGACTCCAACCCGAAGGTGTACCTTGGTTGCTTGAGAGAGGAAGATAAGAATTTAGAGAAGAAAGATTGTTTGCTATCAATTTCGGT
This sequence comes from Helianthus tuberosus, assembly GCA_030545235.1. Taxonomy (NCBI): domain Eukaryota; kingdom Viridiplantae; phylum Streptophyta; class Magnoliopsida; order Asterales; family Asteraceae; genus Helianthus; species Helianthus tuberosus. Next base: position 5,443,822 of record CM060381.1, on the reverse strand, counting down.
GTGTACAATCTGCAGCAGGAACCTCCTATTTATACTGCAGGTCTTGAAGAAACTGAAAAACGAATTTAATGGGAGAATTAAACTGCATTAAACGTCTTCAATGCACTTTAATTCGTCATTAAATTCTCAGTCAAACGCATTAACTTCGTCAGTTTCTAATGCTGAATTGCAACTGCACAGCATTAACTGATGCTGGAAGCTTCTGCGCGCACAAGTCTGCACTCTCATAAGCGGTGCGTCCGTTTGGCTCACTGCCATGCGCGCGTGCGCCTCAGTCCCATGCGCACCTGCGCGCGTGAGCCACGTCACCTGTAAGCCTCTACGAGCACGCCACACAGTCGCGCCGTTTTGGCTCAATTTGGTGCGCCGCGCACGTCACCTCAGTACCCATGCACCATGCGCAACCGCGCGCCTCCATGCCATGTGTACTCGCGCGCGTATGTGCATGACTGCCACATCACCAACCACTTGGTCCTTGCAACCCTTGTGTTCCACCACGCGCACGCGGTCAAAAATACAAAGGTGGCTCTCAAGCGGCTCGCGGCGATGCGAGCTTGCAAAGTGTGCCATCAAAGCGCCACATTGCGCCTCATCGCCCACGCCACGCGCGAGGGCGAGTTAGGGTGCTTCCATGAAACAATAAGGATGAAGATCTCCCACTTAAATACCCCTTTAAGTTTCATCTCTCATCCGATGTGGGACAAGGTGCCACTTTCCCCTTTTTTCCAGCATTTAAGTTTCAAACACCAAACTTTGAGCATCGATATCTCATTCATCTTAGCTCCGTTTTGGACGTGGTTTAGTTCGTTGCGAAACTCTTCCGACATAGAACACAAACCCACAAATAAATATATAAAACCCGCTCATTTTATTATATTTATTTCTAGTCCAAAATAGGAAAAAATTATTTTCCTATATTTGTGAAAAATGCTATTTTCACAAATTTCCAACAACTATAATGAAACAAATTAATACCGACCAAAAGCGAAGCATGGGATAATACCACAGGTTATATATTAATTCTGAACCTGCTATATCTGTTATTTTCCGATGCTTAATTTGGTCATAGCCTCTTGACCGGTCATGTTTCTTATTCAAAGCGATGGCTATGGGGTATATTTTAAAGAAAAAGGTCATTATGTGGATTGGTGGTGGGTGGATAACGACGACATGGAGATTTGATTTGCACCCATACATGTATGTGGACCTGTTGCTAGTAATAGAAGGAACCAGCGTTAGTCAACTGCGGACATTATCCATGCATGTTGGCAACTAGCTTGGGGTAATAATACTATTGTGATTTTGATCTTTTAATTTGGATATATGTAGGCTAATGCTAAACAAAAAACCCTATCTATCTTAGGAAACTCTGGAAACTCAAAGCTCCCGACTTTTTTTTTTGAAAAAAATAACACATGTAATATACATGTTTTTAAGAGTTTTGGACCAAAAAAAACAAAAAAGCGCCGAGTACTTTTTTTTAAAAAAAATAAACAAGTTCCAAAAACTTCGTTGACTAACATGTGTTAGACAAAAAATGCTGAAAGTTGCTGAAATTTGTTTTTTTTTTTTTTTAAAAACCGTTCGGCGCTTTTTTGATTTTTTTGGCCCAAAACTCTTAAAAACATGTATATTACATATGTTATTTTTTTCAAAAAAAAAAGGTCGGGAGCTTTGAGTTTCCCGGGTTTCCTAAATATTTAGGGTTTTCTATATAGCTCAACCCTATCTATGTATATAATAAAAGAAACCTCTTGGAGGACACATGTCACTTCCTCAGACACTCTCTAATTATATTTTCCCTCTTAAATTAATCTACTAATTTGATGAGTTTGTTAGTGATGATAATGATAAAAAAGATAAAGAGAAAAATGGAGATTATAAAATTTAAATTTCGAAGATAATAATGAGTATGGTTCCATGCATGTAACTGCCATGAAAATAAAAATACGCCTTATTTATTTTTTTCATTTATTTTTTTGGAAAATTGAATAGCATTGTAACAAAAAATTATAATATTTTTAATTAAACCATTTAAAGTTTTTTCTTTCCAATTTAGTCACTCAACTTATAGGTAAAATGTCAATCCTATATATTTTACTGAAACTATTTATAAAGTTGGTTATATATGGTGTTGAATTGTTATACTAAGTCTCTCAATGGATATGTACATAATTTGTTGAAACACGTGTGTTTCTTAATTTATTTGAATGTTTCATCATCATCACCATGATTGTGTGCATAAGTTTATGCAAACTGGTCGTAAATGTTTAAAAATAAACTTAACAAAATTTATAATTATCACACGAATGTTCATTTTCTTAAATACATATCTTGACAATTCTATACGTTAACAAATTACATTATACTTTATTCAATTATTATTCAACCCTTCAATGCATATATTTTTTAAAACATTATTTTTTTTATTATTAATCATATAACATTACATTTATGTTTTATGTTTGGTTACATTTATGTTTGGTATATAAATGTCTTCACCTTTGTTTTACATTTAGAGGAAATATTTATTATATAGTTTAAATTGTTTAACCCGTGTAACACACGGGGAACTAACCTAGTATAAAGATAACAGAAACCTATTAGATATTATCTATAAATTGAAAATATATCGTCACATGACAGTTATAAAAATCATCTATCTATATATCCTGAAGGGAAAGTTAGAATAAAAAGGACCAAAATCCTGTGAATGGTAGAAATCAATCAACGTCATAAATATACCAAAAGTATTATAGAACCAAAAACACAATCACAATATATATATACCCCATGCAAGTTGCCAACGTTCCAATAAAAGTTACTATTCGAAAAAAAAAGTCGCCAACATCATAATGCACACAATTATTAGCCTCATTAATTGTTCTCAACTAATAGTTTTGAGTTCTATTATGGATCTATCCAGATCCATTATATGAATCAAGACTAGTGATCTCCATGATGAAAAGGAAAGTACATAGCCACCGGTTTGAATATGAATCAGGACTAGTGATGATAGTACAACAAAAGAGTTTTTAACATACTATTAAAGTGAGACAAATTTCATACCTTACAATGATTTAATCCGTAACACTTTATTTTCGAGTAAATCAAAACTTTACTTTTGGCTGCTAGCTTTTTTCTCCCTTTCTAATAATTATTTAAAGTGGTCGCTATCATAACTTTTCATTTACGTGTAAATATAAACATAAATTATATTAGTTCTCTCATCGTCTGAAGTTTTCATCACCATCACCATCTACTTGCTTAATGACCAATAGTGTTGGTGACCCGTTGGTAAATACAAAGCCTTTAGAAAAACCTGAATTTGTAACTCTTTGTTTCAAGTCTTATAGACGACATGATTAAAGAAATTTGTCTCTCTAAAAATTAAAATCTACATGCTTTAATGCTATTTTCTTTTACGAATTTCAGATTATATTTATGCTAATTTTATATGTCACAAATATTTTCTAGCAAACGAACAATAAAATTCTAAGTTTTTTTTCTATTTTTTTGTAAGATTTTATATGCTTCGCTTAGAGACATAGAGTATGCAAATTAACGAGACCTTTATTATATCTCATCAACAAACGTCTCTTCTTTTTCGCCATTTTATTAATTACTGTAGGATTTGTTTCTATCGGGAACAGAAACACGTTCGAACACAATATAATATAAGACCACCCGTAGTGGGGCGGTATTTTTAAAACAAATTGAAAAAAAACGCCGTAAAACGCCCCCCCCCCCCCCCCCCATTACACTAGGTGTTTTCGGGCGTGTTTTTTGAAAAAAAAAATCCCTTTGGTGTTTTATTTAAAACGCTTTGCAAATGTTTGACCGGCCAATGAAAAGTCCCCAACGGCTAGTAACGGCTAGTTGTTTATTATTATTTTTTTTAACCTTTTAAATATATATATATATATATATAAACTCGTTCATTTTCAACCAAAACTATCTCAAAAACTCTCTAAAAAACACAACCATTTTATAAAAAACTTGATGGATTCTCCTAGTTCTTCATCCATGGTAAATTTTTACTACAAAGAGTATTTTGCGGATGGCGATGATTTCACCGATGAGGAGGTTGAGCACGAGGCGGTTACGAGTGCTTGTCAACTAGCGGTGAGATATGTGAAGCATTGTCGTCGCCCCCAAGCGTTGTCAACTAGTGTTTTTTTTTTAATTTAATCGGATTTTATTTTTTTTATTTCTAGTATTGTATTTTTTTTTAATTTAATGAAGTATTTAAAGTTTAAAAAAAAATAATTGTGAAATGATTGCATGGGCGTTATTGGAATAATGCCGCACTACGCCACTTTTGCAATAATGCCCCATGCTGACTGGACTGCCACGTGTCGAATAATGCCCCATGATGGGGGCATTATTTTCTTTAACCACTACACACGGTCTAATGGGCAATGACGAATTGTTGCTTCAATTGTGTGGGTCCTGGAACTAACAGATTTTTAAAAGGGAAAAACAAAAAAAATCAAAAATGTGCCCATACAGCATGGGCCAACCCATTCAGAGGATGGCAATGGGTCGTCAAGTAATAGAATGTGCATTTTTTTTTCTTCTTGAAACCAATATTGTCGCTAAGATAAAACGATGTATGTAAAGTCTTGAGTTCAAGTCTCATAAGGATTAACAAATTCGCCGTTTAAGATAAAACAATGTACGTAAAGTCATGTGTTCAAGTCTTACAATTCATAGTTAAAAAAATATATATATTCCAAGTTTCCTTAAAATAGTACCATGTATTGTTTTAGAAGAAGGGGAGATTAACACTGCCAGAGATAGGCCGGCTCCTAAGCATGTTGGCAAATCAAAGGTTAATGATGGGATGGATCAGTCGAATGGCAGTTTCCATAAAGGTGACTGTTCGTTTAGAGATCTGTTTGAAGGAAAGACCATTTCGGTTGACAATGGTGTGCATGCTTTTTCTAAGCTGCATGGCCGTGCGGTAGTGGTAAGGATGATCGATCTCGAAGCTTTGAAGAGCATCTACATGATCCTGCATGGTATTTGTCCGGGTTATGGTAAGGTGCAATATCTCGGTGGCCTTGATCTACTTATCTCCTTTGAAGATGTTGGTTTGGTTGATAGATTCATGGAGAATGCAGAGTTATTGACTGATAAGTTTCATTCGATTGTTCGGTGGGAAGGCCAGGCTCTCTCTTTCGAGAGGTTAGCATGGTTGAAGATACAGGGGGTTCCTCTGCACTTGTTATCCAATGATATTCTTAATACCATCGGTAGCAAATTCGGAAAAGTTGTTCACAAGGCTAAAAAGTTGGAAACGGATTTTGACCTGTCCTTTGAATACATTGGTGTGTTGGCCGGCGATGGTAAAAGGATTACTGAGGAAGTTGCTCTGAACTGGAAAAGTAGAAAGTTCCGGGTTTGGGTTACCGAAGAGCTACGAGAATGGATCCCGGATTTTTACACAGTGCCTTCGGATGTCAATGTCAATGATGATACCAGTGGAGAGGAGTCGGATGAGGATGAAGATAGTTCCGACGTGCCGGAACAGTCGCCGGTCGTAGACGCTGTCGAAGCCGGTGTAGATGCAGTTAATGCGGATCCGTTAATCTTGGAAAGGAATAATACTGACTTCAATGATCTTAATGGTCATTCAAGTCCTATGATTGACGAGTATTCAAATTCAGTATTAAGGAATGACAGTTTTTTCCCTGCAGCTTCTTTTGACTTTGACTGTATCAATGATGTCAACGGTAATTTAGAGGGCCCTCAGTCAAACGTGGTTAAAAGAAAAAAGTTTAAAAAATGTGACTTGGGCCGGCCCAGTGGTGCCTATACGAGCAGTAACGAAAGTTTAAAGGTGGTTAAGAAGCCCAAAAATGTTAGCAATGATATATTTGGGCTCAATTCTCTCTTGGGTATTACTGATGATGGGCCAGAATGTGAGGAGGATCTCTCGGCTTCTGAAGAAGACGGTTCAATCGACCTGAACAGAACTGATGATACAGAACCAGAGGATGTACCCGATATTAATGATACCACTGAACATTGTTTGGCTGGGGAGATAGCAGCGACAAAAGACATGGGGGAGAAACTGGGAGCTCATCTCTCGGTACATGATCAGATGATTCGAGATTCAATCGTTCAAGAAGGTTTACAATCGGGTACCAAATGAATGTTTTATCCGTTAATGTTAGGGGTTTGGGACCTTCGGGTAAACCGAGTTGGATTAGAAGATTAAAATCTGACTTGGGGGTATCTTTTATTGGTTTACAAGAAACGATGTCTAGTAATGTCAATGTTGGGGTTGTGTCGAATTTTTGGGGTGGTATGGGGTTTGATTTTGAGGTTGCTGAATCTTCTGGGAACTCGGGTGGCTTATTAAGTGTGTGGGATCCTAAGTTTTTTACTAAGGATTCGGTTGTCAAAGATAATAATTTCCTTCTTGTCTCGGGTTTGTTAACGGATGGGAAGAATCGTTTAAATATGATTAATGTTTATGCTCCGCAAACAAATGTCGATAAAAGAAATCTTTGGGCTAAAATTTCTCAAGTGATTCAGGCGGGTCATGGGTGGTGGATTGTTTTTGGGGATTTCAATGCTGTTAGAGACCCTAGTGAAAGAAAGAATTCGTGTTTTGACCCGGGTTGTGCTCGAGATTTTAATGAGTTCTTGGATGAGGCTGGTCTTAGAGAATATGACTTGAAAGGCAAGAAGTTTACTTATTTAGTCAATCGTCGTGGGGTTTGCAAGATGAGTAGAATTGATAGATTGTTCGTTTGTGATAATATTTTTAACAAATGGCCCAATGCTTGTGTTAGAGCTTTAAATAGAGAATTTTCGGATCATGCGCCTTTATTTCTATCTCTTTGTGATACTAATTTTGGGTCGAAACCTTTCCGTTGGTTTGATTCCTGGTTTGATAGGAAAGGGTGTGAAGAAATTGTTTGTTCGACTCTTCTAGGTTGGATTAATCAGGGTCCAGCAGATTTGAACCTTATAAGAAAGTTGAAAGCTCTTCGTATTAAACTTAGGAGATGGATAACCGAATGTCGCAGTAAGGAGATTGAACTTGAAAATTCTTGCAAAAAAGACAAGGAAGATATGGAATGGTTAATGGAAAAAAAAGATTTAGAGGAGTCGGAATTGTGGGTTTGGTCGGAATGTTGCAAAAATCTACAAGAAATTGAGCTTTATAGATCTCGTGATATGAGACAAAAATCACGGGTGAAATGGGCGTCGCTTGGAGATGAAAATACTAGCTTCTTCCATAGTGTAGTTAATGGGAGAAAAGCTAGGAACTCGATCCCGGGTCTTGAGATTAGAGGTGAATGGGTTTCTAAACCAAAGTTAATTAAAAAAGAAGTTCTTCGCTTCTTTAGATGCCATTTCAAAGAAGAGGTGAAAATTCGGCCGGTTATTGAGTGTGAAGGAATTAACAGGATTGATGATAATGATGGTATTCTTTTGACTTCTCTGTTTTCCAAACAAGAGATTAAAGATGCAGTTTTTTAGTGTGGCTCGAACAAGGCGCCTGGCCCGGACGGTTTCAATTTTAACTTTATTAAGAAGTTTTGGAATGTTTTGGAGGAGGACTTTTATCGTATAATGATGGATTTTTATGAGTCTGGCGTTATTAATTCAGGGTGCGGGTCGGCTTTTATTACTTTGATTCCCAAGGTCAAATCTCCTGTGGGACTCAAGGATTATAGGCCGATTACTTTAATTGGGGTTATTAGCAAGGTTATCTCTAAAATTCTAGCCAACCGCCTCAAAAAGATCTTGGGTAAGGTGATTTCAGACTCCCAATCGGCTTTTCTGTCTGATCGTTTTATTCTTGATGGCCCTCTCGTTGTGAATGAAGTGTTGGATTGGTTGAAAAAAAGAAAGAAAAGGGCGTTTCTTCTAAAGATTGATTTTGAGAAAGCCTATGACAATGTCAACTGGGCTTTCTTATTATCAATATTATCTCAAATGGGTTTTCCTTCTCGTTGGTGTATGTGGATTAAAGGCATTCTTGAGTCGGCTCGTGCTTCTATTCTTGTTAACGGGTCTCCTACATTTCAGTTTAATAGTGAGAAGGGTCTTCGTCAAGGCGACCCTATCTCTCCTTTCTTGTTTTTGATTGTTATGGAGTGCCTTTCATGGATGTTGAATAGAGCGAAAACCATTGGAGCTTTTAAAGGTATTGATTTTTCCTATGATAACTTTGATATTACTCACCTTTTCTTTGCGGATGATGCCCTTATTTTGGGCGAGTGGTCCCAAGATAACCTCCAAAGTTTGGCTAGAATTCTTAGAGTTTTTTACTTATGCTCGGGCTTGCGCATCAACATTCATAAGTCTAATTTATTTGGGGTGGGTACGGAAGATGGGGAGGTGGATAATTTGTTGACAGTTTTGGGTTGTAAACGTGGATCTTTTCCCTTCGTTTTTTTGGGTGTTAAAGTGGGAGCCAACATGTCGAGAATTGGTAATTGGAATATGGTGATTGATGTGATGAAAAACCGGCTTGCCTCGTGGAAAGCTAAAACGCTCTCCATAGGTGGTCGGTTGATTCTTGTGAAGGCGGTTCTAGAAAATTTGCCTATTTATTACCTATCGTTATACAAGGCCCCTAAAGCGGTTATTCAAAGTATGGAAGCTATCATGAGACGGTTCCTTTGGGCGGGTTGCAATGAAGAGAAAAAAAATTAATTGGGTAGCTTGGGATATTGTTACTAATCCTAAGAATTCGGGTGGTCTTGGTCTTGCTAAATTGGAGGATGTCAATGATGCGCTCCTTCTAAAATGGGCTTGGAGGTTTAAACAAGGTGGTAATTGTCTTTGGAAAAGAGTGGTGATCAATTGTCATGGGACGAGTAGGACTTGGGCTTTTTTACCGTGTTCTTCGTCGTCTAATGGGTGTTGGAAGCATATTGTCAAGGTTGGAAAAAAGAAGATCCGGAACAATAATACTCTTGATAGTTACTTTGTGGGGATTATGGGTGATGGGTCTACAATTAATTTTTGGACAGATCCATGGCTTTTTAATGATTCACTTCGCTTAGTTTATCCCAACCTTTTTAGACTCGAGAAGCACAAATGGGTTTCTGTTTCAGACAGGATTCAAATCACAAACGGGTCAAAAACCCTGCAGTGGGAATGGAGGAAAGAGCCTTCGACGCCAGAAGAAATCGCTGAATTGTTTAGTTTGCTGTCTGCTGTCTTTGATTATGAATGGAAGGGTGGTACAGACTCGTGGAAGTGGACTGCAGACCCAAACGGTAGCTTTTCTGTTAAAGCTGCTAAAGCGCTGATGCGCCAACATAATCAGCAGACGTCGAGCAGCCTTATGAAGTGGAAAGGATGGGTGCCGCTCAAATGTAAAATAATGGTTTGGCGATCTTTGATTAACTGTATGCCTACTAAAGTTGACCTCGGCAAACGCGGCATTACCCTTCCGAATGAGCTTTGTGTTTGCTGCGAGTCGGTTCCAGAAACTACCCTCCATCTATTCAGCGGATGCTTCTTCGCTGCAGAAATTTGGAGTCGGATAGAGCACTGGTGCAGCCTTACTCCTATATTCGCTTTTGATTTGAAAGATTTTATGGAGATCCCTTCAATTCAAACGAAGTCTAAGAGGTCGAGAAATATTCTTCGAGGGATTGTTTTTACTACGCTGTGGTCTATCTGGAACGAGCGCAACACGAGGATCTTCAAAGGAGTTCGGCGTCGTCCGGTTGAAGTTTTGGAAAGCATAAAAATGACTTCGTATTTTTGGTATCGAAATAGAGCTAAAAGTAGAGATTTAGATTGGAATGCTTGGTGTAAAAACCCTCTAGTTGTGATGTAATTTCGTTTGTTTTTGCCCGGGGGACCTTGTTTTGAGGTCCGACCGTGGTGTTTTTTGAATGAATTGAATCTTTAAAAAAAAAAACTAAAAGATTAAAATCGTGGTATGTAACTTAAATATTAAAATCATAATAAAAGGTCTTAATCACATATGCAATAATAACAAGATTTAAAAAATTAAACCACTTGCCAGGAGATCTTGCAGGTGTTTCTAAAAATCGTTTGACGGTGACTGTTACATTTTAAATTGTAGTGATAATGATAATTAAATTGATAATGCAGCCTCGTTTTTATTTTGTTACCCAGTGCTTAGTTTCTATTAATTAAATCATGTTCATATCGTATTGTTATGCATAGTCATATATAATTTATTTATTATTAAGCTTGGTCTTACAATTAAATTATCATGCGGCGCTTAGGAATTAAGATTGTGTTATCTTATTTTATTTTAAGAGGGTTTGTAAGTTACATATACTGATAATCATACTAGCAAGTGTAAAAAGCGTACAAATACAAAATAAAAAATATAAATAAAAATGAACTTAATAGTTACATATAGGTTTCCCTATCCTCTAAAGTTAGTATTATAAGACCATGGGGTATGGTGGGGCTTGGGTTGGGGCTTGGGTTGGGGCATTGGTTGACACGTGGACTTTCAAAACTCAAGGCTTCAACCCACTTTTGAAGGGGGTATGGTGGGCGTGGCTTGGCTGGCGTGGCCAAGCCACATCAGCTTATATATATATATATATATATATATATATATATATATATATATATATATATATATATATATATATACTAGTAGGGTGCCCGCGCGATGCGGCGGGGGCGACACTTTGGATTGCGGCACTCGTTGCTGGTAGTTTTCTTATTTGTATATGATAACATTATTGTGGTGGATATATGTCATAAGTGTTACACGTAGGAGCCTAACACCTATAATGTCTTGCAATGTTCGATCAACTGCCTCTATCGCCTGACGTTTCGCCATCGATGCCTCATCCCATATAATTAACTTGGAGGACCTAATTAGTTGACTTATAATTCCTAAAATTTTGGGACATAGTTTACTATTTATCTACTAAATATCGTAAATTAGTATTAAATAATTTCTAAAATTTTGGGATATAATTTACTATCTATCTACTAATATCGTAAATTAGTATTAAATAATTCCTAAAATTTTGGGATATAGTTTACTATCTATCTACTAATATCGTAAATTAGTATTAAATAATTCCTAAAATTTTGGAACATAGTTTATCTTCTATCTACTAAATATCAAAGTTTTGTTTTGTTATAAAAATTAATAATAAATAAAGTATAGAAAAACTGTTTTAAACATGTAAAGATTCGTTTATTAATAAAAAATACTAAACAAATAACAAAAGTATATTAGTTGAATCGAGATGTAAATTATAAGTGCAATAAAATAACACAAAACATAAACTTCAAATATAAAATAGACTTAATTATTCATAGGATAGTCTAGATCAAACAAAAACAACTGAAAATGAAAAAAACATAAAAACACTTGATATGTTTCATCTAATTTCTCTTCTTTTTTGATCCGTTTTTTCTTGTTTGTGCTCGAATCAGCAGTATCATCTAATTCATCTTCTTTCTCATCGTCCTCAGAATCATCTAAATTTATAACCTCGACCCATTTCCATTCAGAGAGTCTCTTAGATCTTTTCTTTTGATTCTCATACTTCCGATCCTTAAAAAACCAAAATTTAATAAAAAAGTTAAAAAATGATTAAATACATTTTATAAAAAAAACAAATATTGAATAAAAAATTTTTAAAAAGATTAAATAAATTTTAAAATTACCTCTTTACTAAATTGACGTTGAAGATTAGACTTGTATGGACTGAACATTGCACCATAAGAAATAATTTCAACACTATTATCACCATCATCCTACAATAAAACACCAAATAATAACATAACGAACTTGTTAATATGAAAGATTATAACCGAAAATATTACTTAAAAACTAACAAAAGCTTGTTCGACAACTGGGGTGTTTAAATTGGTGTGTTGAATCTGAAAAATCAAATAAGTTAGTATTCACATAAAAGTAAATAAAAGAAAACAATTATTCATTATTGCGATATAACAAAACTTATCATAGAACCGACCTTAGATTTTTCAATATCGCATGCTTGTTTTTTCGCATCAAGTGAATTCAGAACTGGCTCCATATTTTAAATCTGTTTAGCAATAGAAATGTAGAATTGTGAGTGTTTGCTATGTATTTATAGTAGTCCATTAGGGTTTAGTTTTAGATTGGTCATCCATTTATTTAGGAAGTTTGTTGTGATTTTTAAGTTTTTAAAAATAAGATGCACATATCCTGTTTAGTTTGTTGTGGCATGTTTAATAGGAAGTTTGTTGTGAGTTTTATCTATACTATATTAAACATGTCACAACAAACTGACTCTGTACAAGTAAAATTAGGGAATATTTTAGTTTATTAATTCCGTTCAAAACAAAAAACTTGGGTAAAAAACAAATGTTAATGCACGGTAGCTAAGTAATGGTCAAAGTTGGCTTGGGTAAAAAACAAATGTTGGCTTTAATCAATTGTACATTTACGCATCGGCTATTTGTACTCTATGAACGCACGGCGAAACTAAAAAAGACAACTATCGAAACGTTTAAAAAAATGTGCCGATCGTCATGGTACATTCGGATTTTTTTAAAACATTATGGGTTGTAAGATATCGCAGGAATACATTAAAGAATTAATGAGAGGGGAAGTGTAACTAATTACCCATAATTATGTTAAATGTCAAGGATTTAAATGTAATAGATTGAGGGACTAAAAAATAATTATGGTTTAAAAGACCACTTTACCCTCATTCTAGGGGTTTATTTATAAATAATGGGGGAAGAAGTTCTTAACTTTTGGGAATCCTTCCCTCATGTATTATAATATAGTATATATATATAACCAAAAACTACTAAACATACAACATAATTATTAAAATAAACATACAAAATAATTATCAAAATAAAAACCTATCATTCTTCATCGTCTTCGTCGGTTTCGAACCCAGGAATCGTTGAAACATGTTCCACCAAATCAGCTCGAAGGTTGTGATGTATATCCCTTGACTTTATTAAAAATTCATTTGTCGCTTTATCTTCGTCTGTTACGTTACCTGGTTGGGGGTCATCACATCATAGTAGGTTACGACCGCTCTACCTTCATCCTCCAAAATCATGTTGTGAAGAATGATACATGTGTACATCACGTTTCCAATTTGATCCTTGTCCCATAGTCGACAAGGCATTGCCAATATTCGCCACCTTTTCTTCAAAACACCGAATGCTCGCTCGACGTCTTTACGTGCAGCCATCTGGACCCTGTTAAACTTTAATCTCTTTGGATCTGAGGTACCGTGTCTTGTGAACGATTTTACGAAAACCCCCCACTCTGGGTAAATCCCATCAACTAGGTAGTACCCGTACACATACTCAACCCCGTTTATAAAGAAAGTTCCTTTGGGTCCTATACCATTTACCCGATCATTGAAAAGAGGCGAGTGGTTTATGATGGTAATATCATTATGTGAACCTGGCATACCGAAGAACGCATGCCATATCCAAAGATCTTGGGACGCAACCGCTTCAAGCATGATGGCTGGCACCCCGTGAAATCCACTAGTGTGAGCGCCTTGCCATTGGGTAGGACAAAGTTCCCAAGGCCATTTCATACAATCTAAACTACCTAGCATCCCTGGTAGCCCATGATAATCTGCGTGATGTTCCAATATTTGTTGCATGTCACTGAAGGACGGTTTTCTCAAATATCTTTTCCTATAAATTTCTAGAATACACGAACAAAACTTGTGAAGAGTTTCTCTAGCTACACGTGCAGACATTTTTAAATAGTCATCCATAATGTCCGAACTATTGCCGTACGCTAACTGCCTAAGTGCGGTCGTGACCTTTTGCCACGTACTAAATCCTAATTGCCCGGTTACATCGGGTTTTTGTTGGAAATAAACATATTTCTCCTCAAGATCTCTAGATATCCTTAAAAATAAGTTTCTACTCATACGAAAACGACGCCTAAACATTTTTTTCATCATACTTAGGTTCCACTGAGAAGTAATCGCTTACCAACAAATAGTTAGCGGTGTGCCGTTCACGAGCGATGTACCTTCTCCTCCGTTTAGGTTGTTGAGTCTCTTCCTCATCGTCTTCGTCTTCCACGATAGCTTTCACCACCGCCGCGATCGTTTGTAGAAATATTTCCGCACCATCGTCAAATGATGATGACGATTCACTATAACTTGAAGAACTCATGGCAATATTGTGTTTTATGTGTTTGATATTGTGTGAGAAAGATGTTAAATGTGGTAAGTATTTATAAAGGAAAAAAATTAAATATAGACCCCAACGGCTAGCCAACGGTTAGTTTGAAAGGGCCATTCACAACCCGCTATGTCAGCTTGCTCCTCCGCCCCACGCCCGGCTTGAAAGCCAAGCCCCAAGGGCCACGCCCCAACCCAAGCCCACCCGGGATGGTGGCTTGGGCGTTTTCACACAACCCACGCCCCAACCCAAGCCCCATACCCCATGGCCTAAATAATAACTATGTTAGAATCTCGTGTAATTGGCGGTAGAATAAATATAATTTTATATACTAAGTTACCAAAAAAGTTATATTTAAATAAACACATGTATTCCACAGGTTGAATAAATATAATGTAATTGGTTAACAAATACAGTTGCTAAGATGTGTTTTTTTTGAAAAATGAACTTTGATATATTATTTATTTATCATAACATTTTACTTTGTTTTTTTAATTTATTATTAGGTTAGAAACTTGTGTATTACACAAATTATAACATTTTACTTTATTTTTTTATTTATTACTAGGTTAGAAACTTGTGTGTTACACATAGTTGGTTAAACGACAAAAATATTAAAAAAAAGAAATGTTAAATAAATAAGAGATGAGCGAATATTATAAAAATGTTAAATAAATAAGAGATAAGCGAAAAACTATGATTTCATAATATTATTTCATAGGAGTAATTATAATTTAATATTATTTTAATTAATATAAGAGAAGTAGAAACATAATAATGAGAAGACACGAGAAGATGACACGTGTCCTCAAAGATTTTCATGTTATATTATATTATAATATAAATACAAATATAAATATAAATATAAATATAAATAAAATAAAATAAAGATAATGATATATATCCGTAATGTTAGTATTATAATATAAATATTAATATAAATATTTAATACTTATTAATCTAATATACTATTTGTTACTATTCATTGGTTTTGAAAAGGGGTATTGGATTTTAATAATCCCAACTTTCAGCAATTGGCCGATAATAATCCCAACTTTAAAAGTAGCCTACAACACTCCCAACTTGTAACATTTTGGCCACCAATGATCCTTTGCTAACTGGGTTATAACCCAGTTAGTTTTTTGCTGACTAGGCTGCTGACGTGGCACCATCACCACCTCCGGTGACCTGCAACTTATTCCGACGACCCGTTTTACCCCTGAAACCACCAAACGAGACCACCACCAATCATCTCCGACCTCCTGTAATCTTCTCCGCTGCCCAGAAGTTCAAAAAACCCAACTCTGGTGACCTGCAACTTATTTCGGCGACCCGTTTTACCCCTGAAACCACCAAACGAGACCACCACCAATCATCTCCGACCTCCTGTAATCTTCTCCGCTTCTCAAAACTAACTGGGTTATAACCCAGTTAGCAAAGGATCATTGGTGGCCAAAATGTTACAAGTTGGGAGTGTTGTAGGCTATTTTTGAAGTTGGGATTATTATCGGCCAATTGCTGAAAGTTGGGATTATTAAAATCCAATACCCCTTTTGAAAATTAATATTAAAAGAAAATTTAATATATGGAGAGAGAGAGAGATGATTTTCCTATTTGTTACTATTAATTGGCTTTGGAAATTAAAAATTAATAATAATATTAAAAGAAAATTTAATATATATAGAGAGAGAGATAATTTTACTATTTGTTACTATTCATTGGCTATAAAAATTTAGAAATTTGTGTGTTACACGTGGTTGGTTAAGCGAAAAAAATATTAAGAAAAGAAATGTTAAATAAATAAGAGACGAGCGAATATTAAAAATGTTAAATAAATAAGAGATGAGTGAAAAACTATGATTTCATAATATTATTTCATTGGAGTAATTATAATTTAATATTATTTTAATTAATATAAGAGAAGTAGAAACATAATAATGAGAAGACACGAGAAGATGACACGTGTCCTCAAAGATTTTTATGTTATATTATATTATAATATAAATATAAATATAAATATTAATATAAACATAAATAAAATAAAATAAAATAAAGATAATGATATATATTCGTAATGTTAGTATTATAATATTAATATAAATATTTAATACTTATTAATCTAATTTACTATTTGTTACTATTCATTGGCTTTGAAATTTAATATTATTATTATAAAAGAAAATTTTAATATATATAGATAGAGAGATGATTTTACTATTTGTTACTTGGCTTTGAAAATTGAAAATTAATATTAAAAGAAAATTATATATATATATATATATATATATATATGGAGCCACTAAAATGAAAACCAACCCCAGTTGTAAGAACCGCAAGAACCACTATCCACCAATCAGAATAAGGGTTAATTTGGTCATATGATCTAAATGTCTTGTCCATCTTTTTTTGCGTATGTATTTGTTCAATGAATTCAGAATCTCTCTCCTCTCTCCTCTCTCCTCTGTCCTCTGTCCTTTACTTTACCCCCAATAATACTCATCTTCCTCAAATACATTTAACAACAAAAGCCAAATGTGAGACTCACCTGGTTCCTCCTAGTTCCTCATCTCCATTAAATATGAGACTCACCATCAAATATGAGTCTCACTTGGTTCCTCCTTTCCCACTCGATACCCATCCCCCTGTTAATAAACCGGCGACCAGGATAACCGGTGGAGCCGGCGCCGTCTTCCGACAACAAGCCGACACCCACACCCTCCTCCGACAACAACCCCCTAAACCACCTTTTCATCACACAGAACCGGTGAAATCCGGAGGCGGCGTGACATCACGAACAGAGAGAGAGAGGCTGATCGAAAGAGATGGGAAGAAGAAAGCTGGTTTGAGCGAGAGACGGGGACATCGGTGCACGGCGACAGCAGAGTCGGCTCGTGAAGCCGAATTTGGTGAAGAAACAGAAGGTGACTTGTGTTGATTCGATAAACTCTAGAAAATTAGGAGGTGGCGAAAGACGGTGCTGGGGTGTGGTGTGTTCGGAAGTCGGTGCTGGGGAGACGGTGCCAGAAGATGATAAGTTAAATCTATCCACGCATTTTGTTTTGATTTTTTTGTTGTTGGTTTTTTTTTTCAGTCGATGATGATAAGTTAAATCTATCCGAGACACCTACCGAGTTGTGTTTTATGGGTGTGTTCGTTTTGTGTAAAAAGAATTTTGTAAAAAAAATTTAAACCGTAAACTTTTTAACGTAAAACGTAAAGTTTTTAACGTAAAACGTAAATTTTTTAACGTAAAAAATAAACTTTTTAAGGTAAAACGTAAAAACGTAAACTTTTTAACGTAAAAACGTAAACTTTTTAACGTAAAACGTAAACTTTTTAACGTAAAACGTAAACTTTTTAAAGAAAAACGTAAACTTTTTAACGTAAAACGTAAAACGCAAATTTTTTAACGTAAAACGTAAACTTTTTAATCTAAAACGTAAACTTTTTAACCTAAAACGTAAACTTTTTAACGTAAAACTTTTTTTATCTAAATTGTAAAACGTAAAAAACGGCGCGTTAAAAAAACGACGCGTGAAAAAGCCGGGCGTAAAAAGTTTCGTAAAACGTAAACTTTTTAACGTAAAAAGTAAACTTTTTAACGTAAAAGTTTCCCTAAAAAAGTTTACGTGAAAAAGCCGCGCGTTAAAAAATTTACAGAACCTTTTTTATGTAAATTGTAAAACGTAAAAAACGGCGTGTAAAAAGGGCGCGTTAGTTTATCGACGCGTTAAAAAAACGACGCGTGAAAAAGTCGGGCGTAAAAATTTTACGTAAAACGTAAAACGTAACCTTTTTTACGTAAAACGTAAAACTTTTTTTATGTAAATTGTAAAACGTAAAAACCGGCGCGTTAAAAAGCGACGCGCGAAAAAGCCGAGCGTAAAAACGGCGCGTGAAAAGGCCAAGCGTAAAAACGGCGTGCAAAAAAAAAATTTGTGTTGTTAAAAAATCTGAATTTAAAATGGTTTTTTAATAAAAAATTCTATTTAAAAAATGACAATTAATATAATAATACAAAAATAGTAATAAAAAACAATAAAGTCAAACCTCGTAAAATCACGTCCAATAAAGTATTGACACGTGTAATAAACCCTAATAAAGTCAAACCTTGAATATAAGGGACTAATTTTTCGAAAAATCGAAAAACATTAACCATGAAAGAACTGGAAGTATTATCATACCTAAAATAAGTTTCTAAATAACCTTTTATGGTTTTATATACACAAATGAGCCACTTGTTAATCAAGTGTAGCCGTTTATGTAATTAATTGAAAGTTTGCGCAGAAAAGGCTTAAAAGCGTCAACATGTTAATTCTTACCTCTGAGTGACCTTTTAACAAACCGAGAGCCTCATGATATTTGATTATACTCTCGGGATTGCCAATCATTGGCCACCCAAGGCTTTTATGCCCAAAAGTGAAGTTACGCGCAACTTTGCAAGTATAAGGGACTAAAAGTGTCAATATGTTTAATTATACCTCTGAATGACCTTTTATCGAGCCCGAAGCATTATGATGTTTAATAATACCTTCAAGTGAAGTTACGCGCAACTTGGATGTGTCGGAAATGGCATTTGGAAGTGCAGGGGCTAAAACTGTCAACAAATGAAAGTTTCTGAATGCTGACCAGGTCCTTACGGACCGTAAGACCTGGACCTTACGGTCCGTAAGCATTGCCCAGATGCAGAAACTCGTAAATTGCATGTTCAGCCCATGTAAGCGACTTGTATTGCCCTTTAACACTTCCAAGAGCCGCCTAAACTATTTCTTAGGCCTTAGGGACACTTGTTAATCATCAGGGATCATGTATAGCATGATTTGTCATGATCTTAATGGATCAATAACACTATAAAAAGCCCCAATGTTTGCACATTTTGATCATTCATTTCCAACTCAACATCTGATCATTTCTGGAGCTCAAGGCCATTCTCTAAGCATTCCTGGTCGTGCATTAGACCTTGGTAAGCATCCTTGATCTTCCTTAATTGAGTTTTACCTAGTTATTAGCTTAAAAGTCAAACCGTCGTAATTAAGGTTTGACATATCAATTAATCACTAATGGTCCAGTGATTAGTCAAATTGAAGGTAGTTATAAGTTGGTAATTATGTGGGCAATAAACCCTTAAAAGGGCACCCTCAGATTCCCACTCTAACTAGATCAAATGTCGGGTCAAAGTTGTTTAGAAAAAGTCAACAGAAGCTTAATTTGCAAATTAACATGTAATTAGCAATGTAGAAGGCATGTAACCTATTTTATCACTCATATAACTTGGTAATAAGTATAAGTACTGATCTAAGCTTGTTTGATCCGACAATTTTCTGTTTAGACACGGTTCGGAACCGAAAGTCGCAAAACTTTGACTTTTGCTTTGACTTCAGTTCTGACCCGAATTAGATAGGTTTAGAAATGCCTTAGGGCTTCTTTAGGACCAGGTTACATGTTGGTATAACCCTCTGTGCTTGGTTCGTTGATTGCCCTATTCGTTTACACGTTTCCGTTAATTGCCTAATGTTGACCAATATGCCCTTTTGACCATAAAACGAGAATTTTGGAAATGTGAAAGTACAATAATCCTTATTACTGATTTATAAATTTGTCCCTAAATTTTCACATCAGTTGGAGGTCTAGATTAGGAGTTATGCTCATTAGCGTAATTATAACGCCTTTTAGTAATTAAACGGCGCAATTCGCATAAAGCCTATCTAAACCCAATTTTTGACACCAAACCTTTTACCCACTGATCTAATATAATATTTTGAGGTTTTTAAAGATTTTTAATTATTTTTAAACTGATCATAACCTAAGGCTATCGCCTTAATTCGGTAAATACCGATTATACCCTTTTTGTGTATAAAATGAATTTTACATAGTATTTTGACACCAATCCAATTTCTACTGATTTTATATAATAAATAAAGTATTTTGAACTTTATAACCTGATCAGAAAACTCAGATTTCCCATATAACCCGGAAATCGCTTAAAATGGCATTTTTAAGCGTATTAAACGCATAGTTTGGGTTTGAAACCATTTTGGCATATAAGACTTATTACCAACTGATATGACCTAATAAAATAAGTTATTCTACTGATGTATTCGGACCCGAATCTCAGAATTTTAATTAACCTCTTTTATAATCTTTAAAATGACCAAAATACCCCTACGAGGCTTATTTTGAGATTAAACTCGTTTTGGGCATAATGGAAGATATCCTACTGATATCACAACATATTAAAGGCATATTAACTTAGGAAACCTGTATATGACTCTTTTGGTTACTCGTTACGCACTTGTCGCGTTCAGATCGGCTTATGTAACTAGTTTACATATATTAGCCGAAACGGGTCAAACAATATCATTTTTGTCTCAAAATCCAGAGTGTGTTTAAGTTACCCATATTAAACAAGCATACAATCTTGTCGGGTCAAAACCACATTCTAAACCGGTCTTCGCTTATCATGCGTTTGAACCGTATCTTCCTTTGAAAACTATCCGGTCTAAGTCAAGGCTTAATTAAAGACCCGTTAGGATTCTAATAGGTTATTAAAAACCTTCGTTCCAGATTAGGAGCCCAGTAAAAGCTATTTGTACTTGCTGAATTGATATACGGCTGGGATTGAATTTATATTTAGCTCAGGTAAATACTTTTAACTTATTTTCCCTATACGGGCTTGGGGTACGGTATATAAAATACCGCTTGGTCGGGCATTAAATCTTTAATCGTATGGTGGTTAATTGATATTAATCGGCCCGTTTAAATTGTTTTGTTTGCTTAAAGCCTTTGGGAGGTTAATGACCATGTCCCGGATATCCTTGGCATCATTTTACGAAATGGCCACGACCTTAGCACGCGCGTGTAGGCGTACACCCGCTAGTGCATTTATAAACAACAAGGTATAACCGCTGGTAACGGGAACAACCCGCCGCGGGACTATATCATGTGGTGTGTCTATTAAGCTTTAACCCGGCACGAACCGGGCTACTGAACGCATAAGAAACATGTAATTCTTTTACAAGTTTATATGTTTAAATAATTATCCCAAGTTATAAAGATTTTGTGCTACGTGTATTCAAATCAATTTTATTAAACTTTTCAAAATGAGTCAGTTGAATGTATTTACCAGTGTAAACTGACGTATTTTCCAAAAAGGCTAAATGCAGGTACTATACGTAATAGGCTGGCTACTCCAGGCATCAATAATCAAGTCTCGCAAGCTTTAGATGTTAAAGTCTGTTAAACAGTGTTATCTTTCTATTTTAGATCCGCCTGTGGATCCATCTTACATTCCGTTGTAATATTTGATATTACTTTATATCGGGTTGTAATATATTTATCTTTTGCTTCCGCTGTGCATTTATATATTGTGTTGTTTGACTATGATGATATCAACTACGTCACGATACTCCCCACCGGGCCCACCGGTAATACGTAGAAATATCGGGGTGTGACAGGTTGGTATCAGAGCCAACACTGAGTGAATTAAACACTAGCCTTTTGTGTTTAATCTCAGTTACACGATTGCACATTTTTATTCTTGAGTCTAGACAAAGAACTTAGGACTATTCCTGATTTGTTTTGTCCTTTATTTGTTTCCTTTGTTATTTTTCTGATTAGCTCCTGCATGGGCGAGTCATTTTTGTTAGAAATCCCGTTTAGGGCAACCCTGTACCTATTTAAATTTAATGGGACGGTTAGATTTAAAATAACGTTCCTATTATGAGATCTACCATTATAACAAGATGGAAAAATCTAAAAAGGGACAAGACCTAGCTCATGTGTCGTTTTAAGACAGGGCCAAGACGGTAGTTCCACAATTAGATTCAGATCCTTGTTTACATCTCAAATTAGGATTGTTCTGCGTTAAATATTAAAAGAATCTTAAAGGTAAAACCTAGCATAAATGTCAATGCAGACATGGCCAAGATGGTAAAACCTAGCCTAAATGTCATTGCAGACATGGCCAAGACGGTAAAACCTATCCAAAAGATTCCAATCCCTGTTAACCTCTGTAAGTATGTTAACATTTTTGGCAAACTGTGAATCGTTAAAGTCACACAGGCCACCGGGGTTAATCTAAATTCCCTTATTTGAAATAATCATCCCTTAAGGATGAAGTGCCTACTGGCTATAACTAATGTCTTCTGAGACTAAAGACAGTGGTAGCCTATAACTCCCTGTCAAGAAAAGGTGATGAACTGTGATTCAAGCCTTAATGCCTCGGTTCTATAAAATCTGGGCTTATAAATTAAACTGGTCTACGTGACTAGGCCTTTTGCGCCATTATTAACTTATAATTTAGGATTTATGATAAGGATCCTGAACAATTATATATTTATCAAATTAACTAAAATGGTTATTAAAAACCATGGGTTATAAATTTTGGTGATTTTACATAAGCCTGTTCTAAAGCTTCAAAACCTTGTTTACACCTGTAAACATGTTAACATTCCTGGTAGATGTGATTCAATCACATAATTCATCCTTATACTGGATTCTCCCGAAATCCTTTCTTATTTGGTGAATTAAGCATCCATTAAGGATGTAATACTTACGGGCCATATTCATTGTCATACAAGACAAAAGATAGTCGTAGCCTACAACTCCCTGTCAAGAAAGGCAATGAACAACGTTCAAAGACTAAATACCTGATTCTGCAAAATCATGGTTTATAATTTAAAAACTGCCCTTGTGACTTGGCCTCTTGTGCCATAGTTATACTTTAAATAAATCTAGGATAATTATAAACCCTGAATAAAATAAGTATCATTCCTTTCCTACCAGTATAAATATTAAAAGAAAATCTTAAAAGGTATAACCTAGCTTGAATGTCATTAAAGACCTGGCTACGATGGTAAAACCTGTTTAAAAGAGATTCGGATCTTTGTTAACATCAGAAAACATGTTAACACTCCTGACAAAGGTGATGCAATAAAATCACACTTATCATCTTTATATTAGGAACTTCCAAACCCCTTATTTAGCGTAAATGATCAAGAGGGATCATGGCTAATAATCGTCGAACATGATGAACACATCAAAACATCCAATAGGATGAAAACCTTCGGGCAAAGATGTATACATGAAAAAAAATAGTTTTATTTCATAATCTCTTGTTAAGACAATGAACTATGAAATTTTCCGATCCAAAGGAATCATCGATTATGTTTTAAAATTTTCCCTAGTGACAAGGCTCCTGTGCCATCAAGAGTCCTTTGGAACAAGCCTTAGTGCTATATAAAATGTCGGTGCGACATTGACAGTCGTGATTTATATGCCCTGTCTAAGAAATATGAAGGATTATATTGCTTTTAAACACCAAAGATGGTTTATTTAAAAACCTAGGCAAAACATAATCAAATAAATTTAATGCTATCTATGGGCCTACATGGTTTATTTTGCACCATGGCTATTTAATCATCAATTCGACAATCCAATATAATTAAGCAAATTATTACTACATGATTTGTAGCCTTCAAAGCTTCACCATGGCTGACTCCTCTGAAGCTCACAGTCATCCAGTTGATCAGAATGATGATGCAAGACTGAACTTAACAAGCACCGAGTTTCAGGCTATGATAAATACAGCCGTAAACAACGCTGTGGACCGTATATTAAAGGGTCATAAGCGAAAGTGCGATAATACCCCAAATAAGGGTTACAAAAAGGGTAAGACCGGTTCAAGCTATAACCAGTCCAAGCCAAAGGAAGCAAAGCCCAAATGCAATAACTGCAGGAAGCAACATGCTGGAAAATGCACAATCGACCCACGTGCTAAATTATGTGGAATTTGCAAAACCAAGGGTCACAAGACCTTGGATTGCAAGAAATTGGAAGATGCGAACTGTCTCAGCTGCGGCAAAAAGGGCCACATCAGTACTAATTGCCCTAAGGCTGCCAAGGAAGGAGCAACTAAGTCTGGAAAGGATTTGAAGGACAAACAGCAGACCGGTGAAAAGACCAGATGCAAAACCTGTAGGAAATACCACCTCGGGAAATGCAGATATGAATCTCAGCCTCTACCCTGTGGAATCTGCAAGTCCAAGGAGCATAAGACCTTGGATTGCAAGAGGTTGGGAGACGCAACCTGCTATGGTTGCAATGAGAAAGGTCACATTAAGACCAACTGCCCTAGATACGCTAAAAAGCTTGAGGAAGTTAAGAAGACCAAAGCTGGAAGCTCTCAGATGAATGCTCAAGAGGCTATTCAGGATGACGATGTCACAACAGGTACTTTCTTTATCAATAACGCTCATACTAGAATATGATTTGATTCAGGTTCAGATAAGTCTTTCATAGACAATAGATTTTGTAAATCATTAAATCTGCCTGTTAAAATTCTAAGCGTTAAGTATAAAGTAAAATTGGTCGATAGTACCTCAGAGACTGCTTCAGCAACATTAGATGGATTTTTATATCCATTAAGAACCATTCTCTTTCCGCTATCCTTGCTTTCATTAATATAAGGACTCGATATAGTCATAGGAATGGGCTGGTCGTCGTGTGACCAAGCCCATATTGTGTATAATAAGAAGCAAGTAGTTATCAAGACTCCTTATGGTGAGCTTTTGACCATTCAAGGAGATACTGGGCATGGAGTGCCCAAGCACTTGTTAAATTCGGTATTTAATACCAAAGCTTCAAGTATGGAAAACTCAGAAAGAGACAAACAACAATCGCGATGCTGGGAATGCGACAAATGTTAATGGTGCATCCGATGTGAACCTCAATGTCAATGGAGTTAATCTCCAAAACTGTAATTAACACAACTATTTGAAATACTATGAGAAAAGTCATAAAAAGGTTCGAGAAGCCGAATGATGTTCGCTTTAAAACACATGCCGCTGCTCATAAGAAGAACTATATTCATACTTCAAATGCAAAGAATAACCCAAACAAAATCATATGTGGCAAGAAGCCCCTTTCCTTTTAGGATGTACTTAAAAGTACTTCGTCTCTTAGAAGTCAAGAGACTTCAATAGTAAAAAGGGGCCATCGATTTCAGGAAATTGATGGATGAAGTAGAAACCATTAGGTATATCAGCGGTTATGCTGGAAAGGACATGGTAAGGTATACATCACAGTCATCCGATGGCAATACCCTTAATTAGTGAGGACATTAATGAAATCCTCAGGAAGGATCCTCTTATACATTGTGGGATGGTCCAAGTTTTAAGGACCTTATTAGAAAACCTATTATCCGCGTTGCGAAATGGAAAAAGATGGAATAAGAATTTTTCCAACTCCCCCATAAGAGCTATAAACTATTGGCAGTATGATGCAAACCTTGGTTCATTGGTTTAAATAGTGCTCTTACTCAGTTAACCTAGAATCTAAGCATAATGCACTATATATATTGATGATTTAGCATCGGCTAAGAAGGGGCACATTAAGGTTTCAAAGCCTGTTCATTATAAATCCATTATGGATCTACCTCAGCTACTCACGTTGCATAGATTAAGAAATAACCAGTCAAAGCTAAGACTGCCCTAAAGTTGTCTAAGATTTTATAGCTAAGTTTAAAAAGGGTTAAGGATGGAGGCGTTTAACCCTCCTGATGAATAATTAGGGGTAGTTCACATTAATAAGGACACCAGATAAATCCCTTATTGTGATTTGATTGCTAGGAGTCACGTTTAGGTTCAGGTGTTGCTAAGTCTCTCATAAGAACCTAAGCTTAGCAAACTTTTAGAAATTTTCCCGTAATAACTCCAGATATTAAGTGTAAGATAAAACTTACCTGCAAAATCATAAGAACCATTTCTTTTGTTCTTGTCAGAAACCTCCAGTCATAGAAATTTTTTTTAAGTATCCTCTCGAGAGAGGAAGTGCGTCAGCACACATGGTTGATATCTCTTTAATCTCTATCGATTCTGAATACCAGATGGTATGATAAAAGCATCATATGAGGATTGGTGTATCTTGATAAATTCCATAGATTGCTTCGCCTGATCAGTATGGAGGTTTAATGCATGGGACCACAAAGATATTCCGATGGTCATAGAGTACTAAAATCAGTTAATGGTATTCAAAGGAGATATCCAGAATGGAATTGTCCAAGTAAATGTTCCAGATCAAGGAATTTGTGGACTCGTAACGTAAATGTGTCACTTAATTGACACAAGCAATGATGGATGAATTGGAGCTTGAGATTTGTAAAATCTCTATAACCTCCTTGTATCTTGATTATCTTCTCCTAAGATTACCCTGTTTACCCCTGAGAGGCAGGTAGAGTTAAGGTTTATATCCCATTTATGGTTGTATTATCATGAAATCTCCAAGACGGCTAGTACCATCATTGGAAGAATCGAAACCCTGATTAACTAAGTTTTAAAATAGAGGGTTCATACAGCCTAACTCAATATCCTGAGAATTCGGTATAGTTAATTATGAAAGACGGTTCATTTTGCTTAGGCATTGTTTACCGCAACCCTAATTAGGCAACGATTAAGAATCGCCAGCAGCTGCCCAGGATCGTCGATTTGTTCGACTAACTGCAAGGATTAACTACTCCTTAAGATTAGTTTTGAGCAATGGTTGGAATAACCATCTCACCTTAAGATAAGCTTTTCTATAATAGTTGTTATATAAGTATCAAGGTGGCTCCTTTGGAGACCTTGTATAGATGAGATATCAAAACATCCGTTGGATGGACGAGACTTTGGGAAGTCCACTTATCGGGATCTGAAAGTTGCATTGCAAACAACGAATAAGATCATACAAATCCCTAATTATCTGTAAGTTGCCAGTATTCAGCAGAAAATCAAGAATTAATGAAAGTAGCAACCCTCCTAAATTCTTGTTAAGGAATAAGGTTCAACAAAAGGTATCACCCAGGAAGGGTGTACCAAATTTGTTAAATTATCAGGCTAGTTAAGCTCTGAATATATAGAATCATTCGAAGGAAATCGAATGTATCAAGATCAAGTAGCTTATAAGCTAAAACCTATTTAAGGAGCTTGGCGGAGCTCGCAATACATTGCACACTAGTGACTGAAGGATGTGTTTCGCCAATAAGTCAAGAAGCACTATCACATAATGATATGCAGATTTATGATGTGAGGAGCATCCTGTATCGATTGAGGATCGACAGGTTAAGAAGCTCCAAAAAGGATACATGTACCTACTATAGATGTCAACTTGGGAGCTTGGAAAGGCTCCAGGTATGCTAAAGAAGTTAAGTCCATAATACGACAAAAAGTACTTCCATCATTCTAGCAAATCTCGAGGTCGAGATTTCTTTTAAGGGGGTGAGGATGTAACACCTCGTAAAATCACGTCCAATAAAGTATTGACACGTGTAATAAACCCTAATAAAGTCAAACCTTGAATATAAGGGACTAATTTTTCGAAAAATCAAAAAACATTAACCATGAAAGAACTGGAAGTATTATCATACCTAAAATAAGTTTCTAAATAACCTTTTACGGTTTTATATTCACAAATGAGCCACTTGTTAATCAAGTGTAGCCGTTTATGTAATTAATTGAAAGTTTGCGCAGAAAAGGGTTAAAAGCGTCAACATGATAATTCTTACCTCTGAGTGACCTTTTAACAAACCGATAGCCTCATGATATTTGATTATACTCTCGGGATTTCCAATCATTGGCCACCCAAGGCTTTTATGCCCAAAAGTGAAGTTACGCACAACTTTGCAAGTATAAGGGACTAAAAGTGTCAATATGTTTAATTATACCTCTGAATGACCTTTTATCGAGCCTGAAGCATTATGATGTTTAATAATACCTTCAAGAATGCCTAATATGGATTAGATGAGGCTTCAATGCTATTAAATGATGATTTACGCAAGTTTACGCATTTGAGGGACCTAAAGCGTCAAACTGCTAAAGTATACCGATTCGTATGTTATCGGACCTTCCGGAATATGACCATGAGATAAACATACCATAATTATCCCTAATATAGCTTAGATATAGGCTTAGAGGTGTTTGGTGCGCAAAAATAAGCTTTTAAGTCATGCAGGGACTAAAAGTGTCAAAAAGCGCACAAGTTTGCGTTTACGCACATATCTTACATTCTGAGTATCCCCGTACACCCAAAAATTTATGTAAGCACTAAAATATTTTATTTTAGTGTTTGGCTTGATAAAATTCCATTCGTCGCGTCGTTTGAATTGTTTTTCGCGTCCGTCCGTGTTTCGTCGTAATTAGCCGAACAACGAGACCGTACGACCAAACGAACCGACATCCGGCATATTTTTGAGCTTGTTTCATGTTCCCCATACTTAGGCATCATTGAAGAGCCTTAAAAATGGTTTAACGGGCCTTGGATGTGTCGGAAATGGCATTTGGAAGTGCAGGGGCTAAAACTGTCAACAAATGAAAGTTTCTGAATGCTGACCAGGTCCTTACGGACCGTAAGACCTGGACCTTACGGTCCGTAAGCATTGCCCAGATGCAAAAACTCGTAAATTGCATGTTCAGCCCATGTAAGCGACTTGTATTGCCCTTTAACACTTCCAAGAGCCGCCTAAACTATTTCTTAGGCCTTAGGGACACTTGTTAATCATCAGGGATCATGTATAGCATGATTTGTCATGATCTTAATGGATCAATAACACTATAAAAAGCCCCAATGTTTGCACATTTTGATCATTCATTTCCAACTCAACATCTGATCATTTCTGGAGCTCAAGGCCATTCTCTAAGCATTCCTGGTCGTGCATTAGACCTTGGTAAGCATCCTTGATCTTCCTTAATTGAGTTTTACCTAGTTATTAGCTTAAAAGTCAAACCGTCATAATTAAGGTTTGACTTATCAATTAATCACTAATGGTCCAGTGATTAGTCAAATTGAAGGTAGTTATAAGTTGGTAATTATGTGGGCAATAAACCCTTAAAAGGGCACCCTCAGATTCCCACTCTAACTAGATCAAATGTCGGGTCAAAGTTGTTTAGAAAAAGTCAACAGAAGCTTAATTTGCAAATTAACATGTAATTAGCAATGTAGAAGGCATGTAACCTATTTTATCACTCATATAACTTGGTAATAAGTATAAGTACTGATCTAAGCTTGTTTGATCCGACAATTTTCTGTTTAGACCCGGTTCGGAACCGAAAGTCGCAAAACTTTGACTTTTGCTTCGACTTCAGTTCTGACCCGAATTAGATAGGTTTAGAAATGCCTTAGGGCTTCCTTAGAACCAGGTTACATGTTGGTATAACCCTCTGTGCTTGGTTCGTTGATTGCCCCATTCGTTTACACGTTTCTGTTAATTGCCTAAAGTTGACCAATATGCCCTTTTGACTATAAAACGAGAATTTTGGAAATGTGAAAGGGCAATAATCCTTATTACTGATTTATAAAGTTGTCCCTAAATTTTCACATCAGTTGGAGGTCTAGATTAGGAGTTATGCTCATTAGCGTAATTATAACGCCTTTTAGTAATTAAACGGCGAATTCGCATAAAGCCTATCTAAACCCAATTTTTGACACCAAACCTTTTACCCACTGATGTAATATAATATTTTGAGATTTTTAAAGATTTTAATTATTTTTAAACTGATCATAACCTAAGGCTATCGCCTTAATTCGGTAAATACCGATTATACCCTTTTGTGTATAAAATGAGTTTTACATAGTATTTTGACACCAATCCAATTGCTACTGATTTTATATAATAAATAAAGTATTTTGAACTTTATAACCTGATCAGAAAACTCAGATTTCCCATATAACCCGGAAATCGCTTAAAATGGCTTCTTTAAGCGTATTAAACGCATAGTTTGGGTTTGAAACCATTTTGGCATATAAGACTTATTACCAACTGATATGACCTAATAAAATAAGTTATTCTACTGATGTATTCGGACCCGAATCTCAGAATTTTAATTAACCTCTTTTATAATCTTTAAAATGACCAAAATACCCCTACGGGGCTTATTTTGAGATTAAACTCGTTTTGGGCATAATGGAAGATATCCTACTGATATCACAACATATTAAAGGCATATTAACTTAGGAAACCTGTATATGAATCTTTTGGTTACTCGTTACGCACTTGTCGCGTTCAGATCGGCTTATGTAACTAGTTTACATATATTAGCCGAAACAGGTCAAACAATATCATTTTTGTCTCAAAATCCAGAGTGTGTTTAAGTTACCCATATTAAACAAGCATACAAGCTTGTCGGGTCAAAACCACATTCTAAACCGGTCTTCGCTTATCATGCGTTTGAACCGTATCTTCCTTTGAAAACTATCCGGTCTAAGTCAAGGCTTAATTAAAGACCCGTTAGGATTCTAATAGGTTATTAAAAACCTTCGTTCCAGATTAGGAGCCCAGTAAAAGCTATCTGTACTTGCTGAATTGGTATACGGCTGGGATTGAATTTATATTTAGCTCAGGTAAATACTTTTAACTTATTTTCCCTATACGGGCTTGGGGTACGGTATATAAAATACCGCTTGGTCGGGCATTAAATCTTTAATCGTATGGTGGTTAATTGATATTAATCGGCCCGTTTAAATTGTTTTGTTTGCTTAAAGGCTTTGGGAGGTTAATGACCATGTCCCGGCTATCCTTGGCATCATTTTACGAAATGGCCACGACCTTAGCACGCGCGTGTAGGCGTACACCCGCTAGTGCATTTATAAACAACAAGGTATAACCGCTGGTAACGGGAACAACCCGCCGCGGGACTATATCATGTGTTGTGTCTATTAAGCTTTAACCCGGCACGAACCGGGCTACTGAACGCATAAGAAACATGTAATTCTTTTACAAGTTTATATGTTTAAATAATTATCCCAAGTTATAAAGAGTTTGTACTACGTGCATTCAAATCAATTTTATTAAACTTTTCAAAATGAGTCAGTTGAATGTATTTACCAGTGTAAACTGACGTATTTTCCAAAAAGGCTAAATGCAGGTACTATACGTAATAGGCTGGCTACTCCAGGCATCAATAATCAAGTCTCGCAAGCTTTAGATGTTAAAGTCTGTTGAACAGTGTTATCTTTCTATTTTAGATCCGCCTGTGGATCCATCTTACATTTCGTTGTAATATTTGATATTACTTTATATCGGGTTGTAATATATTTATCTTTTGCTTCCGCTGTGCATTTATATATTGTGTTGTTTGACTATGATGATATCAACTACGTCACGATACTCCCCACCGGGCCCACCGGTAATACGTAGAAATATCGGGGTGTGACATTTTAGAAATTTTGTTCCAAATTATTGTGTCTTTTTATTTGTCATTGTGTTTTTTTTTTTTTTTTGTCATTGTCATTGTGTTTTTTATGTTTTATTGTGTCTTTTTTCCTCGACGTTGTTCTATATTGCTAGGCATTATGTTATATTTTGCTCGACATTGTACTTTTTTTACAAATATAAATAATTAAACATATAAATAATTATTCCTATAAATTAAAAAAAAAAACATTCCTTAATCATAATATATGCGAAGTATTTGAAAAATAAAGAACATAAAAATTAGGTTTTTATTTTATAAAAATAGAAAACATTTATAATATAAAAAGAGTATTTAAAAAATAAAAACATAAATTATTCATCATCACTAACAAACGAATATCACTAAAATACAAGCATTAATTGAAAAACAAATTATACAACCCTAAAAAACTTTTCTCTTCCAAACTACAACCCTAAAAAACATTTCTTCTCCAAAATATAAAAAACTTCCAACTCCTAAAATACAACCCTAACCTGCAACTCCTAAACAAAAATGACATATCAAGGTGAAAAAAAAAACCATTTTCGTCACTTTTGCTTCTTAACCTTGCGGCTTCCACCCAAACCCACCCCTACCCGTCAGCTAGTACCCGCACCACCGGCAGCGGTGTGTGTGTTGCGAGTAGGGGGTATCTGCTGGGGTTAACCCATACCCCCCGGGTCCCCTAATAAGCAATGTTGAATGTGTTCCCGAACAAAGTTATCACTGAATATGTATTAGTGTTATATATTGTTTGATGAAATGGTTCAGGCTCATATCATAACAGATAGAGAAAGGTTAGTTATGTTTACAACAAACTCCTCTATATATAGAGGTAACCGACCTAACCAACCTAACTAACACAACTCATCAAAACTAATACATACAATACAAATCTCATATATACATCTCTAATATGCCCCCTCAAGCTAAACGGGGAGAATCCACGTGAAGCTTGGACCGAAGAAAACTAAACCGATCTGCTGAAAGACCCTTGGTCAAAACATCTGCAATCTGTGAAACAGTAGGCACATAACAAATCTGTAATATCCGAGACAAAACCATATCTCTAACAAAATGCAAATCAATCTCAAGATGTTTAGTCCGCTGATGAAATACCGGATTTGCTGCAAGATAAGTGGCCCCAATGTTGTCACACCAAACAGTTGGTGAACAACTCAAAACAACATGTAACTCCCGTAATATAGACATAACCCACCTCAACTCAGCAGCTGTATGTGCAAGAGCACGATACTCAGCCTCAGTACTCGACCGAGCAACAGTATGTTGTTTCTTGGAACTCCAACTAATCAAGTTGGAACCGAGAAACACACAATAACCAGTAGTAGATCGTCGGTCATCAGGGCATCCAGCCCAGTCTGCATCAGAATAAGCATGAATATCCATACTAGAAGATCGTCTAATACTCAAGCCACAAGTCAAGGTACCTTTAAGGTACCGTAAAATCCTCTTGACCGCCTCCCAATGTCTGTCAGTAGGAGTCTGAAGGAACTGAGACACCTTACTAACAGCATATGCAATCTCAGGACGAGTCAAGACCAAATACTGAAGAGCACCAACAGTACTACGATACAGAGTGGCATCAGGTAAAGATATACCCGTGTGTCGAGAAAGCTGTCTACCAGAGGCAACAGGAGTAGACAAAGGACGACACTGAGCAAGACCAGTCCGCTGGAGAAGATCAAGCAAATAATGCTGCTGAGAAAGATGAAGAACATCATCAGAGAAGGTAGCCTGAACTCCCAAGAAATAAGAAAGCAGACCAAGATCTTTGAGCGCAAACCGAGAATGTAAGCGCTCAATCAAATGAGTAAGAAAATCTGAAGAACTCCCAGTAATGATGATATCATCAACATAAACCAATACATAACACATCATTGAATCTCTACTATAGACAAATAGAGAAGTGTTAGAAACACACTGAGAGAAACCATCAGCAATCAGAGCAGAAGAGAGCTTGGAAAACCAAGCTCTGGGAGCCTGCTTCAGGCCATAAAGCGCCTTCTGCAGAAGACAAACATGATGTGGTCTAGAAGCGTCAACAAAACCCTGAGGCTGTGACATGTACACCGTCTCAGATAAGTCACCATGAAGAAAGGCATTGTTGACGTCAACCTGCCGAATAGACCACCCACAAGAGAAAGCAATAGAAAGAACAATCCGAATAGTGGTGGGTTTGACTACTGGACTAAATGTCTCCGTATAGTCAATACCCTCAGTCTGGTGAAAACCCTTTGCTACAAGTCGTGCCTTGTAGCGACTCACAGAACCATCAGGATTTCTTTTAATCCTGTATACCCACTTGCAACCAACAATGTTGGCACCAGTGGGAGCCGGAACCAAACGCCACGTTTGGTTGGCATACAAAGCATCCATCTCAGCACGCATCGCATCCCACCAAACAGACCACTGCTGAGCCTAACGAAAAGAAGTAGGCTCTGTGGTGGGAGCAGTAGTGGCATGAAACACCACATGATCAGGAAACTGCCTAGGCTGACGAGTTTGGTCACGAGAACGAGTAACCATAGGATGCATAATAGGAGGAGAGGAAGAAGAAGAAGAAGAAGAAGGAGGAGGAGGATGAGGGGGAGGAGGTGGAGGAGGAGGAGGAGATGATGATGAACCAGAAAAAGAAGTAGAATGAGAAAAAGAAGAAGACGTAGGAGGAGAAGCAAAAGATGTAGGAGGAGGAATAAAAAACGGAAGAGAGTCAGAAGAAACATGAGAAGAGGACGATGAAGAAACAGATGAAGTACTAGGAATCTCAAAAATCGTCTCAAAGAATCGAACATGTCGAGACGTATAAGTACGAGACGTGTGAGGATCATAACAAAGATATCCAAGATGAGATGGAGCATAACCAACAAAGATGCAAGGAATGGATTTAGGTGAAAGCTTATCCGTTCTAGTATCACCAAGAAACGGATAACGCAAACATCCAAATGTGCGAAGAAACGAATAGTCAGGTGAATCACCAAATAGTGTCTCAAAAGGAGACGAATAGTGAATAACCGGTGAAGGCAACCGGTTAATAAGATAAGCAGCAGTAGCATAAGCATCATACCAAAATTTCTTTGGTAAGTGAGAATGAAACAACAAAGCACGAGCAACCTCAGAAAGATGACGATTTTTACGCTCGGCTACCCCATTTTGTGGGGGTGTGTAAGGACACGAGATACGATAAGCAATACCAGACTCGGAAAGAAATCGAGCCATGGGTCCATGAATAAGCTCAGGAGCACCATCACACTGAAGGTGTTTGATGGTGCATGAGAAAAGGTTCTCAACAAGCGGTTTAAAGTGACGAAACGAATCAACCGCCTGAGAACGATGTGTAAGAGGATAAATCCATGTGAATCTACTAAAATCATCAATAAATGTAATGAAATATCTATAACCATCACGAGACAAAACAGGAGAGGGTCCCCAAATATCACAATGAATCACATGTAATGGTACTATTGAGTGAGATACAATCGAATCAAACGGTAAACGTGTAGATTTCGATGTACTACAAGCAACACAATGAGAACACATGGATTTATCTAAAGTACGTAAGAATGAAAAACGAGCCATAACTCCATCCGATGGATGTCCTAAGCGAGAGTGCCACGTCTCTCGAGAAACAACTGCAACGACAGTCAATGAATACAGCTGATAAGGACTACCACGCGTGTGGTGGAGGAGCTGTCCCGTGAGACTCTGAATAATCAAACCAACATGAGAAAAAGTAATAGTAAGTGGATGATCAATCACAAGCTGAGTAATAGATAGTAAGTTCTTGGCTAGGCCAGGAACTACTAAGACATGTCTAAGTGTGATGGTACTGCTAGATAAGCGCAAATGAGCAAAACCAATATGAGATATAGCAAGAGATGTACCGTCACCAATAACAACCCGCTCACTACCGGTATAAGGAACCGAATCAAAAACGAGTGATAGCTCACCAGTCATATGTGCGGAAGCTCCTGAATCTGGAATCCACGAGTCAACCAAATCGCATGCGGATGACAAGTCGGCTACAAGCCCAAACTGACCAGTAACACCAGAATTCACTGGGCCAGAACTCGAAACACCAGAAGGCCCACTAACTGATCCAGTAACAGACTGAGCCCAGTTCGCAAAGTGATTTGGGCCAAAAGCTGATCCAATACCACTATTATTATTATTTGGGCCATGTACATCAGTAACAGTAAGGACAGGCCCAAGAACACCTGGTAAACCACTAGGGATATTGTAACTCGGTGAAAGCCCAGAAACATTAGAACCAGTATCTCCAAGCAATCGTGAATCAGGTCTTCCCTCAACTTGACCTGGTATACTTCCCCCAAAATAAGGAACCCTAAATCCAAAATTCGATCCATAACAATCTGCGACATGTGCGCTATAACCTCTAATTCCATCAGCAGACCACCGATTTGATGATTGATTAAAGCCTCCTCGTTGATTTCCGTATCTACCACCACTACGACCACCACGTGGCCTCCAACGTCCACCACGTCCACCAGAATTGAACCGGTGATAACAATTACTAGCACGGTGTCCAGGTTTGTCACAAATTTGACATACAACAGTCATTTGAGAAGAGGAATCAGTGTGTGGTGGAGGCGGTCGTACAGTCATGGCTCCCATGGCAGCTATTGGAATAGAGTGTGAGACTTGACTTTGTTTCAGACGAGATTCAAAGGTCAACAATTTTGCTCTGAGTTGAGAGAATGTTGGTTTTGAATCTGAATTTTCAATATTTGTGACAAACATTCGAAAATCTGAGTGTAAACCATTTAGGATTTGTAATATTAAACTTTGCTCTGTGATTGGATCACCTAGAGCAATCAACTGATCAAATAAACTTTTTGCCTCATCGCAAAAATGAATCACTGATTTATCTTCTTGTTTTAAACAATGAAACTGAGTTCGAATGTAATTTTGATTCGCGAATACCTGCTGTGTAAACAACTCTTCAAGTTTTTGCCATAACTCTGCAGATCTAGAAGAATCACGAGCCAAATGAATCAGCGATGAAGACAAGTTTGCAGAGATGAAGGCTGATACATATGCATCTGATTTGTCCCAAGCAGTTCTAGCTTCCTGAGATTCCGGTGGATCACAATTGATATTAAGGTGTTGAAGAAGACCTAATGTCTTCAAAATCAGAGTTATTTGATGCATCCAGTTCAGGTAATTTGTTTCATCAAGTTTGATCGGCATTAGATTCATAACATTCTGAAATGGATTCGAATTTGATGTAGTAATTGTTGAAGTTTGAGATTGAGGAACCGACATAGTGAATTACAGATCAAAGGTTTGAAGAACAGAAAGATTGGAGAAGAAAACAGAGAAATCAGAGAAAGAAGAATGGCCGGAGAAATGATCGGAAGTTGACCGGAAATGGAGAGAATGGAAGGATCTGGAAACTAAAGCTCTGATACCATGATGAAATGGTTCAGGCTCATATCATAACAGAAAGAGAAAGGTTAGTTATGTTTACAACAAACTCCTCTATATATAGAGGTAACCGACCTAACCAACCAAACTAACACAACTCATCAAAACTAATACATACAATACAAATCTCATATATACATCTCTAATATTGTTGTTGTGGTAACAACTCAAACCGCAACTTTTATCACATTTATGCCATTTACTTTGCAATAGTTTCATTAGTACGTTCATTTATGAATTAGAGGAAAAGGTCCAGTTATAAAATCTATCAAATGAAAGACTCGGTAGTTGGGCTCTTAACCTGAGTTAAATGGGCTAGAGCCCATTGGAATTGTTGTTCTGGACTTCTGGTCCGAGGCTTTGATTTGATCAAGTGTGTAATGAATCATACCACTACAAATTTAAACTTTTTGGGTTATACATGCGTAAAGTCACGAAACGATCGTAAGTTTCTATATTGTACTATTAAAGCTATTTATACTTTTAAATATTGTTTTTACATGTTAGTAACGAAATATTATGAGCATTTCACTAAAGTTATTCACACTTTTTTCTAGCAACTGAATTGTTTATATTGTTTTAATCTTGTGAATTGCAAACTGTTTACTCAAGTTGTTATGATCAATAATCATCCGGATATTATTCCATTCTTTATCTCATTAACAAACATATATGAATGTTTTTCAAGAATATGTGCTAAATGATTCTTGGGGTTCCCATAGCTCACTACCGGTTATAACCGGAACCCACCCAAAACCGATTACATGTAAATCTATAGAACCGATAAATGGCACGACTCCACAGTTTTGGTGGTTCAAGTGGATGATTCAGGCGGACTGGCCCACGAACGAAAAGTTCACCGCTATTTTTCACCAGTATATTAAAATATGTAAATTTTTACTTGGGCGAGTTTTGATATACTTTTATTTCTATTTCTTGTGTTAAATTTAGGCTCAATTTCAAGTTGGGTCCGAGCTGGTATAAGCTGACTACACTAGAGTTCAACTACATGGTAACGATGTGTCGATATCACATCACAACTTCTTGTAGATCACACAATAAAAGTTGTATAGCTTAACTTTTCAAATTTTAAACAAGAACATTTGCCATTTTAAGTCATGTCAAAAGTCAAAGAAATGCTTTTCGATCGAGCATAGTATATCCCTCTGTTGTCAAGGCTCACTTAAGCGCGCGCCTAGGCCCACTTTTCAGGCCCAACGCAGCTTTCTCGTTTCGCTTCAAAAACCTCACTTTCAGACCCTCTAGCACATTTTTCAGGCCATCTACCGACGAAATTCCTACCAAAAATTGTGTGAACAAGTCTAAAACAGTTACACCAACCCTAAACAAGCATGGAATCAACCTAAAACAGCGTAATCTTGCCCAAAAAAAAGCCTAAAAGTTGTCTAAAACCCCTAAAATTTGTATTTTTATACTATACGCCTCACCAAAAAAAATTATCGTTTTTTAAGCGCCCTTGTGCCTTGAGTGCGCCTTGTGATACATGGAGTACAACTTCGTGACACTAGTAAGAGAAACCTTTTAATATGTTATATGGTATCTGATACTCGGGTGACACCAATTAGAATCTGAACACTTTTTAAAGGGTAAAAAAGGTTTAGGTACATCACTAAGTACAACTTCGGATCGGCCAGACCCGAAGATAAAATAGTTATTTTATTAATTACCATGCAAGGAACATCCTAATAATGTATAAGAAGAAGTTGCTACAAACAAGAAGTAGTAAATAGATTACGGAAAATTAAGGTTTTTTGCTTTCTTGTCTTTCTCGAATATCTTCTAGTAAAGTTGAGAATTTGTTGGCGATCGCGGATGATAGAGCGAGGTTTTCTTGATAAAGTTGGGACGCTTTCTTTCTCAGTTTCGCGTTCTCCTTCACGATGTTCATGTTCTCCATGTACAACTTCAAGTTCTTGACCTCCATCTCTCGTTTCATCATCATTCTATTCGTCCGAAAATATAAAAAGAAACCTTAATTCAGTTTCGGTTTTATTAAAGAGGATGAGATCATGGTTTGTTTGCATACCTGTTGAGACAATGAATCCGAATCTTTATTTGTTTATGACCACCTTTTAATTTTGTTTTTGATTTTCGACTGTCGGAAAGAATCGAAGGTGACAAGGTGCATTTTGAGTTGAAGGTGCACATTTTGAGGAAGATGTTAGAAAAATGGTTTTTAGTTGTGTCTAAAAAATGAGTGGGTTGTTAGTTGCTCGTGGCTACCTCCTTTATAAATAGGTAAAATTAAATTATTATTATTATTATTATTATTATTATTATTATTATTATTATTATTATTATTATTATTATTATTATTATTATTATTACTACTACTACGTTTTCTTAGAGCTTTCACAGTTCAAGAACACTTATTTTCTCTTGTTGCATCCTTCACAAATCTGTTTCCACCCGCTACGACCATATCTTTGATGTAGTTGGGTTAAAGGAAGTTCTCGAAATGCTCTTATGTAGGGCAAACGAACCAAAAGTTCAGCGAACAGTTCGTGAACCGGTTGATGAGGAGTTGGTTTGTGTTCTTGCAATTAATAAATTAACGATCATGAACAGAAGTTGTGTTCATTTATGTCTGTGTTTGATGGTTCATTAAGGTTTTAAGTTTGTATAATTTATTTGAATACTTCAAAATTTTCACTAATTAAATATTTAATAACTATCAGTGTATTGTATATTATTCGAAATTTAATACATGTTCATCGTTTGTTTTTTTTTTCATTTGTTTGTGTTCATTTGTGTCCTCAACCTAAAATTAGCAAATGTACACGAACATGTTGATTATTAATGAACAAACAAGAATAGAAAATCCCGTTCACTCGGTGTTTATGAACACTTTGTGAATATATTTATTTCATTAACGAACAATGCCTTGTTGATGTTCGTTCAATTCGCTTCCAAACCTGCTCTTATGGCTCACAAGTTGTCATAATAAATATTACACACCATTTAATACATTTCTATGAGTTAAATTGGTAGGTTAAACTTCAGTAAAAATATAATGAATCAGAGTACTTCACTCCTTTTTATATACATTCATCATATGATGTTTAAATATACTTCGTGTATTTATTATTTATATTCACTCATATTACACTTGAAATCTTTTTGTGTATGGAATGATGAGATTGAGATGGTGGTAATTATGGTGTTTGTATTTATGTTAAGTTCTGACGAAATTGTATAACCATGTGGATAGTGGGCCATATCATGTATACAGAGTGTTGTAATTTCAAGAGTGGCAATCATGTCATGACATTGGAAGCTCATCTATAGATTTTTGGGGTGCTACTTTCTACACCCCCTATTTACTTTTTTCACCCCCCTCCTCTCACATACTTACAGGTGGGGCCTGCGTGGGACCGATAGTTTTCCTCTCACAAGGGGGGGTGTAATCAGGAAGGGGGGTGCGTATAGAATGAGCCATTTTTTAAAGGATTTTCTAATGGCACACCCCCTGTTTATTCGCGTACTTTTTCAATTTAATATGTATCGTATAGGCCTATACGATGCATATTGAAATAAAGTAAAAGACATGGCAGACTGACAGGTGCAAGTTATGTCTGGCGGCGGACTTGATACGCATCGTATAAGCTTATACGATACGTATCAAGGCACTGATTTTTTTAAGTTTATTTTTTGTTGTGTTGTGTCGATTGCGAACCCGAGAAACGAAAGGGACTTCGAGCAGTTGGTCGATGACATGATAGATAAAGATCTTCACACAATCATATCCATTTCCAAGTATTAGACTTGATAGTCCAAGATGAAATATGATACGAATCGTATAGGCCTATACGAAGTGTATCAATGCACTGATTTTTTTAATTTTATTTTTTGTTGTGTTGTGTCGAATGCGAACCCGAGAAACGAAAGGGATTTCGAGCAGTTGGTCGATAACATGATAGATAAAGATCTTGACACGATCATATCCATTTCCAAGAATTAGACTAGATAGTCCAAGATGAAATATATTAAAAGCATTCAAACCCACCAGTCTACAATGTGTTATGGTGAGATTTTTTAAGTTTGCACAGTGGGAGAAAAGACTAGCACCCCTGTCAATATTGTCATAATGCAATGAGACATAACTGAGGACTAGCTAGGACTAGACCCCTGAAGTTGTCATTTGATAATCACACGTGCCAATCACACGTGACAGTTTATTTGATAAAATACGTGGGAGAAAAGACCAGCACCCTTGTCGTTCCGTATTTTCTCATTTTCTAGTTCTCGAAGAATCTCGTAACGTATTCTCTACTTCTCTAAATCGTCTGTAAAATTATTAAAAAAACAAACTATGCGGGCTTTCCATCCATATATTCCGTCCAACATATGACACATGATACAAGTGCTTCTCTAGACAATCTGGAACAGTTTCTCCGTCGCTGTGTCGTATGACTGTAATAAAACGGAAGCTATCAACGCGGGGATGGGTACAGAACCCGACATGTCTTCCTGAATCTGAATCTGAAAGTTAACTTTGACTTATAAAACCCACTAGCAAAATAAGCGCTTTTATCATGTTAGGGAGAATGTTCTCGAAATTGAAGGAAAAGGAAAAATGGTTGCTGATGTTTTTCAGTATTCGGATTTTGTTGGTTTGTTTCCAGCTAGGGTTTAGAATGGTTGAAGGAATGTTGGTTTTTCAGCATTCGGATTTTGTTGGTTTGTTTCTTTCATTCATTTTCATGAGGTAAAACCGGTTTCAAGTTAAATCGTCGATCAATGTATGTTGGTTAATTCAAATGACCTAGAAAACACAAAAACTTATGAATGCACGCAACGAATTTGACAACTGTGATAGCTTATTAAAAGTACAAATCACCTCCAATCCTTTCCTGGTCAAATCAAACAGTGAAAGTTATCAACACATCTGCTCCCTGAACCTGAAACATCTGATTTTGTGAAGTTTATTTTTTGATGTGTTGTGTCGAATGCGAACCTGAGAAACGAAAGGGATTTCGAGCCGTTGGTCGATGACAAGATAGATTAAGATCTTGACATGATCATATCCATTTTCAAGTATTAGACTAGATAGTCCAAGATGAAATATATTAAAACCATTCAAGCCCACCAGTCTACAATGTGTTATGGTGAGATTTTTCAAGTTTGCACAGTGGGAGAAAAGATCGGCACCCCTGTCAGTATTGTCCTTTAAATTCGCATAAACATATATCCGTTTCATAACCTCCTCCCTATAAATCAACCACAACTCACCCTGTGTGAGCATTGGAAGCCCGACAAACAGTCTTGCAATTACATCTTCAATCGAGACCGCATTATTAATTATAATGAAGCAATGAAGATTGAATGTGCAAACCGCAACCGTTTTTTACTACGGAAACGGTGGCTATGGGAAATACAAACCCGACACGAACCACAATGGACTCAGACTCATACTACTCTAA
Source organism: Helianthus tuberosus (assembly GCA_030545235.1). Lineage (NCBI taxonomy): Eukaryota > Viridiplantae > Streptophyta > Magnoliopsida > Asterales > Asteraceae > Helianthus > Helianthus tuberosus. Next base: position 5,401,560 of record CM060381.1, on the reverse strand, counting down.
TATGACACGTGATGAAAACGCTTCTTTAGACAATCTAGGATTATTTTCCGTTTTATGACACATGATACGACACGATTACCTTAATCACATCTTCCATAGAGTAACAAATCCGACAATAGGGCCCACGGATCTTATGCCCACCCGAGACCGACCTCTGGATCACACGTGGGAGAAAAGACCAGCACCCTTGTCGTTCCGTATTTTCTCCTTTTCCATCCATATATTCCGTCCAACATATGACACATGATAAAAGCACTTCTCTAGACAATCTGGGATTATGTTCCGTTTTATTACAGTCGTGAGGTGGTCAAACCTTTCTAAAAGTAGAAAAAAAAAACAATTAACATGACATTGTTAAAAGGGAGAATCTATTGGAACACCTGATCGAGAAAAACTTCTTCTAGCTAACTGTTGATATCTCATCCTTCTTATCTTGTTTGTGCGATTTACAAAAAATAAGGATGCATTCCATGGTAAACGATGCAGCTGATGAAACCGAAGCTGTTATTTCTGTTGTTCAGGGCTTTCGAGACGATTCAAGTGAGTCCTATGAAGCAAGTGTCTATCTATTCAATTGAGAGAAATCATTATATGCTTCTTTCCTGATGCATGTCTGTGTCGAATAGTTTCTCCATCGCTAATTTCTCCACTAACTGTGAAAGCAAACAGTTTCTTAATAGATTCCGTCCGGTTTCAAAGCCGGTTGAGGATTACGAGTGTTCTAGACTCGTTCAACGCATGCTTGTTTGTGCGATTTACAAAAAATAAGGATGCATTCCACGGTAAATGATGTAGCTGATGAAACCGAAGCTGTTATTTCTGTTGTTCAGTACTTCCAAGACGATTCAAGTGAGTCATATGAAGCAAGTGTCTGTCTATTTCAATTTAGAGGAATCATTGCATTACATCCCCATTGAAAACAAGTGGTTGTAATGATGGAACCCTTGATTTGAAACACATTTTTTAGAAATTTATAGTTTAATACGCATCGTATAGGCCTATACGATGTGTATTAATCGATGAATTTACTGAAATACCCCTGTTTTTATGATAAATTCAGGGGTATTTTTGAGAAAATTCAAAGTTTAATACGCATCGTATAGGCCTATACGATTCGTATTAAGCCAATATACGATACGACATAGGCCTATACGATCGTATATGGCATTATTTCAAATTTAGTTTTATCTTGTTTCCCTCGGTTCGACGCGTATACGTGTCATTTTTTGCCGAACTTTCGCATATTTTGTCGTTTTATGACGTATACCTTCAACATAAGTCGTTTTGGTGGCGCTCGGTTACGTGCAAATATCGTATTCTATGATTAAGTACAGTTTTGTTTGAAATCCACTTGTACTCCATAGTGTCGTGTTATATGTATACGTGTGTGGAAATATCGTTAGTCACGTATTTTGACGTATTCTAACATATTGTTGCGTATTTAATAGTATTTTTGACATATTTGAGCGTATTCTAACGTATTTTAGCTTATTTTAACCTATTTTAGGGTATTTTTACGTATTTCGGCGTATTTTAACGTATTTTCATGTATTTTTTTCGTAATATGACTTATATTAACATATTGCAGCGTATTTTAGCATATTTTCATGTATTTTATCGTTTTTAACGTATTTTATTGTATTTTAGCGTACTTTAACGTATTTTAGCGTATTTTAACGTATTTTAGCATATTTTTCGTATTTTAGAGTATTTTAGCTTATGTTGAAGTATAACGCAAACATGTTCTCCACAGTTTGTTATATAGATCTCTGTTCGGTCATCTTTCCAAACTACAACACATGATAAGTTTAAACTTTATAGTGTGTGATTTGACGAGGAAATGATTGGAGGTGATTTATACTTTTAATAAGTTGTCACGGTTGTCAAATTCGTTGCGTGCATTCATATTGTTTAGACAACAACGGATAATGAACGGATTGTTGGACTTCTTGTTCCAAATGCAGCTGTAGGATCCGTACTTAAAGGTCTCTCTAAAATAAGCAACCGAGACCGCCTTGTTAGTTTTAATCAAGCAATGAAGATTGAATGTGCAAACCGCAACCGTTTTTTACTACGGGAACGGTGGCTATGCGAAATACAAACCGCAATCGTTTGTGACTATGGGAAACACTAGCAAAAGAAAGAAATATTTTTAGAGAAGCATTGGGATTCAAGGGTTTAGTTTGCAAATAATCCTAGATTGTCTAAAGAAGCGTTTTTATCATGTGTCGTTGAGTGAGAATGTGTGCAGACTGAAACATCTTAACACAATATAATTGCAAGACTGTTTGTCGGGCTTCCAATGCTCACACAGGGTGATAAACAACGTTGATATGAACACATACCAACTAATTCAGATTTAAACAATGCACGCCTTAGTTCATCTTTTTTACTTTTTTCTTCGATTTCAACAAATCTTTTCAATAATCAGTACGCAACAAATCTTTGTGTAGTTATTCGGAATGTTTCGAATCATCATAGAAGACGAAACTTCAGCAACCATTTTTCCTTTTCCTTCAATTTCGAGAACATTCTTCGTAACATGAAGAATTGTCGGGTTCTTCTGCTAGTGGTTTCAGTAACCAATTGGGAACCACATATTTGCTTCAAGATTTATGTAGCTGAATCAGGTTCTCAAACAAACACTACTAAAGATGAGTTGGTATTGAACCAAGAATATGAAGATCACGGTGCAAAGAGACCGCCTTGTTAATTTTATGAAGCAATGAAGGCTGAATGTGCAAACCGCAACCGTTTTTTACTACAGAAACGGTGGCTATGGGAAATACAAACCGCAATCATTTGTGACTATGGGAAACACAAGTTTTCTTTGTGAGCTTGATGGATGTCCGTTATCTCAACGCTTCTCCTTACATTACTAATCTGGAATTGGAGAACCGTTGTGTATTTGCTTGCTGATCTGGAATTGGAGAACCGTTGTGTATCTGAATCAGGTTCTCAAACAAACACTACTAAAGATGAGTTGGTATTGAACCAAGAATATGAAGAGCATGGTACAGACACGTGGGAAGAAAGTCATTGGACTTTCGCAGATGAAGTCAAATGTGATCAAACTTGGACATCAGACATAAATCTTGAAGCAAATATGTGTTTTCCAAATGTGCGGAACATAATCCCAGATTGTCTAGAGAAGCGTTTTTATCATGTGTCATATGGTAACAAGAGTATGTTGTTCCAAGATCAATTCCAATTGAAGTTTTTTCAACTCTCCTGTTCTAAATGCAGCTGATGAAACAGGAGTTGTTATCTTGGTTGTTCAGTACTTTCGTGATAAATGGGGTTGAAAGATGACAACCCAACTGTGGAGGATCTCATTCTACAGCTTCGATAAATTCATGGGTATTCTCAAATAATGTTTCCTAGATGTTTGAAGACCGACAAATATCCAAAGTGCTGCTTATTCATTCGCGTGATGGAAAGCTACCGCGTGACAGGAAGCTACCTCGAAAAAATTAAAACATTAAATCGACACCTTTAATACACGTCGTATAGGCCTATACGATGCATATTACATTTTGTTAAGGGGACATTGTCAGCCTTTGGCAGACATGGAAGTTTGAACCTAGCTCAATACGCATCGTATAGGCCTATACGATGCGTATTGAGGGTGTCGATTTAATCCCCCAAGGTGTGCCAATAATACGACCCCTTTTTAATATTAGCTTTCATTCAAACAAGCAGCCCCCTACCAAAACAGAAGGGGAAAACTGCAACAAAAATTATAAATTCAACATATACAAAAGTATTTACATCATTCATTCCAAAGAATCGATTTATATCTAGTCCTATACATTGACCAAAGGAAGCCTAAGGATTTAACGTTGACGATGATATTTTCAGTCAGATAGTCCTTGTTATTAAAAACCTTCCCGTTCCTAGCCCTCCAAACACACCAACAAGCCGTTAAAAGGACCCCATGCACAATTTCTGCCTTCTTCTTTCCCAAGCTTGTCGTTTCATGTGTCTCCAAAATGTCTCTTATTGAGAAGAACATAAAGGGCGGAAATCTAAACCATTGACTTGTGAAGAACCATACATTAAACGATACCTCGGAGGCCCTGGACAAATGTTCAGCCGTTTCAATCCCATCGTCGCACAAAGGACAATTTTCAGACTCCAAGAACACATTTCTTTTCCTTTGAGTAGTTCGCGTAGGGTACAACTTAACACGGCCCTCCACGCTAGGATATTACAGTTTGCAGAGGTCCATTTGCACCAGACCATAGCGTAATTCTGATTGTAATCGAAATCGAGCGTCATCCTTTTTTTAGAGCACCAACCGTGAAAATGCCACGTTTGTCACCCAACCAACACCACCTATTATTCGAGACTGTCATCGACACCGCTTCCAGTTGTACCAAAACATTATCCCACTCCATCAGCTCTTTGGTTGAGACCGATTGTCTGCTCCATCTTCAACCCCATCTTCACCCAGCACCGTTACCGTTGAAACAATCATTAAGTTTGCAAAACTTGTCACTTTCCAAACTAAAAAGATTCGGCCAAATAAATTTCAGCGGGACCTCCTATAACCACGGATCTAACCAAAAACAAATATCCTCCTCGTTACCTACAATGCCTTTGATGAGGTCAATGGAATTAATTCCTCCTATTTTTCTTTTGTCTTCGATCTAACTATAGCATTCCAACAACCGACCAACGATCTCTTTGCTGGTAGAAAAGACCACTCGTTATTACCCATATGGCATGCGTCGATTACCCTTTTCCACAAATTATTATCTTCAAAAGCTCGAGCCAGCTCGCGGCTCGTCGAGCCGGCTTGTTTATTTAAAAAAAAGTTTTATTTTTGTATTTTTACACATAATGGTATACATAAAACCAAAAAAACAATAAATAAAACATTATTTAGGCTAATATAATATTAATATTGGGAAAACTATATATAAAACGAACAAGACAAGATTCTATGTTACTTACCTTAATATTTTTTTTAAATCAAGATTACTAATTAAGAATATAGCTTAACAGTCTATTTCTTTCGATAAAAAAATAACCATGTTACTAATTAAACAATTTCTTAAATATATTAGAATATACATGCACATACACATATATTTTGAGGTTTAATTTAAACGAGCCAACCGAACGGGCCAAATAACGAGCGAGCCACGAATCGAACCTACCTTGGCTCGGCTCGGCTACAAACTGAGCGTAGCCGAGCCAGCTCGTTTAAAACCGAGATAACTTCGAACCGAGCTTTTTTCAAACTTTTTTCGAGCGAGTCTCTAGCCACATGCTTTTTGAACGCCCCTAAACCCAATTAACGTTGTCTAGGCTTTTTCAAAATTGATCTTCAAAAGAAACGCGTTTTTCTTCCCTTTTTAAGCCACAACAAAACCTCATTAAGAATTAAAGGGCTATCTAAGATTTACCTATCTTTGATGAAAGATGTTTGAGATTCAGAGATACATGGCCAATCACCTTTTTAGTCTATTAGCAAGGCATTTCAAAATCACTTTGCTATTAACACCAATAAGATTTATCGGCCGGTAGTCTTTAAAACCAATCAGGTCCTTTTTCTTCGTGATAAGGGTTATGAATTATAAGTGGCAGCCTTTACTTATAGAACTGGTACCATGAAAATGATTCATAATGGTTGTGAAATCAGCCTGGAAGAACTCCCAATTTTTTTTGATAAAACCAAAGTTAAATTCGTTTGGGCTCAAAGCCGGATCCGAACCACACCCAAAAATAACCTATGATTTCTTCGTTAGAGAATGGAATTATAAGAGAGTCTGGTTCTATACCTAAAAGGCTGAAAGTTTTTCACATTTTGGCATATAAGTCCCGGTCTCACCTTTGAGGTCTCTTTAATGTGGTCTCTAAAAAAACCAAGTGTTTACCTTTTAACAACATAAGGTTTTATCACCCACTCATCCCCTTCCATGACACCCGGAAAAGCATTATTGGTCTTTTTGTTGTTGATGAAACCATGGAAGAAAGCACTATTTTCATTTCCATGAATCACCCACTTTATTCTTGATCGTTGTTTTAAATCTTTGTTAACCATTAGCCCTATCTCCTCTATCCCTTTTTTACACTTCGTGTTAACCCAAAACTCGGCTTCATGAGATCCCTAACCTCGGTTATCTTATTCAGCTATTCCAATTCTGCCTTTAAGGTTACAATCACTTCTTTTTCTTTTTTATAACCTTGTCGATCTCCACTTCTTAATGCACTCTCTAAGGTGTTTCATTTTCAAACACAAGATAACATGAGGTAATATGTTGCCTTCAAATGAAAGACAAGCCTTTTCCACCTCTTCTTTGAAGCCCTCCCTGAAAAAACCATGAATCAAAAATCCTGAATGGCTTGGCACCAAAAACGTTTTTAGCCACCATTAACACTAAAGGAGAGTGGTCGGAATGTAGCCGGAGCCTCTGACCGTTTAAAAAAGAAGTCATTTCACACCATAATTTTTTTGATTTTGCTGAGTTTGTTACCATGGTTCATGAAGCACGTGAAGTTCCTCCATTTCATAGAAACTCCCTTAGCTCCTCCAAGAAGATGAAGTTGTTTAGGTCATTCGCACCTGTGGAGTTAAAATTGGAGTTCTTTCTTTCGTCCCTAAAACGAACGGAGTTGAAATCTCCCATAATGACCCACCATCCCGGGGTATTGTTCTTTATCCCATCGATTGTCTCCCAAAGATTCCTCTTGACCACTACATTTTGTGGGGCGTAAACATCCATTAAGTTTTTAACCTACTTGCTGCCCTTTATCACCCCATTCACCAGTAAAAATTATTGATGCTTCACCGTATCCAAACACTTGAAGACCCTTTCCTCCCACATACATAGAATTCCCCTTAATTTCCCGTTAGATTCCACATAGTCTGACCCAAACGCCGAAACACGCCAATACTTACCGATATTTGTGACACCTCAGAAATTTATATCAAATGATATGGTAACACGTGTCTAATAAGATCTCAAATATTCCAGATATATTGGACCAGAGGGACTAAATTGTATAAAATATGGAAGATAAATAGTTGATGGGTCAAATATGATAAAATGCCAAATATAAATTTTGTCTCATGCAAACCTCACGACTTACGGGGGAGAAAGGAGCTATAGATACCATGAAGTGGCTAGACGAAATGGAGACCATTGTGGATATCAGCGGTTATGCTGAAAAAGATACTATTAAGTATGTGTCTCCATCCTTCAAGGATGACGTACTGACATGGTGGAAGGCCATGGTTTAGTCCACAGGGAAGGTTTCCTTATACAATATGGGTTGGGATTGATTTGTTGACCTGATCAAGAAAACCTACTGCCCTCCACATGAGGTTGAGAAAGTAGAGTCTGATTTCTTGACTCTCACCATGAAGAACCTGGACTGTTGGAAATATGTATCCGACTACAATTCCATGTTCAGATTGGTTCCATATTTGATCAAGCCGGATCATAGTTTCGTTCATTCCAGAGTAGGAGCCTCCGGTAAATTGCGCATGTTTTAGTTGTTTTGATATACAGTTGTGCTAAACACCTTTGATTTGTAAAGACTAGCACAGGTAAATACTCTTAGCCTATTTTCCTTTATAAAGGCTTGGGATACGACACTAGCCGCTTGGTCAAGTATTGGATCAAAGACGAATGATGTCCAAAATTTAAATAACCTGTTTAATCTGTTTTGCTTGATGAGATAAACATTGGGGGTTAAGACGACCGTGTCCTGGATATCTTCGGCTCATTTAATTGCAAGTGGCCACGACCTAAGCCCGGGGTGTAGGCATACACCTGACAGACGCTATGCTATATTTATATGATATTGAAAAGTGTCCGTTAATCATGTACCTGCGTTTAGTTTCCGGACCCCATATGTATTGACAAGCATGTAAAACTGGTAACAAGAAACATTACTTTATCCCAAGTTATTTTCAAATGATATACCAAATGATATCAAATACTTTTTGAAAAGATTTTCAAAAAGAGTCGGTTAATTGTATTTACCAGTGAAAACTGACGTATTTTCATTAGACTAAGTGTAGGTTATATAGAAAATATGGAATAGGCTGGAGCTGCTCGGTCTAGGCGTATGGGAATTTCAACTCCACGAAAGACCCTATTAGGCTCAAAGTCATAATTTATTTGATTCGGTCCGTCTGTGGATCTTTTAGTACGAACCGTTTGTATATTGTTTTGAACTTTGGACTTTTATGTTTGTACTTTGCAATATGTAATTTAAATTCCCATCTTTCGTTGTGCATTATGATTACTAGTATCAATCGTCACGCATAAACCCCAAGTCCGGACCCACCGGAAAATCATGGTGTGACAATATTAAATTCCGCCATACAAGAAACCCCTTAGCCTCTTTTATACCCCTTATTTATTCAGCTTTATCATCACTCCCCAACCCCCTTATGTTAACCGAGTGAATATTCATTGGTTACCTGCTTGAATCCCTTCTTCAACAATTGTCTCTTCCACCAAATCCCTAAAATCTTGCAATTATTCACATACATCCGCTCCCATACTCACCTTATTGTCGACCACATTATTCGGTTGACTTTTCTTTCTGATTGAGAAGTGGAGTTGTTGTTGCACCCTTTGAGTATCAGCTTCTTCAGTCGCCCCATTTTTAGATCCCATCGATGCCATGCAGGATCCTTCACATCTGATGTTTAGATCCCAATCAAAATTTGTATCTCTATTTTGACACGCAACATCCTTATCCTTGTTATTGATGTGAACCCCCAACCCGAAATCTTGTTCAGGTTTAACAAATCCTAAGAGTTATCGATTTTGGGCCTTTTTTCGTAATGGGCTGATTCGAATCATCCTTGTTAGAACTATGGGCTTGTTCCTTCTTCTATAACCTTTATTCCTTTTATGACACTACTTTGACTGTTACATCCATCATTAAACAAAACAGCATGGAGCCCCTATTGATCTTGTAAAGGGGAATTTTGACTACTCGTGGAATTAATTGCCCTGACACCCACCGACCTCGGATAACAAAGCGCCTCCTCAACCCTTGGACTTCCTCCCCCCCCCCCCCCGAATTCTTTTCCGCCATATTTTCATGATTTTCCTACGACGAGGATTTCTGAGTATCAGAGACGGCTTCATCCTCCCATTCTGAAGACCGAACATAGTCATCCTTCGGACTATCATGCTTCGAGTTAACACCATCTTTCTCCTTGTAAAGGAAATTTGGAAGCAATCACCCACTTCTTCTATAACCCAAACCCTAAAAAATTTATGCTCCCAAACAAGTGTAAGTTCATTATTAATCCTCTTACCATTCCCCACAATAACCCCCCACATAATCATAAGACAAATCATTGACTTTCCGTTATAATTGTGACGCATGAACTACCTTTCCAAACCTTCTTCTAATGGAATCGAACACTTCGTTATCGGCCAAATTTAATGGGGTGCCCCGTGAATCTTAAGCCAAGTTATCCTTTCATATGGGAATGATTGACCTTGCTAAACATTCAATGATGAGAGCTAACCTTGATCTGTTGCCATCACTTCTTTGAACTCCAAAGCCTCTTCATCTGATGAGAACGAGAGAAGGACGTAAAAGCCTCCCATGTACTGGATCTCCATACCTACCACCACCGTCTTACTCGCCAAAATATCCAACTTCCTCAGAATAACGAGGTCACACACCCTTCCGACCAAAGCTTTGCCATACAAATCTTTGAAAGCTTTAACAAACTTTGACACCTCTAAAGTGACCTCCTGCTTGTTCTAACCTTTTTCATTCATTAAGATGTCTCTCCATATCAAACCCCTAGGTTAATTGAAAGTCTTGTTCTGTCTCTCCAAGTTACCAGCCATCGGAATCTGGTGACTATTCCGAGTTTCCTCCCGAGGAGCCGGTTGCTCCCCACCATCTCTTGTGAACTTTGCCACATTGACTTTTAGCCTATTGTCACCCATCTTCATGTTGTGCATGCTCTTTTCAAATTCCTTATTGTCTTTTACGTTTTTAAAGCTAATATTACCAAACCAATTCCCTCTCGAATCCCTCCTCCAAGCAATGTTAAATCCATACGATATCTCCAAACATCCCGAAGAAGTCTGAAAGGTCTCTTGAGTTGTATCGGTTATCTAATTACTCGTTAGCGAGTTTATAGGTTTCGTTGTGTATTTGCGGGTAACATGGATTATGTTTTATGATCTTAACTTTTTAAAACCAACTTATAATATTAAATAAAAAATACAGTTCTATAAAACTTTGAACTTTGACGATTTAAGGTTCTAACAATTTCAAGAAACTTAGAATATAATTTATAATACATTTTCAAAAAACTTAGAATATAATTTATTATAATTTATAGAGTATGTTAGCCTATTTTGTTAATATTATAGAGTATGTTAGTATATTAAAGTTTGAGGTACATATTACGGATACGACATCGGTTTTTGATAATAAGAACGGGCTCACACATACTATACTCATCTGAATTTATGAAAAGTTTCGTAAATAACTACATAACGATCCGTTTCCAACGTCACCTTAATACCCGATCCGGATATTTCCAATTTTTAACTAATCAGATTCAGACTTTTCTTTAATACCCGTCTATAGACAAAATGAAAAAGCCTAAGATTCACGCACACATATATATCAACCCGACCTTGTATGTTAGCGAATAAATAAATAAGTATGTAGTAAAATAATTTCATCAACCGCGCGGGGTACGGGGCAACCGTCTTCATCTAGCTAGATTGGATCATTTCCTGGTTCATAAAGAAGTACGCTTGTAGATTTTCTTTGGAAGCGTAAGGGTTCAAGTTATGGAACTAGAACACCACCCAAATAATATGGATTTCTTTAGGTTCACACTAGTTGGAATGAGGTTAGATACTATAAATGGATGGTGATGAGGGGTCACAACGTTGGCCTTTGAAAGCCTCGTCCCCCAATAAAGTATGACCAAAATAAATTAAAGATTTTAATAGCTGTAAGTGGATTTATTGACTAATCAAAACTAGTGCCATACTTCAAATTTAATTGAACAACTCTCTGTCTTAGTGTGTAATTTTCATAAAAAGAACTTAAAAACATTATATCAATTTATATCGGTCATCTACTTATGTGTCCGTTCATTAGTAAACTACATCTTTGTAAATCGAATAAATCATGATTGTGTATATATATGTCGTGAAATTTATGTTGGATATTTTAGGGTAATCGGGATTCGCCTGGTGATCAAAGTGAATAATAATACACATCAAGCAAGTTAGGGGGCGTGGGGGTTTGGGAGTGCACGCTTGTTTGAGTTATTATAATTCGAAGTGTACTGGCGGAGCCCGTACTCTACAGGGGGTGTCTGGGGGCAGCACCCATGGGAGCAGGGTCCAGGGGGCAGAGCCCCTGGCATGGGTCGACCTGATTAAATTGTTTTAATAAAACTGCATCAGAAAATTTTATTTTCTAGAAATTGCCACAGTTTCGAAATACAAAAAAACTGCCAGTTTTGGTGGCAGCTTTTTTGTCTTAAAATTGAGATAACTACCTAATGGCAGTTAATAATCCCCAACCTCTCAAATTCGCAGACAGTTTTGGTCAGAACTTCTTCTGGTTCAGACAATTTGCATACAGACACACCATGGTTCTATTTCTCGAAAATCAGAGTTGTATCCGGTTAAATTATTCGGGTGAACCACTGAAATAATTTGATATGAGAGTGACTACACGTCTCTCTGATCATACGGTAATCTGAAAATTCCCCAACAATTTAGTCACATAATTTAATTTTTAGAACTTAAAATGCTTCTCATATATATAAAAAAGATTTATTATTTCTAAGTTTATAGTATAAATATCTTCATGTTTCAAATTATTTTTGGAATAATGGAATTTAATAATCCCAACTTTCACCAGTTGGCCGGCAATGGACCCATCTTTAAAAATAGCCACTGGCGGTCCCAACTTTTGACATTTTGTAAAACATTGGACCCCGTGTATTAGAAACCGACTATTTTACCCTAAACTTATCTATAAGAGATAGCTGTCGGGTCGGGTCGGATCATGTAAAACCAGTAAACATAAAATTATAGATAATTTTAGGGTAAAATAGTCGGTTTCTAATACACAGGGTCCAATGTTTTACAAAATGTCAAAAGTTGGGACCGCCAGTGGCTATTTTTAAAGGTGGGTCCGTTGCCGGCCAACTGGTGAAAGTTGGGATTATTAAATTCCATTATTCCATTATTTTTTTATGTGTAATAGTTGCTATATTTATTTCGTAAAAATTGAAATGATACTTTCAGATAATGGTTGGTTCGTACCATGCCCCCCCTCTTAGCAATAACACATGTGTAGTTTTGTCTAGTTGGATTTTATGCACTTATTAATATCTTGACGTGGGGTTGTTTAAATTGTATATTATTCCATACATAAGTTTGCAAGTTTTTTGTGCATCATTACTTGTACCTTATGTTTTGGGAGTTTTTAAAAAAAAAACTTGATTTTTTTTATTTTTATTCTAAAGGTTTTTACCTTTTTCAATTTTAACCCTACATAATTTTTTTTTAACTTTAACCCAAAACTTTTCATTATTTGTAATTTAGCTTCGCAACTTTTGTCACTTAGGGGGTAGGGGTGGTCATAACTCACCACCAATTTATCACTCACAACTTCCAATGAAGTTCCGCCACGTCATCGAGCTTTATTCCATCACTCACAACCTTTTTAGTGGAAATACCAATCACTCACAACAACCCTCAAAACCCACAAAGCAATTAAATAAAACATGAAACAAGACCCAAATATAACGCGTCAAAAAATTAACGCGTTGAAGTTTCAACGAGTGATGAATTGTGGTGGCGGTGGTGTTTTGTAGAACTCCATGCATGATAAATATATATCACGGACAAATTCTTCACCACCCCGGGTGGCATTATACTTTTCATTTTTCGTAAATTTTCGTTTTACGTACATTTCTAAATTTTTCGAGTTAATACGACGCAATGTGCATGTGTGGTTCAACATTTTTATCTCTATTTTTCCATGTTTGATTGGTTCGTCGCAACACGCATATCCTAGGTCGAGTCAGTGTTGGTGTTGGTGGTCGATGATGGTTGTGTGACATTATGTCACACACCGATATTTCCACGTATTACCGGTGGACCCGGTGGGGAGTATCGTGAAGTAGTTGATATCATCATAGTCAATAATCACAGTTTAATGCACAACGAAAGTCTAAAAGTATTAATATTACAAACCGAATGAAAGTAACATGAGTATTACAAACGGAATGTAAAGGATCCACAGGCGGATCAAAACAAAGGAAAATACTGTTCAACAGATTTGTAAAGTGATAAAGCTTGCATAAATCTTTATTTAATTCACTCAAGAGTAGCCAGCCTATTCCGTATAGTACCTGCACTTAACCTTTTGGGAAATACGTCAGTTTACACTGGTAAATACAATTAACTTACACTTTTGAAAAGGTTTTAAGAAAATTGTTTTAGATGCACAAGGCACAAATAATCTTTTATAACTTGGGATAATTATTTAAAAATAAACTTGTAAAAGAATTATTTGTTTGTTATACGTTCAGTAGCCCGGGCTGAATACCGGGATAAAGATTAATAGACACACCACATAATATATCCCACGGCGAGTTATTCTCGAACAGGCGGGTATATTATTTTACATACGCACCGGAAGGTGTATGCCTACACCCCATGCTTAAGTCGTGGCCATTTCAATGAATAAGCCGAGGATATCCTGGACATGGTCATTAACCCCCTAAAGGCTTAAAACAAACAAAACAGATTAAACAGGTTATCTCAATGAATTAACCTTCATATGATTAAAAATTCAAAACCCGACCAAGCGGTATTTTATATACCGTACCCCAAGCCCGTATAAGGGAAAATAAGTTAAAAGTATTTACCTGAGCAAAAATATAAATTTATTCCCAGCCGTAAATCAATCAAGCAAGTACAGGTAGCTTTTACTGGTCCCCTGAATCTGGAATGAAGGTTTTAATAACCTATTAGATTCCTAACAGGTCTTAGTTTAAGTTTAAACTTAGACCGGTTAGTTTTAAAGAGAGGTATACGGTTCAAAACGCAAGATTAAGCGAAGACCGGATTAGAATGTGATTTGGACCCAACAAGTATGAAGACTTGTTTAATATGGGTAAACCAAACACATTCTGGATTTTGAAGTGAAAATGATAAGGTTTGACCCGTTTCGGTTAATTTATGCAAACAAGTTACACAAACCCTACCGAACGCGATAAATGCATAACGGGTAACCAAATGAGTCATGAACAGGTTTCCTAAGTTAATATGCCTTAAATATGTTGTGATATCAGTAGGATACCTTCCGTTATGCCCAAAACGAATTTAAACTCAAATTAAGCCACGTAGGGGTATTTTGGTCATTTTAAAGATTAAAAAAGAGGTTAAATAATAATCTGAGGTTCTGGTCTAAACTGATCAGTAAAAATATTTATTTTAGTAGGTTATATCAGTAAGATATTTCATATATGTGAAATATATCATTTATAACCAAACTATGCACCGTAGGGGCATTTTGGTCATTTCACATAAGCTTTAAAGGTCAAATTTGGAAATCTGAGTTCAAAAATTTTACTTACTGTTAAAGTATAAAAATTTTACTTAAAACATCAGTAGGTATCGAGTCTTATGTGCCAAAAATAGTTTTAACCCATACTATGCGTTTATAACGCGTAAAAAGTCGGTTTTAGGCGATTTTCGGGTTATATAAGGAAAGCTGAGATTTTTATCAGCCCAGAAGGCTTAAAATATTTTATTTATCATATAAAATCAGTAACAAAAGATTTGGTATCAAAATGTTATGTAAAACTCATTTTATTAGTAAAAAGGGTATAACCGTCAATTACCGAATCAAAGCAAGAACCCCATGTTATGATCAGTTTAAAAATTAATAAAAATCTTCAAAAATCTCAAAATATTATATTACATCAGTGGGTAAAAGGTTTGGTGTCAAAATTCGGGTTTAAATAGGCTTTATGCTAAATATGCCGTTTAATTAATAAAAAGCTTTCAAATTACGATATCGAGCATAACTCCTAATTTAGACCTCAAACTGATGTCAAATTTTTAGGACATGTTTATAAATCAATAATAAATGTTTTTGTCCTCTCACATTTTCAAAAATCTCGTTATAATATAAAAAGGGCATAATTGTCAACATTTAAGCAATTAACGGAAACATGCAAATGAATCGGATTAATTAGGACCCAAGTTGTATAACCCCAGAGGGTTATATTAACCTATAACCTGGTCCTAATGGAACCCTAAGGCATATCTAAACTAAGTTAAATCGGGTCAGAACTGAAAGTCAAAGCAAAAGTCTACTTTTGCGACTTTCGGTTCCGAACCGAGCCTAAACTCGGAATTGTCGGGTTGAACATGCTTATACATGTTCTTACATTATTTACCAAGTTATTTTAGTGTTAAAACAGGTTCCATAACTTCTACATTATCATTTATGAATTTATTTGCAAAAATAGCTTATGTTGACTTTTTATAATTAAGTTTGACCCGACAATTGACCAAGTTAGAGTGGAAATCAGAGGGTGCCCTTTTAAGGGTTTATTACCAACATAATTACCAACACATAGCCACTTTCAATTCGAAAAATGGATGGACCATTAGTGATTAATCACTAAGTCAAAGCCGTCAAAGCTTAATTACGACGGCTTTGACTTTTGGTCATTAGACTAAAAAAACTTGAACTAGGAAGGCTAAGAATGCTTACAAAGGCTCTTAGCACGAATTAGGAACTTGAGAAAACTTGCTTGAAGTCCAGAGAGCTCCAGAGAGTGAGTTGTGAATAAATTTGTGAGTGAGCACATGAACTAGCAAACAAAAAGCTCTTATATAGGGATTTAAACCTCACAAGATCATTCCACCCAAGTCTACAAGTGATTCCTGATCATCCCAGGTGTCCCTATACATGAAAAACTGTTGGCTCAGCCACTGAAATCGAAAACAAGGCATGCAAAGGCGGTGCAACAGGCTGACCTGCAGCTGTGCAGAGAATTTGCCCAGATCAGGCCGTCGCGTCGCGCGACGGCAGAGGATGTTGGTGGTGGCGTGACGCCACCATGTGGGTCACCTGATCAGCAAGTTTTCAAAGTTGACATTTTCACCCCTGGACCTTCTAAAGCGTGAATTCTTTCATTTTAAGCACATTTAACCCATTTAACTTTTATTCTTGTGATCCATGAGATATAACCAAACACCGTTAGGTCCGGTTTCGTTAAACGATAATCGAAAACACAAGTTTTGCCTTGTTGACGCTTTTAACCCCTTAATTACGAATGTTAACGTATTTTTCTCATACGATATCGAAACCTTGTGAAATTTTTATCACTTATTCTCGGGAGCATAATTAATCGTTACAAAGGTTCGGGTTCGTTAAAAGGTCACTCAGAAGTATAATTTAAACATGTTGACACATTTAACCCTCGCATCTTGTAAACTTTCACTTTCTTCCACAAACGGTTTCCTACGATTCATGATTAATTCGTTTAAGGGTATAAACATCGTGTAGGGTTGTTGAAAAGAAAAATTATCAAATGTTGACACTTTAAATCCTTCTATACACATACTTTCTTCGTTTGTCAACTTTAGTCCCTCATAATCAATCTGTTACACGTTTAAAGTCCATGACACGTGTCGATACTATATTGGACATGATTTTGCGAGGTGTTACACATTAGTACTATTTGACACCGTTTTACGCCCCACCGCAACGCGGGGTGTGCTTTGGGGGGTTTTCAAAGAAAAATGGTTATGCATATGGTTGTTGTAACGTTGACTTTGGGGTTTTCCAAAAAAAATGATTTTTTTTTTCTTTTCAACCAAAAGTATTTCATAAATTACTTTTAACCCAAAACTATTTGTTTTTTTTACTTTTAACCCAAAACTTTTTATCTTTTGCAATCTATCCTCATAACTTTTTTTACTTTCAACTTTGGTCCTTTATAGTTTTCATTTTCCGCAAATTTTTCGCTTTATGCTTGGTTCTAAATTTTGTGACTTAACACATCGCAGCGTGCGTCTTTGGTTTAACGTTTTTATGTTTCGTTCTAAATTTTGCGAGTTAACACGACGCAACGTGCGTGTGTGGGTGAACGTTTTTACATCGTCTATTTTTTCCCCGTTTGACAGGTTTAACATAATGTGCGGGTCCTAGATCGGCGTAGTTATAACTAAAGAATCTCTGCCGCATTGTGGCGGGTCGCAATCCTAGTTATGTTTATTTTAAAAGAGTTGTAATATTTAAAACCAAGCAACCTAAGATTAGGATTGTGTACACTAATCTTGTTCTTGAATACGGATAACTTGGTTATCATTCTGTGAAATATTCCTTTTCTAATACGAGAAATTAAGATTATCAAAACCAATATGTTGTATTTATTACAACATGTATGGCTAGTATTGATATCATTTATCAAAATACGATAAAAAAATATAATGCTTGAAATGATTTGAGGAAAGTAGGAGTTCTTAAAACCTTTAACTTTGATTTAGCCCCAATCAAGCCACCAATAGGGCTAAATTAAACTCAAAGTTATTGTGTGAGACCCAGATTTCATATTATACTTTAAGATTATTTCATATAAAATTAGCAATTTCCATGGAACATTTTACATAGATTATAAATATTAGTCGAACCTTTTAACATAGAAGCATCCAATATGATTTACTCGTTTTTTTATGGCGTGTGAGAAACCAGTGGCGAAGCTTGAACAGAAACTCGGTGGGGGCCGGACTCTAAAAATCCAAATTGGTGGGGGCGGACTCTTAAAAATCCAATACTTTACACTAAAAAAAACAATTTTTTTTTGAAAATTTCCGGTAAAACTAATACTACGCACGAAAAATCGGCAGGGACCAGGGCACCCCTAGGCCTCCATTTAGGGGTGTGAATTTCTGACACAACCCGAAAACACGACACGAGCCTAACACGAAATTCATGGGTTTAGGTTTAGTCTTAACGGGTTCGGGTCAGTTTCAGGTTGAACCTGTGAACCCGTTTAGCTATACGGTTCGGGTTCGGGTCAACCTGGTCGGGTTGGCGGGTTGACCTGTTTAACCCCTTTATACTATATAATATTTTTTACAATATGTTTTATGTTATAAATTAAATTCAGTATGTATTTTATGCTATAACTATAACTTAGAAAAAGAAATTCACATAAGATTTTATAATTTAAATGTAATTGTATTATATACATTTGTGTTTTTTAAGTAAACTTTAAATTTAATATATAATTTGTGTAAAAAAAATAAAAAATAAAAGTTTTCGGGTTGAACCGGTCGTGTTCGAGTCATCCCACGAATATTCGGGTCGGGTTCGGATTCATTGGTATGACACAATTTTTGGGTTCGCGTCGGGTTCGGGTTCGGGTTCCTATAAAATTTTCGAGGTCGGGTCGAGTTAAACCTGCCAACCCACGAACACAACTCATTTAGCACCCCTACCTCCATTGTCCTCTGCCTATGTGTGCAACGATAACTCGGTTTACATGCGTATTAACTATTAAGGTAGGCAGGACAATTTGTTGACTTTAAACTAAATCACTTATGCATGTATGATTGCATTTGGACTAATTACGAATTTGTGGGGATCAAGAATTGAGGTGACCCTAAGGCCTAAGGCCTAAGACTGGAGGGTATGGGGGCCGGCCCGGCGCCGCACCCCCACACTGCCCTCCTGAGGATCGTCCCGGCTTCTCTGTCGCCTGGAAGACGTGATCGACATGCCTCTTTCTCTCTTCTCTCTCTCTCTAAAATCAAATCAGTTTATTTTTTTAATTGTTTTTATAAATAGTGTGGGGCCCATCCTCCACCCCCTTGGTCCATCCCCTTTAGGCCCATCCTAACTCCCGATGACGTGGCGTCCTACATAGCGGCCCATCTCCTTGGGGATAACCCTCACCATACCCTCCGGTCTAATTCATCATACTTGATGATCCTTTTAAAGTTCAATCCATTCTCCCCTCTCATCATGCTTTATTTGAACATACTTCTTTAGAGTCAAATGTTACCTTGAGAAGAAGGTGGCCCATTAAAGCCCAAACTTTCATGTAAGGGTTGAGTGGACAGTGGACACTGTCACACATCACACTGGATCGGTAGATGCCCACCCCCTTCTCATCTCAAGAACCGCATTTTTAGAAATTTTATTCTATGCAATTTTGTTAATAACAAATTCAATAAACTATAAAGGGTTAATATGCTATTCTATAAATGATTCTAAAAATAAGAAGTATAAATGATTCTAAATATAAGAAGTATACAAAGATATAATGGATTGTACAAGATGACACAATGTCAAACAATATATAACACAAATGTCAAAAAATATAACACAATATCGAGGAAAAAAAACACAGTTAGTCACAAAAAAGACACGATAACGCCAATATAGAAAGACACAATGATAATAAACAAAAATTCTAAAATCTACAACCCATAAGTCCAAAAGTGAAAAACTAAAATCTCGAATCGTAGAGTTCGATGAGACGGTTCCAATGTCGCTTGAATGGGGTCAGTTAGAGTTTATTTGATACCCTTTGTATTACTTCTTATTTTTAGGAGTCTTTGTATTTGATCATAAACCAAACTTATATAATATAGCAATCTTTGACATTATGTTTATAAATCTTCTGTATTTAGCATCTTTATATGTAATCCTGACAGATAAAAAGGGTTTTTTATGGGATTAGATAAAAAGGGATTTTATGTGTATTAAATGATTTTTAAATTGACTATGCTAGTTAACATTGAGACACTGACAAAACCGTAATCAACAATGAAGTAAAAAAGGAGCCGAAAGTTTAAAACATAATAACCTGAATTGTTAACTTTTCATAGGTTCTAATGTTTTAAACTCAAACAAATTTTATATACTTCATATATTACACCGTAAAATCAATAATTCTTTGATCTCCAATTTTAGTATAGTATTGCTATATATTTTATAATAAACGGCATTTTTTTTTTAAATATTAATATTGCTAATGTAAGGTGAGTCTAAATAGTCTATTGAAATTGTGCGTTAAAACATTATGATTGTTACTATAAATTACAATTATGTGTCTAAACCATTACAATAAGTCGTAAAGAACATTTGTAGTTATATTGATGCATATAATCATCGCCAATTATAAACATGTCGCATCTAGGATATTTAGTAACATGAACCAATAATCTATATTAGAATAGTAGTTGAAATGTGAAATACTTAGGGGTTGTTTGGCAACATCTGAATGGTTAAGTGCTGAACTAGTAAGAGGTCTGAACCATTAAGTGTTGAACCAGTAAGAGGTCTAAACCATTAAGAGTCTGTATAATGCTTAATTGTTCAGAGGCAAATGTCTGACCAATTCAGATTAGAGGTCTTAACCATTCAGACTTTGTATAATGCTTAATCATTCAGAGACAAATGTCTGAACCATTCAAACATCTGCTCGTGAAACAAACAGTCTGAACTATTAAGAGCTTTATTAAGAGGTAACCAAACAACCCCTATATAATAGTAATAATATATATTGGACAATGGACATGGCATGGGTGCCGTGCAATTGATTGCATTTTGGTCTATTATAACAAATTCAAGAGACACCATTGAAGTCCACTTAGCTTAACAGTTTCACCATCATCATATACAATACTACTAGTCAGTAGTCACAATGGTTATTCAACTTTGAAATTATGTAATCAAAATAAGTACAACTCTTTTACTTTTAGTTATCTTGATTTGATCGGTATATCAAGAAACATAACATGTAATAAAACTAAAAGAAGAAAATGTACTCATAATAAGGGGAAGGATCCACTAAAAAGTGGATTTTGCCTAAGTAGCCTAAGAAGGATTGTGATGATGACATGTGTCACTTCTAATAAGTAGGAATGAAGGGCATTTTGGTCCTTATAAATAGGAGTGAAAATGACATGTGACACCCCTTTTGTTTTTTAAAAAATACAACAAAAAAAAATCTAGTACAAAAAAATCTAGCACAAAAAAACTAATACAAAAAAATCTAGCACAAAAAATCTAGTACAAAAAATGTAGTACAAAAAATATAGCACAAAAATATCTTGTACAAAAAAATATAGCACGAAAAAATTCAGCAAAAATATGTAGTACAAAAAAATTCAGCACAAAAAATTGAGGAAAAAAAATTTAAGACAAAAAAATTCAGCACAAAAAATTTAGCACAAAAACATAGTACAAAAATTTAGCACAAAAAAATGTTATACAACATATAAATACAACACATTTAAGTGGGTTTTTTTAGTCTTCATATTTTATATAGCAATATGGTACTCAAATTAAAGATAAAAAAACGCTCAATTTTACGATGAAATTTTTATGAAAAAATAATGTCGTATAAAAAAGTTATGAACGTTTAAAAGATGGGGGTGGAATATGCATGTGCCTTGCATGTGGAGAGAGAAAGCCCATAAATAGGATTTTCCCAAGATACCCTTCTACTCCTCCTTTCTCCTACCATTTCATCTTAACCATTGATTTGAAAAATGAATGGTTAAGATTACTTCTCATCCTACTTAGGCAAAATTAACTTTTTATTTGATCTTACCCCCTCATAATAATGCTATGAAAGTTATAGTTATAATATTAATAATATTAATACTAATAGTATTGGTACTTCTTGAGAATTCAGATTTATAACAAGAGGTAATAAATGTAGATATTGTATGAAACTATAGGCTGTTTAATCATGTTATGAACTAAAAGTTTATAATTAATTGATATTTTGAACAACTTAAAATATAAAATAAAATACCTTTTTAAGAATAAAACTCAACTTTAACTTAAACCTATCCTCACCACTCTACAAGACGTCTATCAGGGGATATAGGAGGTGTCTGCAATCAGGGGCCAAATCAATATAGGGCCCGGAAAATTTTTAAATTAAAAAAATCTTGGATGTTTGTATAAATAAGGGTCTGCTAAAAGACCCAAAGTTTTTTAATTAAGGGCCTGTTTAAAAGTTAAAAAAACGGCCCAATTAACAAGCCCAAGTGACTAGTCTAAACAAAAATAAGGGTCTGCTAGATCAGGGAAAGGAAACAAAACGTCCCACTGTCGCAAGCAATATAGTATATCGCACAGGGAATTGGGACGAGGGAAACTGGGAACAAAATGTCGATCATATGTTTTTGTCGTTTTGATTTCATATGTTTTTGATGTCATACGTTTTTTATTTCATAATATATTAATATGTGTGATTCTGATTTCATATACTATAAAACTTCATATGATTGAATGAATGTTTTTAGTTAATATTTAGAAATTATGCCTCCCGTTCCTAAATACAAACACCTATCCGGCCATCAAAAACATAAGAAGAGAAAGTTAGAGGAAGAGAAAAGAAAGGCGGACGAAGTAAAACAAAACCGAATACACAAGTTTTTTAAAAAGAAACTCAAAATTCTAGTTCTAACTTGAGTGACGATAATGTGGGTGAAGAAGATGTGAACGTAGATGAAGAACCACACTGTTCGCTTAGCAAGTAGGTTCGATAATTTGATCATTTTTGCTACACTATTTTTGTTAATTTGTTTTATCTATTTCATAACAATTATCATAGTATTATGGGTTATTGGTATTTATATATTTGATTGAATGATTGATGAGTTTATATTATATGAAGATTTGCGAATAAGGCCCAAATTTTTATCTCGAACAGAGCCAATTTTTTTTTGTGATTTTCGAGTACGCCCTGACACTCTACCTTGTATGCCATTGTTTTTTTTTAATTGACTAAGTAGCAGTAAGTTGAAGACTTCATCATAACTTTGCCACTATTGAAGAACCTAGATTTAGATTCAAAAAAATTGTATATTAAATAAAACATTTTATTTGAGAAATAGAAATTTGAAAATTGAAAGAAATAGGAAATGTGTTGTAAAAAAGTTAATTTTAACTTTCTAAATACTAAGAAATGAAAATAAAAAGAGGAAACAAAATTTTCTTAGAATAAATTATTTTTATAAACAATTTAGTTTAGAAAGAAAAATTGAAAAAAGAAAAGAGAAAAAGAGGTTAGGTGCTTGCCCGGGTCAAATGATGAAAATGGGTGTTAATCAGTTTGGTTTATGGTTTATTTGATTTATTTGTTTTTCAAAATTTTATACCCCAAACTAAAAACCAAACCAAATTAGAAATATGTAAACCAAACCAAACCAAATTCAATTCGGTTTGGTTTCGGTTAGAAACCAAATAACCAAATTCAACCAAATTGTACCTAAGTACTTTTCTTCCTAATTTATATTTATGTTTGTGTTCTAACTTCCGAACATCAAATCATCAACTAATTTAAATCTAACAATATATAAATAAAAGACATAGCAAAATAAAACAAACATATCATAAAATAGTGGTACAAACAACCACAAAGTTAAAACTTCAAAACCTAGATCATAGAAACTATAAATAGTCAACAAGTCTAATGACACAAAATATATATAATTTTCAAACCATGAGGATACATATACTTAGATATTAGACTTTGTATTTTGGGCTAATAAATTGTATATAGTTTATTAAACATTATTGTATTTATTTAGTAATTAATAAATTAACGGTTTATTCGGTTATCCAAATAAACCGAATAAACCAAATAAAAAAATGTGGATCCAAAAACCGAACCAAAAACCATATTCACAATTTGGTTTCGGTTATAAACCAAACCAAAAACCGAATTCGTTGTTTGGATCGGTTTATTCGGTCACAGTTACAGTTCAGTTCATAGTTTTTATTTAGTTATGGTTTTTTCTGAACACTCCTATAAATGGCTACGATTGCTTTAATGGAAAAAAAAGGAATAAATTAAAATTCATTGGGCTTTTGGGCCAGCTCAATGTCGGGTCCGCCAAGTCAAGATTTTTGTAGTAAAATAATGCATATGGGCTTAGTTTCAAGTTTAAAGTATACTTGGCTCACAAATCGCAATGAGATGAAGCCGATCACACATTTTCATGTTCAACTAGTTTTTGCTCAGTTCGTGTGTTGCGGGACACTAAGCTGAATATTTCGATTTCATAACATGTAGGTCTATGCTTCGGTTACTTGTACATGCTACGCATAACACGACCTGAAAAAAATTCCATCGAGTCACCCAATTAAAACAAAATACTACCATAGTTTTGTTAAAAAAAACTAAAACGATAGAAACACTATAATTTTAAATTGGGGGCAAAATTGTAATTTTTCAGGACAAATGAGCGTGTTTCAGACAACTGACTGGCACGAGTAAAATTACACCGATTCAACCAATTAAAACAAAACACTACCATAATTTCATAAAAAAATAACTAAAACGATGACATGACTGTAATTTTACAATGGGGTCAAAATCGTAATTTCACAGGGGAAAAAAAACAAAAAGGTTGCAAAACTGTAAATTTGAGCTAAGGGCAAAATCGTAATTTAGCTGAGAAGAAAAAAAACAAAACCAATGGTAAAATTGTAAACTTAAACGGCAAAATCGTAATTTAGCTTTTAACCAATGAGGAAATGCCAGCGCAGCAGCTGGCCGTTAATTTCGCCCAATGGCAGGGAAACACTATTCCCTGCCATGATGATTGTTGTTATTGGTAAGGTAATGGTAACGGTAATGTTGTTATAACGGTAATGGCATGTTAAGGGGCAGAATTTTGTGTTTAGCAGGGTAGGGTTTGCTATTCAAAAGGGGGTAGCGACGCAACTTGTTACTCGTCTACCTGCCATTAGTCTGTAATCGTCCAGTTGAAAACAATTGAGAAGTGACAATAACCCTACATGTTATTAGAAATCCTAAATGGATTACCATTTACAAAGTAAAGAATAGAGGATTTTGAATAACCTCAAATCCTACATTTGCTTCTCCGTTGCAGTAATCCATTACTTCATCTACCTTCACGTTTAATGCTAAATCGACTACTCTTATTAGCACAATTGTTTTAATCAAGCGCTACATGTTGAATTATCAACTTTGTTGTACTACTAATATTGTTGGCTTATAATTTATTATGGTTTAAGTAGGATTTGAAGAAATACAAAGTGAAAGCTAGACTATCATATAGTAGCGACACTCGCTAAAACGAAAATCCAAAATATGTGACCGTAACATGTTCAAAAGGACATCGACACATGTTATAAATCGTTTGAAAACCTTTAAAAGAAATAACAGGTGAAACTGAAACTTGTAAAAAAAGAAAAAAAAAAGTTCAGATCGTCCACCGGGGATGTTGAAAAATCCTCAATTTTGACAAATTTTACATTATTATTGATCCTATGAAAAAAAACATGTCGAAACATTAATAAATATAAATACATCACAATCGCAAGTCGTAAGTTTTATAATCATGCCTTCAAGTTTCTAAGAGAAAACCTTGAAAAACTTTCGACGACTTATACAATATTGTGGACAACTCGGTTTAAAATAAAATTACATCACTTGTCCGGCTTATTCTGATTACAAAACCAATAAGATTGAAACACGAATTTCTTGATCAATTTCAATATAATATAATATAAATCTAAATTCTAATAAAAGACTTCAAAAAAAATGCCAAGTGTCAATACCATATTATTCCTTAAGAAAATCTATATTAATAGTTTTAAAATTTTAAATTATTACTATTATTTTTTAAAACAAAGTTTATCTAATAATATACCATAAAAGATTAGTACTAAAAAATTAATAAGTTAATATGCTAATCAAGAAAATCTATCTAATAACATACCATAAAAGATCGGTACAAATAAAAAATGTTAATAAGTTAATTAGTTAATCAAATATACCTTTTTATATTAAAAATATATGTTGATAATTTGTATCATATCTAATGTTTGATATTATTCGTTATCATATAGCTCGGCCAAGTTCAATCAGCAATATATGTTTTCTTTTTTCAACTTAAATATTTAATATCTTTGGTCAATATCTTTGCCCCAGGTGGCACGAATGCATGAATTATATTCTGAGGGTGCGAACAAAGGTTTCAACCAAGCTTTCAATGGGGTGCGATCGAGATTTTTACCTATAAAATAAACTAAATTTTTTTGTTTAAGGGTGCATCCGCTCACCAACCACAACACCTAAGTGTGCTCCTGTCTGCCCCGTCCATATGATATGATCAAGATTTAAAGCCAAGTTCAATCAGCTACGTACGATTTCTTTTTTTCAATTTAAAGATTTTATATATCTGCCCCATCCATACGATATGATTAAGATTTAATATCTCTGCCCCTTCCTTCCATATGATCGTATAGGAAAACCAAAATTTTTAAAAGGGTAAAAAAGATGATGATGCGTGAAATGAGGTTTTTTTATCTTAAAAATACGATTCTTATCAACTAAATATAAGCAAACAACTTATTGTGTCGTGTGTGGTTTCTAACTAAATTGTACAAAAATAACTTATTTTTGTAAGTTTTTATTAAATTACATTTATAATGATAATGGTATTTTTATAATTACGATACAAAAATATGACCCATACTTCAAGTATAACTCAGATGTTAAGCAATTTATAAACGGGTTGGATATTTAATAACTATGAGATAATTATCAGATACACTTAGTTATTTTATTGTGCTCTACACACATTCAATTTTCATTATTCAACCCGTGTAACACACGGGATTATAACCTAGTATATAATATATTCAATAACTTCTCTTCCTTATATATTTTCAATTTATTAGTTTCGTAATCACGTGTCCGTTTAATCAAATCTAATAGTGGGTGTGGGTGTGGCGAAGGGCGTTGTACACCACCTCGGATTGCCGTTTTGGTGGGCGTTGCCCGCCTGGCGTGACAACAGTGCTTGGCGTGGGGTGTTGGCCTGGGTTGATGTGTCTGGCAATAGTTGGTTGGGTGTTTTTTTTTTTGAACGGCCAACAAACTCAATCCCGAGCACTCTCGGGGCACCCACTGGACAAATGGAGTACTCCGAGAGTAACCCGAGTCCACCACCAATTCCGGGGAAAACCCGGTAACTCACCCGCTCGTAGGCACGACAGTGAATTTACCGGTAAAACCCGTTTGGCTAAAGGATCCAACCCAGGTTTCCCTGGGTCTCCTATCATTGCCCACCAGTGCCTCACTCTGTACCAAGTGAGAGTCGAACCTGCATCTCTCAAGAGAAATGCAAGCCCTCCACCACTTGATCTAGAGATCATGTTGGTTGGGTGTTGATGACCATTTGGCTAGTTTGAAATTATGTGCCACATGGCATCCTAACGCCGACCTGACTACGCCCTTTTGTTGTATAAGTGGTCTTGAACAAGTGATTTCAAGGAAATAACAAACCTGGACCTGAATTGAAATTGCAAAGTTTGTGATAAAACCTAGATTAATCTCTGAATCGTATGAGAACTATCAGATAAACCTATTTGCGGGTTACATGCAATGATTTAT
Organism: Helianthus tuberosus; assembly: GCA_030545235.1. NCBI lineage: Eukaryota > Viridiplantae > Streptophyta > Magnoliopsida > Asterales > Asteraceae > Helianthus > Helianthus tuberosus. The sequence goes on along the minus strand of CM060381.1, from coordinate 5,374,094 downwards.
CGGATTAGACAGAGATCACTCTTGTTGGAATTGAATTTGGTTGAATCTGTGAATGAGAATACTCAAAACTCTTGTAACCGTATGCCTTTTGTTTTAGTATGTTCCCTGTGTGTACGATCAAGAGTATCACCCCCCCCCCCCCCAAAAAAAAAAAACTGAACTTCATATATGTGGCCAATTATTAAAATAGTGTGCATGGATTTATAATTCCATCATGGCCCAATTAAAACAGACCAAAACCAAAACTTCATAATATATGGCCGTTTTAAATTGACTTCATATATTAACTTTTGTTTCCAAAATAATTAATCCAATAAATTGTTAATATAACAATCCAATTGTTAACTACAAGGCCCATGTAAATTAATTACATAACAAACTCAAATAATATTAGGATTAAATCGAGTCCGCACTCCCACGTCACCTAACTCGTTTAGTGTCTAACATTATTTCCTCGATCAACGAGTTAATCCAATACCCTAAAATCCGTTGATAACACTAAAATTACCAACATTCCTCCCCCATTTTAGTGATATCCATGATTAACTTAACCATCCTCACAGAAACACAAACGCATGCATAATGAAAATGTCCTGAGGATTGAATTTTCACTTAGTATATTACACGTTACAAATATTAGAATAACTGTGTGTCTCTATGGATTGAACCCATGTTATCCATTTAAATACATGTAGGTAACATACACACACGTTTACAAATCCAAATTCCACTTGACACAATATTTTACTAGCCTGTGTCCTAATCCTTCAAAGAATATATCAAAGCTCAAGTCCAAAGCTTCTTGAAGTCTGAACACATACATTGGGATTTATCTAAACACTAAACTTCATATTCTTATAGGTAGTTCATTACTCTTGCACCTGCACTGCAATTTATCAATGAACTATTAAGAATTTCAACTTCAACCTACTTTATCTTGCAGTCTGAACACATACATTGGGATGATTTGCTAATGTGTTCCAATATCGTTATGACAAGCTTTCCGCATTGAATTCTGCATCAAACGTTGTATTAGATGGGAATTGGGTGTCTTGACATAAGATATTTAAAGTGGACTTTAAACCCATCCCTTTAGCTGATTTCTTCACGAGATCTCTTCCTAACCCTTTGGTTAGATGATCAGCTAAATTAAGCTCAGATCTAACAAACTCAACGGATATCACCCCATTCATGATTAATTCTCTAATCATACTATGTCTAACACCTAAGTGTCTAGACTTCCCATTGTACACTTGACTATATGCCTTAGCCAATGTAGCTGCACTATCACACCTGATAGAGATTGGTGATATCGGTTTCGACCATAATGGAATCTCATAGATCAAATTTCTGAGCCACTCCGCTTCTTTACCAGCTGCATCTAAAGCCACAAACTCAGATTCCATAGTTGAGTCAGTGATGCAAGTTTGTTTCTTTGAAGCCCAGGAGATAGCACCTCCACCAATTAAGAACACCCATCCACTTGTGGAGGAATGATCTTCCTTATTATTTATCCAACTTGCATCAGAGTACCCTTCTATAACTGAAGGAAAACCTGAATAGCATAAACCAAAGTGCATGGTTCCTTTTAGGTACTTAAGCAATCTGTTCACTGCTTGCCAGTGTTGAGCACTAGGATTACTAGTAAATCTGCTCAACTTACCCACAGCATAAGCTATGTCAGGCCATGTGCTAAACATAGCATACATCAAGCATCCAATGACCTTAGAATACTCTAATTGTGAAATTGAATCACCATAATTGGGCATCAACCGGATGCTAGGATCTAGAGGAGTGCTCACAGGAGAACAATTATAATGATTGAATTTCTTCAACACTTTCTCAAAGTAATGAGACCGTGTCATAGTTATACCATTGTTACTCCTTTTAATCCTTATTCCAAGAATCACATCCGCCTCCCCCATATCCTTCATTTCAAAATTCGAAGACAACAATTTCTTTGTCTTATCAACTTGATCTTGGTTAGTGCCAAAGATCAACATATCATCTACATATAGACAAATAATCACTCCTTTACCAGAGGATTCAAATCTACTGTAGACACACTTATCAGCCTGGTTTAGAAGAAAACCATGAGATAAGATCACTTCATTAAATTTTTTATGCCACTACTTAGGTGCTTGTTTCAAACCATATAATGATTTGATGAGTTTACACACCTTGTGCTCTTGTCCAGGTAATACAAAACCCTCAGGTTGTTTCATGTATACCTCTTCATCCAATTCACCATTCAAGAACGCGGTCTTGACATCCATTTTGTGAATTACCAAGTTGTGAATTGACGCAAGAGCTAAAAGAAGTCTTATGGTGGAAATTCTTGCAACAGGAGCATAAGTATCAAAGAAATTTATTCCTTCCTTTTGTCTAAAGCCTTGGATAACCAACCTGGCTTTAAACTTATCTATGCTACCATCAACTTTCATCTTTCTTTTAAAGATCCATTTGCAACCCAAAGGTTTGCAACCAGGAGGCAAATCAGTCAATTTCCATGTATTATTATGCATGATAGAATCCATGTCACACCCCGATATTTCCACGTATTACCGGTGGGCCCGGTGGGGAGTATCGTGACGTAGTTGATATCATCATAGTCAAACAACACAATTTAAATGCACAACGGAAGCAAAAGATGAATCACATTACAAACCGAATAAATAGTAATATCAAAGTATCACAACGGACTGTAACGGATCCACAGGCGGATCAATAAAAAGGAAACATAGTTCGTCAGATTTAAAATGCATCCAAGCTTGCGAGACTCTTATAGATGCTAAGGAGAGGCCAGCCTATTTCGATTAGTACATGCACTTAACCTTTTTGGAAAAATACGTCAGTTTACACTGGTAAATACAATTAACTGACTCATTTTGAAAAGGTTTAAGAAAATTGATTTGAATGCACAAGGCACAAAACATTTTATAACTTGGGATAATTATTTATATATAAACTTGTAAAAGAATTACATGTTTCTTATACATTCAGTAGCCCGGATTGACACCGGGTTAAAGATTAATAGACACATCACATGATATATTCCCGCGGCGAGTTATTCCCGAAACCGGCGGTTATACCTTATTATTTATATATGCACTGTCGGGTGTACGCCTACACCCCGTGCTTAGGTCGTGGCCATTTCTTAGAATGATGCCAAGGATATCCGGGACATGGTCATTAACCCCCCAAAGGCTTTAAGCAAACAAAACAATTTAAACGGGTCATTTCAATAAATTAACCTTCATACGATTAAAAATTCAATGCCCGACCAAGCGGTATTTTATATACCGTACCCCAAGCCCATATAAGGGAAAATAAGTTAAAAGTATTTACCTTTGCAAGTAATAATCACAAACAGCAAGTGCACGTAGCTTTTACCGGGTCTCCTAATCTGGAACAAAGGTTTTTTTAGTAACCTATTAGATTCCTAACGGGTCTTTAATTAAGCCTAAACTTAGACCGGTTAGTTTTAAAGGAAGATACGGTTCAAACGCACGATTAAGCGAAGACCGGATTAGAATGTGATTTAGACCCGAAAAGTTTGGAGACTTGTGCAATATGGGTAAACTAAACACATTCTGGATTTTGAGACAAAAAACGATAAGGTTTGACCCGTTTCGGCTAATTTATGCAAACTTGTTACATAAACCGCACCGAACGCGAATAATGCGTAACGGGTAGCCAAATGATTCACGAACAGGTTTCCTAAGTTAATATGCCTTAAATATGTTGTGACATCAGTAAGATATCTTCTATTATGCCCAAAACGAATTTAAACTCAAACTATGCCTCGTGGGGGCATTTTGGTCAATTTAAAGGTTATAAAGGAGTGTGAATATTAATCTGAGTTACAGGTCTGATATAATCAGTAAAAATAGTTAATTTAATAAGTTATAACAGGAGGGTATTTCATATATGTGAAATTTATCATTTATAACTAAACTATGCACCGTAGGGGCATTTTGGTAATTTCACCTAAGGTTTAAAGGTCAAATCTGGAAATCTGAGTTTAAAACTTTTGCTTACTGTTAAGGTATAAAATTTTACTTAAAATATCAGTAGGCATCAACCCTTATATGTTTAAAATAGTTTTAATACATACTATGCGTTAAAAACGCTTAAAAAAGACGATTTTAAGCTATTTCCGGGTTTTATAAGAAAAGCTGATATTTTTATCATTCCAGAAGGCTAAAAATATTTTATTTATTATATAAAATCAGTAGCAAAAGGTTTGGGGTCAAAATAATTTGTAAAACTCATTTTATAGACAAAACGGGCAAAACCGGCAATTACCGAATCAAGCTTAGAACTCTATGTTATGCTCAGGATAAAATTAAATAAAAATCTTCAACAATCCCAAAATATTATATTACATCAGTGGGTAAAAAGTTTGATATCAAAAATTGGGTTTAGATAGGCTATACGCTAATTATGCCGTTTAATTAATAAAAAACTTTCCATTTACGCTAATGAGCATAACACTTAATCTAGACCTCAAACTGATGTCAAATTTTAGGGACAAGTTTATAAATCAGTAACTAAGGTTTCTATTCTTTTATATTTTCAAAAATCACATTTTAAGGTCATATGGGCATAATAGTCAACATTTAAGCATTTAACGGGAACATGCATATGAATCGTATAACTAATGAACCAAGTTGTATAATCACAGAGGGTTATACTAACATGTAACCTGGTCCAAATAAAGCACTAAGGCATTTCTAAAACATGCTCTAATGGGTCAGAACTGAAAGTCAAAGCAAAAGTCAAATTATGAGACTTTCGGTTCCGAACCGAGCTTAAACTAAAACTTGTCGGGTTGAACATGTTTAGACATGTTCTTACATTAATTACCAAGTTATATTAATGATAAAACAGGTTGCATAGCTTCTACATTGCTAATTATGTGTTAATTTGAAAATAAGATTTCTGTTGACTTTTTAAGATTAACTTTGACCCGACAATTGACCTAGTTAGAGTGGGAATCAGAGGGTGCCCTTTTAAGGGTTTATTACCCACATAATTACCCACTCATAGGTACTTTCAATTCGAGATTTGACTGGACAAATTATGAGTAATCTTGAAGTCAAACCTTAATTACGACGGTTTGACTTTAGGCTAATTAACTAGGCAAAACTGAATTAAGAAGGGTTAAGGACACTTACAAAGGTTCTAAGTACGACTAGTGACTTCTAGGAAGTGTGCTTGAGCTCCAAAATTCTCCAGAAGTGAAGTTGTGAAGTTTGCAAGTGAATGTGACCAAATGTTGCAACAATGAACTCCTTATATACACATTTTGGTCATCTATGATCATGCCAAGGAAGTCTACAAGTGTTATGAGATGCTTACAGGTGCCCCCTATGCATGAAATACCATTGGGGCAGCCCCTGGTATGTAAAACAAGCGTTTGAAGTCGATTATCAGCTGTAACAGGCAGCTGCCTGTGATTTCTGTCGCTGTAGTGCTCACGCGGCCCGCGTAAGGTCCTTATGGACCCTTACGCGGCCGGTATGGCTCCTCAGAACCAGCCAAACAAGTTTCAAGTTTTGCATTTTTGGTCCCTGGTCCTTCTAAACGTGGTTTTAAGTTTATTTCTTGCACTTTTGGCCCTCTAACTTGACTTTTAAGGGCTACAAGACATAACCAAACTTTGTTAAGTCCTTGGTTAACTTTGTGATCACCCGAAAAGTCTTAAATTCAACGTTGAGGCTCTTGACCCCTCATATACGAATGTTATCATAACTTTCTCATACGATAACGAAACCTCGTGAAATTTTTATCACGTATTCTCGTGAGTATAATTAATCGTTACAAAGCTTCGGGTTCGCTAAAAGGTCACTCAGAGGTATACTTTAAACATGTTGACACATTTAACCCCTGTAGTTTGTAATTTCTCACTTTCTTTCACAATTAGCTTCGTATGATCCATAATTCATTCGTTTAAGAGTATAAACATCGTGTAGGGTTATAGTAAAGTATATTTATTCATTGTTGACACTCTGAACCCTTATATTCACATACTTTCTTTGTTTGTCAACTTTAGTCCTTCTTAAGTAATCTTTTACACGTTTAAAGCTCATGACACGTGTCGATACATTGTTGGACATAAATTTTCGAGGTGTTACATCCTCACCCCCTTAAAATAAATCTCGACCTCGAGATTTACTGAAATAAATGAGGGTACTTTTCTTTCATTGTGGACTCTACCTCCCACGTGTACTCGGGACCTCTACGGGCATCCCATTAACTTTTACGATTGGTACATGCTTCCTTCTAAGCTTCTTAACCTTTCGATCCTCAATCGACAAAGGTTTCTCAACAAACTTCAAGCTCTCATCTATGTGCACATCCGTATATGGTATGACTAGTGATTCATCAGCTAGACATTTCTACAGATTGCAGATGTGGAATACATTATGAATTCCACTGAGCTCTTCAGGCAAATTTAACTTATAAGCCACTGTTCCGACACATTCGATGATCTCGAATGGTCCTATATATCTTGGGCTTAACCTACCTTTCTTGCCAAATCGCATTACTCCCTTCCAGGGTGACACTTTCAGTAACACTTTATCACCAACCTCGAACTTTAGAGGTTTACGACTTAAATTTGCGTAGCTTTTCTGCCTATCCCTGGCATCTTTGAGACGATCTCTTATCTGTACAATCTTATCTGTCGTCTCCAGGACTATATCAGGTCCTATCAGTTGGACATCTCCAACTTCTGCCCATCAAATGGGCGTTCTGCACTTCCTTCCATACAAAGCTTCAAATGGTGCAACTTGGATACTTGAGTGATAACTATTATTATATGAAAATTCGATCAATGGAAGATGTTCATCCCAACTTCCACCTAGGTCAATAACACAAGCCCTTAACATATCTTCCAGCGTTTGAATCGTTCGCTCACTTTGACCATCCGTTTGAGGATAATATGCTGTGCTGAAGTTCAATCGAGTGCCTAGTGATTGTTGAAAACTTTTCCAGAAGTGTGATGTATACCTTGTATCCCTATCAGAAATGATAGACACTGGCACTCCGTGGAGAGATACAATCTCGTCCACGTATAGCTAAGCTAACTTATCTGAGCTATGTGTTTCCTTAATAGGTAGGAAGTGAGCTGACTTACTCAGTCTATCCACTATCACCCAAATAGTATCATTCCCTTTCTTCGTCTTTGGCAACTTGGTGATAAAATCCATAGTCACCATTTCCCACTTCCAGGTGGGAAGTTCAGGCTGTTGTAGTAAACCTGACTACTTTTGGTGTTCAGCTTTAACTTGCGCGCACGTCAAACATTTGGCTACATAGGTAGCTATAGACTTTTTCAAGCCTATCCACCAAAAATTTGCCTTCAGATCCTGGTACATCTTATCAGCTCCAGGATGAACTGAGTACTTAGAACTGTGAGCTTCCTGGAGGATCACATCCGTAAGTCCTCCATAAATTGGAACCCATATTCGTCCATTTAATCTCAGGATTCCGTCTTTGCCATAGGATAATTGTTCAGCAGTTACACCTAGCTTCTCATCAGGATAGTTAGCTTCTAGTACAGCTTCTTTCTGCGCAGCTAACAACCTTTCATTCAAACTATTCTTTAATTCAATGCTCTTGGCATTGATTCTTATGGGCTTCACCCTTTCCTTTCTACTTAAGGCGTCGGCAACCACATTTGCCTTGCCTGGATGGTATCGTATTTCACAGTCATAGTCATTCAAAGTTTCCATCCATCGTCGCTGCCTCATGTTCAAATCCTTCTGATTAAACAAGTGTTGAAGGCTTTTGTGATTAGAATAGATCACGCACTTGGTACCATACAAGTAATGCCTCCACAGTTTTAGTGCAAATACAACGGCACCCAACTCCAAGTCGTGGGTGGTGTAATTCTTCTCGTGCACCTTCAATTGTCGAGAAGCGTAGGCAATAACCTTGCCTTTCTGCATGAGTACACATCCCATACCAGTGTGTGATGCGTCGCAGTAAACCATAAATTCTTCTATTCCTTCAGGCAACGTCAACACAGGTGCATTGCTCAACTTCTGCTTAAGAATGTCAAAAGACTCTTGCTGCTTAGGACCCCAATCAAACTTAATATTCTTTCGGGTTAGTGAGGTTAGTGGTGCAGCAATCCTTGAGAAGTTTTCAATAAATCGCCTATAGTACCCTGCCAAACCCAAAAAGCTACGGATCTCTGTGGGCGTTTTTGGCTCATGCCAATTCATGACAGCTTCAACTTTAGCGGGATCCACCTGGATACCACGCTCACTAACTACATGTCCAAGAAACTAGACTTCGCGAAGCCAAAATTCACACTTTGAAAACTTGGCATAAAGCTTCTCCTGTTGAAGTAGTTCTAGAATACATCGAAGATGCTTCTCATGGTCGGCCTGATTCTTCGAATAAATGAGGATGTCATCGATGAAGACGATGACAAATTTATCCAAGTAGGGCTTGCAGACGCGATTCATGAGGTCCATGAACGCTGCTGGTGCATTAGTGAGCCCAAAAGGCATCACTAGGAACTCGTAATGACCATAACGAGTCCTAAATGCAGTTTTGTGCACATCTTCATATCTAACCTTCAACTGATGGTAGCCTGACCTCAAATTGACCTTGGAGAAATAACTCGCCCCTTGAAGTTGATCGAACAGGTCATCGATCCTGGGCAATGGATATCTATTCTTGATAGTAACCTTGTTGAGTTCGCGATAATCGATGCATAAATGCATCGATCCATCCTTTTTCTTCACAAACAGGATTGGTGCTCCCCAAGGAGACGAACTAGGTCTAATAAAACCTTTTGCCAACAAATCATCTAACTGAGTCCTCAACTCTTTCATCTCTGTTGGTGCCAACCTGTAAGGTGCCCTTGCAACAGGTGCTGCTCCTGGAATAATGTCAATTCTGAATTCTACTTGCCTGTCTGGTGGCAAACCAGGTAGTTCTTCAGGGAATACTTCAGGATATTCAGAAATGACGGGGATGTCTTCAATCTTGAGCTTCTGCTCATCAATAGTTACATGTGCCATATAAATGACACAACCCTTCTTCAAGCATCTAGATGCCTTGAGCATAGACACTTGCTCAGGCAGTCCATACTGGGTATCTCCTTGAATGGTAAGTGGTTCACCAGACGGAGTCTTGATCACCACTTGCTTCTTGTTGCAAACGATCTGGGCTTGGTTATGAGATAACCAATCCATGCCTATTACTATGTCGAAACCAGCTAATTTCAAAGTAAGTAAGGACAAAGGAAAAGAGTGGTTCCTAATGGATATGAAACATCCATCTAATACAGTTGATGCGGTTTCTATGGTGCCATCGGCTAATTCAACCTCATATTTTATGCTTAGGGTTCTAACAGGTAAATTTAACAACTTACAAAACTTATCATCAACAAATGACTTATCTGCTCCATAATCAAATAACACTCTTGCATAAACGTCATTGATGAGAAAGGTACCTGTTATCACATTATCGTCCTGAACAGCTTCTCGTGCATCCATTCGGAAGACCCTAGCATTGGTCTTTTTCCCATCCTCAGCCTTCTTAGCAAACTTAGGGCAGTTGGATTTGATGTGCCCCTTCTCGTTACAGTTATAACACGTTGCATCCTTTATCTTCTTGCACTCTATCGTCTTGTGCTCACTTGACTTACAAATCCCACAAGGCCTTGGCTGCGATTGGGATTTCGACTCATATCTGCACCTCCCGAAATGGTACTTCTTACAGATTTTACACTTGGGCTTATTGCCCGACTGATGACCATCCTTCTTGGTTCCAGAACTTTTTTTGTGGTCATTGTTTCCCTTATGCTTCTTGTCTGACCGTCGTGAGTTGTCATCCTCACGCTTTCTTTTCTCAGCATCGGTGTTTCTGAGTGATCTTTGTCTGCCGCGTCCAAAGTAAGAGACAGTGATATATCAGCTGCAGGCCTAAAAGTAGCTGGTCTGGAGGCCTTCACACTTTCCTTGATCTCTGGGGCTAAACCCCCAATGAAACGAGTTATCCTCTTGGGTTCCGGAGTCACCAGATACGGAACCAGTCTTGACATAGTGTTGAAGCTCGTAAGGTAGGCTTGACAATCCGGATTTTTCATAACCAACGACAAGAAATCAGCTTCAATCTTTTCAACCTCATGCTGAGGGCAGTAGTTTTCCTTAATGAGAGTAACAAACTGATCACATGTTAGATTGTACAATGGGATCTTTCCAGTGGCTTGAATCAAAGACCTCCACCACGCTAGTGCCTCGCCTTTGAATGACTGAGAAACAAACTTTACCACATCCTTATCAGCGCAACCACTGATATCTACCACAGTGTCCATCTCGTCTAACCATGACATGCAGTCAACTGCTCCTTTCTCCCCGGTAAAATCCCTGGGTTTGCAGGAGACAAAGTATTTATAGGTGCAACCTTTAGCACGCGGTTCCTTATTTAACACAATTCTCTTAGATGGAACACTCCTCTGGTTTGATGAGTGATGAGAATCACTTTTGTGAGCGGTATGAGTTCTAGAGGGTGGTTTAGAATGTGGTACTGACTCAGTCCTGACCTGGGTACCACTGGATTCTTTGAACTGTCTATCCAGAGCTCGCGTAATAGCATTTTCTATCAATGCCTGTAATTCTGCTCCTGCTATGTTGACTCTGGAAGTGTCATGATTATCTCCGGGGTGGCTGTTGACTTCATCAGACCCAGTCATGTAGCTTGATTACTACATAAGATAAATGATTTTAATTTACTCAGAGGTCTATAGCAGTTTTATCATTCTAGATGATTTATTAATCACGGTATTTAAGAAACCATTTCGATTAATTTGTTAGGCATATATATATTCAAGATTTTTCATTATATTAATCCTTAGTTATATTTAAAATATATTAATGGCATAAAAGGCCGAATCACATGGACAATTTTAAATTTTTTATCATGATCTTATAGGATCAAGGGATTGATGTTTTAATCATAGTTTATTACCTCTTCTTAACAGGGGGTCGAGGACCACGACTGTCTTTTGTCTTATATGAAAATGAATATAGCCCATAGGCATTACATCCCTATTGGGTGTTTAATATAATAAAAGAAATTGAAAGAATCCAATGTAAAGATGATTTATGCGATTTTATCGAATCGCATTTTGCCAGGAGTGTTAACATGTTTTCAGATGTTAACAAGGTTTTGAATCTTTTGAATAGATTTTTACCGTCTTGGCCATATCTAGAATGACATGTGGCTAGGTTTTACCTTTAAGATCCTTATTATTTTATTATAATGGTAGGTCTTATAAAAGGAATGTTATTTTTCATTTATTTTACATATGATATTTATGCATAAAATGAAAAATTTTAAATTAAGTAATTCCACTACAAAATTAAACAAGTACAGGTTTGCCCTAAACGGGACTTCTACAAGAAATAACATGCCCATGCAGGGGCGAAACAACTTAACATACCCACACAGGGGTTAAACAGAAAAACACATGCCCGCCCAGGGGCAGAATACTGGAAGACATGCCCACGCAGGGGCTGAATACATAAACAAATGTCCACGCAGGGACTTGATTACAACACTAAAAACAAATAAACAAATAAAGGATTTAATGATCCTTTTTGCTTTTCCCCTTGATTAAGTTCACCAGACCCTTGAACATTCCTCGGTTTTGCCTACGGTCTTCCCGAACTTCCTGCTGCACCTGACTCAACCTTTGAAGAATCTCCTGATGCTGTGGTGGTGATATCACTGGCGGCTGCGGGGGCTGCTGATACAGCGGAGGTTGAGGAGGTGGCGGTTGCTGATACCCATAAAGTGGGTACCCATAGTGTGGATATCCATTTTGGTATGGGACTCCAAAGGTTCCCCCGGGATGAAGAGCATGGTAGTTTGCTGCCGCTACCAGGTATGGGTCAGCCTCGGTGTAGTTGTAGTTGGTGTGGACCGGCTGCTCAAAAGGGTTGTATGCCGCTGAACCGGCGTATGTAGGAATTGGGTTGTTAAAACCCACTGGTGGTGGTGCGACCGGCGCAGACTGCACCTCAGAAACGGGGTTCGAAGGCCCACCCATCTGTGGGTCTTCGTATAGTGGCGGATAATGACTGCCACTAGATGGTCGAGGAGTGCTGATGTGGACTCCCCCTCGCACGGACATCCGTGCGGTTGTTCTCCTACGCCTCGGTGGCTCCGGAGGCTGTTGCTGCGCTGGTGGTGGTGGCGGAGTGACCGCTACAAAACGGGAATCCTCGGAGGGATCCTGCTGTGGCTGCTGTGAGTTGTGGTAACTGGGAGTAAACACCCAGTCGATCTGGTTGAACCTCGCCTCGTAGCTATCGGGTCCATTATAAGGCGATCCCAGAAAAGGTGACCCATCCGAAATCTCGATGGGGTGGTTAGGGGTCCCGGTTGGAGGCTCGGCGGGATCCGTGTCTTCGTCCATGTCCATCGCATGGTCGCCCGAGAAGTGGTCTTCAGGTCCTAATGGGTTAAAACCCACTGGTTCTTCAATGTAGTTTGCCGGGTTGAACCGGCTTCGGAAATAGGGCGTTGGGTCATCGAAAGGTGAGTTGCGGCCCTGGAGAGGTATATAAGAATGGTGGGAATTATGGGGCTCGTTTTCAGACTGAGGCCCAAAGGAGTTTTGGAAAGAAGGGGAGGAGCTCAGCGAAACTGAGCGCCTTGCGGGTTCAATATAGGTCCTCCAGTTTTCTTGAGGACTCCGGCTAAGAGAATCAGTTGGCGTTCGCCGGTGCGAAGGCCCGGCCTCATGATCATTCGGGGCGACGAGTGGCCCCTTGCCTCTTCCTCTCCCTCTCATTCTTGGTGGCATCTTGTTCAACCTGTCAAAACAATTAAAAGAACAACAAAGAAATATAAAGGACAAAATTAGAAATAAAACAAATTTGGATTAAATCCTAAGTTCTTTGTCTAGACTCGGAAGTCGATGAATGTACAAACTGTGTCATTGAGAATAAACATAAAAGGCTAGTGTTTAATTCACTCAATGTTGGCTCTGATACCAACCTGTCACACCCCGATATTTCCACGTATTACCGGTGGGCCCGGTGGGGAGTATCGTGACGTAGTTGATATCATCATAGTCAAACAACACAATTTAAATGCACAGCGGAAGCAAAAGATAAATCACATTACAAACCGAATAAATAGTAATATCAAAGTATCACAACGGACTGTAACGGATCCACAGGCGGATCAATAAAAAGGAAACATAGTTCGTCAGATTTAAAATGCATCCAAGCTTGCGAGACTCTTATAGATGCTAAGGAGAGGCCAGCCTATTTCGATTAGTACATGCACTTAACCTTTTTGAAAAAATACGTCAGTTTACACTGGTAAATACAATTAACTGACTCATTTTGAAAAGGTTTAAGAAAATTGATTTGAATGCACAAGGCACAAAACATTTTATAACTTGGGATAATTATTTATATATAAACTTGTAAAAGAATTACATGTTTCTTATACGTTCAGTAGCCCGGATTGACACCGGGTTAAAGATTAATAGGCACACCACATGATATAGTTCCGCGGCGAGTTATTCCTGAAACCGGCGGTTATACCTTATTATTTATATATGCACTGTCGGGTGTACGCCTACACCCCGTGCTTAGGTCGTGACCATTTCTTAGAATGATACCAAGGATATCCAGGACATGGTCATTAACCCCCCAAAGGCTTTAAGCAAACAAAACAATTTAAACGGGTCATTTCAATAAATTAACCTTCATACGATTAAAAATTCAATGCCCGACCAAGCGGTAAAAATATACCGTACCCCAAGCCCGTATAAGGGAAAATAAGTTAAAAGTATTTACCTTTGCAAGTAATAATCACAAACAGCAAGTGCACGTAGCTTTTACCGGGTCTTCTAATCTAGAACAAAGGTTTTTTTAGTAACCTATTAGATTCCTAACGGGTCTTTAATTAAGCCTAAACTTAGACCGGTTAGTTTTAAAGGAAGATACGGTTCAAACGCACGATTAAGCGAAGACCGGATTAGAATGTGATTTAGACCCGACAAGTTTGGAGACTTGTGCAATATGGGCAAACTAAACACATTCAGGATTTTGAGACAAAAAATGATAAGGTTTGACCCGTTTCGGCTAATTTATGCAAACTTGTTACATAAACCGCACCGAACGCGAATAATGCGTAACGGGTAGCCAAATGATTCATGAACAGGTTTCCTAAGTTAATATGCCTTAAATATGTTGTGACATCAGTAAGATATCTTCTATTATGCCCAAAAGGAATTTAAACTCAAACTATGCCCCGTAGGGGCATTTTGGTCAATTTAAAGGTTATAAAGGAGTGTGAATATTAATCTGAGTTACAGGTCTGATATAATCAGTAAAAATACTTAATTTAATAAGTTATAACAGTAGGGTATTTCATATATGTGAAATTTATCATTTATAACTAAACTATGCACCGTAGGGGCATTTTGGTAATTTCACCTAAGGTTTAAAGGTCAAATCTGGAAATCTGAGTTTAAAACTTTTGCTTACTGTTAAGGTATAAAATTTTACTTAAAATATCAGTAGGCATCAACCCTTATATGTTTAAAATAGTTTTAATACATACTATGCGTTAAAAACGCTTAAAAAGGCGATTTTAAGCTATTTCCGGGTTTTATAAGAAAAGCTGATATTTTTATCATTCCAGAAGGCTAAAAATATTTTATTTATTATATAAAATCAGTAGCAAAAGGTTTGGGGTCAAAATAATTTGTAAAACTCATTTTATAGGCAAAAAGGGAAAAACCGGCAATTACTGAATCAAGCTTAGAACTCTATGTTATGCTCAGGCTAAAATTAAATAAAAATCTTCAAAAATCCCAAAATATTATATTACATTAGTGGGTAAAAAGTTTGATATCAAAAATTGGGTTTAGATAGGCTCTACGCTAATTATGCCGTTTAATTAATAAAAAGCTTTCCATTTACGCTAATGAGCATAACTCTTAATCTAGACCTCAAACTGATGTCAAATTTTTGGGACAAGTTTATAAATAAGTAACTAAGGTTTCTATTCTTTTATATTTTCAAAAATCACATTTTAAGGTCATATGGGCATAATAGTCAACATTTAAGCATTTAACGGGAACATGTATATGAATCGGATAACTAATGAACCAAGTTGTATAATCACAGAGGGTTATACTAACATGTAACCTGGTCCAAATAAAGCTCTAAGGAATTTCTAAAACATGCTCTAATGGGTCAGAACTGAAAGTCAAAGCAAAAGTCAAATTATGCGACTTTCGGTTCCGAACCGGGCTTAAACTGAAAATTGTCGGGTTGAACATGTTTAAACATATTCTTACATTAATTACCAAGTTATATTAATGATAAAACAAGTTTCATAGCTTCTACATTGCTAATTATGTGTTAATTTGAAAATAAGCTTTCTGTTGACTTTTTAAGATTAACTTTGACCCGACAATTGACCTAGTTAGAGTGGGAATCAGAGGGTGCCCTTTTATGGGTTTATTACCCACATAATTACCCACTCATAGGTACTTTCAATTCGAGATTTGACTAGACAAATTATGAGTAATCTCGAAGTCAAACCTTAATTACGACGGTTTGACTTTAGGCTAATTAACTAGGCAAAACTGAATTAAGAAGGGTTAAGGACACTTACAAAGGTCCTAAGTACGACTAGTGACTTCTAGGAAGTGTGCTTGAGCTCCAAAATTCTCCAGAAGTGAAGTTGTGAAGTTTGCAAGTGAATGTGACCAAATGTTGCAACAATGAGCTCCTTATATACACATTTTGGTCATCTAGGATCATGCAAAGGAAGTCTACAAGTGTTATGAGATGCTTACAGGTGCCCCATATGCATGAAATACCATTGGGGCAGCCCCTGGTATGTAAAACATGCGTTTGAAGTCGGTTATCAGCTGTAATAGGCAGCTGCCTGTGATTTCTGTCGCTGTAGTGCTCACGCGGCCCGCGTAAGGTCCTTATGGACCCTTACGCGGCCGGTATGGCTCCCTAGAACCAGCCAAACAAGTTTCAAGTTTTGCATTTTTGGTTCCTGGTCCTTCTAAACGTGGTTTTAAGTTTATTTCTTGCACTTTTGGCCCTCTAACTTGACTTTTAAGAGCTCCAAGACATAACCAAACTTTGTTAAGTCCTTGGTTAACTTTCTGATCACTCAAAAAGTCATAAATTTCAACGTTGACGCTCTTAACCCCTCATATACGAATGTTATCATAACTTTCTCATACGATAACGAAACCTCGTGAAATTTTTATCACGTATTCTCGTGAGTATAATTAATCATTACAAAGCTTCGGGTTCGCTAAAAGGTCACTCAGAGGTATACTTTAAACATGTTGACACATTTAACCCCTGTAGTTTGTAATTTCTCACTTTCTTTCACAATTAGCTTCGTATGATCCATAATTCATTCGTTTAAGAGTATAAACATCGTGTAGGGTTATAGTAAAGTATATTTATCCATTGTTGACACTCTGAACCCTTATATTCACATACTTTCTTTGTTTGTCAACTTTAGTCCTTCTTAAGTAATCTTTTACACGTTTAAAGCTCATGACACGTGTCGATACATTATTGGACATAAATTTTCGAGGTGTTACAATCCATCTCATCTTAGATGGCTTCTTTTCAGAAAGCAACTTCCCTAGATGCCATTGCCTGACTGTACGTCTTAGGATCCTCCTCAATATTGAAACAATATTGATACTGATGTTCAACCTCGTTCCTGGTTCCTACCACCAAGTAAAGATGAAAGTCAGAGCCAAAAGACTTGGCTTTCCTGACCCTAGTACCTTTCCTGGGTTTAGTAGTAGAAGATGGTATATCTTTGGTACCAGCAGAGTTACTACCAAACTCAGTTACAGCTATTGTTTTCAAACTATAAGGCATGTCCTTTAGTCTAGGCACAGAAGAAAATCTATCCTCATTGCCAAAATCAGCAGTTCTTGATTCAATCACAATGTGAACAGAAACATAGTCATTCGGTACTGTAACTTAGAACCTATGAACAGGGGAATGCTCACCATACCCAATAAAGATGCAATCAATGCCTCTTTCACCTATGTTTCTCATTTTTTGGTTCAGTAAGCTTTACAACAGCTCTACAACCCCAAACTCTAAGATGACTTAAGTTTGGTGCCTTTTTGTACCAAAGTTCATGTGGGGTTACTTTAGACTTTTTATTAGGAACTCTATTCAACAAATAACAGGCTGTTAACATAGCCTCACCCCAGAATCCTTCACTTAACCCAGAATAGGATAACATGGAATTAACTATTTCTTTCAAAGTCCTATTCTTCCTCTCTGATACACCATTTTGCTGTGGTGTATAAGGAGCAGTGGTTTGATGTATTATACCAGTAGGCTGAAAGTAAACTGGTTCATAATACTCTCCACCTCTATCAGTGCGAAGGTTCTTTATCAGACAACTTTGATGTCGCTCTACCTCTTGTTTATAAATTTTGAATTTATCAAGAGCTTCATCTTTTGAATGCAACAGATAGACATAACAAAACCTAGAGGCATCATCAATAAAAGTAACCACATACTTTTTATTTCCAAGTGAGGGCGTACTATGAAAGTCACATAAATCAGAATGAATTAATTCTAATACCTTAGAATCCCTTTTAACATCTTTAAACGGTTTCCTAGTAATTTTAGTCAACTTGCAAGTATGACATTTACTACAGTTTTGCATGTCAAAGGCAGGTATTAGGCTCATTTTAGACATATCTTTCATCCTATAATAATTAACATGACCTAATCTAGCATGCCATAGACGTGAATCATTCTCAACATTACTAGAGGATGTAGATGCCATACAAACATATTCAACAGCAGACGGGACATTAATATTAAGCATGAACATGCCATTACATAAATATCCAAATCCAACAAAGGTTCCATGTCGAGACAAGATAAACTTATCCGACTCAATGACTTGTTTATAACCACAATTGTTTAATACAATTCCAGATAAGAGATTCTTTCGAATCCCTGGTACATACAACACATTATCTAATAATAGATGTTTTCCAGAAGTAAATACAAGTCTAACTTTTCCAACTCCTTTGATGGGCTCGGTTGCAACATTTCCCATCCTTAGTACAGATCCATCTTCAAGTGGTTCAAATTCCTCAGACTATTTGAGATCCTTGCAAACATGACTCGTAGCACCCGAGTCAACCCACCATGCAAGCATATGATCTTGTACATAAAATGATTCAGAAATAAACGATACATAATTCTCAACCGAATTATGTTTATAAGGCATTGGACTTTTTGAGTCCAATAACAAACCCGAAGACCGGGTTTCATTTATTTCACACCCAAAGGGATTTTTCCCGACTTGTACACTTCTAGTAATTTCACCCAATTGCCCCATGTGTGTACCACCACGGCCAACAGATTGCACCTTTGTATTAAATATGCTTGATTTAGAAATATCACCTTTTATTTGTTTATTATTCAAATCACAAAATAAATTGTTTCTTTAAATCAAATCCAATTTTTGTGTTTTGTAAATAATTAACATGTCCCGAATGACCAATTGAATCAACTACAAAACTCATATGTTTTGTCAAACTTAGAGTGGAATCAGTAAGCGTACCTTGTGAAGCATTTGCATCTTTTGACCCACTTGGACCCGCTATGTTAGTTTTGTTTCCACTAGTAATCTTCACATGACAATCTTTCTTGAAATGCCCCGGTTTGCCACATCTCCAACAACCTCCTTTTGGTTTCTTATAGGAATCATTATTACCTCGGTCCAACTTTCTCTTAAACTTGTTAAACTTTCCAGTTTTCTCATCATGTTCAACCATTTTGAATCAACTGACTTTGAAATATAATGGTGAAACTACGATACTCTTGTGATTCAAGTTAAAACCCCACTTTCAATTAGTTAAACTAAATGATTTCCAAACCACCAATTATATCTAGTCGATGATGTCAACAAATTTCAATTACTCAATATCAGTTTGAGAATATCAAAATATTAAATACACTTTAATTCCTAATTCCTTGACCAAATATTTAATATTAAACACTTCAATGAAGACCACTAAATCAAAATAAGTTTCAAATTCTTGAAACATATTCACGATCAAATTATATTGGAAATTTGGAACTCACTTTGATTCAATAATTCCACAGAATCGAAATTTTCTTTGTTGACAAAATTCAAAACTCAGTGTTTTTTTTTAATCAATTATTATGATTTAATTCAAAGTTAATTTTTGCCACTTAGAATTTCCAACAAAACTATCACAGGCCAGGCAAATATTCGAACAAAACTACAACTACAATTCGAACCAAATTGAACCCTAAAATAGGTTTATCTTTGTTGTATAATTGGTCTTGAACAAGTGATTTCAAGGAAATAACAAACCTGGACCCGAATTGAAATTGTAAAGTTTGTGATAAAACCTGGATTTATCGGATAAACCTATTTGCGGGTTACATGCAATGATTTATCGGATTAGACAGAGATCACTCTTGTTGGAATTGAATTTGGTTGAATCTGTGAATGAGAATACTCAAAACTCTTGTAACCGTATGCCTTTTGTTTTAGTATGTTCCCTGTGTGTACGATCGAGAGTGTCAGCCCCCCCCCCCAAAAAAAAAACTGAACTTCATATATGTGGCCAATTATTAAAATAGTGTGCATGGATTTATAATTCCATCATGGCCCAATTAAAACAGACCAAAAAAAAACTTCATAATATATGGCCGTTTTAAATTGACTTCATATATTAACTTTTGTTTCCAAAATAATTAATCCAATAAATTGTTAATATAACAATCCAATTGTTAACTACAAGGCCCGTGTAAATTAATTACATAACAAACTCAAATAATATTAGGATTAAATTGAGCCCGCACTCCCGCGTCACCTAACTCGTTTAGTCTGTAACATTATTTCCTCGATCAACGAGTTAATCCAATACTCTAAAATCCGTTGATAACACTAAAATTACCAACACCTTTCACATCCTGCTTTTTTGGTATGCATTGATTGAGCCCACATCTATCACGTATTGAATGATCACTTGTTTTTGAATTTATTAGGTTTCTCGTTTTACGCAATATTATCAGAACAATTTGGATCCTTCTAGAATTACACAATATTATTAGAACAATTTGGATCCTTCTAGAAAAAGTTTGCTCCGAAAACACCAAAATAGTAAAAAAAAATAAAATTAAACCATTTATTGTTTGGCCGTTTAACCTTTCCAAAAAGACTAAACAACCCTTGTTCATGTGCATACGAGTTCTTCCTCTAGTAGGGGTACTATAGTCTTTCCCTAATCTTCCGCCGTCATTGTTGATTACTTCTGAACTAAAAAAAAGTCAAAACTAAAATTTCGCACACTTCCCCTATAAATACAACCAAAAATTCATTAATTCAATCAATTCATCGATTTTAAATTTTAAAATTCCAAAATTCTTATTTTCAATCCAAAAAAGATGAGTTCTGAAGCGAACAAGATGAACGACACGACGTCGTTTCAACCTGTACTCTGTGCCAACGGGTGCGGCTTCTTCGGCTCGGCTACAACAATGAACCTGTGCTCAAAGTGTTATCGTGACCGTCGGATCAAAGAAGAGCAAACAGCCGCCATGGAACAGCTGGTGAACAAGGTGGTCTCCTTCTCTCCGGCATCTTCTTCATCGTCAACAACGTTAACTGCGCCGAAAACGGTGGAACAACCTACGACAACGGCGGCAAGGGTTTCGAACCGGTGTTTGAGCTGTAACAAGAAGGTGGGTGTGATGGGGTTTAAGTGTAAGTGTGGGGAGACTTTTTGTGGGAGTCATAGGTACCCTGAAGAACATGACTGTGAGTTTGATTTTAAGAAAACCGGGAGGGAGGCGATTATGAAGGCGAACCCGGTTGTTAAAGCTGATAAGGTGAACCGGATCTGATGGGTTGGGTTAGGTGAAGTGGTTTGGTTTAGAAAGTTTTTTTTGGGTTTGTTGGGGGGTGTGATTAGATAGATACAAGGGTTGGATTGGATTGTGATTTGTGAAAGTGGAAGACATAATAGGACTGTTTTTTTATTTTTATTTTTTTTTATTTTTATTGTTATATAGTATTTTTTTAGTTTTGTGGTTGTTTTTCGTGCTTGTTTTTGTTGATTAAACTAGTTGATGCTCCGCCTGCGTTGCGGGGCGATGGCCGAATAATGAGCAAGTGTTAGTTAGCTCATTGACACGAAAAACAATTAAATCTAGTCAACCAATTAAAACAAAACACTTTTTTAGTTTTGATAAAAAAAACTAAAACAATGGCAATATTGTAATTTTTAACTGAGGGAAAGTTGTATTTTTTGACTGGGGTAAAAACAAAATTTTATTTTGAACTGTGGAAAAAACGTAATTTTGAAATGAGGGCGAAATTAGAATTTTTTAAACGGGGAAAAATCACATTTTTGAACAGAGGGCAAAATCGTAATTTTTAGCTGTGGGCAAAAACAAAATTTTAATTTGAACTGGGGGCGAAAAGGTAATTCTGAGCTGAGGGCAAAACCATAATTTTAATTTGAATGGAGGGAAAAATCGTAATTTTGAGCTGTGGACAAAGGCGTAATTTTATTTTGAGCTCGGGACAAAACCGTAATTTTAAAGACGGACAAAAACGTGATTTTAGAATGGATATAAAATAATAAACTGGTTGGTCCAATGGGAGAGTGTCAGGCAAAGTCGTAATTTTGAGTTGAGGGCAAGATCGTAAATTTGAGATGGGGACAAAAAGCGTAATTTTATTTTGAGTTGGGGGCTAAAACGTAATTTTAAAATGGATATAAAATATTAAACTTGTTGGTCCAATAGGGGAGTGCCAGGCAGCTGCCTGGCACTATTCCGCTAACTTGGTAAACGTATATGTAGGATTGATTAAATATGATTAACTTGTAGTTTGATTGATTAGCTAAACACGAGAAAGCCTGTTTAAAAAAAATCAAAAGGTGTTTATTCTATTTGTTTTTGATACTTTTGGTTCTCTATCCTCAGAGCAGTGGAACTTGTTGGTACACTTTATGTGGACGCGACTCGACTCGATTCGTTTCGGTTCGGTTCGACTCGGTTAGGTTCGGCTCAAGCCCGACGTCACGACATTCCTTCGTCGTGCGCCCCAGAGTTCGACACGCGAAGCACGGAGCGCCGCAAGACTAACATCACCATGACATCATCATAGTGATGTCATGATGATGTAATGGCCATTGAAATTATGAAATATTCCAAGGAAATCTTCACATATGCCGTAGCTTCTCATGTTGGGCCGAATGATCAATTGGGCTTTGACTTCCTTTTGGGCCAAACCACATATCGACGAAACCCCCTCAATTTAGCCATGTTTAAGTGACGAAACCCATTTGGTTTCGTCGCTTTTGAGGTTTCGCCGTGGACATGTTGGGTTTCGTCATCTCCTGTGTCTTTTTCCTATATAAACCACATAAGTTTCTGTGAGAAACTGATGAGTATGAGAGAGCTGTGAGACTTTGAGAGAGTCTGTAAACATTGTTTGTATATGTTTGTGGTTGTACTCATCCCTAATCAATAGATATTGAATCTTTGGTTACGCGTGTGTTTTACACTGTGTTTGGTTTGCACCGTCACGGGGATTCCGCACCCGCGATCGTGTTTGTGATAAACAGGGAATAGGTTTTCGTATCGGATCCACCGAGAAAAACGGACCTACAAGTGGTATCAGAGCTTTGACTCTTTTCCTTGTTTAAAACCAAACATTGTTAGTGGTTTATCAAGTGTTTGTGATTTTCAGATTTGTATTCTTGAAAAGTTCTTATTTTTCTGAAAAATTCTTCAAAATCAGTGAAAATCGTTTTGTTTTGCTAAAAGTTTTAACAAAAACCTTGTTAGTTTGCTTGTTTACATAATAATAACCGGGTTTTTAGTGAAAGTTTAAGCAAATTCGGGTTTCGAAATTTCGTCGGTGGCCGGAATCTTCAAACCTTCATCGTGTTCTTCAGCTACATTCAAAGAGCTCTTCAAACTATCCACTTTTGATCATTTGTGAAGTAACTGTACAACTTGTTTGTGAATTAAAAATTATATTTGGTTTGAAAAATGTATTGTGAAGGCATGGTGGGTTGTTCGTTTTGGTAAGATAAGTATGCTGTAGAGTTGAATTTGGTGTACAATGTGTCAGAAGGGATAAGGTTGTTTGAAATATCTCACCAAAACTTCAATGTGATCTTATCTTTTTGTTTTTGTCACATTAAATTTAATTAAGGTTTCGTCATTTATCAATTACCTGGGTTTCGTCATCCAAGTTTATCCATTAAGGTTTCGTCACATTGGTCATATAACAGGGTTTCGTCGGGCAGTGTTTTAAACATCAGAGTTTCGTCGAGTTAAATTTAATTAAGTTTCGTCGTTCCTTTAGTAAAATAGGTTTCGTCGTTTACTTATTAAATAAGTTTCGTCGTTCATTTATTAACACAAGTTTCGTCAAAGCTTCATTAATTAATAAAGTTTCGCCATCAGTTACGTCACAAGAGTTTCCCCGAGGCTTGGAGTTTCGTCGCGCAATTGTTTAAAGCTTTGAGTTTCGTCACAAACTTGTTAAATTTTTAACAGAGGCTTTGCAAAAGTGATTTAACAGCGTGTTTTTAAGTGTGTGACCAGGTTTTTCACTTTCATATATCAATCATGAGTTGTACTAGCCCTTCGGATTGGAGTATGGAACCGAGACCAGGTGAAGATCGGACTTCGGCAGCCGCGTGGGCAAGGAATATGTTTCCTCCGCCATCTATAAGTGCAACTCAATGGGCTTTGGTGTCGAATCAAAATCAAAACATACAAAATCTTTTGCTTAGCGAGAGCGAAACGAGTAGCAACAATCGCCCGCCAAAATTGAATCACATGAATGAATTTCCGACATGGAAAGGTCGTTTTCACACATATGTTTTAGGGCAAAACACAGAACTTTGGACGTGTTTCATTACTGAATGCAGCCATGCTGTCGAAGTAGCAGCATCAACTGCAGCGGGTTTTACTAATATGCTTGAAGCTGACAAGAAATCCTATGACTTAGAGAAGAAGGCGTTTGCTAATCTTACACAAGCGCTTCACAAAGAAATCTATCATCAATTCTCTTACTGTACAAACACGAAAACTTTATGGGATGCCTTGGTAGCGAGAGGAGAAGGAAATGCAGCTACTAGAAAGACACGTCATGATCTGTTGAAGAAGAAATTCGAATCATTTCATTTCTTAGAAAATGAAACCCTAAATGATATTACTACTCGTTTTTATCATTTGATTAGTGAAATGTATTATTTTGGTGTTCTTGCATCATAACAGGAAACGGTAGCAAGGTTTGCTGATGCTCTACCTCCAAAGTGGAGCCCATTCATTGAGCTTCTAAAGCATACGGGCGTTCTAGATAATGTCAATATTTATGAATTCATTCAGAAGCTGGAACACAAGAATGATGAAGAAATCCGGAAAGCTAAACGGATTCCTGTTCCTCAAAATACTGAAATGTATCTTGCAGGTTTTAATCAGTTAGCTAGTTCCAGTTCCAGTTCAGTTCAGCAACCGAAGTTACAAACGGCGTTTATGTCAAATACAAGCTCTTTTCCATTTCCACAATCAGCTCCACCTCCGGTTTTCGATCCACGTGCCTATCTACCTCCACCGCATGTTATTTCTCAAGCTCACGCCCTTTCAAAACCTCAACTCGATCCGAGTGCCTGGCTCCCTAAACCCCAACCTCAACCTTAAGTTTCCACAACACAACCTCAATTCGATCCAAGTGTCGATTGTGGTCCGACCATACAGTTGGGAAACGGTGATCAAACAAGAACTGCGTTTTACGCTGAAATTGTCAAGAATGTCAATGATGGTGAATCTTTAGGAAATGATGACAGTTCAGGATATAGTGGCAGTACTGATGAAGATGGCTCAGGTGTGAGTGATTACAGTTCAGAATCGGACGTGAAGGAGGGAGTGGATTCTGAAGCTGATAATTTGTCGAATGATGCTAACGAGAAATCTGACTTGATTAAGAAAGCTGATGCTACATCAGAAGAAATGGAGAAGATTCTCACTGAAGATGGATCTTTCTCTTCTCAGACTGCCTTTATGGCTAATGTCACAACTTCTACAAGTCAGGTAAAATCTGAAACTCCTAGCATATGTAGTGTTTGTGCTGATATGAAACATGAATGTGCTGAATTGAAACATGAATCTGAAAAGGTTCATATTCATAATCAAAGTTTGGTTAGTGAGCTGGCTAAGCGCAAAGAGGCAAATATGGCTTTAGCTAGAAATGAAAAGGATTTTAAATATGTAATTGAAACCTTAAAGAAAAGTGTTTCCGAATTGACCAAAACTGTTTATCATAAACAAATTAGTATTAACGATTACATTAACATCGTTGAGGAAACCAAAAAGGAGCTAGCCATTGCCAAATGCGAGCATGATGCAATCAAGCTCAAATTGGAGAGTTATTCTAACTCCCGATTTGTGCTCGATCACATTATTGACGTTCAACAATTGAAGGGAAACAAGAAAGGTGTTGGGTATAGGAAGTGTCCGCCCCCTTTGAGACACAACTATACTCGAATGCCAGATGAGGAGGAAATGCCGCGTTTTGAGCCAACTGTACCTCTTGATTATGAGGAAGTTACAACTGGCTTAGGGTTCAAAACGGACAATTCATCGGAGGGCTCATCTGATCGGAAAGAAAAGTCATTGTGTGCTTCAAATCAAAGTCCTCCCACAGTTGAGGACTATGATTCGTCAGATGATGAACCAGATGTGAGTGATGAGGATAAATCTCTTAAAAAGAACAAAGGAGTAGAAGTCCCTATTGAGAATCGTATTCTGTGTGATCCTCCTACTCCTACTGTGCAGTCTGCTGTTAAACAAGAGATAGATCCTATCACTAAAACAGTGTCTACTGTTAAAAGTGATAACGTGTTGTACACTTTAGTCGGTGATGACAAAATTTATTCAAACAAAGATTTTCCAATAAAAAACGTCAATCAATCCTTGATTGATAAAGTGTTTGAAGATACTACCAGTAAGTTTTTGGAAAGGGGGATCCCGAGAGTTTCAGTAACTCAGTGTGATCCGATTCCAAAAGCTGAAGTTAGAAGAAAATTTGGAAATAAAAAATCACCAACGAAGCAACAACCTATCGCTTTTAAGGGTAAACAACAACAACGAGCTCAAAAGCCTAAGGTTACACAACCAAAGGCTGAAACAAAAGGAGCTCGTTACAAGAAGAAATGCAAAGACGTTAAGTTTGTGGCCTCCAAAGGTACTGATAAAGTGGAGACTTTTGAAAATAAGTCAAATACCGATTTTGTTCAAAAAGTCAACATTTTGAAACGTAATAGTGATAACAATTACACCCAACACACAAATGGGTGTGAAGCTAGTACCTCAGGGTCTACAAATTCAACGTCAGGTCATCAAACATAATCTCCTAATTTTGTTGAAAGGAGATCGTGCTTTAAATGCGGGGAGTTTGGCCACATTATCAGAAATTGCACAAACTCTCCGAAACCAAATTTTGTAGAAAGAGCCCCTTCTGAACAAGGTCACCAACAACGTCGTCCTGTTTCACCCAAAAATGACAAACGTACGATTAAAGAACAAGAAACAAAACAACGACGTCAAAATGTGAAGGTGATCGAAAAGGCTTTAAAACCATAAACTGTTAAAAGGAAACCAATTTTTTCGCAACCGTTAAAAACGGAGATTTCTAAATCTGTAAATGATACACAATCTGGTAAATGGAAACAGTTTTGGAAACCTAAAACGGGTGAAAATTCAGGGGGAGGTGTTGTATTACAAAATCATCAGGAAACCGAGATCATCTTTCGTGATGCTCAGGGATGACCCAAGACGACTAAGGCTTGGGTCCCCCTCTCTAACTAATCTCTGAGTGAGTGTGCAGGATGTTCCAGGAGGAACTATCGATAGTCATCGGATTGTTGATAGCGGAGTGTCCATGCACAAGATCGGCGACAAAAGAAATTGTTGCCTTTGATGGAGAGAAAAAGAAAAGAAGAAATGTCTGATGAAAGAGATTGAAAGCTTCGACAAAATGAAAATCATTTCAAAGTTTGATTGTTAAAGGTTTTGATCGGGTCCTAGGGGTAGATTCAAATCAAAATGTACGCACCTGTAGCACGTCTGAAGTTCAAAATCAACAAGATGAACGTGCAGTGTACATTTCTTCGAGGTGTGATTAAAGAAAATGTGTTTGTTGAACAAACCAACCGGGTGTGCGGATGCCTTGGCATGGATTGAACAACCGCACACTACTTTTCAAAAAGAAAGTCAAAGACCTTCGCTGGTGCAATGTGGAAGACCAGCCGGACCCAAAGGTTTCTGATCTTATTGCTGTGAAGAGATTTCTCAGTAGCTACAAAATCGACTTTGAAATCCACACCGGGTGGATATACAGTTCGGGAGAGCGCTCAGATTCTTGGCTGTAACACCTCGAAAATTCACGTCCTATAATGTATTGACACGTGTCATAAGCTTGAACGTGAGAAAGAATGTTCTTGAGGGACTAAAGTTGACAAACATGGAAAGTATGTGAATATACGAGTTCAAAATGTCAACAGTGAATAAATATACTTTACAATAACCCTACATGACGTTGATACCATCATACGAATAAATCATGGATCATACGAGGCTAAAAGTGAGAGATTACAAACTACAGGGGTTAAATGTGTCAACATGTTTAAGTTATACCTCTGAGTGACCTTTTGACAAACCCGAAACTTTGTAACGGTTAATTATGCTCACTAGAATGCACGATTAAAATTTCATAAAGTTTCGTTATCGTATGAGAAAGTTATGATCAAATTCGTATGCGAGGGGTTAAAGCGTCAACGTTGAAAGTTAGGACCTTTCGGGTAACAATAAAGTTAACCGAGGACTTAACAAAGTGGGTAAATATCCTAAAGCCCTTGTAGGTAAATATAGAGGGCTCATATTGCAATATATAAAGGTTAGTTGACCTTTCGGAAGGGCCAAGAGTCATTTGTGCAAGAAATAGAAATTTTGAAGGCTGATCAGAAGCCTTGCGCACCGCAAGACTTATGCTTACGGTGCGCAAGGGATGCCCAGTAACAGAAAACGGGGCTGGTTGCTGTTTAAACGCGATTTTCGACCTTTAAATGAATTTCCTCATCTTGC
This sequence comes from Helianthus tuberosus, assembly GCA_030545235.1. NCBI lineage: Eukaryota > Viridiplantae > Streptophyta > Magnoliopsida > Asterales > Asteraceae > Helianthus > Helianthus tuberosus. Next base: position 5,345,868 of record CM060381.1, on the reverse strand, counting down.
TTGGCCCCTAAACAACCCCTAGAACACTAGGGACACTTGTTGATGAGTTGTGGTCAGTGGTAGACTTATTTGTCAACAATCTATGGTGAGTTAAATACTATAAAAGGCCATGAAGTTGCAACCATTTGATCATTCACTTCTTATGCAATTCTGGAGCTTTTGGGAGCTTAAGAGCAGACACAAGACCTTCCTAATCAAGCATAGGACTTCAGTAAGTTTGCTAATCCTTCCTTAGTTAAGTTTTTACTTAGTTATAGCTTAAAAGTTAAACCGTCCTATTTAACGGTTGACTTTAATATTAATCACTAATGGTCCAGTGATTAGTCAAATCAAAAGTAGTTATAAGTTGGTAATTATGTGAGTAATAAACCCTCAAAAGGGTTCCCCCTGATTCCCACTCTAACTAGGTCAAATGTCGGGTCAAACTTGTTAAGAAAAAGTCAACAGGATACTTAAATTCTAAATTATGCATAATCAGCAATGTAGAACATATACAACCTGTTTGATCATTAAGATAACTTGGTAATTAGTGTAAGAACATGTCTAAACATGTTCAACCGACAATTTACTATTTAGACCCGGTTCGGAACCGAAAGTCGCAAAGCTTTGACTTTTGCTTTGACTTCAGTTCTGACCCATTTTGGTATGATTTAGAAATACCTAAGAGCTTCATTTGGACCAGGTTACATGCTAGTATAACCCTCTGTGATTATACACCATGGTTTATTAGTTAACCGATTAATACGCATGATTCCGTTAATTGCTCATATGTTGACCATTATGCCCCTTTCCTCTTAAAACGTGATTTTTGCAAATGTAAAAGAGTAGAAACTTTAATTACTGATATATAAACTTGTATGCAAAGTTTGACATCAGTTTGAGGTGTAGAATAGGAGTTATGCTCATTAGCGTAAATTGAAGGCCTTATGTTAATTAAACGGCGTAATTAGCGTATAGCCTAGTTAAGCCTACTTTTTGATATCAAGCTTATTACCCACTGATATAATATATTATTTTGGGATTTTTAAAGATTTTTAATTAATTTTAGGCTGAGCATAACTAGTAGTCATAGGCTTAATCCGGTAATTGTCGGTTTTGCCCTTACGGGCTATAAAATGAGTTTTACATATCTAATTGACTCCAAACCTTTTGCTACTGATTACATATGATAAATACATTATTTTAAACCTCCTGGAATAATAAAAATATCAGATTTCTATATAGAACCCGAAAACGGCTTCTAGTCTCCTAATTAAGCGTTTTTAACGCCTAGTATGTACTAGAACTATTTTAAACATACTAAGGGTGATACCTACTGATATTTGAGGTAAATTATAATATTTTAACAGTAAGCAAAAGTTGTTAAACTCAGAGTTCGGTTTTGAGTTTTTCGGCTTATGTGAAATTACCAAAATGCCCCTACAGTGCATAGTTTGGTTATAATTGATAAATTTCACATATATACTTTACCCTACTGTTATAACTTAGTAAAATAAGTATTTTTGCTGATTATATCAGACCTGTAACTCAGGTAAATACTTAAACTCTTTTATAACCTTTTAAATGACCAAACTACCCCTACGGGGCATAGTTTGTGTTTAAATACATTTCGGGCATAATGAAAGACATCTTACTAATCTCACAACATATTTGAGGCATAATTAACTTAGGAAACCTGTATATGGCTCTCATGAATACCCGTTACGCTTCTTACGCGTTCGGTAAGATTTATGTAACTAGTTTACATAAATTAGCCGAAACGGGTCAAACCTTATCGGTTTTATCTCAAAATCCAGAATGTGTATGAAATACCCATATTATACAAGTCTTCAAACTTTTCGGGTCTAAAACACATTCTATTCCGGTCTTCGCTTAATCATGCGGTTGAACCGTATATTTTCTTAAGACTAACCGGTCTAAGCTTAGGCTTAATTAAAGACCCGTTAGCATTCTAATTGGTTATTTATACCATCATTCCAGACTAGAGCCTTCCGGTAAATTGTACCTACGCTTACTTAAGTGAATACGGCTGAGTTATTAATTCTTGCTATTTAAGACAGGAGCTAGCTCAGGTAAATACTCTTAACTTATTTTCCCTATTACGGGCTTGGGATACGGTATTATAAAAATACCGCTTGGTCGGGTATTGAATATTTAATCTTATTGTGATTAAATTATTGAGGTAACCCGGTTTAATCTGTATTGTTTGAAATAAAGACCTTTAGGGGTTAATGACCATGCCCTGGATATCCTTGACATCATTGTATTATAAAATGGCCACGTCTTAAGCACGGGGTGTAGGCATACACCTGACAGTTGCTTAAGTAATAACGGTATCTCACTCTCTTGTGGGCCTATACTTGTGGCGTGTCTGTTAATCTGACTCGGTTTCTACATCGAGCCCTGAACGTATAACGAACATATAAATCTGTATACAAGATTATAAATATAATTGTCTCAAGTATAAAAGATTAATTTTGCCTCTGTGCATTTTAATCAAATTATAAAAGATATTTTGTGCCACGTGCATTCAAATCAATTTTATTGAACCTTTTCAAAATGAGTCGGTTGAGTGTATTTACCAGTGAAAACTGACGTATTTTCCAAAAGGGTTAAGTGACAGGTACTGAATGTAATTGGCTGGAAGCTCAGGGCGTTTATAAGGAATCTTGCAAGTTCTAGGAGCCTAAAGTCTGTTGAACAAATGTTTATATTTTAAGATCCGCCTGTGGATCCTTTACTTTCCGTTGTAATACTTGATATTACTTTATATTCGGATTGTAATATATTTATCTTTTGCTTCCGCTGTGCATTTATATATTGTCACAACCCGATTTCCACGTGTCACCGGTGGGCCCGGTGGGGGAGTATCGTGACGTGGTTGGCAACGTAATAGTCAAACAACACAATATAATAATGCACAGCGGAAGCAAATTTAAAATAAGATACAACCGAATTTATTTATTGTAAACAAAGTCACAATTATCCGGTGTTTATCCACAGTAGGATCGAATAATAAAATATTGTTTATGGTTCAACAGACTTCGGCATCTTAAGTTTGCGAGACTTCTAGTGATGCTTAGGAGAATCCCAGCCTATTTCGCCTAGTACCTGCATTTAATCTTTTTGGGAAAATACGTCAGTTTACACTGGTAAATACATTCAACTGACTCATTTTATAAATGATTGAAAATTGGTTTGGATGCACATGGCATAAACATTTTTATTAACTTGGGAGAATTATTTAATATAATAATCTTGTTAACGATTTACATGTTACTTATGCGTTCAGTAGCCCGGAACGTATTCCGGGTTAAAGATCAATAGACACACCACTTATGTGAGTTATACACGGGAGTACGCCTACACCCCGTGCTCAGGTCGTGGCTATCTCGTAAGATAATGCCAGGGATATCCGGGACATGGTCATTAACCCCCCAAAGGCTGTAAAGTAAACACATCTGTTTAAAACGAGCCGATCAAATTATTCAATTAACCACTAAGCGTGGAAGATTTGATGCTCGATCAAGCGGTACGTTATGTACCGTAACCCAAGCCCGTATAGGGAAAATAAGTTAAAAGTATTTACCTTTGCAAGTATAAATCCTTAATCGAATAAATTGCAGATAGCTTTTACTGGTTCTCTTAATCTGGAACGAAGGTTTAATATAACCTATTAGAATACTAACGGGTTTTTAATTAAGCTTAAGCTTAAACCGGTTAGTTTTAACGATACGGTTCGTACGCACGATTTAAGCGAAGACCGGATAGAATGTGATTTAGACCCGACAAGTTGAGGACTTGTTTAATATGGGTTTACTATTCACATTCTGGATTTTGAGATAAAAATGATATCGTTTGACCCGTTTCGGCTAGTTTATGCAAACTAGTTACATAAACCGAACCGAACGCGTATAATGCATAACGGGTAACCGAAAGGGTCGCGAACAGGTTTCCTAAGTTAATACGCTTTAAATATGTTGTGATATCATTATGATATCTTCCATAATGCCCATAACGAGTTAAATCCCTAAATACGCCCCGTAGGGGTATTTTGGTCATTTTAAGGGTTATAAAAGAGATTTATTGTATTTCTGAGATACGAGTCTGATTAAATCAGAAAAACATCTTAACTTAACAGGTTATGTCTAATGGTATAAAGTCTTACGTGGCAAAATGGTTTTAATACTAAACTACGCGTTTAATACGCGTATAAAGCCGTTTTAAGCGACGTACGGGTTAAAATACCAATCTGAGTTTTCTGATCAGCCAAACAGGCTCAAAACACTCTATTTATTATTTAAAATCAGTAGCAATTGGATTGGTATCAATCGGATTCGTAAAACTCGTTTTATGGCTTAAAAGGGCATATTCGGTATTAACCGAATCAATGCGATAAGCCTAGCTTAAGACCAGCTTAAAAATAATTAAAAATCTTCAAAAATCCTAAAATATTATTTAATATCAGCGGTTAATAGTTTTGGTACCGAAAATCGGGTTTAGATAGGCTATGCGCTAATCGCGCCGTTTAATTAAATAAAAGCTTATTATTTACGCTAACGCGCATATCTCCTAATCTAGACCTCCGCTTGTCGTGAAAATTTACGTACATGCTAAATAATCAGTAACTAAGATTATTGTATTTCCACATTTTCAAAATACTCGTTATAAGGTCATAAGGGCGTTATGGTCCAATTTAAGCGATTAACGGAAACGTGTGCATGCATCGGATAATCAACGAAACATGTACAGAGGCTTATACTAGCACGTAACCCAATCCTAATGAGACTTTAAGGCATGTCTAAATCCAACTAAAACGGGTCAGAACCGAAGTCAAAGCAAAAGTCAAGGTTTTGCGCCTTTCGGTTCCGAACCGGGTTTACACAGAAATTTGTCGAGTCGGGCAAGCGTAGACAAGTTTTTATACTTATTACCAAGTTATATTAAGGTTAAAACAGGTTGCACGCCTCGCGGATTGCTAGTCGTGCATTAAATTGCATTTTGTAATTCTGTTGACTTTTTCGGTCAACGTTTGACCCGACAAACGACCTAGTTAGGTCTGGAATTGGCACTTGCCCTTATAAGGGTTTAATACCCATATTATTACCTATCTAATGGTACTTTTAATTCGGGTTACAACTAAACCCGAAGTCAACCGTTTAATACGATATGTTGACTTTTAAGCTAAAAACTAAACTAGAATTAATTTAGAAGGGATTAGAGACTTACTAGATGATTAATGGATGACTAGGAAGGCCTTCAATCAGATTGTAAGCTCCTCCAATGCTCAGATTCTTTGCAATTGATGTGTGAATAAGTTGTGAATGAAAGGGTCCTTATATACAAGTTGCACACACCATAAGATGTTGACAACAAGGTCTAGGATCCACCACAATAATCCCACATGTGTCCCTGGGGTCTAGGAACATTTTAGGGGTCACCCAAGATTGAGAATTACCAAGAAGATCGGTCAGAATCGCGTGAAACCGGCTGCAGAAGGTTTCTGGTCGCTGGGCACATGCTTACGGACCGTAAAGAGTGGCTTACGGTCCGTAAGCCTTCTGTCTGATGCGAAAATTTGTTGTTTGTTGGTGTTTCGAAAGGGCAACCGGGTATAAACGAATTGTGGGCTTATTATTTACCATGTGGGACTTCAATTATCAGTTGTATACCCTACCATTTCACTTTGTTTCACTTTGAAACCAAAAACAAGTACCGAACATTACGGGTTTCCATTCCTTTTTCATCGTAGAATCAAACCATGCTTTTGCAAGTCCATTATTGTGAACCCTTTTCTGAATTGAGGGTATATTAGATGTATATAACATTTAATCGGGTCTTGGGATTTATTATTGAGGTCGTTCAGAGGTAACAAATTAACATGACGCCACTTTAAATCCTACCGAAATTACCTTTATTAAATTCGGGTTTCCAACGCGTTTTTGTCTGACATGACACGTGTCGTTTTAATATTAACCCGAAATTTGCGAGGTGTTACATCCTCACCCCCTTAAAATAAATCTCGACCCGAGATTTACTGAAACAAGTAAGGGTACTTTTCTTTCATGGTGGATTCTAACTCCCACGTAAACTCGGGACCTCTTCGGGCATCCCATTTGACCTTTACAAAAGGTATGTGCTTCCTTCGAAGCTTCCTTACCTGTCGATCTTCAATCGACAAAGGTTTTTCTACAAACGTTAAGCTCTTATCAATTTGCACATCTGTATGTGGCATGACATGTGAATCATCAGCGGAACACTTCTTTAGATTGCAAATGTGGAACACATTGTGAATGCCACTGAGCTCTTCTGGTAAGTTCAACTTGTAGGCAACTGACCCGACACGTTCGATAACCTCGAAAGGTCCTATGTATCTCGGGCTTAGTTTGCCTTTCTTACCAAATCGCATCACCCCTTTCCAAGGTGACACTTTAAGTAGGACTTTGTCACCTACTTCAAAGTGAAAATCCTTACGACTTGGATCCGCGTAACTCTTCTGCCTATTCCGGGCAGCTTGGAGATTGTTACGAATCTGGACAATCTTGTCCGTTGTTTCGAACACGATTTCTGGTCCTGATAACTGGACTTCTCCCACTTCCGCCCAACAAACTGGCGATCTACATTTTCTACCGTATAATGCCTCAAAAGGCGCAGCCTTTATGCTGGTATGGTAGCTATTGTTGTAGGAGAATTCGATCAATGGTAGGTTCTTATCCCAGCTACCTCCCAAATCGATCGCACATGCACGCAGCATGTCTTCCAACGTTTGAATAGTACGCTCACTCTGACCGTCAGTCTGAGGATGGTAAGCCGTACTAAAGTTCAAACGTGTGCCCAAAGATTGCTGGAAGCTCTTCCAAAAATGCGACGTGTACCTAGTATCCCGGTCAGAGATAATAGCTACAGGTATGCCGTGTAGGGCTACAATCTTATCAACGTATAACTGGGCTAACATATCGGAGCTATAAGTCTCCTTGATGGGTAGAAAATGAGCTGACTTAGTCAGTCGGTCAACTATAACCCATATCGTATCATTGCCTTTCCTTGTCTTGGGTAACTTGGTAATGAAATCCATAGTTACCATTTCCCACTTCCACGTAGGAAGTTCAGGCTGTTGTAGCAAACCTGACGGTTTCTGATGCTCGGCTTTGACTTGCGCACATGTCAAGCATTTTGCTACATGGGCGGCCACAGACTTTTTCAAGCCTATCCACCAATAATTTGCCTTTAAATCCTGGTACATCTTATCAGCTCCAGGATGAACGGAGTATTTGGAACTATGGGCTTCTTGGAGGATGACATCACGAAGTCCTCCAAAAATCGGAACCCATATTCGTCCGTTTAACCGTAATATTCCGTCCTTGCTAAGAGTTAATTGTTCCTCAGTTACTCCTAACTTTTCATTAGGATAGTTAGCTTCCAACACAGCTTCCTTCTGTGCAGCTAACACCCTTTCAATTAAACTGTTCTTTACCTCCATTCGCTTGGCGTTAATTCGAATGGGTTTAACCCTTTCCTTTCTGCTCAAGGCATCAGCGACTACATTCGCTTTGCCGGGATGGTATTTGATTTCACAATCATAATCATTTAAAGTTTCCATCCAACGACGTTGCCTCATGTTTAATTCTTTCTGGTTAAACAGATGCTGGAGGCTCTTGTGATCAGAAAATATCACAAACTTGATTCCATAAAGATAATGCCTCCACAGTTTTAGTGCGAAAACAACGGCACCCAATTCCAAGTCATGGGTGGTGTAATTCTTTTCGTGCACCTTTAACTGTCGTGATGCATAGGCAATCACCTTGCCTTTCTGCATAAGCACACACCCCATGCCAGTGTGTGATGCATCACAATAAACTACAAATTCTTCAGCGCCTTCAGGTAATGTGAGCACAGGAGCGTTGCTCAACTTCTGTTTAAGAATATCGAATGCTTCCTGCTGCTTAGGGCCCCAAACGAACTTAATCTTCTTCTTAGTTAGGGAAGTTAGAGGGGCAGCAATCCTAGAAAAGTTTTCGATGAAATGCCTGTAATATCCTGCCAATCCCAGGAAGCTACGTATCTCCGTAGGCGTCTTTGGCTCTTGCCAGTTCATAACAGCTTCTACTTTAGCGGGATCCACTTGGATACCACTTTTACTGACCACATGTCCAAGAAATTGGACTTTTCGTAGCCAAAATTCACACTTAGAGAATTTGGCATAGAGTTTCTCGTGATGTAAAAGTTTGAGAATACACCGAAGGTGTTTCTCGTGGTCAGCTTGGTTCTTAGAATAAATAAGGATGTCATCAATGAAGACGATAACAAATTTATCTAAGTAAGGCTTGCAGACGCGATTCATGAGATCCATGAACGCGGCTGGTGCATTGGTGAGCCCAAAAGGCATCACTAGGAACTCGTAATGACCGTAGCGAGTCCTGAATGCAGTCTTGTGAACGTCTTCATCCACAACCTTCAACTGATGGTATCCTGACCTTAGATCAATCTTTGAGAAGTAACTTGCCCCTTGAAGCTGATCGAACAAATCGTCGATCCTGGGCAATGGATATCTATTCTTGATCGTGACTTTGTTAAGCTCGCGATAGTCGATGCATAGACGCATCGATCCATCCTTCTTCTTGACAAACAGGATTGGTGCTCCCCAAGGAGATGAACTAGGTCGAATGAAACCCTTAGCTAGCAATTCATCTAGCTGCGTCCGCAACTCCTTCATTTCCGTGGGTGCCAATCTGTATGGAGCTCTAGCAACTGGTGCCGCTCCAGGAATGATATCGATCCTGAATTCAACTTGTCTATCCGGTGGCAAACCAGGCAGATCTTCAGGAAATACTTCCGGGTACTCTGAGATGACAGGGATGTCTTCTAACTTCGGTTTAGGTTCGTCAATGATCACTTGCGCCATGTAAATGACACATCCCTTTTTCAAACACTTTGAAGCCTTGAGCATAGTCACGTGCTCAGGCAGTCCGTACTGGGTATCTCCCCGAATGGTAAGTGATTCACCAGACGGAGTCTTTATCACTACTTGCTTCATGTTACAGACGATTTGGGCCTGGTTATGAGATAACCAGTCCATACCCAGAACTATGTCAAAACCGGCTAACTTAAAGGGAAGTAGAGATAGAGGAAAAGAATGGTTCTTAATGGATATAGCACATCCATCTAACTCAGTAGAGACGGCTTCAATGGTACCATCTGCTAACTCTACCTCATAATTCACTTTTAGGGTTTTGACAGGTAAATTCAACAATTTACAAAATTCATGATCTACGAAGGACTTATCTGCGCCTGAATCAAAAAGTACTCTTGCAAAAACATCGTTTACAAGGAAAGTACCTGTTATAACGTTATCATCCTGCACAGCCTCCTTCGCATCCATCCTGAAGACTCTGGCATTGGTCTTCTTAGCCTCCTCTGGCTTCTTGTTGTATTTAGGGCAGTTAGTCTTTATGTGCCCCTTTTCGTTGCATCGGTAACACGTTGCATCTTTCATTTTCTTGCAATCCAAGGTTTTGTGTTCCTTGGACTTGCACAAACCACAAGCGAAAGACCTGGGCTCGTTATTCGAGGTTGATTCGAATCTGCACTTTCCAAAGTGCTGTTTCTTGCAAGTTTTGCATGTGGGCTTCTCCCCAGAACGATGCCCATCTTTCTTCGAATCTGATCCCTTCTTGTGATCACCGCTCCAACGGTGTTTCTTGTTCGACCTACTCGAACCGTCATTATCATGCTTCCTCTTCTCAGCCGCCTTATTCCTCTGCGATCTCTGCCGGACCGCATCCAGTGTGAGGGATAAGGAAAGGTCAGTCACAGACCTGAAGGTAACTGGCCGAGAAGCTTTTACACTGGCTTTGATCTCGGGTTCTAAACCTCCAATAAAACGAGCGATCCGTTTAGGCTCCGGGGTTACTAGATAAGGTACCAACCGGGATAGTGTATTGAAGCTCGTCAGATAAGCTTGACAATCGAGGTTCTTCATTACCAGTGATAGGAAGTCATATTCTATCTTTTCCACCTCATGCTGAGGGCAGAAATTTTCTTTGATCAGGGCGATGAATTGATCCCACGTCATGCTATACAACGGAATCTTTCCGGAAGCCTCCATCAGAGCTCTCCACCAAGCTAACGCCTGACCTTTGAAGGACTGTGAGACAAATTTAACCACATCACCTTCAGCACATCCGCTGATGTCCACCACAGTGTCCATCTCATCGAGCCACGTCATACAGTCGACGGCTCCCTTCTCCCCATTAAAATCCCGGGGCTTGCAAGATACGAAGTACTTGTATGTGCAACCCTTGTTACGGGGTCCCTGATGCAGTACCAACTGCTGAGATGGATTACTTTGGTGGTTGGTGGACTGGCGATCATCACCGTTTTTCTTTGGCACATCCTTTTTAGGAGGAGGCTTGTTATGAGCCTCTGAATGTGTCCTTGGCTTTGAATTGGATACAGAGTGGGTCCTACTTCGGGTACCACTGTATTCTTCATATTGTCTATCCAAAGCCTGGGTGATAGCGCCATCTATGATTGCTTTTAGTTCAGCGCCCGTTAATGTAACCTGGGCGTTCTCATTCGGCTCCACAGGATGGCTATTGACTTCATTAGAGTTAGCCATTTGTATTGAACTGTTGCAGAAAACAAGGACAATAATTTATTTGGGAGTTTATTATGGAATTACCCCTTAGGGTAACTCGTTAACCATGGTAAACAGAGACCATATTTGGTTAACTTATTAATCGTATTAATTTAGGATTTTAATTAAAATTTATCCTAAACATAAACAATAATAATATATATATTAGCACATAAGGCTTGGTCACATGGACAATTTAAATTATAAGCTATGACTTCAGAGAATCAAGACTTTTAAGGTTTGAACCTAGTTCATTACCTTTATTAGACAGGGGGTCAAAGCTACCACTGTCTTCTGGCTCATATGGAAATGAGCAGGGCCCGTAGGCATTATATTACCACGTATGGTAAAATATGATCATCTTAATTGATGATGTACCCAGGATTCAGAGATCATTAAACTGGGTTAGGAATCTTCTAAAGAATTCCTTTATAAAAATGACGTATGTGATTTTAACGAATCACTTCTGCCAGGAGTGTTAACATGTTTTAAGATGTTAACAGGGAATTGAATCTTTTAAACAGGTCTTACCATTTTGGCCCGGTCTTATATTTGACACGTGACTAGGTTTCACACTTTAAGATCCTTAATCAAATAAATTTCATAGGCAGATTAATTTAAAAGGAATGATTTTAATTTATTTATTTCATTTATAATTTATATATGCACATAATGGCAAACATGAAATTTATAAAACAAACATTCCATTAATTTTACGTAGGTTACATATTGTCCTAAACGGGTCTTTTCACACAAACAATTTCCCACGTAGGGGTCAAACAAGTACATACCCGCGCAGGGGTTAAATTTACAACACAAGTCCTCGCAGGGACTGATTACATAAATAGATGTCCACGCAGGGACTAGGTACAAAGATAAATGTCCACGCAGGGACTACATACACACATAAATGTCCACGCAGGGACTTAAGTTTAAAGTAGACATACACACATAAAGGATTTACTGATCCTTCTTGCTCTTTCCCTTGATTAAGTTCGTCAAGGTCTTGAACATCCCCTGGTTACGCCTTCGGTCTTCCCGTGCCTCATGCCGCACCTCCCTAATACTTTGTAGGATTTCCTGATGCAGTGGTGGCGACATCTGCAGAGACGGCGGGGGTTGTTGGTAGTACGGGGGTTGTGTAGGCATCTGGTATCCCTATGCTGGGTAGCCTACTCCCCAAGGACCTCCATACGGTCCCTCCTGGTTAAGGGCGTTGTAATTGGTTGCTACCAAATACGGGTCGGCTTCAGCGTATCCGAGGTTAGGGTGAGTCGGTGGCTCAAACGGGTTGTACATCGCAGGACCCGTGTATGCTGGTATATGATTATCGAAACCCATAGGTGGCGGTTGCTGCGCGTAGGGGTTTGATGGTCCCCCAATCTGTGGAACTTCTGGAAGCGGCTGATAATTTCTGCCACTTGATTGTAGAGGAGAGTTGAGATGAAACTCTTCTCTTCGTGTGGACATCCGGGCTCCGGATCTCCTATGTCTTTGCGGCTGTGGAGGCGCCGGCTGAACTGGTGGCGGTGGAGGCGGTGGCGTAACTGCCTCAAACTGGTGATTCCCAGAGGAATCTTGATGATGCTGCTGCTGCTGTTCATGCGGCGACGAATGGTGCGAAGGTGTAAAATACCATTCGTGCCGAGTAAAGATAGCCTGGAAGCTATCTGGACCATCATAGGGTGGTCCGTGATAAATTGAACTATCCGAGACCTCGATTGGGTGGTTGGGAGTTCCTGATGCGGGCACTTCGGGGTCTTCTTCCTCATCCATATCATTACCCCCAGAAAAATGGTCCTCCGGCCCCAATGGGTTAAAACCCACTGGTTCTTGTATATAATCCGCCGGGTTGAACTGGCCTTGAAAGATTGGAGTGGGGTCTCCGAAAGGACGGTGCGACATAGATCGCTGTAACGGTATGTGCGAATGGTGGGGGTCTCTAGGCTCATTTTCTGAATGTGGCCCATAGGAGTCTTGAGCGGGAGTCGTAGAGCTGTTTGAAACCGACCGTCTTGCCGGTTGAAATAGACCTCTCTGGTTCCGCCGAGTACCGTCACTCTCGGCGGGGATAGGAGCTTGAGTATTGGACGGCCCAGCTTCATGGTCGTTGGGGGCGGTGGTCGGCCCCTTTCCTCCTCGTCCTCGCATACGTAAAAATCTCGGAGGCATCTTTGTTAATCCTGTCAATAAAACATAAGATAACAATAACAAAATATAAAGTTTTAAAGGACAACAAAAACCGAATAAGGTGGAATTTGTCCTATGTTATAAGTCTAGACTCAAAAGTTTAAATATGTGCAATTGTGTAACTGAGATTAAACACAAAAGGCTAGTGTTTAATTCACTCAGAGTTGGCTCTGATACCAACCTGTCACAACCCGATTTCCACGTGTCACCGGTGGGCCCGGTGGGGGAGTATCGTGACGTGGTTGGCAACGTAATAGTCAAACAACACAATATAATAATGCACAGCGGAAGCAAATTTAAAATAAGATACAACCGAATTTATTTATTGTAAACAAAGTCACAATTATCCGGTGTTTATCCACAGTAGGATCGAATAATAAAATATTGTTTATGGTTCAACAGACTTCGGCATCTTAAGTTTGCGAGACTTCTAGTGATGCTTAGGAGAATCCCAGCCTATTTCGCCTAGTACCTGCATTTAATCTTTTTGGGAAAATACGTCAGTTTACACTGGTAAATACATTCAACTGACTCATTTTATAAATGATTGAAAATTGGTTTGGATGCACATGGCATAAACATTTTTATTAACTTGGGAGAATTATTTAATATAATAATCTTGTGAACGATTTACATGTTACTTATGCGTTCAGTAGCCCGGAACGTATTCCGGGTTAAAGATCAATAGACACACCACTTATGTGAGTTATACACGGGAGTACGCCTACACCCCGTGCTCAGGTCGTGGCTATCTCGTAAGATAATGCCAGGGATATCCGGGACATGGTCATTAACCCCCCAAAGGCTGTAAAGTAAACACATCTGTTCCGAACCGGGTTTACACAGAAATTTGTCGAGTCGGGCAAGCGTAGACAAGTTTTTATACTTATTACCAAGTTATATTAAGGTTAAAACAGGTTGCACGCCTCGCGGATTGCTAGTCGTGCATTAAATTGCATTTTGTAATTCTGTTGACTTTTTCGGTCAACGTTTGACCCGACAAACGACCTAGTTAGGTCTGGAATTGGCACTTGCCCTTATAAGGGTTTAATACCCATATTATTACCTATCTAATGGTACTTTTAATTCGGGTTACGACTGAGCTATCGACAACTAAACCCGAAGTCAACCGTTTAATACGATATGTTGACTTTTAAGCTAAAAACTAAACTAGAATTAATTTAGAAGGGATTAGAGACTTACTAGATGATTAATGGATGACTAGGAAGGCCTTCAATCAGATTTTAAGCTCCTCCAATGCTCAGATTCTTTGCAATTGATGTGTGAATAAGTTGTGAATGAAAGGGTCCTTATATACAAGTTGCACACACCATAAGATGTTGACAACAAGGTCTAGGATCCACCACAATAATCCCACATGTGTCCCTGGGGTCTAGGAACATTTTAGGGGTCACCCAAGATTGAGAATTACCAAGAAGATCGGTCAGAATCGCGTGAAACCGGCTGCAGAAGGTTTCTGGTCGCTGGGCACATGCTTACGGACCGTAAAGAGTGGCTTACGGTCCGTAAGCCTTCTGTCTGATGCGAAAATTTGTTGTTTGTTGGTGTTTCGAAAGGGCAACCGGGTATAAACGAATTGTGGGCTTATTATTTACCATGTGGGACTTCAATTATCAGTTGTATACCCTACCATTTCACTTTGTTTCACTTTGAAACCAAAAACAAGTACCGAACATTACGGGTTTCCATTCCTTTTTCATCGTAGAATCAAACCATGCTTTTGCAAGACCATTATTGTGAACCCTTTTCTGAATTGAGGGTATATTAGATGTATATAACATTTAATCGGGTCTTGGGATTTATTATTGAGGTCGTTCAGAGGTAACAAATTAACATGACGCCACTTTAAATCCTACCGAAATTACCTTTATTAAATTCGGGTTTCCAACGCGTTTTTGTCTGACATGACACGTGTCGTTTTAATATTAACCCGAAATTTGCGAGGTGTTACATATATTGTGTTGTTTGACTATGATGATATCAACTACGTCACGATACTCTCCACCGGGCCCACCGGTGACACGTGGAAATTCGGGGTGTGACAGGTTGGTATGAGAGCCAACACTGAGTGAATTAAACACTAGTCTTTTGTGTTTAATCTCAGTTACACAGTTGCACATTCTTGAGTCTAGACAAGAACATAGGACAAATTCTAATTCGTTTTATGTTGTCCTTATTTGATTCCTTTGTTATTTTCTGATTAGCTCTTGCATGGGCAAGTCATTTTTATTAGAAGTCCCGTTTAGGGCAACCATATACTTGCTTAAATTTTAAAAGAACGATTATGTTTAAAATATCATTCCTATATTATAAGATCTACCATTATGATAAAATGGCAAAATCTAAAAAGGGACAAGACCTAGCCTGGTGTCATTATTAAGACGCGGCCAAGATGGCAGTTCCTCAATTTAGGTTCAGATCCTTATTAACATCCCGAGCTAGGATTGTTCTGCGTTTATTATAAAAAAAAGGGAATCTTAAAGGTAAACCTAGCCTATATGACGAGGCCAAGATGGTAGGACCTATTTAAAAGATTCAAATCCTTGTTAACACCTAAGAACGTGTTAGCACTCTTGACAAATGTGATTCGAGAAAATCACAATAGTCATCCCTATACTGGAAATTTTTAAATTTCCTAAATTGCCTTATGATTTAGAAATCATGGCTTATATCATCCTATAAGATGATCATATTATAAACATCCCTCAGAAGGGAAATGCCTACGGGCTATAGTTAATGTCCTCTGAGACTAAAGACAGTGGTAGCCTACAACTCCCTGTCAAGAAAAAGTAATGAACTTTGATTCACACCTAAATGCCTCGATCCCAAACGATCATGGCTTATAAATTAAACTTGTCCACGTGACTAGGCCTTTTGTGCTATTACTAACTTATAAATTTGCCTCGATTCTCCGAAATCATGGCTTATATCATCCTATAAGATGATCATATTATAAACATCCATTAGTGATGAAGTGCCTACGGCCTAAACTTGTTGTCTGATAAGACAACGACAGTGGTGGTCTTGACCTCCTGTCTAAAAATGTTGGACCATGTCCAAGCATAATAGTCGGTATGATCCATACGATCTCAACTAATAGCATCTGAAAAGATGATCATACCATAAACATCCCTCAGAAGGGAAATGCCCACGGGCTATATCTATTGTCCTAGAAGATAAAAGACAGTTGTAGTCGTCGACTCTCTGTCAAGAAAAGTAACCAACTATGCTCAAACCTTAAATGCCTCGATCCCAAACGATCATGGCTTGTAAATTCAAAACTGTCCTCGTGACAAGGCCCGTTGTGCCACTTTAAATATCCTTAATTTTTTATAACTAGGATAAATTATAATGAAAATGCTCCAACAAATCTTAGATTGATATTTTATATCTATTAGGAATCACTCTTTTCTGATATCCTTATGGCAAGCTTTCAAGCTATCCAAATTCATCAATATAATAAAGACAGATGTGACATTCTGATCCCCTGTCAAAAAGGTAATGGACTAGGTCCAACCCTTAAATGCCATTGATGGTCTTTTGTGACCTAGGCTAAGTGATATTGATATTCTTTTTAATGACGTTCATTAAGAATGTTAGTGCCATATTGGCCTGTATAGTTTAATGAAACCATGGTTAGTATATGTTAAGACCATCAGGGTGATAAATAGCAGTTGTTGGATTGCAACTGAGTAAATGATTCATTTGGTGATAGGAACCATTTTTCTGTTCCTGCTAGAAATCTTCAGTCATATGATTCGAGTGCACCCTCTCCAGATGAAGTACGTCAGAATATGAAATTGATATCTCTTGATCTCTATCGATTAAGAATACCATATGGTATGGCAAAAGCACCATATGAGGATTGGTGTATCTTAATATGTTCCATAGATTGCTTCCATGCCTGATCAGTATGGAGGTTTAATGCATGGAACCCCAAAGATATTCCAATGGTCATACGGTATTAAAGTCAACTAATAGTATTCAAAGATGATATCCAGAATGGAATTGTCTAAGTAAGTGTCTCTGATTAAAAAAATCTGTGGACTCGTAACATAAATGTGTCACTCATTTGACACCAGCAAGGATGGATGAACTGGTGCCTGAGATTTGGAAAATCTCTGTAACCTCCTTGTATCTTGATTGTCTTCTCCTAAGACTACCCTGTTTACCTCCTGAAAGGCAAGTAGACTTAAGATTAACATCCCGCTTTGGGTTAGAGTGTTGTAAGAACTCCATGTTGATTATGGAATAACCGAAACCCTGATTAAGTAAATTTTAAGATATAGATTCATATAGCTTAACTCAATATCCTGAGAATTCGGTATAGTTAAGTATGAAAGACGGTTCATTTTGCTTATGCATTGTTTACCGCAACCCTAATTAAGCAACGATTGAGAATCGCCATCAGCTGCCCAGGATCGTCGATTTGTTCGACTAACGACAAGGATTAGCTATTCCTTGAAATTAGTTAAGCAGTGGTTGGAATAACCATCTCACCTTAAGATAAGCTTTTCCATAATAGTTGCTATATAAGTATCAAGGTGGCTCCTTTGGAGACCTTGTATAAATGAAATATCAAAACATCCGTTGGATGGACGAGACTTTGGGGAGTCCAATTATCAGGATCTGAAAGTTGACTTGGAAACAACGAATAAGATCAAACAAATCCCTAATTATCTATAAGTTGCCATTATTCGGCAGAAAATCAAGGATTAATGGAAAGTAGTAACCTTCCTAAATTCTTGTTAAGAAATAGGGTTCAACAAGGGATATCACCCAGGAAGGGTGTGCCAAATTGTTAAATTTTCAGGCTAGTTAAGCTCTGAATATATAGAACCATTCGAAGGAAATCGAATGTATCAAGATTAAATAGCTTACGAGCTAAGACCTAATTAAGGAGCTGGGTGGAACGCGCAATGTATCCCACACTAATGATTTAAGGACGTGTGTCGCCAATAAGTCAAGAAGCACTATCACATAATGATATGCAGATTTATAATGTGATGAGCATCCTGTATCGATTGAGAATCGACAGGATTAGAAGCTCCAAAAAGATACATGTACCTATTATAAAGGTCAATTGGAGTGCCTTAGAGGCTCAAAGGTACCGAGGAAGCTTAAGCCCAATATGAGGCAGAAAATACTTCCTTTACTTTAACAAATCTCGAGGTCGAGATTTATTTTAAGGGGGTGAGGATGTAACACCTCGAAAATTCACGTCCTATAATGTATTGACACGTGTCATAAGCTTGAACGTGAGAAAGAATGTTCTTGAGGGACTAAAGTTGACAAACATGGAAAGTATGTGAATATACGAGTTCAAAATGTCAACAGTGAATAAATATACTTTACAATAACCCTACATGACGTTGATACCATCATACGAATAAATCATGGATCATACGAGGCTAAAAGTGAGAGATTACAAACTACAGGGGTTAAATGTGTCAACATGTTTAAGTTATACCTCTGAGTGACCTTTTGACAAACCCGAAACTTTGTAACGGTTAATTATGCTCACTAGAATGCACGATTAAAATTTCATAAAGTTTCGTTATCGTATGAGAAAGTTATGATCAAATTCGTATGCGAGGGGTTAAAGCGTCAACGTTGAAAGTTAGGACCTTTCGGGTAACAATAAAGTTAACCGAGGACTTAACAAAGTGGGTAAATATCCTAAAGCCCTTGTAGGTAAATATAGAGGGCTCATATTGCAATATATAAAGGTTAGTTGACCTTTCGGAAGGGCCAAGAGTCATTTGTGCAAGAAATAGAAATTTTGAAGGCTGATCAGAAGCCTTGCGCACCGCAAGACTTATGCTTACGGTGCGCAAGGGATGCCCAGTAACAGAAAACGGGGCTGGTTGCTGTTTAAACGCGATTTTCGACCTTTAAATGAATTTCCTCATCTTGCTTGGCCCCTAAACAACCCCTAGAACACTAGGGACACTTGTTGATGAGTTGTGGTCAGTGGTAGACTTATTTGTCAACAATCTATGGTGAGTTAAATACTATAAAAGGCCATGAAGTTGCAACCATTTGATCATTCACTTCTTATGCAATTCTGGAGCTTTTGGGAGCTTAAGAGCAGACACAAGACCTTCCTAATCAAGCATAGGACTTCAGTAAGTTTGCTAATCCTTCCTTAGTTAAGTTTTTACTTAGTTATAGCTTAAAAGTTAAACCGTCCTATTTAACGGTTGACTTTAATATTAATCACTAATGGTCCAGTGATTAGTCAAATCAAAAGTAGTTATAAGTTGGTAATTATGTGAGTAATAAACCCTCAAAAGGGTTCCCCCTGATTCCCACTCTAACTAGGTCAAATGTCGGGTCAAACTTGTTAAGAAAAAGTCAACAGGATACTTAAATTCTAAATTATGCATAATCAGCAATGTAGAACATATACAACCTGTTTGATCATTAAGATAACTTGGTAATTAGTGTAAGAACATGTCTAAACATGTTCAACCGACAATTTACTATTTAGACCCGGTTCGGAACCGAAAGTCGCAAAGCTTTGACTTTTGCTTTGACTTCAGTTCTGACCCATTTTGGTATGATTTAGAAATACCTAAGAGCTTCATTTGGACCAGGTTACATGCTAGTATAACCCTCTGTGATTATACACCATGGTTTATTAGTTAACCGATTAATACGCATGATTCCGTTAATTGCTCATATGTTGACCATTATGCCCTTTTCCTCTTAAAACGTGAATTTTGCAAATGTAAAAGAGTAGAAACTTTAATTACTGATATATAAACTTGTATGCAAAGTTTGACATCAGTTTGAGGTGTAGAATAGGAGTTATGCTCATTAGCGTAAATTGAAGGCCTTATGTTAATTAAACGGCGTAATTAGCGTATAGCCTAGTTAAGACTAATTTTTGATATCAAGCTTATTACCCACTGATATAATATATTATTTTGGGATTTTTAAAGATTTTTAATTAATTTTAGGCTGAGCATAACTAGTAGTCATAGGCTTAATCCGGTAATTGTCGGTTTTGCCCTTACGGGCTATAAAATGAGTTTTACATATCTAATTGACTCCAAACCTTTTGCTACTGATTACATATGATAAATACATTATTTTAAACCTCCTGGAATAATAAAAATATCATATTTCTATATAGAACCCGAAAACGGCTTCTAATCGCCTAATTAAGCGTTTTTAACGCCTAGTATGTACTAGAACTATTTTAAACATACTAAGGGTGATACCTACTGATATTTGAGGTAAATTATAATATTTTAGCAGTAAGAAAAAGTTGTTAAACTCAGACTTCGGTTTTGAGTTTTTCGGCTTATGTGAAATTACCAAAATGCCCCTACGGTGCATAGTTTGGTTATAATTGATAAATTTCACATATATACTTTACCCTACTGTTATAACTTAGTAAAATAAGTATTTTTTCTGATTATATCAGACCTGTAACTCAGGTAAATACTTAAACTCTTTTATAACCTTTTAAATGACCAAACTACCCCTAAGGGGCATAGTTTGTGTTTAAATACATTTCGGGCATAATGAAAGACATCTTACTAATCTCACAACATATTTGAGGCATAATTAACTTAGGAAACCTGTATATGGCTCTCATGAATACCCGTTACGCTTCTTACGCGTTCGGTACGATTTATGTAACTAGTTTACATAAATTAGCCGAAACGGGTCAAACCTTATCGGTTTTATCTCAAAATCCAGAATGTGTATGAAATACCCATATTATACAAGTCTTCAAACTTGTCGGGTCTAAAACACATTCTATTCCGGTCTTCGCTTAATCATGCGGTTGAACCGTATATTTTCTTAAGACTAACCGGTCTAAGCTTAGGCTTAATTAAAGACCCGTTAGCATTCTAATTGGTTATTTATACCATCATTCCAGACTAGTGCCTTCCGGTAAATTGTACCTACGCTTACTTAAGTGAATACAGCTGAGTTATTAATTCTTGCTATTTAAGACAGGAGCTAGCTCAGGTAAATACTCTTAACTTATTTTCCCTATTACGGGCTTGGGATACGGTATTATAAAAATACCGCTTGGTCGGGTATTGAATATTTAATCTTATTGTGATTAAATTATTGAGGTAACCCGGTTTAATCTGTATTGTTTGAAATAAAGACCTTTAGGGGTTAATGACCATGCCCTGGATATCCTTGACATCATTGTATTATAAAATGGCCACGTCTTAAGCACGGGGTGTAGGCATACACCTGACAGTTGCTTAAGTAATAACGGTATCTCACTCTCTTGTGGGCCTATACTTGTGGCGTGTCTGTTAATCTGACTCGGTTTCTACATCGAGCCCTGAGCGTATAACGAACATATAAATCTGTATACAAGATTATAAATATAATTGTCTCAAGTATAAAAGATTCATTTTGCCTCTGTGCATTTTAATCAAATTATAAAAGATATTTTGTGCCATGTGCATTCAAATCAATTTTATTGAACCTTTTCAAAATGAGTCGGTTGAGTGTATTTACCAGTGAAAACTGACGTATTTTCCAAAAGGGTTAAGTGACAGGTACTGAACGTAATTGGCTGGAAGCTCAGGGCGTTTATAAAGAATCTTGCAAGTTCTAGGAGCCTAAAGTCTGTTGAACAAATGTTTATATTTTAAGATCCGCCTGTGGATCCTTTACTTTCCGTTGTAATACTTGATATTACTTTATATTCGGATTGTAATATATTTATCTTTTGCTTCCGCTGTGCATTTATATATTGTGTTGTTTGACTATGATGATATCAACTACGTCACGATACTCTCCACCGGGCCCACCGGTGACACGTGGAAAGTTGGGGTGTGACATTGGCAATGCACGAAGCAGTTGCAGGATACGGTTTTAAATTTCTAATCTCTCCTATACTTGTCGATATTTAAGCTGCTTTATGAATTATTGTCATCTCGTACAACACTCTTTGGCATGACACGTTGAACTCAAATATCACCTCACACGTGATTGTTTCACTATGAAACTCGTCAATGGTGTCATGGTCCGCACCGATTACTGACATGCCAACTGATCTTTCCAAAATTCGAGAAATCATTTCTGATTAAAATTAATTTTGGTAAACGGCATTGAGGTAAAACATGAGTTAACCGACATCAGAAAATCGTTTTTGCAAATATCTTTGTGTCTTTTAAATTTTATCATAGTTTGTTGATTTTAGGGGGGAGTAAATCCAAATTTAAAAATTCAAAAACATCAAAAAATTTCAAACATGCAAAAACAATAGAAAAACAAAAATGAGTTTCCTGGCGAGAAAAAGAGAAAATGATAGTACATCAGTGGTATGTTGAAATCTCTTTTAAACCTTAAAATGAAATACGATAAGCAGCTCTATATAAGATGTATCGGTAGGCTCACAATCATTTTAAAGTGTGCAGGGTGATATAAACCTTAATCGACTGAAGACCAGGTGGGAACCACACATTGGCATATGGTCTTAGTACCGAAATTTCGTTTGAGAGATTGCCGAGGTTCTGAGATATTCGGTCTTTATGCTGTCGTATCCTCTGGGTATCATGGTTGTATCAAACCGTAAAAATAACGGAGATGAAGTCTTGATCTTCCATGATACTATACATACGTGTACATATTGCATTCGACCTCAATAAGTGATCAACAATCACATGTCCAAACAAATAAGTGATAATAGATCACATTTATCCGGAAGTCAAGTTCGTCTCTTTGCTGTACGAAAGTACTGACCTGTTCACGGACTTGCTCCTGTGCCCTTCATGCATCTGAAAATCAAGTTCCTCATCAATAAGTGATTCTATCACATAGGGCTTGTTTTCAAATCAAAATAAGTGAGTTTCTCACATTCTTTTCTACGGTCAAACAGATGATAAACGGTATACTCACCGGTAAGATGAACTCTCGTGCATACCTTGATACGGGAATGTGTCGTGTGTGGATGAACACCGGTCGGTAAGTATAAATCATACCTTAACGTATCCCCTCGCCATGATTACATCTGATAAGTTGAGCTTAAGTGGACAACAATGCCGATAATTGTTATAGGATGCTTATCTTAATGTGAACTAATTGAACAACAAGAGCGTTTTGGCATGGTCGTACACTGATATGATTCTCTTACCCTCGAAACTCGCAAAAAGGATGTCTGTAAATATTTGCTTACTGCTTTCGTTTCTGCATCTTTGTATATATTTATTTATTGCTTTCTGTCTTTACATTTGAAAAATGAAAAATTCCAAAAAGATTTTAGGTGTGTTTTAATATAAACTTTATAAAAGCCAAAAAGATTTTGCTTCTAGTTTATTTTTGATTGACCGATGTTGGAACTCGAGTCTATCCTACCCAAAATCTTGATCTTAAGCCGGAAAACAATTGCATCTTCATAAACAGTCGAAGTTAACAAGTTTTGAAAGTTAAAGGATTAAAATTGATCATTTTCTAAACTTTCAAACTGTTGTCGGTCGGTGTTTGATTAAGATTTGATCCCGTATGTGTCGTTGTTTATTTTGTCTAAATTCCAAGCGGTTGTTCTCATTACGTGTTTAGCTTTCTTGTATGTGCAGATATGACATCAGAATCAGCTAAAGGCGAAGAGAACGTGTCAGATGACAAGCCGTAAAGTGAAGACACGACGTTGATGCAATCACAAGATCAAGATGATCGGTTTGCAGTTGATCACTCATCAAAACCACAAGGATCTAAAGAATTGACGATCAAAAGATTCACGAGCATAACTCAAAGGAGAGCTTACCTTAAGGGGGAGTTTGTTAACACACTTCCTAAATGAAAAGGGAGTTTGTTGATACACTTTCTACTTGTGACACGTGAAGACCTTGAAGATCCTCCGACATAAAAGACATGGAAGACGAACCTCACGAGTAGCATCCAAGGGGGAGTTTGTTGGTACACTTTATGTGGACGCGACTCGACTCGATTCGTTTCGGTTCGGTTCGACTCGGTTAGGTTCGGCTCAAGTCCGACGTCACGACATTCCTTCGTCGTGCGCCTCAGAGTTCGACACGTGAAGCACGGAGCGCCGCAAGACTAACATCACCATGACATCATCATAGTGATGTCATGATGATGTAATGGCCATTGAAATTATGAAATATTCCAAGGAAATCTTCACATATGCCGTAGCTTCTCATGTTGGGCCGAATGATCAATTGGGCTTTGACTTCCTTTTGGGCCAAACCACATATCGACGAAACCCCCTCAATTTAGCCATGTTTAAGTGACGAAACCCTTTTGGTTTCGTCGCTTTTGAGGTTTCACTGTGGACATGTTGGGTTTCGTCATCTCCTGTGTCTTTTTCCTATATAAACCACATAAGTTTCTGTGTGAAACTGATGAGTATGAGAGAGCTGTGAGACTTTGAGAGAGTCTGTAAACATTGTTTGTATATGTTTGTGGTTGTAATCATCCCTAATCAATAGATATTGAATCTTTGGTTACGCGTGTGTTTTACACTGTGTTTGGTTTGCACCGTCACGGGGATTCCGCACCCGCGATCGTGTTTGTGATAAACAGGGAATAGGTTTTCGTATCGGATCCACCGAGAAAAACGGACCTACAGAACTCCTAAACATGGTCTAGTAGAACTCTTTAACAGGGTCTAGCTGGTCGTGAATAGTAATTTCTTGACCATTAAGAGTCGTTTCGTCTTTGGTATGATCGGTTTTGCAATTCAAGAGGGGTTCCGGCATGTTTGTAATTTGTTGGTTTGACACTTTTATGATTCAATGTAGCTCATTGTTGTTGGTTACTAAAAGACGACTGTTGAACATATGATTGTTATGAATTGAAGTTTTAAATTTGAATTTAGAAACCTTTTAGGGTTGAGTTTGGTGATGAGCTTTTAAATCAAAAGGGTTTATTAGTTGTTCTATTTGATTTCATGGTTGGAAAATGGAAAGATAGTTGGTTGGGGTTTAGGGTCGTAAAAAGAATGATTTTAAGACCACCCATAGTGGACTAGATCCTGGCGTTTTCTCCCCCCAAACACGCCCCAAAACGCCCTCCCCCCTCCCCTGGCGTGATCCGGCGTGTTTTTGCAAACCCCCCACCCCCCACCCCCCGACGTGTTTTGAAACACGCTGAAAGGAAGAAGATTTTTGTTTACCCAATAGGACCTTGCCATGTGTATGTATAATTAATTTTAATTAAAAAAACAAAAGAAATAATATTTGTGTGTGTATTTAAAGGAAGAAGAAGATTGAAGAAGATGATGTTGCAGGTTGTTGTGAGGAAGAAGAAGATGATTTTGCACATTCAGTCCCTACACTTTGATTCTATTTAAAAGAAGGTTTCAAACTTAAAAACCTTTAATATTTCAAGT
This sequence comes from Helianthus tuberosus, assembly GCA_030545235.1. Lineage (NCBI taxonomy): Eukaryota > Viridiplantae > Streptophyta > Magnoliopsida > Asterales > Asteraceae > Helianthus > Helianthus tuberosus. Next base: position 5,320,684 of record CM060381.1, on the reverse strand, counting down.
TTCAAAAATGCTATATCAGTCACTAAAGTTTTGTTTATTAAATGTCTCATTTGGATCTTTTATAAAACCTAAAATTTTGCAATGTAAATTTTAGTATTGTAATTTTTGTTTTATTTAATGAAGTATTATTAGTTTTTAATTTAAAAAAAATAATAATTGTGTAAAGATTGGTTGGGGCATTATTCCACTACGCCCCTTTTGTAAAAACGCCCAATAATGTCCCCTTGCTGACTGGACTGCCACATGGCGGAAAACGCCCAAGGGTGGGGTCATTATTCACTAAATCACTACTAGGGTTGTAAACAAACCAAACGTTCGGCGAACAGTTCCTGAACCGTTCGGCGGGAAGTTCGTTTGTATTCGTTCTTTTATTAAACAAACGAACACGAACAAGAAATTTCGTTCGTTTAGTTAAATGAACAAACACGAACAGAGGCCGTGTTCGTTCGTTTATGTTCGTGAACGTTCGGTAACATGTTCGATAGTTCATTAGTGTTTTTAGTTTTTATGTATATTTAAATACTTCAAAATTACGATAAATTAATTATCTAATAAGTGTCAGTGTATTATATATTGTGCTCATGAACGATTGTTTGTGTTCGTTCGTTTCCATTTGTGTTCATGAACATTAGTTTGTGCTCATTTGTGTTCATTAACGTTTGTTTTTGTTCGTTGCCTAAAATTAACAAACAAACACAAACGAACACAAACAAGTTCATTTCCTTAACAAATGAACACGAACATAAAATCTCGTTTGATAAGTGTTCGTGAACGGTTCGCGAACACATACATTTCTTAACAAACGAACACGAACAAGGTCTTGTTCGTGTTCGTTCGGTTCGTTTTCAGCCCTAATCACTACACATGGTCTAATAGATTTTGTAAGTTGATATACATCAAACGATATTGAGGATTAAGCTACTAGTTTACAGTCCCGTGTATTACACGACTTGAATAATAAAAACTATTTGTTTGCACAGTAAATAAGACAAGTAGATGTACATGATAATCATCTCACAAACTTGCAATCTTTTGCTTATTGTAATCAATACTCAATCAGCTTCTAAAGTGCTTAATCATCAATTTCTTTAGGAAGCTTTGTAATTATTTTTACATTATGTAGTTAAAGACTAAAAATATTTTTATAACCCATAAGTTTATTTTTCCTTATTTTGTAATACAAATTAACCTATCATGTCTCAAGTATAATTTAAAAAAAAAAAAAAACTGTTAGGTTGTAGTAATTAATTGTTAAGCTATATTGATAAAGGTTAAAGTTTTTTAATAAAAAAGATTAAAGTGTTAAATCATGTAATATGGTTAAATATAAAAATATTTAAACTCATACTTGGGTTTACATTTGATAATTCTCCATAGTAACTCAAAGTTTGTTTCAAACATTTAAAAATCCATAGATTAAATAAGACAAATAGATGTACATGATAATCATCTCACAAACTTGCAATCTTTTGCTTATAGTAATCAATACTCAATCTGCTTCTAAAGTGCTTAATCATCAATTTCTTTAGGAAGCTTTGTAATTATTTTTATATTATGTAGTTAAACTCTAAAAACATTTTTATAACACATAAGTTTATTTTTTCTTATCTTGTAATACAAATTATCTTATCATGTCTCAAGTATAATTAAAAAAAACTATTAGGCTGTAGTAATTAATTGTTAAGCTATATATATTGATAAAGGTAAAAGTTTTTTTAATAAAAAGATTGAAGTGTTAAATCATGCAATGTGGTTAAATATTAAAAATATTTAAACTCATACTTCGGTTTACATAAAAATATTTAAAATCGTGTATTAGAAGTAAGATTTGTTCTTCTAATGTATAGAAAACTTGTACGTAATCAATATAATGAGCTACAATTTCAATAATAATAGAAAATGATAAAAGACAAAGATAATTAATTTTCTAAAAATTTAAATTGAAGGAGTTGAGTTTGATTAAATTTTATTAATCTATTAAATCTATTATCTATTATATATAATAAATGAGAAGTTTTGGGCTGATGTGGCAACTTCTTAGAGCCTCTTGGAATGCATTTTGGCGGGAAAATAAGTTGGATCCTTTTAGTGCTTGCGGATCCCGTTTTACCAACCCGACCCATTGATTTCAGACCCTATATATTTATTATCTAAACTAGTTAAATTTCCGTCTGCGCGTTGCGGCGAGGACCCAATGACTGCAAAATGCGTGTCAGTAACGGCAAGCAGATACCGAATATCAAAATATAAATAAAAATGTCATGAAAAGGATAGTCAATCCGTCCTAAAAAAACGATTTTAAATAACCTAATATATAATAATAGGACCCACACGTCCTACACGTTGGAAATTCAGTTGTTTTCAGTTCAGATATTACGGTGCTAACACGTTAAAATATGGATGAGCTCGGTACCTGTAACGGCACCGAAAGTGTCGATCCGGAAAATCATCGAAATTAGGTACCGGCACCGAAAATGCTCAGTACAATACGGTATGGTATTTGAAGGTAAAAATCAATAAATATAGGTACGGTGCTAGACCGGTGTCGAACCGAAAGTAACGATTCTGAAAACGCCAAAAGGTGGGTATCAAATTGGTACCGAAAATGATTTGGTATAGTAAATTTTGGTACCGATACGATACCGGTTTGATTACAGGATTTGATACGATTTGCTCATCAATAATCTAAATATCCAAGTTAATTTTACATGCTACAATTCATTCATTACGTAAAAAGACAAAAAATAAAGCAAAATAAGTTGTTGTGTATATAAAACCTCATTCAAACGAAATATAGTTTACTTACTGTGTGTATGAAAAGTAATCTAAACTGTGCAATTACTTGCATTGGTACGTTGCTACAGGATTTGATGAGCTCGGTACCAACCGGTATCGAAAATACCGTTACCGAAATCCCCAAAAATGGGTACCGGTACCAAATATACATGGTACAGTACGGCTTGATACGGACGGTACTGGTACGACACCGGTATTTGAGGGTAAAACCCAATGAATACCGGTGCCGAACGTATACCGAAAATACACTCAGTTTGATAAATTTGATACCGATACCTGATACTATTAATTCATTTATATTTTTATTACTTTTCATTGAACACTCTTTTTTATTACTTTTCATTGAACACTCTTTTTAATATTTAAGTTTATTATTACTGTTCAATCGGTTAATAGGTCAATTCTAAATCCTTCATTACATTCAACAACACTCCTCTGTCGCCACTCTCAAAACCCTGGCACCGCATACCCATATTCTTCAAAAATCAACAATGGTGATTTCAGACATTAAACACCCATCTCACATCTTCAAGTACAATTTTCTCATTTTCAATTGTCCATCATCCATTCAAAGCCCAATACGTCATTTGCATCCATCGCCGTATCTTCAAATATCAAATATCAAACAGTAAGTCTTCTATTCTTCATACTCTAAACCCTAAATTCAAATCTCCTTCACGCTATCTTGATTTTCCCCTTCTTTCTCCTTGAATCCTCTGCAATCTATCTTCAAGGCAAGTTTATGTTTTTCGTTTAGGTGAAAGATTAGGGTTAGGAGCAACGGGAGGATGGGATGCGACATAGAAGGATGAGAATCCGAGTCTAGATTCGACTTGCCAGGTTTGTATTCATCTTTTAATCGTTATATATTTTTTAGGGTTCTTACGTGTGCTTTTAATTCAGCGAGTTTATTCATATTAGAAAAATAACGGAGAAATTGTTCTTGATTGATTTTTGGGAGCCGAAATTGAGTGTCAATTTAGGATTTGTTCTTCAGTAAATCGAATCAAGTTAATTTGAAAAAAAATGCCTAGGGTTTTTTTTCTGTTCAACTGATCATATGACTTTAATCCAGGATTGGGTCAATTGGAAGAAGCTGTGATTGTGGATGCATCATATTTTCATTTGATTCGGTAATCTCATTGGTCAATCAACAACTTCAATCTACTAATTGATCCACATAATTTGTTTTTTGATGATTCGTTATTCATATTTGTGTAACCTTGATTTGTTAATCCATTGTTCATCTTTTAGTGCATCTAAAAAATCAAAGTTCAAGATACTAAGCGAAGGTTGTTTCAGAATCTTTATTTTCATGATTCATTTGTGTTTCAGATTATGTAGTTTAAATCATGAATAATTTAGTTTCTTTTTAAATAAATTTTGTTCTCATTCATTTGTTTTCCAGAATTAGGACGATATACTACACGATTGTAAGTCGTCTATGGCTCCATGGACCCTAGTGGGGTTTAAGATCCCTTGGCGGTAGTACATATTGGTAATGGTCCATCTTCTAACTAAATGACTAAAGCAGTTTATTCATACAACTAGACAACATAGGGGTGTTTAACAGCTTATATGTTAATTTTAAAAAGTGCAGATTCAAATTAAGTTTTGACAATGTTATTTTATTGAAAATAGAAGTAATGATATTTCATTGGAATATGCCTTTGCCTTTAGCATGTAAAGTGTTTTTGGTTTCAGTGATATGAACCAAGCCATGAGGGAGAAGAGGAGCGATCGACGTCCTTGAATACTCAACTAGAGAATGGAAATTCATTTGTGTCATAACCACATTCGAACAATGACAGTGTGAATGGGAAACTTGTGTTACACTGTCATCAATAAGCAACTTTTTTGTATTCGAGTCAGATTTTTATTTTGATCAGTATTTTCCGTATATTCAGGGTCGTATTACTTTCAAAAGCTTGTCGCTCTCTACATATGCATTGGGGGTAAGTGTTAATCACATATTGAACATGAACCAGTAATGGTCTCAAACCAACTTAAAAAATGCTAGACGTTTTTTTTAATGTAAACTCATTGGGTCCCTTTTGATGTTTTCATTATATTTTATTATAGGTTTCTGTTGGCTACTTCGTGTAAGACCTTGCAATGATCCTTTGGCTATATCTTGTGATGTTTTCATTATATTTTACTTAGTGCCTTTAAAGACCAAAGCTGGGGCTAATTCTGGTAAAATTTTTCCCTATTTATGGCCTTTCCTTTTTCATTTTGGAAGCACTTGATGTGCTTTTTCTTTTTGTTGCTTCCAGGTAGAACAATTGGTACATGTGATGTTTACTTCAAGTTCAGGTTTAGTCACCAACTATTTTGGGTCAACGCTTATATTAGAGATTCTTTTCGTGGTCAGTATACTTACTAATTGGCTTTTGTTTTGATTGTCAGTATACTTACTAATTGTTTAGTAAAAAGGTTCCTGGTCAGTTATGTGTCAAACCCGAGCACACTGTTTTCGAGTTCGTATTGTACTTTAGTTGGGCTCACCAATCCGCGAACACAAACCTATGTTGTTTACATTTCATAGTTATAAATTTCTTTTTAACGTCTCTTCTTTGTTTTGTTTTTGAAATAACCCTTTCTGTTGTGCCTTGTACAAATGAGAAGTTGACTTGGTCTCAAGTCCACTACAAGTACGGGTATTTAAACAAATTGCGACATCTAAGTTTTGACATCAAAGTTTTTGAAATATAACTTTTTTCATTTGATTTGCTTCAGCGTTTTCCCCAATATCTATAACATAGCTTTTACAAAATATTATTTGGGTGTAAATAATAACTTACTCGAACATAGCTTTTACTTATAATAGTTTACACGAATGCAGGCGACTAACAACGTCCTTGAATGTTTCTTTTGGTTTTTCAAGAGGTTAATTGCTAATGGTAAAGTTATGTATTTTTTCAATAAATTTATTAGCATTGTCATTTAAAAAATAATATCTCACGAGAACATTATGACCCGTACCAAAAAGTTACCCGTTTGACCCACTAGGCCATTACTTAGCTTCATACTAAAATAACAATTCTGGCTAATCCCAAAGAGATAATAATAGATAATAGATTCAGAAGCAAATGTTAGTATGTCGCTGAATAGAGAAAGTGAAAATCTTCAGTTTTGAGAAGTCCACTTATTTTGAGGATTCATTAAATAGAGAAAGGGAAAGAATATGCAGATTTCCTACACCCTCTACCGCAAAAGTTTTATGATTTTGGCATAAATTTACTTGATAAACAACTTGCGTCATCTTCTATTTGAGTGGCAAGATGGGCATTCGGGGGTTACTAATGGCTAAAAACAGGGATGGGTTAGAACATGTTAGTTTAGTGCATGTTGAAACTGTTAACGAGTCAGTTACTCGGGTTTGGGTATGGTTTAAACGTGTTCGGGTGGCCCTAGGTCAGGTCGGGTTTCGGGTTATGGTTAAAATGTGCCACCCCTGGAGGCAAGTTAAAATGATTTGATGCATGTTCTTTAACCTTTTTTGTGTAGAATTTAATATTACAGTCTACATGACTACATGACGGAGGATGCTAGCAATTTTGTTAATGACAGCTTAATGCATCATGAAGTAGTTTCAATTGTGAGAGAAAATGTAGTTTCGCAAGTGGAAGCCTATTGCTGACGTGGATCATGGTTTGCCTTCTATTTATTTAAGATTTTAGTTTTATAGCCTAAGAACATATTTTTTGCTTGAAGCTGTTACAGTTGAAACTGTTAAACTTCAATCAAGTTTCTTAGTAGATTTCTTTGAGTATTTATTTGTTTTTGTTGTTGTAGGAATTGGAAACATTTGCATCTCTTTCCTTGGTTAACCTGCTTTAATTTTCAGGCCGATCCAAAACAATTGGTTAACTTAGGTCTAGGACCGAGAACCGACCCGAACCCGAAACTGGCAAAAAATAAGAATCGAACACTTACTTTTTTAGACAATACTGGTTTTGTTTCGGGAATTATCTGTCCAGTTAACGGGTATTTTCGGATGGACCCTAAATTTTCTCACCCCTAATTTGGCCTTGTATTTGCAGATATGTCATGATTAAGTTACTTTTAGATTCCGGTATATAAGAATCAATAGTTTTTTTTAATGTGTTATTTACTTTTTACCGAAAACAAGACATACAAGAGACGTGTTTAAATAAAGAAATTTAGGACGTCGCATGCACTACTCATTTTATGATTAATATGCCAATTTGTTTGTATTATTTTTTATATTTATTAACCATCAATAATTAATATAAATAACTCATGAAGCAGTTGCAGCGAAGACTTTATAACTCTTCTTATATCTAAATTTAACTGAAAAAACTAACTGGGTTAGGCCTAAAGGACAAAACGTGTATGATATGAAAACATAAAGAACAAAACTCGTCAATTTTGAACATAAAGGACAACGCCTGAAAATGGTTATAAAGATAAAGGACAATCCTTGAAATTCACTCGAAAAAGAAAGAAAAAACATAAACATAAAGGACAAATCCACAAAAGACAAAATACACATTATTCTCAATACTGAAATTATAAAGGACAAACCCACAAAATACAAAATAAACGCACAAAGGACAAACATAAAGGACAAAGCCAAACTCTAGAGATAATAAAATACTTGAAATCATAGCTGGATTCAAGTTCTATGTAACTTGAATTTAATCAATTTGATTAGAACCTTACAAGTCCTAACTCGAACAAAAAGGAGATTTGATTTCAAAATTTATTTAGTAAAAGACTAATATAACCCAGCAAACCAAAAATCAAATTTGTGTCTAGTCCCGGTTCCGATATATATTCAATATACACAAGGAATAAACCTTAAAAGCAAGATAAAAAGAAAAAAAAACATATTTTAATGTTATGATTTTTATGTAATAGATTTTCTTAGAATGGGAAACATGTACTTAGTTATTTAATTGTTGACACAATATAATAAATATTACATATATATTTATTTATATAAACGGGTCAACCCGTGAACCCGTCGGGTTTAACCCGAACACGACATGTTTAGTTAAACGGGTTTGCGGGTTCGACCTGAACACATTTAGCCTAAACCTAAATACACAAAATTCGTGTTAGGTTCGTGTCGTGTTGAAAATTCACGTCCCTTTATCAATGTCAAAAATATCATCAAGGTCTTATAACTTTAATACAAACTAAACAAAAAGAGGACATTCAAGAGTCAAGACCTTGAGGAGGTATAGAATATAACCCCCGAAAAAACTGAATCATCAACAGCAAAAGTTCACCTCATATGATTGACCTAAATAACAAGGCATAATTGACGAACCGTAACTTGCAGAGACGTATCAAAGCGTGATTCGAGTGGGAGTTTCTGGGCATAAATGTTCAGAGGGTCGATTGGGTCTCTTATTTATACGAAATTAACAAATTTGATTGGTATATATATAGATTTGATTCGATATCCTGCATATAACGAGTATATAAGCTTAACCAAGCATAAGGAAACAAAATCTCATCGCACGAAAAGATTTAGGTGAGCTCGTAGATCATGCAAGGATAGATCAGCTTGGGCTGCAAGGATGTTTCAAACATAACACGGTTATTTTAAATCTGTTTCTTTTGTTTCTTCTCCAAAAACCTGTTCTCGCGCCTGCCATTTCAAAGTTTCCAAATGAGTATGGTCCTTGATGACTCCTATATCGAAAATTCTAGTATATGTTTTGTTATTGTATTCGACTATCAACACATCCTGTGGTTTCAAATTCCGGTGGATAATCCCCATGGAATGCAACTCACGGAGGTCTTCAACGATGCCCCTAGAAGACAAAGAACATCAAACATATAAAAAAAACCCCAAAATGTTGAAAATATAATTCACATAAGCACTTGAACTTACTGTATCTATCAAGTGTAATAATTCATGAGACCGGACTATGTTGTTTGGTATTACATATTTGTTGTAGGTCTCATCCATAATCAAGTTATAAAGATTGGATTTACAACGCTCTAGGCATAAGTAAGTGAAATTATCATCCTCTTCAATTTCATACATCTTATTAACAAAAGCTGGAATGTTGTCGCTAGTAAGTTTTTAATTACTTCTTTGTCAACCCTAAAATGAAGCTTCATCATACGTTTTACGAATGTACGTCTCTCGCACCTTCTGTACTTTCCTTCGAAACAAACAGTTCCATTGGAACCATGAGCAACAACCCCTCCTAAACTTAACTTCCTAGGTACTTCCTGATTAAATCTGTCGTCCATCAGAAGTTTCAAATCTGATAACATAATTCATGTCAAAATAAGCATCTTTAATTTGTTATATTTGATTCAGAAAAGTGAAATCTTCAAAACTATATCAACCATTAGGAAGTGAAAGCAACTAATTATCTCGGGAATGCACCTTTAACCATTATTTTTTTTGCTGATTTGCACATTTAGTCCTAGTCCTAGAGGGTACATATTGAAGAGTTAATCCTAATGGTTCGAGTAGTATTGTGGGATGAGAAAAACAGAAGGAAAAAGAAAGAAAAAACATAAACATAAAGGACAAACTCACAAAAGACAGAATAGACACTATTCCTCAATACTGACACATATTAAAAGGTTATGGTGTAAAAAAAACTAAAGGGATCAAATATGACCACTAAATACCGTGCTAAGTAGTAACCGAACGACGACCATAACCGGAAAAAAGTCTAAAACAAAAACTCATAAAATCTAAACTTATTTAACAATGGAAGAAATTGTAAAAACGAAAGTTTTATAATAAAAATAAAAAAAAACATTAAAGTTCACCAAAAGGAAAAGAAATAAAAAACATATACATAAAGGGCAAACCCACAAAAGACAAAATTAACACTATTCCTCAAATATTATGAATTAATATATATAGTTGAGTTGAAGTAATTTACTTGAACTCAAATATGAAAGAAAAGGTAGGAAATGGAATACTTGAACTCCAATATATATAGTTGAGTTGAGGTAATTTAATAATTAACTTTTCAAAAAATATATTAGAGTAAACTGCCAAAATGGTCAAATTTGAACAGTACAGAAATAGTATAGTAACTTTATTTGAAGGTAAAATTTGTTATTACCAGTACCATATTGAACCAGTACCAGTACCGTGAAAATGACAAAAAGTAGGTACCCATCTTCATTAATTATATTAAAAAAAAAGAAACTAAATTCCTAAATTTAAGTATAAAAAGAACCGTTTTTTTCCTAAAACTCACGATGATTATGGTCCAATTCAGCAAAAATAGCATTACTAATCTTGAAATGAATTTAAAACCATTGACACCACTTGCTCGAAATTCTTGATTACCTACATAACAAAATTCAAATATATCACTAAAGTAAACAATATGCTCATATAACCGGTAATGTGCCACATTTACACTCAAAATTTCCTTAAGTTCAGCTTGAATAACTTGAATATATATATATATATATATATATATATATATATATATATATATATAGTGTGAGTTTCATTAGGGAACACTAAAAAAGTGGGGAACCGGGGAACACTCTTAAAAACTTAACTTAACATGTTAAAAATTAATTTTTTAAACATCTTTTTCGACGCTTCTCCTTATATATACTTGTAGAAGCATTTTTAATAAAAAAATCAAAAACTAAAAATACTAAAAAAAAAACAATTAAAAAAAGGCTAAAAAATGTTTTTTTTAGAAAAATTATTTTTTTACTCGACTAGTTTCTCCTCCTTTTAATAAAGAAAAGCGCTGAATTTTTTTTTTAAAAAAAATATTTTTAACATGTTAAGTTAATTCTATAAGATATAACTGTTTTTTAAACATTTTTTTATATTTTTAGTTTTTGATTTTTTTATTCAAAAATGTTTCTACTTGTATTTATAAGAAAAAACGCCGAAAAAAAAATTAGAAAAATATTTTTTTTAACATGTTAAGTATAATTTTTAAAAGTGTTCCCCCGTTCCCCACTTTTTTAGTGTTCCCCAATGAACCCTCCCCTATATATATATATATATATATATATATATATATATATATATATATATATATATATATATATATATAGGGGAGGGTTATCTTGAGAACGCTAAATATTGCGAGAACCGTGAGAACGAATGAGAACACCAATCAAAACCAATTTTTTTTAATACAAACCTTATTGTAATTAAGATACAAGATCAAAAAAAGAATTTACAACATCAAATAATTCATTTCTCCTTTCAAAATCATTCTTTTTAGATTTTTTACACATGTGTAAATATAACAGATTTACATATGTGTAAATGGCAAACTTACACATGTGTAAATTTTCTTTATTTTCGAATTCACGTAAATTTAAACGTGTAAATTAAATTTCTAACATTGTATTCGAATAATAATGATAAGTGTAGGAAAAAAAATTGAATTTGATTCGTTTTTGACCAAGTTCTCGTGGTTTTTTCATTTGTTCTCACGGTTCTCACAATATTTAGCGTTCTCATTTAAACCCTCCCCTATATAATATTATATCCGCTAGTAAAGCTTGTAGACTCAATTATGGCTTAAAAAAACATACATATTCATATCTGTATACTTAATGGCAAAGATTCTATGCAATTCAAAATACATTTTGGGTGAGTTTTAACTATTTTCATTTTACATAATTTTTATTATGACATGTTAAATATAAAACACATAACTAAAACCGCCCTGCACATAAATAAAACATACATGGTTTTCAATTCTCATAACTTGTGGCTGTTGTTTCTTCATATGATCGCGATAATATAACCATATTGAAACTAGCATGACCAAAACTACTAATGCTACCGGGACTATAACTCGTACTGATATTCTCCCTTCACTTGAGCTTCTAGCGTTTTCTGTTGAGTCTGTATCGATCAAAATATGCACAAAGTCTTAAGCTGACATTAGAGAGACAACCATGAAGTTAGTAATCAAAAATAAAATTGTTGTTTTAAATTACCTAACTCTAAGGCTGACACTCGTATATAAAGAGTGTCCCCATTTCCAACAAATGTTCTGATATTCAATTAGGCCACCAAACCATAGCAAGCAACCACTCCCAGTCCCTGATAAATTCGAATTTGCGTAAGCAGTACACGGACAATTGCTTTTGCATATGTTTCTACATTCTTCAAGGGTCATGGTCTGGTCATACCATGACCCCCCGAGTGTCCGGTAACTTCAAATTCGAATATTTGTTGAATCCTTCCCCAGGGTCACAATCCAAATGGACCGCACAACCCAAATTAATCACAGCGATCATTTGGTCAGGACAAATAAACACTCCATTCTTTGCGAAGAAATCATGCAGAGACAACTGGATACTGTTGATATAATCGCACAACATCATGTTCTAATATGCATGGCTCCATGGATAGAAAAACTTCAACGAGAGATTAATTATGAATTTTCTGAAGCAGCTAAAGCGTTAGGGATCGAATAAAAGTTAAGTCAAATGCGCGAGGAGTTTGCAAAAGCGGAGAATGGACAGTTGACTTCCGGTCAAATCGAGAATCTTGAACGTTTAAAGAATGAGTTTAATGAGAAATTAGAAACTGCTCCTAACTATGGAAGGCTGAAGTATACGCTAAGCTTGTTAAAGGAAATAACGGAGGCGAAAGTATTTGCTGAAAATTACAAAAAGACCCTTCCGTTGAAGGCTAAAGTCAACGAGAAGTTCAAAGAGGTTTTGGAAAAGTCAACACTGAAGCAGAAAATCGAGAATTTGAAAGCTGAATTTGAAAAATCTGGTATGTCTTCAATTGAAGAATTCGATCAAGATTAAAAAAAGACTTTTAATGTTACGCTATACAACTATATGAAAGTTACCTTGTTTGAAAGGGCAACGGGAAGGGTCTTCACCAAAATATAAGGCCAATCCATCAGCACTTTTACCCTGTAATAGAAACAGTTAAATGAAATAATCCGAAAGGCAACTTTCTTACAATGAAGGGGAAGTCATACGTAAAAGGAACTTAATTTTACTCGGTTTCTGTTTTAGGGAACATAATTTCAAAATCAACAGTTAAGAGCCTATTTTATCATTTTATAATAGAATGAGGGCCTAGAACCGTTAAGGGTTAAGCTGATTGAAAGCATGTTCCCCAAAATGGAAATGAAATACAAATTGTATAAGCATATTCCTTACATGTTGAATTTGTCCTAAAATAGTAGTAAAATTTATTGAGATTTACCACAACGATATAGAAATTTGTAGCACTTGCCACTTCCGCCTCAGCGTGGCTGATAAACTCCTTCAATGTCTAACAATGTGGAAAAAATCTTAATTAGTGTTCTAAAATTCCAGATTACGACCGCTTAAGCAGTACACTGATCAGCAACCTAAACTTACGCATCCGGCAGTTCCAAAACAAACAAATAATATGCCTTTAAATGAACCACTTAGAAGATTAAAAGCTAGGTCACTTGACCCATTAGCTCTACTGGTCACGTCAGTTATGTTTTATCTCAAACGGGTCAAATCAACAAAAGATTGAGCAAAAAAAAGAAACAAGTCTAATAAGTAGAACAGGTTAAAGGTGCCGAAAGTCTAATTTTAATGTACACAACCTCTTTAATTATTTTATTCAAAGATTTTGATTACTATTGTTATAACATATTATTTGTAACTACATTAACGAGATGCACATGCTTCTAGTTCATTCCTGACTTTTTTCAGTCCACTTCTAAAAGTTAGCATTTCTTCTGCTAAAGCTCTTAGTTGTATCTGCAACTCAAGGCATTAATAAGTAATCTGCTAAAGGTTTTAAAAATAAATCTACGCAAAATATAGATTAATATAATTATATAAACCTTTGTTGCAGCTTCAAGGCTAACAAGATCCTCCAGGAAATCTAAAAGAGCTGGTGATTTAGCGGTTACAACCTGTACAAGAAACAAATGTTGTTTCAGTATGAATAAAAAAAGTGCAATATGTCAGCTAATTAGCAAGACCGGTTCAACTGTTTATATTCTAGAAAAGAAGTATTGTAAAACTAAGTGCTAGTGTTTGTTGTACCTTGCAAAGATAATGCATTAAAGTCATATTGCTGTTTGATGTTCGTGTTCACTTTATCATGCTTTTAACTACAACCATATTGTCACACCCCAACCGATGGCGGAAACAACGGGTCTGGACGAACAAATCGCTCAAAGCATCATAACGCTACTTGTTTCAACATAGATTAATCAAAATTTCGTAATAATAAGAACTAAATTGTCATACACTGATCAACCACACAAAAATTGTATCAAAATTGTTCAAACATTGTTTATTTCTCTAAGATGGGTTTCTAAGTTCATCCTAGCTTGATTTCCTTATTCACCTTGACTATCAACCTGCAAAATCAACAAAAATGTTGGCGAGTATACAAGTTTGATACATAGCATAAGTAGTTTCAAGTTTAACTGCTCATATCCAACATGAAAACATATAACAAGTTTCAACACACTAGCTAATGTAAACCAAGTGATAGCCCAAGTTTCCAACGCGTTAATTTTGCCTGTCCCAAAAGAGTAGCGGGAGGTTAACATGTTTGACTCGACAATACCCCAAGTCTTAAGGGCGGTGCGTTACCCCTATAGTTGCTATAATTGTCAAGGCAGAACTACACACAAGATTCAAGCGTTCACATAGCGTAAAAGAATCACAAGTATCACAAGTTTCATGTTAAGACGAATAGAATATGATTATAAACAAGTTTCAAGTGTCGTGTGTTTAAATATAGAATACATGTTGCATCCCAAAGTGTTTAAAGCAAAACGGGATCGAGTATACTCACAATAGGTGTTTAGAGTCTAAACACTGACTAGTTAGATCGAAGGGGGCGCTGGATCAGCCTGCGTGCGGGAACAGAGCACAAGTCCTCTAAGTGCTAACCCGGTCAGGAACAGAGTGTTGAATAGTGCAAAAATCAAGTTAAAGTGTCTGACAGGCTATTCGAGCGGATGGTCATTCGAACAGTGCGTGGGTGCTTGTGAACTGTTAAGGTTTCGATGTTTCGATCAAAGTGTCCTACAAAAGTAAACAACAATTGTTATCATAGGCAGATCATCTGGACGGATGGTCGTCCGATCGGATGGCCATTGGAACAGATGGTCGGTGTTTGAAGTTTCGTAAAATTTTAAAAGTTTTGAGTTAACGGAGACGGTGTGACAACGTGTCAAGCAACAGAAACATACCAAACCCAGTTCACTCGGTTGGATGGGTACCACCCCTTCGGACAGACGAGCTGTTCTTGGTGAAATTTCATGTTTGACCCGTTGATCGGTCCATCTTTCCTGGTGGAAATCAGTCTTCAAGCCGACTCTCGACTAAGGAACGAGTCGATAGTCAGTTCGAGCCTGATTTCACCAATGTTTTGTGTAAATCAGAAGGAAGTTCAGAAATAGGTTTGTAAAACGTGTAGGTTTATCAGACCTGAGCTGAAAATATGTGTAAATCCTCTAGATCTGGTATAAAAATGTGAAAATCCTTTGGATCTTGTATAAAAATTATGAAAATCCTTTAGATCTGGAACCAATCTTGGTTAATTGGTGCTCCACAACAGTTTGCATAGGCAACCGAGTGGAAACCACCTTCAAGATGTCCAAATTAGTTGGTTTTCGAGGAAAGATGAGGTGTTCGTGTGATTTTGATGAAGAAAATAGTGTAGAAGTGATTAGGGATGAAGATTAGAGGAGGTTTGAGGTAAAAAGCTTACAATTTAGCCTTGAATCGCGACTGAAGGTGTCTGAGAGCGTGTGAGAGAATGGCAGAGTGAAAGGTGAAAATGAAGGGTTAAGTCCCCTATTTATAGGTGATAGTGACGTGCTCAGTCGAATGGTCTTGATCGGATGGGTTAAGTCAGTGCAAGTGTCGAGTGTCAAGATGGCGTCCGGTCGAATGGCCATCCAGTTGGATGGTCATCCGATCGGATGTCCATTCGGACAGCCAGTTCACATTTGTTAGTTTTCCAACTTTGGTTCGTTTTGCGAGCGAGGTTAAGCGTTGCGTTGCGTATTATTATGAGTAGCCTTTACATATAGTATTATTACATATAGGCGTCCAAAATAGCATAGTAACAAGAGTAACTTCGTGTTTCGGATTCATGTCTAAACTAGTTTCTCGTTCAACAAGTATCAAGCATAATAAAGAGTCAAGAATCACATCGTTCACATTTATAAAAGCATCACATAGAGTAAAAGTTTCACATAGTTTATCACAATTATGATTCTAACAGTCTTATTTTCATTATGATCGGTCGTCTCGAGTCATAAAAGATTCGATGATAAGATACACAAGAGTAAAAGCATCAACAGATAGGCAATACGAGAAGACTTGCTACCGATAGGTTAACATCAAAACGCAGGGCGTTACACATATTAAATCCATATATGAAGTTCAATAACCATAAGTCCATAAGAACTTAATAAAATACAGATTAGAAACACAAACAATAGCTATACTCACATATATTAACACCAAATCATCATTCTCCTCCAACACCAAATTCGCACAAATACATCATACTCCTTCAACACCAAATTCACACAGATACATCATACTCAGCCAACACAACTGCAACATTTCTTCCAAAGCAAAAACACAAACAACATTCAGAAAAATCTCTTCTCAAACTGTTTAATGAAAATGTTATTTAAAATGTTAAATCGTTTTATTGTTATATTTTACACATGTATATAAAAATCAAATTTAATTAACATGTTAAAACAAGCTACAAAAATCTATAATTAATCATAACTTCATATAATCAGGTTAAATTAAATAAAACTAAAATGAGAATCGTAAATAAATGATACCTTAAACTGAGATCTAAGATCTGTAACCCTAAAAATTAATACTCCATAGATCTAAGAGAAAATCGGCAACAACTAGAGTTTTCTAACAGTGTTCCGCAAGCAGATCTGAAAAATACGAAGATTATTAAAGTAGATTCGAAAAATCTTAGCCGAAATCTGAAAAATCGAAGACTAAATAAAGGAAATCAACGAAGATTATACAGATTAACTGTTCTCCGGTGATAAACACAATACATTCGGCCGCATAATCCGACGGCGACGGTACATTCGGCCGCATAATCCGGCGGCGACGGTGAAAAGATGATTATTCGGCGAAGAGGGCGGCGAAAACAGACTCACAAAAAACAAAATAGAAACTTTTCACAAATACCAAAACTACCCCTCCACCTTTTTTAAGGCTTTTAAAATTTAAATCTAATCTCAGCCCTTGATTAAGTTAATCCAAGGGTGTGATACCCCAGGTAATTGCATAACACAACTAGCTTCTCCAGTGACTATGTGCTAAATTTCGGGATGAAATTTCTTTCAACTTGGGGATGATGTGACAACTCGTATAAATCCTTGTTACGTTTCGCTTTACTTTGTAATTACACGTACGTTATATGAATTGAATGTGTTGTTTGATTATTTTCTTGAATAATTACGAACTTGGTAATGTGTGATATGAATTACGTGAAACCGAAATCCGAAACCGAAATATTGTGTTACGCTTCTTTTTACGAAATGGAACATTGTAACATATTACTTTTCAAAACGAAACGTTTTAATTAGTTATTTCGTGAAACTCGCGAAACCACCGCATAGTAAACCCAACCCAAGCCGCCCCCTTCCCTTTGTGCCACAAGTCGGCCCAAACCCCCACCCCATTCCCATTGTGCGAACTAATGAGCCTAACCCACACTTTCTTGTTCCTTGAAGCCCATAACACATTAGCCCAACTTCCCTTGTGTTTTAATTATACGTACTTGGCTTTGGGAATAAGAAAACAAAACAGAAACCCTAACACCCCCTAGAGTGTGACGGCAGGAGACCCCCCCTTGGTGCGCCGATTTCAGTTTCTTGTTCGCCTCCTTCTTCCTTGTTAGCCCTTCTATTCGCTCTAAGGTTAGTATTCTTGTTTGGATTGCGATTCATGGTGTGAAATTGTGTAGACATGGCTGTGATATTGATTTATTATGCTAGGGTTTTTGTTGTTGCATGATTAGTTTCGGGTAATTATGCGATTGTGTGAATGAATTGATGATACGCATGCATGCATGATCATTGGCTGCGTTTTTGTGAAAATCATGATGTTTTATATCTAGGGTTTTATATCTAGGGTTCTGTGATTATTGATATCGTATCGTATAGTGTATAGTGTAAGTCTCGTATAGGTTCTCTGTAGGTCTTGTAATTCATAATATTTGTATTATTTTTTATTTTTATAATTCATAATATTTGTATTATTTTTAATTTTTATAATTCATAATATTTGTATTATTTTTAATATTTATAATTTATATTTGTATTAACAATAATATTGTTTTTTATAAATAATTTTCTTTTTTTTACAAATAAACAAACGAATACACAAAAAAATACAAAAATGGAGCTTTATATACACTTCGTATAGATCCCTACGCAGCGTATGAGACGAAAATGACAAAACTAACTTTGTATTTGGCTTCGTATAGCCTCAACACAAGGGTATAAAGGACATTTTCAGACCTTTATATACGCTGCGTATAGGTCTATACGCAGCGTATATACACTATAAGGGTTAAAAAGATAATATTACCACAGGTTTGGGGTTAAAAATAAAAAAAACTACCCTTTATATACACTGAGTATAGACCTATACGCAGCGTATATAAAGGTCAGAAAATGTCCTTTATACCCTTGTGTTGAGGCTATACGAAGCCAAATACAAGGGTAGTTGTGTCATTTTTGTCTCATACGCTGCGTAGGGATCTATACGCAGCGTATATCAAGCTCTATTTTGTTTTTTTTTGTGTATTCCTTTGTTTATTTATAAAAAAAGAAAATTATTTATAAAAAAACAATATTATTGGTAAATAATACAAATATAAATTATAAATATTAAAAATAATACAAATATTATGAATTACAAGACCTACAGGGAACCTATACGAGACTTATACTATACACTATACGATACGATATAACAGCCATAGCTGATCCTGTATAAGGAGCGAGGTATTGTAATGTAGCAGGGGAATCCGCCGTTTTGGCACCGGAAGGGGGAAAACAAAATTCCAAAGAATACAAAATTAGCTCTATATCCAACGAATGAAACTTTCCAGGTATGAAAAAAAGTATTTTGTTTTGGTATAGGCCGATAGGTGTGGTATAGGTCTCGTATTGACCTCGTATAAGCCTATAATTGTGATATCGTATCGTATAGCGTAGTATAGGTCCCGTATTGACCTCGTATAAGCCTATAAGTGTGATATCCTATCATATAAGTGTAGTATAGGTCACGTATAGGCCTATAGGTGTGGTTTAGGTCCCGTATAGGCCTATATGCATATACACGACCTATAGGAAACCTATACGAGACTTATACTATACACTATATGATACGATACGATACGATACGACACTATACTATACAATAACACCTGTATAGGCCTATAGGTGTGGTTTAGGTCCCGTATAGGCCTATACGGGACCTATACACGGGACCTAAACCACACCTATAGGCCTATACGGGGCCTAAACCACACCTGTAGGCCTATACGGGATCTAAACCACACCTATAGGCCTATACGGGACATATACTACGCTATACGATACGATATCACACTTATAGGCTTATACGAGGTCAATACGTGACCTATACTACACCTATACTATACGATATCACACTTATAGGTTTATACGCGGTCAATACGTGACCTATACTACGCTATACGATACGATATCACAGTTATAGGCATATACGAGGTCAATACGGCACATATACTACGCTATACGATACGATATCACACTTATAGGCTTATACGAGGTCAATACGTGACCTATACTACACCTATATGATACGATATCACACTTATAGGCTTATACGAGGTCAACACGAGACCTAAACCACACCTATATGATACGATATCACACTTCTAGGCTTATACGAGGTCAATACGGGACCTAAACCACGCCTATAGACCTATACGGGTGTTATATCCTATCGTATCGTATCGTATAGTGCATAGTGTAAGTCTCGTATAGGTTCTCTGTAGGTCTTGTAATTAATAATATTTGTATTATTTTTTATTTTTATAATTCATAATATTTGTATTATTTTTAATTTTTATAATTCATAATATTTGTATTTTTTTTATATTTATAATTTATATTTGTATTACCAATAATATTGTTTTTTATAAATAATTTTCTTTTTTTATAAATAAACAAACGAATACACAAAAAAAAATACAAAAATGGAGCTTTATATACGCTGCGTATAGATCCCATACGCAACGTACGAGACGAAAATGACACAACTACCCTTGTATTTGGCTTCGTATAGCCTCAACACAAGGCTATAAAGGACATTTTCAGACCTTTATATACGCTGCGTATAGGTCTATACGCAGCGTATGTACACCATAAGGGTTAAAAAGATAATTTTACCACAGGTTTGGGGTTAAAAATAAAAAAACTACACTTTATATACGCTGAGTATAGACCTATACGCAGCGTATATAAAGGTCAGAAAATGTCCTTTATACCCTTGTGTTGAGGCTATACGAAGCCAAATACAAGGGTAGTTGTGTCATTTTTGTCTCATACGCTGCGTAGGGATCTATACGCAGCGTATATAAAGCTCCATTTTGTATTTTTTTTGTGTATTCCTTTGTTTATTTATAAAAAAACAATATTATTGGTAAATAATACAAATATAAATTATAAATTATAAATATTAAAAATAATACAAATATTATGAATTATAAAAATTAAAAATAATACAAATATTATGAATTACACGACCTACAGGGAACCTATACGAGGCTTATACTATACACTATACGATACGAAACGATACGATACGATATAACACACACGTATTGTCACACCCTGACTTTTGCGGAAGCGTGGTTTATTTGGTGTGACTTCTTAATACCATAGCAACAATCATAACAATGCTATATGTTAAAAACATGAGATATTCATTCATTAATAAAGTTTAGAAACATTCCATTTTCAACAATCACAAAATAGTTTACAAACCTTAACTTGATTTATTTGAGTTCATAAAGACTTAGCAAAAGACTTTAAACAAAACCAGGTTTAGGTGTATATAACCCGTCCAGGAAGAGATTACACCTTCTAAACCCTAGATGACTTCTTTATTCAAACGCAGCTTGAAAATACGTGCATACCGTGCCAGATCCGTTAGTTTCCTGAAATACATGTAATTTGAAAAGTCAACATAACGTTGAGCGAGTTCATGTGTAAGTGAGTAGATATGAACCTTTGTAAAAATGTCTGTATGTATAAAAATCCCTGGTATGTAGCAATTAAGGAAAAAGAAACCACCATTGGGTTGCAAAGCCAATGATAAGTGTGAAGTGATGCAGGAAGACTCAAACCTAGCGGATTTGTGCGTCGGGCACTTAGTCACTTCATGGTCCACTCGGCGGACTCAGGAGTGGGGCTCGCTACACCCAAATAGATCTATCACTAATGTGTCTCGGTCCTACAACGAGGATTGATGGCCTTAAGTGTTGTGCCCACCACTCACATGTTCGCGTAATAAAAACCCTCCTTAAGCTAACCATACCATGTAAATAAATGTCTGTAAATGTCTGTAACATGTATTTCACCCCCGAGGTGTAAAACTGAAAGTAGTTAAGAGAAAAGGGGGAACATGAACTCACAGTATTGCGTCTTCGGTACTCGTAACCCAAATCTCCTCAGCCAACACGACTACCTACAATGGTCTAACGTCTATTAGACGAACGGGTCGTGCCTTGTCTTAGTGTTAATTAGTGCCTTTGAGTTACGTTTTAAAGTGTCTTCAATATTTTAGTAATAATACTTCTCATACTTGTGTATTCGTATTTCCTTCCCAAGGATGGGATATTTTACATATGTCTATTCGTATTTGGAATTATATTTTTTTTAAGTCCCATTTTAGAGAATACATACTTAACCATATTTCTGTATAAAACCAACCTACGATACTCCGTATTTCGTCATAAAAATTACGGCGAGTTTTATGTTTGAAAAACATAGTCTATAATATACTAGTAAACGCTTGTCCAGAAAATGTTTACTAAGTGTTACGATTTTCGGAAAATTTCGCCATACTCTCCTTTGTAAATAGAGGTGTCCATGCATAAAACATATCATTTTCTTTTACAAGTATCTCAAAAAGTGTTCCCACATAGCCAACCCGACAAATCTACATGCAATACCCTAACTATGCCCTTTTCAGATTTATTACACAAAACAGGACTGTTTTCGCGTATTTAAATAAAATAGTTATCCTTTTCCAAAAATTCTCAAATTTTTAGAGTAGGTCATATATAATCCACGATTTATTGTGTAAAAATTTCGGACATCAGTTCATTACCAATTTTATATAAAAATTCTTTTACTCAACTGCAATCAGATTTGATACATT
This sequence comes from Helianthus tuberosus, assembly GCA_030545235.1. Taxonomy (NCBI): domain Eukaryota; kingdom Viridiplantae; phylum Streptophyta; class Magnoliopsida; order Asterales; family Asteraceae; genus Helianthus; species Helianthus tuberosus. Next base: position 5,298,478 of record CM060381.1, on the reverse strand, counting down.
CTGATTGCAGTTTTACGGAAAAATTCACTAAAAATCAATCGTGAGTCGGATTGTCGAAATTCCAGTTGGAGGGTCACGGAAACATCCGTGACCATCTACAGTAAAAATTCCATGAACGGATTCTGCTCAGGTTTTAAGTTTTGACTCTGATTTCAACACACTTTTTCAGCAGAAATATTTCAGCTTTGAGCTGCTGTCTAAAAATAATACTTTAAAAATAGTAAACGGTCTCGAAAAATTACGATTCCAGTTTCATTAGTTCAGATATTCAAAATTACACAACTTAGACTCCAGAACTTAAATTTTTATATTAAAAATGAACCCGTTACAGCCTGTTGAAGGGGCTGGAAAATCTCAATCAGCAAGCTGTTTATGTGTAGAGGTGACTAAAACGCATAAACAAAGACTCTAACTATGGTGTATCGAAGGATAAATGTTCAAATCTCAATCATGCATTAACCAACCCTAAACCATCCAGATTTCAACTTCATACAACCCTTTCATCTAGGGTTTTCATGCAGAATTTTAAGTTCACATTTTAGTGTTCATCTTCTTGTGATTTGAACAAACAAACGTCATGCTTCATATTTTGACTAAAATGAGATGGAAAAAGGTGTAGAGACTTACTACTACCACAAGGCTAGGGTAGAAATCTAGTGAAGATGATGGTGAGAAAAAGTATGGTGAAGTGACTAGAACAAGCTCCCTTGAAGTTCCTTCAACTTGCTACCTTCATGTTTCTATAGTGCGTAGGGATTTATTGTGACCATAAATAATTTAAAATGATAAAATAATATTTCTGACAATATTTTCATGTCTCGGGTAATGTCTGGTTGTTCGGTTTCGCATCGTTCCGTTAAAGCGTTTAATTGTCCCGTAAAGCGTCTTTTGTGCATCTTTTTGAAACGAAATTAATTCCAACACTTAGGAAAGTGTCCAGGACCATTTAGTCAATACTCTGTATATCATGAGTGTGTTAAAAGCTGAATTGTTACTAAATATGCGGAAATTCTGTAATTAAATTGCGTTTTAGGCACTTTTCGGCACTCAAACTATCACCTAATGACGCAGTCTTATGGTCCTCACTTCCCTACACTCAAACCAGTGTAGTGCTCTATCCCTGGCTCATACTGGCCATAAAAACATTGTCTGTCTACGTGCTGGTATTGTCAGCAATATTTCTGAATTAACCGTTCAATGTGTCAACTGTGCTGAGTGCATCAAGTATGTCACTAATGTAGGTGTGTAATGAATGGAGTGACTGTATAAAATATGATGCATGTATATATGATATAGAATCATGGAGCAGTTTAAATTATCAGTTGTAATCAAGCACAGTCATTAACACGTAATTAAGATTAATTAATTTGTACAGTACCTGAAATTTGGAGGGTTGTCACATTCTCCCCCCGTTAAGAAAATTTCGTCCTCGAAATTTATACTACCTTAACTCCTTAGGGTTTCATTATGCGTGTATGTATACGAATAATACTGTGGCAAATAGTCACCAAACCGAAACCAACCTTATTCACATCAGGTGAGTCTAAGAATATATATATGACATCACAATTCCAATAGTTAAAAGGGTATGTGCTTATGGCATTTAATGTCAAAGGTACAGTACGCATTTGACGTATAGTCTAGAGTAATCCAGCTTGCAGTGTTCCACAAAAGAGGAGTCTTATCCAATAGAGTTTTCAAATGACTGGTCATAGTATGCAAATTTTCACAAACCATAGCATCGGCTATATGAACTCAAAATCAACAACTTGGAGATGAAAATGACCTGCCAACTGGCGAATAAGTAAATGATAAGGATTTGCGTGTTAACATTCTCGAGTTGCGAAAATACACCGAATGAAGTACAAGTGAATCTGGTGTATCATTGTCTAAATTTGTAGTTGCATCAGAAATGTTTAAATGACAAGTCGATCAAGAGTATATGTAGTTTTGTGAAACAGTTGACCATGATTAGCACAAGCTAGTAACACCACAAGGTGCCGAAATGACGAGATTCAATAATAATGGTGACTGAACAAGTTCACCGTGCCTGAAATCAAATGATAGTGTATCGAGACCATCTGAAGTTTTGATTTACACAATGTCACAAAGTTTTTAGTTAAATACGGAACATCAAAGAGCCACTGCCTTTGCTTGAAGGTGAAAAGCATTAAGTTTGGCGAGGTATTTGTGAAGGTATCGTTAGGAGGTACATTGTGCCTATGAAATGAATACATGTACCGTTGCCTTAACACACAATTGTGTTGAGACTGCTTTAATCGTGATAAACGAGACGGATTTAGAGTAATTAAATAATTCAAATCCGTGTATGAAATGAGTAACCAACTTAGCGCAAGCTCAATTATGTGAAAACATCACCGCAAGGTATTGAAATCAGTCAAACGATTTAGTGGAGTCGTAGACCAACCGAATCTACTACGACTTGTAATGAAAGAACCTTTGCAAAAATATTTGAATATGATGCTCCCAATACATCATATAGCGTCTCAAATCAAACATGTGAAAATGGATAAGTTCAAGCAATTGAACTTAGTTTTAGCGTAACCCGATAGAAAACGTATGTATCAACAAAGGAAATCTCGGCATGGTAACCAAAAATAAACCATGAATGTAATTTGAGATCAAAAGAAGTTTCAAGAGAGTGTGTTGACTTGATAGCAAAGAGTCAACAATTACAATAATGTAGGTTATTCAGATTACGGACCAGTAATTTGATTTAACAACATAATATCTGAACTTCACTGAAATGTTTGGAATGAAACCGCATGCGTAGCAGATGGTGCATGCGTAACATGTGAGTTTTCAAGTAATGAAACAATGAGTGTTTGCTAAAATGGAGAAACGACCAAATATTCGAAGCAAAAGGGTGTTCGCTCTTAGCGAAGAAAATCAACGTGATGCAACTACCATTAAGGGGAGTAGAGATGCAAACATCTACTCGCTAGAAGCAAAAGTGACGGTTTCAACGAAAGGAATTTAAGTACTTTCTATTCTTGTTAGCTGAAATGGCATGTATGTCAGGTTAATGATGTTTGATCGAGTTAACTGGTGCGGTTCCTAAGTAACAACCTCTATGTATTTGGTCCCGGGTTCCCAAAGGTCTTAAGTATATGCTATCTAGATCCTCACAGTTTCGTATTTCGTGTACGTTTAAAACAAGTTATTGTCCCACAATCTCCCCGGTAAACTTCCTTCCCGAATTCACCGCTAACGACACTCGATCGTCGACCAGTCATGTATTAGTAGTCGGGTCTTCACCGTCAGTCAAATAAGTAATTCGTCAATCCTTAGCAAGAGCCACCGACCCTGGTTGGTTAGCTCGTCCGACTTCCGATCATTTGAAAGTCATCGTCCTTTTTCTTGATGAGCGGAACTGAGGTTACCCAAAAAGGGAATTTTGGTCTGTTATCTTCCTTCTCTATCTACTACTGGAACTACACTGTCAATCCTTGCATTTCCACAAATGCGAGTCGCTGCGATGCATCGATTTCAGGTGCGGTGCCTGGAATTGAATCGATGCGAGGTTTGACTAATCGTTGAGGAGGTGATTCCGGCAAGTCTTCGAGGAAGACTTCAGGGTATTCTCTTATCACAAGTATATCTTCAAGTTTTGGTTCTTCGGCTCCCTTGTCCCCGACATGAGCCAAGAAAACAACTCATCCTTTGCGCAACAGCTTTCGTGCCCTCCAGCAGTTTGTAATTTAGGGGCGTATCCTGTTTCATGAGTCACGATCGTTCCTTTATTCGCCATTGGGGTGCGGACATTAAACTCCGCTCGATCACATGGAAATTAATCCATCTCCATTACCACGTTGAAGTTCCCAACTCAACGGGCAGCAGATCAAGCGTAAACTTACGCTCTCCAGGTTCTATCTTGCCGTTCCTAGTTACTGTGTTGGCTTCCACTAGCTTCTCCTAGCTAGTCCCATCGAGTGCGAGTTATCTAACTTACTTGCTACTAACCCAAGTACACTCTCCAACTCTAGAGATGCGAAGATTAGATTTTGCAATAGTATCTTGCAACACAGATGCATAACGTTGAGTAATATAGAACGTACCGATAATTGAATCCCGGCGTGTTCCCATAGTTCTGCTACTGAGCTTTTGTCCTTGTGCTTGATTCTTCTTAGGGCAGTACTTTCTGAAATGCTTCTTGCTCCCACAGTTAAGACAACCTTGAGCACGTTTCTGTTTGTCACTCGTTCTGCCCTGGTATTCGTCATTGTCGTTGTTTTCACCGTGATTCTCACTACCATCTTGACCTCCCTTTCTACTTTCAGTACCTTGCCTACAGGTTTCCTTGGGATGCCCTCTCTTGCCACAGTTATCACATTTTCCGTATTTACATCGCCCGACATGATAACGCAAACAATTGTCGCACTTAGGTAGGATACCCTTGTAATCCTTTCCCTTTTTGGCCTTCTTCTTGTTACTTACCCGAGTAACCTTCTTGAAATTCACGAGTTTCCTCTTGCTATCCCCAAATGGCTCTACAGGAGCCTCGTTGTTCTCTTCCGGAGTGGAAAATTTTCCTTGTCTAATCGCTTCTTCAGTGAGCGCCACGCTCATGTCGATTGCTTCGATAATTGTTGAAGGCTTAGAGGTTGTTACCAGGCTTAGAATCTGCGGCGCTAGTCCCCTGATGAAAAGTTCGATCTTCCTAGATTCTGGTTCCACCAAACGTGATGCAACTTGTGATAACTCGCCAAATCTCTGCACATATTCAGCTATCTTTGGACCTTCCATTCTCAAGTTCCACAATTCAGTTTCCAACTTCTGGACTTCCGCCCTAGAGCAATATCTTTTGCGCATTAGTTCCTTCAGTTCGTCCCACGTCATAGCATATGCAGCGGCCTCGCCCATTGCCTGAATTTGAATGTTCCACCATGACAGAGCCCCATCTACAAATAGCCCTGCTATGTTCGTAACCTGATGTTCTGGGGCGCATTTGCTCAATCGTAAGACAGAGTTCGTCTTCTCCACCCAACGCACAAATGCTAAGGCACCCCCAGTGCCGTCGAATTCTCGAGGTTTGTGGTTCAAGAACTGCTCGTAGGTGCAGCCGCTGGGTGGGTTATTTCCTGAGGTACCTCCGCCGTGTTCGGAGCGAAGGGCCTCGAGTTGTGCGATGGCTTGCGAGATGCGCCCTTGCAGTTCTGACTCTGCTGTTGTCGGCAGAGGGTTGTTGGTATCGACGTTCCCTTGTATCGACATCTTCTGAGAAGAAGGTTGTTTAGGTCAGGTCTCATTCGTTCGGGGAGTGCATATAGTTGTTTAGAGATCGTATGTACACACACATATTAGGTTATCACACCAACCAATCAAGCAATAGTATAATCATAGTATAACCAAGAAATTCGGTAATTATGTTTAATGAGAGCATAGTAAGCAAGCACGTAGCGTTATAATTATTGTACACACATATAGATTAATAACGTGCTTAATGGGGACATAGCGACGGAGTTTCGTTGGTCATTGGCCATAAAGTATTGTCGCATGTTTTATAATGATTGGGCCCTCATTATTCCCTGACCACAATTGTATTGCCTTCCAAAATGTATCGCATCAATAGGGACACAGGGTCACCCTACCCTTGTCCATTAAATGTATTAGTATATCAAAATCACATAGTCTGAAGTGGTCTTTAAAAGTCTCCACAAACCCGGCTTATCATTAGTGTCTTTACTTGCAAGCAATGTAATCTGCATAATCCAGAAATCACCATACTAGTGTCTGAGGAGGAGGAAAGAAAAGTAAATTGTTTAACGTGCGTGGGCTTCCTCCTTGGGCTTGTGTACACGTCGAAGTAATTATCTGCTCTGCCGCTCGATAGTAACAAAATGAGCATCAGGATCCTGGGAACGGTATAGTAGTAACGATTGAGAGCGCAAAAGGAACCTTGATAAATGTGGAGGATCAAAGTATGCTGGCAATAAACAGGGTGGAGGACGTGGTGCCTTATATAAACCTTTTCAGACAATATGCTGTCTTGTGATGTAATTTCTTAAATCATGCTTTTTGTTATGTAATGTTTGGCATTTGAAGTTACTGAATGGGGTGTTAGCTCTCCAACGTTCTGCGACTCATATCCTCAAACTGTAGTTGGTGTTACAGGAGCAACTCATCTCATGTGCGGCCTCCATTATGTGAGGATCTAACATTAGCGTAGTGTATGGTAAGGACCATCCAAAATGGCTCATCCAGTGCCGTAGGGGTGAAAGTAACAAATGGTGCGGTCTGTGAGGTCGTAGAAAATGTTGCTGTAGCCGATGGGATCGTTACGCGGGTGCTGATCTGGAGTACCTTTCCGGAGTCCAGGTATGTCTTGAAAGAAAGCGATAGGCATGTTGGTGCAATGGACATCGGTCTTCACAAGAGCAACATCAGCGGGTGAAGGTGCAGGTGCAAACGTCTCAACGGATAAGAAGGTCATTAGGTGCAGGTACTGGGTCGGGTATAAGGGATGCATTGTCTGGTAAATCAAAAGAAATAGGGTCATGATCAAGTAAGGGTGCAGGATCAGTTGGTGCAACATCAAGTTGTCCCAAAAAGTGTTGAAGCTAACTCGGGAGCAGGCACTGGGTCGTGTAACGGTGTGGTGCCTCGAGCAGGTGTTAGTGCAGCAGTCATAATGGCATCGTCGTCCGTGTCAGTAGTAGAAAAATGTGACCAGGCCGTCTATAAGGCTGTACATGTCACAGACTCAAGGGAGTCTGAAATCGAATATACGCTAGAATCAGAGGGTGGCCTGTTAACAAGGGCCTTAAGAAGTGAAATTAGTAACAATGGTCTCGTCTAACTTTCCATCATCATAGGTATCAGCAGAAGGACCGTCAATAAATATGTCTACGTCATCATTAATTGCTTGTCGCGTAGCCAACCTTCGGCAGGAAAGTCCATAGGAGTCGCATCATCGAGGATCGGGGTCATGGTGTGCTCACTATCTGGGTGCCCAGTGATGAGGTGGTCATGGGCTGAAACAAGAGTGACAGAAGGATCCTTGTCAGCGAAGCCATCAGCAAGGGTAAAGTATCGCCCGAAATCTGGTAGCGCGGACGGTTGGAAGTTGGCCTCGTCCTTGGTCAGTATATCAGGATCACTCTCAGTGTCTGACGTACATGTCTCTGGCGCAGATGCAGTCTCATCATCTGTGACGGAGGCCGTAGTGTTATCAATGTCTGATAACTCGCCTTCTAAATAGTGTGACGTGTGTGCCGGTTCATAATAGTTATAGCATGCATACCCATAGTAATTATTAACAATTTGTGTATGCAAATACTCGCCACATATACACGTATATCAATAATCAGCAATTAAGCGTGGAAGTAATGACAACGTAAGCATGTAATCGTCCTAGTCTTCCCCAGACTATCCCACCCAGTCTCTCAGACTAAACTCCCTGGTCTCTCAGACTAACTCCCTGGTCTCTAAGACCAACTCCCTGGTCTCTAAGACCAACTCCCTGGTCTCTAAGACCAATTTTCCTAGCCTCTAAGACTAAATCCCTGGTCTCTAAGACCAATTATCCCCAGCCTCTAAGGCTGATCCTCCCTCAGCCTCTAAGACTGAACCTCCCTCAGCCTCTAAGACTGAATCATAAACATAACTTTTGAAATGTGTATTTGTGCCTTTTGTTTGTAAAAATGTTTGTTTCCTGGATCTGGACGTTTTGAGTATGCAATGTAAAAATGTTTGAAAACGTTTTCGTGAGAGCCCTGATGATCATAGTCTAGACTCGAGAAAGAATCCTAGTTCGCTATGATCGAGGCTCTGATACCAAGCTGTCACACCCTGACTTTTGCGGAAGCGTGGTTTATTTGGTGTGACTTCTTAATACCATAGCAACAATCATAACAATGCTATATGTTAAAAACATGAGATATTCATTCATTAATAAAGTTTAGAAACATTCCATTTTCAACAATCACAAAATAGTTTACAAACCTTAACTTGATTTATTTGAGTTCATAAAGACTTAGCAAAAGACTTTAAACAAAACCAGGTTTAGGTGTATATAACCCGTCCAGGAAGAGATTACACCTTCTAAACCCTAGATGACTTCTTTATTCAAACGCAGCTTGAAAATACGTGCATACCGTGCCAGATCCGTTAGTTTCCTGAAATACATGTAATTTGAAAAGTCAACATAACGTTGAGCGAGTTCATGTGTAAGTGAGTAGATATGAACCTTTGTAAAAATGTCTGTATGTATAAAAATCCCTGGTATGTAGCAATTAAGGAAAAAGAAACCACCATTGGGTTGCAAAGCCAATGATAAGTGTGAAGTGATGCAGGAAGACTCAAACCTAGCGGATTTGTGCGTCGGGCACTTAGTCACTTCATGGTCCACTCGGCGGACTCAGGAGTGGGGCTCGCTACACCCAAATAGATCTATCACTAATGTGTCTCGGTCCTACAACGAGGATTGATGGCCTTAAGTGTTGTGCCCACCACTCACATGTTCGCGTAATAAAAACCCTCCTTAAGCTAACCATACCATGTAAATAAATGTCTGTAAATGTCTGTAACATGTATTTCACCCCCGAGGTGTAAAACTGAAAGTAGTTAAGAGAAAAGGGGGAACATGAACTCACAGTATTGCGTCTTCGGTACTCGTAACCCAAATCTCCTCAGCCAACACGACTACCTACAATGGTCTAACGTCTATTAGACGAACGGGTCGTGCCTTGTCTTAGTGTTAATTAGTGCCTTTGAGTTACGTTTTAAAGTGTCTTCAATATTTTAGTAATAATACTTCTCATACTTGTGTATTCGTATTTCCTTCCCAAGGATGGGATATTTTACATATGTCTATTCGTATTTGGAATTATATTTTTTTTAAGTCCCATTTTAGAGAATACATACTTAACCATATTTCTGTATAAAACCAACCTACGATACTCCGTATTTCGTCATAAAAATTACGGCGAGTTTTATGTTTGAAAAACATAGTCTATAATATACTAGTAAACGCTTGTCCAGAAAATGTTTACTAAGTGTTACGATTTTCGGAAAATTTCGCCATACTCTCCTTTGTAAATAGAGGTGTCCATGCATAAAACATATCATTTTCTTTTACAAGTATCTCAAAAAGTGTTCCCACATAGCCAACCCGACAAATCTACATGCAATACCCTAACTATGCCCTTTTCAGATTTATTACACAAAACAGGACTGTTTTCGCGTATTTAAATAAAATAGTTATCCTTTTCCAAAAATTCTCAAATTTTTAGAGTAGGTCATATATAATCCACGATTTATTGTGTAAAAATTTCGGACATCAGTTCATTACCAATTTTATATAAAAATTCTTTTACTCAACTGCAATCAGATTTGATACATTCTGATTGCAGTTTTACGGAAAAATTCACTAAAAATCAATCGTGAGTCGGATTGTCGAAATTCCAGTTGGAGGGTCACGGAAACATCCGTGACCATCTACAGTAAAAATTCCATGAACGGATTCTGCTCAGGTTTTAAGTTTTGACTCTGATTTCAACACACTTTTTCAGCAGAAATATTTCAGCTTTGAGCTGCTGTCTAAAAATAATACTTTAAAAATAGTAAACGGTCTCGAAAAATTACGATTCCAGTTTCATTAGTTCAGATATTCAAAATTACACAACTTAGACTCCAGAACTTAAATTTTTATATTAAAAATGAACCCGTTACAGCCTGTTGAAGGGGCTGGAAAATCTCAATCAGCAAGCTGTTTATGTGTAGAGGTGACTAAAACGCATAAACAAAGACTCTAACTATGGTGTATCGAAGGATAAATGTTCAAATCTCAATCATGCATTAACCAACCCTAAACCATCCAGATTTCAACTTCATACAACCCTTTCATCTAGGGTTTTCATGCAGAATTTTAAGTTCACATTTTAGTGTTCATCTTCTTGTGATTTGAACAAACAAACGTCATGCTTCATATTTTGACTAAAATGAGATGGAAAAAGGTGTAGAGACTTACTACTACCACAAGGCTAGGGTAGAAATCTAGTGAAGATGATGGTGAGAAAAAGTATGGTGAAGTGACTAGAACAAGCTCCCTTGAAGTTCCTTCAACTTGCTACCTTCATGAACCACCTTCAATGCTTGAATGGAGAGCTTGTAGTGAAGAAAATGGGGGATGTGAGAGGTGGTGGTGATGAAATCGGTTATGGAGGGCAGAATTTTGGGAGAGAGAGTGAGATGGAGTGTGAGTTTTGTTATAATGATGGTTTCCTTTGGAAATTGTAAGATTCCTTACAATCTTTGGCAAGTCTCACAAGTAATGCACAAGGTTTCAACCAATGGAACAATGAGGCAAAAAGAACATGATTAGGGTGGGTCCCATGGCTGGAAATCGGTTGGGGGGGGGGGGTAAAGTGTAGATTTTGTTAGTTAATAGGTATTAAGTTAGAAGGTTAAGTGTATTTCCAAGTATAGTGGGTGTGTGACATGTTTCTATAGTGCGTAGGGATTTATTGTGACCATAAATAATTTAAAATGATAAAATAATATTTCTGACAATATTTTCATGTCTCGGGTAATGTCTGGTTGTTCGGTTTCACATCGTTCCGTTAAAGCGTTTAATTGTCCCGTAAAGCGTCTTTTGTGCATCTTTTTGAAACGAAATTAATTCCAACACTTAGGAAAGTGTCCAGGACCATTTAGTCAATACTCTGTATATCATGAGTGTGTTAAAAGCTGAATTGTTACTAAATATGCGGAAATTCTGTAATTAAATTGCGTTTTAGGCACTTTTCGGCACTCAAACTATCACCTAATGACGCAGTCTTATGGTCCTCACTTCCCTACACTCAAACCAGTGTAGTGCTCTATCCCTGGCTCATACTGGCCATAAAAACATTGTCTGTCTACGTGCTGGTATTGTCAGCAATATTTCTGAATTAACCGTTCAGTGTGTCAACTGTGCTGAGTGCATCAAGTATGTCACTAATGTAGGTGTGTAATGAATGGAGTGACTGTATAAAATATGATGCATGTATATATGATATAGAATCATGGAGCAGTTTAAATTATCAGTTGTAATCAAGCACAGTCATTAAGCACGTAATTAAGATTAATTAATTTGTACAGTACCTGAAATTTGGAGGGTTGTCACATGTATAGGCCTATAGGTGTGGTATAGGTCCCGTATTGACCTCGTATAAGCCTATAAGTGTGATATCGTATCGTATAGTGTAGTATAGGTCCCGTATTGACCTCGTATAAGCCTATAAGTGTGATATCGTATCGTATAAGTGTTGTATAGGTCACGTATAGGCCTATAGGTGCGGTTTAGGTCCCGTATAGGCCTATAGGTGTGGTTTAGGTCCCGTATAGGCCTATATGCATATACAAGACCTATAGGAAACCTATACGAGACTTATACTATACACTATATGATACGATACGATACTATACTATACAATAACACCCGTATAGGCCTATAGGTGCGGTTTAGGTCCCGTATAGGCCTATAGGTGTGGTTTAGGTCCCGTATAGGCCTATACGGGACCTAAACCACACCTATAGGCCTATACGGGGCCTAAACCACACCTATAGGCCTATACGGGATCTAAACCACACCTATAGGCCTATACGGGACATATACTACGCTATACGATACGATATCACACTTATAGGCTTATACAAGGTCAATACGTGACCTATACTACACCTATACGATACGATATCACACTTATAGGCTTATACGAGGTCAATACGTGACCTATACTATGCTATACGATACGATATCACAATTATAGGCTTATACGAGGTCAATACGGGACATATACTACGCTATACGATACAATATCACACTTATAGGCTTATACGAGGTCAATACGTGACCTATACTACACCTATACGATACGATATCACACTTATAGGTTTATACGAGGTCAATACGAGACCTAAACCACACCTATACCATACGATATCACACTTCTAGGCTTATACGAGGTTAATACGGGACCTAAACCACGGCTATACGCCTATACGGGTGTTATATCGTATCGTATCGTATAGTGTATAGTGTAAGTCTCGTATAGGTTCTCTGTAGGTCTTGTAATTCATAATATTTGTATGATTTTTTTATTTTTATAATTCATAATATTTGTATTATTTTTAATTTTTATAATTCATAATATTTGTATTATTTTTAATATTTATAATTTATATTTGTATTACCAATAATATTGTTTTTTATAAATAATTTTCTTTTTTTTTATAAATAAACAAAGGAATATACAAAAAAAAAATACAACAAAAATGGAGCTTTATATACGCTGCGTATAGATCCCTACGCAGAGTATGAGACAAAAATGACACAACTACCCTTGTATTTGGCTTCGTATAGCCTCAACACAAGGGTATAAAGTACATTTTCAGACCTTTATATACGCTGCGTATAGGTCTCTATGCAGCGTATATAAACCTTGTGAAAAACTGATGCTTCAAACCTACCAAAATGACCCCAAATTTTCAGATGGTTTATATACGCTGCGTAGAGACCTATACGCAGCGTATATAAACCTTGTTTTCTGTGCAATGATTGGTTATTTGGCACTGAGATCCATGGTTTATATACGCAGCGTATAGGTCAATACGTAGCGTAGAGGGTTAACCCTATACGCTGCGTATATAAACCCTAGTTTTGCTAGGGTTTGGTGTGCCAATAGGCACACCCAAAGGGAAAAAATGTAAAATGTACCTTGATATCTTTCAGTCTGATCTAACACGTAGATGTAATCCCTCTTGTAGTTCACGATATATGGGACCGGGCCTTAATCCAAGTGCTTTGGCCTTTTCTTGGTCAAATTTACTGGACTTTATTGCAAAATCATCTTCTTTGATCCCATGGGTTTCGGGTCGCAACAAAACAACTGATATTATGACAACTTCATCATCAATTAGTTCATTTGTTCATTTATTTTTTCAGGATTATCATCTAATAAAACCCTATCAGATTTGGGTGATGGACCAAAGCATCAAGTGTGAACCAACTGCATTTGGAATGAGAAATTTCACTGCATGAACTATATATTTACAATCCGAGGGTCCCTATACAAATATCTTCAATTACCAATCAAAATGAATATTGGCAAATATAAATCATATCACTAATCAAAGACAACATTAATAAAATAATAATTCAAGCTATCATCATACATATACTTACATATATATTCCTTTTTCACCGGTGCCAGCTAATCTCAATAAAAAACCTGCACAATAAATTATATAAACTTCAAATCTAAATTGAAAAAAATATGCAGGCTATCAACAATTTTAGAGCAGACATGTGAAAGAAATATGTGATCGATCTAAAACACAAATTCAAGCTATTCCCATTGCTATAAAAAAAAGTCTTTTTGTGCTTATTTATGATGGCCATTTTACCTTTGACAAGAAGATCAAATAATGCAGTCATAATAATGAGCAATAAAAGTGTAGTTGAACCAAAGTAACTAATTAAAAAAGTTGATAAAGTACATCAAAGTGCTTACTTCTAGTGCATTGATTATCAAAGAAGAGCAAAACTGATGGTGATGTGTCTTGAGTATCCATACATGTCCCTAAAACCTGCTTAAGAAGTTAGCTCCTTTAAATTACAAAATTAATAGCATTCATACACTCACAATCTACATATACCTTAGTTGAAAAGGTACATAATTAGACACCAATAAATGGTTCATAAGGGCTCCTTTCAAAGTTGCTCTGAATTTGTTAAGCCATTTTGATTTATGTTGAGTTTTTTTATGTAAATATCTGAAACTTACTTTCAAGGCATATTTAGCTGCAATATATCTTCTGAAAAACATGCCCGAGCAGAACAAACTTTTCAAGGTGTTTGGCTTTGTGCCATTCCTCAATGGAATCAACGAACCAAGCCTCAGTTGTTTCTGCATTACCAAATAATATTATAGAAATAAATCTCTGAAACTAAAATTGTTAGAGGTGATGACTCTGTACCACAAGGATTCATTGCTACATATTCCGACACCAAAGGCTGATGTGTTAAACATCATTACATCAGTAAACCCCAAATGGAAAACAATATGATAAAAATACTTGTATGAGACAAATAAATTAGAAAATAAAGAAAAACATGCCGTAGGTAGTTGAGGTATACTACGTGAACCAAGATTTTCATGGAACCTGCAATCATGAGGTTTTGGATTATTGATCTTCATGCATTGTTTTGTCTAAATTAAACATAACATGACAAATCTGAGCACACCGAAGTTTTTGCAATTCGCTTTTGTACAAATCTGAACAATATGAATAATCAATTGGCATGAAGGTGCACCAAATCATGACAATATTGAAGACTATGTCGTTTATTATCGTTTCTCGATATAAAGTTACCTCTACCAACTGATTATGTTGCACAGGAGACTTGGGACAGATTGGTTGAAATTGTTTATGCTCTCATAACAACTATTTTTCGTCCTCTCTTATACATCTATCTAGAGGTACATTCTATTCTTCTGATTCAGGGAAATGAATAGAAAATACACTTTATTAGCATGTCTGTGCCCTAAAAAGTGATAACAAATAAACAAATAAAGTGGTGCCTGCCACAACTGCTACAACCGAACACGAGATGCTGTGGGTGTCATTTGGTGCGACAAGAGTGAGGAACATGGATACGCTTGCATCACCAACGTCAATTGCTTACTTGATGTTTTGCTAAAATACCTGATGACCTAAGGGCTTGAAGTTTCTCTTTCAAAGAAGATGCTGTCAAAACCACATAAATATCAATAAGAAAAATGACTACAGAAATTTGCATTAAGTACAACAGAGATCTAAATTTAAAAAAATAATAATAAGATGACATTGCGGATATACATGTCTAAATGAGATTGTGTGAAAATGACAGAAATATCTAAATGATATTATGTAATCATCCAGAATAGATACCTTATACAAGATCAAAAACACTTGTTGCCGGCTCCAGCACTTGCGATAGAGCCGTGGTAGATATTGTAAATTTGGGGAACCAATAAACTCCATGAAATTAGGTCTAAATGTTTCATGTATATCTAATAGGGAAAGAAATTGACTTTACGGTCTTCACTTCTTTTACGGTTACATGCTTCAGTTCTTCTTCAATCCTCCTAATAGCATAGCAAAATCTGGAAACATATAAACTCCACAAAATTGGTCCAAACCAATGGTTCCTAAGTCAATAACCCATAAAACAAAGAACCTAATGAAATAGAACACAAACTTGATGTAATTGAACCAAAGGAAAATCAATCTAGCAAACAAAAAAAAAAAAAAAAAAAAAAAAAAACCCAAACTGGGTCGACGAACTTAGGTTTAGGAGAAGAGGAATCAAACCAGTATATCGTGAATCTACTTATTGCAACGGTGATATGGCCTATAAAGCAGCAGGTTGCATGCGATTACCATATCAAGAGCTAAATCAATCAACGATCAAAAGAGCTATGAATCTGGGTGCTTCAAATCAAGAATCAGATAACAATGATGGAGTGGGTGCTAGAAATAAGCATATATTTCTAGGATTTGAACTCCCAATTGTGGATGGAACTGCTCCATAATTTACGCTCATATTGAAACTGTAGAAACATGGTGGAGAACATGGCAACAACTGATGCGAGTCAATTAACTTGCATAAAAACTGTCGATAACCACCAACAGAGAAGTTATTTTTGTGAGTTTAAGTGGCTGAGATTAAAACTCAGCCAAATCCAATGGTCAAGGTTGATTTGAAAGTTGGTTACACTTAATGTGAACAATCTATACTATACAATAAAAGAAACCACTGTCATCATATTAAGCCATCTCTTATAGATAATTATTATTTTCGTTTAATATTTTCTAATTAATTATAGATAACCCTTTTACTAAATATTATTTAATTTAATATCTTATATTATAGATAGCCCTCCTACTAAATATTATTAGTTTAATATCTTATAGATAATTATTATTTAGTTTAATCTCCATCTCATTTATAATATTATTTATTTGAATTAATTATATTTGAACGTTTTTTTAGTTTGGTATCAAATAGATTTTACGAAAGTTAAAATAAAATTAACTAATATTATTTATCATTTATACATTTACGGAGTTTTAAATAAAGGGTTAAATTTATTGAGACTTCGTTAACAAATTTTGCAACAACAAAATAATATATTTTTATCACGTAAACCAAACATTGTATTAATATATTAAATATTTTTATTTTCACTATACAAAATTACATTTACTCGACCCATGTAATACATGAGGTTTTTTAAAATAAAACTTTTTATTATTTGATATATAAAATTAGATTTATTCAATTCGTACAATACAAGGGGTTTTTTAAGGATATGTATTTTTTATTATTTAGCACAGAAAATTACATTTATTCAAACCGTGTAATACGCATATTTTCAAAGATGTAATTTTTTTTATTATTTGGTATATAAAATTATATTTATTCAACCCGTGTAATAATTGAGGTTTTTTAAAGATGTATTATTTTATTATTTGATAAACAATATTACATTTATTCAACTCGTGTAATATACGTGGTTTTAAAGATATAACTTTTTTATTTGGTATATAAAATTACATTTATTCAACCCGTACAATATGGTTATTATAGATATAACTTTTTATTATTTAATAGATAAAATTATATTTATTTAACCCGTAGAATAAATAAGATTTTTAAAAATATATTATTTTATTATTTAGTATATAAAATTTATTTATACAATCCCGTGTAATACACGGGGTAATAACCTAGTATATCTATACTATATAACTAACCTTGTTTGCGTGCACCCTCTCTATAAAATAACATCCCGAACCCTAATTAACGTTGTTTGCATGCACCCTCAAATAAACCCCAGTTAATCTTCATCGACGGATTCTCATAAACCCCATCAACCAATTCTCATATCTTTTTCAATTTCTCAGATCTCTTCAATCCTCTCAAGGTAATTGTTCTTTGCAATTTTTGTCTCATGTTTAAGTTTTTGTTTATATATCTGTGGTTATATTGTTTGATCTGTTAGGATTTCAATCGTCGATCTGTTCTGAAACCATCCATAATGGTCTTCTACATTGTTCTCGTACCTAACCCTAGAGGTAAACTTTTTGGTGTAGTTTTTAGAATCTTAATAATTCATTCTGAAAGATTGATGTTATGAAGTTGTTGAAACTGCTAAATGGAGAAACTTTTGGATTTTTAATTAGGTGTAACGTTACGGCAGGTCTGCAATTGCAACAACTAGGTATAGAAGTTAGGAAAAATAAAAAAAATTGAAAATGGATTATTGAATTAATTAAGGTTTTACATTGAAAAGGATGATTATGAGATTATCTTCCTCAAAGACTCAAGGTCTGCCCCCATTAAAAACACTAGTTTTTTACTTTTTAGGCTTCATGTTTTTTACTTGATTGTATTAGAGGTCAAATAAATTATGAGTATCATATTTGGATGCATTTGAAGACTGACTGAAGTTGTATTATGTACATCTGTATTCAAGTATTGCATGAGATAACTTTGATGGTCAAATAAATTTTAGACCTCGTCGCTTTTGTGCGCCTATCGCTTTTTAAAACCAAGATCAAGGTTCGTTTGTAATTTTCGTGGCAGTGATTAATTAATTGTGATATTTTTGTTTTTGACTAGGAATCTAGGAATAATCATGGCAGAGGAACCTACATTTACTGGTCTCAAAAAGAAAAAGAAGAAACAGGTAAGTTAGTGTTATATATAATACACACTCTACCTTGTACATATACCTAATTTTTATGAGTTTTTTTTAATCATCAATTTAGGTACATACTGATCTGTTGGATATTGAAAGTCATAATGTTGAAGAAGATATAAATGGTAATTAATTAGTAGTTTCTGTTAATCAACTTACTGTTACTTTCTTTGATGAATGTTGATTCTTGTTTGTTTCATTGTTACCTAGATCCTAGTTTCTGTTTATCAACTTACTGTTACTTTCCAGGTGCATGTTTAGTGGATCAGAGGACCGAAACTGAAGTTGAAACAGAGTTAGAGTCACCCAAACTGCAGCAGAACTCAGCATCAACAGTTGATGACGACTTCTGGAATGACATCGATGACTTCTGGAATATGATTCCGATTGTAGAAGCATTTCTGGCGGATCAATGGGCCAAAACTAAAGTTGAAACAGAGCAGCAGAACTCAGCATCGACGGTTGATGACGACATTTGGAACATCAATGACATCCTCGTTCCGATTCCAGTTGCATATCAATGGACCAAAACTGAAGTTGAAACAGAGTTAGAAGAGTCACCCAAACTGCAGCAGAACTCAGCATCGACAGGTGATGACAACATCTGGATTCCGACTTCAGATCTGGCGACCGAAACTGAAGTTGAAACAGAGTTAGAGTCACCCAAACTGCAGCAGAACTCAGCATCGACAGTTGATGACAACATCTGGATTCCGACTTCAGATCTGGCGACCGAAACTGAAGTTGAAACAGAGTTAGAGTCACCCAAACTGCAGCAGAACTCAGCATCGACAGTTGATGACAACATCTGGATTCCGACTTCAGATCTGGCGACCGAAACTGAAGTTGAAACAGAGTTAGAGTCACCCAAACTGCAGCAGAACTCAGCATCGACAGTTGATGACAACATCTGGATTCCGACTTCAGATCTGGCGACCGAAACTGAAGTTGAAACAGAGTTGACCGAAACTGAAGTTGAAACAGAGTTAGAGTCACCCAAACTGCAGCAGAACTCAGCATCGACAGTTGATGACAACATCTGGATTCCGACTTCAGATCTGGCGACCGAAACTGAAGTTGAAACAGAGTTAGAGTCACCCAAACTGCAGCAGAACTCAGCATCAACAGTTGATGACGACTTCTGGAATGACATTGATGACATCGATGACTTCTGGAATACGATTCCGATTGTAGAAGCATTTCTGGCGGATCAATGGGCCAAAACTAAAGTTGAAACAGAGCAGCAGAACTCAGCATCGACGGTTGATGACGACATTTGGAACATCAATGACATCCTCGTTCCGATTCCAGTTGCATATCAATGGACCAAAACTGAAGTTGAAACAGAGTTAGAAGAGTCACCCAAACTGCAGCAGAACTCAGCATCGACAGTTGATGTGATTCCAGATGCATGTTTGGTGGATCAATGCACCGAAAAAGCAGTGCCCGATTTCTTGTCAGATGCTAGCTCAAAGGCCGCTGGAAATGTGGGACAGACGGGGACTATGGAAGCATGTGCCTGATAGTACTATTCGATTCATAGCTTTCATTCTTTTAGACCCTTTTATCATTTGAAAACTCATAAACTTGTTTGGTTATTATCATAAACCTAGATTTGGAACTATACTTTGCAATGCATATGATACATGTTAAATGCCTTGAGCTCGCTATCACATCCCATTTATGCTAGAATACCATGGTCTAAATAATATTGTAGTTTTTTTTTTTTTTTTTTCTGTTGTTTAAATGTGTTAGCGATTATGTCCGACCATGGTGTCTCTATCTATCCGTTATGCTTCCAAGTCAGTTAATACATTTTTAAGACATTATTATTATATGTTTAACTTCAATTGTATCATGCTGCTGTTTGGGTTTGGGATAGGACTAGATTAAATCATTTATTGTTATATCGTTCCACTTGGAATAGTCGTACACACAACCACAAAGTTAAAACTTAAAAATATAGATCATAGAAACTATAAATAGTCTACAAGTTTAATGGGACAAAATACAAATAATATTCAAACACGAGTCTCTCCTACTCGAGTGAATTTGCATACATAAAATGAAGAAAATTTAATAAACAAACATGTATGTTGATCAACATTTGATGAAACCTTAGGGATACATACTAAGATATTAGACTTAGTATTTTGGGCTAATAAGAAAATTTAATAAACAAACATGTATGTTGATCAACATTTGATGAAACCTTAGGGATACATACTTAGATATTAGACTTATTATTTTGGGCTAATAAATTGTATATAGTTTATCACATTTATTAAAATGAATGAGCAGATCAGATGGGTTAGCAATTTGCCACATTGCGTGCCAGAAAGGGTAATTGCAATGTTTTAAAATCCGGTTTTTATATCGTATCGGATTTGGCTCAGAAACGGTTTAACCGGGTATATCGGGCGGTTCAATCGGGTGTACCGGGTGGTTTAACCGGTTCTACCAGATGGTTCAGCCAGTACAACCGGCAAGTTTAAACCGGTTTTTAAAACATTGGGTAATTGTTAAAATGGGTCAAAACGGGTCATACCCGCTCACACCTTTTGCAAATCCATTGAATGGAAAATAGTCGCAGTGAATTCCAAATTTCAGATTTCATAGAATTATAGTATTTATCATTTAAACCACTAAAATTTTCAGATTTAGCCATTCCATAATAATTAAAATTACATTCAGTCAGTCGACTGAAAAAACGAACAGGGGATGAGAGGTTGTGGTGGTGGATGGATGAGGGAGGTTGTCACACCCCAACCGATGGCGGAATCATCGGGGCGCGGCACTAGGCGAATCAGATTGCTCAAGAGAATCCATAACAACTATATTGCGACAATATTTAATACATTCGTTATCCCATACTAACAAATAATACAATCACATAAGTTATCACAGACTTCTTGTCCTCTCGAACAATACAAATCCGACAACCTAGATTTTAGTTGAGTTTCTAGACCTCCTAGCTTGATTTGATATAGTCTGCGATCTAACCTACAACATACGTTAAAATATTTGTCAATACAAATGTATTGGCGAGTATACATGTTTGATAAGTAGCATAGTAGAATAAAAACGTGTAGCGAATTTCCACATGCATAAACGTAACACACGACATACATACTCACAAAGCTGATACTACCAACTAAGTCCTCGATGCTCGAATATGCGATGGCAAACTAGACCCCGTCGGGCGCAATAGTACTATACTAGTCATGGTGGGACGTCGCGAGTATAAGCCCTAGCACATATGCAACTAGCATCACGTATATCTATGCATAACAGTTATTCGCAAGTGATAATTCGATTGATTGAATAATTCGTTTGATAAGTTCGATTTGTTAGAAACGTATGTTACACCCAAAATGCGATTAAAAAGGGTTCAAGTATACTCACAGTGCGTAATCGGTAAGTAAACACAGCTTGATTTGGGTTGCGTCTGAGTTAGCCTGATCGAATGAGAGTGCGTTAAACGGTGGCGGGTGAAACAGGTGACTATTGACCATTCGGTGGGATGGCAATCCGGCCGGATGGCCATTCGTTTGAAGTGATAAGGTTCAATGACTATCCGCTCGGATGGCCATTCGTTTGGATGATGCGTGCTTAGTGACTATCCGATCGGATGGAAATTCGGTCGGATGGTCATTCGTTTGAATGATGAGTTGGTCCAGTCGTATGGTGCTCATCCGTGCGGATGACATGCTATCCGTGCGGATGACATGTTATCCGTCCGGATGACATGTGATCCGTCCGGATGGCAGGTGATTCATGCGGATGACACGTCTGTTTCGCATTCTGAACGCTGTTTCTGAGTGTTTATCGGAAGGAATACGTGCGGAGTTGCCGGGGCAGTGTAATTTCGTACTAACACTTGAATTTCCATCAGTTCCGACCCGCTCTAATGGTCGGGAATCACCCCGTTCCATCAGATCTGGCCTTTCTTAACGGTTTCCCATGTTTAGCTCGAAATCGCACAGTGCCTTGGTTAGATACATAGATTTAGGTGAGATTTGTTATCAAAACATGTGGAAATCACCCAGATCTGAGTTGTTTAGGGTGGGATGAGGTCACAACTTGTAGTTCATATGAACTCTTGGTGACATCACCTTAAAACACCTCAAATCAGTAGATTTCACGGTTAGAATTTGAGTTTTAAAAGATAAAATGATGTAGAATTGAGTGTAGATTGTAGAAGTACAAGTTTTTAGGTTGAAATCTTACCGGAATCGCGAGGAAATCGAGAGAAAAGGGTCCTGGAGCGTGTTTGGTCGAGTGGGAGCTGTCACATCACTTGAACAGTGGTGTGGCAGGCTATTTATAGGCAACATGAGGTGAAGGAAGTCACTGGTCCGGATGACTTATCCGTCCGGATAGCCCATCCGTGCGAATGGCTATCCGTGCGGATGGCCCATCCGTCCGGATGACTTATCCGTCCGGATAGCCCATCCGTGCGGATGGCTATCCGTCCGGATGGCCACTCCGATGCGGTGGATTTCTCCGTTTTCGATCGTTTCGATAGTTTTCGAAGTACGTGCTTTCCATATTTAATTTATATTATTATTATATACGTATATATATCACTAGGGTCGTATTTACGTATCCATATTCCAAAGTTTCGATATAACAATCGGTTTTCGTTTGAGTATGCGATTATTAGCGACGTTTCACAGCCATCAAGGAGGGTAGTATAGGTCCTTTCTTGGTGTCGTCGTGAACGTTATTGTGTGTAGTGCCACAAAGACTGACGGGGTACCATTCACTCGTATTGTCGTCATCGTCACAACGACTGGAGCTATAGCACTCACCCGAGAGTCCTTGTTAGCGTTAATTGTCTGCGTTTCTACACATCACGGCCACCGAGGAGGGTAGAATAGGTCCTCACTCAATGTCATTGTGAGTGTTAGTGTTTGGGATAATAGTGTAGTATAGTGATATTGTATTTCGAAAATATGCGATTATCCTTCGAATAGCGATATATGCAATATAGTTACATTATGATCCGAATCTCTGGTGCTAGGCGTAACGAATATATCGAGTAGTAACAACGCACAAAAGTGCGGGTTGTTACAGAGGTGTTGGTTGTGGTGTGATGGTGGTGGATGGATGAGGGAGGTGGTGGTGGTGGAGATGGGAGGTTGTGAACGTTGGTGGTGGTTTTGGTGGTGAATGGCGATGGCAGTGGTGGTGCACGGTGGAGGTTGTGGTGGGGAATGATGGTTGTGTGTGTGAGAGAGAGAGAGAGAAAGAGAATTGGGGGAGTTGGTTGTTGTGACTAGTGGTGGTGGCTGCAGTGATGGAGTGGTGGTGGTGGGTGAGGTGAGTGATGGCAGGTGTAGATCGAATTTTATTTTATTATTTTAATTAAAAATGACCATTTTGCCCCTAAGAAAAAGGACAAAATAGCAGGATCTTATAAAGACAAATATGACCTGATTTCTTTTTTGGACAAAAATGGCAATAAAACTGAAACCAGAGGGACCCAGATGCAAAAGGTTTGATTTTGGATTAAAGTAGCAAAAGTGACCAAACCTCAGGAACCAAAATGGCAGCTTACTAAAAATTTAATAAAGAATGCCTAAGTTTAATAATCCTAATTTTCACCTGTTTGCCGACAATAATCCCAATTTTAAAAAATTCCCTCCAACGATCCCAACTTATAAAAGTTTGGCCCCCATTGATCCTTTTCAAACATATAAGAATTTGGCCTCTTAAATAGATACAAGTGCAAATTTGAATTTAGAAAGCTTTTAGGGTTGAGTTGGTGATGAACTTTGATTTGTTTGTTATAGACTGAAGTTGCAAATTTGAATTTAGAAACCTTTTAGGGTTGGGTTGGTGATGAATTTTTAAATCAAGGGTTTCTTGGTTGTTTTATCTGATGAAGTGGTTGGAAAGATACTTGGTTGGGGCTTTTAGGATCGCAAAACGAATGATTTTAATAAATCTAACGATATTGAGTTTCGATTTATCAACTTGATAAGTAGATGATTGAATTAATAGGATAAAGGGTTATTGAAGGATTTGGTCTGCGCCAATTTTGGTGTATCTACGCAATATCGAGCTTTGTTGTCACTTTCACATTCAGATCTTTTTGTGTTCGTCTTTGTTACAGCCACAAATCTCTCTAAATCAATTTTATAGGACTTCATCGGCCCTAAATGGGAAGGATGGTGTTTCCGAGCTCCCAAAATACCTTCCTGGGACCACTCTATGTACTTTTTAGAAAAGACAATATGAATTAGTTAGTATAGCGATAATAAGACTATATGTTATTGGGAGGCTCCAAGTGAGTTAATTTGAGAAAAGAAATGTTGTCCCAGAGACAAATTTTTTTATAACTATTCATACCACTAAGGTGTATTATGAAAGACTTTATGTGAAATGTGGTATTGAGTTGAGATAACTAAATATGATTGGATGTTTTATTAAAAATTTAATATAGAACGCCTCATGCCTATGCCCCCCTCCCCCCCCCCCCCCCCCCCAAAAAAAAATAAAATAAAATAAAATGGAAATGAGCCAATAAAGAGTATTTGTATCACTTCATCAAACTTAAATATCTAATATAGTATAAGTTATAACCCTCTAAAAGTGTTTGAAATTTGAGACTAAGTGTCTGCTAAGTCAATGTTTCACAATTCACATCTCTCTAATTTTCAAGCTCTATGTGGTACTAAACCCAAGTTGAGTTTTTATTAACTTGAGAGTGAATTTCAAGGATTGTTTTTTATCTTTATACCCATTTTCAGGAGCTGTTCTTTATGCTCAAAATTGACGAGTTTTGTCCTTTATGTTTTCATATCATACACATTTTGTCCTTTAGGCCTAACCCAGTTAGTTTTTTAAGTTAAATTTGGTCATGTACTTTGCACATGAGGGCATTTTTGTCAATTCAAAGGTTACAGAAGCTTTGAGCTGTAAATCTTCCGTTGAACTTACCTTTGAATTGATTATGCGAGTGGCATTTTTTAGTTTAGAATCACTTACACAGATTAAGCATGTTTGTAACGTTTAATTTGGATAACATAGCTTGATCACCATCTTGCATGTTAGTGTTCAATATTTGTGACCAAATATGAGAAACACTTAAGAAATATTGAATGTTGTGTTATGAACCTTGACTAATGATCACTCTTAAGCATTATAACTACTTGTGATGAGTAATATTTGCCTTAAATGACTCAAGTTATAGAAGTGGTATGACTAATTCAGGCCACAATGGTTTTAACCAATAACAAGTGAATCTTACTCTTTGGAATTACTATGATCAAGCCCATTTTTAATGATTATATAACAAATGGGCATATTTATGTTGGAAAATTTATAGAAGTGATCAGTTGTGGTTCCAACTTGTTCTTTAGTATTCAAGCATGATTAAATGAATGTCATTGGGGAAATGTAATATCTGGAGTTAAATCGAATGTGTTAGAAGTGAAAATAGGATTAGGATTATTTTAGAAATATTGGATTTTAATAATCTCAACTATTCACCATTGGTCGCCAACAGTTTCAACTTTAAAAATAACCACTGACAGTCCCAACTATTAACATACTGGCCTCCAATGGACCCTGACTAACAGAACCCTAACGCCGTTAGTCTCGCGTCACTAGAAAAAACGTTTTTGGCCATAAAAGGGCAATTAACTCTATATACTTTGATGTCAACTTTTTTTTGCTATTCATCCTAATTTTCTATTTAATATTTTACTATTCATCCAAAGTTTCTATTCATTTCCAAAAGATGGGGACTAAATGTGAAAAGACGTGAAACCACGAGGACCATCCGGGCAATTAACTCTATATACTTTGATGTCAACTTTTTTTTTGAAACCCCAAAAGTATGGGGTACAGCATCCATATGCACTAATATGTTGCTAATTTATACTACTGCAAATATGCAAATGTTACTCCTTATTATTAATAAATAAATTAATAAAATAATATATATTTAATATTGATTTATTATTAATAATAATTAAAATATTAATATTTTGCTATTCATCCGAATTTTCTATTTAATATTTTATTATTCATCCTAAGTTTCTATTCATATATACATATATAAATTTGTTGGATCTTCATTACATGGTCTATAGATTTGAGAATTGCTCACCTGTATATACGCTTAAGCATGGATTGATTGGTGTCAAAGAGGACTAACCCAAACCACCCGACAAAATTGGCCCTTGATGTATAATATTTTACTTTTTTAAAAGCATTTTTTAACTGACCCAACTCGACCCAAACCAAAACAACCATTTTTTAATTGATTCGTTTAACCCTTTTGCGAGGTGGAGAGCCCACGAGGGAGCACCCTTACACCCTAATTAGGGATGACAAAAATACTCGAGTCCGATGGGTATACCCGAAACCCGAAGCATTTGGGACGGGTTATTCATATTTGTATGTTATGAAAATACAAAATTATTTTTCAATATTAATAGTATAATATATTTAAAATTTTAAAATACATCAAATATTATTACGGTGATTATGATATCTATGTTATTTATCACAATTTAATATATTATATAGGTTTTTTTTAAAATAAAATTATCAAGAAAAATAAAAAATGCATATACATGAAAATCTAACCGGGTATGCCCGATACCCGATGGGTAAATACCCGTCCCATACCCGACGGGTAATGGGCCGGATATTGGACAAAATTTTACAACCGGGTATGGATATGGGATTAGCCATACCCGGCCAATTTTCATCCCTAACCCTAATTAACCTTGTTTGCGTGCACCCTCTCTATAAAATAACATCCCGAACCCTAATTAACGTTGTCTGCATGCACCCACTCTATAAAATAACCCCCAGTTAATCTTCATCGACGAATTCTCATAAACCCCATCAACCGATTCTCATAAACCCCATCAACCAATTCTCATATCTTTTTCAATTTCTCAGATCACTTCAATCCTCTCAAGGTAATTGTTCTTTGCAATTTTTGTCTCATGTTTAAGTTTCTGTTTATATATCTGTTGTTATATTGTTTGATCTGTTAGGATTTCGATCGATTTATATAGACCTGTGATTTTGTTTGATCGGTTAGGTTTTTGATCGATTTATATAGATCTATATCAATCGTCGATCTGTTCTGAAACCATCCATAATGGTCTTCTACATTGTTCTCGTAACTAACCCTAGAGGTAAACTTTTTGGTGTAGTTTTTAGAATCTTAATAATTCATTCTGAAAGATTGATGTTATGAAGTTGTTGAAACTGCTAAATGTTGGTATATGGAGAAACTTTTGGATTTGTAATTAGGTGTGCAATTGCAACAACTAGGTATAGAAGTTAGGAAAAATAAAAAAAAATTGAAAATGGATTATTGAATTAATTAAGGTTTTACATTGAAAAGGATGATTATGAGATTATCTTCCTCAAAGATTCAAGGTCTGCCCCCATTAAAAACACTAGTTTTTTACTTTTTAGGCTTCATGTTTTTTACTTGATTGTATTAGAGGTCAAATAAATTATAAGTATCATGTTTCGATGCATTTGAAGACTGACTGAAGTTGTTTTATGTACATCTGTATTCAAGTATTGCATGAGATAACATTTGTATTCTCATGTTGACTTGTTGAAAACTTGTTTTATGGGTAAGAAGTGTTCGGTATTAAATAGTAGGGGGGGGGGGGGGGGGGGGGGGGGGGGGGTTGTCAATTTGTAATAATAGCATAGTGTGGGTGTATCTAGTCATTTGACTTAGACAATGAGATCATAAGTAACGAACTAGTGATTGATTTTGAGAGTTACCTCCCTCTTCTCAATGTGATTCTTCTTCTCCAATCTTTAACTCTTGATCTCTTGATTACCAGGTTAACACGTATCAAACACTTCCGATGGACGAATCCAAGCTGGGTTCTGGATGTGACCAGGAAAAGGAGATGGTTAAGGTTGTAGATAGCATAACAATTTTTTTAGAGAAGGAAATTGCTAAGGGAAGTAATGACACGGTTGGTAATAATGGCGAAACTGAAGTTGAAACAGAGTTAGAGTCACCCAAACTGCAGCAGAACTCAGCATCAACAGTTGATGACGACTTCTGGAATGACATCGATGACATCGATGACTTCTGGAGTAAGATTACGATTCTAGAAGCATTTCTGGCGGATCAATGGACCAAAACTAAAGTTGAAACAGAGTTAGAGTCACCCAAACTGCAGCAGAACTCAGCATCGACGGTTGATGACGACATTTGGAACATCAATGACATCCTCGTTCCGATTCCAGTTGCATATCAATGGACCAAAACTGAAGTTGAAACAGAGTTAGAGTCACCCAAACTGCAGCAGAACTCAGCATCAACAGTTGATGACGACTTCTGGCAACGTTTAGCGGATCAATGGACCAGAGATGACCCCTGGAGTATGTTTCCAGATTTAGTGGATACCGAAACTGAAGTTGAAACAGAGTTAGAGTCACCCAAACTGCAGCAGAACTCAGCATCGACAGTTGATGTGATTCCAGATGCATGTTTGGTGGATCAATGGACCGAAAAAGCTGTGCCCGATTTCTTGTCAGATGCTAGCTCAAAGGCCGCTGGAAATGTGGGACAGACGGGGACTATGGAAGCATGTGCCTGATAGTACTATTCGATTCATAGCTTTCATTCTTTTAGAACCTTTGATCATTTGAAAACTCATAAACTTGTTTGGTTATTATCATAAACCTATTTGGAACTATACTTTGCAATGCATATGATACATGTTAAATGCCTTGAGCTCGCTATCACATCCCATTTATGCTAGAATACCATGATCAAAATAATATTATAGTTTTTTTTTTTTCTGTTGTTTAAATGTGTTAGCGATTATGTCCGACCATGGTGTCTCTATCTATCCGTTATGCTTCCAAGTCAGTTAATACATTTTTAAGACATTATTATATGAGCCAATAAAGAGTATCTGTATCACTTCATCAAACTTAAATATCTAATATAGTATAAGTTATAACCCTCTAAAAGTGTTTGAAATTTGAGACTAAGTGTCTGCTAAGTCAATATTTCACAATTCACATCTCTCTAATTTTCAAGCTCTATGTGGTACTAAACCCAAGTTGAGTTTTTATTAACTTGAGAGTGAATTTCAATGATTGTTCTTTATCTTTATACCCATTTTCAGGCGCTGTTCTTTATGTTCAAAATTGACGAGTTTTGTCCTTTATGTTTTCATATCATACACATTTTGTCCTTTAGGCCTAACCCAGTTAGTTTTTTAAGTTAAATTTTGTCATGTACTTTGCACATGAGGGCATTTTTGTCAATTCAAAGGTTATAGAAGCTTTGAGCTGTAAATCTTCCGTTGAACTTACCTTTGAATTGATTATGCGAGTGGCATCTTTTAGTTTAGAATCACTTACACAGATTAAGCATTTTTGTAACGTTTAATTTGGATAACATAGCTTGATCACCATCTTGCATGTTAGTGTTCAATATTTTTTTACCAAATATGAGAAACACTTAAGAAATATTGAATGTTGTGTTATGACCCTTGACTAATGATCACTCTTAAGCATTATAACTACTTGTGATGAGTAAAATTTGCCTTAAATGACTCAAGTTATAGAAGTGGTATGACTAATTCAGGCCACAATGGTTTTAACCAATAACAAGTGAATCTTACTCTTTGGAATTACTATGATCAAGCCCATTTTTAGTGATTATATAACAAATGGGCATATTTATGTTGGAAAATTTATAGAAGTGATCAGTTGTGGTTCCAACTTGTTCTTTAGTATTCAAGCATGATTAAATGAATGTCATTGGGGAAATGTAATATCTGGAGTTAAATCGAATGTGTTAGAAGTGAAAATAGGATTAGGATTATTTTAGAAATATTGGATTATAATAATCTCAACTATTCACCATTGGTCGCCAACAGTTTCAACTTTAAAAATAACCACTGACAGTCCCAACTATTAACATACTGGCCTCCAATGGACCCTGACTAACAGAACCCTAACGCCGTTAGTCTCCCGTCACTGGAAAAAACGTTTTTGGCCATAAAAGGGCAATTAACTCTATATACTTTGATGTCAACTTTTTTTGATATTCATCCTAATTTTATATTTAATATTTTACTATTCATCCTAAGTTTCTATTCATTTCCAAAAGATGGGGACTAAATGTGAAAAGACGTGAAACCACGAGGACCATCCGGGCAATTAACTCTATATACTTTGATGTCAACTTTTTTTTTGAAACCCCCAAAGTATGGGATACAACATCCATATGCACTAATATGTTGCTAATTTATACTACTGCAAATATGCAAATGTTAATCCTTATTATTAATAAATAAATTAATAAAATAATATATATTTAATATTGATGCTTATTATTAATAATAATTAAAATATTAATATTTTGCTATTCATCCTAATTTTCTATTTAATATTTTACTATTCATCCTAAGTTTCTATTCATATATACAAATATAAATTTGTTGGATCTTCATTACATGTTCTATAGATTTGAGAATTGTTCACCTGTATATACGCTTAAGCATGGATTGATTGGTGTCAAAGAGGACTAACCCGAACCACTCGACAAAATTGGCCCTTGATGTACAATATTTTACTTTTTTAAAAGCATTTTTTAACTGACCCAACTCGACCCAAACCAAAACAACCATTTTTTTAATTGATTCGTTTAACCCTTTTGCGTGGTGGAGAGCCCACGAGGGAGCCCCCTTACACCCTAATCAGGGATGACAAAAATACTCGAGTTCGATGGGTATACCCGAATCCCGAAGCATTTGGGACGAGTTATTCATATTTATATATTATGAAAATACAAAACTATTTTTTGATATTAATAGTATAATATATTTAAAATTTTAAAATATATCAAATATTATTACGGTGATTATGATATCTATGTTATTTATCACAATTTAATATATTATATAGGTTTTTTTTTTAAATTATCAAGAAAAGTAAAAAATACATATACATGAAAATCTCACCGGGTATACCCGATACCCGCGGGTATGCCCGATACCCGATGAGTAAATACCCGTCCCATACCCGACGGGTAATGGGCCGGATATTGGACAAAATTTTACAACCGGGTATGGACGGCCAATTTCCATCCCTAACCCTAATTAACCTTGTTTGCGTGCACCCTCTCTATAAAATAACATCCCGAACCCTAATTAACGTTGTCTGCATGCACCCACTCTATAAAATAACCCCCAGTTAATCTTCATCGACGAATTCTCATAAACCCCATCAACCGATTCTCATAAACCCCATCAACCAATTCTCATATCTTTTTCAATTTCTCAGATCACTTCAATCCTCTCAAGGTAATTGTTCTTTGCAATTTTTGTCTCATGTTTAAGTTTCTGTTTATATATCTGTTGTTATATTGTTTGATCTGTTAGGTATAGAAGTTAGGAAAAATAAAAAAAATTGAAAATGGATTATTGAATTAATTAAGGTTTTACATTGAAAAGGATGATTATGAGATTATCTTCCTCAAAGATTCAAGGCCTGCCCCCATTAAAAACACTAGTTTTTTACTTTTTATGCTTCATGTTTTTTATTTGATTGTATTAGAGGTCAAATAAATTATGAGTATCATATTTGGAAGCATTTGAAGACTGACTGAAGTTGTTTTATGTACATCTGTATTCAAGTATTGCATGAGATAACTTTGATGGTCAAATGTGATGGTCAAATAAATTTTAGACCTCGTCGCTTTTGTGCGCCTATCGCTTTTTAAAACCAAGATCAAGGTTCGTTTGTAATTTTCGTGGCAGTGATTAATTAATTGTGATATTCTTGTTTTTGACTAGGAATCTAGGAATAATCATGGCAGAGGAACCTACATTTACTGGTCCTAAAAAGAAAAAGAAGAAACAGGTAAGTTAGTGTTATATATAATACACACTCTACCTTGTTCATATGCCTGAATATTATGAGTTTTTTTTTCATCAATTTAGGTACATACTGATCTGCTGGATATTGAAAGCCATAATGCTGAAGAAGATATAAATGGTAATTAATTAGTAGTTTCTAATAATCAACTTACTGTTACTTTCTTCGATGAACGCTGATTCTTGTTTGTTTCACTGTTACCTAGATCCTATTGGAGAGGATGAGAAGCCATGGGAAGGAACAGATCGTGATTACGAGTGCGAGGAGTCACCCAAACTGCAGCATAACCCAGCATGGACTGTTGACGGCATTTGGAACGTCTGGATTCCGACTCCAGATTTAGATGCATATCTGGTGACCAAAATTGAAGTTGAGTCACCCAAACTGCAGCAGAACTCAGCATCGACAGTTGATGACAACATCTGGATTCCGACTTCAGATCTGGCGACCGAAACTGAAGTTGAAACAGAGTTAGAGGAGTCACCCAAACCGCAGCATAACCCAGCATGGACACTTGACGGCATTTGGAACATCTGGATTCCGACTCCAGATTTAGATGCATATCTGGTGACCAAAATTGAAGTTGAAACAGAGTTAGAGTCACCCAAACTGCAGCAGAACTCAGCATCGACAGTTGATGTGATTCCAGATGCATGTTTGGTGGATCAATGGACCGAAAAAGCTGTGCCCGATTTCATGTCAGATGCTAGCTCAAAGCCCGCTGGAAATGTGGGATAGACGGGGATTATGGAAGCATGTGCTTGATAGTACTATTCGATTCATGGCTTTCATTCTTTTTGTAAGTGCAGTATCCGGTGACTGAAGATTATCGATGCCACACAGAACTGATGCAACAGTTAAGGGGGAGACTGTAAGTGCAGTTCCTGCCGGGTAACTGTCGCTTATCGGTTCTGGTCAACCAAAGCAGAAGTCCAAGTTAAAGTCAACATAATGAAGAATTCAAGACCACACGAAGACCATGCACTGATCAAGGGGGAGTTTGTTAGTGCACTTTGGGTGATAAGTGCATGCTTTCCAATTGTTAGGGTCTTTATTGTACAAGTCTTGAAACTTAGTCCAAGGTTTATCCTTGGACATTTTGTCCAACTTTTATGTCTAGGAAAAAGGTCAGGGGTTTATGTTAGGGACAAAAGTCAGGGTTTTGGTGTAGATTGTTTGTCCGAGTTTAGTCCTAGTCTATATATATGTGTTGTGTAGGATTAGGGCAACGAAGAAAATCGATCAAGAAGCTTTGTGCACCTCTCTCACTTCTTGATTCTCCTGTGTGAATTCTAGAGAGAGAGGGAGACTATGTGTTAGTGAGAGAAAGCTAGTTTAGATCTTTGTGATCTAAACCAGCTTGTAGATGATGTATACTCCTTTGGTTTGTGTAATCTGTGATGACTGATTCATCAATAAAGAGATTCATCTTCTACATATTTCTATCTTGTTCATATGATTGTTCTTCATGTCTTGAATCAAGTGCAATGTTTGATGTTCGTCATCGATCGGGTGCTTTCACAGTGGTATCAGAGCGTGGTTACCGATTCGGAATGGTCTAACCGCCTTCTGAATCACCATTGCTCTTGATTTGATGTTTGTTTCCGCCAAACATCTTGAAGACGTGAAGATTCGCCATAAAACTTGAAGAAAATGAAGCTGTTCGTCGGCTGTGATGGTTTTTCTTTTTGGTAGATCTAGGGTTTTGATCTGAAAAAGGCTCTGTCCGGATTTTTGTAAGTGTTATACCCGTCCGAGTTTCCTTTCAGTGTTTGTGCTTCAGGATTATTCATGAACTAGTGTGAAGTCACACTTGTGAGATATCCCTGAAGCAATTTCCTCTTGTTCGACTAAGAAGTCAGGGTTTCCTTCGTTAAGTGGTCAGGACTTTGTGGTCAGGGCTTTGGACATCAGGGTTTTTCCTTTTTAAGAGGTCAGAGTTTTCTTTCAGAGTTTAAAGTTAGGGTTTTTCTTCAGAGTTTCTTGTTTGGAGTCCAAGTTTAGGTGTCCAAGTTTGGAGTCCAAGTTTAGGTGTCCAAGTTTAGGTGTCCAAGTTTGGAGTCCAAGTTTAGGTGTCCAAGTTTAGGTGTCCAAGTTTGGAGTCCAAGTTTAGGTGTCCAAGTTTAAGTGAGTGAGTCCGAGTTTTAATTAAAAAAAAACTTTATTTGGTCCGAGTTTCTTTAATATTATGACTAGGATCCGAGTTTGAGCTATTCAAAGTTTGTTAAGAGTTGATTGGTCTTTGACGGTTTATGAAGAAATAGGGGAGTAAAAATCCTATTTTCTTCATAAATCTAAAGCTTGTGCGTAAAAGGCTCGTGTGTAATGGAATTTCGTCACGTGTGTTTGTGTTGTTAATCAAGTGTTGACGTGATGAAGTTGATTTCTCGGTTGACGACTAGTTAAAGATTAAGCCTTATTATGTTGCTGTTTAGAGTAGAGAAGATTAGTTTCTTGGTCCCTCTTTAGTAGAGAAGAATAGTTTCTTGGTCCCTCTTCCAAGACGGTTGCTAGTCAGTTCTCGAAATAATATGGTGCATCTTGTTAAGGGGAAGATCAGAGATGAAAGCCATCGGGGATTCAGTGGATTCATGAAGATAGGAGATTGATTCATGAAGATTCGTGACGAGATGAGATCATACATGAAGGGTTGCAGATTTTGATCATGATGGTGGATGTACTTTTACAAAGTTCAGTTTGTTATTAACTTATCGAACTGAGCTTCATGTCTTTGCGGAATTTGAGGTGTTCAAGGTCGGGCATTGGAAATCCAATGTTTCTTTCTGTTGCCGGTTAGGGTTGAAGATTATTGTATCGAGCGATATTCTTACATGTGGTTGTAGGTCGGTTCGCGTTAACTTGATTCGGGAATAGATTGAGGGGGAGGATCTACAGTGTTTGATGTTGGATTCTTCGGGTTTCTCAAAGAGGCCTTAAGTGATCGTCAGCAAGTCTTTTATTAGAAGAGTTGAAGATCGTTGTGCTCTGCCAGAAAGATCAAGTCTCAGCCAAAGTTGAAAGCAGCCATGATATCATCAGTCAAGGGGGAGTCTGTAAGTGTAGTATCCGGTGACTGAAGATATCAGTGTCAGACAGAACTGATAGCAACAGTTAAGGGGGAGTCTGTAAGTGCAGTTCCTGCCGGGTAACTGTGCTTTATCAGTTCTGGTCAAAGGTCAACAAAGTCAAAGCAAAGTCAAGGATTCGAAAGTTTTATCAGTTCCGAGTTTATGATGTTAAACTCGGAATACGTTGATTATCATTGTTGTCCGAATTATTTGTTCCCGGACAATATGTTTTGTCCGGGTTTAGTCCCTAGTCTATATATATATGTGTTGTATAGGGTAGATTAGGGCAACCATGGAGAAAGCTTGGTGCACCTCTCACAAGATCCCATCCATCCTCCATCTATGTGAATTGTAGAGAGAGAGGGAGACTATGTGTTAGTGAGAGAAAGCTAGGGTTTAGATCTTTGTGATCTAAACCAGCTTGTAGATGATGTATACTCTTTTGGTATGTAATCTGTGATGACTGATTCGTTAATAAAGAGATTCATCTTCTACATATTTCTATCTTGTTCATATTTTGTTCTTCATGTCTTGAATCAAGTGCAATGTTTGATGTTCGTCATCGATCCGGTGCTTTATCAGTGGTATCAGAGTTATCATTCTGAAAAATACTCCAAGGGTTGTGAATATTCTTTAATAAGGTGTTAAAACACTTGTTTCGGTAACTTAAAATAAGTCCTTTTCATAAAAATCGGTCGTGCAAGATACATCTAAGTGTGTGTGTGAAACTTCGTCATTTTAAAGGGTTCGATAAAATTTTTGTTCAAAGTTGTGATATTTTTCATATTCAAACTTTTATGTCTTTGAGTGAAGTGTTGTTTTTGAAAGTCAATTTTTTTTTAGAATTTCAAAGATTAACTTGATCAATAAAATTCAAAGTTAAAATTGGGGGTTTCTTAGTCAACGTTTGAAAGACAAAATTCAGAGTTTGATAGTGACTTGTCGTGTTTATGGTACTAGTCGGTCAAAGCCTTGTTTTGGATTTTATAAAACAAATATAAAAGAAAAACCATCACAGCCAACGAACAGCTTCATTTTCTTCAAGTTTTATGGCGAATCTTCACGTCTTTAAGATGTTTGGCGGAAACAAACATCAAATCAAGAGCAATGATGATTCAGAAGGCGGTTAGACCATTCCGAATCGGTAACCACGCTCTGATACCACTGTGAAAGCACCCGATCGATGACGAACATCAAACATTGCACTTGATTCAAGACATGAAGAACAATCATATGAACAAGATAGAAATATGTAGAAGATGAATCTCTTTATTGATGAATCAGTCATCACAGATTACACAAACCAAAGGAGTATACATCATCTACAAGCTGGTTTTGATCACAAAGATCTAAACCTAGCTTTCTCTCACTAACACATAGTCTCCCTCTCTCTCTAGAATTCACACAGGAGAATCAAGAAGTGAGAGAGGTGCACAAAGCTTCTTGATCGATTTTCTTCGTTGCCCTAATCCTATACAACACATATATATAGACTAGGACTAAACTCGGACAAACAATCTACACCAAAACCCTGACTTTTGTCCCTAACATAAACTCCTGACCTTTTTCCTAGACATAAAAGTTGGACAAAATGTCCAAGGATAAACCTTGGACTAAGTTTCAAGACTTGTACAATAAAGACCCTAACAATTGGAAAGCATGCACTTATCACCCAAAGTGCACTAACAAACTCCCCCTTGATCAGTGCATGGTCTTCGTGTGGTCTTGAATTCTTCATTATGTTGACTTTAACTTGGACTTCTGCTTTGGTTGACCAGAACCGATAAGCGACAGTTACCCGGCAGGAACTGCACTTACACTTTTACTCCCTTTTTATCATTTGAAAACTCATAAACTTGTTTGGTTATTATCATAAACCTAGATTTGGAACTATACTTTGCAATGCATATGATACATGTTAAATGCCTTGAGCTCGCTATCACATCCCATTTATGCTAGAATACCATGATCTAAATAATATTATAGTTTTTTTTTTATTTCTGTTGTTTAAATGTGTTAGCGATTATGTCCGACCTAACCATGGGGTCTCTATCTATCCGTTATGCTTCCAAGTCAGTTAATACATTTTTAAGACATTATTATATGTTTACCTTCAATTGTATCATGCTGTTGTTTGGGATAGGACTAGATTAAATCATTTATTGTTATATCGTTCCCCTTGGAATGTCATTGGATTTTAAATTTAGTTATTATGATGACAATTACTTCTATAATTGTTATCGCTACATCAGCTACTTGTCTTGTTGGACACCCGAGACATCATCACCATCTTTATGTGTATGAACATTTGCAGCGGAAGAAATAACATAATTTGCAGACATGATGAACTCGAGTATGCAATACAATAAGATTGAAAGAAATGAATACTTGATGGACACTTTCTGTTTGGAGGGAAAATGTCTTGATAACCGGCAAATGTTTGCCGGTATTACATAAATATACATCATACTAATGGCGGTTGGAATTTGGCGGGTAACTGCCATGATAGTTTGTTTTGAATATATTTACCCGCTTATCCTTGAACCGCTTATCATACTTACCCTAATACTCTAGTTATCAGTTCACATATCATACATACATATTGTTCGAATAATTATATATAACATAACTAAAGTTTAACTAATTTAGAAATGTACGTATTTCCAACACAACCCCCTTAAACTTTGGTTATGTTGGAACCCTTCTGTATTACACTTCGATTTGCCTCTTCCATTGCCTTCTTCATGTGATTGAAGTTAAATCTTTTCCTCCTCTTGTGTGCACTCCAGTTGTCTGCCCATCCATTCTCAGCAAACAATGCATAATGCATTAAATCAGCACCGGCTTGACTATTCCTTGCAGCATCTTCTCGAACATCTCCTGCACTTCTGATCTTTCTGTAACGGCCTTGAGACGAACCATCATCATTCTGATTGATTCCTGCAGCACCTTCTTGAACTATGTCTGCACTTTCGGACCTCCTTTCGCAGCCTCTAGATGACCCAGCATTGTCATTAATCATTTCCTTCACCTGCACCTTGTTTTGAACTGTCTTGAATTTATAGTAATATTCTAAAACATCAAGGTACATGGCGTATACTATTCTCATATAATCTCCATCTTCATATCCGAAGCCTAAATCCTTTGCTATGATTGGCCATGTATTTTCAGTTGTAACTTCTCGGTATCCACCATCACTTGTCACCAGAATGTATAGACTTAACAGGTCTATTTTCTTTTGATCAGTAGTGTAAGGGGGAATAGGCCTTGAAGTGATTCCCATATATTCATACAGAAACCACCGGACCATCTCTTCAAATTTCTTTTGTAAAACAACTTTATACTTGAATACGTATTCACGATCATCAAGCATGTTCATCAGGGCCTTGCAATCATCGAATTCATGAAATTCTAAAGATTTTAAAATCATTAAATTCCAGTCGTCTTCTTCTTTCTCCGACACATTCAGTGATTCAAAATAGGAATTCAGATAATCATTCTTGAATTCATCATCAATCCCGCACATATTTTGCAGCCTTTCTTTCTCTTTTAACCCCAGTTCCTCCTCTTTCGATAGCCCAGTTTTATCATTTACAGAGTTCACCACCGGAGATGAAAACATAGGAAAAATTTTACATGAATCACCGGATTTTCTGACCGTGAAACCTTGGAGGGTTAATTGTTCAAGACTTAGAACATTTCGATCAATATCCGGTGAGTAAAATACACTGGGAATTTTCAGCGTATCATTTCCTGTTTTCATCTCAACAATTCCTACTCCGCGTATGAATAAAAAATTATTCATGCCGGATCTCGTTTCAACACCCATAATGTGTTTAACCCTTTTGAAAACATCGATATTACCCACATAATGATGATGAAAAGTTGAATTAACATACCAGATGTCCTTCCATTGTCCACCATCTGTCCCCGTGACTATCATCTCATCACGGCAGTGCACATCTTCATTATGTGTTCTTATTCCGGTATCGATCGCTTGTCGAATCAGTTGTAACTCTTCATCGTTCTCCTTGGCTTTACATGTGTAAATCTGATGACCAGGCAAGTGACAGTAATAACATAAACGTTCTCGTCGGGATCGTCGTTTTCTTTCATTCTTCTCATCAATACAATGTTGACATGGCATTGATGTGGCAGTTGGTTTAATTTCTGCATCGGATCTAGTAGTGGCTCTGATACCACTATGTTGGACACCCGAGACATCATCACCATCTTTATGTGTATGAACATTTGCAGCGGAAGAAATAACATAATTTGCAGACATGATGAACTCGAGTATGCAATACAATAAGATTGAAAGAAATGAATACCTGATGGACACTTTCTGTTTGGAGGGAAAATGTCTTGATAACCGGCAAATGTTTGCCGGTATTACATAAATATACATCATACTAATGGCGGTTGGAATTTGGCGGGTAACTGCCATGATAGTTTGTTTTGAATATATTTACCCGCTTATCCTTGAACCGCTTATCATACTTACCCTAATACTCTAGTTATCAGTTCACAT
This sequence comes from Helianthus tuberosus, assembly GCA_030545235.1. Lineage (NCBI taxonomy): Eukaryota > Viridiplantae > Streptophyta > Magnoliopsida > Asterales > Asteraceae > Helianthus > Helianthus tuberosus. The sequence continues at coordinate 5,259,221 of CM060381.1, read as the reverse complement.
ATCATACATACATATTGATGTTTTAGAATATTACTATAAATTCAAGACAGTTCAAAACAAGGTGCAGGTGAAGGAAATGATTAATGACAATGCTGGGTCATCTAGATTGCTTTTCATTAAGTGATCTGATTGCTTTTCATTTAAGGCCTTGAATATTTTGAAGTAGTGTAGTGCTTCTGATTTATACTTAAGAAAGAACACCCACGTTTTCCTTGAAAAATCATCTATAAAGGTAATAAAATACCTGCATCCTCCTATCGATTCAGTCCTCATGGGTCCGCATATGTCTGAGTGTACTAATTGTAAGGGCTTGTCAGCTTGCCATGTGATCTTCTTTGAAAATGGCTTTCTTGACTGTTTTCCTGAGATGCACCCTTCGCAAATTCTCTCATTTTTCATAATCTTAGGTAAGCCAACTACTAGTTCCTTGTTTCCCATACTTATTAGCGTGTCCATGTTAACATGACCATATCTTTTATGCCAAAGTGATGATATATCTTTCACTGCCATTGTCATTGCAAAATTTAAGTCACTATTCGGACGAAGAGGAAACATCTTATTGCTAGTCATTTTGATATCTCCGATGACCTCTTTACTTGTATCTTTGATAATGCACTTATTGTCATGAAACAGTACATTATATCCTTTCTTTATAAGTTGCCCCATGCTTAATAAGTTGTGTTTCAAACCTTCTACGTAAAATACATTCGGTATTTTACGAACCTGATCTTTGATTTTTAGAGATACTTCACCGCAGCCATGTACTTCCAGCCTTTTATCGTCTCCTGTCCGTACTTCTTTCTTCACGGATTCATCCAGATTGATGAATAAACTTCTGTTTCCCGTCATATGATTACTGCAACCGCTGTCCAGATACCAACAGTCTTCATTTACTGACTCTTCCATATTGAAAATCATAAACATTGTATCTTCTTGTTCGTTGATCTCTTCGTCTTGATGAATCAACGCGTTGTCTGTCCTCTCACTTTCATCTTTACGTTGACAGAATCTGGCCGTGTGCCCTAACCGTTGACAGTTATAACAACGGATCATGTTCATGTTCCGGCCCCTGTATTTATTACGGCCCTTTCCTCCTCCTCCTCCTTCGTTTCTTGAGGATTTAAATCGATCTTGACTCGAATTTTGTACTTGAAACGCATGTTCTGTTGGATTATCTTCATAACGTTTCAATCTCAATTCATGAGATTGAAGTATGCCCATCAATTCTTCGGTTGTAACATTTTCCAGATCCTTTGTTTCCTCCACTGTTATCACCACAGACTCGAAATATCGAGTCAAACTACGTAATATCTTTTCTACGATCCGCTGTTCACTGATTTTCTCTTCATTCATTCGTAATTGATTAACAATAAGGATTACTCTATTGAAATATTCTTCAATCGATTCCCCTTCTTTCATTTTTAATGCATCGAATTCACAACGAAGAGTTTGAAGTTTAATAGTTTTTACCCGGTTTTCTCCTCGGTAGGATTTATGTAGAATATTCCAGGCTTCGTGTGATGATTTCGCTAATGCAATTCTTTCGAATATGGTATCATTTACCGACTGAAAGATGATATGTAGAGCCTTTTTGTCTTTCTTGCTTGCATCCTTATATGCCGTCGTTGCTTCTTCAGTGGGATTCGTTCCCAATTCTTGTACTCCTTCATTAACGATATTCCATAATTCTTGCGATTCGAACAAGACTTTAATCTGAATATGCCAGTGATAATAATTTTGTCCAGTAAGTTTAGGAATTTGAGTTTGAATTCCCTGAACTTGATTCATGTTTTGATCGTAACTTGTGATTTCGCGGATGTGAATTTGGATCGATGTGGCTCTGATACCACTATGGATGTTAAAACAGCATTTTTAAATGGAAAACTGGAGGAACAAGTGTCCATAGAGCAACCTCAAGGTTACATTAAAAAAGGAGAAGAAAAGAAGGTATGTTTTCTCAAGCGAGCCCTATATGGTTTGAAACAAGCCCCTAGGGCGTGGTATAGTCGAATAGATACATATCTTGTTCAAAATAGATTTAAGAAGTGCATATATGAACACACACTTTACGTTAAGGACACTAGTGAAGGAAAGATCATAATATGTCTTTATGTAGACGACTTGATCATAGCAAGTAGCTCGATGGAACTGATCTTAGAATTCAAAATGTCGATGAAAAGGGAATTTGAGATGACAGACATGGGTCGTCTACACTACTTCCTAGGAATGGAAGTATCATATAACAATGGGAATATCACTCTCTCTCAAAAGAAATACATGAGAAATTTATTGGATAAGTACAACATGACACTGTGTAATACAGTGTCTACTCCAATGGAATATGGATTAAAACTATCTAAGGATGATCCAGAAGATTTTGTAAATGAGGGAGTGTATCGCAGTCTAGTAGGAAGCTTAATGTATCTCACCAATACTAGACCAGATATTATGTTTGCAGTAAGCAAAATAAGTAGGTTTATGGAATGCCCAAAGAAAAGTCACTGGGAAGCAGCAAAAAGAATTCTGAAATACATCAAAGGAACTCAAGATCAAGGAGTTACTTATTCCAAAGGAAAAGGAAAACATCTAGTAGGGTTTAGTGATAGTGATTATGCAGGAAATGTTGATGATAGTAAAAGTACTTCAGGATATATATTTCACTTAGGCTCTGGTCCTGTATCTTGGCAATCAAAGAAACAAAAGGTAGTAGCACTGTCCTCAACTGAGGCTGAATACATAGCATTATCCATGACAAGATGTCAGGCTCTTTGGATCAAAGGGATACTAAATGATATACAGGGTAAAGAAGAATACTCGGTTTCAATATTCTGTGATAATAAATCAACTATCTGTCTAGCCAGAGATCCAGTGTATCATGGTAAAAGTAAACATATACGAGTCAAGTATCATTTTATCAGGGACTTAATCAAGAAAAGGGAAGTAGAAGTTGTGTATTGCACAACGAAAGATCAGATGGCAGATATTATGACAAAGGCACTTCAACCAAAGGATTTCATACGCTTGAAGCAGCTGCTGCGCATGAACCAAGAATGATCTAATTTACGGGAGGGTGTTAGAAAATTAATTATAAGTTAGATTATTCTATTATTATTATTATTATTATTATTATTATTATTATTAGTCAAGTTAATTTACTATTCTAAGTTTTTATTTCATGGCAGTTATGGTCATGATTTCTGTATACATATATATACGGTTGTAACATGACATTATACTCTATCAATTCATTTTTATGAACAAGAATATCATCATTCTTCGAAACCCTAGAACCGGAAATCCAACATAGTGGTATCAGACCATGGGGTCTCTATCTATCCGTTATGCTTCCAAGTCAGTTAATACATTTTTAAGACATTATTATATGTTTACCTTCAATTGTATCATGCTGTTGTTTGGGATAGGACTAGATTAAATCATTTATTGTTATATCGTTCCCCTTGGAATGTCATTGGATTTTAAATTTAGTTATTATGATGACAATTACTTCTATAATTGTTATCGCTACATCAGCTACTTGTCTTTCATATTATAAGCAAGCTGATGTACCCCTTAGTTTACTTTCATACTATGTCAATAACATGTATTATTATATTATATATTGTGTATTTTTTGCATGGTTAGGATCTTTCAGTCTCTGATATGTTGTATTCATATCCTGTTATGACTCTATGGTATTCCGATACCTTCCTAAAATGATTTAGATTATAATGTTTCGATCTCTGATATCTGCTCATTCATTCGGGAGTTGGCTAGGTCCAGTGGCGGATCTAGGATTCCGACCAAGGGGTAACGTTTTATAAATAAGCCGTAACGAAATCGAAAAAACGTCAAATTTTCCCAAAATTTACACTAATTTTTCCAAATTTTTTCCGACCAAGGGGTAGCGGACGCCACCCCTTAATAAGCTATAGGTCCGCCCCTGGCTAGGTCGTTTTGTTGTCCAAATATGACTCTATGCTAGATTACCTATAACTTCTTAATATTAGAAATTTATCCAATTATTCTTCTGCAAAGTTTCCATCTGTGTGAAAGCCTTCGTAATACACCTAACGAAGAACTTACTGAACTTAAGAAGTTACTGGAGAATGAAACACGCTTAATGAAAACTGCAGAAGAAGAGGTTAAAAATCTTCAAAATCAAGTAGTCTAATGGAAAAGATCAGAGGTACAATTTTGTAATTAATATAATTTAGTATCACTGCGGAGAATATAAAATTGCGGTTTTCCATGTGACGGGAAACGCTGAAATCGTAAAGCTTCATCAGCTACTTGTCTTTCATATTATAAGCTGATGTACCCCTTAGTTTACTTTGATACTATGTCAGTAACATGTATTATATTATATATTGTGTATTTTCTGCATGGTTAGGATCTTTCAGTCTGTGATATGTTGTATACTTTTTATTCATATCCTGATATGTTGTGATATGTGTATTTTTTTACATGGTATGGTATTGGTTTCATCTCATGCAGTCTTTGCCAGTTGCACCTAAAGGATGTCACATCTCCATTGAAATTGTGGATCAATTTCAAGCTTCTTTTTGCAATATTCAAATTGTGATGCAAATGTCTTATTATTCTCAAAACGATCAATATCATCCATTTGAAGCCCAACAACCTTTATTGCAGTTGTCAGATATCCATAGGGGTGTTCATCGGTTCGGTTTATTTAGTTTATTCGGTTGTTTTCAAAATTTTATTCCCCAAACCAAATTCAATTCGGTTTGGTTTCGGTTAGAAACCAATTCAACCAAATTTACCTAACTACTTTTTTTCCGTAATTTATATTTATGTTTGTGTTCTACCTTCTGAATTACAACAAATCAGCAACTAATTTAAACCTATAAATAAAAGACATAGCAAAATAAAACAGACATATCCATAAAATAGTCGTACACACAACCACAAAGTTAAAACTTAAAAATATAGATCATAGAAACTATAAGTAGTCAACAAGTTTAATGGGACAAAATATAAATAATATTCAAACACGAGTCTTTCTCCTACTCGAGTGAATCTGCATACATAAAATGAATAAAATTTAATAAACAAACATGTATTTTGATCAACATTTGATGAAACCTTAGGGGAGTGGGGGTGGTCACTATTGATAGAATTCCATCACTCACAAACACCCAATCAAGTTCCGCCATGTCATCAACCATTTTTCCATCACACACAACCTTTTTTAGTGGCAATGGTCATCACTCACCACCATACCCAACAATTCCCCCCCCCCCCCCCAACCAACAATTCCTCACACAAAATCAATTCATCACGCGTTGATTTTGTCACGCGTTATACTTTTCAGCATCTTCCACGCGTTATAAAAGTATGGTGGCGGTGGGAATTTTTTTTATCACTCGTTATTTTTGGTTATCACGGAACTATAACTTGCCACCCCTAGTGGCCTTAGGGATATATACTTAGATATTAGACTTAGTATTTTGGGCTAATAAATTGTATATAGTTTATCACATTTATTAAAATGAATGAGTAGATCAGATGGGTTGGCAATTTGTCATATTGCGTGCCAGAAAGGGTAATTGTTAAAATGGGTCAAAACGGGTCATACCCGCTCACACCTTTTGCAAATCCATTGAATGGAAGATAGTCACAGTGAATTCCAAATTTCATATTTCATAGTATTATAGTATTTATCATTTAAACCACTAAAATTTTCAGATTTAGCCATTCCATAATAATTAAAAGAGTAAATTACAAAACTCGTCCTTTATGTATGTATGTTATTGCAAATCATGTCCTTTATCTTCAATAATTACATTAATCATACCTAATGTTTACAAATTCTAACATGTTATATCCTTTACCCCAAACCCAGTTAATTTTCTCAGTAATTGTAGTCACATGGGACCACATGAGGGCATTAATGTCTTTTTTAACCTACCCATCTCTTTCATCCCTTTTAAAACCCCAAATAACCCTAATTTCTTTTAATATCTCTAACACCACCACCTCCACCTCCACCTCCACCTCCACCTCCACCAATCCTCGGCCATCACCCTATCCCTCTTTATCATCAACCCAATCACCTTCTCCTCTTGAAGAACCAAAGAATCGTGTCTAGGCCGGAGCCTGTAAACGAGGGTTTGGATCTTGTAAGAGAGCTTGGGGAACAGTCCTGCAAAACAGAAAACCGTTAGGCTCTCCGCAGAGATGGGAGGGCCCCTCTGCGACCACCCTCCGGCGTGAGGATAAGTATTGGTAGAGAGAAGGTAGAGAGAGAAAATAGGGACGAAGGTTCAGAGAATCGTACTTGGCTTTGTACTTGATGGAGTATTTATAGTAGTCAACTGAGATGATGTCATTCGTCCAGACGCACTTAAATGGAGGTTCGTCTACGGAGGTGCTTGGTAAGGAATGGACATATTTTCAGATGCCCGTTCAGGTGGAGTCCGGTTCGTCCCAAGGGTCATGTCCGGCCTCGGATATGTATCTTCAAGTCCCCCAGTTTGTTAAGTCTCGGTAGAGACTTAGCAAAATGTTGCTTCAAGTTTTGTCTTATTCGGATGACGTGTCGCTGTCGGAGTGGTCTGAGTCGATGACGTGGCGTGGTTTGAATGGTGACGATGTGGCGTGGGTGACTTTTGTGATTCGACCGTCAGTCACCCACCCGTGATGGTAGCGAAACCCCGTGTTGGGACTCGTGGGAGGTGACGGTTTGACATGACCACCCCTGACCGACTTAACCCCCCTATAAAATCGATTTTTACCATTTTATTTTTACTCTTTTTCCTCTCATCTTTTTATCTTCTCCTACTGTTATCCCCCTTTTGCTTTCTGATCTTCTTCTTCTACAAGGTGCGTCTTTTTTATTTGTTATGGCAGGTAAGGAGAATATATCGGCGAGTGTTAGCACCCTCACCCAACGACAACTAGATAAGTTTGTTAGAGAGTATAGGATCCCTCTAGATCTTCACCCGGTCCTTCCCTACGAAAACGAAACCATCTACCCTTTACGCCAAGGGAAATTTCCCTTTTATACTCGCGTCTGTAATTTCGCGAATTATAGGGTCCCGTTTTCTCGTTTTTTGATTAGGGTTCTCCAGTTTTTTAGGGTTCATATCAGTCAAGTTAATCCATTCGGCCTTAGTCGCATCAACCATTTCGAAATTTCTTGCAGGGCTTTAAATCGGAGACCGGACTTAGGGGTCTTCCGGTATTTTTACGAGTTTATAACTGCCGAAGATTGGTATACCTTCGCACATCGGAAGGGTATACCTTCCCCGTCCTCCAGCGAACGTTCTAGCTTGAAAAATTGGAAAGACAATTTTTTCTGGCTGGACGATCGCTGCCTTCCGAAGGATATGAGGTGGCGTTTCAAGGACCAGACGATGTCTTTTGATCTGGGCGAAGACTTCGTCTTCGACCAAGAACTGGCCCGTGCTTTGATTGAGCACAAGTCCCCAATTCGTCCCCTTCCCGAGCATTTCCTTTGGTTAGGTCGAGTCTGTTTTTCTTGGGCCCAAGGGGATAGGGATTGGCCGATTATTCGCCGAAAGTGTGATCGTAAGTTCCGGCCTTTTGCATCCCATTCGGCACCATTACTTTGTTATTTTACTAACTTTCTTTTAATTTCGAAAATGTAGGTGCCATAATGTCTCTCCTGGATGCTCTGAAGGTTCCGAGTATGGATGTTTTTTATTTCGATTTTGCAGATCAAGGCGAGGACGAGGTTCCTCTTATGAAGCAAGTGGCTTCTTCGGCTCAGGAGATTCGTCCAGTGATTCCTCAGAATGTTTCTGAACGACCTGTTGCGGAGGCCACTTCTTCCGTCCCTTTGGGTACTCATGATCAAGCTGCTGTGGAGGTTACTTCTTCTATTCCGACATCTTTAAAGGATGTTGTTGGTTCATTCGGATCTCAGACTGAGAAGAGACCTATCTTGGATGATATTGATGACGATCCGGAGATCCGTGAGTTAGACGAGGCCCTTCAATACCGACCTTCTTCAGTTTCTTTGAAGAGTAAGGGTGTTGTGTCTGATCTTGGATCGAAGCCCCTTATTCGTAAGAGGAAAAACGAAGCTTTGCATATCCGTTCTTCTTATCCTCTACTGATGCCGAAGTCGAAGAAGAGTAAGAAAGGGTCTTCTCATTCCGAAGGTGATGTGATGAATGAGCTTGATGAGCACCTTACTGGTGGCAAGTTTTCGAGGGAGGAGGCTGCCTTGGCTCGATCGGAACCAACTCCTGCGTATTCAGCTGGTTTCATTCCAGACAGCGAAGTTGAGAGCATGGAGTTAGAAAATCCGGAGGGCACGGATAAGGGAAAAGCTCATGGTGGTCCGAAGGTGGTGACCTTTTCAGGTACTTTCTTGGACTCATCCTTGGGTCCGGACTGTTTTTTAGATGATGAGGAAGATCAAGTGTCTTCACTTCCTTCATCTTGGTTCGGACCTGAGTTGATGTCCTTTTTTCGTTATGCAGATACTTTCTCAGATGAGATGGAAATTGATCCGGCGACGACCGATGAGAAGTTCATTCCGGATTGGGATATCCGGAACAAGGACACAGTGATGGACGAACTTGTTGCAAGAACCTTGCTGTTTAATATTAATACTCCGCTGGACCATGCCAAGAGCCGGAAAATGAAGAGCCAGGATCTGGCTGCGGCTGTTTTGACTAACCAGGCTCAATCAAATATTTTTGTGACGGAGGTTTATCGAAGATGGATCGAGGCGGAGTCTGTGAGGGAAAACATAGAGAAGGAAACTCGCTCTTTGAAGCGGAAGGTTCTAAAAGCTCCGGATATGGAGAAAAAAGTCGCTCAACTGACTCAGGATCTTCAGGCTCAGCAAGAGAAGGTTAAGTCTTTGATTGCTCAAAATCAAGCATCCCAAGCGGTTGCCGCTTCTGCTGCAGAGGACCGTGATAAGATGTCAGCTGAATTGAAGAGTTTTTCCGAATCCATGAAGCAAAAAGATGATCAGCATAAGGAAGTTATGGCAAAGATGGAGGTGTCTTTTGAGAATGCTCGTATAGCTTACGCGAACATGATGGCAGGTTCGTACCTTGTTTTAGTTTAAACATTCTTTTATTCCTCTGTTTTTTCTAACACCTTGGCCAGAGCGGGACGTGCTCAAATCAAGGGAAGCTGATTTGAAGGCACAGATTGAGGATATGAAAGGGCACGAAGAGGAGATTGAAACGGAGAATGCTTCTTTGAAGGCTAGGGTGGAGGAGCTCCAGGCGACCAAAACGTGGATGCTTTCGGAGGGTGCAAGACTTCTTGCTAAAAACATTCATAAAGGGCCGGAGATGACTGCTGCTGTGGCCGCCGTTAATAACGCTATGAGCTCTGTTGGTGTCAATTCCGGTCTTCACAATGGTTATCTTCATGCCTTGAAGAAGAAGACACCTTATGCCGATGTGCCGATGTTAAACCGTAATGCAGCGGAGGAACTAAATGACGCGGTTGCTTGTTTTGATACTCTTAAGTTTCCGGTGGTGGAAGACCTTCCGAAACTCATCCATGAACCACTTTCCAAAATTAAAAATGCTCTTCTTTTTGCAAGTGGGGAGTCTCTGAAGGAATGAGGTGGACATGCCCGGCTCCTTGGGGTATGCACCTTGGAAGTTTTTAGTTTAACTTTTCAGAGGGTGGACATGTCCGGTTTTTTGGGATATGCACCCTGCTTTTTTTTGAACTTGGAACGAATGTAATGATGTTCTTACCTGTGTTTGACAGTTATCCTTTATAAATGGTTTCGTAATTTCCGGTTACATAAGTCCGGTCGATTTTTGATGTAATCACTTGTTTATGCATGCGTCCATGTTTTTTGTGTTTTACATTTTCTGTTTTTTAGAACGTTCATTTTAAAGTACGGATCCGATTTGTTTTACTTTTTTAGGATAACTTCTAGGTGAAGGGAAGAATGCGAACGGAGCCAGTTCATACTTACCTTTTAGGGTTAGCATCCCTAGTTCGGCCGAAGATATACTTGTGTCGCAACTTTGTTAATGAGAGAAAATTTTATCATTCTATTTTTCTTATCCGGAGTTATATTTCTCTGGTTAACACATAGTAAAAACATTTAAAGTAGTTCGCGGGTAAAAACCCTCCGCGGTTCTTGGAATTGTAAAATTGTTTGGTGCGGGCAAAAACATCCGCATTACAAGGAAGACAAAGGTGACGGAAGCCGTAGCTTCCGTTTTACAATTTTTTTTAAATAGGAAAAACTCCTCAAAGAAAACACTTCTTTAGGTGCGCTCCATTCCATGTACGAGGGATGAGGGTCCCGTCCATCTTCTTGAGCGTATAAGCACCGTTCTTTCCTGCGGTGTTGATTAGGTAGGGACCCTCCCACTTCGGAGCCATTTTTTCCGGTACCTTCAACCAAACTTGCTTCATTGCTCCGCATGACATAATCTCCGACCTTAAACCGGACCTCCTTTACTTTAGAGTTGTAGTGTTTTTCCAACTCTTTTTTATACTTTGCTTCCCGGATGGCCGCAATTTCTCTCCTTTCCTCGGCCAAATCGAGGTTTAGGCGGAGTTCTTGTTCATTCTCTTCTTGACTCTGTTGCATGCGAGGTGTGGGTATCCCTACTTCAGCGGGAATGACTGCTTCGGTACCGTACGTCAAGCTGAAGGGAGTTTCCCTATTGCTTGTCTTCAGCATCGTCCGGTGAGCCCACAGAACATGCGGGAGTTCATCTGCCCATGAGACGCCTTCCTTCCTCAGGCGCTTTTTAATTCCTTCCACAATGCTGCGGTTGGCTCTTTCTACCTGCCCATTGGCCTGGGGATGGGCAACCGAGGCAAAATTTTGCTCAATGTGCATTCTTTGGCACCATGTCTTGAATGGTTTTTCCGCAAACTGCTTCCCGTTGTCACTTACTATACAAAGTGGCATTCCGTATCTGCAAACTATGTTTTCCCAAACAAACCTCAGTACTTGATCCCCTGTGATGGTCCGGAGGGTTTTAGCTTCGATCCACTTTGTGAAGTAATCGATGGCGACCAACAGGAACCTCACCCCTCCGGTGGAAACAGGGAAAGGACCGACAATGTCAATCCCCCATTTCTGAAATAGCCATGCAGAAGTTACAAGGACGAGGTTGTTTTTGGCTCGGTGGCTAATAGGAGCGTGCCGTTGACAATCTTCACATGCTTGTAATTCGTTAACGGCGCTTTGATGCATGCCCGGCCAAAAATATCCGGCATTCATAGCCTTGGCAACGACCATTCTAGGTCCGGAGTGGATGCCGCATATTCCCCAGTGGATTTCTCTAATGACGTAACTGGCTTCTTCCGGAGTTAAGCATTTTAGGAGCGGACCCATGAATGTCTTTCGATAAAGTTTCCCATCATGGACTTGGTACTGCAACGCCTTCACCTTTAACTTCCGGGCCTGAGCTTTTTCTTCCGGTAGTATGCCATCTTTCAAATACTCCAAGATCGGAGTCATCCAAGATCTTTCCTGCACGGAGACTGACATTACGGACTCTGTCTGATAGATGGCCGGAGCTTGTAGGGTTTCAACTAGCACCTCTTTGGACAAGTGACAAAATACTACGGAAGCAAGTTTACTTAAAGCATCCGCCTTTTTGTTCTTGCTCCGTGGTATGTGAACAATCTTGCAAGAGTCGAATGAAGAAATCAAACTGTTAACTTGGCTTAGATACCGGATCATGTATTCCTCTCGTGCTTCGTACTCTCCGCTAACCTGGTTGGCGACTAGTAGTGAGTCAACATGAGCTAGCACGGAAGTTGCCCCGGCCTTAGCTGCAGTTTGGAGTCCTGCGAGAAGAGCCTCATACTCTGCTTCATTGTTCGAAGTTTTAAACTCAAAACGCAGGGCGTAAGTATATTCTATCCCTTCCGGATCTATTAAAATTAAACCTACTCCTGACCCTTCTTTGCTGGAGGCTCCATCTGTATATAAGTTCCACACCCTAGGAAGAGTAGACTTTTCTTTGACTTTTTCTCCGGTCGGTACCTCCGTGAGGAAATCGGCCACAGCCTGACCTTTCACCGGACCTCTAGTTCGGTATGTGATATCAAAAGCGCTGAGTTCAATTGCCCACTTGGTTAGACGTCCGGATACCTCCGGCTTTCTGAGAATTTGTTGGATCTAGAGATCAGTCTGCACTTCTATATTGAAAGCCTGAAAATACCTTCGGAGGCGCCTGGAAGCATGTACCAATGCGAGTGCCAATTTCTCTATCATCGGGTACCGAGTTTCATAATCTTTCAGGATGTGGCTTACGTAGTAGACTGTAATTTGTGCTTGATTCCGGTGCACCACAAGTACTGCACTTATAGCGAAATGAGAGGCGGAGAGATAAACCGTGACAGTTTCTCCGGTAACTGGAGCGGTTAGGGTGGGTAAGGACCCAAGACAAACTTTCAACTCTTGAAATGCCGAATCGGCTTCCGGTGTCCACTCTATCTGACCCTTTCCCGTTCGTTTTTTCAACACGTTCATGAAGGGAATAGTGCGATCGGCCGCTTTTGAGACAAAGCGGTGGAGAGCTACCAGTTTACCGTTTAATGATTGAATTTCTTTAACCGTTTTAGGAGGCTGCATGGATATCACCGCCTTGATTTTATCTGGATGTACCTGGATTCCGGATTGGGTTATCCATACACCAAGAAACTTTCCTTCTTCTAAACCAAAGGAGCACTTTTTGGGATTAAGCTTGAGGTTGATACTCCGAAGCCTGGTGAAGGTTTCGAGTATGTCATCGATCATGTTATCATCGGCCTGACTTTTTATGACCAGGTCATCCACATAAATTTCTAGATTTCTTCCGATCTGGTCTTTGAACACTTTATCCATCAACCTTCGGTACGTAGCTCCGGCGTTCTTTAATCCGAATGGCATTTTGGTATAACAGAAGAGACCCTCGTTTGTTATAAACGCGGTCTTGTCTTCGTCTTCCAAAGCCATCTGAATTTGGTGGTAACCTTTATATGCGTCTAAGAAGCATTTAAGACGGAAGCTGGAAAGAGAATCAATCTTTAAATCGATCTCCGGCAAAGGGTAGCAATCCTTCGGACAAGCATTGTTCAGATCGGAAAAATTGACGCACATCCTCCAGGTTTTGTCTTTCTTTGTTACCATTACCGGATTGGAGACCCATGTTTGGTACCGCACTTCCCTGATAATACCGGCACTTAGTAGCTTTCGTACCTCCTCGGAGATGGCTTTGTTACGGGCTGGAGCCATGTTTCTTTTTCTTTGAGCTACTGGCTTTACTGAATGCGACACTTTCAGTTTATGTTCGGCCAAACATCGGGGTTCTCCGACCATGTCAGAGGTTTGCCATGCAAATACGTCGAGTGAATTAGACAAAAGCTTCCACGGTTTCTTTTTGGTTCGTTCAGGGAGTTGGGCCCCGACTGCAATTTTTTGCTCCGGAAAATGCAGGTGTATAGCCCATTCTTCCGTAAGGAGGTTCGGAGGTTGGACATTATCGTTACTTTGTCGTATTTCAGCTACGCAGATTGTTGACTCAGAATGTAAAGTTGCTACCCCTGCTTCAGTGGGGAATTTTAGTGAACCGTGGATGGTAGAACTGATGATACCGAAAGCGCACATGCCTGGTGTAACACCCCGAAAATGGGTTTGGTGATCAAACCACACTAGCACTAAAAGACGGGTAAAGTACCGTTAGTGGTAAAATTTACCCGGTAAACATTAGGATTTAAATAATTAATCCTAATATTAAATAAAAAGTGAATAAAAGCTTTTAAGGAATAAAATGGATAAAAGGCCCGAGTTAACGGGACCTAAAATAAACTTAGTCATAAATATCCCCGAACCCGCTAAGTTAACTAGGAATATTAAACCTAGTTAATAAGTGGGAATATTATTGAAAATAATTAGGTTGTGACCTAATTAATAACTAACCAAACACGAGGGACCAAAGCCGGGTAACTTGGAAAAAGGAATTATAAACCTAAAAATAAAACACAACACACACACAAGAGTGTGTGTGCGTGCGTGAGAATGGCCAGGAGAAGCTCCTAGAGAGCTCAAACCCTAGAATCAACAAATTCACCAAATTGGAGCTCGAATCAAGATCCAAATCAATGCATGAACGCGTAGAAACGATCACCAAGTCAAGGGGATCGTGAGGTATGTTGAATTTCTAACATTTGTGAAGTTGTAAAAATTTGATAATCATCCTAATCGTGAATTAGGCATGAATTAGAGAAGCTATGGCTAGATTAGTGATGTATACTTGCTTAGGAACGAAACCCTAAGTGAAAATCATGCATATGATGCTAAGACTTGAATGATTTGGTGATTACCTATATGTGTGTTAAATGGGTTTATTGACAATATGAAGAACACTCGGATTAGAGTGTTAATTTGATGAATATTGATTGTTATGAAATAAGTTCTTGATGTAGTTCATGAACACTAGACATAGAGGTTTGATTTTGATGTAAATCTTGGTGAAAATAATTAGTTATGAACTAGTTAGTAAATATGTGAAATTATGCACATTAGGTGTTTGTTAAAATGCCTAAATGAGAACTAAAGTATTGAATTTTAGAGTGAAAACGCATATTTGAATGATATGGCAATTACGCGTGATATGAAGTGATGAGAGTTCTAAATACTATGTTGATTTAGACTTAATGTAGTAAACATGTGATTGAAAGTAGTTAACTTTAGATAAGTTAAGTTAACTAATCATGAAGCCGAATAGTAGCTTCGGCATAGAAAATAAGTGAGGTGGAATAGTCGTGATTGTTAATGACTAATTTAACCGCCTTGTAAATGTCTGACAATAGTTTGACGCGTAACAAGCTAGGTGAAAGCTTGGAAGAGGGAACGGGTCAAACGGAGCAAGTACGGAAAGAAAAGCGTGGCGTGGATACGAGGTAAGTGTAATTTACACACTTATGTAGAATACTCGTTTATTCGATACGTTGTAAACGTGATAATGATAATATTGGAAATATGGAAATTCGTCAAATGTCGACTAATGTGAATCAAGGATAAAAGGATACCCATGGTGTAAGCCGAAATGGGTTGAAATTGTAAGAAAATAGTGTAAAAGAAAAAGGGTATGGTTATAAAATTCGGGATGGGATGGATGTATGAATTGGAAATCAAAAACGGTGTTTTTGATTAAATAAATAATGTTGGGCATATAGTCCAAACGGGTTGAATGGTGGTGATAACACCATTTGACAATATCGACTAATGTGGTTGTCAAGCCTTATGTTAACAGGACCGATTAGCAAATCGGATAATTGCGTCACCATTAATGGTGTCATAATGAAAACAAGGTATAAATCGGGTCTACTTGTTGATCCGGGCCAGGTACGTGTAATTAAGTTGTAGTTAAAAATGCTATTTTGGTCGAATAATTTGAGAGAGAGTCCTTAGTCATAAAAGGACTAAAATCGACCAAAACGCCCTTGTAGGCTAAATGGAACAAACGATCTTTAAAGGTTGTTTGGAAACGAGTTTTACAATTAGATAATTACTTAGGAGTAGTATAGAAGTTGAAGGATGTAACACGTTAGTCAAATGGCTCTATTCGAGTCTTTGCCGTAAAATAACGATTTGAAGGGTAAATTTTGGTATATATAAATCACCACATTGAATCCACCACAAATATAGTTGTGGTGGAAGATCCTTTGATAAGAAATGTGGACATATGTATTTGGAAATGAATGAAAGTAATTGGTGCTTATAATATGCTTAAATACCTCAAACGGGTCAAAATAAACATATGGGTGAAAATGGGTTAAAGAAGGTATATAATTCTATAATCGGAACCTAATATGTTAGACATCATTGAATTTAATAGGTTTGTGAGAAATAAGGGTCAAACAAACTTGTATGTTTGATAAAATCACAAACGGATCAAATTTTGGTAAAAGAGTAATAAGCCGAAGACTTAAAAGTCTTAAATTTTATCAAGCCGGATGTCGAATTTTAACTCCATATGATGGAGAATCAAATTTCAAACATGTAGGAAGAAATGGTAGGTCAAACGGATAAGCGGTTTGAAAGATACGAAAGATTTCGTGTCAAATTACGGCAAAATGGAAAAGCTGGATGCAGGGGCCACCATAACTTACGGTGCCACCGTAAGTTACGGTGTAGCTGATATGGTTACGGTGGTAACCTACTGTTGTACGGTAGAAGAATATGAACACAGGGGCCACCGTAACTTACGGTACCACCGTAAGTTACGGTGGAGATCATTTTTCAAGTTCTTGTTTTTCTTTTGAAAATCAATTGTTTCCCGGACTCGTTTGGACATGATTTAAACCCCGTAAGACTAAATCATTTCATGTTTATGAAATGTAGGTATACTTTGGGATGCCGGAAGACGATCAAGCTCAACGAAGAACCGAACACGATATAGATACATGCTTCCGCACTTTGCCACGTTGTAAATTTTAAGCAACGAATTCAACCACGTGATGTAGAATAACTTATGATTTGTAAAAGTTTTTAATAAACCCGTATTTTTATAGTTTGTGTAGTCCTAGCCGCACATCCGATTGAGGTATTTTACATGTAAAATCGCTAAATCGAAAATAGGGTGTTACAAGTTGGTATCAGAGCCTTGGTTTAAGAGATTCAAGTATGGTGGGAAAAACTATGCTTGGACTTAAACCTTACGCTCTTGATAAAGAATAGTGTTCGGTTCGAGGCTTGATCGCAAATCCGGTAAGTACAAGTATATTAATGGTTTAGAATGATTAAAGTGTTGAGAACAACACATATTGTTATCGTGTAATACACGTTACACCAATAAAAATTGATATAGAATAGATATAGTCAACGAAATTACACGCGTTGATGCGTATAATAGAAAAGCCTCGTATTATAATACAGGCATCCTTTAATGTCGAAATTACTAACTGTTATATATGTTTTAGTTGAAGGACACTCGCATATGAGGATAGCGAGAGTTCAATAAATTACGGATATGATGGAAGAACGGTCCGAAGTATGACAAGAGGAGCATGCTCACCAAGGACTAAATCGCGTAACGACCGCAAACAAAGTTAATGGCAAGAAACGCCCATCGGGGCAAGCATTACCAGGTGCGTGCTTTTAAATATAACCGCACAAATAACAATATTCAACAAACATGTAGAGAACGATTGTTGCATATGTAAATTAGAAACTTGGAAAAATATCCAGGATATTATTTCCAAGAAAACTAAATAGAGGCGTTACTTACACAGGGCGTGATGTGAAAACTATAAAAAGGTCGTGTGTGTCATGTGTTAATCGCTTACTCTGGCCAAGTAAGTAGTGGCATATGATACCATGAACTTCTTATAGCGGACACATTTACATCCGATGTAGTAAGGGCGGGGTGAATGGGACTAATTTAAAAAGTACCCAAATGAATCGAATGAGCAAAATATTTGATAATAATGTAAACGCACAGCCGGGTGACGGAAGCGTATTACATTAGGATGATGAGCCCGAGTGAAGGGATAAAGATTAATGTAAAACGATTAAGGTATGCAATTGGGAGGGGTGTGCTTACACTCGAACCCGGAGAATGCAAATATGACTCTTAACGGGCCGATTTTGTAAAACACCAAATTTGAGAACAAAGTAGGAATATAAAAGCAAAATGAAGTCATAATGCATACCGTAAGGGTTGCAATAATAATGACTTCGGTAAAACACCCGGTTGGTGGGTAAGGATTTAAACACATGCGTAGACTGAGAAACAGGAACGCGAAATAGAAAGTCAAAAGACTCGGAATATGAGTCATGACTGAAAGATGACAAGAATTTTCGCAAACATAAATTTTGGTAATTACGTTCAACCATTTCAAAGTTGGACGGGTCAAGTAAAGAATGAAGTTTGACATTCATAAGTGATGAAAATTCACCCAAAATGAGTCAAACGAGTCAATTAAGGAATAACGCTTAATAAAATAGGAAAACACAAACCGGTGAAAACGGAAAGCTAAAAACAATAAGATAGAAGGACCCGGGTAATGGGTTGTAAAGGAGTATAAGTATGAACCGGGTAATGGTAAGCGTAAGACAAACCGACGTGTAAATGACGCTAGAAGTCGTAAAGTCGGAAAGGACAGTCTGAAAGTAAACAAATGAAACCTTAGACTACGGTCAAGGTCAACTAAAGCTCAAAAGCAAAATTTAATGATTCCAAACATAACAAAGGATGCTTTAAAGCTATATATGTATAAATAGACAATGGAATAAAGACTAGAATAAAAGATGATCTACGGGATCATCATACCCTACAGGATATTAATTAGTGTAAAGGTCTACGGGGCCAAAATGACCCATGGGTCATGAACTGAAGCAAAAGGATCATAAGGGCCTCGCCTCAAAGAGGTGAAAGCCTAAGGAAATAGCCTATGAGGCTAAGTGAAGGGACCTACGGGTCAATAGTGTGAGGTAAGGGAACTTGTTACGATTCCCCGTATAAAACTAAGATTTTAAAAGAATAAATTATGGACTGTCAATATCATGGTATGGATAATTGACAAAAGTTAAAGAAAGGATCCTAAAACTAAAACTTCGATTTTAGTAAGAAATAACGTTGTTACCAATATAAATTCTGATAGGAATTTGAATAGTAAGCATGAAAGGTTCAAGTCTTGACACTGGTAGGTGCAAGTCGATATATTCGAAAAGTGATATTTTCGAAAATGAAAGGTTGATACAAACTAAACACGATGTGACACGATCACGGTTAGGAAATATAATGTGAAGTAAAATCACATTATAACCAAGCGAGCGGTGAAAAGTAACGGGACTAATAAGTCTAGTTAGTAAGACCGGTTAAGGCCAGTAATTCAAATCAATAAAAATTGGTTTGCTTGTAAGCGGTGGATTCGGTATAACTGAACCGAATAAATAAATCTGAAAACAGAAGAAATTATTGTTAGAAGTGAAATATTTCACTAAAGACCTTTAAACGGGTCAAGGTAACGGATTCACCAAGAGTTCGATAATATATAAAAGCGATGGAAATCGCTAAGTTAACTGAACTAGTAAAAATAACGGAATTACGTTATTTCAAGTTACATTATGTCGTATGAGGTACGTAGAGGTTCTGTAACTAAAAAGACATTACCATAATTTTTCTGGTAATACTAAAAATTGGTTAAAGTATGAGTAATGCTTAAGAGATTACTCAAGTCAAACGTATTGAGTTTAGAACTCAATGAACTATGTAAGCAAGGATTCGAGGACGAAACCTCTTTAAGGGGGGTAGACTTGTAACACCCCGAAAATGGGTTTGGTGATCAAACCACACTAGCACTAAAAGACGGGTAAAGTACCGTTAGTGGTAAAATTTACCCGGTAAATATTAGGATTTAAATAATTAATCCTAATATTAAATAAAAAGTGAATAAAAGCTTTTAAGGAATAAAATGGATAAAAGGCCCGAGTTAACGGGACCTAAAATAAACTTAGTCATAAATATTCCCGAACCCGCTAAGTTAACTAGGAATATTAAACCTAGTTAATAAGTGGGAATATTATTGAAAATAATTAGGTTGTGACCTAATTAATAACTAACCAAACACGAGGGACCAAAGCCGGGTAACTTGGAAAAAGGAATTATAAACTTAAAAATAAAACCCAACACACACACAAGAGTGTGTGTGCGTGCGTGAGAATGGCCAGGAGAAGCTCCTAGAGAGCTCAAACCCTAGAACCAACAAATTCACCAAATTGGAGCTCGAATCAAGATCCAAATCAATGCATGAACGCGTAGAAACGATCACCAAGTCAAGGGGATCGTGAGGTATGTTGAATTTCTAACATTCGTGAAGTTGTAAAAATTTGATAATCATCCTAATAGCGAATTAGGCATGAATTAGAGAAGCTATGGCTAGATTAGTGATGTATACTTGCTTAGGAACGAAACCCTAAGTGAAAATCATGCATATGATGCTATGACTTGAATGATTTGGTGATTACCTATATGTGTGTTAAATGGGTTTATTGACAATATGAAGAACACTCGGATTAGAGTGTTAATTTGATGAATATTGATTGTTATGAAATAAGTTCTTGATGTAGTTCATGAACACTAGACATAGAGGTTTGATTTTGTTGTAAATCTTGGTGAAAATAATTAGTTATGAACTAGTTAGTAAATATGTGAAATTATGCACATTAGGTGTTTGTTAAAATGCCTAAATGAGAACTAAAGTATTGAATTTTAGAGTGAAAACGCATATTTGAATGATATGGCAATTACGCGTGATATGAAGTGATGAGAGTTCTAAATACTATGTTGATTTAGACTTAATGTAGTAAACATGTGATTGAAAGTAGTTAACTTTAGATAAGTTAAGTTAACTAATCATGAAGCCGAATAGTAGCTTCGGCATAGAAAATAAGTGAGGTGGAATAGTCGTGATTGTTAATGACTAATTTAACCGCCTTGTAAATGTCTGACAATAGTTTGACGCGTAACAAGCTAGGTGAAAGCTTGGAAGAGGGAACGGGTCAAACGGAGCAAGTACGGAAAGAAAAGCGTGGCGTGGATGCGAGGTAAGTGTAATTTACACACTTATGTAGAATACTCGTTTATTCGATACGTTGTAAACGTGATAATGATAATATTGGAAATATGGAAATTTGTCAAATGTCGACTAATGTAAATCAAGGATAAAAGGATACCCATGGTGTAAGCCGAAATGGGTTGAAATTGTAAGAAAATAGTGTAAAAGAAAAAGGGTATGGTTATAAAATCCGGGATGGGATGGATGTATGAATTGGAAATCAAAAACGGTGTTTTTGATTAAATAAATAATGTTGGGCATATAGTCCAAACGGGTTGAATGGTGGTGATAACACCATTTGACAATATCGACTAATGTGGTTGTCAAGTCTTATGTTAACAGGACCGATTAGCAAATTGGATAATTGCGTCACAATTAATGGTGTGATAATGAAAACAAGGTATAAATTGGGTCTACTTGTTGATCCGGGCCAGGTACGTGTAATTATGTTGTAGTTAAAAATGCTATTTTGGTCGAATAATTTGAGAGAGAGTCCTTAGTCATAAAAGGACTAAAATCGACCAAAACGCCCTTGTAGGCTAAATGGAACAAACGATCCTTAAAGGTTGTTTGGAAACGAGTTTTACAATTAGATAATTACTTAGGAGTAGTATAGAAGTTGAAGGATGTAACACGTTAGTCAAATGGCTCTATTCGAGTCTTTGCCGTAAAATAACGATTTGAAGGGTAAATTTTGGTATATATAAATTACCACATTGAATCCACCACAAATATAGTTGTGGTGGAAGATCCTTTTATAAGAAATGTGGACATATGTATTTGGAAATGAATGAAAGTAATTGGTGCTTATAATATGCTTAAATACCTCAAACGGGTCAAAATAAGCATATGGGTGAAAATGGGTTAAAGAAGGTATATAATTCTATAATCGGAACCTAATATGTTAGACATCATTGAATTTAATAGGTTTGTGAGAAATAAGGGTCAAACAAACTTGTATGTTTGAAAAAATCACAAACGGGTCAAATTTTGGTAAAAGAGTAATAAGCCGAAGACTTAAAAGTCTTAAATTTTATCAAGCCGGATGTCGGATTTTAACTCCATATGATGGAGAATCAAATTTCAAACATGTAGGAAGAAACGGTAGGTCAAACGGATAAGCGGTTTGAAAGATACGAAAGATTTCGTGTCAAATTACGGCAAAATGGAAAAGCTGGATGCAGGGGCCACCGTAACTTACGGTGCCACCGTAACTTACGATGCCACCGTAACTTACGGTGGAACTGATATGGTTACGGTGTAACCTACTGTTGTACGGTAGAAGAATATGAACACAGGGGCCACCGTAACTTACGGTGCCACCGTAACTTACGGTGGAGATCATTTTTCAAGTTCTTGTTTTTCTTTGAAAATCAATTGTTTCCCGAACTCGTTTGGACATGATTTAAACCCTGTAAGACTAAAGCATTTCATGTTTATGAAATGTAGGTATACTTTGGGATGCCGAAAGACGATCAAGCTCAACGAAGAACCGAACACGATATAGATACATGCTTCCGCACTTTGCCACGTTGTGAATTTTAAGCAACGAATTCAACCACATGATGTAGAATAACTTATGATTTGTAAAAGTTTTTAATAAACCCGTATTTTTATAGTTTGTGTAGTCCTAGCCGCACATCAGATTGAGGTATTTTACATGTAAAATCGCTAAATCGAAAATAGGGTGTTACACCTGGCCTCCCAAGTATGACGTTGTGGACGGATCTCGCCTCTACTACCAGGAACGTCAAATTAACGGTTCGGACCATATTTCCTTCTCCCAACGTTGTTGGCAAAGTGGTTTGCCCGACGGGCTGTACCACTTCTCCGGAGTAACTTACTAATGGCATTGAGACTCGTATCAATTTTGATTTGGTTTGCGGAGCTAGCTGTTGGAAACACTGTTGATACATGAGCTCAGTGGCACTTCCGCTGTCAACATAGATCCTCCGGACCTTGTGACCGGCTATGACCGCGGACACTATGATAGGTCCATCTTTTACGTCTCCGGGGGTAATTGGAGGGAAAGCGATTGGTTGCTGCATCCAAGAGGCCATATGATGACTGGACCGCTTGATGCCTTGGCTTCCTACTTTCCTGATCATGCAGATTGCTGGTTAATTGTTCGGATTATCCGCCGAATTTCCTGAAGACTTTCCTTCCTTTACTTCTTTTACTAGATGCGACAGTTTACCAGACCGCACTGCTTTTTCTATTTCTTGCTTTGGGGACCAGCAATCGTCTGTATTGTGACCTCGAGCATGATGGTAATTGTAACAACCCTCATCAAAAGTCATAATTACTAAAGTAATTTGACCAATAGGAAACCCTAATTGAGACACCTAAGTGATTCTGCACAAACCCTAAGATTTTCAGAAAAATCAGAATCAGGATTAGGGCCCCTAAAACTCAGGGGGGGGGGGTTAAACCCTATTGACGATTATCCACTTAAAACGTAGGCAGAAAGGAATTTTCAGAAACCGTCGACTCAGCTGAGCTAGTCCCACACGTGGCAACCCGATGCATGAAAATAGTTCTTACGCGGGCCGCCTCAAGTTAGCTTAATTCTCACGCGGGCCGCCTAAGGGACAAAATTCACCTATAAATACAGGAGTTTGGGACTTGAATTCTGGCTTCAGAATGACGCTCAAATTCACTTTGTGCGCTGAGTTATGCTCTGTATACTCCAATTAACACACACGGTTTAATAATCGACGCCGCAATCAGGGTATTAGCACAATCGCTATTACGATTCATTGTCCGATCGATCAATGTACTCAATGGATGTTTAAGTGCTGCCCACATTAGGGTGATGCTTTGTCATTAATCGTTAATTCGATGGATGTTTAAGCATAGCACTTTGTCATTCGTTGTGAGGGTTGATCTCGTAAGTTATCGTAAATGCTGGATTGATTACTAACCTCGAATTGTGTGCATGTTATTAAAATTAGGTTGAAAAGGCTAAATCAGTAGGCTAAACTCTGCCCGTATAAATCTGCAATGTGAGTCATTCTCTTTTTATCAAATATTTTACAATACCTCAAATTATTTTCAAGGTTATAATTACAGGGACTAAGTCGTGGATATCTTGAATTACTGGTTAGTGGGGTATTGTGCACATTACTAATTTCTCCCAGTTAGGTTCATTGACCTACTCGGGATAATCACTGTTAGGTTCATTGACCTACATTGATAATCATCACTATTAAGGTTCATTGATCTAAATAGTGGTATGACCATCGTCACCATTGTGACATGTCACCATTATGACAGAATGCCAGATAAAAATAAGATAAAAGCCATTGTAATCGCTCTTATGCTGTAATTGATAACTATGCATCATTATGCAAAATTTGAATGATTCACTCAGTATTTCCCGCTGACAAAACCTTTTTCAAACATGTTTCAGGTAACCTGTTATGAATCAGGAAAAGTGCCATATAGCACTACAAGCTCAGGGAAGTGGCTTAGTATAAAATAAAGAAACATGTTTTGTAAAAATAATAGATTTCTTTATGAAATCAAACTATTGTAAATTACCAGGTTTTATCCCGAATTGGGAAATAAAATAATCAGGAAATATTTACATTTTTAAAAGATCCTGATGAAAACTTCCGCTGTCAAACTCAATTAATTAAATATCGCAGTATTTCTGTCCCGCGGCTCCTGAAAACGGGTCAAACCGGGTCGGGGGCCGTGACAGAAAAAGGTGGTATCAGAGCCACTTATCGAGCCACTGATTTAAGCCAATTAAGTATTTAGAAAATACTTAATTTTTTTATTAATTGCTATTTTGTGATTATATGTTTTATTATCTGACTAATTTTGAATAGTATGGGCAGATTTTTATATGTTAGCTACTGTAGTAGTAAATATAAATCTTTAAATAATTTGACTCAAAGTTTTAGCACTTTTATTATTTAAAGTATAGAACCCTTATAAATAAATTTACAAATAAAACCTAGTATGTTTTCATATTCGGTTGTTTCATAGTAACCCAATATGAAATAATATTTAAAAAGTTGTTCTACAAAATTTTGTTATGACTTAGTAATTGTGTGTATTTTGCTAAACAGCATGAGTGACTTGTCTGACGTCCTCCAGAAATTAAATCTCTATCCAGTAAGAATAGAGGTTTCCAGAGATTTCAATAGGTATATTCCAGACATAGAAGAACCTATAGAATTCAACGCTTTACCTCTTGAGAAACCTAAGCCTAAGAAAATTGAAATTGGGGAAAGTTCTAGGCAAATTGAGGGATTACCATCTCAAGAAGAACTAGAGTTTATAATGGCAACCGATGATACTATTGAGCCTGTTAATGAAAATGATTTTATTCATTCTCTTAAAACACAACTACCAATGAATTCAGAACCAGCTATTCCAAACCTTTCAATCCACTCGCAAATAGACGAATGGGTGACTAATGAAATACTGTTACAAAACCATCCCTATAGGCTTTTTCCTAAGATCAATCCAGAACCTTTATCAAATTCACCAATAAGTAACGAGAATATGGCTAAACTCCATCATTTTGACGAAATGGATGTTGGGAATAGGATCCAAGAGATTTTGGGGCAGATCTCCTGGAATTACGATAAGAATGAACGCCGTTACTAGAACATCACCTGACAAAGGATAGGGGATTATGAAACTGTGGTTATGTAATAGTAATAGTAAAATCAGTATGTGTAAAATAAATAATAAAACGGTTGTATATAAAAGCATGATATAAGGAAATTTTAGAAAGTTACAATTTTGTTTGTATATTCGTTTACGTGATTATGTGCAATTAATTGTAACATTGGATTATTTCCTTTATACTAATTATTTATCTATAAATTAGATATCAGATGGAAAACGCTAATAATGAACCAGTTAATGAGGATAATCAATCTGAGCAACAACCGGGGGACCAATATGTGACTAGGCAAGATATAGAAAATATCATTGCTCAAGGGATAGCCAACGCTATTCTAGGAATAGTTGCTCAAGGGATAGCCAATGCTATTCCAGCAATCATTGCTGCTGTTAAAAAACCAATTGAACCGCAACAAATTGTTCCTAGTAAACGTATTTCTGAAGATAATTTCAGTAATAGCGTAAACGGAGGTAATAATCATGTTAATCATGATAATGAACCACGGCAAGCTCCGCTCCCTAAGAAAAGGAAAGTTGCAACACCTGGTTGCACTTACAAAGAATTTCTTGCTTGTAAACCCACTGAGTTTGCAGGCAATGAAGGAGCGACTGCGGCACTGCGTTGGTTAGAGAAAACCGAGGCAGTAATTGCCATAAGTAAATGTGCTCAGGATGATCAGGTCATGTACGCGTCAAACCTATTCAAAGAAGTGGCGCTAGAATGGTGGAATACGGTGTTACAAGCTAAAGGAAGAAATAGGGCTTATGCCATGAAATGGGAAGAATTTAAGAGTCTTGTAGAAAGAAAATTCTGTCCTGAATATGAAAAAGATCAAATGGCAAATAAGTTTCTAACCCATCGGATGGTGGATGTAGATTGTCGAGGGTATACTTCGACATTCTTCGAATATGCTAGAGTGGTACCAACCCTGGCTTCGCCAGAGCCGGTACTTATTTCTCGTTATATTTGGGGATTGATTTCCGAAATCCGTAATATTGTCAAGGCTGCGAAACCTCATACGATTGATGATGCAGTAGAATTAGCCAATACTCTGACTGATGAACTAGTACGGACAAGAGAAGAAAACAGAAGGAAGGAAGTAGCCTAAAAGATTACCCAAGAATTCCGTTCGAGTTACCATAACAATTTCAAGAAAAGAGAGAATGGGCAATCTACCACTAGTCCATTTTGCAATTCTTGCAAAAGGAAGCATTTTGGAAAATGCAAAGGATATTGCAATTTTTGCAAAATTCCAGGGCATCAAGAAGAAGACTGTAGGAGGAAGAAATTTTCAGTTTGCTACAACTGTGGAGAAACTGGACATCTTAGGCCAAATTGTCCAAAACTGAATAAACCATTTGACAATCAAGCCAAACCAGCAGAAGGAGCAAAAAGGAATGTAAGAGCCTTCCAGCTGACTACTCAAGAAGCCGAGATGATTCCAGATGTGATAGCCGGTATGTTCTTAGCTTGCAACGTTTACACAATAGTATTATTTGACTCTGGTGCAAACCAAAGTTTTATAAATACTTTACTCTGCCAAACTCTTAACTTACCGTTAACCAGCATTAGATAAATTTTTACAGTAGAATTGGCAGATGGGAATTCAGTTAAAATAAATAAGGTTCTGGAAAACGTAGAAATAGAACTTTTAAGTCATAAATTTTCTGCAACCCTATTATCTATG
This sequence comes from Helianthus tuberosus, assembly GCA_030545235.1. Lineage (NCBI taxonomy): Eukaryota > Viridiplantae > Streptophyta > Magnoliopsida > Asterales > Asteraceae > Helianthus > Helianthus tuberosus. Next base: position 5,232,342 of record CM060381.1, on the reverse strand, counting down.
AAATTAGTTGAAATCAAGATTGTGTTAGAAATGAATTGATTAGTAAAACCACTATGTTCGAATTCTTTGTGATAAGAATTTCATAGAAATTCTTGTAACTACTGGAGAAGTAATAATGATTACAGGAGATAAAACCCTGTAAACCCATAAAGTTCATATCAGTAGTGAAAGTTGCTAATTATAAAGCAAGGAAAAGTATACATGATTTCAGTAATCATCAATACTAAAGATAAAGAAATTAAGGAAATTTCTGTAAATTCAGAATACTCAGATATATTTCCAGAAGATTTACCTGGATTATCACCAGATAGGGAGATAGAATTAAGAATTCATCTGATTCCAGGAATTATACCAATAGCCAAGGTTAAAACAGTGTTGATTGTTAAGAAAAAGGATATTTCAATAAGAATGTGTATTGATTATAGAGAATTGAATAAAGTTACAATTAAGAATCGATACCCATTACTTAGAATTAATGATCTATTCGATCAATTACAGGAAGAAAGATAATTTTCTAAGATCAACTTATGTTTCGGATATTATCAATTAAAAGTATCAGAGGAAGACATACCTAAGACTATTTTCAGAACTAGGTATGGTCATTACTAGTTTACAGTCCTGCCCTTCAAATTAAAGAATGCACCTGCAACATTCATGGACATGATGAATAGGATCTTTAAACCATATTTGGATAAATTGGTAATTGTCTTCAACGACGATATACTTATTTATTCCAAAAATCAGGAAGAACATTTTCAGCACTTGCATGTACTCTTAACTTTGTTAAGAAAAGAAAAGCTTTACGCCAAATTTTCGAAGAATGAATTTTGGCTGCTAGAAGTGCAATTTTAGGTCATATGATGAATCCCGAAGGTATTCACGTAAATCCTGATAAGATATTACCAAATGAAAGGTTACCTAATCCGCAATGGAAATTAGAAATTTAGTCGGATACTACAGACGATTTATTAAGGATTTTTCTAAGATAGTTATATCATTAACTAAGTTAACCTGTAAAATAGCTAAGTTTGAATGAGGATCTTAAAGCAGAAATTAACCAAATACTCAGATATTAGCCTTATGAACTAAAGATTTTGAAGTATAAGGTAATGCTTCAAAGTTAGGATTGGAATGCGTATTAATGCAACGCAAAAAGGTAATTGCGTATGCATCAAGGTAATTGAAAAAGAACGAAGGAACTATACCACTCATGAGTTAGAATTAGGAACCATAATTTTTACCTTAAGATTTGGAGACATTATCTGTATGGAAGTAAGGGTACTATCTATACGGATTATAAGAATTTAAGAGATATATTTTGGGCAAAAAGAAATAAACATGAGGCAAAGGAAATACAACTATGATATTCAGTATAACAAAGGAAAGGATGAAGACGACAAGAGATCGTCAGAAAAGTTATACAGATAATAGATGAAAGTTGTTGGAGTTCGAGTTGGAGACAAAATGTAATTGAAAGTATATCCTTGGAAAGGGGTAAGAAAGGAAAGCTAAGTCCAAGATACGTAGGACCATTTCAGTGATCCAACGTATAAGACCAGTTGCTTATCAACTATCAAGAAAATTAGTTGGAGTACATGATATATTTCATGTATCCAATCTTAAGAAATGTCTAGCAGACGAATTTTTGATATAAAGGTAAGCAAATAATGATAGTTCAAGTAAAGTGGGATTCAAAGGTATAATCCTAATACATTTGGAAACTGGAATCAGAAAAGAAGCAAAAGTATACTCAATTATTCCAGTAAATCTCGAGGACGAGATTTTTATTAAGGTGGGGAGAATGTAACAACCCTCATCAAAAGTCATAATTACTAAAGTAATTTGACCAATAGGAAACCCTAATTGAGACACCCAAGTGATTCTGCACAAACCCTAAGATTTTCAGAAAAATCAGAATCAGGATTAGGGCCCTTAAAACTCAGGGGGGGGGGGTTAAACCCTATTGACGATTATCCACTTAAAACGTAGGCAGAAAGGAATTTTCAGAAACCGTCGACTCAGCTGAGCTAGTCCCACATGTGGCAACCCTATGCATGAAAATAGTTCTTACGCGGGCCGCCTCAAGTTAGCTTAATTCTCACGCGGGCCGCCTAAGGGACAAAATTCACCTATAAATACAGGAGTTTGGGACTTGAATTCTGGCTTCAGAACGACGCTCAAATTCACTTTGTGCGCTGAGTTATGCTCTGTATACTCCAATTAACACACACGGTTTAATAATCGACGCCACAATCAGGGTATTAGCACAATCGCTATTACGATTCATTGTCCGATCGATCAATGTACTCAATGGATGTTTAAGTGCTGCCCACATTAGGGTGATGCTTTGTCATTAATCGTTAATTCGATGGATGTTTAAGCATAGCACTTTGTCATTCGTTGTGAGGGTTGATCTCGTGAGTTATCGTAAATGCTGGATTGATTACTAACCTCGAATTGTGTGCCTGTTATTAAAATTAGGTTGAAAAGGATAAATCAGTAGGCTAAACTCTGCCCGTATAAATCTGCAATGTGAGTCATTCTCTTTTTATCAAATATTTTACAATACCTCAAATTATTTTCAAGGTTATAATTACAGGGACTAAGTCGTGGATATCTTGAATTACTGGTTAGTGGGGTATTGTGCACATTACTAATTTCTCCCAGTTAGGTTCATTGACCTACAGGGATAATCATCACTATTTAGGTTCATTGATCTAAATAGTGGTATGACCATCGTCACCATTGTGACATGTCACCATTGTGACAGAATGCCAGATAAAAATAAGATAAAAGCCATTGTAATCGCTCTTATGCTGTAATTGATAACTATGCATCATTATGCAAAATTTGAATGATTCACTCAGTATTTCCCGCTGACAAAACCTTTTTCAAACATGTTTCAGGTAACCTGTTATGAATCAGGAAAAGTGCCATATAGCACTACAAGCTCAGGGAAGTGGCTCAGTATAAAATAAAGAAACATGTTTTGTAAAAATAAAAGATTTCTTTATGAAATCAAACTATTGTAAATTACCAGGTTTTATCCCGAATTGGGAAATAAAATAATCGGGAAATATTTACATTTTTAAAAGATCCTGATGAAAATTTCCGCTGTCAAACTCAATTAATTAAATATCGCAGTATTTCTGTCCCGCGGCTCCTGAAAACGGGTCAAACCGGGTCGGGGGCCATGACAGTAATCACAGTACTTCTTGGAGTTCTTGTCACCTGGGTTTCGGAGCTTTGGTGGGACAGGGAAGCTTGCCCCTTCTGCATTGAGAATTTCATTGGGTGTTTTGGAAAGGTCCGATAGATTGTAGAACCTTGATCCCGAGCTTCTTCCTCGTGGAGGTCTGTCATTCCTGTTGTAGGGGTGCGGTCGTCCCCTACTCCCGGATGGAGTTTTATCAAACACCGACCCACCATTTTTCTTCCAGGAGGACATCTTATGATCTGACTCTGGAGCTGGATTACATGCGTTTTTTCCTCGAGCGAAAGCTCTGGCTCGTTCCATGAGTACTTCCATCGTCTTCGGAAGGTTCTCGTGTAATTTCTCGACCAACTGATTGTTCCGGACACCGTGGCAGAATCCGGAGATCCTTAACTGGTCAACTACCCCACTGATCTGCATACTTTCCCGGTTGAACCGGTCGATGAAACTATCCAAAGATTCCCCATCCTTTCTCCGGATGTTGTGAACTTCGGTGATTTCCTTGAAGTAGTGCCGTTGTTGGCTAAAATTCTGAAGGAACAATCTTCGGAACTCCTCGAAGTCATTTATCTCTCCTTCATTCAATGCGTCAAACCACACCCGGGCAGCCCCGGTTAGTGTTTGTGCGAACATGAAGCACCACGCCGGCATCGGCCATTGTTCTACTCGCACAGCTCCGTCGAAATCAAACTTATGATCTTCTGGATCAGTCGTACCATCATACTTCTTTACTGTAGTTGGCATTTTGAGCTTCGGAGGGAGCTTGGCGTGTGTGATGCGGGCGCTGAATTTAGACTTGGCAGTCATGGAGACCGGATGATACGGCTTGGTGAGTTCCGGATCATTAATTGCTTCCATTTGTGTTTCATTTCGTATTGCCATTGCTGGAGATGGTCCGGAAGAACCCTGCACATACCCACTATAAGTTTCCGAGGTAACAACTGTGGAGAAAGTAGGAGGGGTGAACATCGTAGGACCCATAGTCCTTACCGGAGTTTCATCGTGAAAGAGCCTGGTTCGTAAACCGAGGATCTGTTCATCTCTAGCCTGTTATGCTTTCAACCTTCGCAGAAGACTTGCATTTTTGGAGAGAAACTCCGCATCAAACTCTGATGTTTGCGAAGTAGGAAGTAGAATAAATGGCAAGGTTGTTCCCGGTCCCGAGCTTAAAGCAGTTGAGATTGCGGAAACAGTGCTTGCTGGTGCTGTAGTTTGTGTGTTAACAGTCGTGGATCCCAAATTCACAGAACCTGAGGCCGCCATTTGTCAGTTGTTTGCTCAAGAAATTCACCAAAGTGAAGGATTGTGAGCTATGAGATCGGATGGCGCCAATTGAAGAACCAAAGAATCGTGTCTAGGCCGGAGCCTGTAAACGAGGGTTTGGATCTTGTAAGAGAGCTTGGGGAACAGTCCTGCAAAACAGAAAACCGTTAGGCTCGCCGCAGAGATGGGAGGGCCCCTCTGCGACCACCCTCCGGCGTGAGGATAAGTATTGGTAGAGAGAGAAAATAGAGACGAAGGTTCAGAGAATCGTACTTGGCTTTGTACTTGATGGAGTATTTATAGTAGTCAACTGAGATGACGTCATTCGTCCAGACGCACTTAAATGGAGGTTCGTCTCCGGAGGTGCTTGGTAAGGAATGGACATATTTTCAGATACCCGTTCAGGTGGAGTCCGGTTCGTCCCAAGGGTCATGTCCGGCCTCGGATATGTATCTTCACCTCTCATCCAGACCTCTTCCGCCAGCTCCTTCCCCCAATCAACCATTATTTTTTTATCACACACCTTCTATCCATCTCTGATTCGTACAAATCGTGACCAAGCTGATGAAGAAAAAGTAAAGTTAATCAATCCAGAGTGCATAAGTACCTTAAGCATCAAAGGATTTTTAGTCAACAACTTTTGATATGAGCTATATTCATAATTTTGGAATTCATCTAGAAGTTTCAGTGGTTGACTTCCACAAAATCGAAGTCTAAGCCAACAACTTTTGAATTTTTAATATAACTGTCGTGGACTTTGCTTTGCAGACCTACATTTCCAATTAATGGATCCATCTTTTAATTATAATTATAATTTTGTATCATAGTTTAAAGTGTATACATCTTTTAAACTAAAGAAAACATTTGATGATGGTTACCAATGGCGATTTTCAGAGGTGGTTTAGGAAGTGGCCGGTGGCGATTTAAGAGGCCGGTGGTGGTTTAAGGGTTTCATAAAGAGGTGTTACAGAGTTGAAGAAGATGGGGTGGGTAAATGAAATTGGACTATAAATTGGGTAAATAGTTGGTGGTTGGAGTTGGCCGGAAAATAAGGGGTAGCCGGAGTTGGCTGTCGAAAAAACAAGAAGGTAGAGAAGAAGGGTTTTCAAAATTTGTTCCTTTCACCCCTTGTACTATCAGATTTTTCAAAGGGGGAAAGAGATTGGTAGGTTAAAGACATTAATGTCCTCACGTGGGCCCCACGTGACTACAATTAACTAAGAAAATTAACTGGGTTTGGGGTAAATGATATAACATGTTAGGATTTGTAAACATTAGGTATGATTAATGTAATTATTGAAAACAAATGACATAATTTGCAATAGCATACATACATAAAGGACAAGTTTTGTAATTTACTCTAATTAAAATTACATTCAGTCAGTCTGGGAGGTTGTGAACGTTGGTGGTGGTTTTGGTGGTGAATGGCGATGGCAGTGGTGGTGCACGGTGGTGGTTGTGGTGGGGAATGATGGTTGTGTGTGTGTGAAAGAGAGAGAGAGAGAGAAAGAGAGAATTGGGGGAGTTGGTTGTTGTGACTAGTGGTGGTGGCTTCAGTGATGGAGTGGTGGTGATAGGTGAGGTGAGTGGTGGTAGGTGTAGATCGAATTTTATTTTATTATTTTAATTAAAAATGATCACTTTGCCCTAAGGAAAAGGACAAAATAGCAGGATCTTATAAAGGCAAATATGACCTGATTTCACTTTAAATGGTAATAAAACTGAAACCAGATGGACCCAGATGCAAAAGTTTTGAGTTTTGGACTAAAGTAACAAAAGTGACCAAACCTCAGGAACCAAAATGGTAGTTTACTAAAAATTTAATAAAGAAAGCCTCATGCCTATGCGCCTCCCCCCCCCCCCCCCCAAATGGAAATGAACCAATAAAGAGTATTTGTATCATTTCATCAAACTCAAATATCTAATATAGTATAAGTTATAACCCTCTAAAAGTGTTTGAAATTTGAGATTAAGTGTCTGCTAAGTTAATATTTCACAATTCACCATCTCTCTAATTTCCAAGGTCTATGTGGTACTGAACCCAAGTTGAGTTTTTATTAAATTGAGGGTTATTGGATTTTAATAATCCTTAGTTTCACCTGTTTGCTGACAATAATCCCAATTTTAAAAAATTTCCTTCAATGATCCCAGCTTATAAAAGTTTGGCCCACATTGATCCTTTTCAAGCATATAAAAATTTGGCCTCTTAAATAGATACAAGTGCAAATTTGAATTTAGAAACCTTTTAGGGTTGAGTTGGTGATGAACTTTGATTTGTTTGTTATAGACTGAAGTTGCAAATTTGAATTTAGAAACCTTTTAGGGTTGGGTTGGTGATGAATTTTTAAATCAAGGGTTTCTTGGTTGTTTTATTTGATGAAGTGGTTGGAAAGATACTTGGTTGGGGCTTTTAGGATCGCAAAAAGAATGATTTTAATAAATCAAACGATATTGAGTTTTGATTTATCAACTTGATAAGCTAGATGATTGAATTCATAGGATAAAGGATTATTGAAGGATTTGGTCTACGCCAATTTGGACGGAATGGTGTATCTACGCGATATCGAGCTTTGTTGTCACTTTCACATTCGGATCTTTTTGTGTTCGTCTTTGTTACAGCCACAAATCCCTCTAAATAAATTTTATAGGACTTCATCGGCCCTAAATGGGAAGGATGGTGTTTCCGAGCTCCCAAGATACCTTCCCGGGACCACTCTGTGTACTTTTTAGAAAAGATTATATAAATTTTCATATAAGTTCATAAATAATAGAATTTTTATAAGTTTATATGTTCATAAAAATAGAATTTTTATATAAGTTTATAAAAAGGTAGATTGTGTACTTTTTAGAAAAAAAAATATAGTTAAAGGTTTTATAGAAGTTTATAAAAAAATATAAGTTTTATATAAGTTTATAAAAAAAGGTAGTACAAATAGGTATCGTATTTATTTCAACTATGAACCCAACACATTTATCATCAGTTATCTAATTATCAAAGTATTTTAGTCTAGTGTTGTTGAGGTGTGTTGTAAACGTGTTACAACTTAAGTAATTGGAGATTCTAGTATTATGTGAACATTGGTGTAGGTTTTGGAGTAGATTTCAAGGGTCTATGAGTTAGTCGTGTTTAAAAAAATTAATTATGTAATTATTTTAAAGAGATGTATTTTCTAATAAAGTTACTATTCATAGGCTATATGTATTTTCTAATAAAGTTACTATTCATAGGCTATATGACTTCATCTGAGAAAAGAAATGTTGTCACATAGACAAATTTTTTTATAACTATTCATACCACTAAGGTGTATTATGAGAGACTTTATCTGAAATGTGGTATTGAGTTGAGATAACTAAATATGATTCGATGTTATACTAAAAATTTAATAAAGAATGCCTCATGCCTATCCCCCCCCCCCCCCACCCCCCCACCCCCCCCCCCCCCCCCCCCCCAAAAAAAATGGAAATGAGCCAATAAAGAGTATTTGTATCACTTCATCAAACTCAAATATCTTATATAGTATAAGTTATAACCCTCTAAAAGTGTTTGAAATTTGAGACTAAGTGTCTGCTAAGTCAAAATTTCACAATTCACATCTCTCTAATTTTCAAGCTCTATGTGGTACTGAACCCAAGTTGAGTTTTTATTAAATTGAGAGTGAATTTCAAGGATTGTTCTTTATCTTTATACCCATTTTCAAGCGTTGTTATTTATGTTCAAAATTGACGAGTTTTGTCCTTTATGTTTTCATATCATACACATTTTGTCCTTTAGGCCTAACCCAGTTAGTTTTTTAAGTAAATTTGGTCATGTGCTTTGCACATGAGGGCATTTTTGTCAATTCAAAGATTGCAGAAGCTTTGAGTTGTAAATCTGCCGTTGAACTTACCTTTGAATTGATTATGCTAGTGGCATCTTTTAGTTTAGAATCACTTACACAGATTAAGCATGTTTGTAACGTTTAATTTGGATAACATAGCTTGATCACCATCTTGCATATTAGTGTTCAATATTTTTGACCAAATATGAGAAACACTTGAGAAATATTGAATGTTGTGTTATGACCCTTGACTAATGATCACTCTTAAGCATTATAACTACTTGTGATGAGTAATATTTGCCTTAAATGACTCAAGTTATAGAAGTGGTATGACTAATTCAGGCCACAATGGTTTTAACCAATCATTGATAGCTAACAAGTGAATCTTACTCTTTGGAATTACTATGATCAAGCCCATTTTTAGTGATTATATTACAAATGGGCATATTTATGTTGGAAAAATTATAGAAGTGGTCAGTTGTGGTTCCAACTTGTTCTTTAGTATTCAAGCATGATTAAATGAATGTCATTGGGGAAATGTAATATCTGGAGTTAAATCGAATGTGTTAGAAGTGAAAATAGGATTAGGATTATTTTAGAAATATTGGATTTTAATAATCCCAACTATTCGCTATTGGTTGCCAACAATCTCAACTTCAAAAATAACTACTGACAGTCTCAACTATTAACATATTGGCCTCCAATGGACCCTAACTAACAGAACCCTAACGCCGTTAGCCTCCAGTCACTGGAAAAACGTTTTTGGCCATAAAAAAGGTTTCCTAAAGGTCCGATCTAAGGTTACAAAAAAATTTGGGATGAAAATACTAAGTTTTCCGGCCCAAAAGAAGTTTACGGGCGACCTCAGTATTGGGGCTTTTACTAGAAAAACGTTCCTAAAGGTCCGTAATAAGGTTATAAAGAGGTTTGGGACGGAAATGTTGAGTTTTCCGACCAAAAACGTTTTTCCGGCTACTGGAGACTAACGGCATTAGGGTTCCGTTAGTCAGGGTCCATTGATGGCCTATATGTTAATAGTTTAGACTGTCAGTGGCTATTTTTGAAGTTGAGACTATTGGCGGCCAACACTTACAAGTGTAGTGTGGTCTTGATTCTTGGTTGGAAAGGACATTGTGAACTGCATTCACTCAATTGACTTGTAGCGTCGCATTGACCTTAACAAAGCATCTCTATGAGGACTTACCCTCATACATGGTATGTTTGAGAACTCAAATACTCTCTAATTGGTGTGTTGTAAGGGTCGCCCCATGGTTCCAATCTATTTAAATACTGTCTGAAATAGTCTATAAATATACAGGCGTTAGTATGCAACGTGCCATAGCCCATAGTGTGTGCATTGTACATTGTACATTGAACACATATCTTAATAAAATTTACTAGTCGAATAACAATCAATATAAAGTGAGTCCCAAATTTTCTAAACAAATGGTCGATCGAATGATTGAGATCTAAAAGTACCATGATTCCTTGTCATCCAATATCAAGCATTACCTCTGTCCTCTTCAAACTTTTTTCGACCCGAATAGAAAAAGAGGAAGGTGGTACTTCATGGGCTTAATCTATGATGGCCCAAATCCCATCACATGTCATATGTACCACATGCATGTCTTCTTTATACACATAGGACCACCCAACAAAGAAAAGGTTAGGTAGTGGTAAATCTTTGTCAGTCTAGTAACTCAATTTCAAAGAAACAGTCTTATGCACATTTATGACCATGTAATAAAAGTTACATTGAAAAGTTTACTCCATTTAAACCAGCTGAAAAGATGAGTAACACCAAGTAGGGCCAATTTGACATCATCTTATTTAAAACAATTGAATAGATATGATAATGCACAAGTCCTTTTAACAAGGCATCTAGCTAAAGGGCCATGCTAGTGACTTTATGTCAATAGTCCTTTCGACATTAACATGTGGTATATGGTGGGGAATATAAACGCTTTCCTAAGAAAGCTTGCAATCTAGTGGAAGTCGAACGAGAAGTGGCAAAGAAGTTGTCGTACATAACGCTAGGCCCCTAGAATAAGACTCGACACGTAAAAGGTTTGAAAATACTGAGGAAGGACTTTCTTTTTTTATTACTTTATAAGTTTAGTCTATATAAAGGATAAAACGACGGGAAATCATTGGAAGCGTGGTGATGTACATGATGTATAGATAAGATAAAAAGATCTAAATGTGTTTGAAGAAAAGGATGTGTCACTTTACTTCTTGCAGAATCTATGGTTTTGTCGAAATCACTAGAAGACGAGTCATTGTATTTCTATAAAACCAGATATATGAGTAACTGAAATCAATTGCTATATAGTTTCTTTTTAGTGATTATTGTAAAAGAAATCTAAGTAGATGAAACCTTTATTGTAAAGGGTAAATACATCACCCTTTTGTGTGGAGAGAGTACACAAAGCAAACTGTGAATGAATAGATGGGTGGAGTCATAGACATGGGTTCACTTTTTAATTTCTGATAAAGATGCTTCAACTGCCCAACATGTGATTTGGTTAAGTACTCTTGCTTAGGGCTGTAAACGAACCGAACGAACACGAACAAGGCCATGTTCGTGTTCGTTCGTTAAGGAAATTTGGATGTTCGTGAACTGTTCGCGAACACATGACGAACATAAGTTTGTGTTCGTGTTCATTCGTTAAGGAATTTTGATTGTTCGTGAACACTAACCACGAACGCAAACGAACACAAATGAACTTTAATTTTGAAAATAAAAAACGGCACCGTTAATCTTAAACATTGTACACAACGAAAGTAGTTAAATATAACCATTTAAAGATTGAAGGGATGGATAATATTGGGTTCAATCGATTGGAGATAAGCTGAATGAAGGAGCGTGATATGAAAAGAGGGAGAGGGTCAGAGAGAGAGAAATAATACATATGGGGAAAGTAAAAAATTAATAAAACATTAAAAAGTTTTAGAAAGATAAACATAAAAATCGAACACGAACTGACATAACGAACGAACACGAACGAACATATTACAGAACGTTCACGAACGCAGTCGAACGAACGAGACCTTTGTTCGTGTTCGTTCGTTAAGCTTATCGAACGAAATTTTTTGTTCGTGTTTGTTCGTTAAGCTTATCGAACTAACATAAACGAACTTCCCGCCGAACGGTTCACGAACTGTTCGCTGAACGTTCGGTTCGTTTACAGCCCTACTCTTGCTAGAATGACACATATCTTATTTGATATTGGATTAAATCATTTGCTAGTAGAGTAATATTATTCTATCAGTACAGCTTAATCTATAATGTAACTTTTTACATTTCAAAGTTCCACATGTAAAAGTTATTTTTTTATGAGAAATTGTGAAACCACCTAATGGCATTTTAGAATATGTGAAATTGGTTCAATGTGAAAATTATAACTAGTTTTGAAAATTTGATAAAAACTTATATTGTACTCTTTTATTAGACTAAATGTGATATTTTATCCATAATGGACATGGTGTGGTGGTAAGGTGTCTCACCCTATCTTAGAGTTGAAAGGTTCAAATCGTATAAGGTGCATGAATTAGTGATTAATAAGAGTAGATAATGAGTAAGTTAGTTTGTCGTTCAAAAGAATATCATAATTTATTTAGCAACAATAATGATGTTACCATATTGGTTGTGAGATATTCTCTACAACAAGAACACAATGGTAAGGCGATTTATGGCCTTAAGCAGGCGCCAGAAACTTGGTTCTTGAAACTCCCTACAACATTTTTGTTGCTGCTTGGTTTTACTCGGTACATTTCTAACACCTTATTATCTGTTTACCGTTGTCTTGGATACGATTTAGCAGTTGCACTCCGAGATTGCATTATTGTCTAGTTAGCTAGATATTCTCCGTCATCATCATTATTTATTATTTATATACTATTAATTTGAAACATTTGTGTGCATATTTGGTTGTAAGTTATGCTTAAATGGTTATACCTTAATCAAATATAGGTTGTAAGTTGTGCTTAAGTGGTTGTACCTTAATCAAATAATAATGGTTTCATTACCTTACCAAATTCAATCTGTTTTGTATGCATGCATGGTTGTAAATTGTGCTTAAGTGGTTGTACCCTAATCAAATAATGGTTTCATTATTTTACCATATTTAATCGGTTTGATCCATTCAAAGCTGTGTTGTTTTATTTGTAAATTATTAGTATTTATAATAATCTAATTAATTTAGCCAAAATCTTGTATAAATATAATTTGCAACATATTGATGCAATGGTTGTTGTAATGTAAGCATTATGGTTTGTATAGTGGTAATGATATATATTATATATAGATTACGATGAACCTATCAAACGAGAAAAAATTGACGCGGGTTTATCGTAACGCGCGAGTCCTAGATCAACTTAGTTATTTTATTCTATGTTTTACGTTTCGTTTTAATTTCTTCGCATTAACACCGCAACTTCAGTGTCGGTGGTCGCTGACAGTAGTGTGGCATTAGTGCTCGCCCCCGCCGCAACGCGGGGGTACTTAATACTAGTTATTATCTAATTAGTAGTTATGTAGTTAACAAAATTTCAATTATTATGATTATCATCATTATGTGTATCATCTTAACAACCGATGGTTTGTATATAACATAGGCTCTTGTACTCAATCATCAATATATGAAAAGCTTTCCTCAATAGTGAGATCTCTTTTACCTTGAAAGAGATGTTGAGGTGACACTTTGCCTTTGTTCTAAGCCTTGTTATTATGATTTATCATAGATAATAACATGAACCCAAATTATTTGTTTGCACAACACGGTTTTTCCTAAAGTTATTGGGTTTCCTTGTGAATTAGTGTATAGACATTATTGCCTAGTGAAGATTGATACAATCAGGCGGTTCCGCTGGTGGCACGATGATACTTCGGTAATCCGTTAGTAATCCAAATTTGTTGTTAAAAAAATAAGTACAAAGAGGCCACACTAAAAGTTCAATTCCACGGGCGAAATTCTTCTTCAAAACCTCATAGTTATAAGTTTATAATTCCTGTGCATTAATTTTTTAATAAACAATGGTGCATTATGCCATTATTGACAAATCCATATTTAATGATATGGCCAGTGTAACACAAGCTAATCATATTTTAAGTGATCAACATAAAAGAAAGTTGCCCTCAGGGGTGTAGCCCAGTTGGCTAAAGTGGGGAAAATGTTGCATCCACAAGCGGCGGTTCGATTCCGGGCTACCCCACTTTACCCGGCTGGGTAACTCCTGCCCTCTCGCCCTACCTTAGTCTCTGACGGGTAAGGGACCAAACGGGGGGGACGCCTCCACCATCATCGGGGCAATGGTGTGGGCCGGTTAACGTGTCCGGTAACTCACGTTTTGCATCCACATAAAAGAAAGTTAGCATTAAATGAAAATGAAAGTGTTACAGCAGTATATGCGAATTAATATCATGTAAAATTGAAATTTTAAAAGAATCAAGATATTATAATAATGAAACTAGCTTTTCTAATTAGGAAAGAAAAAAAGCTAGTCATAAAACGTCCCCTCTCATTATTAGCACAACATACCTATCTTAAGACGTCATCTTAACACATGGTTTTGGAGTGATACGAGTGTTTTTGTCATATTAGTATTCATGTATACGGTGCTGTTTGTTTTTTCTTCTTGAAAACCTCTTCTGCTGCAGGCCACATCTGCAGGCATCTGCAGGAGAAGAGGTAGACCAAATGTCTTCAGTCTGCAAGGAGAAGAGGGTTTGTTTTTTCTTTTATATAAAACCTCTTCTTCTTCTAGGTTTAACACACACCACACAGACAATCTGCACCTCCACTCTCTCTCTACTCTCTCTCTACAATCTGCACCACCGCCACCACTTCACCACCGCCATCATCACAACCATCGTCACCACCTCCACCGCCATCATCACAACCACCGAGCCTGCAACGAATCGAACAAAACGACCGTCACCACCTCCGCCTTCACACCTGGCCGGAGTCGCTGAACATGAGGTCGACCGGACTCGCTGAACTTTGATCGATTTGGGGTGTTCGTTTCCGATCGATTTAGGGTTTTCGATTTTAGGGTTTTCGTTTTGGGGGTTTTGATTTGGGGGTTTTGTTTGTGATGTTGATGATGATGTCGGAGGTGGTGGCGGAGTGGAGGTGGAGCAGAGGTGATGGCGGAGTGGAGGCTGGAGCAGCGGAGGTGGTGATGATGATGATGATGATGGCGGAGCAGTGGTGGTGGTGGCGGAGCAGCGGAGGTGGTGGCGGAGTGGAGGTGGTGGTGGCGGAGCAGGGGTGGTGATGATGATGATGATGATGGTGGCGGAGCAGTGGTGGTGGTGGCGGAGCAGGGGCGGATGTAGGTCCCTCGGAGGTTGAGGTTTAACCTATTCCTTGTTATGTCTAACACACTAGCGAGTGCGGAATCCAAGCTAGCATGCAAACCGAGAAAGAACAAGCAATGATAAACATACACACAACACACAATATTCAACGATTAACACCACTTGTATTAATGCGTATGAAAGGTTCGGTTACAAGCACAAGGTTTACAGATGTATTCTATAAACTCTCTCTAACTTTCGTGTGTGTGTTCTGGACAGAATGCTCTCTATGTGTCTCTTGTGTCTAACTTTCGAACTCTTGTCTCACTTAAAATGAACACACTGCATGGGATTATATACCCAGCAAAGATCATCTGGTCGAAGGATCAGAATTACTGATCGAAACATCATCTTTCGATCATGCATCCATCGAAGGATCCACATATACTTCGAAGGATGGCATATCCTTCGAAGTCCATCAGTATCCTTCGTGAGATATCTTTCGAGCTCATCGAAGGATAGAAACAATCCTTCGATGGCCCAACCTTCGACACAGACAATTTACAACCATATGATAACTGTTTGGCCAAGTCAAACCAGGAGGACGGTTGACTTGGTCAAACTTACATGACTAATAAGGACATCGTTTTACATTGTGACCGAATACAGACAAAGTACAGACACAAGTGCACCAACAAACTCCCCCTTGGCTGTAGCTTTGTCTGGCTGTAGCTTTGTCTCGATCTTTGTCTCGATCTTCGTGACTTCAAATCTTTGACGTCCTTTCAAGTCTTCAATGTCGGAGAATCTTTAAAGTCTTCACGTCTTGAAAGCAGAAAGTGTATCAACAAACTCCCCGTTTCATGTAGGAAGTGTGTTGACAAACTCCCCCTTAACATAAGCTCCCCCTTGAGTTATGCTCGTGAAATACTTGTTCTTTATGAATTGAGATCCTTGTGGTGTTGATGATGGTCAGCGGCAGCTCGATCATCTTCATCATTTGAGTGCCTTCAAGTCGTGTCTTCATTCCAAAGCTTGTCATCGACCATGTTCTCCTTGCCTTTAGAGTCTGCACATGCAAGAAATCTAAACGCGTAATGAGAACAACTGCTTGGAATATAGTAAACATAAACAAACGACACACGTGTGACCATTGTTTAAACAAACACCGTCCGACAGTTTGAAAGTTTAACAAATTTTATCAATTTCAAATTTTAACTTTCAACACTTGCAAATTTCGACCGTTTATGAAGATTCAGTCGTTTCGGTTTTCAATCAGATTTCAGGTATCGAAGACTCGAGATCCAACATCGTACGATCGAAAATAAAATAGAAATAAAATCTTTTTGGCTTTTATAAAGTTTATATTAAAACACACCTAAAATCTTTTTGGTATTTTGAATATTTCAAATGTAAAGACAGAAAGCAGTAAATAAATATATACAAAGGTGCAGAAACTGAAAGCATTAAATAAATATTTACAGACATTCTTTTTGCGAGTTTCGAGGGTAAGAGAATCATATCAGTGTACGGTCATGCCAAAACGCTCTTGTTGTTCAATTAGTTAACATTAAGATAAGCATCCTATAACAATTATCGGTATTGTTGTCCACTTAAGCTCAACTTATCAGATGTAATCATGGCGAGGGGATACGTTAGGGTATGATTTATACTTACCGACCGGTGTTCATCCACATCACGACACATTCCCGTATCAAGGTATGCACGAGGGTTCATCTTACCGGTGAGTATACCGATTATCATCTGTTTGACCGTATAAGATGTGAGATTCTCACTTATTTTGAATTGAAAACAAGCCCTATGTGATAGAATCACTTATTGATGAGGAACTTGATTTTCGATGCATGAGGGCACAGGAGCAAGTCCGTGAACAGGTCAGTACTTTCGTACAGCAGAGAGACGAACTTAACTCCCGGAAAGAATTTGTGATATTTTATCACTTATTTTGAGGACATGTGATTGTTGATCACTTATTGAGGTCGAATGCAATATGTACACGTATGTATAGTATCATGGAAGATCTAGACTTGCGTCCCCGTTATTTTTCGGTAAAAGATACAACCATGATACCCAGATGATAAGCAGCATAAAGACCGAATATCTCAGAACCTCGGCAATCTCTCAAACGAAATTTCGGTACTAAGACCATATGCCAATGAATGGTTCCCACCTGGTCTTCAGTCGATTTAAGTTTATATCACCCTGCACACTTTAAAATGATTGTGAGCCTACCGATACATCTTATATAGAGCTGCTTATCGTTTTGCATTTTAGGTTTAAAGAGGTTTAGACAGACCACTGATGTACTATCATTTTCTCTTTTTCTCGCCAGGAAACTCATTTTTGTTTTTCTATTGTTTTTGTGTTTTTGAAATTTTTCAATGTTTTTGGATTTTCAAATTTTGGATTTACTCCCCCTAAAATCAACAAACTAAGATAAATTTAAAGACAGTATTTACAAAAATGATTTTCCGATGTTGGTTTTACTCTTGCTTGACCTTAATGCCGTTTACCAATAATAAATAGTCAAATCTGGATTTGTCAAATGCTTTGGTAAAAAGGTCGGCACGTTGGTCATCGGTGTGGACGTAAGCAACATCGATTAGCCTTTTCTCAAATTAATCACGTATGAAGTGATACTTAATTTCGATGTGCTTAGTCTTTGAATGCTGCACAGGATTTTTAGTGATCTGTAAGGCAGCAGAATTATCAACGTAAATAGGAGTAGTTAGGAATTCAAAACCGTAGTCGCGCATTTGTTGTTGGATCCATAGGACTTGGGAGCAACAACTTGAGGCAGCAATGTATTCAGCTTCGCATGTTGATGTAGCGACGCACGTCTGCTTCTTGCACTGCCATGTGACTAGGCGATTTCCCAAAAACTGACATCCAGCCGTTGTGGATTTGCCGTCGATTTTGCATCCGCCAAAATCAGAATCACTGAATGCGATCAAGTCAAAGTTATTATCCCTAGGGTACCATAGACCGGTGTCAGGGTAACCCTTCAAATAACGAAAAATCCTTTTTACAGCTGCAAGATGTGAGGCCTTCGGGTTTACTTGATATCTGGCAAGCAGGCACGTTGGGTACATTATATCTGGTCTTGATGCTGTGAGGTACATAAGAGATCCGATCATCGCGCGGTAGTATGAGGGGCTAACAGCTTCACCCTTCAAGTCTGGAGTAATTCCGTGATTTTGCGGCAATGGGGTACCGATGGGCGTTGCATCAGACATCTGGAACCGGCTCAAGATGTCACCAACATATTTAGTCTGATGGATGAATATCCCAGACTCTGTTTGTTGTACTTGTAGGCCCAAAAAGAAAGTCATTTCCCCCATAGCACTCATCTCGAATTTATCCTGCATTACACGCTCGAAATCCCTACACAAAACATCATTAGTAGAACCAAATATAATATCATCAACGTATACCTGTACCAGTAGAAGATCTCCATCTTGTTCTTTGATGAAAAGAGTACAATCGATAAGACCTCTGCGAAATCCATTCTCCAGCAGATAATTAGATAAGGTTGCATACCATGCTCGCGGTGCTTGATGTAGACCATAGAGAGCTTTGTTGAGCAACCAAACCCGATCGGGATGGATAGGATCTTCAAAACCTGGAGGCTGTTCGACGTACACCTCTTCTTCCACTACACCATGTAAGAATGCACTTTTCACGTCCATCTGGTATACCTTGAAACTTTTGAATGAGGCATACGCCAGAAAGAACCGAATTGCTTCTAGACGTGCAACAGGTGCATACACTTCGTTGTAGTCGATCCCTTCTATCTGACGAAAACCTTGAACGACTAGCCTTGCTTTGTTTCGAATAACAACTCCACGGTCATCCTTTTTGCATTTAAACACCCAACGGGTACCAATCTTCTTGTAACCAGCAGGTTTCTCTACGAGTTTCCAGACACCAAGCTTCTGGAATTGTTGCAGTTCTTCCTGCATTGCTTCAACCCATGAGCTATCTTTCAAAGCTTCTTTCCAAGTTCTTGGCTCTTCCTGTGAGACATAGCACGCGAAAGACCAATCGTTTTGTTGACCAGATTCTCTAATATCTGCATACAAGCCTGCATTGTTGTTGTTCCGCAACATGTTTCTTGTTTGAACGCCACTTTGTACATTTCCGATGATGTTTTGTTGAGGATGGGTATTGTGAATCCTTGTTTCTGGATTATCTTGAACTGGAATATTTGTACCCAGATTGTTGAGATTGAGATCAACAATCAATTCAAGGCCCGGAATTGACGAAGAGGATGATGCAGTAGCTTCAGCTGTTCTAGGGACATCCACTGGAGGTGTACCCTCTGAAGTACCATGTACTGCTGTTGTTGGAGCTTCTTGATCTGCATCTAGAAATTCATCATCCTCTGAAGATTCGTTCAATTCGGTAGCATCATGAAAATCCTCATTGTCGAGAGCATTATTGTTCACTGAAGATGGTTCTTGATTAACAATAATTGGACGAACCAGCGGTGAATCTGTTGCATTGTCACTCTCGAAAAACATCCTTGCTGCAGCATTTTCTTCAACTGCTTCAACATTGATCGAATTGAAAAAGTCATCGTACTCAAACATCCAAGGCTGACCAGGATTTTTAACTGGCAAAGTGTGCCTTTGTACTCTGACTTCAGACCATTCCTCGACCCTTTTAGTCTCTAGATTCCAGACTCTTAAGTTCGGGGTGGAATACCCAAGAAAGTATCCATCAATTGCTCTTGCCCCAAACTTTCCATTTGGATCGATTATTGTGCACGGAGCTCCAAACGGTTCAAGATATGACAAATCTGCTTTCCGTTTGTTAATAAGCTCAAAGCAGGTCTTGTTGTGCCTTTTGACTGTAAGGACTCGGTTCAACGTATAACATGCAGAGGACACAGCTTCAGTCCAGAATGGAATGGGCAACTGTGACTCTACCAACATTGTCCTAGCAGTCTCGATCAATGTGCGGTTCTTACGTTCAGCGACGCCATTCTGTTGAGGAGTATAAGCTGCACTAAATTCGTGAAGAATACCTTTTGAAGTGCAAAACTCCGCCATGGCATGATTTTTAAATTCAGTACCATTGTCGCTACGTATCCGCCTAACCTTCAAGTTATAAAGATTCTCAATCTGAATGATCAAGTTTTTGATAATACCGAAGGTTTCACTCTTATGTGCCATGAACGCCACCCAAGAAAATCTTGAATAATCATCAGTTATCACGAGGCAATATTGATCATTCCTAATACTTTTGTGTTTGACAGGACCGAACAAATCCATGTGCAAACGTTCAAGAGGAACAGCCACCGTGTTGACTTTCTTTGTAGGGTGTCGCTTCTTCGTTTGTTTTCCTTTCTGGCACGAAACACAGACGTCTTGAAGATGGAAATTTTTAAGAGGCACACCATTCACTAATTCATTTGACACCAAATGATTCATTTTGCGTAAGTGAATGTGACCCATTCGTCTGTGCCAAGAGATAGTGTCTTTTTCTGTGGCTTTGGAAACGAAACAAGTTGCTTGTGCAGACGTTGTGATAGCTTGGCTCATATCAAGGACATACAGATCATTTATCCTTGGAGCCGACAAGAGAATCCATTCTTTTGGAATTTTGAAGCCGGGTTTCAGCACATAACATCCACTTGCATCAAAGTGTACTGAGAACTGCTTATCACAAATTTGAGAAACACTAAGAAGATTGTGATCAAGTTGTTGTACGAAGTTGATCTTATCAAAGCTAACAACCCCGTTGGAAATCATTCCTTCACCCGTAATATATCCGCCCTTATCTCCAGCAAAAGCAACATAACCTCCTCTAATAGATTTGACGTCGTAGAGAAGCTTCATGTCGCCTGTCATGTGCCTGGATGCCCCACTATCAACAATCCAATGACTACTGATAGTTCCTCCTGGAACACCCTGCACATAAACTCACATAATTAGTTGGAGATGGGGACCCAAGCCATTGTGGTCTTGGGTCTTCCATTTTCATCAACAACAATAACTTCTATTCTTTGATGATTCGAAAATTGTGATGGTCCCCCTGAATTTGTGGTTATTTTAGGTTTCCAAGTCTGTTGAAATTTACCAGTTTGATTGTTTGAAAATTTAACTTCGTGATTGTTTGAAGTTTTTGAGAATTTTGAACTTTCTGGTTTAACTGGAACCGTTTGTTTTTGAACCACTTCATTTTTAAGTGCCTTTTCAACCACCTTGACTTGTTGGCGTTTCTGTTTCTTTTCCCTTTCTCTTACAAGTCGGGGATCTTGTTTTACAGAAACAGATCGCTTTTGGTGATTGTGTTCACGGGGATCATCTTCTTTTGCTTTTAACTTATGAAGATACAGGCAATTTCGAACGATATGCCCAAGTGTACCACATTCAAAACATGATCTTCGTTCAACAAACCCCGAAGTATCATGTGATCGTCTTATCGATGATGAACTTTGTGATCCCGAGGTACTAGGTTTTGAACTACTTGGTTCATTTCTCTTCATCACAGTTGCTTTCTTGACAAAATCTAAATTAGATTGATTTTCAAATGTTGCAATTTTGTCCGTTCCCTTGGATTTCACAAAGTTCACATTCTTTTTCTTCTTCTGATTCGGCTTCCTTTGACCTTGAGTCGGTGTTTTACCTTTTGGTTTGGCATGATTTTGCTGTTTTTGCACTGTTGGTAATTTCTGATTGCCAAATTGTTTTCTAACTTCAGCCTTAGGGATAGGAGGGCACTGTGTTACTGTAACACGTGATCCTGTCTTTCCCAAAAACTTACTTGTTGAATTTTCAAAGACTTTACTGATTAATGATTGATTAACGTTCTTAATAGGAAAATCTTTGTCAGAATAAATTTTATCATCACCAACAAGAGTGTACAGCAAATCCACACTCTCCGACTCTTTTTCAGACGAGGACTCGATTGCAACAGTCTTAGCGGGTTTTGCAGGAGGATCACACAGAATATGATTCTCAAGAGGTATGTCCTCTTCGTTTATCACCGCATCAGACTTTGCTGAATCAGTATCATCAGACTCATCATCAGAAGAATCAACATCCTCAATCACAACTGGAGGATCCTGATTCTTTTCAGCAGTTACAAATGTATCTGCTGACACATCTGAATCTGACGATACTTCTTTCTGGTATCCGAGTCCTGCTGCAAATTCATTCACATCTAGAGGAACAGATGGTTCAAAGTGAGTTCTATATTCCTCATCAGGCATGGCATCAAAATTGTTTCTCACGGGTGGTGGACATTTCTTGTAACCTATGCATGTGACATCCCGTTTCTCTTTCTGAACATCAATGATGTGATCCAACACATAGCTAGAACTCAAATAACTGTCTAACTTGAGTCGGATCGCCTCACTTTCTGTTTTAACACAAGCCATTTCCTTTTGCATTACCTCAAGACGAGTTATATAAAGGTTAATGTCAGTTTGTTTCCTGGAAACCATTTTTGTCAGCTCTGTTTTTAAATTTATCTTAGTTTGTTGATTTTAGGGGGAGTAAATAGCTTTGTCTGTATTCGGTCACAATGTAAAACGATGTCCTTATTAGTCATGTAAGTTTGACCAAGTCAACCGTCCTCCTGGTTTGACTTGGCCAAACAGTTATCATATGGTTGTAAATTGTCTGTGTCGAAGGTTAGGCCATCGAAGGATTGTTTCTATCCTTCGATGAGCTCGAAAGATATCTCACGAAGGATACTGATGGACTTCGAAGGATATGCCATCCTTCGAAGTATATGTGGATCCTTCGATGGATGCATGATCGAAAGATGATGTTTCGATCAGTAATTCTGATCCTTCGACCAGATGATCTTTGCTGGGTATATAATCCCATGCAGTGTGTTCATTTTAAGTGAGACAAGAGTTCGAAAGTTAGACACAAGAGACACATAGAGAGCATTCTGTCCAGAACACACACACGAAAGTTAGAGAGAGTTTATAGAATACATCTGTAAACCTTGTGCTTGTAACCGAACCTTTCATACGCATTAATACAAGTGGTGTTAATCGTTGAATATTGTGTGTTGTGTGTATGTTTATCATTGCTTGTTCTTTCTCGGTTTGCATGCTAGCTTGGATTCCGCACTCGCTAGTGTGTTAGACATAACAAGGAATAGGTTAAACCTCAACCTCCGAGGGACCTACAAGTGGTATCAGAGCCGTGGCTCTTTTTCCTTGTTAAAAACCGGGTTTTTACAAGACTTTGGAGTGTTTGGATAAAACTCACTGTTTTTAGCATCCGTTTTTACTGATTCTCTCGTATTTCTTGTCGTAAAAACGTGTCTAAACTTACCGGGTGTGTTAATAGACGGGTTGGGTAACTTAAAAACTTGTTTTTAAGTGGTTTGGTAATTTCCGGCCAAAATTCCGGCTTACTCCGGTACCGGTTTCTGGGTTGATCATTCTGTTTTTAGCAATATTTTATTGGTTCAAAATCTGATTTTGGCAGAAAATCATGGTCTGACCATACCTCTGCCGAAAGTTTTCACCAACCCATCACCTTTTTCACCAACCTGTCACTCTTTGTCAACTGTGTCAGAGCAGTTCGAAAGATATCCTTCGAAGTGGAAAGATCATCTTTCGATCAGTGGAGGTTCGATAGATCATCATCCTTCGAACCAAGGAATCATTTCGAAAGATACATCTTTCGTTTTACTGCTCTTATTCGAAAGACCAGGATCCTTCGATTGGGGAGTCTTTCGAAAACAATTGTTCGAAACTCAACAGTAATCTTTCGAACACTGTTGATCCTTCGAACAAGTGTTGATCCTTCGAAAATATCTTCTGTTTAAATTTAACAAGTTTCTGTTTGTCTTGTCCTTCGAGCTTGGATCTTTCGGCTGGTCACTTATAACCTTTTAGTTGTTTTGAGTGTTATTCTCTGAATTCAATTTATCAACATGAATCCAAGATGGAATACTCCGGTTAATACAGACATGTATTTTGGTACTCCGTCTCCCGCACCGGTATCTTCAAATGCAACTTCTACCGGTCAATGGGCATTCGTATCAAATCAAACTCCAAGTATTCAAAGCATTCTCTTAAGCGAGAGCGAAACCGGAAGTTTGAATCGGCCTCCAAAGTTGATGCACTTATATGAATATCCAGGATGGATTGATAGATTTCATACATACGTTCTTGGTCAAAATACAGAATTGTGGTTGCGGTTCATCACAGATTTCGATCAAACAATAGAAGTTGCCGCATCATCTGCTGCTACGTTTGCAGATCTTACGGAAGATCAGAAGAAGGTCTATGATTTGGAAAAGAAGGCATATGCCATTCTTACTCAGGCTTTAAGTAAAGATATCTATCATCAATTTGTCAGTTACAAGACGACAAAGAGGTTGTGGGACGCATTGAAGACAAGGGGCGTGGGAAATGAAGCGACACGTCAATTGAGAAAAGAATTGCTGAAGAAAGAGTTCGATTGTTTTACTTGTATGGAGAATGAGTCGTTGGGTGATTTGATAAGCCGATTTAATCATTTGCTGACTGAATTAGCAAATTTTGGGGTTGTTATAACTTCTGCAGAGATTGTAAAAAGGTTTGCAGATGCGTTGCCACCTCAATGGAATACTTTCTTGGAAATCATGAAGTACAATGGTACTTTAGCTACAACAAGCTTCAACGACTTTGTTCAAATCCTGGAAAACAAGAATCAGGAAGAAACTCTCAAGGCGAAAAGAGTTGCAGTGCCACAAAATCCTGATATGTATTATGGAACTTCTAGCACTTCTGCAAAACCTTCTTCACATGCTCCAATTCAAACAGCGTTTGTGACTAGCACTGACATGTATGGCAATACTATCCAAGTTCCGGTCCCGCCAAAGACAGACATGTATGGAAATTTGCTGGAACCAGTCCCTCAATCAGTACCACAACAACAAAGCCAACGACCTCTCAGACCAACTGATATGTTCGGAAATCCATTACCTGTTCGATCTCCCGGAACAACAGACATGTATGGGAATCCACTTCCTCCTCAATCTACCGGACCAACCGACATGTATGGGAATCCACTTCCTCCTCAACAGCAAGCGTGTTATGGAAGCACATCATCTGCTGGTCAGCAATCAAAGCCAAATACAGTACGGCTCGACACCTCAAGCTTTTCTAAAGTCAGTGTGGAAGTAGCAAAGGAACACATGGAGCTGCTAAACACTTTGGTGAGCGCATACTGTGGATTAGTGGAAGGTCAGATTGGCAACATTAATCTGACACAAGAAGACTATCAGCAGATCGATAAAGAGGAGATGGAGATGATGGATATCAAGTGGGCCTTTGCCACTGCTGTTAGGCGAGCAAAGGATTTCATGGAAAGAACAGGCAGAACCAGCTTGGAAAGCAAGAAAGACACCAAGTATGGGTTTGATAAGCAGGCTGTTAAGTGTTTCAATTGTGGTGAACGTGGTCATTTCAAGCGTGAATGTACGAGACCATCTCAACATGGAAACCAGAATCCCTTCAGAAATCAAGGCAACCAGCAGAACCAGAACAGGAACAATGTTCGTACATTGGTGCCTGTCAACAACCAGAGTCAAGCAGGACCATCTAATGCCAACCAGGCACTTGTGGTTCAAGTAGATGAAGGTTGTGATTGGTCAATCCAGTTGGGAAATGATGCTCCAGATGGAACAGCATGTTTTGCTGAAGTTGTCAGGGATCTTAAACACGCCAGTGGTGGAGAATCTTCCACCAATGGTAGTGAATCTTCTGAAGATGAAGACAGCTCCGGTTACAGTGGAAGCTCAGATGAAGAATCTTCCACTTCAGGCAATGATCATGTGGATGACACATCAACTGCGTCAGTTAATGCAGATATTGATGAACTTTTGGAAGAAGCTGCAGCAGGAACTGAAAGAAGATCTATCTTGGTGGATCAAGCTGCTTATTCTTCGTCTTCTCTCCATTCAGCCTTTATGGCTAATGTCGACAGTTCATCAAGTCAGGTATGTGTCGATGAACCCACTGCTGATATCTGTGATAATTGTGATAGATTGCATGTTAGATGTGCTGATTTGGATGCAAACATGTCTGAGTTGCAAGGCAAACACGATGCTTTACAAGCTAGTTTGTTTGACTTGCAAGACAAACATGTTTCTTTGAATGATAAGTGGTGTGAATTGCAAAGCAAACACGAGGCTTTGCAAGAGAAATATGATGTGACATTCATCCACAATCAAAAGTTGACCGTTGATCTTTCCAAGTGCACAGAAGCCAACATGTTTTATGAAAACCATGAAAAGGAATTTAAGTCAATGATTGAAACGTTAAAGAAAGATAAAACAGCTCTGATACCACTTGTAGGTCCCTCGGAGGTTGAGGTTTAACCTATTCCTTGTTATGTCTAACACACTAGCGAGTGCGGAATCCAAGCTAGCATGCAAACCGAGAAAGAACAAGCAATGATAAACATACACACAACACACAATATTCAACGATTAACACCACTTGTATTAATGCGTATGAAAGGTTCGGTTACAAGCACAAGGTTTACAGATGTATTCTATAAACTCTCTCTAACTTTCGTGTGTGTGTTCTGGACAGAATGCTCTCTATGTGTCTCTTGTGTCTAACTTTCGAACTCTTGTCTCACTTAAAATGAACACACTGCATGGGATTATATACCCAGCAAAGATCATCTGGTCGAAGGATCAGAATTACTGATCGAAACATCATCTTTCGATCATGCATCCATCGAAGGATCCACATATACTTCGAAGGATGGCATATCCTTCGAAGTCCATCAGTATCCTTCGTGAGATATCTTTCGAGCTCATCGAAGGATAGAAACAATCCTTCGATGGCCCAACCTTCGACACAGACAATTTACAACCATATGATAACTGTTTGGCCAAGTCAAACCAGGAGGACGGTTGACTTGGTCAAACTTACATGACTAATAAGGACATCGTTTTACATTGTGACCGAATACAGACAAAGTACAGACACAAGTGCACCAACAGCGGAGCATGGGTGGAGGTGGAGGTGGTGCCAAGAAGAGGTAAAGCTCTTCTTGGAGAAGCTTTGGTTTTATCACTTCCTCATGAAGAGGCTGGGGAGAGACAGGAAGCACTTCTCAAAAAAAAAAACAAACACTCTTTTGAGGCTAAACCTCTTCCCGCGTCTGCACGGTGCAGACAGAAGAGGCAGGAAGCTCTTTTAGAAAAAAAACAAACACCACCTACATGTTACTATAAGGCCATAGGGTGTACCTTAACATTTAGGGTGTTAACGATAACATGGCATGTTAAACGGTATTGCAAACCACTCCTATCTTGTGTTAAGGGGTGTTAAAGGGATTATATGTTAACATGATGTTAAAAGATTGTCTTAATTTGTTTTCCTTTTTTACACCCAAACCATTAAAAGTTTTTACACTCAAACCATTTAAAGAATAAAGTTAAGGAGATTAAATCATTTCCTTTATGTGAGGTAAAGTAAAATGGAGAAAAGTAAGTGATGTGGCACCTATGTGGTGTTAAAAAAAGTTAAAGTATACCCCAAGGCCTAATAGTCTATACTAAAACAGGATTTTAAAATAACAATAATATCTATATTTAGTAAAATGGGTTTTTTTTCTTCATCGTCTTCTTATGCAAGTACAAAAAAGTTATGCAATATGAAAAAATTAAATAAAAAAAGTTATGTAATATGAAAAATTAGAATACAAAGCTACCAATGGTTCCACACTTCATCTAAAACTTTATGGGTACAGGGTTGGCCCGTTTGGCTTTCCAATCTACACACGGGCCTAGGGTCACCAAAATCAAGGGCTAGTAAGTTTTATATATTATATACTAGATTATAACCCCGTGTATTACATGGGTTGAATAAATAAATTTTATATATTAAATAATAAAACAATATATCTTTAAAAACCTTGTTTATTGCACAAGTTGAATAAATATAATTTTATATATTAAATAATAAAAGGTTATATCTATAAGAACAATATTCTACAGGTTGAATAAATGTAATTTTATATACAAAATAAAAAAGTTATATCTTAAAAACCACGTGTATTATACAAGTTGAATAAATGTTAAAAAATTCTTTTTTGGGCTAAAAGGGTAAAAATGATATAACTATAGGGGCCAAAATCGTAATTTTCTCTAAAGAATTCTTTAACATCTAAGCCCCCAACGTCTTTTTTTCTAACCTTTTTGGCCCCTAACGTCTTTTTTTAACCCTTTTGGCCCCTAACATTTAATGGATGGGGTTAGTGTTAGGGGTCAAAAGGTTTAGAAAAGAAGACGTTGGGGGCTCAGATATTAAAAAAAATCTTTTTTAGGCTAAAAGAGTAAAAGGGATATAACTATAGGGGACAAAATCGTAATTTTCTCTAAATAATATTATAAATGAGAAGAAGATTAAAGTAAATAATAATTATCCATAAGATATTAAATTAAATAATATTTAATAGAAGGGTTATCTATAATTAATTAAAAAAGATTAAATTAAATTAATAATTATCTATAAGAGATACCCTAATATGATGACAAGTGTCCAAAAGTGGTTTCTTTTATTATATAGTACTAGCGGTAAGACCCGTGTGCAAACACGGGTCGTTTCTTAGAAAACCATGCATAGCTCATATTGACAGAGAGTAAAAAAATAATTAGCGCAGACTTATAAAATTGATATACACTAATGGTCAATAGGTTTATTCAACAGCAATTCCATTATGTTAATAGTAAACTACTTTACAAAATTACTTTAATGATAGGTGAGTTGGGATTTTGTAAAAATGTTTGTTTTTGTACTACTTCACAAAATTACATAGAATTCAAGAAAACGAAACAACAAATTAAACAGATATTGAGTTATCCAAAGTTCTGTTGAATACTAAATGAGATGTTGACCAAAATTAAAACAGATGTTGACCAAAAGTCAATCAGATGTTGACCAATAGTCAAACAGATGTTGACCTTAAACAGATGTTTGGTTTAACGCCACGGATCTGTTTATGGCCAAACATCTGTTTAAGTCCAAATATCTGATATAGAAGGCCAAACATCTGTTTAAGGCAAAACATCTGTTTAAGTCCAAACCTCTGATATAAAAGGCCAAACATCTGTTAAAGGCCAAACATCTGTGACCTGTTTAAGGCCAAACATCTGTTTAAATCTGAACAGATGTTTAACTTAATCAGATCTAATGTCTTCTCACACTGTTTTCCTCTTCAAAACACTGTTGAACCAAACATGGGTTTCCATTAACTATTGACCAAAAGTCAAACAGATGTTCAAACCACTGTTTGTTATTGTATTTCTATTAACTATTGACCAAAAGTCAAACAGATGTTCAAACCCTGGTTTTGACAACATGAAACACAACATCATCATGCCAAATACAGTCATATACATCCATCCATTATTCTGAATTCATAAACCCATAAATGCAGAAGAATGTCACATTTGCGATTACTAAACCAAGTTTCTACTGATTGCAGTTACTATTAGCAAAAAGAAGCATGATATCATCTATATATAAAACATAAAGTGCTAATAACAGTGTTTTATCATGTTAGCTATACATAGCAGCAAAACATCAAGTTAATAATTTAAAAAAAACATACAATATCACCATCAAAAAATTCATAATTATAATATCTGATATCAGAACATACTTAAATGTCGTTGTTAAACTGAGGTAACTTGATTTAATATGATCTTCTGTTCCGAAGACACGTATGTGAAGTGCAACATATCACCAAACCTCAACTTATTCTCAGATATAAACTTTCGCCAACCGTCCAACGCATAACGTGGCTTCAAATCATTTAACTCCGACTTAACATCATAAACCTCCACAACTCCAACCATGTTTTGAACTTTCAAAGGATGAAGATCAACAGAAAGACCTGCTCGTCTGGTAACTTCAACAGGAAGACGCTACATGTATTGTGTGGAAAAAAAATAATAATCAGACAAATAAACATAAATCATTAGTTATAAAAAACGGTATACCAGCCTATAGTCTCCTTTGCGATCAAAATGAAAGAACTCAGGGTCGAGAGGATGTCCAGAATGTTTTTTTGCAGTCTTTATAATCTTATTTCTACATATAAGCTTTTTCTGAACGTTGGCGGCTCTCTTCCCCTTGATGAAAAAGTAAACATATACATGTGAATTAAAGGAATGTTGAATATATGAACAAAAAAAAACAGTTTATATAAGATATACTGATTAAGTGGCGAGTATAAATACCTTAACTTTGTGAGCAGATGAAGAACATCCAATATGATCACTTGTGTCGACAGGTAAGGCAGCATTTCCCTTAGTCATATTCTTGACCGTCTCATTTCTCTCGGATGTAACTTTACCTTCTTAACCTGTTGTCATAGAGTAACTTTAATAACCATAGTAATATAACAATCTTTAACACGGTAAACTTACATCTTGTGTTTTATTCAATCGTGAAGACATACGTCTCTTCGATGTGCATTCGGCATTCGTTCGTAACTTCTTCTAAATAATACATTATTGGATAAATGTAACATCAGTAAACAGCATTACTAATAGTTGTAAAAACATTAAATTCTTATATGTGTTAAATTAAAAATAAATAATTTTAATAATTTAGTAAGTACCTGAGTAACGGTTCTTCCTTCACCTACAGACACAACTTCTTCATCCTCATAGATGTCCTGGTCAACATTAATGAAATAATTAATATAATACTAAAATAATTAAAACTTTTACTGCTAATGCTAAATACATACGTACCTTGAATGCATTCTCAACATAATCAACTTTCGATATCTCAAGTACACTATCATCGTCAGATTCAGCTTTCTTCGAAAAGCAAATCTCAGTCTCATCTCTATAAACTACTACCTCAAAAACAACATCATCAATTCTGCTAAACACAAGCAAATCATCCTCAAGTATCCCAACATCCTTGCACATTTCAGGCCATCCTCTAGCAAATACAAAGTTTGTATCAACCTTAGACACCTCAACATTCCAATAGGAACCCTTATAACAGATTTGAAATTTGCCACTTGGTGGGCTGTTTACATAAAATTGTTTAATGAAGCAGTCTTCGATTACCTGCATAAAATTAAAAATAATGAATACTATATGTGAAGTATGTAACTTATGAGAATAAGTGTTGACACATTTAAGATGCAAAAAGATTGAAGTTAAGATCAATAGTCATACTGTAAAACCAAATCTTGCATAACGATTAAACGTGAAATAAGATTCACCACACATCCCATCAACAAAACATGAAAGTTCAAACCCAAAATCACCTAACGCTTTGAAAACCAACAAAGTATCCCTCGGCAGATTGAGATCTTTAACAACATTGTCCCAACCGTCAGTTATTATTGGTGTTGAATTTTCTGTTCTAACCCTCATAACCCATTTTTTACCAGACTTATGATAGATTCGCAACTTATTTTTTTGCCAACAATCTCCCCACTTTTGATTAGCAAAGGCTATAGGTACATCCTGTATATAATTTTTAAGTAGTGTAAGAAAATATAAACCATAACAACTGTTAAATATATATCTCAATAAAAATAAATTATGTATATAAAAACATGTCATACCAGTTTAAAAGATTCTGGGTTATCAAGAAACTTGACAAATGTAGTATACATGACAAAACCTGAATCAGTAAAGATGTTAAAACATTGAAATTAAAAGTTGCCTTCGAAGATGAACATTAACTTTTTGTATTAACAGAGTATCTACTGAAATTAATCATAGAAACAGAGTATGAGTTAAAAATTTTCTGCAAATAATAACTATTTTAATATGTTATCAACAAATGATTCAAACACCTAACTAAAACCTTCTTGAATGTATAGCAATAAACTTAAAACCGTATTTGTAGCATGATAGAATTTGAAATTTTTTTTTGAATTAAAATCGGTTAAACAATATAAAGTATTACAATATGAATTTACATACCAGTTGTTGAAGAAAAAACAACAAAACCTCCAGTGATTCAAGTGTAGAAGACGGAGAATAAGAAAGTTGAAACACTAAAAAATGACTGGGAAGAAGAGATTTTTGAAAGAAGTCAGATGATAGATGTTTGATGTGTAATAATGCTAAAGAAATAATGACAGTTGTGTTTTCGTTTTCCCATATTTTCAACAAATGAAAAATATTTACACATAGACCCCTTATTGAATTTGTTATTTACATTTACAAACTTAATAAAAGATGTCTAACAAAATGTGTTTGGAAACCTCTGTTGGTCGTTGGAAATAGTGTAAGTCAAACAATTGTGTGATAAACAGAAGTTATGACAACAGATGATAACTTTCAGCAGTTGTTTTATTTTTAGCTAACATCTGTCCACGTCAGAACCTCTGTTATCATAATGCATGACAGTCAGCAGTCAGCACTATGGTAAATGAACAGTCATTAGGAAAAACAGAAAGTACGATAACAGACGGTACCATTTAGCAGTGGATGTGTTTTTAGGCAAGCATAAGTTTCAAAAACAGTTGTTTTCAATCAGTGTAACTCAACAGTGGTAAGTCTAACATCTGCTATTAGCCCAACCACTGTTAGGAATGACTGAGATAATTAAAATGAAGATGCGACAACAAAGATTAATACTATTTAAATTTATGTCATTTAGTCAACATTGGTAAATCAAACAGTCGTTAGCATACACAGTTGTTTCATTATCAGCTGATTCTTCAAAAAACTACTATCAATGATCAAATTCTGAACATTTGTTTTATCTTTACACTCATCTGTTCACCATCAAACCAACCCCTGATGCTATTAAACCTCTGTTGACTTACCAAGCAGATGTTCAGACACAATTCAACATCAACATAATCTATTAACCATCAAACCAACCGTTGTTACTATTAAACCTCTGTTGACTTACCAAACAGATGTTCAGACACAATTCAACATCAACATTATCTCTTCGCCATCAAACCAACCCTTCATATTATTAAACTTCTGTTGACTTACTAATAATTAAACTAAATCAAACTAAAAATTTAAATAAGTAAAACTAAAAGGCAACATAGATTCATAAGTTTAAAATTTATTCATTTATTCATGACATTAAAGGTCCAATAATTACATCACATACTGAACAACATTAAAGTTCAAATCTAACAATAACAGCAAGAATGAAGAAACTTTAGCTTCAACTCCATCGATTGCTGAACCTCTCGATGTATGTCCTTCAGCATCGCCATGAACTCCACGTCTCTATCACCACACTCTATATTACTAACAACACAAAGCTCACGAACGGAAGTTGAAGGCATGCGCATAAGATCTCTGGAAACCTGCTCTCTAGTGAACAGGCCAACCTGCAATCCATCAAAACATCTCTTCAACTCTTGAAGAGTAGCCCTGTCTTCATACACCTGTTCCTCGATTTGCCTGACAAAACGCTGCTTGAAATCATCCGACTTTGCATCTGTGAATGAGGCCATTTGAATAAACTATATTACTCGACTTTCCTGAAAGTATGATATCTTCTTAGGAAAACGTGATGAAAACCAGGTGAAGTGACTATGAGTTTATATACTGAACTTTGTAATTATCAAAACATGTAGATTTAATATATATAAACATATTAATGTAAAATTCAAAACAGCAGTCTTTTAATGCAAAAACCTTTTCAAAACCCCAACTTTTATGGGAAAACCGTAAAATTAAATACCAAGAAACCCAAGGGACAAAATATCGAAATTGAAAGAACAAAAGCAGATTATGAAATTACAATTAAACGATTCATTTTCCATGTAAACGCGTTTTTTAAAGTCTATAAAAAACCGATGATTAGTTTTGATTCAAAACATCAACAACTCGTCCTACAAATCACTTTCTGTCAAAAATAGTTCCAAATCAGAAAACCTACAAAAAATCTACATGGCAAAGTTCAGTTTCTACCACTGGTCAGACACCAGCGATCTTAAAACACAATTCTCGATGTGGTCACTCAAAGAACAAAGAGCAGACCAAGAACTAAACAGGAAAGTCGACATAATCAACAACACTAATAACAACAAAACCTGGAACAGCATAGCATTGCTCGATGAAGTCCTCCACTCTCCTCCATCAGACTTCCAGAAGAATGCAGAAGAGTTTCTTACACAACTTCTAGAACAGGATCAGAAAATCTGCAACATGCTAACTGACCTGAAATTAAAAAGAGAGCATGAAATCACATAGAGAAAGGCTAGAGTCTACGAAATCTTAGCAAGTGTTAACCCTAGCGTGTAATACTTTATAAATATTTCATTAAATTCCTATTTTTCTCTGTAGTACTTCATTTTAATAATATAAACATGCATCTTAACAGTTAATAAAAAATAAGAAACAAACCTATTGCAACTTTTCACGATGTTGCAACTCTCCCATCAAAGAATGTAATACATTGCAACATCGATATTGAAAGGTTGATGTGTGATGGTCAACATCATTGAAACAACGATGTTGGAACAACGATACCGGAACGATAACATGTAAACAGAATCATTAAACATTCGAACAAAGAAGTGTAATCGGAGAATAGCGGCTGAATCACGAGAAAGATGCATTTGAGAGAGAGAGAAAGAGAGAGAGAGAGACACGCTTGCAGATATCAGGGAGAAAGATTTGAATGTGGAGCCAGATAATTTTGTCTTATTTATAGAATTTAGAATATGGTTTGAATTTTGAATTTTGATTGTGGAGCCAGAATTTGGAGCCACTGTAATTTTGATTAGAGAGAGTAATTGATTGAAGAAGATGATATGTTATATCTTTGTAGCCACTGTAATTTTGAATTTGGAGCCATAATATTGAATCGTCAGAGGTTTTGAAGTTTGAATTTTTAATCATCAGTGGTTTGGTTACAGTGGTTTGATTACATTCATTTGAATGGGCAGACCTTTGAATGGACATTAGTTTTGATTACAGTGGCTTGAATGGACAGTGGTTCGTATTATAACAGAGATTTTGAATGGGCAGACCTTTGCAATCTAAATGTGGGCCAACTTTGAATTTTAAACTCTTTTAATATTAGGCTTTATGATGTAATAATGAGATAAGAAAAACCTTGTTGGACATGCTTTCCTGCTGACACATCAGCTTTTCTTATGTCATTGAGATTTCTCCTTTTATAGAAAGTATAGATAGATGTATTAGACCCAAATAAAAGCAAAACTAAATCAGTTTTTTTTTTTTACAATAAGAGCCGAGATAAAAAATTATTTAGAAAAAGGCCTACATTTAAGGTCCAGTTTTGAAATTAAACTATAGACATAACTGCAGCAACCATAGACCAATCGACCCACCCCAAAGATAGAAAAATAGATTTTATATAAACATATACTATATCTATACAAAACATATAACTTTTGGAAAAAAAAAATAACTTCGCCAACTATAAACTTTTTAGTTTATAATTGTTGGTCCCGACTCCAGGTAAAGGAGGAGGGTTTTGTTACTAAATACGTTGAAAAGTATAATTTTACAAAAAGGTCTCCACTTCGTAGTTCACTTAGGGTCTCCAAAAACGTAGAAATAGTCCTGTATGAGTAACACCAATATAAAGTTGGTTGTCAAGATAATAGAGTTTTGTCAAAACCAAGAAACCTGCCCAATCTGCCATAAAGCCTGCATGGATAAATACGGAGAGCATGCTGTTCATTGTAAGGAGCTCCCTAGTTTCAAATATCGGCATGACTGGGTGAGAGATGTTTTGGGGGACATCTTGAGGATAGCGGGGATTTCTGCCAAGAAGGAGGCCCCAGTAAATTTCCTTACAGATCCCATGGAAGGGAGATCTACATTGAGACCAGCAGATCTGCTCGTCTTTGGCTGGGCGGGAGGGAAACATGCTTGTGTGGATCTCACAGGAGTCTCCCCCTTAGCTGGTTTAAGGGAAAGCGGGTTTGTAGCAGGACAAGCTATAAGGAAAGCGGAATCAAAAAAGGTGGATAAACACGCTAAAGCCTGTGCTGATAACCAACATGCATTTGTCCCCTTCGCCTTCGACACCTTTGGCTCCCTAGCTCCAGAAGTTATCCGTTTGTTGACTAGGGTCCAAAAGGTTGTCCACAGCAGTTGCTCATCAACAGGAGGGGCAGGGGTTTGTCTTTAATAGGCTAGGGTTTGCTATTCAGAAAGGGGTAGCGGCGCAGTTTGTT
The DNA here is from genome assembly GCA_030545235.1 of Helianthus tuberosus. Lineage (NCBI taxonomy): Eukaryota > Viridiplantae > Streptophyta > Magnoliopsida > Asterales > Asteraceae > Helianthus > Helianthus tuberosus. The sequence continues at coordinate 5,196,579 of CM060381.1, read as the reverse complement.
GGCCGCTTACCTGCGATATTGATGTAACTCGGCCAGTTCATATATATAATTAAAGTTTATTTAAAAAAAAATCCGTAATTGTGTGATCAAGTTGGTTTGCAATTCTCCGGTTCATGCATTTCGGTTCATACTTTATAGTTTAAAACCGGTTTACACCAGGCAGTCTAGAATTAGGAACCGTCCGCGTAAAACGAACATTCCATTTAATTTTTACTATTTTCAAAAATAAATAGAAAGTAAAGATATTTTCAACATCTACAAAATACAATGTCGGCGCCAATAGTTGTTGGATTTTATTGGTTGACATGGGCGGCAAGGGAACAGTGCCAGGCAGCTGCCTGGCACTCCCCTATTGGCCTAATTAATTTATGATTTTATCTTCGCTTTAAAATTAAGATTTTGCCATCGGTTTAAAAATACGTATTTGCCTCTAGTTCAAAATAAAATGACGCTTTTGCTCCAAGCTAAATTTCTCAATTTTGCCCTCGGTACAAATTGATTACGGTTTTGGCCACAATTTAAAATTACGCATTTTCCCCCAGTTAAAAATAAATTTATGCTTTTGCCCCCAGCTAAAATTTACGAATTTCCCCTCGGTTCAAAATTACGATATCACCCTCATTTCAAAATTACGTTCTTGCCCCAAGTGCAAAATAAAAAAGTGGTTTTCCCTAGCTAAAAATTAGGATTTTACCCTCAGGGAAAAAATTTGTTTTTTCCCCCAAGTAAAAATAAAAATATGACTTTGCCCCCAGCTAAAAATCGTGTCAAAGAGCTGCCTAACACTCTTTTTACTTTTTATTTGTAGCAAAACTATAATACTGTTTTTTAAATTGGTTGGGAATTATTCGGCCATCGCCCCGCAACGCGGGCGGGGCATCACCTAGTTAAACATATACATTTACCATGGCAGGGAATAGTGTTTCCCTGCCATTGGTCGAAATGGGCGGCCGCCCCTCTTCTATTGGACCAATCATTTTATTATCTTATATTCACTTTAAAATTACGGTTTTGCCCCCAGTTTAAAAGTACGATTTTCTCCCAACAAAAAAATATAATAACGTTTTTTCCAGCAGCTTAAAATTAAGATTTTGCCATAGGTTCAAAAATTACGATTTTACCCTCAGTTTTTTTATTTTACACCCGCTTTAAAATTACGGTTTTGCCCCCACTTTAAAATTACGTCTTCACCCCCAGTTCAAAATAAAATTATGCTTTTGCCCCCAGCTCAAAATTACGATTTTTCTCTCGGTGCAAAATTATGATTTCACCCTCAGTTTAAATTTACTTTTTTGCCCCCAGCTAAAAATAAAATTATGGTTTTTCCCCATCTCAAAATTACGATTTTACACTCGGTTCAAACTTATGATTTTCCCCCAGTTCAAAATAAAAATATGACTTTACACCCAGCTAAACCGAAAATACGATTTCGCCCTCGGTAAAAAAATTACGCTTTTACCCTCAACCAAAATAACGTTTTCACCCCAGTTCAAAATAAAAAAATTCCCCCAGCTCAAAATTACGATTTTACACCAGTTTGATTATTTTATATCCACTTTAAAATTACGGTTTTTCCCAGTTTAAAATTACGTCTTTGCCCCCAGTTCAAAATAAAATTATGCTTTTTCCCCCAGCTAAATTTTTGATTTTCCCCTCGGTTCAAAATTACGATATCACCCTCAATTCAAACTAACGTTTTTTTGCCCCTGGTGCAAAATAAAAATATAGTTTTCCTCTAGCTAAAAATTAGGATTTTACCCTCGGGAAAAAATTTTGATTTCCCCCCAAGTAAAAATAAAAATATGACTTTGCCCCCAGTTAAAAATCGTGTCAAGGAGCTGCCTAACACTCTTTTTACTTTTTCTTTCTAGCAAAACTATGGTACTATTTTTTAATTGATTAAGAATTATTCGGCCATCGCCCCGCAACACGAGCGTGGCAACACCTAGTTGAAAACAAAATTAAACAAAAATCCGGTCTAAATCCCCAAATTGAACCATATTTTTTCGTATGGCCAATACAACCAAACTAGCTTGTTTTGTATGTTGCTTTCCAAATTTGTAGTAGCGGTTCGGCCTAAAGTTTTTGTTAAAACCGGTTGAACTGAACCATGCACATCCCTAAGCAAAGTGATAAAAGTTGATTAAAATTTCATCATTAGGTGTTTGGAAAAGTTGATTAGATATGAATACATCTTACATCATTGTTAGAGGAAAGGATCAAAGAGTTCAATTTAAATAGGTATATACTTAGCTAACCAGGAATGGCTGATTAAAGTTGGAAGTTGTATTTAGCTAACCAAGAATGGTTAATTATTGTTGGAAGATATTACCTTCTTTTTTCTATAGGAAAAGGAAAAAAATCAAGGTCTGAATTTCTTTATTTGTAAAGGTTTCAAATTAAAAAAAAAATCGGGTATGTTATTTGCTTATAAAAAGTGTTCCGTTATTTTGATTAGCATGATATGTAAAGTTAGTAAAGTATTTCCGCATGGATAATTCTTAGCCTTGTGATCATAGTTGATAGTTTTCCTATGTATTTTAAAACATGTTAAAGAAGAAAAGGTATGGAAGACAATCTTAGGCTATATGGGCACCCTTCGGGATGGCATTCTGGTTCATTGGGTTAACACACCGCCGCAATCAATTTTGGATGAGACTCGAGATGAAATTTGGGATAGTGAACTCAAGCTTGATACCGAAGTAGAATTCTAAAAATACCTTGTAAATTAGAATCGGGTTCATGGGTACACCACCACGATTAATTTTGGCACCATTGGGTGCAATGAGATATCAATTAATGGTTGGTTGATTTAGATTCATTTGGTAAAAGGTGCCCACTTCCCCTTCACCCCTAGAGCATCCACAATGTGCTCAAAATCCCAAGTATGGATCTAGTAATCAAAATTCCGGACAAGAGTAAAGGTTTTCACACATTGTGGCACTAGTTTGAGATTTAAATCCATAAAGATGATAAATCTTTCACCTGTCATTTAAATGAAAGCATTACCTATCGATGATCTTGAACCTGATAAATATCATGAATAACAATATCCGAGCTTTTAAATTAATTCGTCGTCGAGAATTTAATAGTCTATCATACGAACATCTTTTATCCATACTGAATACAAGAGTGGATTCTTGGAGACTCCATTTCGGATATGTGGTTGTTTTTAAGAGAAGTCTAAAATATGATGTAACGTTGAGGTGTCAGTTTATGAAAGTCTAGAGTTTTTTTTTAACATTGTGGATGCTCTTAGGTATACCGACAAGCTCGAGCTTAGTTGTTTATGTTTTTAATTTAACATACATAATTAAATGTTACACTCGGATGTTTGTTTTATGTCTTATCTATTATGTTTAAGCTTATAAATACATCAACCAATATATGCCATTCTAAATATTTTTGGTTAGCTATTCAAAAAAAAAAAAAATTTAACTTGTAACTCTCAAAATAAAAATAAACAAATATATATGTATTAAATAATTATTTATAATTAAGTAGGAGATAAAGATATATGTCTCCAATAAATGACACGCATCTTTCATTAGTTTCTTTTATTATATTTATTTTATTATATGATATAGATATAAATTATAATTTATTATCACATAGACAGTCTCACTAAGGGGCTGTTTGGTAGCCTCTTAATGACCATTCAGATACTACCTCTTAATGATTTAAAACCTCTGAATGAATAAGAGGTAACCTCAAGTCTGAATGGTTAAGAGGTAACCTATGATTGGTAAATCATCACATGTCACATTCTTCTACCTTTTCATTGGTAAAATTCTTAATGGTTCCATTAAGAGGTAGCCTCTTAATGACCAGTCAGAAGCTACCAAACAGCCCCTAAATATCTCTCTCACACACAATACAAATATAATCTATTATATATAATAAATAAAAGTTATTTGGGCCACGTGTCAGTAGATGAGGGCATCGTTTTTCCCCTTTTCCCGCCCAACAGTACCACCGCCCTCTTCTATTTATATCCTCCCTTATTTACTGATTTAGGGCTTCCCACTTTCTCTCTCCCTCTGCTCTGCTTTATTCCGATCGATGTTCAGATCCTCTTTCTCTTTGATGTTCATCCTTCTCCTTCCCATTTTCATCTCCTCAATATCGTACGACAGAGGTTACTTCTATTGGATACATCTGCGTTTGAACCCTAAATCATGTACCGTCGACTGGTTGAAGAAGAGAATAATCATGTAAGATCTATTTTTTCATTCAGAACGTTTATTTCGTTTTATCTATTTTCTCATACTGAAAACGATGAACCCTTTTGTACCCTCAGAAGAAGCAGATCTCCTAGGGTTTCTTATCGTACTCGATGAACCCTTTTGTACAACTCCTCTTAATTGTTGACACTGGTATGTTCTAAGCAGAATATATAGATTTTATGCTTATTTTTTTATTGTTATTATTTTATAGAGTTTGTTGATTAGAAGCAACCTCTGCCGGACGATTGTTGAGGAGATGGAAATGTGAAAGGTGATACCAGGTTTGTTGATAGGTGATACCAGCACAAAAGGTGATACCAGGTTTGTTGAAAGGTGATACCAGGTTTGTTAATCTTACAATCAGTTTTACATTGTTTTTTATGAAGGTGCTTTTGTCATGGACATCAAAGTGATGGCACAATTCCAAGGTAACTTCAATTTGTGTGATTTATTTTTTGGTATTTGTAACGTTTTGATTTACCGTTTATTGATGCAATTGATTCATTTGTAATCGCTTGCAGATCCCCAATAAGAACTGCCCAGCTAAGTTTCCTACAATGACAGTGGTTATAACAAGTTAATAAGGCAAAACACTGATCTGCCTAACAACTGTTGGATATAACGATGGTTGTACACAAAGTCTGATGAACATCATCCACTGTTCAATTACCATACTACTGATCAACAACAAAGTCCTGTTGAAGACAAGCACTGATGAACCAAAGGCCTGATCAACGAAAGGTGAAACATTGTCCAACAACAACAGTGGTTCAGCATCAACATTAGTTATTCTTTCTTTGTTTATGTTAACAGTCTTTATATGTAACAGTGTTTTTCACGTCAGTGTTTTATAGTCTGTTAGGTTCTTAGATGTCATCATCTCAGTGTTTTATATGTAACACTTTTTATGACATCAGTGTTTATATGTAGCAGTTTTTTTCACAACAGTGTTTATATGTAACAGTATTTATCACATCACTTCAGTTGTTTCATCTTTATACTAATAAATAAATAAAATCAAGTACACTTGGATGATTATTAAGCTCCTCATCTTGATTGTTTGGGTATAGTATTCTTGAAATTGGTTCAAACATTTGATTGTTAAAAGTTATCCATTGCTGAAATACAACATCTGTTTGTTCAATCTCCGTGTTGACCACTGACTGACCAAACATCAGTGTTTTGATAGATTGAAATTATCAAATGAAAACTTCAATTACAATCAAATTACCATTTTACCTAATCGTTACATTCCAATGACATAAGAGTTCCTCCAACATTGTTTTCATGATAAAATTTAAAGTTAAATTAAAAAATAAAAAAAATTATTGATGACTATTTGTTGCAAATCAAATCAGTAATTAATGTTAATTTATTGAGCTTTGAATATTTGAATTAAGCAAAATGTGAATTTCAAATTGACGGTTATTATCTCTTAATTAAAGTTAAAATAAAATTTAGAAAAGTCATCATGACAATTGCTTTCAAATCAAGTCAGTAATTACTGATAATATCAGTAATTTTGAAATTCAAAATATGCAAAATGATAATTTAAAATTGTCGTTCTCTCTCTTTTTTTCTCCTACTTTGCATATCATTTCTAATATTTAATTACTTTAATAAAGCAGCATATAAGGATATACACTACTTACCTTTGAAATTACATCTGAAATTTATGATATCCAACAATAGTGTCCAAAAACAAGAGTGGTTAAGCATCAACATTAGTTATTCTATCTTTGTTTATGTTAACAGTCTTTATATGTAACCGTGTTTTTCACATCAAGTGTTTTATAATCTTTTAGGTTGTTAGATGTCATCACCTCAGTGTTTTATATGAAACAATTTTTATGACATCAGTGTTTATATGTAACAGTGTTTATCACAACAGTGTTTATATGTAACAGTATTTATCACATCACTTCATTTGTTTCATCTTTATACTAATAAATAAAAATCAAGTACACTTGGATGATTATTAAGCTCCTCATCTTGATTGTTTGGGTATAGTATTCTTGAAATTGGTTCAAACATTTTATAGTTAAAAGTTATCCACTGCTGAAATACAACCTCTGTTTCTTCAATCTCCGTGTTGACCACTGACTTACCAAACATCAGTGTTTCAAAAACTGTTGGGTATCCACTGATAGGAAAAAATAGCCACTGCTCACTTTTTTATTGTTGACATCCACTGGTATTGACCATCAGTTGTTTCCCTAAAAAACAGTCACTGCTCACATTTTTATTATTGATGTTGTTAATTAGTTATATATTGAAATTATCAAATCAAAACTAGAATTACAATCAAATTACTATTTTACCTAATCGTTACATTCCAATGTCATAAGAGTTCCTCCAACATTGTTTTCATTATAAAATTTAAAGTTAAATTAAAAATTTTAAAAAATTCTTGATGGCTATTTGTTCTAAATCAAATCACTAATTAATGCTAATTTCTTGAGCTTTGGACATTTGAATTAAGCAAAATGTGAATTTCAAATTGACGGTTATTATCTCTTAAGTAAAGTTAAAATAAAATTTAGAAAAGTCATCATGTCAATTGCTTTCAAATCAAGTCAGTAATTACTGATAATGTCAGTAATATTGAAATTCAAAATATGCAAAATGGTAATTTAAAATTGTCGTTCTCTCTCTTTTTATTTCCTACTTTGCATATCATTTCTAATATTTAATTACTTTAATAAAGCAGCATATAAGGATATACACTACTTACCTTTGAAATTACATTTGAAATTTACGATGTCCAACAACAGTGTCCAACATCAACAGTGGTTCAGCTTCAACATTAGTTATTCTATCTTTGTTTATGTTAATAGTGTTTTTCACATCAGTGTTTTATAGTCTGTTAGGTTGTTAGATGTCATCACCTCAGTGTTTTATATGTAACAATTTTTATTGCATCAGTGTTTATATGTAACAGTGTTTATTACAACAGTGTTTATATGTAACAGTATTTATCACATCTCTTTAGTGGTTTGATCTGTACTATAAATTGAACAGTTGTTTCATATTTATACTAATAAACAATGTTGTAGAAGGCGCTAGGCGCTAGTCGGGCGGTGAGGTACAGCCTAGGGATTAATCGGGATTAATAGGGATTAATCGGGATTAATCGGAATGGGATTTTTATATGTATTTTTTCAAAATTATATATATATACCCAATAATATAAAAATAATACTTCAAAATTCACATAAATACTTCAAGTTTCAGATAGTATGGTTCGATTTTGACCGATTTTGACCAATTTTGACCGCCTAGGACCGATTTTGATCGATTTTGACCGACTAATATTGTCCGATTAATCCGATTTTTGACCGCCTAGGACCGATTTTGACCGCCTAGGACCGATTTTGACCAATTTTTTACCATGACCGATTAATTGACCGCCTAGCTCAAAATTAGGCAGTAGATGACCGCCTAGCGCCTAGGCGCCGATTAATCGGGCGCCTAGGCCGATTTCTGCAACCATGCTAATAAATATAAATCAAATACACTTGGATGATTATTAATCTCCCTATATTGATTGTTTGGGTATAGTATTCTTGAAATTGGTTCAAACATTTGATTGTTAAAAGTTATCCACTGCTGAAATACAACCTCTGTTTCTTCAATCTCCGTGTTGACCACTGACTGTCCAAACTTCAGTGTTTCAAAAACTGTTGGGTATCCACTGATAGGAAAAAATAGTCACTGCTCACTTTTTTATTGTTGATATCCACTGGTATTGACCATCAGTTGTTTCCCTAAAAAACAGTCACTGCTCACATTTTTAGTATTGATGTTGTTAATTAGTTATATATTGAAATTATCAAATCAAAACTAGAATTACAATCAAATTACCATTTTACCTACTCGTTACATTCCAATAACATAAGAGTTCCTCCAACATTGTTTTAATGATAAAATTTAAAGTTAAATTAAAAAATAAAAAAAAATCTTGATGACTATTTGTTCCAAAATGGTAATTTAAAATTGACGTTCTCTTTCTTTCTTTTTTTCCTACTTTGCATATTATTTCTAATATTATTTAATTACTTTAATAAAACAGCATATAAGGATATACGCTACTTACATTTGAAATTACATTTGCCACTGCATTCAATTAAAATTTTTAATGGAGAATCGGTAAGCTTGAATTCCAACCTTGATATTTTTTTTAAGAACATCCATGCTTATTGTATTATCATATTACGTTTAGCAATAGATATATTTTGCTTATTCTTTTTTTTTATGTACAATCTTCAAATGGAGGTTGCAAAGGTTAGCATGCTTAACGATCTTAATACATACTAAAACAACTATTCGATTAGAGTGAAGATTGTTAGCATTTCGAAGAAGATGATGAATGATAACAAAAATGAAATATATCGTCTTGATATGATCTTCATGGATGAGATGGTAGCGTATATATTTGCATGGTTGGAGTTGTGGAGGTTTATGATGTTAAGTCGGAGTTAAATGAATTGAACCCACGTTATGCGTTGGACGGTTGGCGAAAGTTTGTTAGACCCAGTACAGGCTCAAAACAACTTCTTTTCACGTAATATGGCAAGTGATTTCAGTAGATGTGAAAAAGATGTGCGGAAATGGAAATCAGACTTTCAAGAAACAAGACCTACAGAATTATCAAGTTTATATCACTTTGAAACAAAAATGGTTTACAAGGTGATTGTAAGATTATTATCTGATACAAACGAATCTTGAATTCTGTGGGGGAGAGAGCAATGGAGTTTAGATGTATGTGTGAATGCTTAGCTTCAAACTCACTCTGCTTCTCCTGGTTGAGCCTTCTATTTATAGACGGCTTGTATGAATAAACAATAGTTTATTCATACAATAATTCCTGCAAAAAGTAGCCAATTGACATATTCATTGATTCCAACGTTCAAGTTGCCTTTTTCATCATGATATCATTTAATGTCAACTTGCTTCGGTAAGTGTGGCAGGACAGAGCCAATTTCAGACAAGTGGGTCATTTCATCAGGAATTCTGATAAACCACTTCATCAGAAATTCTGATGAACAAATCATCAGAAAATCCTTGATGATCAGAATCGTCAGATACTGATGATATTTCATCAGAAATATCATCAGATCCATCAGAAATGACCTCTTCTGATAATCCAATTCAGCTCTTGATCAACTTGTGATTCTTTGAAGTAGATGCTATGTATTCCGGTTGTCCCATCTGATCTTCTTTTTCTAGTTCGTGATCTTCAGGACTGTGATCTCTTCATAGATCCAGTTGATTGTGTTTTTCTTCAATACTTACAAATAAAGTTTCCTAACAAAGTTTATGACTGACAATAACTTGAGGTTTGGTGATATGTTGCACTTCACATACGTGTCTTCGCAACAGAAGATTGTATTAAATCAAGTTACATCAGTTTAACAAACACATTTAAGTCTGTTCTGATATCAGATAATAAAATTATGAATTTTTTGATGGTGATTGATGTGCACAAAATGCAACATATAAATTACATCAATTGTGGCATAAAACTAACCCTTTTTAGTACTAATGTTGGAAAAAGTGTGTTTTTGTCTTCCTTTTGTATTTTCAGGAATAAATGAGCTCAAATGAACAAAAGAAGCAAAAAGGCAGCTAAATCTAACATAAATACAAGAAAAGGAACAAACGTGGCATGCCTGGCCTCCCTGACAGCATCTTCCCATGCAAAACAAGAGAACAGAAGGCTGAACACGCCCCGTGCTCATTGAGCACGGGGGCGTGCCCAAGTGTCAGCAGAAAAGACAAAGTTGTAGAAGCTTCTATCGCCCACCACGGGGTCGTGCTCAGCGGACACGGGGCCGTGGTCAACTCTAAGATTCGCAGAATCTAGGGAGATCTTGATAGTACAGATACGCTTCTGCACACGGGGTCGTGCTCAGCGGACACGGGGGCGTGGTCAACTAATGCAGACAAACTGCAATTAATGAAGAAAGAGAAGGAGGATGGACACGGGGCCGTGCCCAATGGACACGGGGCCGTGCCCGAGTTGCTGTTCAGGCTATAAATAAGGGTGCTTGGCTCATTTGCAAACTATCCCTTGGCACACCACCTCTCTCACACTTCACCCACCCACCACCACCATCACAACACCATCATCCACCACCATCATCCATCATCCATCATAGAGTGTGTGAGTCGTCTCGGGATCCAAGATTGATCGTAAGAGTTCTTGACAATCAAAGGCCATGTTTGCCTAAGTCTCTTACATCACTTGGTGAAGACAAGTGTTTAGTGTAATACTTTTTATTTTTAATCTTTTCGCACTTTTTATTTGGTTATGTATTAATGACTTTAATAACTAGTTTCTTATGTTGAAGGTGATTCTTCCTTATCGTTTGTCCGTGGTGTCTTGGCATTATTTTACTGTCTATATAAAATAAAAGATTTTCACCATTCATATCTCCACGGTCTATATGGAGATATGTTGGCTACCTGGTCGGGGGTTAAGGGAACGGTTTGGTAAGAGTCTTGCCATTGTTCAGTGTATAGATCCTGCAAAGGATCTGGGTCAAATTTAGTAAGACCTCCTTCAATACCCACCGGTATTGGATGGTGGGGGTCCAAACTCTTTGATCCCCTCATAAGTAAGCTACTATTAAAACTTTAATCCGGCTACTTAGGACTGTATCCCTGCTGACTCAGACTACTTAGCCGAGAGTAACGTCACCTTCAAAAGAGGGGCCTACCACATTATGCATTAATAACTTAATTAATTATCTTTCAATAATCCGACCCTTTAGGATTGTATCCTTGCTGACTCAAACTACTGGGTTGAGGGTAACGTCACTTTCAAAAGAGGGGCCTACTACAATAACTAAGATAATCTCTTAAAAAGTGCAAAAGTGCGGAAATAATCAAAGGTTACACTACACACGAGTCGGATCCAAGTGATTCATCTTGTCTATCTGTTTTTACTTTTATTTTATTTTTCAGCATTTTAGTTAGTTTTATTTTTCTATTTTAAAAACCTTTTTCTAACTTTTTGATTTGATTAGACGTTGAGGATAAACCGGTATTAAAAGCTCTTGTGTCCTTGGACGACCTCGATATCTTACCAACACTATACTACGTCCACGATGGGTGCACTTGCCCATATGTGTGTTTAGTGTTAGTAAATATCGTGTTTTATAAATTTAAAACTTTGCTAAAACGTGTAAAAGGGCTTAAAATATACACCAAAAATATATTACACTACACACGCATAAGTGATGTTGTATGTTTTTTTTTTAATTATTAACTTGATGATTTTTTGCTATGTATGGCTAAGATGATAAAACACTTTTATTAGCACTTTATGTTTTATATTTGCCCAATTAGATTATGTGTTAAATTATAGTTCTTTAAGTCATTGTTTCATTTTCTTGAATTCTATCTAAATTTGTAAAAAAGTTCAATAACAAACAGTGGTTTGAACATCTGTTTGCCTTTTCGTCAATATTCACCTAAGATGGCGCGGTGTGGGAAATCATCCGCCGGAGCTGTATTCAGGCCCACCCCGCGCGGATTTGAGGTCACGCTTCCGTAGGGCGTGTTCGTCCTGCGCTAGGTAGTGGAATATGTCTAGGGTCGCGGGTGGTGGAGCTTGTTCGGCGGGTTTTATTCGTATGTGCGCGAGAAGTCGGGGTGGACGCCTCGTTTGCGCGGAGGTTTTCTCACACCTTTTTTAAGGTGAAGTATGGACCTGCTGTTGCAGCAGACTTTGTAAAAAGGCCACTCTCATTCTTATGAAAAAGGCATGAAGGGTGCTCTCAATTCTAGGGCGCATGAACATGTGTCGACAACCTTATTGGCTGTTTATTTTTGTAAAGGTACTCAAACTCTATAATGCTTGACCCCCTTTATTTATTTAATTCATCATGGAATGTGCTTTAGTGAGTTGTGCTTTTATGTGACACAAATTGTAATGCCTCACTCTGTTGGACACAAAAGTGTGAAACCGTTGTCACCATTCATCATTATTATATGAAGAATAATAAAATAATAAGAAAAAAGATGGTGTGTACCAGAGATTTGGAAAGACCTTTTTCTCAAATATTGTTTGTCGAACATGGGTAGATATTTGGTTGTTGGAGACAGAAGCCAAATACAGGTCCCAAGGTAAAAAAAAATTGAACCGCAATAATCACGGATCCTTTAATCCGCAAATCTTCTTTTTGAACCCTCATCAAATAGATCGCTGGAGTAGGATTCTGAAAAACATGTGTGAAGAATAATATCTGGAGACCGAGTAGAGAGAGACGAAGCGTGTTCCGTTGTCAGTCCCACGGATGGCGCCAATGAAGAAGCATGTACCCGAACGGGTCGGTACTTCTACGATGATGAACGGCCATACCTCATCTTCTCCACTTCAACCTAGACCTATAAACAAGAAGAGAGAAACGTGGACAATTGTAGAGACGGCCGGTAGAGGATAAATCCCCTATTTCCAGCTACAAAAGTGTTGCCCTATATCTCATGCCCTAATAAGGAGGTGGAGACCTCCTTATATAGGAGATATGGGAAAAACCCTAACCTCAATGGGCCAGGCCCAGTTAGGGGTTGTCTCTACGAGCCCACAGCCTAGTGTAGCATAAACTACAACGCGCTGGGCTTCGCAGGTTAGTACATAATAACAATATATAATTACTATAAAAGTGATAAATAGCAAGAAAGTCCGACCGCTCGGGTCGGATCCAGTACCATACCTCGTCACCAAACATATGTTTAAGCCTTAACAGATGTTTAACTTACTAAGATCTACTGTCTTCTCACACTGTTTTCCTCTTCAAAACACTGTTCAACCTAACATGGGTTTCCATTACAGCTCCGGCGGATGATTTCCCACACCAGACGTTAGACGTGCGTTTGAGTGTATTCACCTAAGATGGCGCGGTGTGGGAAATCATCCGCCGGAGCTGTATTCAGGCCCACCCCGCGCGGATTTGAGGTCACGCTTCCGTAGGGTGTGTTCGTCCTGCGCTAGGTAGTGGAATATTTCTAGGGTCGCGGGTGGTGGAGCTTGTTCGGCGGGTTTTATTCGTATGCGCGTGAGAAGTCGGGGTGGACGCCTCGTTTGCGCGGTGGTTTTCTCACACCTTTTTTAGGGTGAAGTATGGACCTGCTGTTGCAGCAAACTTTGTAAAAAGGCCACTCTCATTCTTATGAAAAAGGCATGAAGGGTGCTCTCAATTCTAGGGCGCATGAACATGTGTCGACAACCTTATTGGCTGTTTATTTTTGTAAAGGTACTCAAACTCTATAATGCTTGACCCCCTTTATTTATTTAATTCATCAAGGAATGTGCTTTAGTGAGTTGTGCTTTTATGTGACACAAATTGTAATGCCTCACTGTGTTGGACACAAAAGTGTGAAACCGTTGTCACCATTCATCATTATTATATGAAGAATAATAAAATAATAAGAAAAAAGATGGTGTGTACCAGAGATTTGGAAAGACCTTTTTCTCAAATATTGTTTGTCGAACATGGGTAGATATTTGGTTGTTGGAGACTGAAGCCAAATACAGGTCCCAAGGTAAAAAGTTTTTGAACCGCAATAATCACGGATCCTTTAATCCGCAAATCTTCTTTTTGAACCCTCATCAAATAGATCGCTGGAGTAGGATTCTGAAAAACATGTGTGAAGAATAATATCTGGAGACCGAGTAGAGAGAGACGAAGCGTGTTCCGTTGTCGGTCCCACGGATGGCGCCAATGAAGAAGCATGTACCCGAACGGGTCGGTACTTCTACGATGATGAACGGCCATACCTCATCTTCTCCACTTCAACCTAGACCTATAAACAAGAAGAGAGAAACGTGGGCAATTGTAGAGACGGCCGGATAAATCCCCTATTTCCAGCTACAAAAGTGTTGCCCTATATCTCATGCCCTAATAAGGAGGTGGAGACCTCCTTATATAGGAGATATGGGAAAAACCCTAACCTCAATGGGCCAGACCCAGTTAGGGGTTGTCTCTACGAGCCCACAGCCTAGTGTAGCATAAACTACAACGCGTTGGGCTTCGCGGGTTAGTACATAATAACAATATATAATTACTATAAAAGTGATAAATAGCAAGAAAGTCCGACCGCTCGGGTCGGATCCAGTACCATACCTCGTCATTTGGCCTTTTATATCAGATGTTTGGCCTTTTATATCAGATGTTTGGACTTAAACAGTTGTTTGACCTTAAACAGATGTTTGACCTTAAACAGATGTTTCGGCTTCTATATCAGATATTTGGACTTAAACAGATGTTTGACCTTAAACAGAAGTTTGGCCATAAACAGATGTTTGGCCTTAAACCAAACATCTGTTTAAGCTCAACATCTGTTTGACTATTTGTCAACATCTGATTGAGTTTTGGTCAACAACTGTTTGAAATTTGGTCAACATCTTATTTTGTAAAGAAGTACAAAAACAAAGATTTTTATAAAATCCCAAATCATCCTATCATGTAAGTGCATTGAAGTAAAAGTGGAAATGATATTATTCATATGGTCCTGTTGTGCTTTTTTTTGTCCTCTAATATGAGTTCATGATCTAATCCGGTGATTTGAAGACATTGTTGTTGAATCGAATGAGATGGTTGATGTAATGTGGTTGTATTAGTAACAAATAGTAATTAATATAACTAGTTTCCCAAGCCCGGAAAACAATCCCGGGTAAAAACCTATTCAAGTCATAAGCGAATCAGTGATGGCACTTTGCATCGGTTTAATTTAAAAATTACAAAGCATGGAAGTGGGGTGTTCTTTTAAAAAAAAGAAAAAATAAAGCTTTGATTAATCTTAAACGATTTGTTAGATAGTCTTTTTGTCATATTTAAACACCGTAGGCCATTCTTGACAGATTATGTGTTGATAACCATCAAAACACTAAAGATAGATATGCTTTATTCATTTTAGAAACATTAACAAATATTTTTATATTTTTTTAAACCCCAATTTATACACTCTCTAATTATACTACTAAACTACACGGTTTTTGTCCATGATAAGGATTGAACGCTTACTAATTGGAAAGATAAAACCTTATACAATACATTATACTGCTAGATCAAAGGTCCTTTGGTAACTATTATTTTTATCTAGAACAATATTAAAAAAAAAGTTATTGAACACTGGGATCATATTACTTTTTCATTCATTAAGTTGAAGTTTAACTTACTATGATTCATTAGTTGATAATGCTTGATACTTTAAATTTATCTCATGATACTTCAAACTTCCACTTTTCTTAGACCGGACGGTGTGGGAGGCGGCAAGGGGGCGTAGAGGCTTCAATCACGACGGCACATCGCCCCGTGACCCAGCGTGGAGGGGTGGTGTCGAAAACTTCACCGGCGTGGAAGGCATGAGGGGAGGTGACGTGGCCACTGGTCATTGGTCCAAGAATGATTAATGTTTTTTTATTTAATAAATGTTTTTTATTTTTAAATAAAAAAAGTGTATGCCACGTGTCACTCCACGCCCTCTTCCACCCCGCATTTTTTGAGGCTCGAAGGGGAAATCATACTCTGCTAACGTAGCTGCCACGTGACGCTTCATGCCCCTCCACACCGACTAGTCTTACTAAGTAGCAAGGGTCACTTGCATAATAATCTTATATTTACACTTGTTTTCTAGTTGATTTCGCTTACATGGATCATTAAATCAACTGTAAAAATATAATAATTATGTGAGTGGGATTGCCTTCAACAACGAAAGTGAAAAATTAGAACTAAGGTGCTGTTTGTTTTTTCTGTGGGAAAAAGGTCTGCAGTCTGCGGACCACATCTGCAGGCATCTGCAGGAGAAGAGGTGGACCAAATGTCTGCAGTCTGCAAGGAAAAGAGGGTTTGTTTTTTTTTTATTTTATAAAAACATATTTTCTCTTCTCAGACACACACAAACACACTTTCACACACACACCTCCCTCGATCTCTCTCCTTTCTGCCTTCATCACCACCACCAAGCACCACCGTCACCACCGTCACCACAAACATCCCCCGTCGCAACCACCCACCCCCGTCACACTCTCCTCCCTCGATGCCTTCATCACCACCGTCACCACCGTCTCTCTCTGCCTTCATCACCACCGTCATCACCGTCACCACCGTTCTCCGATGATGATGATGATGGTCTCCTGCTGCTCCCTCTCTCTCTCTCGATTTGGGGGTTTGTTCGATTTAGGGTTTTGGTTCGATTTGGGGTCGGAGCAGGGGTTCGATTTGGGGGTTTTGATGATGATGATTTGGGGTTCGATTTGATGATTTGGGGGTTCGATTTGGGGTCGGAGCAGGGGTTCGATTTGGGGGTTTTGATGATGATGATAACAGATGATGACGATGATGGTGTCGGAGCAGGGGTGTCGGAGGTGGAGGTGGTGGCGGAGTGGAGGTGGTGGCGGAGCAGTGGTGTCGGAGGTGGAGGTGGTGCCAAGAAGAGGTAAACGTCTGCGAGGAGAAGACTTGGGTCCATGTCTGCTCCAAGAAGAGGTCTCGCAGACCTTTTTTAATGAAAGGTCTGTGAGAAAACAAACAAGCTGCAGACATCAAACGTCTGCGCGGGTCTGCGTCGCACAGACATAAGTGGCCAGAAGTACTTCTGGCCAAAAAACAAACAGCACCTAACACTACTTAAGTTATGTGAATTATAATCGGCCAATGAGTCATAATTTGTATTCTCAAAATTCAGTTTGTCTACTTTAAATACCAGACTATAAACACAAATAATAAATTCAAATTAATAAAGAAAAAAATATAGACTAAACCGAGATCCCTTTTCATTCCCTCCATAGTGACCTAGAAACTTTGTAAAAAAAAATAAATAATAAACTTGTATTTTATATACATTGTTTGGTTCATATATAAAGTCGACGTGAAATGTTTCTTTATATGAGCATCTTTGACATTTAAAAAGATAAATTATAAATATATACGTATAACATCCAAATTTAGGATCATTAAAAAGAATCTAAGCTTTAGCCCACCGCCCCACCTATATTTTGTTTGCCAATAAATCATGAATATTTCGATTTGATGCTCACATAATTAGCGGGATGCCTTCCAAACCGAAACTTTAAAGGGTACTCCGGTCATTTTACCTATACGTCACCGGTCACGATCACTCCTCGTGGGTCAGTTTTGAAACACAAATATGGTATTGTAATGTTTGCAAGGGGTTATTGTTGGTTGAGTACTTGAGTCCCTCAATGTTGAGCATTAGCTCATTTTGAACCCCAAGGTTGAAAAAAACTTAGTTTAGCCATTAATTAAGGTTTAGACAAACAGTTGAATACGATTTTAGTCCGTCTGATTTGACCTTAGTAACAATTTTAGTCTAAAGTTTAAGTTTTTTTAGTTTAATAGTTGGGTTATTGGATTTTAATAATCCCAAGTTTCACCAGCTGACCGATAATAATCCCAACTTTAAAAATTCCCTACAATAATCCCAACTTATAAAAGTTTGGCCGCCATTGATCTTTTTCAAATATATAAGAATTTGGTCTTCTCAATAGATTCAATTACATCTAGAGACTCCTTAATTGATTTAAGTGCACCTATGTTAGAAAGGATCAATGACTGCCAAACTTTTACAAGTTGGATTATTGGAGGAAATTTTTAAAGTTTGGATTATTATCGGCCAACTGGTAAAACTTAGGATTATTAAAATTCAATAACCCTTAATAGTTTAATTTTTCATTAATTAAGATTCATTCCACCAACCAGGGGTTGTTTGATTAGCTCTTAATGAGACTCTTAGGTGCTGTTTGTTTTTTCTGCGGGACCACATTTGTAGGCATCTGCAGGAGAAGAGGTGGACCAAATGTCTGCAGTCTGCAAGGAGAAGAGGGTTTGTTTTTTTTTCCTTCTACAAAACCACTTTTCCCACACAATCTCTGCCTCAACTCTCTCTCTCTACTCTCTCTCTCTACAATCTGCAGACCACCACCGCCGCACCACCACCACCGCACCACCTCCGCCTTCACACCACCGCCATCATCTCCGATCTGGGTTCAACCACCACCACCACCACCGATCTCCGCCATCTCACCAACTTGTTTGGTTCGATTTGGGGGTTTTCTTGGTTCAACCACCACCACCGATCTCCGCCATCTCACCAGCTTGTTTGGTTCGATTTGGGGGTTTTCGTCGTTCAACCACCACCACCGATCTCCAATCTGGGTTCGATTTGGGGGTTTTCGTCGTTCAACCACCACCACCGGTCTCCAATCTCTCTCTCTCTCTACGGTATCTCTCTCGCTTTCTCTCTCTCTGGGTTCGATTTGGGTTTCGATTTGGGGGTTTTGGGAGCCGCACCGGCGGCGGTGGCAGGGAAGAAGGTGGAGGTGGTGGCGGAGACGTGGTGGCGGAGATGGTGGAGGTGGTGGCGGAGACGTGGTGGTTTCGATTTGGGGGTTTTGGGTGGTGTTTGTTTTGTGGGGGTGCATGTGGTGGCGGTGGTGGTGGTGGCGGAGACGTGGTGGCGGAGATGTGTGGTGGTGGAGGTGATGCAGGTCTGTGGGCAGGAGAAGAGGTGAGAAGAGGTCCGCAGACTTAAGGCCATGTCTGCGTGGGGAAGAGGTGAGGCAGACGTTTTTGGTCTGCAGATCTTCCGGAAAACAAACAAGCTGCAGAGTTCAAACATATGCGTGCGTCTGCGCGGCGCAGACATAAGTGGCCAGAAGTACTTCTGGCCAAAAAACAAACACCACCTTAATGGTTTAGACCTCTTACTGGTTCAGCACTTAATGGTTCAGCTGTTTGTTTCACGAGCAGATGTCTGAATGATTCAAACATTTGCCTCTGAATGGTTAAACATTATACCAATTCTAAATGCTTAAAACCACTTATCTGAATTGGTCAGACATTTGTCTCTGAACGATCAAGCATTATACTGATTCTTAATGGTTCAGACCTCTTACTAGTTCAACACTTACTGGTTCAGCACCTAACCAGTCAGAAGTTGCCAAACCGCCCCTAAAATCTTTTGTTATTAATTTTAGTCTAGACCGCCCCCAGCCTTGTGTAAACAAAAAACCATATCACATCCTCTGTATAACAATATTATCAACGCTACCACATGATGCATGATTAGTCATCCGTCGCTTTTAACATGTGATTAAAACGAAACATTTAAAACCTAAAGGGCCTTATTTCACTACTCACTTTCTTCACACCCCCAATAATTACGATAGAAGAAAAAATGAAATTAAAGTGCAAGAAACCCATGACCCCACCCCCACCATGACCCCCCACGAACCCCCCACCCTCTTTGCTTCAAAATTCAACTCCCCTATTCTTCTACACCTTCACACTCCCTCTGTAACACGACTCCTGAACCTTTACTATTATTATCATGAACTCTTTCTTATAAAAAATAAAAATATGTCTACTAATTACAAAAATGGCTCTGTGAAGACCAAATCAATCTCAACGTCATCTTCTTCATCTTTTTCTTCTGGTTACAAATCTAAACCGTCGGTGACGTCATCTCTCCGCCGTAACAGCACCGGTTCCGCCGCTAATTCCGTCACCGGACTTCACAAGGATACTCCTGGAGGTTTTTTTCTCTCTCTCTCTCTAACTTTTGTTACTGTAATTGCAGTTTTTAGTTTTAATTATATTATACGCCTGTGTTCACACGTGGTGGATGTATCTGTATGTATAATTGTGTATATCTGTGTATTTCGTGTATGTATATATCTGTTATTATGAAGAATTGTGATGGATTTTAACGGTTAATTCTGGTTAATTAGTTAAAATTTTGTGGAATTGATTAGGTTACTGTTATGCGTTCATCGTGTATGTATATATATATATCTGTAATTATGAAGAATTGTTGTGGATTTCCGTTTATGATGAGTTTTAACGGTTAATTCTGGTTGTTAGGTTAGATTTTTTTTTTGTAGAATTTTATGAATGTGTTGACCTTACACGAGATTTGGTTATTGTTATGTGTTAATTGTGTATGTATATATCTGTAATTATGAAGAATATGAAGAATTGTAGTGGATTTAGGTTTGTGATGTAGTTGAACGGTTAAATTTTGGTTGATAGGTTGTGATTTTTGTAGAATTTTGAGAATGTGTTGACCTAGTAATGCTAAAAGGCTATGTGCTCAAAATTTAGGGCTAATTTTGGCAGTATTGGCCCCTAGGGTTGAAATTTTGTTTGGTAGGATATTACTTTTTTTGTACTGCCTGATAATTGTTCATATCATGATGATTTTTGCTTCATTTGTTTTATTATCTGTCTTGATATTTGTTTTCACGTGATAGTTTCTGGGAGAGTTCGAGTGGCTGTAAGGTTAAGACCGCGAAACAATGAGGAGCTCTCGACCGATGCTGATTTTGCTGATTGTGTGGAGCTGCAGCCTGAGGTATTATCCAATCTAATGTCAAGTGTTTAGCTTGTTCGATACTGTTATTCAGTTTTCTGCAATTAGGAACTTTATTAATCCATTTTGCATTCTTTTTGTGCGATTTCAGCTTAAGAGATTGAAACTCCGAAGGAATAACTGGGATTCAGATACATTTGAATTTGATGAAGTTCTTACGGAATTCGCATCGCAAAAGCGTGTTTACGAAGTTGTAGCAAAGCCTGTTGTGGAGGTTTGTAACTTTATCTTTAACTTGTAAATTTAACCAAAAATGAAATTATTTGACAATGCAATTATGAATCATTTTATTTTGTTTTGTTTTGCAGAGTGTCTTGGAGGGATATAATGGAACAGTTATGGCATATGGACAAACCGGTACTGGAAAAACTTATACACTTGGAAAACTTGGAGATGAAGATACTTCCGCACGTGGAATCATGGTTCGTGCAGTGGAAGATATATTTGCTGAAACAGATTCTATCTCCGTGTCATATATACAGGTTATTGTCATATTATGGAACAATGTTTTTCACTTAATGTATGGTTTAATTAATATTAAAGACTTGTGTATTGATACAATGATACTTGCAGCTGTACATGGAGATGATCCAAGATCTTCTTGATCCAGCTAATGATAATTTAAGTATAATGGAAGATCCAAAAACTGGAGATATTACACTCCCTGGTGCTAGTTTGATAGAGGTTAGGGACCAACAAAGTTTCGTTGAACTGTTACGGTTAGGTGAAGCACATCGGTTTGCTACTAACACCAAGCTCAATACCGAATCTTCTCGTAGTCATGCCATTTTAATGGTGAGATCCCATATTAGTTTTCTGTTGGTTTTTTGCTACTCTTTTTTCACATTACTCTTCCCGAAATTTTCATCATATATTCTAAATAAATCGGTTGGTGTTGTCACCTCGATTTGAACTCAAAATACTAATAACATTAACATCACCAACACTACATTATGCTACAGGTGCATGTTAAGAAGTCTGTGGGTGTTTCTGGTGAAAATGTTAATAGCAAGTCTCACATGAATAGAACAATGAAGCCACCGGTTGTACGCAAGGGCAAGCTTATTGTCGTGGATCTTGCTGGTTCTGAGCGTATCGATAAGTCAGGTATCAATCCAAAATTAAGTGTATTTAACATCCATAAATATGTGACAACGGATACCTTTATAAATACGTCGAATATAAAATGATTTCCCCGTTTTTGGTGTTATTTTCCAGGTAGTGAAGGACATACCTTAGAGGAAGCTAAATCGATAAATCTTTCATTAAGCGCACTTGGAAAATGTATAAATGCATTGGCGGAAAACAGTTCTCATGTTCCTGTTCGTGATTCCAAGCTTACAAGATTGCTTCGAGATTCGTTTGGAGGTGAGATTCATCAACGATAAATGTGACTTCATATGTTAATGTTTTAACTTTATTTATTATATATAGAGATACAATCTAATGTTAAAAAAAGGACTTTTGCAGGCACAGCAAGAACTTCTCTTGTTATAACCATTGGTCCATCTCCTCGTCATAGAGGAGAGACATCAAGTACTATAATGTTTGGGCAAAGAGTAAGCATAAACTTATTTATACGAATTTTTAAAATGATTTTCAATCATTTTTACTAGAGTAAAATGCCATTTTTGTCCCTGAGGTTTGGCCAGTTTTGTGACTTTCGTCCAATAGTTTGTTTTTTCCGAATCTGGATCCAAAAGGTTTGAAATCTTGCCATTTTCATCCGAATCGTTAAATCCATCCATTTTTAATGTTAAGTTGGGGGTAATTTCGTCATTTTAGCTATTTGTTTTGTTTATTTATTTCAAAATGGAAAGATTAAATGACGGAAATACCCCTGACTTGACATTGAAAAATGGATGGAGTTAATGAGTCGGCTGAAAATGGCAAGATTTCAATCCTTTTAGATCCGGATGTGAAAGAACATACCTTTGGACGGAAGTTGCAAAGGTGGCCAAACCTCAGGGACGAAAATGGCATTTTACTCTTTTTACTAATAAATTATTGTTCTAATAGGCTATGAAGGTAGAAAATATGTTAAAGATAAAGGAAGAGTTTGATTACAAAAGTTTAGCCCGAAAGCTTGACGTACAAGTAGAATCTCTCATTGCACAACACGAAAGACAGCAGAAAGCATATCAAGATGAAATTGAAAAAATCTCACTTGAAGCTAAGAAACAATTATCTCAAGCTGAAAAAAGCTTTGCGGATTCTTTGGAGGTGGTCGTCACAATAAATATAATATTTTTATACTCTTCGATATAATGCATATGCTAGCTCTCTTATTTTGTTATGTGTTATATCTACAGAAGGAAAGAGTGAAATATCAAAGAGACTGTATGGAGTCGATAAAGAAGCTTGAAGCGCAATTGGCAGTAAATAAAATTAAAGAAGAAAGCCTTCGTAATAAACCTAATGAAGAACTCATCGAACTTAAGAAGTTACTGGAGAATGAAACACGCTTAAGGAAAACTGCAGAAGAAGAGGTTAAAAATCTTCAAAATCAAGTAGTCCAGTGGAAAAGATCAGAGGTACAATTTTGTAATTAATGTAATTTAGTATCGCTGAGGAAAATATAAAATTGCGGTTTTCCAGGTGGCGGGAAACGCTGAAATCGTAAAGCTTCGCAAGATGCTGGAAGACGAGGTTCATCAGAGAGAGAAGCTTGAAGAAGAAATATCTGTGTTACAAAATCAGCTACTGCAGTTAAGCTTTGATGCCGATGAGGTATTTGATGCTAATGATGATGTATGATATATGATGTGTTAGTTGTTAAATGTCTGACTAGATATCTTTTACTTGTTAGACAAGAAAACAGCTGGAGAGTGGTGATCATAGTGCAGAAATGACGGTAGACATGGGTTCCCTCATCTCTCCCGTTAGGCAACCGCAGATGAAGCATTCAGGGGAGCAAGAAAAGGGCTCGGTGGCTAAACTATTTGAGCAAGGTGATTATTATATTTCCTTTACGAATAGTGTTTTATTTGTGTGTTTATACTTTATATTGTTTGTTAATGAAATATGTTCTGACTTCTGTGACAGTTGGATTGCAAAAGATTTTATCACTACTTGAAGCGGAAGACCCTGATGTGCGAATCCATGCTGTGAAAGTTATTGCAAATTTGGCAGCTGAAGGTATACTTATGCTTAAACTGCAATATTAGATTAAAGTACACGGATGGTCCCTGTGGTTTACCAAACTTTTGGATTTTGTCCCTTGCTTTCCAAAAGTACACGGATGGTCCTTGTGGTTTGCACTTGGTTACGCATTTAGTTCCCAGCCAACAAATCTGAAGGTTTTTGCATGTTAGGGACTAAATGCGTTATAAAGTGCAAACCATAGGGACCATCCATGTACTTTTGGAAAAAGCTGGGGACTAAACGCGTTACAAAGTGCAAACCACAGGGACCATCTGTGTACTTTCGGAAAGATAGGGACCAAATCCAAAATTTCGTAAACCACAGGGACCATCCGTGTACTTTACTCATTAGATTATCATAAAATTTAGAGTGTTCTACGTGCGTTATCTAAGGAATCGATAGATGAACTGACAAAACATGTGTTTGTAATAAAAAAAAGCTGTCTTTTTGTGAAATGGGGATAAAAGTCTCATAATTTGCTTAAAATAATGGGTAGGTAAATTGGTAATTTTAGTTCATCTGTTTATCCAAACATAATACTGATTTTTGAATCTTTTGTGTTTGAGCAGCAACCAATCAGGAAAAGATTGTAGAAGCCGGTGGTCTTACATCCTTGTTAGACCTTCTTACAAGCTCTGATGATGAAAACATCCATCGAGTTGCTGCAGGCGCAATTGCAAACCTAGCAATGAACGGTAATCTTTTGTTTCCCGTCTTTTGCGTTTTAAAGATGTTGTGTATCACATAAGTTTAATAATGAAATACATTTGCAGAAACCAACCAGGAGCTTATAATGTCTCAAGGGGGTATCAGTTTGCTCGCAATGACCGCACAAAATGCCGATGATCCTCAAACTCTTCGGATGGTGGCTGGAGCCATTGCTAACCTTTGTGGCAACGGTAATTAGAAACTTTAAATTTACTTGCATAACGGTTACTTTTTTCAAACTAATATATATAACAATTCTGGGAACACTAGCTACAGTTGTCTTTTATTAATTTTTATTTTTTAGCCAAAGTTTTATTCACACTCCTTTAACTTCAATAAAATTAACTTTATCCTTTCTACTTTAGTTTAACTTTCGGTTGACACCCCTTGCATTTTAGTTGGTTTATTTTCCCCCCTACACTTTAGTTAAATTTTTGTTTACAGCCCCATCAATTTAGTTGGTTGATTTTTTTTTTTCATTTTTTAATCGATTTTTACTACAACCCCTGAACTTTAATAAAATTATCATTTTGAGTTTTTAACGAAATTTCTGTTATGTGATTTTTTAAGGGTTCCGTTTTTTTATGTCTAACGCTCCACGCGAGTTATTTTTATCTATGTTTCGACGTAAATTTTCGTAACGTTGTTTTTAGACCGACTGGTTGTTTTTAAGGCTTTTAAACCGATCTTCTGTAAGGCGCGGCCGTCGTATTTATCTTTATATACGTTTTGGTGCAATTGTTGTTCGAATAACTTGCCTTTCGTATACGGCGACGTAACTTTTTCGTGATATTCGAATATACCGTCTCCATGTGGTTTTTTAATTGTCACGTTCACGATTTGCTTATTTTTATCCACGTTTCGAACCTGCTGCGGAGTGCGGTTGGTAACCCACTACTTACTAATAATTTTTATAAAAATTCAGACAAACTGCAGCTAGTGTTAAGAGCTGAAGGTGGTATTAAGGCCTTGTTAAGTATGGTAAGATGTAGACATCCGGACGTTCTTGCTCAAGTGGCACGTGGAATTGCGAATTTTGCAAAATGCGAGTCGAGAGCATCCACTCAAGGTATTTTCTTGAAACGTCAGCTAGGTTTAATATATTTGTGTAGGCCCACATACTTATGTAGTTAAATTGGTGTTCTCAAATCAAAGGAATTAAAAGCGGGAAGTCCCTCTTGATTGAGGACGGTGCACTTGGGTGGATTGTAAAGAACGCGAACAATGAAGCCTCACCAATCAGGCGGCATATCGAGCTTGCTCTTTGCCACCTGGCACAACATGGTAATTCATTGTTGATTTTAGTTAGTTACTTAAACAACCAACCACCATTTACTTGTCCCTTATTGTATTAATTTTTTGGGATTTTAGAAGTAAATGCTAAAGACATAATATCCGGGGGTGCTTTATGGGAGCTTGTTCGAATCTCACGGGATTGTTCAAGAGAGGATATTAGGATTCTTGCGCGGCGTACATTGTCTTCAAGTCCTAGTTTTCAGGTCGAGTTAAAACGGTTAAGATTAAACTCTGGTTGAAGAGATAGAGGAAGAAACGGGATTGAGATTATTTGAAAACTAATTTGTGATTTTCTAGCCATTTGATCGTTTTTCGTGAGAATAGGAGATTTTCGTTTGGTTGTAGTAGCTAAGGTTGATGATGATGATGATGCTGCATATTCCTTATTTTTGGTAAGTTGTAATTATGTAATGTTTTATTTGAGTTATATGATGAAGCTTGACAGAAACAACTAAACTAGTACAACTTTGACTTATGTTGTGTTTGAATATTGATAATTGAGTGTAGTCAAAAGCTCAAAAGGACAATTCGTTAATCGAGCTCGAGTTTCAAGGTTAGATTCATGTTCTATAATCGAGTAGGGCTTATGATAGTGTATCAACTCAGCTTAGCTAATGCAACTTTAATTAAGAGATGCATTCTATATTTAACCAAAGGAAAACAACAATTTGATCATTGGTCAAATGTTGATTTTGATCATTTTTGGCATTAATAATAAGCGGGTTTTACCTTACCATACTGCCGTGCCTTCGGGTAGTGTTCAACGGATTCGGCCCTGGGTGAGGGTTTTCCCTGGTTCGGAGGCGAGTGTATCCCGATGTGCTGATTTTCACCAGTAGCCTGTTTGGAGGATTCGTTGGTCGTTCAACAAAAAATATGTACATTAATTTTTACATTTATTGCTTATAAAACCCGCAACTACTTTACATTTTTGGGTAATTCGAAATTTAGGTATCTTTTTTATGATTAAAAAAATATTGATTAAAATCATTTTTTATTTTATCGGCCAAAAAAAAACTATTTATTAAATTAAGAAAAGCGAACGAGTTGTTAGAGACCCCAGCTAGATACAAAATACAACCCACTAGAACAAAAGAGAAAAATCTCACTACGACACCAAGAACGATTAATTACAAAAATATCAAAACATCTCCATTTACTCCACAGCATGTCATGTTCCTTAGCTTTGTTTTTAACCATAAGAATTAAGAAGCCTTGAGTCGTGACACTTTTGAGAGGGAGACGGGTTTACCTTAGAAGACCATCTCGTTTCGCATCCCCATATGGCCCACATGATTGTGAGAATTACCAACTGTATCGTCTTCTTACGTTTGTTCAAGCCTAGATAAAACTTATGTTGATTTATTAAAATCATTCTAAATAAGGGACTCGTATAGGGTAGGGATCCTAAGAGAAGTCCACCCTATTTGAGAAACTTGAGAAGTAATCTGGACCACACATTTTCCCTAAGCAAAAAATGCAAAAAAAAAAAAAAAAAGGTGAAAAAAATGAAAATTTTTTTTTTTTTTTTGGAAAAATCGTAGCTTTTTCTTTAAGGATTAAAATTTTTTATTATTTAAAAAAAAAAAAAAATTTGTATTTATACACATGTGTATATTGTTAATCTTTTAACTATACATATATGTATATTGTCAATTATACATATATGTATATACATGTTTAAAATTGAAAAAATATGTCTTATAAATCCTAAACCTTAAACCATAAACACTAAAGTTAAACCTTAATGCTAAACCCTAAACTCTAAACCCTAAAGCTAAACCATAATGCTAAACCCTAATGCTAAACCCTAAAGCTAAACCCTAATTCTAAACCCTAAAGCTAAACCCTAATGCTAAACCCAAAAGCTAAAACTAAACCCTAAAGCTAAACCCTTAATGCTAAACCCTAATGCAAACCCTAAAGATAAAGCTAAACCCAAAAGTTAAAGCTAAACCCAAATGCTAAACCCAAAAGCTAAACCCTAATGCTAAACCCAAAAGCTAAACCCTAATGCTAAACCCAAAAGCAAAACCCTAATGCTAAACCCTAAATACTATTGTTAAACCCTAATGCTAAACCCTAAAGCTAAACCCTAAACCCTAATGCTAAACCCTAAATACTAATGCTAAACCCTAAATAACACTTATTTTTCAATTTTAAACATGTATATACATATATGTATAATTGACAATATACATATATGTATAGTTAAAAGATTAACAATATACACATATGTATAAATCCAAAAAAAAAAAATTAAAAAAAATTTTTAATCCTTAAAGAAAAAGCTGCGATTTTTCCAAAAAATTTTTTTTTGCATTTTTTCACCTTTTTTTTTGCATTTTTTGCTTAGGGAAAATGTGTGGTCCACATGATCCTTATCCTATATATATATATATATATATATATATATAGGGGACCGCTAAAATGAGAACCACCTCGAGTTGTAAGAACCGTGAGAACTACACCGTACGGAGCGAGGTGGACCAAATTTTTTTTTCATAAACGTAGATGCGTGTATTATAAACACATTTGTAAAAAAAATTCAAAAAAAAATGTCGTGTGTGTAGTTTTGAGCACCACAAGTTTGTGTTTACGGGTACCGTAAATCCTACCGGAAATTTTACGGTACCCGTAAACACACACTTGTGGTGCTCAAAAACTTTTTTTTTGATTTTTTTTTTACAAATGTGTTTATAATACACGCATCTACGTTTGTGAAAAAAAAAATTTGGTCCACCTTGCCCCGTACGGTGTAGTTCTCACGGTTCTTACAACTCGAGGTGGTTCTCATTTTAGCGGACCCCTATATATATATATATATATAGGGTAAGGTTCATGCGAGAACCACCTTTATTGCGAGAACCGCGAGAACCACCTTTATTGTTAGAACCGCGAGAACCAATGTGAACACAACCTAAAATAGTTAAAAAAAACCTAAAAAAACCTAACCCCTCCCCCCCATTCTGGTCCTGATTCATTTGAGTCTGTGTCCTCTACTACTCTACACGTGTAACACCTCGAAAATTCACGTCCTATAATGTATTGACACGTGTCATAAGTTTGAACGTGTGAAAGAATGTTCTGAAAGGACTAAAGTTGACAAACATGGAAAGTATGTGAATATACGGGTTTAAAATGTCAACAGTGGATAAATATACTTTACAATAACCCTACATGATGTTTATACCATCAAACGAATAAATCATGGATCATACGAAGCTAAAAGTGAGAGATTACAAACTACAGGGGTTAAATGTGTCAACATGTTTAAGTTATACCTCTGAGTGACCTTTTAGCTAACCCGAAGCTTTGTAACAATTAATTATACTCACTAGAATGCACGATAAAAATTTCATAAAGTTTCCTTATCGTATGAGAAAGTTATGACCAAATTCGTATACAAGGGGTTAAAGCGTCAACATTGAAAATTATGACTTTTCGGGTAATAACCAAGTGGCCAAGGACTTAACAAAGTGGGTATAAGTCTTGAAGCCCTTATAGGTAAATTTGGAGGGTCCAAAGTGCAAAATAAAAGCTTGGTTGACCTTTCGAAAGGCCAAGGGACAATATGCAACAACTTGAAAATGTTTTTGTCTGAACACAAGGCCCATACGGGCCGCGTAGCCCCTAACAACATCTTACGCGGGCCGCCTGGCCCGCCCAGATACAGAAACATCAGACAGCAGCCTGTATATGCGCTATAACCGACTTTAATCAGTTGTTTCACTTCATGGGCGACCCCTAAGCAACCCCTAGACCCTTAGGGACATATGTGGATCATCTGGGATCATTGATAGGCTTGGGTGTCAACAATCTAAGAGATTTTGAACACTATATAAAGGCCTCTTGTACAACCATTTTGATCACACCTTCCTTCAGCATTTCTGATCATTTCTGGAGCTCCAAAGCAGACTCAAGTGATCACAAATCGTGCATAGGACTTCAGTAAGTATGCTTAACCTTTCTTAGTTAAGTTTTTGCTTAGTTTTAGCTTAAAAGTCAAACCGTCGTAATTAACGGTTGACTTAGCAATTAATCATTGATGGTTCAGTGATTAGTCGAATTGAAAGTAGTTATAAGTTGGTAATTATGTGGGCATTAAACCCTTAAAAGGGCACCCTCTGATTCCCACTCTAACTAGGTCAAATGTCGGGTCAAACTTGTTATTAAAAAGTCAACAGGATGCTTAATTTCAAATTAATACATAATTAGCAATGTAGAACTCATACAACCTGTTTGATCATTAATATAACTTAGTAATTAATGTAAGAACATGTCTAAACATGTTCAACCCGACAATTTTCAGTAGAGACCCGGTTCGGAACCGAAAGTCGCATAGTTTGACTTTTGCTTTGACTTTCAGTTCTGACCCGTTTAAGCATGTTTTAGAAATGCCTTAGAGCTTTAATTGGACCAGGTTACATGCTAGTATAACCCTCTGTGATTATACACCATGGTTCATTAGTTAACCAATTAATATGCATGATTCCGTTAATTGCCTATATGTTGACCATTATGCCCTTTTCACCATAAAACGTGATTTTTGAAAATGTAAAAGAGTAGAAACCTTAGTTACTGATTTATAAACTTGTAACCAAAATTTGACATCAGTTTGAGGTGTAGATTGAGAGTTATGCTCATTAGCGTAATTAGAAAGCTTTTTAGCGATTAAACGACATAATTAGCGTATAGCCTATTTAAACCTACTTTTTGATATCAAACTCTTTACCCACTGATGTAATATATTATTTTGGGATTTTTGAAGATTTTTAATCAATTTTAGGCTGAGCATAACTTAGAGTCGTAAGCTTAATTCGGTAATTGTCGGTTTTGCCCTTTCGGGCTATAAAATGAGTTTTACACATCTTTTTGACCCCAAACCTTTTTCTACTGATTTTATATGATAAATACATTATTTTAAACTTTCTGGAATGATAAAAATATCAGCTTTGTATATAGAACCCGAAAACGGCTTCTAATCGCCTTTTTAAGCGTTTTTAACGCATAGTTTGTACTAAAACTATTTTAAAAATACAAGGGTTGATACCTACTGATATTTTAGGTAAATTATAATATTTTAACAGTAAGAAAAAGTTGTTTAACTCAGACTTCAGTTTTGAGCTTTTCGACTTATGTGAAATTACCAAAATGCCCCTACGGTGCATAGTTTGGTTATAATTGATAAGTTTCAAATATATACAATACCCTACTGTTATAACTTGGTAAACTAAGTATTTTTGCTGAACATATCAGACCTGTAACTCAGGTTAATACTTAAACCCTTTTATAACCTTATAAATGACCAAATTACCCCTACGGGGCATAGTTTGTGTTTAAATTCGTTTTGGGCATAATGGAAGGTATCCTACTGATATCACAACATATTTAAGGCATATTAACTTAAGAAACCTGTAAATGACTCTCGCGGTCACCCGTTACGCCTCTTGCGCGTTCGGTTCGGCTTGTGTAAATAGTTTACATAAATTAGCCGAAACAGGTCAAACCTTATCGGTTTTACCCCAAAAATTCAGAATGTGCTTAGATTACCCATATAAGGAAAGTCTTCAATCTTGTCGGGTCTAAATCACATTCTATTTCGGTCTTCGCTTAATCATGTGTTTGAACCGTATCGGTCTAAGCTTAAGCTTAACTAAAGGCCGTTAGGATTCTAATAGGTTATTATAAACCTTTGTTCCAGAATAGGAGAACCGGTAAAAGCTACCCGCATTTTGCTAATTGAGAATTATACTTGCAAAGGTAAATACTTTTAACTTATTTTCCCTATACGAGCTTGGGGTACGGTATATAAAATACCGCTTGGTCGGGCAATAAATCTTCCATCATATGGTGGATAATTGATATTGCCCGTTTAAATTTTTTTGTTTGCTTAAAGCCTTTGGGAGGTTAATGACCATGTCCCGGATATCCTTGGCATCATTCTACGAAATGGCCACGACCTAAGCGCGGGGTGTAGGCGTACACCCGTCAGTGCCAAATAAATAATGTGGTGTGTCTATTGATCTTTAACCCGGCACGACCCGGGCTACTGAACGCATAAGTAACATGTAATTCTTTTACGAGATTATATATTTAAATAATTATCCCAAGTTATAAAAAGTTTGTGCCACGTGCATTCAAATCAATTTTTAATCATTTTCAAAATGAGTCGGTTGAATGTATTTACCAGTGTAAACTGACGTATTTTTCCAAAAAGATTAAGTGCAGGTACTACTCGTAATCGGTTGGATTTCTCCTTAGCATCAAAAGAGTCTCGCAAGCTTAAGATGCCTAAAGTCTGTTGAACTACTGTTTCCTATTTATTTCTGATCCGTTATGTGGATTATCTTTCGACTGTTGTGATACTAGATATTACAATATTTTATTCGGTTGAAATATATATCTTTCATTTGCTTCCGCTGTACATATTTAAATATTGTGTTGTTTGACTGTTATGTTGCCAACCACGTCACGATACTCCCCCACCGGGCCCACCGGTCAAACGTGGAAATATCGGGGTGTGACAGGTTGGTATCAGAGCCAACACTGAGTGAATTAAACACTAGCCTTTTGTGTTTAATCTCAGTTACACAATTGCACATTCCAAAACTTTCGAGTCTAGACAAAGAACATAGGAACAATCCAAATTTGTTTCAAATTTATTTTTAACTTTGTCTTTTATTTTATATATGCTTGTTGTTATCTTATGTTATATTGACAGGACTAAATATGCCGCCAAGATTTTTCAGATGAAGAGGACGAGGCATGGGGCCAATCACCACCCCCAATGATCACGAAGCAGGGCCTTCGCACACGCGAGCTCCTTCTGCCACTGCGAGTGCTGACCCTCGCGAAAACCGGAGGACAAATGTGGAGCCCGCAAGATGGTCCGTTTCACACAGTTCGACGCCTCCTTTTCATAACTCCTATGGGCCACATTCGGAAAACGAGCCCAACAACCCACAACCTTCTTACATACCTCTACAGCGATCCCTATCGCACCATTCCTTTGGAGACCCCACTCCCGTCTTTCAAGGCCGGTTTAACCCAGCAAACTACATGCAAGAACCAGTGGGTTTTAACCCATTGGGGCCAGAGGATCATTTCTCCGGCGATCATGCAGAAGACATGGACGAGGACACAGATCCCGTCGAGCCTGCAACCGGGACTCCCAACCATCCTATCGAGGTCTCTGATGGTTCGTCTTTTCATGGATCACCCTACCGTGGTCCAGACAGTTACCAGGCATGGTTTAACCAGTACGAGTGGTATTTTACACCCTCGCATCATTCGTCGCCTCACCAGCAGCAGCAGCAGGATCCCTCTGGGGATTCGCGTTTCGTGGCTGTCACGCCACCGCCTCCACCACCACCAGTTAATCAGGCACCTCCAGAACCGCCGAGGCGTAGGAGGACAGGTGCGCGAATGTCCGCGCGTGGAGGAGATTTTCACTTCAGCTCTCCTTGACACTCAAGTGGCAGTCATTATCCGCCACTACAGGAGGAACCGCCTATGGGTGGACCTTCAAACCCAGTTACACCACAACCACCACCGATGGGTTTTGATAACCCGATTCCTGCCTATACAGGTTCAATGGCATACAACCTGTTTGAGAAGCCGACTCACACCAACTACAATTACGCTGAAGCCGACCCATACTTGGCAGCGGCCAATTACAACACCTTTAACCCGGAAGGACCGTATGGAGCTCCTTGGGGAGTAGGGTACCCAACTCATGGGTACCAAATACCTGCCAGACCTATAATTCGGACACAATCGCAGCCGCCACGGTTTTCCCCACCCGAGCGGGAAGAAATTCTCCAAAGATTGGACCAGGTCGAGCGAGACTTTCACAGAGATCGCAGGGAGCGACAAAGTTTCTTCCAGGGACTAACAAGTTTAATAAAAGGGAAGAGCAAGAAGGACCATTGAATCCTTCAATTATTTGTAGTTTCCTTGTTTCAGTTGAGCCCCTGCGCGGGCCTGTCTTGCTGTTTTAACCCCTGCGTGGGTATGGTTGTCTTTTGAGCCCATGCGTGGGCCTATCTTTCTGTTAACCCCTACGAGGGTCTGTTGTTTGTTTAAGTCCCTGCGTGGACTAGTATACCAGTTTGACCCCTGCGTGGGTAAGTGTTTGTTAAAAGACCCGTTTAGGGCAGTATGTAATCTTTTAAAAATTAATGGAATGTTAAGTTTATAAATTTCATTTTTGCTATTATATGTATAAATATATTACATGAAATAAATAAATCAAAATCATTCCTTTTTATAATAATCTGCCTATTAAATAATGAATAAGAATCTTAAGAGTGAAACCTAGCCTGAGTGTCATTGTAAAGACCTGGCCAAGATGGTAAGACCTGTTTAAAAGATTCGGATCCCTGATAACATCTAAAAATATGTTAACACTCCTGGCAGACATGATTCGTTAAGATCACACACGTCATTCTCATATAAGGATTCTTTAAAAGATTCCTAACCCAACTTAATGATCTCTGAATCATGGGTTTAAATCATCAATTTAGATGATCATATTTTAACCATACATTGGTAATATAGTGCCTACGGGCCTTGCTCATTTCTACATGAGCCAAAAGACAGTGGTAGCTATGACTCCCTGTCCAAAAAAAGGTAATGAACTATGTTCAAGCCTTAAAAGCTTTGATTCTATGAAATCATAGCTTATAATTTATAAATGTCCTTGTGACTAGGCCTGTTGTGCCACTAATAAAACTGTTATAATTAGGATAAATTATAAAAAATAATCCTAAATAAATGTAAGGTATAAATTGACCAAATATGGCTTATATTACCATGGTTAATGAATTGCTATAAAAGACAATTCTATAATAAACTCCCTAGTAAACTATTGTCATTGTCTTATGCAACAGTTCAAATTAAAATGGCTGACTCGGATGAAATTAATAGTCACTCAAGGGAGAATAATGATAACGCCCGAATTAATAGAACGGGTGCTGAACTGAAAGCGTTAGTAGACGACGCTGTTACAAAGGCCTTAGAGCGGCAGTATGAAGAATATAGTGGGACTCGAAGCAGGACCCTATCTACGCCGCATTCAAAGCCTAAAACACACTCTGAGGCTCACAGCAAGCCACCTCCCAAGAAGGATGAACCCAAGAAAGGAGATGACGATCGTCACTCCTCAAATCATCATAGTGATCCATCTCAAAAGATTGTTGTTAATCAAGGACCCCGTGACAAGGGTTGCTCTTATAAATACTTTGTTTCCTGCAAAGCCCGGGATTTCACGGGGGAGAAAGGAGCCATTGACTGTATGACGTGGCTGGATGAGATGGACACGGTGGTTGATATCAGCGGATGCGCTGAAAGGGATGTAGTAAAGTTTGTGTCGCAATCATTCAAAGGCGAGGCCTTAGCCTGGTGGAGATCGTTGATACAGGCGTTTGGGAAGATCCCATTGTACAACATGTCATGGGAGCAATTTGTTGCCCTCATCAGGGAGAACTACTGTCCTCAACATGAGGTCGAAAAGATTGAGTCTGATTTCTTATCATTGGTTATGAAGAACCTTGACTGTCAAGCTTACCTCACGAGCTTCAACATAATGTCCCGATTGGTTCCGTATCTGGTGACCCCGGAACCAAAAAGAATAGCTCGTTTCATCGGGGGTTTAGCCCCAGAAATAAAGGCAAGCGTGAAGGCATCTCGGCTGACTACTTTCAGATCGGTAACTGACATATCCTTGTCCCTCACTCTGGACGCGGTCCGACAGAGATCGCTGAGGAACTCGGATGCCGAGAAAAGGAAACGTGAAGATGACAATTCACGAAGGTCAAACAAGAAACACCGAGGAAATAATGACCACAAGAAAGGGTCTGAGTCTAAAAAGGATGGGAATCAGTCTGGTGAAAAGCCCAAATGTAAGATCTGCAAGAGACAGCACTTCGGGAAGTGCAGGTATGAATCAAACTCGCAGACCCAGTCGAAAACTTTTGCATGTGGAATATGCAAGTCCAAGGATCACAAGACCTTGGATTGCAAGAAGCTGAAAGACACAACGTGCTACCGTTGCAATGAAAAGGGGCACATTAAGACCAACTACCCGAAATATGCAAAGAAAGACGACGAAGGAAAGAAGACAAATGCTAGAGTCTTCAGAATGGATGCCAAGGAAGCGGTTCTAGACGACAACGTGATTACAGGTACTTTCCTTGTAAACGATGTCTATGCAAGAGTACTTTTTGATTCAGGCGCTGATAAATCGTTTGTAGATCATAGGTTTTGCAAATTGCTGAATTTACCTGTCAAAACCTTAAGTGTGAATTATGAGGTGGAGTTAGCAGATGGCACCATAGAAACCGTCTCAACTGTGTTAGATGGATGTGTTATATCCATTAAGAACCACTCTTTTCCTCTGTCCCTACTTCCCTTTAAGTTAGCCGGTTTTGACATAGTTTTGGGTATGGACTGGTTATCCCATAACCAGGCCCAAATTGTCTGTAACAAGAAGCAAGTGGTGATTAAGACTTCGTCTGGTGAATCACTTACCATTCGGGGAGATACCCAGTATGGACTGCCTGAGCAAGTGACTATGCTCAAGGCCTCTAAGTGTTTAAAGAAGGGTTGTGTCATCTACATGGCACAAGTGATTATTGATGAGCCTAAACCGAAGATGGAAAATATCCCCGTCATTTCTGAATACCCTGAATTTTTTCCTGAAGAACTACCTGGTTTACCACCAGATAGACAAGTCGAATTCAGAATTGACATCATCCCTGGAGCAGCACCAGTTGCTAGAGCAGCTTATAGATTGGCACCAACGGAGATGAAGGAATTAAGAGCGCAACTAGATGAATTGCTAGCCAAAGGTTTCATTAGACCTAGTTCGTCTCCTTGGGGAGCACCAATCTTATTTGTCAAGAAGAAGGATGGATCGATGCGTCTGTGCATCGATTACCGTGAGCTTAATAAAGTCACTATCAAGAATAGGTACCCATTGCCCAGAATCGACGATCTGTTCGATCAACTCCAAGGGGCAAGTTACTTCTCCAAGATCGATCTGAGGTCAGGCTATCATCAACTGAAGGTTAAAGATGAAGATATACACAAGACTGCATTTAGGACTCGTTATGGTCATTACGAGTTCCTAGTGATGCCTTTTGGGCTCGCTAATGCACCTGCCGCATTCATGGATCTCATGAATCGCGTCTGCAAACCATACTTGGACAAATTTGTCATCGTCTTCATAGACGACATCCTCATCTACTCGAAGAACAAGGCTGATCATGAGAAGCATCTTCGATGTATTCTTTCATTACTTCAGCAGGAGAAGCTCTATGCCAAATTCTCTAAATGTGAATTTTGGCTTCAAGAAGTCCAATTTCTTGGACATGTGGTTAGTGAGCGTTGTATCCAAGTGGATCCCGCTAAGGTTGAAGCTGTCATGAATTGGCAAGAGCCAAAGACGCCTACCGAGATTCGTAGCTTCCTAGGCTTGGCAGGATATTACAGGCGTTTCATTGAAAATTTCTCAAGGATTGCTGCACCCCTAACTTCTTTGACAAGGAAGAAAGTAAAGTTCGTTTGGGGCCCTAAGCAGCAAGAATCCTTTGATATCCTTAAACAGAAGTTGAGCAATGCTCCTGTATTGACGTTACCGGATGGAACCGAAGAATTCGTGGTTTACTGCAATGCATCACACACCGGGATGGGATGTGTGCTTATGCAGAGAGGCAAAGTTATTGCCTACGCTTCACGACAGTTAAAGGTGCATGAAAAGAATTACACCACCCATGACTTGGAGTTGGGTGCCGTTGTATTTGCACTGAAGCTATGGAGGCACTATTTATATGGTGTCAAGTGTGTGATCTATTCTGATCACAAGAGCCTCCAGCACCTGTTTAACTAGAAGGATTTAAACATGAGGCAGCGACGATGGATGGAGACGTTGAATGATTATGATTGTGAAATCCGATACCATCCAGGCAAGACAGATGTGGTTGCTGATGCCTTAAGCAGGAAGGAAAGGGTGAAACCCATCAGAATCAATGGCAAGAGCATTGAAATAAAGAACAGTTTGAATGAAAGGTTGTTAGCTGCACAGAAGGAAGCTGTGCTGGAAGCTAACTATCCTAATGAAAAGCTGGGAGTCACTGAAGAGCAATTATCTCAGGGCAAGGACGGAATCCTGAGGTTAAATGGAAGAATATGGGTTCCAGTTTATGGAGGACTTCGAGATGTTATCCTCCAGGAAGCCCACAGCTCTAAATACTCCGTTCATCCTGGAGCTGATAAGATGTACCAAGATCTGAAGGCAAACTACTGGTGGATAGGCTTGAAGAAGTTTGTAGCCGCCTATGTAGCTAAATGTTTGACATGTGCGCAAGTCAAAGCTGAACATCAGAAGCCGTCAGGTTTGCTACAACAGCCTGAACTTCCCACATGGAAGTGGGAAATGGTAACTATGGATTTTATCACCAAGTTACCTAAAACAAGGAAAGGAAATGATACGATATGGGTGATCGTGGATAGACTGACTAAGTCAGCACATTTTCTACCCATAAAGGAGACCTATATCTCCGACATGTTAGCCCAATTATACGTAGATAAGATTGTAGCTCTACATGGCGTACCTGTGGCTATTATCTCTGACAGAGATACTAGATACACGTCGCATTTTTGGAAGAGTTTCCAACAAGCTTTGGGCACGCGCTTAAATTTCAGTACGGCTTACCACTCTCAGACTGATGAACAGAGTGAGCGTACCATCCAAACATTGGAAGACATGCTACGTGCATGTGTGATTGATTTAGGTGGTAGTTGGGATAACCACCTACCATTAATCGAATTCTCGTACAACAATAGCTACCATACCAGCATCAAGGCTGCGCCTTTCGAGGCTTTATACGGTAGAAAGTGTAGAACGCCCGTTTGTTGGGCAGAAGTTGGAGATGTCCAACTGTCAGGTCCGGAAATAGTCTTTGAAACGACGGACAAGATTGTCCAGATTCGTGACCGACTGAAAGCTGCCAGGGATAGGCAGAAAAGCTACGCAGATTTAAAGCGTAAATCTTTTCACTTCGAGGTAGGTGACAAGGTGTTGCTTAAAGTATCACCCTGGAAGGGAGTGATGCGATTTGGTAAGAAAGGCAAACTAAGCCCGAGATACATAGGACCTTTCGAGGTTATCGAAGGAGTCGGATCAGTTGCCAATAAGTTAAACTTACCGGAAGATCTTAGTGGTATTCATAATGTATTCCACATCTGCAATCTGAAGAAGTGTTTCGCTGAAGAATCACTGGTCATACCACATACAGATGTGCACATAGAAGAGAGCTTAAAATTTGTTGAAAAACCTGTGTCGATCGAGGATCGACAGGTCAAGAAGCTTCGAAGGAAGCATGTGCCTATAGTAAAGGTAAAATGGGATGCCCGTAGAGGTCCCGAATACACGTGGGAGGTTAAGTCCACTATGAAAGAAAAATACCCTCATTTATTTCAGTAAATCTCGAGGTCGAGATTTCTTTTAAAGGGGTGAGGATGTAACACCTCGAAAATTCACGTCCTATAATGTATTGACACGTGTCATAAGTTTGAACGTGTGAAAGAATGTTCTGAAAGGACTAAAGTTGACAAACATGGAAAGTATGTGAATATATGAGTTTAAAATGTCAACAGTGAATAAATATACTTTACAATAACCCTACATGATGTTTATACCATCAAACGAATAAATCATGGATCATACGAAGCTAAAAGTGAGAGATTACAAACTACATGGCTTAAAAGTGTCAACATGTTTAAGTTATACCTCTGAGTGACCTTTTAGCAAACCCGAAGCTTTGTAATGATTAATTATACTCACTAGAATGCACGATAAAAATTTCATTAAGTTTCGTTATCGTATGAGAAAGTTATGATCAAATTCGTATACAAGGGGTTAAAGCGTCAACATTGAAAATTATGACTTTTCGGGTAATAACCAAGTGGCCAAGGACTTAACAAAGTGGGTATAAGTCTTGAAGCCCTTATAGGTAAATTTGGAGGGTCCAAAGTGCAAAATAAAAGCTTGGTTGACCTTTCGAAAGGCCAAGGGACAATATGCAACAACTTGAAAATGTTTTTGTCTGAACACAAGGCCCATACGGGCCGCGTAGCCCCTAACAACATCTTACGCGGGCCGCCTGGCCCGCCCAGATACAGAAACATCAGACAGCAGCCTGTATATGCGCTATAACCGACTTTAATCAGTTGTTTCACTTCATGGGCGACCCCTAAGCAACCCCTAGACCCTTAGGGACATATGTGGATCATCTGGGATCATTGATAGGCTTGGGTGTCAACAATCTAAGAGATTTTGAACACTATATAAAGGCCTCTTGTACAACCATTTTGATCACACCTTCCTTCAGCAATTCTGATCATTTCTGGAGCTCCAAAGCAGACTCAAGTGATCACAAATCGTGCATAGGACTTCAGTAAGTATGCTTAACCTTTCTTAGTTAAGTTTTTGCTTAGTTTTAGCTTAAAAGTCAAACCGTCGTAATTAACGGTTGACTTAGCAATTAATCATTGATGGTTCAGTGATTAGTCGAATTGAAAGTAGTTATAAGTTGGTAATTATGTGGGCATTAAACCCTTAAAAGGGCACCCTCTGATTCCCACTCTAACTAGGTCAAATGTCGGGTCAAACTTGTTATTAAAAAGTCAACAGGATGCTTAATTTCAAATTAATACATAATTAGCAATGTAGAACCCATACAACCTATTTGATCATTAATATAACTTAGTAATTAATGTAAGAACATGTCTAAACATGTTCACCCCGACAATTTTCAGTAGAGACCCGGTTCGGAACCGAAAGTCGCATAGTTTGACTTTTGCTTTGACTTTCAGTTCTGACCCATTTAAGCATGTTTTAGAAATGCCTTAGAGCTTTAATTGGACCAGGTTACATGCTAGTATAACCCTCTGTGATTATACACCATGGTTCATTAGTTAACCAATTAATATGCATGATTCCGTTAATTGCCTATATGTTGACCATTATGCCCTTTTCACTGTAAAACGTGATTTTTGAAAATGTAAAAGAGTAGAAACCTTAGTTACTGATTTATAAACTTGTAACCAAAATTTGACATCAGTTTGAGGTGTAGATTGAGAGTTATGCTCATTAGCGTAATTAGAAAGCTTTTTAGCGATTAAACGACATAATTAGCGTATAGCCTATTTAAACCTACTTTTTGATATCAAACTATTTACCCACTGATGTAATATATTATTTTGGGATTTTTGAAGATTTTTAATCAATTTTAGGCTGAGCATAACTTAGAGTCGTAACCTTAATTCGGTAATTGTCGGTTTTGCCCTTTCGGGCTATAAAATGAGTTTTACACATCTTTTTGACCCCAAACCTTTTGCTACTGAATTTATATGATAAATATATTATTTTAAACCTTCTGGAATGATAAAAATATCAGCTTTGTATATAGAACCTGGAAACGGCTTCTAATCGCCTTTTTAAGCGTTTTTAACGCATAGTTTGTACTAAAACTATTTTAAAAATACAAGGGTTGATACCTACTGATATTTTAGGTAAATTATAATATTTTAACAGTAAGCAAAAGTTGTTTAACTCAGACTTCAGTTTTGAGCTTTTCGACTTATGTGAAATTACCAAAATGCCCCTACGGTGCATGGTTTGGTTATAATTTATAAATTTCACATATATACAATACCCTACTGTTATAACTTGGTAAACTAAGTATTTTTACTGAACATATCATACCTGTAACTCAGGTTAATACTTAAACCCTTTTATAACCTTATAAATGACCAAATTACCCCTACAGGGCATAGTTTGTGTTTAAATTCGTTTTGGGAATAATGGAAGGTATCCTACTGATATCACAACATATTTAAGGCATATTAACTTAGTAAACCTGTAAATGACTCTCGCGGTCACCCGTTACGCCTCTTGCGCGTTCGGTTCGGCTTGTGTAAATAGTTTACATAAATTAGCCGAAACAGGTCAAACCTTATCGGTTTTACCCCAAAAATTCAGAATGTGCTTAGATTACCCATATAAGGAAAGTCTTCAATCTTGTCGGGTCTAAATCACATTCTATTTTGGTCTTCGCTTAATCATGTGTTTGAACCGTATCGGTCTAAGCTTAAGCTTAACTAAAGACCGTTAGGATTCTAATAGGTTATTATAAACCTTTGTTCCAGAATAGGAGAACCGGTAAAAGCTACCCGCATTTTGCTAATTGAGAATTATACTTGCAAAGGTAAATAATTTTAACTTATTTTCCCTATACGGGCTTGGGGTACGGTATATAAAATACCGCTTGGTCGGGCAATAAATCTTCCATCATATGGTGGATAATTGATATTGCCCGTTTAAATTGTTTTGTTTGCTTAAAGCCTTTGGGAGGTTAATGACCATGTCCCGGATATCCTTGGCATCATTCTACGAAATGGCCACGACCTAAGCGCGGGGTGTAGGCGTACACCCGTCAGTGCCAAATAAATAATGTGGTGTGTCTATTGATCTTTAACCCGGCACGACCCGGGCTACTGAACGCATAAGTAACATGTAATTCTTTTACGAGATTATATATTTAAATAATTATCCCAAGTTATAAAAAGTTTGTGCCACGTGCATTCAAATCAATTTTTAATCATTTTCAAAATGAGTCGGTTGAATGTATTTACCAGTGTAAACTGACGTATTTTCCCAAAAAGATTAAGTGCAGGTACTACTCGTAATCGGCTGGATTTCTCCTTAGCATCAAAAGAGTCTCGCAAGCTTAAGATGCCTAAAGTCTGTTGAACTACTGTTTCCTATTTATTTCTGATCCGTTCTGTGGATTATCTTTCGACTGTTGTGATACTAGATATTACAATATTTTATTCGGTTGAAATATATATCTTTCATTTGCTTCCGCTGTGCATATTTAAATATTGTGTTGTTTGACTATTATGTTGCCAACCACGTCACGATACTCCCCCACCGGGCCCACCGGTCAAACGTGGAAATATCGGGGTGTGACAACACGCACTGGGATTACAACGTTATCCCACCGATACTGATTCTGACACAGCTATGCCCGTCGCACCAGATATTCCACACGGTGTTGATCATGATTTTGAGTTTGATGACGATTTAGATCCTGTCTTTCCACACGACTTTGACCCTGAGCACGAGATTGGATTTGTCCCTGATGATCAGCCTTTTGAGGCACCTGTCGTTCCTGACGATCAGCTTTTTGACATACCCGCTGATCTCGAGCCGATACCCGTTGATCTTGAGTTAGCTCCAGCTGACCCTGAGCCTTTGATTGCACCCGAGCCTATACCAGCTCATGATCCTCTACGTGAGCCTGCACCTGCTGATGTACCAGTTGTTGCACCACCTTTACCTGACCTGATCCCTGTACTTGTTGATCGTGTTCCTTTTGCTGCCCAGGTTGACCCCAGATATGCACACACCCGCAATGGGTGTATCGAGGATGATGACGACTTCCCACCTTTTGTTAGACCCGTTACTCCCCCACCTGCACCCACTTATGCACCTGTTGATATCGCTCCGTTTCACCCACATGTGTCAGACGTACACCGCACAGATCTACCGGTCACGTTCCTACAGGATATCCCTCATCCCCGTCTAGGGGAAGGACCATCGAGTCAGCAGCCCGGTCATATACCTCCTGTGTCAGCAGCCGATCATTTCATGCCACAGTTTACACACACTGCTCCTTTTGTTTCTACACCCACGGACGAGCCACTGATTTGGTTTCCGCCCAACACGATGCCTGTATCTGATCCATACCATCCCTTACATTACTCGGGTTACACCAGGGATGATTTGCTTTTATCGTTACAGCTCCAGCAAGAGATGCTGTGTAGGAGAGTCATGGAGTTAGAGAGGATTCCGCGTCCTCCGCCTTGTACTTGTCGGTCACCATTCGCGACTCCGCCCGCTCCTCTTCTACCATACCCAGATTTTGACGTCCGTTTCCTCATTATGGAGCAGCAAATT
This sequence comes from Helianthus tuberosus, assembly GCA_030545235.1. Lineage (NCBI taxonomy): Eukaryota > Viridiplantae > Streptophyta > Magnoliopsida > Asterales > Asteraceae > Helianthus > Helianthus tuberosus. Next base: position 5,152,779 of record CM060381.1, on the reverse strand, counting down.
GGTTACCTGCTGCGTATCGTTCATGCACTTGAGGAAGATTTAGCGCATTTGCACAGGTTGCTTTTCGTTCCTCCACCTCCTCCTCCTCTACCATCAACTTAGAGGTTTTTTGGTTTTATGCAGATAGCATACTTTTGATGAGAGTGCAGCTATTGAGCCAGATTGCACAGCCTTTTGGAGACCACACTTTGACTTTTGACTTTTGATTATTGTAGTTAGTAGACGATTTGGACAGGGGTGATGTGACCCTTTAGTCCCTTTTGGTGTAATGTGATACATTTGTGAAACATGTAAAACTGTACTTGTGGTCATTATTATATGGAAGCTCAATCGCAACATTCTCATTATATACGTTGTTGGATTACTTGTTTGTGTTATGATATGGGATGTTATGTGTGTACTTGCGTTGATAAATGGTATTACAAATGTATGTTATATACTTACTATATTTATTATGACCTGACCGACACAATCTTCTTATAGAATATGCCTCCACGAAGAGATAACACAATGCCTACAACTGAGGCCGAGTTACAAGAACGGATTTCACGGGCGATAGCACAACAAGAGGCCTTACGCTCCGAGCATAGCGGAGGTACCTCAGGAAGCAACCCACCTCTTGGTAATGTTTCAGTCATTAAAGAAACATTACATTACATTTGGATATTCCATGTGCGATCGCTAATGCTTTATGTGAATGATGTTACTTGTACAGGTTGTACCTATAAACAGTTCTTAGACTGTAAGCCCTTGAATTTTGATGGCACCGGGGGTGCTGTAGCTTTTGTCAGATGGACAGAGAAGACGGATTCTGTGATAAGGATGAGCAAGTGTGCTCCTGAACACCAAGTCACGTACATCTCAGGACTATTTCTAGATGGTGCTTTGTCATGGTGGAATCTCCAAGTCCAGACCCTGGGAGAAGAAGCTGCTTACTCCATGTCATGGGATGAAATGAAGGAGCTCATGCGAAAGAAATACTGTTCCAGGGCCGAAATCCAAAAGTTGGAGACTGAATTCTGGCACCTCAAAATGGATGGTCCCAAGATTGCGGAATATGTGCAGCGCTTTCACGACCTGTCTCGTGTGGTACCTTATATGGTTGATCCTGAGTTCAAACACATCGAGCGGTTTATTTGGGGGTTGGCACCTCAGATTATGAGTATGGTAACTACTTCGAAACCCGCAACAATCACCGAAGCTATCGATCTGAGTGCAGCACTAACTGAAGAGGCAATTAGGTTGAACAAGTTCTCGATCTCTAACCAAAAGAAGAAAGAGACTCACGTTGAGTCCTCGGGTGAGAACAAAAGGAAGTTCTCAAATTTCAAGAAGGGTACCAACGGTGCTAGCAAAAAGAAGGATGTGAACCCACCAGCTGAAGTTAAGATTGGTGCTGAAGTCAAGGGAAAAGGGTACATGGGCGCTCTGCCCAAATGTGATGTAAGCCAGTACCATCATTTCGGCCGGTGCAGGTTAAGGAAATGTGAGTCTTGTGGGAAGACTGGCCATTCAAAGGAAACATGCTGGGCTGGTACTGGTTCTGGTCGTGGTAGTCAGAGAGGTTATGGAAGTGGTAATGGAAACCGCCCGCAAGGAGGAAATGGCGGTAATGGTAATCGTGGGAATTTTGGAAATCAAGCTGGGAGTGGAAACCGCAACCGAAACAACAATCAAGGTGGTAATGGGAACGGTAATGGTCGAGGACCAGGTTGTTTTAATTGTGGAGACATGGGGCATTTCAAAAGAGAGTGCCCAAAGCTCAATCAAGCTCATGGTAGGGTTTTCAACATCGGAGCGAGAGAAGCTCGCCAAGATCCAAATGTAGTCACTGGTACGTTCCCTATCAACCAACGCTTTGCATCTGTACTATTTTATACCGGTGCCAATTATAGTTTTGTATCGCTAGAGTTTAAGAAAATACTTGGGTTGGTAGCTAGTAAGTTAGACATTCCGTATTCGATAGAACTAGCAAATGGAAAGCTAGTAGAAGTGAATGAAGTCATTAGAGGTTGCGTGATAGAACTGGGAGAACACGAGTTTTCGCTTGATCTTCTGCCCGTCGAGTTGGGAAGCTTTGACGTGGTAGTCGGAATGGATTGGTTGTCGAACAACCGCGCGGAGATCGTTTGTCATGAGAAGATCATTCGCATTCCGATGGCGGATGGAGAAACAATTGTGGTTTATGGAGAGAAGCACGATACGCCCCTAAGGATCATCAGTTGTTTGAAGGCTCGAAAGTGTTTGCAGAAAGGATGTGTCGCCTTCTTGGCACACATTGTGGATAAGGAAGCCGTTGAGCCAAAGCTAGAAGACATTCCAGTCGTGAAGGAATATCCCGAAGTCTTCCCCGAAGACTTGCCAGGATTGCCGCCGTAAATGCAACTCGAGTTTCACATTAACTTGGTTCCGGGCGCCGCGTCTGTGGCCAAGGCACCTTATCGACTTGCACATTCCGAGATGCAAGAGCTGTCAACACAACTTTAGGAGCTATTGGATAAAGGATTCATCAGACCAAGCTTCTCGCCTTGGGGAGCTCCAGTTTTGTTTGTCAAGAAGAAGGACGATAGTTTCCGCATGTGCATTGATGGAGGATGTGAAACCTGAGTGTTAACATGCATATTTTGTGTGAATTATTGTCGTTTAAGTGATAATGTGCTTTGAATATGTTAACTACGTGTGTTTGTAATGTTACAGATTAATCGCGTAAATCGGTGAAGTTACGACGTTTGGTGATGAAGTGAAACAACCGGGAATAATAATCAAATGAATCACATCATTCGGTATACGTTTCGGGTAAAAAGATAATTCGAATGTAAGAAAAATGTGAATGAATGAAGTCCAAGGACCATTTGGTCATTAAATGAAAGTTGCAATGCATACAAAAATGTCCAGCGAAGTCAAAACGTAACCTACGGACTCTGGGCGTAACCTACGGTAGATAGAGAGACAGAAACAGAATGTCGAAACCGTAGCTTACGGTTTTGTTCGTAGGCTACGGTTGAAGGTTGAAGCTGGCATCGCACATGTGAAGGAGTCTCTTTTGATTGGGCCGTCAATACAAGAGGTGGACGGTACATGTGGGCTTGGTTTTGGATTTGGCGGCCAACTTGGAGGGATATGGACTTCACGATTTGACAGGTGGGTTTGGAATAGTCAACAACCATCATCACGGTTTGGACTCCATAAAAGCACATTATTGGACTCTTGGGGGTTTGACTATTATAGTGCATGATACAAAATTAAATCACCAGCCCATTATTAATTTAAAGGAGACATAAAAGACTTTGGAGGCAGCCCTTGATTGGACGAATTAGTTGGCAGATTCTTAGAGGAACAATATTAATTAAGTCAACAACAATATCATCTATCATCACGCACAAAGGGGAGGAATTACTTTTGTGTTGTGGACTTTGAATACAAGAAGCTTTTCTCAATATTATCATCATCATGGGCCGCCAATACAGACAAGGAGGGCCATGATACACGTGCACATGTGGGCTTGTGGACTATTTTTGACGGCAAACATAAAAAGAAAATAATCAACCATCATCTATTATCTCGACGGCAAAGAATTGAAGAGGTTTTCAACCGCGTATCCGGCTTTTGAAGATCGACCAACCATCATGAGCGGCTAAATCTCCCGTGGACGCTTCGGGTGAATGATTCTTGTGAGACATTTTTAATTCTAGTTTCTGTTTTGTATTGAGATTTGGATTTGTAGTCGGTGACAGCCGACTATTTACATGATTATATTATTTGTGTGACAGACAAATCCTGAGTAACAGTCAGAGTTATAATTATGTTTTGAATCCAATTATGCTTTTGTTGATTGAATGATTCCTATGTATGCTTGTTTTAATATTTATCTGATCAATTAATATTAAGATTTTGAACTGCATAGGTAATTTGTAGATGTGACAGATTTACTATTTAATCAACAGCATCCAATAAAATCAGAACTAGGTTATTAGTAATTACAGAATCAGAATCCCGGAGTGATCACCTTTTCTTATTATTGTTTATTACAACTCAATCTTTTTCTCAATTTTTATTCGTTAATTTAGATAATTCTTATAATTAATCACACTGATTTTCCAATTCAGTAGTAATTAATTAATACTTTTCATTCGACACTTTCCACAATCCTCCTTTGGTTCGATATCCGACTTACACTAGCTACTAGTTTATTTCGGTTTTTGCATGTCACTAACGACAGACATCATGCATCGACTACCGTGAGCTGAATAAGTTAACCATTAAGAATCGGTATCCTTTGCCAAGGATTGATGACCTGTTTGATCAACTACAAGGTTCGAGTTTTTACTCCAAGATCGATCTTCGATCAGGTTATCACCAGTTGAGAATACAAGAGGAGAGTATTCCAAAGACTGCCTTCAGAACTCGATATGGACATTACGAGTTCCTGGTTATGCCGTTTGGTTTGACAAACGCGCCAGCAGTGTTTATGGATCTGATGAATAGAGTCTGCAAGCCCTATCTCGATAAGTTTGTGATCGTGTTTATTGATGATATTTTGATCTACTCAAAGACGAAGGAAGAACATGAGCAACATCTAAGAGCTATTTTAGAGTTGCTTAAGAAGGAGAAATTATACGCTAAGTTCTCGAAGTGCGAATTCTGGTTGCGTGAAGTTCAGTTTCTTGGTCATGTGGTTAATGGAAATGGAATTCATGTGGATCCCGCAAAGATCGAGGCGATTAAGAACTGGGAGACTCCGAAGACGCCAACAGAAATTCGGCAGTTCCTAGGGTTGGCAAGGTATTATCGCAGATTTATTGAGGATTTCTCGAAAATCGCTCAACCTTTGACCTCCCTCACACAGAAAGACAGAAGTATGAATGGGGAGACAAGCAAGAAGAGGCTTTTCAGTTGTTGAAGAACAAGCTTTGTGACGCACCGATCTTATCCCTACCCGAAGGCACTGATGACTTCATGGTATATTGCGACGCCTCGCGTCAAGGTTTAGGTTGCGTGCTGATGCAACGACAGAAGGTTATAGCCTATGCTTCACGCCAATTGAAGGTTCATGAGAAGAACTACACCACACATGATTTGGAACTAGGAGCTGTGGTGTTTGCTTTAAAGATGTGGCGACATTATTTGTATGGTACGCGATGCACAATCTTTACTGATCACAAGAGCTTACAACATATATTTGATCAGAAAGAGCTTAACATGAGACAAAGGCGATGGGTAGAGTTGTTGAACGACTATGATTGTGAGATTAAGTATCACCCAGGGAAGGCGAATGTGGTCGCAGACGCCCTGAGTCGGAAGGAAAGGATCAAGCCCATAAGGGTTCGAGCTTTGGAAATGATTATTCAAACAGACCTCTCATTGCGCATTCGTGCCGCGCAGAGATAAGCACTTAAGGAAAAGAATCTTGAAAATGAGTATCTCCGTGGGATGGAGAAGCAGTTAGTACCCAACGATGAAGGAACGTTGTGCTTCATGAAACAAATTTGGGTTCCCCTCTTCGGTGGTCTACGAGACGTTATTTTTGATGAAGCTCACAAGTCACGGTACTCGATCCATCCAGTATCGGATAAAATGTACCAAGATCTAAAGGATTTCTACTGGTGGCCGAGATTAAAAGGCGATGTTGCAACGTATGTTGGCAAATGTTTGACTTGTGCAAAGGTAAAGGCCGAATATCAGAAGCCTTCAGGCCTTCTGCAACAACCCGAAATACCCATGTGGAAATGGGAGCAGATTTCAATGGACTTTATAACGAAATTGCCAAGGACACCCAGGGGTCACGATACGATTTGGGTAATCGTGGACCGTCTGACCAAATCTGCACACTTTTTTGCCAATCAAGGAGAAAGAGAACACTAGCAAGCTTGCTAAGATGTACCTCAGAGAGATTGTCGCACGTCATGGAGTGCCTCTCTCTATTATCTCTGATAGAGATGGAAGATTTGTGTCAAGGATTTGGCAATCCTTCCAAGAAGCCTTTGGTTCTCAGTTGAATCTGAGTACTGCCTTTCATCCGCAGACAGACGACCAGAGCGAACGAACGATTCAAACGCTAGAAGATATGTTGCGAGCTTGCGTAATGGATTTGGGTGGTAGTTGGGACACTCACTTACCCTTGGTAGAATTCTCGTACAACAATGGTTATCATGCAAGCATACAAGCCGCACCGTTTGAAGCTCTATATGGAAGAAAGTGTCGATCACCGTTATGCTGGGCAGATGCGGGTGATAGACAACTTGTTGGTCCCGAATTGGTCCAAGAGACGACGGACAATATTACACAGATCCGAGAGCGCATCAAGGCGGCTCGCGATCGTCAAAAGAGCTATGCGGACCAATGAGGAAACCTTTGGAATTTCAAGTGGGAGATATGGTTTTGTTAAAGGTTTCACCCTGGAAGGGTGTAGCACGCTTTGGGAAGCGTGGGAAGTTGAACCCAAGATACATTGGACTATTCAAAATCCTGGAAAGGATTGGTCTAGTAGCTTACAAGTTGGATCTACCCGCTGTAACATCCATGTCTATTAATCAGAAAATTTAATAAAGTAACACGCATTTTAATGCTAAAATGAGACTTTACAAAAACATTTCCAATTTGACGTACTTACATGTTTATAATATTCAAAATACAGTACCAAGTGTTTAACATAGTTCACTTAAAACTAAAAACATATTGAATTAACGCGGAAGCTTTGTTCGGGCGTGTGTTCCGTTCTTGTCCATTGAGCTTGATCGTCATCCAGCATCCAAGGATATTCCTACATTTCATAAACCATGAAATGGTTAGTCATTCGAGCTTATAATGTGTTTAAAATCAAGTCCGGATATTAAAACGAAAAAGAAGTAAACATTTTTCAGTTTTTATGCCTCTCGCGCCACGCGAGAGGCTCAGTTTACTCTTTCGCGTGCCGCGACGTCTGTCGCGTGGCGCGCCAGTATTGTAGGACCGAGTTTCTGGACCGAAACCGTGATTATCATGATTATGTTCATAGACGGGAAGATTATAGACGGATGAAATACTTACTTGTATAGATTTGATAACATAACAAAGCAAGCCGGCCCGATTAACAAGATAATCGAACCTTTACCAGAGCCGTTTGGTTCCGGGGAGAGATCAAGTGGTGATCTCTCCCTGGTGAGGACTTGAACTGTCACGGCCCACGACCCGGTTTGACCCGTTTCAAGAGCCGCGGCAGAAAATACTGCGGTATTTATTTAATTGAGTTTTACAGCGGAAACAGGATCGCTTAAAGCTAAAATTTTTCCCCGATTATTTTATTTCACAATTCGGGATAAAATCCCGATAATTTACAATATTATATTTTTACTATAAAAGTGTGATATTACAAAATCATTTATTTATTTTATATTGAGCCACTATCTTAAGCTTGAAATGCTCCACAGCACTTTTCCTGATTTACAACAGATCACCTGAAACATGTTTGAAAAAGGTTTTGTCAGCGGGAAATACTGAGTGAATCATTCTATTTTGCATAATGATGCATAGTTATCAATTACAGCATAAGAGCGATTACAATGGCTTCTATCTTATTTTTATCTGGCATTCTGTCACAATGGTGACATGTCACAATGGTGACGATGGTCATACCACTATTTAGATCAATGAACCTAAATAGTGATGATTATCCCTGTAGGTCAATGAACCTAGCAGTGATTATCCCGAGTAGGTCAATGAACCTAACTGGGAGAAATTAGTAATGTGCACAATACCCCACTAACCAGTAATTCAAGATATCCACGACTTAGTCCCTGTAATTATAACCTTGAAAATAATTTGGAGTATTGTAAAATATTTAATAAAAATAACTCACAAACGGTGAGAATAGTTGTATAAAGCAATTTGATAAAAAGAGAGAATAACTCACAAACTGTGAGAAAAGAAGAATGACTCACATTGTAGATTTATACGGGCAGAGCCTAGCCTACTGATTAGCCTTTTATCCTAATTTCAATAACAAGCACACAATTTGGAATTAGTAATCAATCCAGCATTTACGATAACTCACGAGATCAAATTCTCACAATTAATGTCAAAATGCAATACTTTGTCCATCGAATTAACGATGATCCGTTGAATTAACAACGAATGACAAGGTATAATACTTTACCCATCGAATTAACGATGATCCGTTGAATTAACAACGAACGATAAAGTATAATACTTTACCTATCGAATTAACGACAATCCGTCAAATTAATGACGAACGATAAAGTATAACCCTAATGTGGGCGGCACTTAAACATTCATTGGATATTTAGATCAATCGGACAATGAATCGTAGCAGCGATTGTGCTAATACCCTGATTGCAGCTTCAATTAGAGACCTGTGGGTGTTAATTGAAGTATACAGCAGTAAAATCGGTGTATAATTGAGAATTCTCTCGACGTAAAGTGTCCAGATTTCGAATGCCACAGCCTGCTATTTATAGCTGAAATTTGACTAGCTTACGGACCGTAAGCTTCCTGATGTTGAGGTCCGTAAGGCAGCATACGGACCGTAAGCTTGGTGACCTTACGGTCCGTAAGGTACACTTCATGCTTAAATTGTTGCCACGTGTGGGACTAGCTCAGATGAGTCGACACTTTATCAAATTTCAACTTGGACAGCACGTAAATTGGGATAATCGTTAACTAGGTTTTTCCCCCCTTGAGTTTTAGGGGCCCTAATCCTGATTCTGAAAATTATGAAACTTTTAGGGTTTGCTCAGAATCACTTGGGTGTCTCAATTAGGGTTTCCTATTGGTCAAATTACTTTAGTAATTATGACTTTTGATGAGAGTCGTTACATTCTCCCCAACTTAATAAAAAATCTCGTCCTCGAGATTTACTGGAATAATTGAGAATACTCTCTCTACCTTTTTGATTCCAGTTCCCACATATATTAGGATCATGTCTTTGAATCCTACATTACTTAACACTATTTGTTTACCTTTATATCTTGGAAAGGTATTACCAAAGATTCGTCTGATAGACATTTCTTGAGATTGGATATATAAAATATATCAGGTATTTCAACTAACCTTCCTGGTAGTTGTAAACTATAAGTAACTGATCCAATATGTGAAATTATTGGAAATGATTCTACATAATTTGGTCTTAGCTTTCCTTTCTTACCAAATCTAACAATTCCTTTCCAAGGAGATACTTTTAATAGTATTTTGTCTCCAACTCGAACTCCAACGGCTTTTATCTATTATCTGCATAATTCTTGTGACTATCTCTTGCCGTTTTCAGCTTTTCCTTTCGTGATACCGAATATCACAGTCGTAGTCACTTAGGATTTTCATTCATCTTCTTTGCCTCAAATTCTTTTTGCATAATTATATATATCTTAACTTCTTATAATCTGTATAGATAGTATCCTTACTTCCATACAGATAATATCTCCAAATCTTAAGGCAAAATTATGGTTCCAAATTCTAACTCTTGAGTGGTATAGTTTTCTTCAGACTTTTTCAATTTGCTTGAGGCATACGCAATTTCCTTTTTGCGTTGCATTAAGGAATATCCAAATCCTAGCTTTGAAGCATTATATACTTCAAAATCTTCTGTTCTTTCTGGTAAAATTAGGATTTATGTTTTAATATCCTAAAAACTTCTTCTTGTTTAGATCTCTATCAAACTTAACTATTTACAGGTTAACTTAGTTAATGGTATAGTTATTTTGAAAATTCCTTAATAAACTGTCTATAATACTAAACCTACAAAATTCCTAATTCCCATTGGGGTTTACAGAATCTTCCATTTGGTAATCACTGCTATCTTAGTAAGATCTAAGTGAATACCTTCATGGTTCACCATATGACCTAAAATTGTACTTCTAGCAGCCAAAATTTATTCTTCAAAATTTTTGGGAGTAAAGCTTTTCTTTTTCTTAATAACCAATATTGTGCTAACCGATAAGGTTCCTTGGCTTATCGGTAAAATTCTTGAAATTTGATAAATCCTATCTTCATATCTGGTGGTAATCCAGGTAAATTTTCTGGAAATATATATGGGTATTCGGATTTTACAGAAATTTCCTTAAATTCTGTATCTTTAGTATTAATGATTACTAAATCATATATACTATTCTTTTGCCTTCGTTCATAATTAGCAATTTCCATTACTGATATGAACTTCATAAACTTACCTGGTTTATCTCCGGTAATTCTAATTACTTCTCTGATGGTTGATTGAATTTCTAAGAAATTCTGATCACAGATAATGATCACAACATCGAATTCAACTGATTTCATAGATAATAGGGTTGCAGAAAACTTATAACTTATTTCTATGTTCTGCATAACCTTATTTATTCTAACTGAATTCTCATCTGCCGTTTATAGAAATTTATCTAATGCTGGTTAACGGTAAGTTAAGAGTTTGGCAGAGTAAAGTATTTATAAAACTTTGGTTTGCACCAGAGTCAAATAATACTTTTATGTAAACGTTGTAAGCTAAAAACATACCGGCTATCACATCTGGAATCATTTCGGCTTCATGAGTAGTCAGCTGAAAGGCTCTCGCATTCCTTTTTGCTCCTTCTGCTGGTTTGACTTGATTGTCAAATGGTTTATTCAGTTTTGGACAATCTGGCCTAAGATGTCCAGTTTCTCTACAGTTGTAGCAAACTGAAAATTTCTTCCTCCTACAGTCTTCTTCTTGATGTCCCGGAATTTTGCAAAAATTGCAATATCCTTTGCATCTTCCAAAATGCTTTCTTTTGCAAAAATTGCAAAATAGACTAGTAGAAGATTGCCCATTCCCTCCTTTCTTGAATTTGTTATGGTTACCCGAACTGAATTCTTGGGTAATCTTTTGGGCTACTTCCTTCCTTCTATTTTCTTCTCTTGTCCGTATTAGCTCATCAGTCATAGTATTAGCTAAATCCACCGCATCATCAATCGTGCGAGGTTTCGCAGCTTTGACGATATTACGGATTTCGGAAATTAATCCCCAAATATAACGAGAAATAAGTACCGGCTCTGGCGAAGCCAGGGTTGGTACTACTCGAGCATATTCGAAGAATGTCGTAGTATACCCTCGACAGTCTACATCTACCATCCTATGGGTTAGAAACTTATTTGCCATTTTATCTTTTTCATATTCAGGACAGAATTTTCTTTCTACAAGACTCTTAAATTCTTCCCAGTTCATAGCATACGCCATCCTTCTTCCTTTTGCCTGTAACATTGTATTCCACCATTCTAGCGCTACTTCTTTGAAAAGGTTTGAAGCGTACATAACCTGATCATCCTGAGCACATTTACTTATGGCAATTACTGCCTCAGTTTTCTCTAACCAACGCAGTGCTGCAGTCGCTCCTTCATTGCCTGCAAACTCAGTGGGTTTACAAGCAAGAAATTCTTTGTAAGTGCAACCAGGCGTTGCAACTTTCCTTTTCTTAGGGAGCGGAGCTTGCCGTGGTTTATTATCATAATTAACATGATTATTACCTCCATTTACGCTATTACTGAAATTATCTTCAGAAATGCGTTTACTAGGAACAACTTGTTGCGGTTCGATTGGATTTTTAACAGCAGCAATGATTGCTGGTATAGCATTGGCTATTCCTTGAGCAACTATTCCTGGAATAGTGTTGGCTATCTCTTGAGCAACGATATTTTCTATATCTTGCCTAGTCACATATTGATTCCCTGATTGTTGCTCAGATTGATTACCCTCATTAATTGGTTCATTATTAGCGTTTTCCATCTGATATCTATTTTATAGATACATAATTAGTATAAAGGAAATAATCCAATGTCACAATTTAGTTGCACATAATCATGTAAACGAATATACAAACAAAATTGTAACTTTTCTAATATTTCCTTATATCATGTTTCTATATACACCCGTTTTATTCTTTTTATTTACACATACTGATTTTACTGTTACTATTATATAATCACAGTTTCATAATCCCCTATCCTTTGTCAGATGATGTTCTAGTAGCGGCGTTTCTTCTCATCGTATTTCCAGGAGATTTGTCCCAAAGTCTCTTGGATCCTATTCCCAGCATCCATGTTGTCAAAATGATGGAGTTTGTTACTTATTGGTGAATTTGGTAAAGGTTCTGGATTGTACTTAGGAAAAAGCCTATAGGGATGGTTTTGTAACAGTATTTCATTATCCAACCATTCGTCTATATTCCAGTGATTAGAAGAATTTGGAATAGATGGTTCTAAGTTCATAAAATTATTTTCATTAACAGGTTCAATAGTATCATCGGTTGCCATTATAAAATCTAATTCTTCTTGAGATGGTAACTCTTCAATTTGCCTAGAGCTTTCCCCAATTTCCATTTTCTTAGACTTAGGTTTCTCGAGAGGTAAAGCGTTAAATTCTATAGGTTCTTCTATATCTGGAATATACCTATTAAAATCTCTGGAAACTTCAATTCTTACTGGATAGAGATTTAAATTCTGAAGGGCTTCCGACAAATTACTCATGCTGTTTAGTAACATACACACAATTACTAAGTCATAACAAAATTTTATAGAACAACTTGTTAAATAGTATTTCATATTACCAAATCAACTGAAAATTAAAAATACTAGGTTTTATTTGTAATTTATTTATAAATTTTCTAGACTGTAGATAAAAAAAAAATACTAAACTTTAAATCAGGATATTTAAAGATTTATATTTATTATTACAGTAGTTAACATATAAAATCTATATACTAAATAAGTATAATGACTTAATTTATATATATTAACTAGTCATTATCATGGTGGATATTGGTTAGTGCTGCCTTGTTTAAGCATAGGTGATCAGTCCATGCCTAACTAAGGCTAAGTTATCCAATATCTGCCTTTGATAATAACCTTAGTATTTAAAAATAATCTTAATACCATTATTATTAATATATTATTATTAATAATAAAATTATTAATAATAATTAACTAAACAATAATTTTAAATAAAAATATACTTCAAATATAAAAATATAATTTCTTTACCACAATATAGTAATACTATATTAAGTAATTCCATATATTATATAATGTTTTTCAATTAACAATAATAGAGCAACAAAATAAAAATCTGCCTATATTAACATTAACAAATAGCCAGTTAATAAAACACATAATTACCTAATAGTAATCAGGAAAAAATTAAGTATTTCTAAATACTTAATTAGCTTAACCCAGTGGCTGTAATCAGGAAAAATTGAGTATTTCTTAAATACTTAGTCAGCTTAACCCAGTGGCTCTGATACCACCTTTTTCTGTCACGGCCCACGACCCGGTTTGACCCGTTTCAAGAGCCGCGGCAGAAAATACTGCGGTATTTATTTAATTGAGTTTTACAGCGGAAACAGGATCGCTTAAAGCTAAAATTTTTCCCCGATTATTTTATTTCACAATTCGGGATAAAATCCCGATAATTTACAATATTATATTTTTACTATAAAAGTGTGATATTACAAAATCATTTATTTATTTTATATTGAGCCACTATCTTAAGCTTGAAATGCTCCACAGCACTTTTCCTGATTTACAACAGATCACCTGAAACATGTTTGAAAAAGGTTTTGTCAGCGGGAAATACTGAGTGAATCATTCTATTTTGCATAATGATGCATAGTTATCAATTACAGCATAAGAGCGATTACAATGGCTTCTATCTTATTTTTATCTGGCATTCTGTCACAATGGTGACATGTCACAATGGTGACGATGGTCATACCACTATTTAGATCAATGAACCTAAATAGTGATGATTATCCCTGTAGGTCAATGAACCTAGCAGTGATTATCCCGAGTAGGTCAATGAACCTAACTGGGAGAAATTAGTAATGTGCACAATACCCCACTAACCAGTAATTCAAGATATCCACGACTTAGTCCCTGTAATTATAACCTTGAAAATAATTTGGAGTATTGTAAAATATTTAATAAAAATAACTCACAAACGGTGAGAATAGTTGTATAAAGCAATTTGATAAAAAGAGAGAATAACTCACAAACTGTGAGAAAAGAAGAATGACTCACATTGTAGATTTATACGGGCAGAGCCTAGCCTACTGATTAGCCTTTTATCCTAATTTCAATAACAAGCACACAATTTGGAATTAGTAATCAATCCAGCATTTACGATAACTCACGAGATCAAATTCTCACAATTAATGTCAAAATGCAATACTTTGTCCATCGAATTAACGATGATCCGTTGAATTAACAACGAATGACAAGGTATAATACTTTACCCATCGAATTAACGATGATCCGTTGAATTAACAACGAACGATAAAGTATAATACTTTACCTATCGAATTAACGACAATCCGTCAAATTAATGACGAACGATAAAGTATAACCCTAATGTGGGCGGCACTTAAACATTCATTGGATATTTAGATCAATCGGACAATGAATCGTAGCAGCGATTGTGCTAATACCCTGATTGCAGCTTCAATTAGAGACCTGTGGGTGTTAATTGAAGTATACAGCAGTAAAATCGGTGTATAATTGAGAATTCTCTCGACGTAAAGTGTCCAGATTTCGAATGCCACAGCCTGCTATTTATAGCTGAAATTTGACTAGCTTACGGACCGTAAGCTTCCTGATGTTGAGGTCCGTAAGGCAGCATACGGACCGTAAGCTTGGTGACCTTACGGTCCGTAAGGTACACTTCATGCTTAAATTGTTGCCACGTGTGGGACTAGCTCAGATGAGTCGACACTTTATCAAATTTCAACTTGGACAGCACGTAAATTGGGATAATCGTTAACTAGGTTTTTCCCCCCTTGAGTTTTAGGGGCCCTAATCCTGATTCTGAAAATTATGAAACTTTTAGGGTTTGCTCAGAATCACTTGGGTGTCTCAATTAGGGTTTCCTATTGGTCAAATTACTTTAGTAATTATGACTTTTGATGAGAGTCGTTACATGAACCTCCTAAAATCTACAAGTGTTTGAAATGGCAAAGGGTTGCTATTTATAGCTACACCCCTTTGTCTTTCAAACACACACGGTCAACCGAATAACCCTCTCGTTTGACCACTTCAAACGAGCGGGTCTATACACGTTCGATAGACCGTTTCACTAACTATTACAAATTCAGCATAAAATAATAAATCTAATCTATTCGACAAGCATCGGACACAAATCTGCATCAACAAATTCCCCCTTGTCCGTTGCTGTCGAATGCTGAAAATGCAACTGCAATCGATCTTCAGTCAAGTATTCATCTTCTCTGTGTTAACAAATTCCCCCTTGACCGATGATCCAGGTAAGTAGTATCTTGACGCTCCTTGTAAAATATTTCCCCCTTAAAGTACGCGTATCCGTGTTGGATGTTGTGCAATTTCCTCAATTGACCGATCTTCCGCTGATCTTCCAATACTCCAACCGGCATTTAATAAGGGTTTCATTCTTTTAAAAAAACTGCATCAAGTCTTGATCTTCAAGCATACTACATTGGTAGAGGTTTCTGGTGAACTGTCTTCTGTAAACCGTCTTTGTGTCACTAGAAAATCACAAACTCTACCACCTGTGATTGCGTTTAGAAATTTACCGAAGAAATTCAACATACGAAAATTTTTATTCCCCTATTTCTTTGGTAAGATCTCTAAACCTTAACAGATTCCCTTCCACTTTAAAGGAACTGTCGTTAACTTTCAAATGTTCACCAGTTCCCTTCAATTAGCGGAACTGTCGTCAATCTTTACTGAACAAACTCTCTCCACTGAGTAGAATCTTTCAAATGTTCTCGGTTTTTCGAAAAATCACGAAAACGGCTTTCTTCTTTGCATATTCTAGTTGAATAAGAACGTCCCCTAATACCCCGTAGGATCCGACTTGTATCCCCCCAAGGTTCTGCTAACACCTAATCTGAAAACTTTCATCATAGGCATATACTCTTCGACCTTTTGGATTCGTTAGGACCGGTATTGACATTCTAGGTTCATACGTTCGTTTTCAAATGCGAAAATATGACAATAAACAAAATGCTTTCGAACATCTTCGAATAACCGATAACAAACATAAATACTGACGTGCAGAAGTGAACATACCGTTTTGTTTTTGGTTTTTGGCCCATAATAGTCGCGTCACCATTTTTGACATTTGCATCGGTAACCGTGACTAACCCACATTTTTTCAAAAATCAACATCTTTTGTTTTCGTCATTCCGCATCATCCCGTGCTGGTTTGGCGCGCTCTCGAACCCATACAAATTTGTCGTCGAAACATAGATAAACTTGGCGAACACCCGTCTCCACTCCGCAAATAACTTGAAATCCTTGACCCAAAACTGAAATAATCTAAGTTCTTGAATGCGGCCCACTCAAAATTCATACAATAACATGGGCCCACTTGATTCAAATTAAAACATTGAACTTATGATTTTGCAGCCCATATAATCCTGGCCCAAATGAAAATTGTCAACAGGCACTCACGTCCCACCCAATTAAAGTGTATCTAAAGTCAACAACTTTAGTTAAATTTTTTTTTTTTTAAATACGTTCACCAATCATCTCACCAATGATCCCACTAATTCTTGAAAACATGTATGAGGCCCAATAAAAAAATGTCCAGCAGTCCAGCAAACATTCTTTAATAATCTAGTGGGCCTATTCAAAATAAATCCATGCTTTATCTTGCTAAAAACAGTAATCGAGGATGGCCCACTGATTGCAACAAATATTAAGCCCACAATGTAACAGGCTCATGTAGCATGAGCTGCCAAAACCCTAGCTGCTAAATTCTCATCAGCCGACAGACATTATTTAGTGGATAAGACATCACCAACCTCATCCAATAACCAAACTTTAATCCAAAAAGAAATTACCAGCCGATAATTATCATCACTCTCAATCTCTGCGATACATACATATCCAAAACAAACAGCTTCGGTTCTTTTATACTCAGCACCAGCCGACACTCTTTTCTTCAATACACATTCTTTTCGATGCAACCTCCAGCAGCTCTGTTTCTATCTCTGCGATACATACACAAACGACATCTCACTGATTCACCGGCGATTTGTTGACAAAGGTGGTGTCCGGTCAAAAACCCCCAACTGCCAACATCTCCACCTTTGTGCGGTTGAGCAGTCGACGAAATTGATCTGATTAAAGTTGGATGACGAAACTGGATGATGATGTATCGACGAAACAGAAAGCTCTAGTTCGATGAAACAGATTGAAGTGTTGATAATCGACGAAACTGAAACAATTGAAGGTCCGACGAAACTGGTTGATGATTCAAACGACGAAACAGATTGTTAGATATTTGCGACGAAACAGATGTAAAAGATATCTTGCCGACGACGAAACTCATTGTTTTTGTTTCGTCATGGGAAGTGGGGTTTCGTCGGAAACCCTAAAATCTTTAACAGCCGCCACCATTTCTTCAAGAACACAGCCTCTGTTCTTATGCAGATCTTGACGAAAATCTTAAAAACTTGATATTTTATGATGAAAACTTGTTGATTTTGGTGTAAAACATAAAAACTAACCCACTGGTGTGTTCCGTTTCAGCACAGACCCGCATATACGGTCCAGATCTGGGTTTTCTTCATGTTTCCCCATTTTTTACATCTTGAACAAAAAGCACGAAAATCATAGATCTAGAGCACATGTGACTTAGTAAACGGTTAGATTTACTAAATCGGGCACCATGGCTCTGATACCACTTGTAGGACCGAGTTTCTGGACCGAAACCGTGATTATCATGATTATGTTCATAGACGGGAAGATTATAGACGGATGAAATACTTACTTGTATAGATTTGATAACATAACAAAGCAAGCCGGCCCGATTAACAAGATAATCGAACCTTTACCAGAGCCGTTTGGTTCCGGGGAGAGATCAAGTGGTGATCTCTCCCTGGTGAGGACTTGAACCTCCTAAAATCTACAAGTGTTTGAAATGGCAAAGGGTTGGTATTTATAGCTACACCCCTTTGTCTTTCAAACACACACGGTCAACCGAATAACCCTCTCGTTTGACCACTTCAAACGAGCGGGTCTATACACGTTCGATAGACCGTTTCACTAACTATTACAAATTCAGCATAAAATAATAAATCTAATCTATTCGACAAGCATCGGACACAAATCTGCATCAACAAGTATTACCTTACTCCCTCGCATGGCGCGAGGGAGACCATTTTCCAGCGAGTGCAGGTTCTGGTCCTGCATTTCAGCCCAATTATGTTTTTAATCGAAATTCGAACTTTAAAGTATCATAACTTTTTATCTACTTATCCGTTTTACTCGGTTCTTTTTCCTACGCGTTTGTAATAAAAATACGCATCAATTTATCCTATTTTCCGCATATGAAACCTGAATTATAAATGATTAGTTTATAATTTCTTATTTCATTTATTCGACCCATTTGTTTTAAAAGTTTACAAACTTGTTTCTAATTAACCATTTAGCGTACATCAACATGCTTAACTCAAAATCTATAGTTCGGGTTTGTAACTTTTATGAATTACGCGGCTAGTACTCAATCTATGCGCATAATTCTTTTGACCCATTTCGAAGACTTAAACCGTCTAAGTTTAAATCTTTCCCTTTGGTTATGCACAATCCACTTTATATTTATCTATAACTTACATTATCATAATACACGTTCTTAAACGGCTCATAAAGACCGTTTACCCGGTTTAGCGTTCATGGGTATTTTGGTCAATTTCAGTCCCTCATTTTACGACGAAGGGCTTTCACTAATATTTGACCAACATATTACTTCTAACTATAATTTAAAATATGCATACCTGGCTCGAGTCAACATATAGACTCGTTTTGTACCTTTCTTTTATTAGCCGCTACTTTAAAGCTACGCAATAATCCACTTCCCGTTCACTCATGTGAACATCTAACTTGACAACCAAACATTAGTCGATATTGTCAAATGGTGTCATCACCACCATTTGACCCATTTAGTCTTTATGACCAAACATTTATACTTATGTCAAAACATGGTTTTTAATTACCCATTGACACATCCGACCCATTTCGGATTTTACCACAAGATCCTTTTTCTTACGTTTTTAACCCGTTATGGCTTACGCCATGAGTATCCTTTTAATCTCAACTTACATTTAGTCAACACGTGACTAATTTACCCTTTTCCCCCTTTTCTCATTACTAGTTACGCTATAAGGTAACCTTAAGGAAAACTTTTTAACTCCTAGTCAATTCACGACTAAATTACCATTTTGTCCATTTTTACCATTAACCATGGTTTTGATCGTTTTTATTCATTCCGACTCATTTCGTTTCGTGTCGGAACTCAAATTTCGAATATAATCGGTTGTCACCTTTATCACCTATAAAATACATACGTATACTACAATGGGTGTAAGCTTTACTTACCTTGTATCCGAAGTACGCTTTCCCTTTACACTTGATCCATTTGACCCGCTTCCTTTCCAAGCCTCCACCTAGCTTGTCAAGCGTCAAACTATCATCATGATTCGTAAGACGGTTAGATTAGTCATAATCATTTACGACTTTACCATCCTACGGGTTTTATGTCGAATTTATCATTCGACCATATCAAAATTATCATTCGATCTAATCATTGGTCGGTTTCACTTTTTAAAAGTCAACCGACTTATCAACATATTCATATGCACATTTGGTTCATTGAACTCACCTAGGCTTATTTCATCCCAACTCTTAACGAAATCAAATTTTACATACTAACTAGTAGGCCACGATTTCATTTAGGCATTCCATATCACTGAAAATAGGTTGTTTTTGGTGACTTGTTTAACCTGTTTATAAGTCTCAAAAATTATGATTTTTTTATGTGGAGTACCTCTCGGAGAGTTAGACCTTGTGTTAAAATTTCAAGATCTAACTCTTTACCAAAAATTCGTAAAAATTCATTTACTAAGCTGCAATCAGATTCGTCACTTCTGATTGCAGCTTACGGAAAAATTCATTTAAAATTCCTCGTTTATCCGATTGACGAAATTCCAATTGGCGATTCTTTTAATCACTTAAAAATTTCTACAGTAAAAATTTGAGATCATAACTAAATACCTAAATTGAGTTATGACATTCGTAATGGGCTGCAAATTCTGCCAGAAAACGCAGCTTGAACCTTTCATACGGAAAAATTCATAAAACACTCGATTTTCGTCGAAAAAATGCGATTCCAGTGGGGTTTTAAAGATATTTCCTGGAATTACATTTTAGACTCAAGAAACACATGTTTTTGTCACGTTTTGTTCAGGTTACAGCCAATACAAGTCGGCTGTAAATTCTGATCAGGAGCTGTTTGAAATCAGCTTTCAATTTAAGCATGTTCTTGACATCATAACACTAATTTTTAGCAATCAAAACCCTAATAACATCTCATATATGAATTTAGCATCAACAAAATCTAAATTTACTTGAGCTAAGCATGATTTCAACAATCTAATGACTAGGGTTTATTCCTAGACACTATTTCATTCTAATTTCATCCAAACAACATTCATGCAATACTAATTTCGGATTATAATTATTCATCCAGAATTTTAAATGGAATCAAACAACGAATTTTGACATACCTTGTGATCCCCTAGCTTGAGTGATCACAAATTTATTAAAAGCCCCAAATTTTAGCTTGATTCTCCTTCGATTTGGTTGGATTTTATGAGTTTTAGGGTTTTGGAAGAACCCTCCCTTGGCTCTGGTCGTTCCTGCGCACACACACACTTAGAGTGTGTGTGTGTTGTGTTTTATTATTATTTTTAATAAAACATGTTTGCCCACTTTGCCATTTTAGTCCTTCATGTTCCATTTTTTTGATCATATAGGGCTATAACTCATAGTTTATCACTTAAATTCATATTACTTAACTAGGTTAATTATTCCTAGCCAACTTAGTAGGTTCGGGAAGTTAAAAACCCGTTTTATTTTAAGTCCCGTTAACTCGGGCTCCTTATGAACTTTGTCTTCTCAAGTTCGTTTGCTCTCTTTTTATTTATTATTAGGCTTATTTATTTAAATCCTAATAATCTCTGAGTTAATCTTTTCTGCTAACGGTATTCTACCCGCTCTTTAGTATTAACTGGGTTTAATTACCAAACCCGTTTTCGGGGTGTTACAAGTCTACCCCCCTTAAAAAGGTTTCGTCCCCGAAACCTTTCTCACGTACTTTATTAGTTTAGATCATTTGAACCTTAGTTTTCGGTGATCACTTGAGCATTACTCGCATATAATAATCTTACCAAAACGTATGGTATTGTGTTTTTAGTTTTAAGGCATATGCGCCTTTCACGTGTAAGGCCTCGTAGGCCATTACATTCAGCTTGTATTTCTTATTCTGGTCACTTATTTGACCGAGTTGTCATCTGATTACTCGGTCGTATTTATTATTCGACATTTTTACTTCTAACTAATTTTATATTGACAAGCGCCTTGCGTAAGTCGTTACACTATCTTGACTTCGAATGGTTTTTTTTATACCGGCTAGACTTATTTGTCGGCGTCATTTTATACTCCGTTACTCGGGTATATCATATTGCCATCCCGGCCTTTTGTGTATTTTTTATTTCATATCTTGTAATTCACGTTACAACATGCTTAAATTCTATGTCACTTTTAGTGACCGTAATCACATCACATCTTGTTTAAGTCTATGTCGACTTTTCATTGTCGAAAATCTTTCTTTCAAATGTATCCTTTCACGCCTATCGGTGTTAAAACCTATATCCTTTAATATTAACTATTTCCGAGTTCGTCTCATAGTATTCATATTTGTTAAAACGTTGTTTCTTACTAACACTGAATTTTAGTTTAACGTTTTCTCTTTAACCTATGTCAATTTCAAGGAATTTACGTCCAATGGATTTATCCCCCTTCCGTTGTCATTTCGGTGATGACTTCGCCCTTTTTGTGATGTAACACAATTTAAATAATTGTGAATTCTTTTGTCATTTAAGCCCGTTTAAATGTTTTAGTGAAATTCCTCACTTTTGTTAACCAGACTCTTCGTGATCTCTTCGCTTTAACCCGTTCGATTAACTTAGCGAAACCCATCGCTTTTATGCTAACGTTACTTTTCGTTATTATTTTACGCGGGAAATTGCAACCAGTTTCCTCGCTTTACAATATTGACCCGTAGGTTTCTTCACTTAGCCTCATAGGCTATTTCTTTATATGTTTCACCTTTTTAAGGTGAGACCCAACAGTTCGTTTCTTTCTATTTATGACCCAACGGTCTCCTTGGTCCCGCAGACCTTATCACTACGTTTTATCCCGTAGGTTATGATGATCCCATAGATCATCTTTTATTCACGTCTATATTCAAATGTATATTTACACATATATAGCTTTAAAGCATCCCTTGTTATTTTTGGAATCATTTAATTTTGCTTTGATCCTTGTCCCTTCTCTCGGGCTCTTCATTCTAACGTAATACGCTTCCGTCATCTGACTTGCGTCTACGTTTATTATCAAACATCTTGCTTATTTGATTTATTTGGGTACCTTTTAAGTTAGTCCCATTCACCCCGCCCTTACTACATCGGACGTAAATGTGTCCGCCCTTACTATCATATGCCACTACTTACTTGGCCAGAGTAAGCGATCAGCACATGATACACATGACCTTTTTATAGCTTTCACATCACACCCTATGTAAGTAATGCCTCTATTTATTTCATATATCTGATTTCATTTAGTAAAACTTTATTTAATTGCAAAACAACAATCATTAGTTTTTACTAGTTTTACATTTGAACATATAAAATGTTTTTCTTTTCTATCGAACTATTATATAATCACATTTGTTAACGTGATCGCTACTTTTCTCAATAGCATTATATTGAGATTTTTCCACTTGAATAATTACCCCCCGTCCAAGTTTTCATATGAACTATTCCTATTATAGTTTTGGTAGAACCTGTTGAGGTTACTGATTGGAAGGTTAACAAAACACGCAGGAGTAGTGTCAAACTCGTCAAGGTTCGTTGGAACGCGCGACACGGCCCAGAGTTTACTTGGGAGCGTGAGGATCGCATGAAAGCCAAATACCCACATTTGTTCCCCAAGACCCCTGCATCTAGTAGCAGAACTAAAATTTCGGGACGAAATTTTCTTAACAGGGGGAGAATGTGACAACCGTCATAAATCCAGGTATCTGTACATTAATTAATATTGATTTGTGCTTAATGACTGTGCTTAATTACAACTGATGACTTAAACTGCTTTCTGATTTCTACATCATACATACATGTGCATCACATATTACATAACATCATCTCATTGTCACATGCAAACTTTATTGACATACATGATGCACAAAGCACGGTTAGCACAGTTAGCAGATAACTCAGAAACATGCTGACAATGCCAATACATAGACAGATAGTGTTTTGAGACCCCGTAAGGGCCAGAGACAAGGTACTACACTAGTATGGTGTGTAGGGAAGTAAGGACCATAAAACTGCGTCACTAGGTGATAGTTTAAGTGCCGGAAAGCGGCTAAAACGCATTAAAGGTGCAGAATTCTGCATATTTTAGCAAAATTCAGCTTTTTAACAAGCTAGTAATGTGCAAAAATATGGCAAAATGGTCCTGTATGCTTTCCTAAGTGTCGGGAATTAAAAGTGTCACAAAAGGGTACTTAATGAACACTAAACGGAATAGTTTGACACTTTAACGAACCGGTATCTAACCGAACAACCGGACATTACCCGGAACACCAAAATTATACTAAAAACATTGTTTTATTATTTCTTGGGTGGTTATGGTTCCCGAACACCCTAACACACTATGTAATGCATCCTACACATAAACACTAGACATTACACTTAACCTCCAACTAATTAACCTACTTATCATCTAAACTTACATTTAACCCCCCCCCCCTTCACATTTACGGTCACAAGGAGTGACCCCACATCCCAAATCTTCACTTGATTTCCCTAAATCTTATCTTGATTTTGCTTGGATTATGAAAGATTATGTATGTACTTCATGAGACATAGAACCCTTTGGACAATAAGATTAGATGGTTATAAGAAGGAGTAAGGGACTAGAGCTTCATCTTCACAAACACCAAAACTCTCTCACTCTCTTCCTCTCCCTCTCGGCCGTAAGTTGTCACACCCCCAAAATCCACCCGCGGAGTACTACCGCTTGGAGGCGTGACTGACCAGGATCCAGCCACCAATCATATTGAACATACGAGTTAAAAGATATAAAAGTTTAACCAATACAATTGGTGTCCAAACAAACACATAGTTAAGTTGCAAGCGGAAGCATAAGTCTTAAATCAAAACATAAGTTTAATTGTTTCATAGTTTAACATGGCACCCAGTCGTCCATGTCCCACAACGATCCTCCTCCATGCAAGCTCCAGCTTAAGAACCTAAGGACCTGCAAAGCATGTAGTAACGAGTCAACAACTAGTTGAGTGAGTTCACGGTTGGGTGTTCGTTTTAAGTTGTTTCGAAAACAGTTTCCTTTAGCTGGCATCCTGCCGTGGGGGTTACCCCATAGTTAAAAACGTGACATGTTTATTCCCGGTTACTCTGGCAATCCTGCCGTGGGGGCTACCCCGTGTTAGTTATCTGGCATTTCGGCCGTGGGGGCTACCCCATGTATACACTAGACTCGTTACCATATCGACTGCTGACTGTAGTCATGTTTAAGTGCCCTGAACTGTCAATGTCTATCATCATTGACGTGCCCCAGATCCATTAGTTCACGCCCGTCCTCTGCGGCACGGTGTGAGGTTTGTCAGACCTAAATAGCGCTATCTAACTAATGACCCGCTCGCCATTGGCCCGGCGATTAAGTCGATATAAAAATGAGGGACTTCGTGATAGAGTTTTGGTCTAGTACGAGTTATCTGTCCGTGAGGACGAGGAATTACATTCCTGAACCTTTGCTGTCCTACCCAAGGAGGACGAGGAACCCAGTTCCTTAACCCCACTTCCCGACCCCTGGGAATCCCATGCTTTGTAGAGGGTGTGAACTCACCTTGGTTTGCTCGGTAGAAAACACAGAAAGTCAAACAAGCAACGTTGAGGCTACTCACGTCCTATCATAGTTGTATCATACAATCAGGTTCGTATTCAAGTAGTGCACGTATATTCTACACGTATGCTAGCACGTTGCATGCAGTTCATCGACATTTACATTCAACAGCAATATATCAGGTCTGTATACTAGGCCCAAGAGTCCGGCCCAATCAAATAAGCCCATAATTAAACAAGTCCAACAGTGTGTACCCGCATATGATCCCGAGTCGCAACTAGGCGTTTGCGACTCGCAACCGGAGTCACAATCATGGTTTCGGCCCGTGCTGGTTTGGTTACGAGTCGCAACCGGACTCGCAACAGTGGTTTCGAGTCACCAGGTTTGGTGTGCTGATCCGGTGTGGTTTCGAGTCGCAACCGGGTGTTTGCGACTCGCAATCTGTGTCGCAACCGGGAGGTTTCGACTCGTTGTGCTTGGTTTCGAGTCGCAACTGCTGGTTTCGAGTGGACATCTACTGATTCGGAACAGTGTACTATTCTGATTTCAGGTAACAGTTTGTACTAACCAACCAAATTCCTTAAACATGTTCCTTGTCTAGCAATTTACTAAAAATGGATCAAACAAATCAGGATTCAAATATTCAACCATGTTCTTATGATATTCAACCATGTTCTTCATGTTCATCAAATATTCAAAACACATTCAACACATATCCGGATATTCATCAAACACAAACAGCCCCTATTAAACATATTTTGCATTTTCGGACAAGGGTTATATTATCCAAACTAGATATCAAAGCTCATATTGCAACAACATGTACTCTATAATCCTTATGAACAACAACCATCTTAACATCGGTTATACAAGGAGAATCTATATTTATCATGTATGAACCTTAACAAGCAAACATGTTATCAAATCATCATCATCAACCGAAAATCATACATCATTTATCAACTCAATATACCATACAAATCCGGTTCACAAACATCATCAAGCATACACTACACTAGTGAAGTTCTATGATTCATACCATTAATAAACAACAACAAGCATCATAGATTCACTAACCGGTTGAGTTTCAAAGACGAATATGAACTTCCGAGTGTGTGTGTGTTGATCCGAGAGCCTCTAATACCACCGGTTTGAGTCCGAGAATGGAGGAGGAGAGGTGATGTTGAGTGTTTAGGGTTTTAGTGTGAGAGTGGAGAGTGTGTGTGGAAGAGTATGAGTGTTATCAAGAATGGCAATATGTCTAACTATCAAGTTTATATATCCGCACCAGGTAATGCACCCTAATGGGCTCTCGGTTGGGTTAAGTGAGGTGTATGGCTCATCCGGCCCATACGTCACACTAGTTCACTCGAGACCACAAGGTCTCGAGTCGGGTTCTTGTCGTTTCGGCTCACAGGCATACTCGCATACATACACATAGGCATAACATAACACATAAAAATCACATAGTCATATAAGAGGTTCGTTTGTCATTATCACATAAGTTACTAGTTACACGTTTAAGTATGCAACGAAAGGTTCTAAATTTCGAGTTGTCACATAAGTAGCCACCACCACCGCCATCATTATTCAATCACATTCATCTAATCCAAGACCATCCAAGGGTGTAAGAAGGTGTTTAACGAAGCTTGGTGCTTGTGGAACTTGAAGGACCTCTTTCGATTGCTTTTATCCTCCACTTTTGTCATCACCAACACATTGTGTTCTTCCCTAGCTTAGAGCTAGTTGTAAGACTCTCTTAACCCTTTGATACTTCTAATTTTGGTGGTTAAAATATGATATACATGGATTATCTTGATAGACATTAAAAGACATAATCAAGAATCATAAACATAAGCTTAACATATGAAGATATCTTGATGAAATAATGTTGTTTAGTGTATACATAATGCTTGCTTGTTGTTTTCTTGAGAATATGATGTTGATCATCATATGGAGCTTGCTAGATTGTGATTAAACACATGATCTAGGAAGTGAGAGGATGATTATGTGACAACATAAGATAATCATCTTCTTGTGTAGACATGAACTTGATGAATAAAATGATTTCTTGTAAAACAATAATCAAAGTAATCTAGTAATCTTATGAATCTAAGATTCATGAATGATTTTCCAAGAAAACCAAGTTCAAAATATGTTTTTTAGTAGAACTTGATTCTTACTTAAAACTACACTATTTTTAGTGATAAAACAAGTGTATAAATACTCATGAAACAAGAAGATCTAATAAATAAACATTTTTGTAGAATATGTTTACAATTTGTAAACACCTAGTTTCTTTAAGAATGAAAGTTTTAAAGGAATAAACACACTTTAAAGGGTAACTAAACCCACTAAACAATTTACCAAGTTACTACAAGTTTTTGCGAAAAGATCAAGTTCATGTTATTATGTAAATTGAATAGCTTTTGCACTTGGTAAGTATAATATTGTTTAGGGTTGATTGTTGATTATTGTGTGTTGATTTTGAAAAGAAAATGATATGCTTAAATAGCATGGACACTTCCATTTTTAAGGGAAACTATGGCAAAATTTTCTAAAAATATAAACACTTGGAGAAATATTTTCTAACAATTATTTACATGTGTGTTTTAACTTTGATTTTCCATATAAACTTTGCCATAGATTTTGTTACAAAAATAGAAGTATCGGGGGTTGATTTTTATAAATAAAAATGGGTGAAATATATTTAGAATATATATATTTATATTAAAGACACTTGTGTGAATATTTGTATACTTTGTGTATTAGTTGTATTATTTTAGGGTAAAATAATATAACTTAACAAATACCAAGAATTTGCAATCCGAAATAATAAAAAAATCACAAGGAATGAAATATAAGTTACACACTTGATATTGAGAAACCGAACGATGAAACGTAACTTACAAAATATTCCGGAAAATATCATTATAATTACATTTTTGGGTAAATATTATTCTGGAAACGAAAGAAGTGAAAATACGATTTTTGTACATATTACCAAGTAGAGAGCGGCTAACATACAAAAACCCTTATCATACTTCACGTACGCGACAATACTGACCATCAGATCAACTTATCACGCACGGATAAGTAATCACGCAAGTATCAATTATCACGCATGGGCATCAAATTAACGTGCGTGATTTGTACATCTTTGCGTAATAATACACAAAAATTGCTCCCATGCGTGATTAGGTTTCCAATTATAACGTGCGTGATTTTCAAATGCACTTGCGTAATTTGGTCGCGTACGTTATGTAGGTTAAGCCGTAATGTACATTATACTTTCTCTTACCAAGTATATCATATTTCCGACAAAGAGAAAATGTATTATTTTTGGGAAGTTAAAATATATTTTCCTAGAATATTTAGAAGATATATGATTTTTGAGAAAAATATATATTTTCTGGAAATACATTATGTTTGGACAAAATGAGTATATATATATATATATATATATATATATATATTTTCTAAAGTGAGACTTGAAAATATATTGTTTTGGAAGTATATTATTTTGAGACTATAAATACAAGAATACAAATATACATGTATGAGATACCCCCATCCTTGGGAAGGAAATACAAATGCAAATACTTGAGAAGTATTGTTACAAAATATTGTTTAAACAATTATTCCAAAATTAAAAATAATTTGAAGTTAAAATAATTATTATTTTAACAAGTGATTATAACTTGGAATAATATTGGGAACATAAGAAACGTAACTCAAAAACGTAAATACAAAGGCAAGGCACGACCCGTTAGTCTAATAGACATTAGTACATTGTAGGGAGTCGTGTTCGCTAAGGAGATTGGGTTACGATTCTGAAGACGCAATACTGTGAGTTCATGTCCCCCTTTTCTTTTAACTGTTTTCAGTTTTATACTTCGGGGGTGAAATACATGTTACAATTATTATAAACGTTTTATACATGGTATGGATAGCTTAATGAGGGTTTACTGCTTGATCATGTGAAAGGTGGGTATGACACTTAAGGCCATTAATCCTCGTCGTAGGACCGAGGGACATGAGTGATAGATCTATTTGGGTGTAGCGAGCCCCACACCCATGGGAACTAGGCTGGCCCATAGTGGTGACTATGTCTTCCAGCCGGAAGCCCGGTACAAATTTGCTAGGTTTGAGTTTTCCTGCACCATTTCACACATATCAATGGCCTTGCAAACCATTGGTGATCTGTTTTCCTTATTGCTACATACCAGGGACATACATACATACATTCTTTAAAGGTTTATTCATACACATACACATGAACTCGCTCAACTTTTGTTGATGTTTTTAAACTACATGTATTTCAGGGAACTAGTGGATCTGGCAGGTGTATTCATGTGTCTTCAAGCTGCGTCGTGAATAAAAGATGTTATCCATGGTTGTTGAGTTTAGGGGGTGTATCCTATTCCTGGACGGGATACATGTTTCTAAACTCAGGTTTTATTTAAAGTCTTTTGTGGAGTCTTTATGAACTCAGTTGAACATGTCATGGTTTGTAACTTAATTTGGTGTCGATGTTTTCAAGACAATCATGTTGTGGTATTTTCTAAACTTAATTAATGGATGAACATCTCATGTTTTTATCATATACCGTTGTTATGATTGAATGCTATGGTATTAAGAAGTCACACCAATAACAACGCTTCCGCAAAAGTCAGGGTGTGACAAAAAAAACCTAACTCACCCCCCCAAAAACCTAACCCCCCCACCCAAGCTAAAATGCTAAAAACTAAACCCCCCAAAAAGCTAAAAAAAAAAAACACACACACAAAATAATTTTTTTAAATATTTTGTATAAAAAAATCGCTACTTTTACTAGCAAAAATTTTTTTTTTTTTACAAAACGTAGCGATTTTTTATAAAAAACATTTAACAAAAAAATTGTGTTTTTTAGGTATTTTTGGTTGAGTTCACATTTGTATAGTAACTTTGATAGTTGGTGGTAATTACAAAAATGCCACCTTTTCTTTTTGACTTTTCCTTCAATTTGTATGTTTAGTAGGTTAAGTTTATTTGTATTTGATCTTTTGCCTATATATATATATCATATTTTTGAAGTTTGGTTTGCTTCAAATAAATACTTCAAATGTAAGATATATAATGAAGTGTTATTTCAAGAAATTTTTTTGCTCTATATTTTAGATGGATAATTTTATTTACTAAAAAAAATATTTGAGAAAATCACAAAAAGATCAATCTTTATTTACTATAAATTTTTTTTTTTTGGTGCAATTGATTCCCTTCACCCGCATGGCGCAAGAGATTCATACTAGGTGTCAATGGGTCAATGATTAACCAATAGCATTGTGCCACATGGGCATAAAAGTTACGCATCATTTAATATATCACTTTAATAATAAAAGGAAACAACGTATCCTTTCGGTAAAGGGTATAACGGTTCGTATGGGTGCATATTGACCGATAAATACCCTAGACCGAAAATATGAGTTCTTTAACACACTTTATAGTCGCGTCCTTTAATATATCACTTTATTAATAAAAAGAAACAACGCATCCTTTCGGTAAAGGTTATAATGGTTCGGATGGCTAACCTATAAAAACCCCTTTACCGAAAGGATGTGTCCTTTAATACATCACTTTATAGTCGCGTACTATAGTATATCACTTTAATAGTAAAAGGAAACAACGCATCGTTTTGGTAAAGGGTATAACGGTTCGGACAGTTGCATGCTAACCTGTAAATATCTTTCACCGAAAGAATGCGCCCTTTAATATATCACGTTAGAGTTACGCCCTTTAATATATCACTTTAATAATAGAGTTAATTACTGTTTTCGTCCATGTGGTTTGTCAAAAATCACTATTTCAGTCCATTAGTTTAAAAATTGCAATTTCAATCCCTATGGTTTCAATTTCGTAACCATTTCAGTCCACCTCGTAACCATTTCAGTCCTTGTACTTTACAGAATAATGGATTGAAATTGTTACAAAAGTGAAACCACAGGGACTGAAATGGTTACGAAAGTGAAACCACAGGGACTGAAATTGCAATTTTTAAACTAATGGACTAAAATAGTGATTTTTGACAAACCACAGGGATGAAAACAATAATTAACTCTTAATAATAATATCACTTTACTATTATTATTATATTGTACTTTTTCAAGAACTATTAATATTTTTTTAACTTTTGTTATAAAATTAAGAATTTTCACGTCTCATATAGTGATATTAAATGTATTCATAATTAACACCCCGCAACAACGTACAGGTTAACGTCAACTCATTAAAAAATAAAAAGCAACATAAATGAGAATGACTTTTTTGTTCATTTTCACCTCTCATACTATATCTAATATATGTGTTTAACTCATTTAATTTCTTATTAATTTGGTTTTTCCCAGTTTCTCTACTTGCGTTCGTTAACATTAAAAAAAAACTCAATACTTGACAACGTTTTTTTTCCCTACATATCTTCATTTTTGCCCCTTTTACAATATCTAAATATAACTCATCTAATTTCTTATAAATTTGGAACCCTATAAATTTACTTTTTCTTTATGTGCATTCGTTAGTATTAAAAAAAACTAATACGCGAATGCGTTTATTTTTTCCCGAAATAGTGGCAAAAATTTTGTTGAAATAGGAGTTGAGTTCGACATATAGTATTTTCCGGTATCATAGGATGTATCTAGTGTCGGTATTCAGTTGTACGTTGATTGTCAATGCCATTACAAACCAAATCTATAGTGACCGATTTTCTGTCGCAATGCGAGAATTCTACATGTTTTCTTTTAAAAAAGAAAAAGACAAAAACTCTTCAATAAAGATATTTTTGGAAACAACAGAAAAAAGTGTTTCTAAAAGACAAAAGACAGATTATTCAAAAAAAAAAAAAGTATCTTTAACAAATAACTTTTTGTGTTAATAAACTTATATTTAAACAAAAATGTTTCTAGAAACCAAAAATGAAAAAGAAAATCCAATTTTTTTAACGTATAACATACACCTTCTAATTATACTTCTAAATCAAGACCTTCTGTCACAAATAGGAATGAAACCCTCAACTACATAGGGAAGGACATTTAATTTCCACCCCACCTTGATACTCTTATTCTCTTAGCCGCATGCCTTTTGGTTTAAAAAAAATTGATTGCCGCAACATATTGAAACACGAACACGACGTCGCAACGCAAGGGCTTGCATCGTAAAGTGATCTGCTTGGTTTAAAGGGATTTTTGTGCTTTAACAGAAATACTAACTTTTGTTTGTTAAATAGAAAAGAAATTCCCAATTTATCCATTAAAACTGTTTTTTTAACCAGTGGCGGATCCAGGGTCGGATTCCACTGGGTTCCTTTTGGTAGTTTTTCACTAATTTTCATTATTTTTTCCCAAATCATACAAAGTTTACACTAATTTTTTCCATTTTCTTCGAATCAAATGGGTTCCTGGAAACCCGTGGAACCATGCTAAATCCGCCCCTGTTTTTAACGACATCTAAAATCTACATTATTTACCTACAATGTGACATATTTCAATGCCTTGGTGGACCTAGTGCCATGTAAAAAAAATTGTATCCCTTACGCAAAAATATTAATCACCCCTTAAAAATTAAAATATGATTGAATCTTAGTAAAATTTTTTTTTTTTGAGAAACTTTTTATTTCATTCCAATCATCAGGGCAAATTACATAAGGATAGCAGGTTGACGAGCAACAAACTGCGCCGCCATCCCTTTCTGAATAGAAAACCCTAATCTACTAAAAACAAAGCCCCGCCCCTGAGGGGTCGAAAAGTTGCTATGGACCACACGTTGAATCTTCAAAAATAAATTCTAGGTCCATAACTTAAGATTAGGCTAAATTCCCTTGTCTCTAAAACAACTGTTTTCGAAATATTCTCAATTAAGTGGACTCATGAGACTGAGCGGTCAAAATGAAGCCTTCTCAAAATTTATATGACTTTTTAAAAGAACCCAATATTGCAGACAATCCTGGCCCCCGCTTGTCTCATGTGCGTTTCATCGCAACCCAAAATATCATCTAATTATTCATTCAATTTATATATATTTTTTAGGATATTAAATATGACTAGTGGGTTACCATTCGCACTCCGAAGTGGGTTTGAAACATAGTAAAAATAAGCAAATCACGAGAGTTAAAGTTATTTGATGTTTTAGTTAAGGGGGATAAGCATGCCATTATTAAAGTTGAGAGGCTAAACATGTCATTATTAAAGTTGAAAGGCTAAAGTTGCTTATTATTAAAGTTGAGTGGTTAAAGTCGTGTTAGTTAGGGAGCTAAATATGTCATTATTAAAGTTGAGGGGCTAAAGTTGTTTGATGTAGTCAAGGGGCTAAACTTTTTTTTTTTTTCTTTTTTTTATTTAACAATAATAATATAAAAAGCAAATTACAAATCATGGGTTGGTAGACGGGCAACAAGCTGCGCCGCCACCCCCTTTTGAATTGCAAATCCTACTCGGCTAAACACATAACTATGGCCTACAGACACTGTCGCATGCGCAAGTGCTGCCTTTTGAACCCGCTTCAAGAAACCGGACGCCACAGGGGCCAGACAACCAAAGGTATCGAACGCGTTAAAGTTGAATTGCAAATCCTACTCGGCTAAACATGTTATTATTAAAGTTGAAGGGCTTGACATTTCATTATTATAGTTGAGAAGCTAAAGTTATTTATTATTAAAGTTGAGGGACTAAAGTTGTTTTAGGTAAAGGGTTAAACATATCACTACAAAAGTTAAAGATGTCATTAAGGGGTTAAAATTGGTTAATGCTAAATTAAAGAGCCAATTGATTGATGGGACAAAATAGCTTAACAAAAGGTCAAAATTGCTAACTAAATAGGAAGCAAATAAAAAGGAGTAAGTCATGACCAAGCAGTGTTAAACATAAAGAGTGAAGTGAGGTATCTATACTATATAATAAAAGAAACATGTTTTGGGACACTTGTCATTCTCTCATTTAATTGATTAAAATTATTAATAATACTAATAATAATAATAATAATAATAATAATATTTAATCTAAATTAATACAAATTTTCATTATTAATAATATTTAATCAAATCTAAAATCTAATTTAATACAAATTTTTATTATCAATAATATTTAATCAAATCTAAAATATATTGTGATTTGAATGATGTATTATCAATTTGTTATATATTCAATATGCATTTTAGCACCTATAAATTATAATACGCAATCGAACGTAGACATATAACCGAGAATTTACATGTCAAATGACTAGAGGTATAGGTTTATTTTAACATGAATATATGGTATAAGAAACTAGAGGAAAAAACTATTCTTATGATTTTCTTACAAATGCAAAATAATTATTAGCTTGACCATGGGTATAGGGATCGTCTAATTAGGTCAGAAAAAAAAGTACCCAAAGTTATCTTTCGAATTAATTCTTAATGTTTTAATTTAAGATGAAATCTATCTATATTTAATCTAAATTAATACAAATTTTTATTATTAATAATATTTAATCAAATCTAAAATCTAATCTAATACAAATTTTTATTATCAATAATATTTAATCAAATCTAATAAGAATTCATACGAATTCCAAAGTTGATATTAACTATCAAATAATTAAAAAAAAAATCCACCTAACATCACAAATGTTTCTGTTAAATTCGATTAATTAATTTGTTCAACAATCATTATTATCTTTATCATTCAGTACGATTAACCGATTTATCATCATACAACCTCCCACCTATTCAATCATATGATTTTTCAATCTTATATTAACTAAATAAATAAAGATTAATATTCAGTCTTATCCTACTTTAAATATAAAAAAATCCGTTAGTTCAGATTAATATTCAATCTTATCATACTTTAAATATAAAAAAATCTGTTAGTTTTTTTAAATATTTTTTTTATTATTTGGTATATAAAATCATACTTATTCAACCCATGTATACACGTGGGTTTTTAAAAATATAACTTTTTTTTTTATTATTTGGTAAACAATATTACATTTATTCAACCCGTGTAATACAATGGTTTTAAAGATATAATTTTTTATTATTTGGTATATAATATTACATTTATTCAACCCGTACAATACATATGATTCTTATAGATATAACTTATTTTATTATTTAATATATAAAATTATATTTTTTCAACCCGTGTAATAAAGGAGGCTTTTAAAAATATAATGTTTTATTATTTGGTATATAAAATTCATTTATTCAACCCGTGTAATATACGGGGTTATAACCTAGTTAGGTATATATAAATCATTCTTAACTTCATTTAGGTGTCACGTTATCTACGTTTCCTATTTCATTTTAAAGAAATAGTTTAATCCCGTTTAGTCTAGATAACCTTATTTTTAGTGGTTTTTTGTTTAAAAAATAATTCAATCTCTTAAGATCTTGTCAACATGTTAACAAATAACCCCTTTAATACCCCTTAAGTCTTTAATACAAGGAGAGAGTAGTATGCAATGTCGGTTAACATGCCATATCACCATTAATGTCTCAGTGTTAATGTACACCTCAAGACCAAAATAAACGAATAACTCGCAAATGAACTTCACTTTTTAGAATTTAGTACTTTTTATAAGTTAATAGAGACTTTTTTTTATATAAAGTCAAAATATATAATATACAAATAAACTTGATTTTTTTGAAAGGCTAATTTCATTAGAACACAAAAGGGCCAAAACTATCTCCAAGACGGAAATAGCAAGACCACCATACAAACAAGGTTACATCAGATCGAATTTGCACCAACCCGCCTAATCAACAGAACTCGCCGTAAACCTATTCCTATACAAAAAGAATCCCAACGCCTTCATGACCGACACAATCACCACAACATTTAAACACCTGTTGGAAAACACTCTCTCGTTCTTTGCCTTCCAAATTCTCCAACATATCATCATCGTTATCCCATATAATATTTTTTTCTTAACCGAGGAACCGTCAAACAACATGTGAAGCTCCAGAATATCCCTAGCCGAAAACACAAAGATAGGGGGAGTACCACACCAATTTGATATGCCAAGCCATACTCCAGCTGCGAAACTACAAGCCGAAAAAATGTGATCCGTTATCTCTTCATACTCATCACAAAAGACACATTTCTCATCCTCCACGCGGATATTTCTCCTTCGTAACGCAACCTTGGTTGGAATCCTATCGTACACCACCTGCCACATAAAAATATTACACTTGCTAGGCAACCATTTACACCATGTAAAACAAAAATCTTCCACCACTACCCGAGCACTATACATCCACAATTTGACTACAGCAACGGAAAAATATTGTCGGGCCCCAAGTTGCAAGCCCAAGAGTCCACCAACCTAGATAAAGCTACCCCCGACAATAAATTGAGGCATTCAATCATCTCGCCAATTTCCTCCCGTGTCTCTGGATTCCTTTTCCACGACCAGCAACCCGACCCAAGAGAGGAGTTACTACTGAACCTGTCCACAACCCGACACCACTTGTCTTTTTCTAACCGGAAGAGATTCGGGAACTTGTCTTTAAAAGACACATGGGACACCCACGGATCAACCCAAAAACGAATGATACAACCATTACCCACTTTTCCATGAAAAATATGATCAATACTAACACTACCAACCTTTAATCTCGAAGCAAATGACACAATTTTGTTCCATGGCCCCGAAAAACGTTTATTAGAAGGAAGAGAGTCCCACCTTC
The DNA here is from genome assembly GCA_030545235.1 of Helianthus tuberosus. Taxonomy (NCBI): domain Eukaryota; kingdom Viridiplantae; phylum Streptophyta; class Magnoliopsida; order Asterales; family Asteraceae; genus Helianthus; species Helianthus tuberosus. The sequence goes on along the minus strand of CM060381.1, from coordinate 5,116,127 downwards.
TTTTTAGGCCCCTGAATAGCATCTATCGTCCTCTGCCATAAAGCTTCTCGCTCATTCCGGTATCTCCAAATCCATTTGAATAAAAACGCTTCATTACACAAACCAAGCTTGCTCAAACCTAAACCCTCATCTTTTTTAGTTCTCGTCACTTTCTCCCAAGCAATCCAATGAACTTTATTCACCTCTACATTCCCACCCTAAAGAAATTTTTTAGTCATCAACTCCAAGCTACTAATGACTTTCACCGACGCTTTGTACAATGAAAAATAGTATGTAGGGAGACTTTCCAGGACCGACTTAATAACTTTAACCCTCCTTCCGGATAATACTTTCGCCTTCCATGAAGATAAACGGGCATGAAACACCTCCAAGACAGGATCCCAATTTGCACCCCATCCCTTCAGCTTGCACCTGTTCATGTTAGCACCAACCTTAATTCCAAGATACACAAAAGGAACCTCACCCGATTTGCACCCCATCCCTTCAGCTTGCAACCTCACGTCTTCAATCGTTTTACCCACTCCAAATAATTTAGATTTATGAAAGTTGATGTTTAGACCAGAACATAAAAAGAAAATTCTCAAAATGAGCTTTTTATTTCTGAAATTAAAATTTGACCACTCTCCCATAATCATGGCATCATCTGCATAGAGAAGATGAGATCATACCGGACCCCCATTCGGTAAGTTGACACCATTAAACGCCCCAATCGCACATGCTTTCTTCATTAAACTAGAGAATGCTTCCATCACAATAATGAATACAAAAGGAGAGATAGGATCCCCTTGCCGAATACCTTTGTGAAAATCTGTAACACCCCGTGTTTCGGAAGTCAAAGTCAAGATTGAAGTCAAAGGAAGACAAGATTTCTAATTGCGATCTGTCACTCCTTGCTCAATTCCTATTTTGACTTCTTTGACTTGTAGATAGTCTTTTATGCTTTTTACGTTAGTTGTATTATGTGGAGTACTTGTTAATAATCGAGGTTTAATCGCTATTAATCGCATGTTTAATCGATTTATCGCTTATCGCTATCGTATTCGCAACTTGAATTATGTGTGTTGGGCATTGTTTTACGTGTGTGTGCTATTTATGTGTTACCTGTGCATGTTATGTTTATGTTGAGGTGTTAATCGCAATCGCAAATCTATCGCACCGCAATCGAATCGAAATGCTAAACTCATGTGAATTATAGTGATTATATGTTAGATATAGTAGTTAGGATTAAAAGTAATTTATGGGTAATACTATCGCATCGCTCGCTCGAATCGCATCGCAAAGCTCTACACTCGAATCAAACTGACGAAACTCATCGCGCCAAACACTCGGAATCGAGTGGCCATCCGATCGGGTTGCCATCCGATCGAGTTGCCACCCGATCGGACTGCCACCCAATCGACCAGCCTCCTCCTCACTTTATTTTTATGGAAACCCTATAAATACCCTCATATGTCACATCACTTGATGTTGACAGCTCTCTTTCTTCTCAACTCGCTCTAGCCTACTTTTCGTCCGATTTCTCCCGATTCTTGTAAGTTTTCAACCTAAATCTTGTACTTTCTTGATCTACACGCACTCCTACACCTTTCTATCTTTTGAACCTTAACTTTTAACCGTGAAATCACCGGATTTGAGGTGTTCTAGGGTGATGTCATCATGGAGTTCTTATGAACTTCAATGTTTGGCTTCATTCCACCAAGAACAACACAGATCTGAAGGATTTCCACAACATTCATCAACGATTTCACTTAGATCTACACGAATTCATGGATAAAAGGATTAAGAGATGGTTTTCTAACTTTCTTTCAACTCTTTTACACTGAATGCACTCAAACCCGATGGAATCGGAGCTTGTCCTGATCTTCTACCCATTCTTGGTGATGTATTTGTTCCAGATCCGAAATCCATCCAAGAGGTATTGACTTCAGGTTTGAACATGAACTACCGACTCGAACCATGAACCAGTCGGACTAGGGTGATTCCTGTTCGGTCAGGTCACTTGGGCCGAGATAGGTTTCTGTTGTTCAAGCATGTGAACAAAATGCCTCGTTCAAACACTACAAAACTTCAAACGAATCAAGTGACAAGACGAACGAATCATCGGGACGGATTGTCGTCCGATCGGATTGCCACCCGATCGGATTGCCACACGATCGACCGGCCATCCGATCGGGTTGCACTTGGATTCCATACTTGAATTATTTTCAAACTATTCAAGGATCTGAATGTTGAAGCGGATTACCACCCAATCGGATTGCCATCCGATCGAGTGACCGTCCGATCGTGTGACGTTTGGGACTTGGATACTTAAACAATTTTTAGCATGTTCAATATGTAAGGATTTCCACCCGATCGGATAGTCATCCAATCGAGTGACCATCCTGCAGTGAACTTGTTCTCAATCTGAGAAGCCTCGCCAATCGGATTGTTGCCCGATCGAACGGCCATTCGATCGACCGACCCGAAAGGTAGAGATACTTCTCTATTTTCAAAATGCTACAACGAAAACTTCAAAAGGCAAACCATCACACACAAAACACATCCTCACCAAACGAGGTGACAATCCAATCGAATGACCATCCGAACGGATTGCCATCCGATCGGATTGCCGTCCGATCGGATTACCGTCCGATCCTTGTTACACTCGCATCGTTTTACGCGCCTCTTATTGTTTATGCTATCGTTCTGGTCAGGAAAATTCCGCTCTAGAGCTCCCTTCAATCCATCATCGCTGTGAGTATACTCGAACCCTTTTTGCTTTACGCATTTTTGGGTGTTACATACGTTACTTATTCTAAATCACATCAAACACACTATGCAATACTTTAAACGCTAACCTCTACTGCACGTTATACGTGACTTAATGAATGCTTGTTTATTATGTTTACACATGGATTGATGTCTACCTGCCTTAGCAACGATAGTACTATAGTTTGGACTCAGCACCTGTTCACTCAGGGGTTGTTAAGGGCAATTAATTACATGGCTCACAGTGGTGAGTGTGTATTACGAACTGCCTTGCACAGTCAACCCGCAGTCATTGGTATTGATAGGATCATGTCGATAACTTACGTGCTTCATTTTACACTGTGTACGTACTGGTTATGCGCAAACGATTTCGAACTCTATTATATCTATCAAACTTGTATGCTCACCTTTACACTGTGTGTATTGACTTTTACTTTAACGTATGTGACAGGTGCATAAGATGTTAGAATGCTTGGCTTGCTTTGAAATCGAGGCTAGGAAAGGTCTAGACACAAATAAACGAATTGTCTGTACTTAAATTCTGAGTTGTCGAAACAGAACAATTTATCTTGACTTTTCCTGTAATAATTATATTACTTTTTATGTCATGGTATGGGACGTGATGCTTAAAATAATTGGTAATCATAGTTGTTATGGAAACTTCTGGACAATCTGTTTTGCTCAGTGCCACGCCCCGATGTTTCCGCCATCGGTTGGGGTGTGACAGATTGGTATCAGAGCCATAACTATAGGGAATTAGGCAAGACTTGACCTAGTCCGGGTTGATGTCTTAGAACGACCTAGTCTATAGTCTAAGTACCAACAGACCGACTTATGCATACCCTTAGGGGTCTTGTACGAACTTACTTGCTATTTCTCGCTATTCTCGCCTACACTACACTATCGCTGCACTCTAGAATGAACAAGTGGTTAAGTCGAGATTAGGTGTGAAAAGCTCAAACTCTCGACTAGAGACCCACATTTTTATCTATAAATAGGAGAATTTGCGTTGAATCAGGAGTGAAATCCATACTTTAACGCATAATTCTCCCTTATTTTAGCAAAACAGGGACGAAGTTGTAACTTAGGGGTGAAACCCGAACCTTGACGACTTGTTCCGATCTCTAATTTTGTTTTACAAAACTCTCACCAAAAGTCTCGACGGACTCCAACGACTTGAAGTCACACTGTAACTGGAAGGATGCGTGCCATTCGCCCAAATTCGAGGCAAGAGCACAGTCCCGAAGGTTAAAGTGTGTAGCAAAGGTCCTTGTGAATAGTCGAACCCCTTTGGTTAGTCGACGTCTATCAGCCGCAGACAATCCATTCTCAATTTTTATGTGTTTCGATTCTGAGCTCGCTACTGCTGACTCTGATATTTGCTGATTTTATGTGGAATTTATGTGTTTATATGTTTTGATTTTTGCCGATTTATTCATTTTCGCTATTTTGTTCAAACAACACGCACAACACACTACACGATCGCCCAAGAATCGCTGGTCATTGTTCGCAATCGCTGCTCGATACTCGCAATCGCTATAATTAATCGCTATACGCGCTGTGAAGGATAGGGAATACGTGCAACATATAGTTAGGTTTCTGTATTATGACTGCCTATTGTGTTTATGTGTTTTCGTGCTCTACGTGCTTATATGCTTCAGTGCTTATGTGCTTATGTGAAACTGTGATTACGTGTCTATGTGTATACGTGTTACGTGAACGAGTTCCTGAGCTTTAGTAGTACTAGGCGTGTGAGGTGAGATCCGATTATATTGTGTTTGAGTTCTATGGCGATGTCTGTTGCAGAAAATGTCGTCATCTGGATCTCGCGCTACTCAAGCTACTCGCCGAAAGCAAGCAAACAAACGCCTCGCCTCTATGATTACTAAGCAAATGGCGAAGGTTATCCCTCAGATCGTGAGTGAACTACACGAGAATGAGAACAAATTTTCTGAAGAGTCAAGGACCGATACTCCCAAAGCTACTTTTAGCTTTAAGCAGTTTAAAGCTTGCGGATCGAAAGAATTTACTGGCGAAGATGGTCCTACGGCCTTATTTCAATGGTTTGATCCGATCGAGGTCACCCTGCGCTAGAGTGGGTGTCCTGGCGAACTCCGCACTCTGAATGCTACCGGCGTCTTCCAGTCCCGCGCTTTAGACTGGTGGACGGCCGAGAGAAACAAACGCGGAAACGATGCAGCTTATGGATTGACATGGGATGAGTTGAAGAACGTCATGTTGGAAGAGTTCTGCCCTCCCCATGAGCGCCAAAAGTTGGGGGACGAATTATGGCACATCAAGCAAAGGAGGGTAACACTGCTGCTTTAACTGCTCGCTTCAAGCAGCTCAGTATTTTCTGTCCTGATAAAGTTAAGACTTCTAATATGGCCATCAAGAAGTATATTCGAGCTATGCCGGATTTTGTCGCAGATTTTGTGCAAGCTTCAAAGCCAGCAACGATCGAAGAAACTTACCTGCTTGCCGCTGAAATCAACGACAAGCGAGTCAAGGCTGGTGTCTGGGACAGAGCCTCCAAGAACTTGCATCAAGCTACCACCGTACCAACCGCTGAAACCGCCACCACTCCGCAGTCTTCAAAGGCCTCCCGTCGCAAGAGGAAGAACAACAGCAACTCCAGCAACAAGAACTGTGCTGTAACCGATGCTGCCCCGCTTCAAGCTATACCAACTCAGCATCAACCTCAACACCGATCAGCTCCAGCACCAGTTACCCAAGCACTGCCTACAAAGCGTGCTTACACTGGTCCTCACCCCGCTTGCCCGACATGTACCTACCATCACCCAGTGGGAATCGCCTGCAGATTTTGCGTGCATTGAAACATGTACGGCCATTTCACCGCCAACTACCGTACAGGTCCTCGACAAGCACCAGCTCCAGCTACTGCTCATCAAGCTCTGCTCCCCGCCCCTCAAGGCCAACAGGTAGCTCCGGCACCCGCGGTCAACGCTAGAGTCTGCTTTGCGTGTGGTGATCCCAACCACTTCGCGAACATGTGCCCCAATCGGGTTGTGAAGCAAGAGCATCAGCAGCAGCAGCCTCAACAACAACAACAAGCTGCTCGTGCTCGAACTTTCAACATTAATGTGCGCCAGGCTCAGGCCGACAACAACGTGGTCAATGGTATGTTCCTTGTGAATGGTATTTATGCTTCGTGTTTGTTTGATACTGGAGCCGATAACTGTTTTGTATCGTTTGAGTTCGAAAAGCTTCTTAATCGTAAGCGCTCCCATCTCCCCTCAACGTTAGATGTGGAAGTTGCTACCGGAAGAACTGTCGCCGTCAACTCTGTTCTTCGTGATTGTACTCTCGAACTCAACAATCACATCTTTCCTATCGACCTTATTCCGATGCAGCTCAGAAGTTTTGACATCATAATAGGCATGGACTTTCTTCGCGAAAACCATGCCGAAGTTGTTTGCTTCGATAAGATGATTCGATTCTCGCTCGCGAATGTTGATCAATTATGTGTTTATGGTGAAACTCTCTCGAAGGATCTCAAGCTTATGTCATGTATCCAAGCTAGCAAGTATCTCCGCAAGGAATACAGAGCTTTCTTGGCTAACATTATAGTAGCGGAGAAGGAAAAGAAAGGAAAGACTGAAGTGAAACACGTCCCCGTTGTTTGTGAATTCCCCAACGTTTTTCCTGAAGATCTCCTAGGTTTACCACCAAGTCGTGACATCGACCTTCGCATCGACCTCATTCCTGGAGCAAACCCTGTTACCAGAGCTCCTTATCGACTCGCTCCGTCCGAAATGTGCGAACTCTCGAGTCAGCTCCAGGAATTGCTTGACAAAGGCATTATTCGCCCTAGCACCTCTCCTTGGGGTGCACAAGTTCTTTTCGTCAAAAAGAAGGATGAGTCGTTCAGGATGTGCATCGACTATCGGGAATTGAATAAGCTGACAATCAAGAATCGTTACCCTCTGCCTCGCATCGATGATTTGTTTGACCAGTTACAAGGTGCTACGTGTTTCTCCAAGATCGATTTACGCTCAGGCTACCACTAGTTACGCATACAGGAGGAGGATATTCCCAAAACCACTTTTCGCACTCGATACAGCCACTACGAGTTCGCTGTTATGCCTTTTGGTTTAACCAACGCACCCGCGGTTTTTATGGATCTGATGAATCGCGTGTGTAAACCTTTTCTCGACCGCTTTGTCATCGTGTTCATCGATGATATCCTGATCTATTCCAAGTCGAAAGCCGAACACGCGCAACATCTACGTTTGGTTCTCGAGCTACTCCGGGGGAATCGACTCTATGCCAAGTTCTCCAAGTGTGAATTCTGGCTAGAAGAGGTTCAATTCCTCGGTCACATTGTTAATAATCAATGTATTCATGTCGATCCCGCGAAGATTGAAGCTGTCAAGAGTTGGGTTACACCCAAGAACCCGTCTGAAGTCCGTTCTTTTCTCGGATTAGCGGGCTATTATCGCCGATTTATCGAAGGGTTCTCTAAAATCGTTGTGCCGCTTACTGCCCGTACGCACAAAGACAAGCCTTTTGTTTGGGGAACTGGACAAGAGACTGCCTTCCAAACCCTCAAGTACATGCTTTGCAATGCTCCTGTTCTCACTTTACCCGACGGGAACGATGATTTCATTATCTATTGTGATGCCTCGAACCTTGGCCTCGGTTGTGTTCTCATGCAACGAGACAAGGTTATTACTTACGTATCTCGTCAGCTCAAAATCCATGAGAAGAACTATACAACCCACGATCTCGAGCTAGGCGCAGTTGTTTTTGCGTTAAAGATTTGGCGACACTACCTTTATGGTACCAAGTGTACGATCTTCACCGAGCATAGGAGCCTACAACACATCTTTGATCAGAAAGAACTAAATATGCGTCAACGCCGGTGGGTAGAACTTCTCAACGATTATGACTGTGAGATTCGTTATCATCCTAGCAAAGCAAATGTCGTTGCCAACGCTCTCAGCAGACGGAGTTATTTGCACAGCGCCCGTAATATCAAAGCCCAATATGATCTCGAAACCCTCATCCGCGAAGCCCAACATGCCTGCTTTAATGAACGCACTTTGAAGAAGGAAAAGATTCACAACGATGGAGCCCAGCTAGAAAATAAGTCGAATGGGATATTCCATTATCTGGACCGAATTTGGATCCCTAAACGGACCAACTTACGACAGATTCTGATGGACGAAGCCCACAAATCTTGATATTCTATTCATCCCGGTGCCGAAAAGATGTACCAGGACTTGCGCTACAAGTACTGGTGGCCAGGCATAAAGAGAGATATCGCCCTCTATGTTTCAAAATGCCTAACCTGCTCGAAGGTCAAGGCTGAGCACCAAAGACCCTCTGGCTTACTCGTCCAACCCGAGATCCCTGTGTTGAAGTGGGAGAGTATAGCTATGGACTTCGTAACGAAGCTTCCGCGAACACCCTCAGGTCACGACAGCATCTGGGTTGTCATTGACCATTTGACCAAATCAGCTCACTTTCTGCCAATACGAGAAGACTACAAGGTAGAAAAATTAGCCCGAATCTACACCAAAGAGATCATTTGTCGACATGGGATGCCTCGCGACATCATTTCTGACCGCGATGCTCGGTTTACCTCGCGTTGTTGGGAAACATTTCAAGCTGCTCTCGGTACTGTGCTTAATCTAAGTACCGCTTTCCACCCTCAAACCGACGGTCAGACTGAAAGAACGATTCGTACCCTTGGAGACATGCTCCGTTCGTGTGTCATAGATTTCGGTGGTAATTGGGACGCATACTTACCTTTGGTCGAATTCTCGTACAATAACATTTATCATTCCAGCATTCAAATGGCACCATTCGAGGCATTGTATGGAAGAAGATGTCGATCGCCTATTGTATGGCACGAGATCGGGCAGTCGCAATTAACCGGTCTTGAGCTATTGCAAGAAACGACTGATAAAATCCTCCAGATTCGAGACAATCTACTGAAAGCTCAGAGTCGTCAGAAAAGTTACGCCGATAGATGACGCAAGCCCCTCGAATTTGACGTTGGCTACCATGTACTCCTAAAGGTCTCACCTTGGAAGGGTGTGGTCAGATTCGGCAAGAGAGGAAAGCTCGTGCCTCGATATGTTGGACCCTTTAAGATTCTGGAGAGGATCGGAAAGGTGGCTTACAGACTTAAACTACCGGAGGAACTTAACAACGTCCACCCAACTTTCCATGTTTCGAACCTCAGACAGTGCCTGGCTGATGATGATCTTTATGTACCCCTCGAGAATCTTCAAGTAAACAAAACACTACACTTTGTGGAAAAGCCTATCGAAATCATGGACCGCCAAACCAAGCAGCTCCGACGCTCGCGCATTCCCATTGTGAAAGTTCGCTGGGAAGGCAAACGAGGCGCAGAGTTCACTTGGGAACTCGAAAGCGACATGAAGGCGAAGTACCCGCAGTTGTTTGTTACGGCTTCCGTCTAATTTCGGGACGAAATTCCCTTAAGAAGGGGAGGCTGTAACACCCCGTGTTTCGGAAGTCAAAGTTAAAGTCAAGATTGAAGTCAAAGTCAAGATTGAAGTCAAAGGAAGACAAGATTTCTAATTGCGATCTGTCACTCCTTGCTCAATTCCTGTTTTGACTTCTTTGACTTGTAGATAGTCTTTTATGCTTTTTACGTTAGTTGTATTATGTGGAGTACTTGTTAATAATCGAGGTTTAATCGCTATTAATCGCATGTTTAATCAATTTATCGCTTATGGCTATCGCATTCGCAACTCGAATTATGTGTGATGGGCATTGTTTTACGTGTGTGTGCTATTTATGTGTTACCTGTGCATGTTATGTTTATGTTGAGGTGTTCAATCGAAACGCTAAACTCATGTGAATTATAGTGATTATATGTTAGATATAGTAGTTGGGATTAAAATTAATTTGATGGGTAATACTATCGCATCACTCGCTCGCTCGAATCGCATCGCAAAGCTCTACACTTGAATCAAAACGACGAAACTCATCGCGTCAAACACTCGGAATCGAGTGGCCAACCGATAGGGTGGCCATCCGATCGGGTTGCCACCCGATCGGACTGCCACCCGATCGACCAGCCTCCTCCTCACTTTCCTTTTATGGAAACCCGATAAATACCCTCATATGTCACATCACTTGATGTTGACAGCTCTCTCTCTGCTCAACTCGCTCCAGCCCACTTTTCGTCCGATTTCTCCCGATTCTTGTAAGTTTTCAACCTAAATCTTGTACTTTCTTGATCTACACGCACTCCTACACCTTTCTATCTTTTGAAACTTAACTTTTAACCGTGAAATCACCGGATTTGAGGTGTTCTAGGGTGATGTCATCATGGAGTTCTTATGAACTTCAATGTTTGGCTTCATTCCACCAAGAACAACTCAGATCTGAAGGATTTCCACAACATTCATCAATGATTTCACTTAGATCTACACGAATTCATGGATAAAAGGAATGAGATATGGTTTTCTAACTTTCTTTCAACTCTTTTACACTCAATGCACTCAAACCCGATGGAATCGGAGCTTGTCCTGATCTTCTACCCATTCTTGGTGATGTATTAGTTCCTGATTCGCGAATCCATCCAAGAGGTATTGACTTCAGGTTTGAACATGAACTACCGACTCGAACCGTGAACCAGTCGGACTAGGGTGATTCCTGTTCGGTCAGGTCACTTGAGCCGAGATAGGTTTCTGTTGTTCAAGCATGTGATCAAAATGCCTCGTTCAAACACTACAAAACTTCAAACGAATCAAGTGACAAGACGAACGGATCGTCGGGGCGGATTGTCGTCTGATCGGATTACCACCCGATCGGATTGCCACCCGATCGACCGGCCATCTGATCGGCCATCTGATCGGCTTGCACTTGGATTCCATACTTGAATTATTTTTCAAACTATTCAAGGATCTGAACGTTGAAACGGATTACCACCCGATCGGATTGCCATCCGATCGAGTGACCGTCCGATCGTGTGACGTTTGGGACTTGGATACTTAAACAATTTTCAGCATGTTCAATATGTACAGATTGCCACCCGATCGGATAGTCATCCGATCGAGTGACCGTCCTGCTGTGAACTTGTTCTCAATCTGAGAAGCCTCGCCAATCGGATTGCTACCCGATCGAACAGCCGTTCGATCGACCGACCCAAAAGGTAGAGATACTTCTCTATTTTCAAAATGCTACAACGAAAACTTCAAAAGGCAAACCATCATACACAAAACACATCCTCACCAAACTAGGTGACAATCCAATCGAATGACCATCCGAACAGATTGCCACCCGATCGACTGGCCATCCGATCGGATTGCCATCTGATCAGATTACCGTCCGATCCTTGTTACACTCGCATTGTTTTACGCGCCTCTTATCGTTTATGCTATCATTCTGATCAGGCTAATTCCGCTCTAGCGCTCCCTTCAATCCATCATCGCTGTGAGTATACTCGAACCCTTTTTGCTTTACGCACTTTTGGGTGTTACATACGTTACTTATTCTAAATCACATCGAACACACTACGCAATACTTTAAACGCTAACCTCTACTGCATGTTATACATGACTTAATGAATGCTTGTTTGTTATGTTTACACATGGATTGCTGCCTACCTGCCTTAGCAACGATAGTACTATAGTTTGGACTCAGCACCTGTTCACTCAGGGGTTGTTAAGGACAATTAATTACATGGCTCACAGTGGTGAGTGTGTATTACGAACTGTCTTGCGCAGTCAACCCGGAGTCATTGGTATTGATAGGATCATGTCGATAACTTACGTGCTTCATTTCACATTGTGTACGTACTGGTTATGCGTAAACGATTTCGAACTCTATTATATCTATCAAACTTGTATGCTCACCTTTACACTATGTGTATTGACTTTTACTTTAACGTGTGTGACAGGTGCATAAGATGTTAGAATGCTTGGCTTGCTGTGAAATCGAGGCTAGGAAAGGTCTAGAAACAAATAAACGAATTGTCTGTACTTAAATTCTGAGTTGTCGAAACAGAACAATTTGTCTTGACTTTGCCTGTAATAATTATGTTACTTTTTATGTCATGGTATGGGACGTGATGCTTAAAATAATTGGTAATCATAGTTGTTATGGAAACTTCTGGACAATCTGTTTCGCTCAGTGCCACGCCTCGATGTTTCCGCCATCGGTTGGGGTTTGACACAATCAAACTCAAAGGTAGGAGAACCATTAACTAGAACCAAGATCTCGTTGAAGCCAAAATACCCCGAATCCATTTACACCAATCCGGAGGGAAGCCAAATAGATTTAAAACCGACAACAAAAAGCCCCAATGAACATCGTCATAGGCCTTTTCGAAGTCGATTTTAAACAAAAACATTTGCTTTTCCACCTTCCTCGCCCAAGACATAACTTCATCAATCATCAATGGGCCATCTAGAATGTACTTACCCGAAAGAAACGCCGACTGAGTCTCCGACGTTATAAATCGAATAATTTACACGTAAAATAATCATATCTTATTCAATATAATTAACTAATTATAACATTAGTTAATTAAATGCAGAAATGTCGATCATTCATAACAAATTTAGTTGCTTTATCTTTTCACCAACAATTCAATAAAGATAATAATCTCATCAACGATTACAATGTTGACTTTGTATTTATTATGTGTGTAGGTGGCGATTATAGTGGTTCCTCATGGAGGTATGTTCACCTCTTGTTGCTTTGTCGTAATGGTCTGCTCTTACATCACCAGTTGGTGCAAGGTCCTTAATATTTTCTTTTTCTCATTTAAAGACTTACTTGAAGTGCATGAGCATGTTGGGTTAAATAGCAGAAAAAAAAGGTGTTGATAGGTCTTTTATTAGAATTGGTCGCTGGAGCATTTGGAGGCTGAGGAACGAAGCTAGATTCAGAGATAAACCGGTTAAGCTAGAAAATATTATTAGTGATATAAAGTCTAAAGGTTATTTGTGGTTTTCGACCAGGTCTAAATGTCAACCTATCACTAAGAAAGACTGGTCTAAATATGTAAATTTGTAATTTTGTTCTGGCCTGCCTCGGTTTGAAGCAGTTTATGTTTTAATGAAGTTTACTCTCAAAAAAAAAAAAAAGATAGCCAAACATTGCATAATAACTTATCCTATCATAAGCCTAACATAGATACAACACTTACAAACATGCTATTTATACGATCTTTTTTAATGCTACTAACATCCATGATTAGTAAAAGTCTCGCCTAGTCTTTGAGTCCACCCGAGTACTCGTTACAAGGCAGACTATCGAGGCACGAGTACTGTTCGTCTAGGCTGATTACTCCTTGAGTAATCTCCATCTAAGCCGAGTACTCTCAAATTCGACTAGGAAGCGCCTTACGACTTTTGCGACCATCAAGTTAACAACTAATAACTTTGCGAATGATATTAAAAAAATGAGCACTTTTGTCACATGCCTATAATGTATTGCTTGTTTTAATAAAAAGTTTATGAAATATATAACATGAGCGAAGCAATATATTTGGTGTTCACCAAGGTATATAATAAATCTACAAACTTATATCATAGCGATTGTTTTCGGCCTCCCCTAATGTCAATCGTTGAAAAAAACATGTATTACAAGTAATCATTGTTGGCTTTAACGTTGGTCGTTTAATAATTAAGTTCTAAACAACACATGGATGATGTTAACTTATCATAAGATGACAACATGTAAACACAAACATGTTCAACGTAATGCTAGCATTACATGGTACAAATACTTAGAACGATATGTCGGTTGAATTGTAAGCATTAGGCGTCGCCTTAATAATAAGTTTCATGTTATTTTTTTGGATCTCAAGTTTCAAATCATGTCATTATAAATTTACTAATTCTAGAGATGAAGAAGATATACATAGGCCGACAGTAAGTGAGGTGTCTAAAAAGCAAAACAAAGGGCGTGTGATTGCTTCAGTACGAAGCATCTGACTGACTTTTGTTTCCAGTGGATAACAAGTGTATAATACAAAGTACCTACAACTTTTAATACACCTTCAACAACTCATACCATGCAACCTGTGTTTTGGGGAATGACATTTTCAGTGATCTATGTGCACGTACGCACCATCAAACAAGGTGAATATGTTGTCAGAGAAGAAAAAAATGGGACTTTTTACACATATATTTTGAAACGCCAATGATTTCTAGATCAAGTGGTGCAGGACTTGCATTTCCCTTGAGAGATGCAGGTTCGACTCTCACTTGATGCAGAGTGAGTCATTGGTGGACAATGATAGGAGACCCAGGGAAACCTGGGTTTGATCCTTGAGCCAAACGGGTTTTACTGGTAATTTCACCGTCATGCCTACGGGCGGGTGGGTTACCGGGTTTTCCCCAGAATTGGTGGTGGACTCGGGTTACTCTCGGAGTACTCCGTTTGTCCAGTGGGTGCCCCGAGAGTGCTCTGGATTGAGTTTGTTGGCCGTTTAAAAAAACATATATTTGGAAACACATACATTTTCTATAGATTGTATAGTTTCTCTGATTCAATTTTGTTGTAGCGTGGTTACTCTATTTATGAAGTAGCGTGGTTATACTATTTATGAAAATGATATCACGTATTTTTTTTTATTTGCATGCTTTGTGCAGTGTAAAAACTTATTTGTATTTGATCCTAAAACTATATATCTATTTAGAGTACTTGCTTTTAAGTTCGATATATATAACCACTTAATTAATTTCAATAAAAAAATATTAGAAAAACAATATCAAACACTTTTAAAATTATATATTGCTATATCAGAAGGTAATAAGAATTCACCAGATTTATGTGGTATGTGACCACCTAAATTAATCTACAAACATACCAGTTCCGAGGTATGTTTACATTTAAAAAAAATAATTATTGCGATCAAATTAGAGTAAATGTGTTCTTACAAGTTGGTCTAGTGGTTAGTCACTTGGTTTCTCTTCTTGAGGTACCAAGTTCAACTCCCACTAGCATCACTTTGAAGTACATTTGTGGGTCAATGAAGTTTAGAACTAGGCTTCTCTGGAGGTCGCCAGTTCGAAACAGAGTATACAGTGATTTAGTTTGCCGTTCAAAAAAAATTAGAGTAAATGTCATACCAAAATTTGTTTCTTAAGATTGCGATCTATGCTTAAATTATACATCACTCCGACCCATAATTTATATTTTAGTTCTCTTAGCGTTAATGGTGAGAGTCAACTCATCCATACAACAAATAGTACAATAATTTAATATTATATTCATTTTTAATCATTCATTTATCATAATACCATAAATCTAGGATGCTATACATATTACATATCATCAGTTCGCCTCTCAATGTCTATTTAATTTTCTTGCAACTGTTCTGAATAACAACAGTACAAGTATATCGCATAGTAGACCGACTACTTTCAAGATTTTCTTAAAAAATAAGTCTGGACTTTACTAGAAAATGTGTCGGAAGTTGCATACACAAGGTTTTTTCCGTCATAAGTATTTTGTCGCAAACGCGTCAGAAAACACCGTTTCCAACGAAAAATACGCATCGAAATCACTAACTTTCTAGTGGGGGGGGGGGGGGGGGGAGGGGTATGGGCGGATAGATTGCGATTTTCAGTGCACTAAAGTTTATGACAAAGTGAGAGGATATGAGAGCTTGTTAAAACATAGATAACGGTCCTTGTCATTTTTGTTCATTTCTTGGAAAGGAGTGTGCACACTGCAAAGTGAATCTAGTAATGTCCTACGTTTGTACATTTGCTAATATATTATTCGATTGCCTAGTTTTTATTTTATATCTAGTGTATTAATAGTTTACAGATTTCATTCGAGCTTAAATCTCATATTTGTGTACACATCAATAAAAGTGTTTTAAAAGTGTTTCAATTAGGTCACTCAAGTTTCAAAAGTGTTCCAATCAGGTCACTTAACGTTCATTTTTCATTAAAATTAAGGGTTTTTTCTCCATTTCATAGGTAACCGTGATGATGTGGATTTGTGTTATCTAATTGGGACAAAAACGATACGAGTGACCTAATTAGAACACTTTTAAAACTTGGTTGCTATTCTGTGACATTTTCCCATCAATAAATGCTAAATAATTTTACCGAAAGACTCAAAGAAAAAAGCTTGGAGATTTTGAGTTTATATGATCTTTATACATATAAAATGAGAAACTTGTCGAAGTAGAGAAGTATTAGGTTCGGTTTACTTTTACTGTTAACATTCTTCAATTTGGATTTCTTATTATAATATTATTAATAGTACTTGTAATAAAATAAGCTAAGATAATAAAAAAGAAGCATGATTGTAAGTTGGTTGTAGATGTCAAGTTATATATAACAAGAAATAACTTATGTGAAAATTAATAATCAAACTCATGATTAAAGGCCAAAGAAGCAACAGTTTACAAAGATGTTTCAATCCATATGATCATAAATACTAAAATCAAGCTCATAACAATTAATTAACAAAGTCTCTATCTAACTAATTCATTAACTAAGAAGCAAAAGGGTTGACACAAATTAGGAATAGAAGGGTAAAAGAATCAAACCTGAAATCTTGCTCAACACTTCAATTCAAATCCTCAAGGATAATTAAACCTAAATCTTGCAAGCTTGACATCCAAATTATTCTTGTGTGATTTTCAATACAACATTCCATATTCAACACTATGGTTAGTATGGTTGACGACCACCACCACCACCACCACCGCCACTGGTGCCACCGTTGCCCCAATAACCATCGTTTGGTAATTGAATCGAGTTGAGTAGGTTTTGAGACATGCCATGTTGAAAAAGTGAAGGATCATTTAACATTTGTTGTTGTGAGGGATTAATGGCTCCCGGAGATCCTAAGGAGCCACCTTGGATTGGTAAAGTGGCTTCCTCCTCTTCTAGAGGAAGTCTTTCATAGGCGGCGTTGCTAAATGACGCCGCCATGATAACCACAGGCCCTGCAGCTAAAAGGGCCCCAACCACAACTCCACCAACCACCTGACCTTGTCCACCGGCTAGATAAATGGTCAAGCCAGTGGCGGCAGGTGGAGCTGGTGGAGGCAAAAATGACCCTGACAACGACAAGATCTCAAATCGCCCGTGCAATGTAACAACTGCACCGGGCGATGCTGGTTGTCGGAGAGTGACATTAGTCACAGTTCCGCTCCCACTCATAATACAAACGCCACGCTGGCGCCGCCGGGCAAAGGTGGCAATGCCTTCCATCACATCACTTCCATCAGCAATCTCCATAACATGGGTTCTAAGCGCGTTCGCGCTATCTCTTGTTATAATAATCGGCGGTTTCGGTTTGTTCTTCGAACCCGCCGGTCTTCCTCTCGGCCGCCGTGAGATTTCACCGTCTCTACCCTCGCTACCACCGCCGCCGCTAACATTCAACATCTCATCATTGTTATTCTCATCACGGTCTCTCTTTTGACCTCCCATGTTGAGACCAGTTGTACCACTTTGTTCATCTTCTGAATTTTGTTGATGAAACTGATGCTGCAGGTTGAAGTTTCGTGTGTGAAAAGGGGGTGGGAGAGAGTGAGCTATCTGATCCATTGATCTTGATCTTGATCTTCTTACAATCAACCTATCAAAGAGCAAGAATTTAGGTTATCAGATTAGGGTTTTGAACCTTTGATCCAAGATTCAAAAGGGTATTACTATTCACTGTATTGACTTTGACCCAACAAAGATTGATAAGTGGTGTCTTTAAGGATCCACAAAATCTAACAGAACAGTGAAAGATGAAGCTAAAGTTGAGGTTATGTAAGAGGTTTCATATGGTTGAGAGTTAGGAAGAATGATGAGGGTTTTGGTGCAGCTGCTTTCTCTCTCTAGACTCTCTCTCTTGGTTGAATGAATGTGTGTTGGGTTGGGTTGGGTTGATAAAGATTAGAGGATTTATGGGTTAGGGTTAGATTTGGAATGAGATAGGGGGGATGGACGGGGAGGATCATCCACGGAGATCATAAATTTCCAAAATTTATGTTTTGACATCACATGTTTAAACTGGACCAGCATTTTGTTCCTTCTCTACTCAATACTCTTGTCTTATTTTGTGTATTGTATAAACATTTAAATAAGTTTCCAAATTGAGAACTTTTGTCAACATTATTATTATTATTATTAGAACTTGTTTAATATAGTTAGATTGAAGTTTTATAAAGGAATGCTGAACCTATTTTCAAATGAGAAATTAATAAATTATATATCTTTTTATAAAGCTTTAATGGTGGATGTTACATGATGTAAATTTAAGTAGAGAACTTAAAAGCTTGAATCAAATAAGGCCTTTGGGTATACTTTAACCTAACTTAACTCCACCTAAGTGACACATCAACTTTTTTTTTCTCATTTCACTTTGTCTCACTTTAAGAAAATGGTTTAACATGTTAACATATAACTCATTTAATGCACTTTAACGTTGGGTTTTGTCTAAAAAAGAAAATAATAATTAATTTAATCTCTTAACATTGGGTTAACATGTTAACACACAACTCATTTAATGCACTTTAACACAAGGAGGGAGTGGTTTGCAATGTTAGTTAACATGTCATGTCATTGTTAACACTCTAAATGTTAGAGTACACCCCATGGCCTAAGGGTGAAGGAAGTGGAAGCAAGAGGTTTAGGGGTAGGGTTGCCCAAAAAGCTCATGGCTTGGAGCTTGCTTAGATTTAGCTCAGAAAAAGCTTGTTCGATATGACTCTATTTAAAACTGAACTGAGCCGACTCGGCTTGGTTATAAAGTGAGTCTAGCTCGTCTCGGCTTGTAACGAGTCGGATTGGCTCGGTTTGTAGCTCGGCTCGGCTTAATTCGGATTATTTTACTTGTAATATATTTTATTTTTATATACATTATGAAATATTACAGAAAACCGATTATTATTTGCATGTATTTGGGAGTGTAATTTTATATCTGTGACATATTTGAAGGTTGATTACTATGTTAATGAATTAATATTGTTATATTTAATTGAAATTTGAAACTTATTTGTGTTATTGAATTTGATTTTGGCTTATAATGTATTAGGTTGAACTGATTTTGAATATGTTCTTTTAAATATTGAATAATATTTTAGACTACTAGATTTTGAGAGCTATGTATTAATTTTTCTTTTTAAATTCGAGCCAATCCAAACCAAGCCCAGCCCAGCCCAAGCTTGCCCTAGCTCGGCTCATAACAACCCAAGTTAGGGGTGGGACGTAACGAGGGTACCACAAGGGAGAATTAGGTTGAGGTGGAAAGGGGATAGGGTAAAGTTACATGTATGATATATATATATATAGGGGATTGCTAGAATGAGAACCACCACGAGTTATGAGAACCACGAGAACCGCGCCCCGCGGGTGGCCGTCGGCGACGAAATTTTTTTTACACCTAGATCCGTATATTTTAGCGGGGGGTTTAAATTTTCGGTTCAAACGGCGCGCCCGAGGGGGTAGTTTTTTACGCCCAAAGTTTGGGTTTTTTTAATTTTTCTTTTTTTTTTTTACCAAACTTTGGGCGTAAAAAACTACCCCCTCGGGCGCGCCGTTTGAACCGAAAATTTAAACCCCCCGCTAAAATATACGGATCTAGGTGTAAAAAAAATTTCGTCGCCGACGGCCACCCGCGGGGCGCGGTTCTCGTGGTTCTCATAACTCATGGTGGTTCTCATTCTAGCGGCTCCCTATATATATATATATATATATATGTGTGTGTGTGGATTTCATAATTTTGTATTCAAACATGGTTTACAGAAAAAAAAAAGTAATGATAAGTATGTCAAAGAGAAAAATGCTAGGATAGTCCATGTGGTTTCGCCTTTTTTCACCTATAGTCCCTATCTTTCTAAAACTACTTGAATAGTCCCCAAGTTTTCGATTTTTGTTCTCGGATAGTCCCTGGGTCTAACTTCAGTTACTTTTCTCAGTTAAGTGGGTGTTGAAATGACCAAAATACCCTTTCCTTAAAAGGCCAAACCATATGGACTATCCGGGCACCTTCTCTTTATAAAACCCATCCACCCTTCATCTTCAACATTAAGAAACCCTAATACCCACACCCTGCTTCTCTTTAAATCCACTACCAAACACCCCTTGCCTCTTGTTTTCCCTACCGACGAGCACAAGGGAGTCCGACTGGACTCCGGTGACGGGTCTAACTAGTTAATCGGCCGGCAAGACACCCCAAACACCTCCCCTCGTCGACAAAACGGACCACCACCGTCCGGTGGTGGTGAGCGATGGCTGCGGAACCAGAGAGACGGAGAGGAAGAGAGAGAGAGAGACCGAGGAGAGGGAGAGAGATGGCGGAGGTTGGTGAGTGGCGACGGGTCGAGGCGGTGGTGACGTTCTCTCAAAGAAAATGGAAGCACAAAGCTCACTCGTGCGCTCGGTCACAAGTCCGACGGTCAAACAATCGAGTGGCTCATTCGCCAAGCCGAGCCCTCGATTAGCGCCGCCGCCAACATCGGAACCACTCCGGCTAGGTTCTCCACTGTTTTAGTCGTTGTTTGAGGTCAAAATTCTTTATGGATAATCAAAAAAGATGATTTGGTTAGTAGGATTTGGTATAAAGATTAACATGTTTGTTTGTTGTTTCTTGAAATTTGAATGATTTGTTTGAGGTCAGAATTTGTTGGTTATGTGTCGGGTGAATGGAATGGGTTTGGAGCTAATTTTACTGTTGATGGGAAGTCAATAATGTGTCTGGTGAATGGGTGATGATGATGGATGGAGGTTGTGGTGGATAAAGGTGGGAGGATGCTAGGGGTGGTTGGGGGTCGCAGGTGCTACTGAAAAAAAGATGGTGTTGGTGTCCCGCCTGAACAATGGTAAAAGATGGTGGTGAAAAGACGGCGTCTGAACACCGATAAGGTGTCGGCACCGGAGATGAAACAACTATGGAGAAGATCCAACAGGTGGAGAAGAAGGGTGGGTGTGGGGGGATTTTATAAATAAAAATGAAGAAGGTGCCCGGATAGTCTCTATGGTTTGGCCTTTTAAGGAAAGGGTATTTTGGTCATTTCAACACCCACTTAACTGAGAAAAGTAACTGAAGTTAGACCCAGGGACTATCCGAGAACAAAAATCGAAAACTTGGGGACTATTCAAGTAGTTTTAGAAAGATAGGGACTATAGGTGAAAAAATGCGAAACCACAGGGACTATCCAGACATTTTTCTCTATATCAAACATAGTAAAAAGAAAATTAACAGAAATGATTGAAAATACTTTTAAAAGAGACATTAATCATGGATATACAGTTTTCCCATTGTTAATCATATAAACACGACATGCAAGTTGTTTGACCTGTCTGTCATTAAACAATGTGGTGTCATAACGTCTTTTCCACTTAGTTTGGTGGATGTTATATAATATAAGGTTCTCATTTAGAAAACATGATGTGATCACATTTTTTGGTTAAGTTTAAATTAGTTTAATATATGTCAAATAATTACTTTACCATAAGGCTACATTAGTGGACGACTTGTGACTTTACCAGGCTAGGTGTTATACTTTTGTTGTGTATGTTGACGCTAAGGCCAAGTGTTATTGAGCAACGTCCTGGCAAGGTCAAGTGTTATCGAGCAACGTCCTGTCCATGGAAAGAGTTGCTCGGCATTATGGGGCGTCGCACCCCGCTTATTGGGGTGTGACCAACCATGAAAAGGGGTGGGGCGTGGAGCCAACAACGGCAGGAAGAGGAGAGTAAGACCGTGCGTAGTCGTCAAATAACGGGGCCTTTTTTTTACCCAAAGACGCCCCGACCTCGGCCCCTTTGGGCGTTTTTGTTCGAAATTTTTTATTGGCGTTCTAAATACAACGCCCGAGCCCCCTGTCTATTGACTAATCACCATTTTTTATGGTTTTTTGTCCAATAATATTTTTTTGATAGTTTTTTTTATTTAATTCTATTATTAAACCCCTTTTAACATAATGCCCCACATTCCCACTACACCTATTTATGAAAAACGTTCTATTACTGACTGGACTGTCACATGACGCAAAACTACCTAGAATGAGACATTATTTATGTGTACCACTCACTACACATTGTCTAAAGCTGGGAATCATTTTCCTATATATACACAACACATTTTTCTACATTGCTTTCATTTCTCTCACGTTATCTCTAATTTCTTTTATAGTTTTTAAACATGATGAATTTCATTCTCGAGTCATCTGATATAAATTTGAAATGTCTTATTGGTCACTCTTATTTTAATTTTCTTGATATTCTCGTTACTTAATTCTTATAACTTAATATTTACGTACTATGGATAAGATTTATGAAGGCAACATGTAAGGAGCATACGGATGTGCCGTTCAAAAAAAAAAAAGGAGCATATGGATGTTATAATGAGACTATTATATATGTTTTAGAGTTAAATGTCTGGTTGGTCCCTGTGGCTTGCGAAAATTGCAGACTTGGTCCTAATGGTTCACTAATTACACACTTGGTCCCTGTGGTTGTAATTTTTGCACTTGTGTGGTCCTTATCACTAACATCTGTTAAGTTTTCCAGTTAAGTTCATGTTAAATGACCAAAATACCCTTGCTTATTAACAAACAAACTCCACCCACCAAACTCACTCACCATCACCTATCAAAGTCCACCCTCCTCATTCTCAGATCAAAGTCCGCCCTCCTCATTCTCAGATCAAACTCCACCCACAAAATCAAAAATAAAAAATCAACAAACAAAAAACAAAAAACAAAAAACCTTTTCAAATTCCACAAACTCTTACAAATTTTAAAATGATAAATTATTAAATCAAAGCAGATTGTTATCATTCAGAAAAAGAATGTCAAAAGCCAGGTGCAACCTCGGCTGCATGCCTGCAAATATTTCAAAAGATCTCCGGCGATGAATATTCAGATCTGACAATAGGTCGGACGGTGTGAAGCAGCAAGGGCGAGGAGTTGAATCGTTAATCGTCGGAGTCGGCAGATCCGTTTGTCCGGTGACATCCTCCGGTGGGGCGATGCTTGTGGTGGTGTGAAGCAGCAAGGGCGACGAGGCTGGTGTGGTGGTTATCGGCGGTGGTGGTGGCCTGCCCGGTGGTGGATGTGGGTTTCGGTGTTTTGGTGTTTAGGGGTTCCCGGTGGAGGTGAGAAGTCGCAGAGGTGAGATGGTGGTGGTGGGTGCGATGGTGGCGGAGGTGAGAAGTGGCGAAGGTGAGATGGTGGTGGTGGGTGAGATGGTGGCAGAGGTGAGATGGTGGCAGAGGTGAGATGGTGGTGGCTGTGCTTCTTACTTGAGAAGAGAGAGACCTGTGAAGACTTTGGTGGGTTTTGTTAATAAACGAGGGTATTTTGGTCATTTAACATGGACTTAACTGGAAAACTTAACAAATGTTAGTGATAAGGATTACACGAGTGCAAAAATTACAACCACCGGGACCAAGTGTGTAATTAGTGAACTATTAGGACTAAGTCTGCAATTTTCGCAAACAAGGGACCAACCAAGCATTTACCTCTATGTTTTATGTTACCAAGATGTCAATCACATGCACCACTACCATTCACATTAGCAACCTTCGATGGGGCCCAATACACTTATTTCATCGTTGACACGTGTCACTATTAACAACGTTGTATGGGACCCAATAGTCCAGTGCACTTATTTCATCATTGACACGTGTCACTACCCCACCCATAAGTAAGAAGTAGAAGAAGATGGCGAGGACAACTCTGTTTTGGGTCTCTTTTCTTTTAACCTTTTTTTTCCTTTGAGTTGTCAAAATAATTAAAAGGCGGTTTTACTAAATTTTTATATAATATTAATAAGAGTAAATTGCCATTTTAGTCAATAGGTTTTGTTCAAATTTGTCATTTTGATCCAAATAGTTTTCTTTTGCATCTGGGTCCCTGACTTTTCCCTTTTGTTGCCATTTTGATCACTTTGCCTAACTTCATCCGAAAACTCCATCTTTAACCAGGGGTATTTTGGGGATTTTCATTTTAAATGTTTTTAATTGCCATTTTGATCTAATTCAAAAAAATCAAAAAAATTCCAAAAAATTCTAAAAAATAATAAAAATTCTAAAAAATCCAAAAAATCCGTTTCGGCGCGAACCGTTTCGACCCGTACCGTTTCGAAGCTGAACCGTTTCGACACGAACCGTTTCGACCCGTACCGTTTCGAAGCCGAATCGTTTCAAGCCGAACCGTTTCAAGCCGAACCGTTTCGACCCGTACCGTATCGAACCGAACCGTTTCGAGCTGAACCGTTTCGAACCCGAACCGTTTCGAGCTGAACCGTTTCGACGCGAACCGTTTCGACCCGTACCGTTTCGAAGCCGAACCGTTTCGACCCGTACCGTTTCGACCCGTACCGTTTCGACCCGAACCGTTTCGACCCGAACCGTTTCGACGCGAACCGTTTCGACCCGTACCGTTTCGAAGCCGAACCGTTTCAAGCCGAACCGTTTCGATTCGTACCGTTTCGAACCGAACCGTGCCGAATCGAACCGAGCCGTTTCGACCTGTACCGTTTCGAACCGAAACGTGCCGTATCGAACCGTGCCGTTTCGACCCGTACCGTTTCGACCCGTATGGGTCGAAACGGCACGGTTCGGTTCGAAACGGTACGGGTCGAAACGGTTCGGCTCGAAACGGTACGGGTCGAAACGGTTCGGCTCGAAACGGTACGGGTCGAAACGGTTCGCGTCGAAACGGTTCAGCTCGAAACGGTTCGGGTCAAAACGGTACGGGTTGAAACGGTTCGCGTCGAAACGGTTCAGCTCGAAACGGTTCGGGTTCGAAACTGTTTGCGCCGAAACGGATTTTTTGGATTTTTTAGAATTTTTTGGATTTTTTAGAATTTTTATGATTTTTTAGAATTTTTATTATTTTTTAGAATTTTTTGGAATTTTTTTGATTTTTTAGAATTGGATCAAAATGGCAATTGAAAACATTTAAAATGAAAATCCCCAAAATACCCCTGGTTAAAGATGGAGTTTTTGGATGGAGTTAGGCAAAGTGATCAAAATGGCAACAAAAGGGAAAAGTTAGGGACCCAGATGAAAAAAAAACTATTTTGATCAAAATGGCAAATTTGGAAAAAACTCAGGGACTAAAAAGACAATTTACTCTATTAATAATAACAAACTTTTCTTTCATATGTATTTATCACTTTCAGAGACGTCTCTGAGAATTCACATACCCTGTTCGAGCTTGAAAAAATGTGCCCTTCTGTTATGTTTTGTTATTATTTAAAAAAAATCAAATTAGTCTTGGGTTCAATAAACCTAATTCCAAGTGTGCTAAATTCTAAACCATAAAAAATGATTTGTGAATAGGCCTATATTGGAAGTGGTAGGTGTTTACTATTTAAAAAAAATAACATATACGTATTGTTTTTTTTTAAATCGCATGCCCCTCGAAATCGCGGGCTTTATGCGGAGGTCCTCCCCACACACCATCAAAGCCTCACATGATCACTTTATAATTTATTATTATGATAAAAAAAGAAAAAACTTGGAAGCCAATGGTTCAATCTTAACCGTCGATTTATAGGTGTCCGGAAACGAGGTTTTAGGTTATGTTA
Source organism: Helianthus tuberosus (assembly GCA_030545235.1). Classification (NCBI taxonomy): domain Eukaryota; kingdom Viridiplantae; phylum Streptophyta; class Magnoliopsida; order Asterales; family Asteraceae; genus Helianthus; species Helianthus tuberosus. The sequence continues at coordinate 5,090,862 of CM060381.1, read as the reverse complement.
ACAATCACACGTGTGAATACTGTGATATATACAATTAGAAAGTACATGTATATGATTATATTAATAGGGGAATGTTCAAATGAAACCATTAGGGTCTGTTTGGTAAGGGGTAATGGAATAGATGGGAGAATGGAATGGACGATGTAATGGAATGGACGATGTAATGGAATGGACAACGGAATGAAATGGATCATTCCATTCCATTGTGATGTTTGGTTACTCATATGTGAATTGAATGAATCATTACTTTGTACAATTTGATAAACAAAAAAAGATGAAGTAACGAAACACAACTGTATTAAAAACGACAAAAATATAATTGCCTCAATAATAATAATAATAATAAAAAAGCCAAAAAAATATACCAAATGTTTTTTTGCATACCAATTTTCGCAGGTTTTTTTATATAAAAAAATTTCAAAAAAAAAAAAAATTGTAGTGCACATATGTAATACTACACATGTGTACTACAAAAGAATTTTTTTTTTTAAAAAAAGTTTTTTTTATATATATAAACCTGCGATGTTTATAAAAAAAAATTTGGTGTGTTTTTAGGCTTTTTTAGTTAGTTTTCGAGTTTTCACAATAAAAGTGGTTTTCATTTGAACCACCCCCTATATCAATATACTAGTTGTAACACCCGTGTGAACACACGGGTATGTTTAATAACGATTGAAATCAAATACTAAAAAACAGATTATAATATATCATTTAAATACTAAAAAACAGATTATAATATATCATAGGTGGACGCTGGTATTAACCAAACATCAAAATCCATACATAGCAATCGAAACGCGCAAATTAATATCTAGTGCCAAATTAAATGATCGCGAAACCTCCAAGTAGTTAATCGTACACAAAAATAATTAGATTCAACAATTACATACCGATGATGTCGACGATAGTACGAATCTGCAAGGTATCCATCGTCATCTTTGGCACCGGAGCCAAGAAGATTCTTAGCGGAAGCGGTTCTCTTTCCAAGTAGCCAAGAAGATATTGGAATGCCAAAGGCATGCTCAAGTTTGTTGCTGATGTAGATCATTCCAAAGAAGAGGATGCCATTGCAGAATTCTTGTGTTGGTTCACCAGCTAACTGATTCTCGTGAAATCGATCCGAGTTGGCATGTTAACACCAAGCTTTATGGGGGCCCACCTGCAGAATTGTAATTTATCAGATATGTGCTGATAAAAATATGCGTGGATCAGGTAACGGGTCAAAACAGGGTTGCATTAAAACATGTCATTTTTAGTTATGGCTGAAAACGGCCTGGCTTGGTTTGACCCTCAAAACACCTTTTGACCATTTTTTATACAAACAACCAACCACACACGGAGTGTAAAACAGATTAAAAGGAACACAACATACCTTCATCAAACGACATAAAACAACTCCTGATGTACCAACAAATCGCGTATGGACCCTGCACAAGAAGACAGTTTTCAAACGGCAACAAAGCGAACTGGAAAAAAAACTAATCATTACATACAGTATGAAAAACGAAAACAGTTTATTTGATAATATAAAGTTGTTATGACAGGCTAAACAACATAAAGAAATACAAATCTGGATAACAGTTTATATAACCATCTTATGAGTTGTATGTGCATTTATCCATGTAGGCCAACCAGTAACCTACTCATATACACAGATACAAAAAAGTAATAGCAACTCGAAATGGCTGTACAGCCATAACTACAATCAGTTACACCAACAGATTAAAAATACGATGTTTTTATGCCTTGATGAGATTGTTGATGCAAGGTAGGGAACTATAGCTTTACATTTATATCAGTGACTCTAATTTAAGTTCACTTTTTTGTTCATGTCCTAATTAAACATGGTTCGTGAGTAGATAAAAAAAGCAATAATGTTATATAAAAAAAGAACACCTTTAGAAATTATGGTCAAGGATTATCTGACCTTTCTTTGAAACGAACTTCAGTTATAGATGTCTCTCTCATCTCCTTTTAAAGTCTGAATAGCCTGCAATAAAAGAAACGGAAACAATATAAAGCCATTGTTTTTGTTGGCAAAAATAAACACAACCTTTTTAGGGGCGTCATAGTCGCATCAAGATTGTTTCAAACCAAAATATTGCAAGGTCTCGTTTCAAACCAAAGTCAGTTTTGACCTATTATCCAGCCCGACTATCTACCTTGAAAAGAAAAGAGTATTTTTTTTTATCCATTTGCTACGCAAACCCGCACTGAATCTACCCATTCCAAATCGATCCAAGATTTGGACCATTGTAGAACCCAACCATCTATCTTTATAAAATTACTTGAAACTGAGTTCTAGAAACAACAAAATAAATGTTATAAAATCCTTAAAAACCATGACCGCCCCTTTTTCTATTAGAAACAAAATAATACAATAAGAAATACACTAAAAATCTTATTTAATGTCTTAGACTTGATATAAAGTAAAAATATTTTTAGCAATAATAAGAATAACGGAATTTAAGTGTAAAAAAATGGGTTTTATAAACACGTCACATGTGTGTGCGCGAGATAGTGTTGGAGAGATCTAGAGAGAAGGCGATTTTTGGTGGGTGTGACGTCGGCGACATCTTCTCCATAGCATCTCTACCACCTGTCCACCTTTACAACCGCCATTTATATGCCTGGAGTTCCGCCACAACAACAGCGCCACCTAAGCGTCATGCCGTCATAGTCTTCGTTTCGACAGCTGAGTTGCTCGAAGTGCAAATCTGAAACTCCATCAGATTATCATCGTCTCCATCTTTATTTATTCTTCTAGCTAGAACTGTTGTTAGTATGATTCCAGCGGCTGGAACAACTTTCTGGTGACCATTTAGGCTTATGGCTAGTTGGTTAATACGCGAGGTCAGAACTAAACGGCGACTTATAAATTTTAGAGTTAATTACGATTTCGGCCGCTGTGGTTATATCACTTTTACCCTTTTAGCCCAAAAAGGAGTCTTTTAACATCTGAGCCCACGTCTTTTTTTCTAATCCTTTTGGCCCCTAACACTAACCCCATCCATTTACTTTTAGAGGCCAAAAGGGTTAGAAAAAAAGACACAGGTGCCAAAAGGGTTAGAAAAAAGACGTTGGGGGCTCAGATGTTAAAAGATTTCTTTTGGGGCTAAAAGGGTAAAAGTGATATAACCACAGGGGCCAAAATCATAATTTACTCTAAATTTTATAATCACATCTCTTTTGTAAAACAAACAATTAACAAAATAAGTCACCATGTAGCTCTGATATATGCTTGTAAACAAATAGATGAGTTAGCCAAAGTGTAAAACAAACGATTAACACAAAAACCATAACTTTATATAAGTGCAATACTATCTCCCTACTGTTACATTAAGAACTAAAAATAGTGATTAAATTCATCAAAATCTACATCAATTTGGGATTTTAATACTTACTAGACTGTTGCCCTTCAAATGTGAAACTGGCCCTCCAGATCTCCTCTGATTTTACTTCTGAATATGCTTCCTCAATCCACTGGTCAAACCTCCGATAACCCAAACTCAAATCACCAATCAAACTCACTCCCTTATCTTCTGCAACACACACTTATACACACACACACACTGAACCATTATCCTAAAAATCAAAGACAGGATCAGTTAAAAATACTACATCAAAATTGAAAATAATCAAAAGTAAGAATAATATAGAGCCACTTACGAAGACGATAAACAACATAACGGTTGCTGGTAAGGGTCAAAAATCTTGAAAAACACCTAATCATTCAACAAAGAAAGATTTAGATGAAGATTTAGGAAAAAAATGATAAATGCAGGGTATAATCAATGACTTGACACATGTTTACCATTTCTGTCATCGTGGCGTCACTCCGTCGATTGGAAACAGATCTGAATTCAGCCATCAATGACAGTTCTTTTCTTATTCGTTTATACTAAAAAAACAATAAGAGCTGCAAACATATCTGAATTCATGAAAATCAGATCGAGACCAACAGTATGTTCAAAGCATGATTAGAACAGATCAAAATCACGTTAAAACTCATCCGAAAACCATTCCGTTTCACCGTAATTCAAATGAAATCAGTTGTAATTCAACTCGAAACAAATCTGACTATCTTTTTTTCTAAATCGAACACATAGTTTCAGATTTCGTTTTCCTTTTTTTAGACAATACACACAACTCGGATCTGAAACAATTTCACAGAAAAAATAACAATTTTTCAACTCGAAAATCTGCTTGTTTTCAATACTGTGAAGATGATATGTTCAATACGAATGAATCAGTGATGTGTATTATATGAAGATGAACGATTATGATTTATAATTCGTATACGACAGTTATGAAATGAAGTTTTGAACAATATGCTGATTTTCGTTCAGTTTCAGCCAATCAAAATCTCTAAAATTGATGAAAACATGTCCAAGATCAACCAAAAAACAGTTTGTATAACTTTTAAATGATCCGAAACAACCTGTAATCAGAACTAAATCAACCCAAATTCAGACCTTTGATTCGTTCAAACAACAAACCTGAATTCACTTTGATTCGTTAATCAGATTCAGTTAATAACACTTTCAATCGTAAACGATCAGAAAGTTCAAAACATGACTGAAATTTACCAATATATGTTTGAAAAGTTCGATTTTTTTTTCACTTAAACTCACTGGTTGTCTGAAAAACTATGAAACTTCAATCAAAAGTCATCAAAATCAATTGAGCCAGACATAATTCTGAACACTTGTTTTTGGGAGTATTTCACAGTAGAAAAACATGTCACTAGATCTGGAATGACAACCAAAAGGCCACCATTGCCTACTACATTAAAAATATTGGGCTTGTTAACAATCTTTTAAAAACAAAAAGAAGCGAAAAACAAATACCCTACTTTGAAAGTTCAAACCATGTATATTATCACAAAACATGACGATAACATGTAGTATAGCCCTTCAATCTAACAGTTAAGAAATGCCTGCATTGCTAGTAATTTAGACTGTAAGCATGACGAAAGAAAACACTTAAACACATCAATCTAATAAACTCACTTTGTCCCGTCATAACTTAAATGTTTGACCTGTCAACTGATTCAGTAGATATTTCAACTATTACTTAAATGTCTCAACTCTCAAACTTCACTAATGACAAAATACACGAATCTTGTAATTGAAATCAATTGCATAAATATGGAAGGAAAAAAATGAACAAATAGGTAATTCAGATTTTACACCCACTTTTGCCAATAGATAAGTAACTTTATATTAATCCAGATGTTTACCTGTTGTTCAGTTCTTTCACAAAACTCAAGTCATCGATTTAAGACACATCCGAAATACAGCTTGCAGCCTTTTCTCCAGCCTTTATAATACTACAAATATTTAACTTTAAACCTTCTTGTAAATCTTTGAAAGACATACTTACGTAACAAAAACCACATATGTGTCTATTACATATACAATTACTAAGTGCAATACCTGAATTGTAACGATGTCTTCTCTTTTATAGGATTCATCGGTTAAAAGCTCCCTCCAAGCTGGTTGAATAATTGAAGCTACTGACTATTATTTGAGTAACAAAAGCTCCTTCCATTAATTGGGTTTCCAAGAAACAAAACCCCTAGTTCTAAACATTAATGGACAACCACTAAAGGAGACTGCTTAATAGATATCATATGAAACCCTAACTACAAAAAAATTAAAACAATAACTACAAATAACGTGAAATAAAGAAGCACCTCCTTCTTTTGCTCATCGGAGAAAGACAATGCTTGTGAAACCAGTCCAGTCTTTTGAGCATACTCATCCTGCAAAAAAGATAAACCAGCTAAACAATACATAGATATTTAAATCAGAATATTACTGTATGACATCACATATATAAATGCAATTTTCTTTAGGTGATATCCATGTAAAAAAAATTACAGTCAATACTAACCGCATATAATTCGCCAAGGCCCTTCTTACTCTGATTTTCATCCAGCAAAGTTAACATTCAAGCTTTATATCCCCACAAGCACACATAAAACAAACCAATAAATAAAATTAATTAAAAAACAGTTGGATATAGCAGTTTGTGGTGTTTTACCAATTCCTTCATTTCCCTTGGTGCTTTAGAAGGCAACTTATTAACTTTTTGAACATCATCAAAGTGCCCCCCAGATATACGTTTCATGATTAGTTCTTCAATGGACTGAGAAACCTCCTCTGTGATTACAGGTGGCGGCTTTACATTCCGTTCCCAATCCAAATCTTCTCCTAATGCACTATTTTTCTATAAAATATCATTTACATCAAAAAAATCAAATTTTCATACTGCAAAACCTCTATTAAACATGTAATTTCTTATATCCATTTTGAACCCTAATTTACTTATCTAAGATCAAATGTTAGTAAATAACAATAACATAGCAGCAAATACAGTAACAATCAAGCTTCCAACATATTTTTAAACCCTAACTTACTCATCTAGGATCAAAAACATTAACAATTAACGATCATAAAGCAACAAACAAACAACTAAACAAATCAACAAAACTAACAGCTAAACTGAACATAATAACAGAAAATATAAACAAACAACTCGCCTGAAGCCCTAATCGACATGAAAAGGGGGAGAAATTGCTACCAAAAAAGATGACAATTGCTACCTTTGATCCGTTTAAATCGAGTTTTGCATTGAGGGCAAAACAATAATGAAACAAAATTAGGTTAATTATGATTACCTTGAAGAACTTGTTGATGATTTGCGATCTGATTGTTGAATTCGAAGGCGATTGTGAAACGCTAAAACCCTAATCGACATGAAAAGGGGGACAAATTGAGACCGTAGATGAGTGGAGGCCTGATCGGAGATGGAGAGCAGCATGAGCAAGCCGGATCAGAGATCGCTTCGATGTTCTTCTGTTTTGTTCAGAGTCGATGTTCATCTGAATTGAAGAGAAAGAGAGAGGTGTGAAGATGAATATGTTTTGAATTTTAAAAATGAAGGCTGGACTATATTTGATTGAGAGAGAGGAGGATTAAAATTACAATTTGAATTTTGAATTTGATTTTGAAGTTCCCTCCTAAAAAAATCAGTAATTTATCTTAATAAAAATCGGATTTATGACATCACCTTGAACTATGTGGCATAGCTGAATGGTTGACACGCAGGCAGATTTACATCATCCTCTAAGCTCCTTTTATAGATAATATAGATATTTTACGTAGCTATCAGTTAAAGTTCCGTGTGCGTATACTATTGTTTTTGCGAAACTTCTTAAAAAAATTTGTACATTATTTGTATGGTATTAAAAAGACATGTCGTTTTATGATATTTGAGTCTTTTGTTTGTGGTATTAAGAAGACATATGATAAACGAAAAAAACACGCATCAAAACAATCAAAGAAACATCAAGTGGGTCAGTTCAGATCTACAATCCCCCCATATTAACGTTGTTTTTCTCTTTAGATTGTTACGGTGACAATTTGGTCCCTTTCTAAAATCCTCTTTCGATTGGCTAACCGTGGTAAAGAAGCTATGATGCGGGAGGGAGAAAGTACTGCGATCACCTTCGCCACGGACTGTGTTGGAAATCGTCAATACTAAGCTTTTCCGATGATGACTGTTCTTTCGTCTTTTTGGCTGTGGAGCATGTTAGCAAAATTTTTGTTGGGTTCTATACTTCTATGAGATGTCCTTTGATGTTCAAACAAAAGATTCATGTACACTATGTTGGCCCAGACAGTTCAAACAATCTTATTAACAAACACGAACACGATCAACAAACACGAACATATGGCAAGACAAATCCACGACTCTTTCTATTCAATCAAACGAACATACGAACTTACAAGTAAAAGAGAAATAAAAAAATAAACTAGACTCATATTTATAGTACTACTAAATCTGCTCTCCAAGATATTAAACATTTCCTAAACCAATTACCTAAAATAAATCAAACTTTAATAAAACTAATTATATTAATCTTTCACTTTGGCCCGTCAACTTTCAACTCATATGAATTTTAGGATTAACTTTTACGTTCCCCCTTAATCCTAAAACCTCACTCGAACTTTCTTGACTTTGTACCGCCACGGTCTTGAATCCCTAACAACATTCTCAACTCTTCAATTTCAATCCTTGGTTCGTCTTTACTCTTTATTTCAGTTGTTTGTAACACACATGTTTAACAGGTTCTTCACGTTCATCGTTCAAACCATCCACATTCATCTCAGATGTAAATTTATGTACAGTATGTTATTAAAAACATCTTCACTAGCATCGGGAAATTTAACTCGTGTAATTTTAATTTGTGTTTATAGGTTATCTCTACATGAGGACCTAATTGTATCATTTTACGTAATTTAATATTTCATAGTTACAGCTATAACTAACTTTAGACGTGAAATATGAGTTAAACATTTAATTAAACATAAAAGTATCAAATAATAAATATTAGACAGGCATTATTTTAAATCAGAATATTATAAATTTTAGATAAATATTAAATTAAAAATATACTTTTCGGATTTCCAACATCAAAATTATCCACACTATTATAATATTCTATCTGATTCCAAATCCAAAAACTTTGATATATGAAAGTACCACACTATATAATGACACTAGAAATGAGTCGAGTATTTAACTTATGTGGTGACTTTTAACTAGGTTTGTATGTTGTTCTTTCTTATCTTTTTGTTTATATAATATAAATTTGTAACATTTTTAGGCATATAGTTTTGTACATTTAGCTTAGTTGGTATTTCATGTTTTAGTTAATTGTACTCTTAGTTTAAAAGGTTGTAGCTTTTGGTTTATTATTATATAATAAGAATTGATATATTATCTCTTTGATTTTTTATGGTTTTTATATTGTAGTAGTTTTTTTTTTCTTTTATTGTTTTTCTAGTCAAAATGGTTTATATGTTCTTCAACTTTTGTGTTCTTTTTTTTCGTTATGTTATAGTTTTTTCGGTATAAATTCGAGTTCATCTATATTTTATGCCAATTCGCAATATAACTTTGTGTTTATCCCTTAGTTTAGAAGGTTGTAGTTTTTGGTTTATTATTATATAATAAGAATTGATGTACTATCTCTTTGGGTTTTTTTATGGCTTTTATATTGTAGTAATTTTTTTTCTTTATTGTTTTTTAGTTAAAATGGTTTATATGTTCTTCAAGTTTTGTGTTTTTTTCGTTATGTTAAAGCTTTTTCGGTATAAATTCGAGTTTATCTATATTTTATGCCAACTCGCAGAATAACTTTGTGTTATATTTTTCTACGTTTTACGTCACGTAATGATATAAATTCACATTTTTGTTTTACAATTTATACCCTACGTTTTACGTCATGTGGCAGTATAGATTAGTGTTTATGTTTTACATTTTTTTGACGTCGTTTGCTTACTACTTAGCACAGTTTTACGACTTACGTGCCCGCAACGCGGGTGTTAAACACTAGTTGATATTAATTTGATGTTCTTTTTTTGTGAAATAAATAAAATCAGGGCCGGCTCAAGTGAAATAAAGCTAGGTGATTTTGGCTTTGAGATTGTTGACATTAAGATTTACGATCTATAATTATGCATACACAAATGAATCATAAGATGCAAAACATTTTTTTTACTGAAAGGGCCCCAATTTTATTATCCGCTTTCAGCCTATAATATTTTGAGCCGACCCTGAATAAAATTATCATATCCACTTACCTTTTATACTTAACTATTTTAATATCATTGTGACACATGATAAAACAACAAAATGAGATCGTGTGTGGACGACACAATAGACATTTATAACACGCTCTGTATCAAAATGGATTAAGGTGGATGGAGCACCTTCTCGCAACTAATAAATTTTCTTAATAGAAAGATGTCATCTTACTTGAAGTGTTAAAGAAAGAGATATTTGCGGGATCAGTTTCACATCATTTCCCGATTTAGAGCCCATCAACCAGCTATCTGTTTGCTGTCTTTTTCCAAATTTCTAGCATTGCCTTGTTAACAAGGCTTTCTCTTGTATTTATAATGATTGTTCCTCCTTGTATCGAAACACACAAAAACAAAAGAAATACAATACTTCTCTGAACCTTTTATGCTCTGATTATCATGGTATCAGAGCAGTGTATTTGGTCTTAGGACCTACCTGCTCATCACTTACCCAATCGGTCCTTCACAACCAAAAGGGGGACCATCATGTCTGACGAAAACGACCAGAGCAATGATCTTGCTCTGCAAATCACAAACCTCCTCAAAACTAGCCTAAACAACCAAAACACTTCCCAAAAAACAGAACCTATCAGATAGCCTGAAGATCAGTATCAACCTCAACATTAAGAATTATGCCTTATGGGCAAGAATGATTCGTGTTGCCATTGGTGGCAAATCAAAAACCCTTCTCAATCATTTGGCCGATAACCCACCTGATAAACTCGATGCAAAGTATGAGCATTGGGAACAAGATGATCTTATAGTGTTCTCATGGTTGATACAAAACATCGAGCCCTCCCTTGCGAGCAACCTAACCGAATATCCCACAGCGAAAACACTGTGGGATTCTTTGGTGGTTACTTACAGTATCGGGAAGGATAAGCTACAAACCTTTGACTTACACGTCAAAGCAAATGAACTCAAACAGAATGGCTCACCGCTAGAAGATTTTTGGATTATTATACAGGGTATCTGGGGAGAAATTGAAAGAAGGGATCCTAACCCGATGACCTGTGCCGCTGACATAGCAACCTACAAGCGCCTCAGATCTGAACAAAAACTCTTTCAGTTCCTCAATGCCCTTGATCAGAGATATGACCACATTAAGAGAGAGGTTCTCAGGTGGGACCCGCTACCTTCACCGGAAGGCGCCTACGCAGCAGTCAGAAAAGAAATGGCGCACCAAGGGATACTTGGGTCAACCATCGAAGGATCCGGCCAAGATGGCGTGGCGACAGGATTAGCCGCCAATGGGGCACACACACCAGAGGGACTAGGGTTTCTGTCTAAGGGCAGATCGGACCAATCGAAGAACAACAGTAGACCACCACGGGTAGACAAATCCAAACTAAAATGCGACCACTGTGGTATGGCTAAACACACTAAGGAACAATGCTTCTGGTTGGTAGGTTACCCGGAGTGGTGGGCTGATGGGCACAGGAAAGGGAAGATTGGGGCTGAACAAGGGGGAAAGCAGCAGCTGTCGTGGGCAACCAGGAAGCCGCCGGCCCCGACAGCAACAAATCACTCGAAAACAGGACTGGGGGTTTTATAGCTATGGCGACTGGTTATGAAGAAGGTGACCACGTGACAGGTACATGGTTTGGGAGCCTCTTCTCAAACCCTTTAAATGGGCAATCTTTTAATACCTATAAAACACATGTGGCACAAGCTAATTATAAAGATGGGAAACCTTGGATCTTTGACTGTGGGGCCACAGATACTATGACTTTTGAGAATCAGATTTCATCTCTTAGTCAAAACCAAAAAGAACTGTTGTTCAAACGGCTGATGGGAACGTGATTAATGTTACAGGGGGAGGGACAATCGAAATATCACCAACCCTTAAACTTTCAAAGTGTCTTTATGTGCCATCATTATCACATAAACTACTATCAATTAGCCACGTAACAAAAGAGTTGAATTGTACGGTCTTGATGCATCCCACTTTTTGTATCTTGCAGGATATCAGGACGGGAGCGATCATTGGGCGTGGCACTGAACGCCATGGATTGTACTATGTGGATGAAGTAGAGAAAAATGGTACTGCGATGTTAGCTCATGGAACAACCAGTCGAGAAGCTTGGCTATGGCATAGGCGATTGGGGCACCCCTCTGCTGGTTATTTACATCTTTTATTTCCTCAGTTATTTTCTTCGAATACTAAAATAAATTGTGAAACTTATTTGCTTGCCAAAAGTCATCGTGCAACATTTAAACCCAATAACACAAAAGTTGACTATCCTTTTACATTAATCCATTCGGATGTTTGGGGCCCATCCCCAATTACTGGGGGGCAAGGCTTTAAATATTTCCTTTTGTTTGTTGATGATTGCACACGAATGACATGGATTTATTTTCTAAAACATAAATCCGAAGTATTCGACAAATTCACTATGTTTCATGTAATGGTTAAAACACAATTTAAACAAGACATTCAAGTTTTACGATTTGACAACGGCACAGAGTTTGTTAACAATTCAATGAAACTTTTTTGTCAAAACCGGGGAATAATTCATCAAACTTCTTGCACACATACCCCCGAACAAAATGGTGTTGTTGAGCGTAAAAACCGCATTGTTCTTGAAATAACCCGGGCCCTCTTGCTCGAATCCCACGTTCCCAAATCTTATTGGCCCGAAGCTGTAGCTACTGCTGCTTACCTCATCAATCGACTTCCAACAAACGCCCTAAAACACAAAACCCCCTTACAAACCCTATCTGAATTTACCAAACTCCCACCAGAGCTTACTCTTGAACCACGTGTCTTTGGGTGTTCCGTCTTTGTCCACATACCCAAAACAGATCGCACTAAGCTTGATCCATGTGCGGAAAAATGTGTCTTTGTTGGTTATGGAGTCCATAAGAAAGGTTATCGATGTTACAACCCTCAAACACGTCACATGTTTACTACGATGAACTGTGACTTTCTCGAGACTTCTTTCTACTACACCCAATGTAGTGGTTAGGGGGAGAATGAGCATGACTCACTCAGTTGGTTGGTACCATCATCTGAAGAGGTCCACCACAGTACCCAAGCAGAACCATCATCCACACAATCCATGGCACCAGGTGTACCCGAACATGATCCTTCCAACCTGACATCCGAGGTGAGTATTTCTCAAGATGATTTATCTAATGGTGACTTGTCTAATAATGATAATGTTGAGGAAGAAGCAGGACAAGAACAAGATGGAGAAACTAACCAAGGAAGTGTACTTATACAAGAAGAAAATACAAGTGAAACAACAAGTGCAAATGAAACAACTCAAGAACGGTATTTCCTGCCACCAAGGGCGAACATACGGGTTCCTCCTAAACGATACTTTCCAGATAAGGAGACTCGAGGTTCGAGATATCCAATGGGGAATGTAGCTGAGGGGAACTTATCCAAAGAAGCTAAGGCATTCACCTCATCTCTATACTCTGAGGAAATTCCAAACTCCGTAAAACAAGCTCTCGAATCAATCAACTGGAAGAATGCAATGGAAACTAAGATGGATGCTCTAAAAAGGAATAACACATGGGAGATTTGCACCATTCCACCGGGGAAGAAGCCTGTAGGATGTCGGTGGGTGTTCTCAGTAAAACATAAGACAGATGGCACGATTGAAAGATACAAGGCACAATTAGTTGCAAAAGGGTACACGCAGAAATATGGGTCAGATTACTCAGAGACGTTCTCTCCAGTAGCAAAAATTGACACTATTCGGGTCCTTTTCTCAATCGCCACAAATAAGGATTGGCCACTTCACCAATTTGACGTGAAAAACGCTTTCCTTCATGGGGAGCTAAAGGAGGAAGTGTACATGGAAGGGCCTCCTGGATTCACAGAAGACCTTCGACTGGGAGAAGTGTGTCGATTAAAGAAGTCCCTATATGGTTTGAAGCAATCTCCACAGGCATGTTTTGGCAGGTTTACCCTAGCTATAAAAGGGTATGGTTTCAAACAAAGCAACTCTGACCATACCCTCTTCCTAAAGAAAAGAGGGAAACTTGTTACGTGCCTGATTATCTATGTAGATGATATGATCATCACGGGAGATGATGAAGAAGAGATGATGATGCTAAAAGAGAGGTTATTCACCGAATTTGAGATGAAAGACTTGGGAAGGCTTAAGTACTTCCTTGGGATTGAAGTACTAAGGTCAAAACAAGGAATATTTATCTGCCAAAAGAAGTACATTCTCGACTTATTGGCTGAAGTAGGAATGGTTGACTATAAGCCTGCCGATACCCCTATGATCGTTAATCACAAACTTCAAATGGTAGAAGGAGCAGAGCTTGCAAATAAAGAAAGATATCAGCGAATGGTGGGTAAACTGATATACCTCTCGCATACTTGTCCAGATATTGCCTATGTTGGTGTTTTGGTCAAAAATCACACAAGGATAATGCAACCAAATCTGATTTTGTGTGGTGTGATGCTTGAATTAGTGAACAAATGTATGAACAATACATGAATGAAATGAATATTGGACACAAGGATTTATACGAGGAAAAAGCCCTTGATCAATGTATGATCTTCGGCACAAAAAACCTCGGGTGATGGAAACTACCGATCACGAACTATATTAAACAAATGATGTTACAATTCGGGATGATAAAAAGCTAGTTACAAGGATCACTAGTGTGCAAAAAAGTGTGTAATCGCCAATGAGTTGCAGAGAGTTCTCGAGAGTAGTGTGTGTTGCTAACTTCTATCTAATCTAGCTTGTTATCCCCTTTAAAAATAGAAACAATCTAGCTAACTAACAATCCGCAAAACATGCTAGCTTCCCACGACCTCCATAACGGTTACACAAGCCATGCATATAACAATCCTCAAGAAAACCGACACCCTCGAATAATTTCTGACACCCTAAAAATATTTAAAATACCCCTATATGTCTTAAAATACATCCCGTATGTGAAAACCGAGCCCAAAATACATTATAACATTTAAAATAAATAAAAAACAAAGAAAATTGATTTCAGGCGGGCTGCGTAAACCTTAGTTAACATCTACGCGGGCCGCGACAACTTAGAAGTCCAGCGAACCCCTGTGTTGACACGTGTCATAACACGTGTTAAACCTATGTGATGACCCGGATCACCTACGCCTTTGACCTGGTTTGACGCGGGCTGCGTAAGCCTTAGCTTACATCTACGCGGGCCGCGACAAAGTGAGAAATCAGCACTATATATAGCAGGCATCGGGTTTCATTCAAAATCGCTCAAATCTTTCTTTCTAAACGTAAAATTCTGATAATAGGCATTATACTCGGGTATTATACCCCCTAAATAGCGAAGTTCTGCTCCGTTGTAAGTATTATAACCCCTGGATAGGTATTAGATACGCTGCCCGATTGATCTAGGGTTCCGTAACGGCTGTCGTGGTTTTGCCCGACGTAGTCGTTGGAATGCCGTCTCGGGGAGGGTATTACAAATGTTAAAATGGGTTATTATACTAATGCGTGTTGTCACACCCCGATTTCCACGTGTCACCGGTGGGCCCGGTAGGGAGTATCGTGACGTGGTTGGCAACATAATAGTCAAACAACACAATATTTAATATGCACAGCGGAAGCAATTGAAAGATATATTTCAACCGAATAAAATATTGTAATATCGTGTATCACAAACAGTTGAAAGTTTATCCACAGACGGATCGAAATAAATAGGAAACAGTAGTTCAACAGACGATAGGCATCTTAAGCTTGTGAGACTCTTTATTGATGCTAAGTAGAGAATCCAGCCTATTACGCTTAGTACCTGCATTTAATCTTTTTGGGAAAATACGTCAGTTTACACTGGTAAATACAATCAACTGACTCCTTTTAAAAATGATTAAAAATTTATTTGGATGCACGTGGCATAAACTTTTTATAACTTGGGATAATTATTTAAATATATAAACTTGTAAAAGAATTACATGTTCCTTATGCGTTCAGTAGCCCGGATCGTGCCGGGTTAAAGATCAATAGACACACCACATAATCTATTTATGCAATGACGAGTGTACGCCTACACTCCGCGCTTAGGTCGTGGCCATTTCGTAAAATGATGCGAAGGATATCCGGGACATGGTCATTAACCCCCCAAAGGCTTTAAGTAAACAAAACAATTTAAACGGGCCGATCAAATTATTGAATTAACCACCAAACGATGGAAGATTTGATGCCCGACCAAGCGGTATTTTATATACCGTAACCCAAGCCCGTATAGGGAAAATAAGTTAAAAGTATTTACCTGAGAAAAGTAATAATCACAATAAGCAAATGCAAGTAGCTTTTACTGGTCCTCCTAATCTGGAACGAAGGTTTATAATAACCCATTAGAATCCTAACGGGTCTTTAATTAAGCTTAAGCTTAGACCGGTTAGTTCCAAAGATACGGTTCGTACGCACGATTAAGCGAAGACCGGAATAGAATGTGATTTAGACCCGACAAGTTGGAAGACTTGTTTAATATGGGTATTTCATACACATTCTGGATTTTGAGATAAAACCGATAAGGTTTGACCCGTTTCGGCTAATTTATGTAAACTAGTTACATAAACCGAACCGAACGCGTAATAAGCGTAACGGGTATCTGTAAGAGCCATATACAGGTTTACTAAGTTAATATGCTTCAAATATGTTGTGACATCAGTAAGATGTCTTTTATTATGCCCGAAACGAATTTAAACACAAACTATGCCCCGTAGGGGTAGTTTGGTCATTTACAAGGTTATGAAAGAGTCTAAGTATTAACCTGAGTTACAGGTCTGATATAATCAGCAAAAATACTTAATTTGATGAGTTATAACAGTAGGGTATTGCATATATGTGAAACTTATCAATTATAACCAAACTATGCACCATAGGGGCATTTTGGTAATTTCACATAAGTCGAAAAGCTCAAAACTGAAGTCTGAGTTAAACAACTTTTGCTTACTGTTAAAATATTATAATTTACCTAAAATATCAGTAGGTATCAACCCTTGTATGTTTAAAATCGTTTTAGTACATACTATGCGTTAAAAACGCTTAAAAAGGCGATTAGAAGCCATTTCCGGGTTCTATACAGAAAGCTGATGTTTTTATTATTCCAGAAGGCTTAAAATAATTTATTTATCATATGTAATCAGTAGCAAAAGGTTTGGAGTCAATTAGATATGTAAAACTTATTTTATAGCCCGTAAGGGCAAAACCGACAATTACCGGATTAAGCTTACGACTATAAGTTATGATCAGCCTAAAATTAATTAAAAATCTTCAAAAATCCCAAAATAATATATTACATCAGTGGGTAATAAGTTTGATATCAAAAAGTGAGTTTAAATGGGCTATACGCTAATTACGCCGTTTAATTAACATAAAGCTTTCCATTTACGCTGATGAGCATAACTCTCAATCTACACCTCAAGCTGATGTCAAATTTTGGGTGCAACTTTATAATTTAGTAACTAAGGTTTCTACTCTTTTATATTTTCAAAAATCACGTTTTAAGGTGAAAAGGGCATAATGGTCAACATATGAGCAATTAACGGAATCATGCATATTAATTGGATAACTAATGAACCAAGGTGTATAATCACATAGGGTTATACTAGCATGTAACCTAGTCCAATTAAAGCTCTGAGGCATTTATAAAATATGCCTAAACGGGTCAGAACTGAAGTCAAAGCAAAAGTCAAAGCTTTGCGACTTTCGGTTCCGAACCGGGTCTAAACAGTAAATTGTCGGGTTGAACATGCTTAGTCATGTTCTTACACTAATTACCAAGTTATATTAATGATCAAACAGGTTGTAGGGGTTCTACATTGCTAATTATGACCCGACATTTGACCAAGTTAGTGTGGGAATCAGAGGGTGCCCTTTTAAGGGTTTATTGCCCTCATAATTACCAACTTATAACTACTTTCAATTCGACTAATCACTGGACCATTAGTGATTAATCATTAAGTCAACCGTTAATTACGACGGTTTGACTTTTAAGCTAAAACTAAGCAAAAACTTAACTAAGAAAGGTTAAGCAAACTTACTGAAGTCCTATGCACGATTTGTGAAGCTTAGAGAGAAGTCTTGAGCTCCAGAAATGATCCAAAGTGCAGATGGAAGGTGTGAGAAAAATGGTTGCAACCTTGGCCCTTTTATAGTGCTTTAATCACCATGGATTGTTGACACACAACACTACCAATGGTTCCTGATCATTAACACATGTCCCTAAGGGCCTAGGGGTTGTTTAGGGGTCGCCCATGGAGTGAAACAACTGATTAAAGTCGGTTATGTGCGAATACAGGCTGCTGTCTGATGTTTCTGTATCTGGGCGTCTGACGCGGCCCGCGTAAGATCTTAAGATGTCTTACGCGGCCCGCCTGAGCCTTGTTAATCAGATTTTTCATTTTCAAGTTTTTGCATATTGTCCCTTGGCCTTTCGAAAGGTCAACCAACTTATTTCTTGCAATTTGAGCCCTCCATATTTGCCTATAAGGGCTTTAAGACCTATACCCCTTTTGTTAAGTCCTTGGTCACGTTGTTATTACCCGAAAAGTCATAACTTTCAATGTTGACACTTTAACCCCTTGCATACGAATTTGATCATAACTTTCTCATACGATAACGAAATTTTATGAAATTTATATCGTGCATTCTAGTGAGCATAATTAACCGTTATAAAGCTTCGGGTTTGTCAAAAGGTCACTCAGAGGTATAACTTAAACATGTTGACACATTTAACCCCTGTAGTTTGTAATCTCTCACTTTCTTTCATATTTAGCTTCGTATGATCCATGATTTATTCGTTTGAAGGTATGAGCATTATGTAGGGTTAATGTACAATATATTTATTCACTGTTGACATTTAGAACTCATATATTCACATACTTTCCATGATTGTCAACTTTAATCCTTCAATAACATTCTTTCACACATTCAAACCTATGACACGTGTTAACACATTATAGGACGTGAATTTTCGAGGTGTTACATCCTCACCCCCTTAAAAGAAATCTCGACCTCGAGATTTACTGAAATAAATAAGGGTACTTTTCTTTCATCGTGGACTCAACCTCCCACGTGTATTCGGGACCTCTACGGGCATCCCATTTGACCTTTACAATAGGCACATGCTTCCTTCGAAGCTTCTTAACCTGTCGATCTTCAATCAACAATGGTTTTTCCAAAAATTTCAAGCTCTCATCTATATGCACATCTGTATGTGGTATGACTAGCGATTCGTCAGCTAGGCATATCTTCAGATTGCACACGTGGAATACGTTATGAATACCACTGAGCTCTTCAGGTAAATTTAACTTGTAAGCCACTGATCCAACACATTCGATAATCTCGAATGGTCCTATATACCTTGGGCTCAACTTACCTTTCTTACCAAATTGCATCACTCCCTTCCAGGGTGATACTTTAAGTAAGACTTTGTCACCTACTTCAGATTTCATAGGTTTACGCTTTGGATCTGCGTAACTCTTCTGCCTATCTCGGGCAGCTTTGAGATGGTCACGAATCTGGACAATTTTTTCCGTCGTTTCAAAGACTATCTCTAGTCCTGATAATTGGACATCTCCAACTTCCGCCCAACAAACGGGCGTTCTACACTTTCTACCGTATAAGGCCTCAAAAGGCGCAGCTTTAATGTTGGTATGGTAGCTATTGTTGTAGGAGAATTCGATTAACGGCAGGTGGTTATCCCAACTACCACCTAGATCAATCACACATGCTCGAAGCATGTCTTCCAAAGTTTGAATAGTACGCTCACTCTGACCGTCCGTCTGAGGATGGTAAGCCGTACTAAAATTCAAACGCGTGCCCAAAGATTGCTGGAAACTTTTCCAAAAATGCGACGTGTATCTAGTATCTCTGTCAGAGATAATAGACACAGGTATGCCATGTAAGGCTACAATCTTATCCACGTACAACTGGGCTAACATGTCGGAGCTGTAAGTCTCCTTAATGGGTAGGAAATGTGCTGACTTAGTCAGTCTGTCTACGATCACCCAAATGGTGTCATTTCCTTTCCTTGTCTTAGGTAACTTGGTGATAAAATCCATAGTTACCATTTCCCACTTCCAAGTAGGAAGTTCAGGCTGTTGTAGCAAACCTGACGGTTTTTGATGTTCTGCTTTGACTTGAGCACATGTCAAGCATTTTGCTACATAGGCAGCTACAGACTTCTTCAAGCCTATCCACCAATAGTTTGCCCTTAGATCCTGGTACATCTTATCAGCTCCAGGATGAACGGAATATTTAGAGCTGTGGGCTTCCTGGAGGATAACATCTCGAAGTCCTCCATAAATTGGAACCCATATTCTTCCATTTAACCTCAGAATTACGTCCTTGCCCTGAGATAATTGCTCTTCAGTGACTCCCAGCTTTTCGTTAGGATAGTTAGCTTCCAGCACAGCTTCCTTCTGTGCAGCTAACAACCTTTCATTCAAATTGTTCTTTATTTCAATGCTCTTGGCATTGATTCTGATGGGTTTCACTCTTTCCTTCCTGCTTAAGGCATCAGCAACCACGTTTGCTTTGCCTGGATGGTATCTGATTTCACAATCATAATCATTCAACGTCTCCATCCATCGGCGCTGCCTCATGTTTAAATCCTTCTGGTTAAACAGGTGCTGGAGGCTCTTGTGATCGGAATAGATCACAAACTTGATCCCATACAAATAGTGCCTCCACAGTTTTAGTGCGAATACAACGGCACCCAACTCCAAGTCATGGGTGGTGTAATTCTTTTCGTGCACCTTTAACTGACGTGATGCATAGGCAATAACTTTGCCTTTCTGCATAAGCACACATCCCATCCCGGTGTGTGATGCATCACAATATACCACGAATTCTTCTATTCCATCCGGTAACGTCAATACAGGAGCGTTGCTCAACTTTTGCTTTAGGATATCAAAGGATTCTTGCTGCTTAGGGCCCCAACCGAACTTTACTTTCTTCTTAGTCAAGGAGGTTAAGGGTGCAGCAATCCTTGAAAAATTTTCAATGAAACGCCTGTAATATCCTGCCAATCCCAGGAAGCTACGAATCTCTGTAGGCGTTTTTGGCTCTTGCCAATTCATGACAGCTTCCACTTTAGCGGGGTCCACTTGGATTCCGCGTTCGCTAACCACATGTCCAAGAAATTGGACTTCACGAAGCCAAAATTCACATTTAGAGAATTTGGCATAGAGCTTCTCCTGCTGAAGTAGTGATAGAATACATCGAAGATGCTTCTCATGATCAGCCTTGTTCTTCGAGTAGATGAGGATGTCGTCTATGAAGACGATGACAAATTTGTCCAAGTAGGGCTTGCAGACGCGATTCATGAGATCCATGAATGCGGCAGGTGCATTTGTGAGCCCAAAAGGCATCACTAGGAACTCGTAATGACCATAACGAGTCCTAAATGCAGTTTTGTGTACATCTTCATCTTTGACCTTCAATTGATGATAGCCTGACCTTAAGTCAATCTTCGAGAAGTAGCTTGCCCCTTGAAGCTGATCGAACAGATCGTCGATTCTGGGCAATGGGTACCTATTCTTGATCGTAACCTTATTAAGCTCACGGTAGTCGATGCACAGGCGCATCGATCCATCCTTCTTCTTGACAAACAAAATTGGTGCTCCCCAAGGAGACGAACTAGGTCTAATGAAATCTTTGACCAGCAATTCATCTAGTTGCGTTCTTAATTCCTTCATCTCCGTTGGCGCCAACCTATAAGGTGCTCTAGCAACTGGTGCTGCCCCGGGGATGATGTCAATTCTGAATTCGACTTGCCTATCTGGTGGTAAGCCAGGTAGATCTTCAGGAAACACTTCAGGGTATTCAGAAATGACGGGGATATCTTCTATCTTCGGTTTAGGCTCATCAATAATCACTTGTGCCATGTAGATGACACAACCCTTCTTTAAACACTTGGAGGCCTTGAGCATAGTCACTTGCTCAGGCAGTCCATACTGGGTATCTCCCCGAATGGTAAGTGATTCACCAGACGGAGTCTTAATCACCACTTGTTTTTTGTTGCAGACAATTTGGGCCTGGTTATGAGATAACCAGTCCATACCTAAAACTATGTCAAAACCAGCTAACTTAAAGGGAAGCAGGGATAGAGGAAAAGAGTGGTTCTTAATGGATATAACACATCCATCTAACACAGTTGAGACGGTTTCTATGGTGCCATCTGCTAACTCCACCTCATAATTCACATTTAAGGTTTTAACAGGTAAATTCAGCAATTTGCAAAACTTATTATCTACGAAAGACTTATCAGCGCCTGAATCAAAAAGTACTCTTGCATAGACATCTTTTACAAGGAAAGTACCTGTAATCACGTTGTCGTCGTGGACGGCTTCCTTTGCATCCATCCTGAAGACCCTAGCATTGGTCTTCTTTCCTTCGTCGTCTTTCTTTACATATTTTGGGCAGTTGGTCTTAATGTGCCCCTTTTCATTGCAACGGTAACATGTTGCGTCTTTCAGCTTTTTGCAATCCAAGGTCTTGTGTTCCTTGGACTTGCATATCCCGCAAGTAAAAGTTCGTGACTGAGTCTGCGAGTTCGATTCGAGCCTGCACTTTCCGAAGTGCTGTTTCTTGCAGACTTTGCACTTGGGCTTTTCACCAGATTGGTGCCCATCCTTCCTTGACTCAGACCCCTTCTTGTTGTCACCGTTTCCTCGGTGCTTCTTGTTCGACCTCCGTGAATTATCATCTTCACGTTTTCTTTTCTCAGCATCTTTGTTCCTCAGCGATCTTTGTCTGACCGCGTCCAGTGTGAGGGACAAAGATATATCTGCTACAGATCTAAAAGTAGCTGGCCAAGAGGCCTTCACGCTTGCCTTTATCTCGGGGGCTAAACCCCCAATGAAACGAGCGATTCGTTTGGGTTCCGGGGTCACCAAATACGGAACCAACCTCGACATGGTATTAAAGCTCGTGAGGTAAGCTTGGCAATCTAGATTGGTCATTACCAACGAAAGAAAATCTGACTCAATCTTTTCGACCTCGTGCTGAGGACAGTAGTTCTCCTTGATGAGGGCAACGAATTGTTCCCATGACATGTTGTACAATGGGATCTTCCCAGTGGCTTGAATCAGCGATCTCCACTAGGCTAAGGCCTCGCCCTTAAATGATTGTGACACAAACTTGACCACATCCCTCTCAGCGCATCCGCTGATATCAACAACTGTATCCATCTCATCTAACCACGTTATACAATCTACAGCTCCTTTCTCCCCAGTGAAATCCCTGGGCTTGCATGAAACAAAGTATTTATAGGAGCAACCCTTACTACGGGGTTCTTGATTTAGTACAATCTGTTGAGATGGAGCACTGTGGTGGTTTGAGGAGAGTCGATCATCATCTTTCTTCGGTTCATCCTTCTTGGAAGGTGGCTTGCTGTGAGCCTCAGAGTGTGTTTTAGGCTTTGAATGCGGCGTAGATAGGGTCCTGCTTCGAGTCCCACTATATTCTTCATACTGCCGCTCTAAGGCCCTTGTAACAGCGTCGTCTACTAACGCTTTCAGTTCAGCACCCGTTAAATTAATTCGGGCGTTATCATTATTCTCCACTGGGTGACTATTAATTTCATCCGAGTCAGTCATTTTAATTGAACTGTTACATAAAACAAGGACAATAGTTTACTTGGGAGTTTATTATGGAATTGTCTTTTATGGCAATTCATTAACCATGGTAAACATAGACCATATTGGGTTAATTTATTAATCATATTTATTTAGGATTTTATTATAATTTATCCTAATTATAAAACAATAATAGTTTTATTAGTAGCACAAAAGCCTAGTCACAAGGACATTTTAAATTATAAGCTATGATTTCAGAGAATCAAGGCTTTCAAGGTTTGAACCTAGTTTATTACCTTTTTCGGACAGGGAGTCATAGCTACCACTGTCTTTTGGCTCATGTAGAAATGAGCAAGGCCCGTAGGCACTATATTACCAATGTATGGTCAAAATATGATCATCTTAATTGATGATTTAAACCCATGATTCAGAGATCATTTAGTTGGGTTAGGAATTTTCTAAAGAATCCTATATAATAATGACGTGTGTGATTTTAACGAATCACAGTTGCCAGGAGCGTTAACATGTTTACAAATGTTAACAGGGATTTGAATCTTTTAAACAGGTCTTACCATCATGGCCAGGTCTTCACAATGACACTCAGGCTAGGTTTCACTCTTAAGATTCTTATTCAATATTTAAATAGGCAGATTATTATTAAAAAGAATGATTTTGATTTATTTATTCCATATAATATATTTATGCATATAATAGCAAAAATGAAATTTATAAATTAAACATTCCATTAATTATTAATAGGTTACACGTCGCCCTAAACGGGACTTTTTAATAAAGCAACATACCCACGCAAGGGTCAAATTGAAATACTAGTCCACGCAGGGACTTAAACAAACATCATACCCTCGTAGGGATTAACAAAAAGATAGACCCACGCAGGGGTCAAAACAAACAAACAAACATACATACCCACACAGGGGCTAATACAGCAAGACAGGCCCATGCAGGGGCTTAACTGGTACAAGGAAATTACAACAACAGTGGAAGGATTCAATGGTCCTTCTTGCTCTTCCCTTTTATTAGGCTTGTCAATCCCTGGAAGAAAGTCTGTCGCTCCCTGCGATCTCGGTGAAAGTCTCGCTCGACCTGGTCTAGCCTCTGAAGAATTTCCTCCCGTTCTGGGGGAGAAAACTGTGGCGGCTGTGATTGTGTCCGTATAATAGGTCTGGTAGGTATCTGGTACCCATGGGTTGGGTATCCTGCTCCCCAAGGAGCTCCATACGGTCCTTCAGGGTTTAAGGCATTGTAATTGGACGCTACCAAGTATGGGTCGGCTTCAGCGTAATTGTAGTTGGTGTGAATTGGCGGCCCAAACGGGTTGTACGTCATAGAACCCGTGTATGCTGGTATCGGGTTATCAAAACCCATCGGTGGTGGTTGCGGTGCAACAGGGTTCGAAGGCCCACCCATTTGTGGATCTTCTTGAAGTGGCGGATAATGACTGCCACTTGATTGTCGAGGAGAGTTAAAATGAAAGTCTCCTCCTCGCGCGGACATCCACGCTCCGGTTCTCCTACGCCTCGGCGGTTGCGGAGCTGCCGGCTGAACTGGTGGCGGTGGAGGCGGTGGCGTGACTGCCACAAATCGTGAATCCTCAGAGGGATCCTGCTGCTGCTGGTGAGGCGACGAATGATGCGAGGGTGTAAAATACCACTCGTGCTGGTTAAATCGCACATGGTAACTGTCCGGACCATGGTAGGGTGATCCGTGAAAAGATGAACCATCCGAGACCTCGATAGGATGGTTCGGAGTTCCGGTTGCGGGCTCGACTGGATCGGTGTCCTCGTCCATATCTTCCGCATGATCGCCGGAGAAATGATCCTCCGGCCCCAATGGGTTAAAACCCACTGACTCTTGTATGTAATTTTCCGGGTTAAACCGGCCCCTAAAAACAGGTGTAGGGTCACCAAACGAATGGTGCGATAGGGATCGTTGAAGAGGTATGTAAGAAGGTTGAGGGTTGTCGGGCTCATTTTCCGACTGTGGCCCATATGAGTTGTGAATGGGAGGTGTCGAATTGTGCGATACAGATCATCTAGCTGGTTCAAATAGGTTCCTCCGGTTTTCTCTAGGGTCAGCACTCGCAGTGGTGGTAGGAGCTCGCATATGCGAAGGTCCTGCCTCGTCGTCATTGGGGGCGGTGATTGGCCCCTTGCCTCGTCCTCTTCGTCGAAAGAATCTTGGCAGCATAATTAACCCTGTCAATACAACATGAGATAACGACAAGAATATATAAAATAAAGGACAAAACAAAACAAACAAAGTAGAATTTGTCCTATGTTATTTGTCTAGACTAGAAAGTTTTTTAGAATGTGCAATTGTGTAACTGAGATTAAATACAAAAGGCTAGTGTTTAATTCACTCAGTTTTGGCTCTGATACCAACCTGTCACACCCCGATTTCCACGTGTCACCGGTGGGCCCGGTGGGGAGTATCGTGACGTGGTTGGCAACATAATAGTCAAACAACACAATATTTAATATGCACAGCGGAAGCAATTGAAAGATATATTTCAACCGAATAAAATATTGTAATATCGTGTATCACAAACAGTTGAAAGTTTATCCACAGACGGATCGAAATAAATAGGAAACAGTAGTTCAACAGACGATAGGCATCTTAAGCTTGCGAGACTCTTTATTGATGCTAAGGAGAGAATCCAGCCTATTACGCTTAGTACCTGCATTTAATCTTTTTGGGAAAATACGTCAGTTTACACTGGTAAATACAATCAACTGACTCATTTTAAAAATGATTAAAAATTGATTTGGATGCACGTGGCATAAACTTTTTATAACTTGGGATAATTATTTAAATATATAAACTTGTAAAAGAATTACACGTTCCTTATGCGTTCAGTAGCCCGGATCGTGCCGGGTTAAAGATCAATAGACACACCACATAATCTATTTATGCAATGACGAGTGTACGCCTACACTCCGCGCTTAGGTCGTGGCCATTTCGTAAAATGATGCCAAGGATATCCGGGACATGGTCATTAACCCCCCAAAGGCTTTAAGTAAACAAAACAATTTAAACGGGCCGATCAAATTATTCAATTAACCACCAAACGATGGAAGATTTGATGCCCGACCAAGCGGTATTTTATATACCGTAACCCAAGCCCGTATAGGGAAAATAAGTTAAAAGTATTTACCTGAGCAAAGTAATAATCACAATAAGCAAATGCAAGTAGCTTTTACTGGTCCTCCTAATCTGGAACGAAGGTTTATAATAACCCATTAGAATCCTAACGGGTCTTTAATTAAGCTTAAGCTTAGACCGGTTACTTCCAAAGAAACGGTTCGTACGCACGATTAAGCGAAGACCGGAATAGAATGTGATTTAGACCCGACAAGTTGGAAGACTTGTTTAATATGGGTATTTCATACACATTCTAGATTTTGAGATAAAACCGATAAGGTTTGACCCGTTTCGGCTAATTTATGTAAACTAGTTACATAAACCGAACCGAACGCGTAATAAGCGTAACGGGTATCCGTAAGAGCCATATACAGGTTTCCTAAGTTAATATGCTTCAAATATGTTGTGACATTAGTAAGATGTCTTTTATTATGCCCGAAACGAATTTAAACACAAACTATGCCCCGTAGGGGTAGTTTGGTCATTTACAAGGTTATGAAAGAGTCTAAGTATTAACCTGAGTTACAGGTCTGATATAATCTGCAAAAATACTTAATTTGATGAGTTATAACAGTAGGGTATTGCATATATGTGAAACTAATCAATTATAACCAAACTATGCACCATAGGGGCATTTTGGTAATTTCACATAAGTCGAAAAGCTCAAAACTGAAGTCTGAGTTAAACAACTTTTGCTTACTGTTAAAATATTATAATTTACCTAAAATATCAGTAGGTATCAACCCTTGTATGTTTAAAATCGTTTTAGTACATACTATGCGTTAAAAACGCTTAAAAAGGCGATTAGAAGCCATTTCCGGGTTCTATACAGAAAGCTGATATTTTTATTATTCCAGAAGGCTTAAAATAATTTATTTATCATATGTAATCAGTAGCAAAAGGTTTGGAGTCAATTAGATATGTAAAACTTATTTTATAGCCCGTAAGGGCAAAACCAACAATTACCGGATTAAGCTTACGACTATAAGTTATGCTCAGCCTAAAATTAATTAAAAATCTTCAAAAATCCCAAAATAATATATTACATCAGTGGGTAATAAGTTTGATATCAAAAAGTGAGTTTAAATGGGCTATACGCTAATTACGCCGTTTAATTAACATAAAGCTTTCCATTTACGCTAATGAGCATAACTCTCAATCTACACCTCAAGCTGATGTCAAATTTTGGGTGCAAGTTTATAATTTAGTAACTAAGATTTCTACTCTTTTATATTTTCAAAAAACACGTTTTAAGGTGAAAAGGGCATAATGGTCAACATATGAGCAATTAACGGAATCATGCATATTAATTGGATAACTAATGAACCAAGGTGTATAATCACAGAGGGTTATACTAGCATGTAACCTAGTCCAATTAAAGCTCTGAGTCATTTCTAAAATATGCCTAAACGGGTCAGAACTGAAGTCAAAGCAAAAGTCAAAGCTTTGCGACTTTCGGTTCCGAACCGGGTCTAAACAGTAAATTGTCGGGTTGAACATGCTTATTCATGTTCTTACACTAATTACCAAGTTATATTATGATCAAATAGGTTGTAGGGGTTCTACATTGCTAATTATGCATAAATTAGAAAATAAGCATTCTGTTGACTTTTTAATAACAAGTTTAACCCGACATTTGACCTAGTTAGAGTGGGAATCAGATGGTGCCCTTTTAAGGGTTTATTGGCCTCATAATTACCAACTTATAACTACTTTCAATTCGACTAATCACTGGACCCTTAGTGATTAATCGTTAAGTCAACTGTTAATTACGACGGTTTGACTTTTAAGCTAAAACTAAGCAAAAACTTAACTAAGAAAGGTTAAGCAAACTTACTGAAGTCCTATGCATGATTTGTGAAGTTTAGAGAGAAGTCTTGAGCTCCAGAAATGATCCAAAGTGCAGATGGAAGGTGTGAGAAAAATGGTTGCAACCTTGGCCCTTTTATAGTGCTTTAATCACCATGGATTGTTGACACACAACACTACCAATGGTTCCTGATCATTAACACATGTCCCTAAGGGCCTAGGGGTTGTTTAGGGGTCGCCCATGGAGTGAAACAACTGATTAAAGTCGGTTATGCACGAATACAGGCTGCTGTCTGATGTTTCTGTATCTGGACGTCTGACGCGGCCCGCGTAAGATCTTAAGATGTCTTACGCGGCCCGCCTGAGCCTTGTTAATCAGATTTTTCATTTTCAACTTTTTGCATATTGTCCCTTGGCCTTTCGAAAGGTCAACCAACTTATTTCTTGCAATTTGAGCCCTCCATATTTGCCTATAAGGGCTTTAAGACCTATACCCCTTTTGTTAAGTCCTTGGTCACTTTGTTATTACCCGAAAAGTCATAACTTTCAACGTTGACACTTTAACCCCTTGCATACGAATTTGATCATAACTTTCTCATACGATAACGAAATTTTATGAAATTTATATCGTGCATTCTAGTGAGCATAATTAACCGTTACAAAGCTTCGGGTTTGTCAAAAGGTCACTCAGAGGTATAACTTAAACATGTTGACACATTTAACCCCTGTAGTTTGTAATCTCTCACTTTCTTTCATATTTAGCTTCGTATGATCCATGATTTATTCGTTTGAAGGTATGAGCATTATGTAGGGTTAATGTACAATATATTTATTCACTGTTGACATTTAGAACTCGTATATTCACATACTTTCCATGATTGTCAACTTTAATCCTTCAATAACACTCTTTCACACGTTCAAACCTATTACACGTGTCAACACATTATAGGACGTGAATTTTCGAAGTGTTACACGTGTGCATTTGTGTAAATTATAGATTGTCACCAGGAAACCCTAAAGGATAATCTAAGACAGCAAAGTGAGTAATCTCCTTTTTGCAAATTGTTTTTACAAAACCTCATTTAATTAATTATATATTAAACAGTGATCGAGTATTTGTAAGAATACAATTATCATGAGTATGTTGGGGTTTTGTATACAAAATTTGTTACCACCTGGTCAAGGAGTAACATTTCACAAGTCGGGTCTGACAGTACCATGGATGTTAATTGTTATAACTTGGAAACAAATGTAAATGCGAGATCGCCCTCAACACTGTGAAATGGTTTTTACTTAAATTTGATTAAACTGGGATTCACTCACCAGTATTTCCCAGTGACAAATGTTTTTAAAACGCGTTTCAGGTAACAAACTGTGAAAGCCAAATAGAAGCCAACTGGACAGCACTGAAGGCTTGGAAAAGTGGCAATAAAGTTACCTAAAATAAAATAGATGTTTTTATTAATAAAATAGGATTTATTCCTATGAAAACGTGTGTACTACGAACTTGGGTTTTAACCCATTTGTTTAATGTTATGAAAATGTGGTACTTTACTCTGATCAATGTTTCCTAACTACGGTCCTGATGAAAATTTCCGCTGCCAAATTAGACAATACGCGATACCACCAAAACTGGCTCGCGGCCGCCCGTTCCCTGGGAATTTAGGATCGGGGGTTGCGAGAGAAGGTGGTATCAGAGCTAAGCCACTGATTCAGCCACAGAAGTGTTCTGCTGACATCAAAATTCAATCTGTTAGGAAATAAATTACGGGAATACGTGCATAATTATATTTCTTGTTATGTGTTATTTGACTATTTGTTAGTTTACAGTATGAGCGACCAAGGACCATCTGACGCGTATCATCAATTGTCTGGTTCGCCTAAAAGCGAAGGCACCTCCTCTTCTCAGCCTGCCCTCTCAGGGTACTCTGCTGATACGGAAGAAGGAATCTTTGTGTTTAAGGCTCAGTCCGAGGAGCCATTTCCTCAGAAAAAAAAGGGGATGGTTCAGTCGTGGGGCACACGAACGTAGGAAGCGTATGAAAAAGTTACAAGAACAGAGAGTACTAGCAGCAACCAAAAGAGAAACTGATGCCTATGCCCAGGATATGATAAATAGGGGTATAGCCAATATCCATATCCTAGCCACCACTGCAGCTGACCCTAATCTGGAGCAAATAATAGCACCCCAACCACAGCCACCTATCCCTGACCAACCCATGGAGATAGAAAACCCTGAAAACCAAGTAGAAATGCATGACTTCAATCCGGAGGAGATACCTAGGGTACCAGCACCAAACCCCCTAGACCCAAATTACGATCCCTGGTGGGATGACGTTAGGGACTATGTGCAACGCTACCCGATACATGAAGACACACCCATGCAGAACATAGGAGCCTACCCAGGTATGGATCCCTTAGATCCCTATTACGACGATGAATACATTAGGGAGATTTTAGAAGATCCTTACCGATTCCAGGCACCTACACCCCCATACCAGGAACCCGCACCCCAGATTCCAAACCCAGTCCTAGAACCTGCACCCCCAATGAGTGCAGAAAACGTACAAGAACTTAGGACATTTGGTGAGGAAATTCTAGAGAGTAGCGAACGAATGAGACAGGTGGGAGAGCGACTCGTCTGGAAGTATGACGAGCGTAATATGGATTTCTAGATGAATCCATATCCATGAATGTGAGGATGGAGACGGTAGTAATAATAATAATAATAATAATAATAATAATAATAATAATAATAATAATAATAATAATAATAATAAAATAAAGTATGTGTGTATGGATGCCTACTATTATTTATTTCAGTTGGTATTGTAATTTTTATTTCAAGACTGGTGTGTAATAGATGCATAGTAGATGAATAGAGTAAAGTCGCAATGATCGACGCTTTTGACCAAAATGCGTGTCATGTGATTGACTATATTAATATTATTTTGTGATATTAATACGAGGTAACTGTTTAAAATTCAGAGACGAAGGAAATCAAGATAATCTAAATAACGATAACCAGAGTAACATTAACGTGGTTAATGAGAATCCGAGCATCAATAACAATGGAAACCAAATGGATAATAGTGTCGTTCAACACATAGTGGCACAAGGAATCATAGATGCAATGCCATTTATTATTCAAACGGTTCAAGAAGCGAATAATAAAAGTAAACATAGCAGTAAGCGACCAATTGAACCAGAAAACAGCGTGAACAACGGACCCGTACTTCAGGTGCCCATTCCCAAAAGAAGAAGGACCATGCCTTATGGTTGTTCTTATAAGGAATTCTGGTCCTACAAACCAATAGAATTCTCAGGCAATGAAGGACCCATTGCAGCCTTACGCTGGATAGAGAAAACTGAGGCTATTTTAAAAATAAGCAAGTGTGCTGAAGAAGATAAGATAATGTTTGCTTCTAATCTATTTAAGAACTCAGCCTTAGAATGGTGGAATACTATCCTCCAATCAAAAGGAAGTGATAGGATATATAACATGGAATGGGAAGAATTTAAAAATACGGTAGAAAGGAAATTCTGCCCTCCCAATGAAAAGGAACATATAGCTAATAAGTTTCTGAACCTTAGGATGACCGGGGTAGATAGTAAGGGGTATACTACCACATTCTTTGAATATGCTAGAATAGTACCAACTCTTGCATCACCTGAACCAGTGCTAATCTCCCGTTACATCTGGGGATTAATTGGAGAGATTAGACATGTAGTCAAGGCAGCTAGACCTCAAACTATAGAAGAAGATGTAGAACTAGCAAACACCTTGACAGATGAATTAATCCGTACTAGAGAAGAAGACCAGAGGAGAAACCTAACCCAAAGGCTTACCCAAGAATTCTGTACTGGAAATTTCAACCGTAGGAATGTAGGTTCTACCTCTGCACCATTCTGCAAGGTCTGCAAGAAAAAGCATTTGGGAAAATGCTCCACTCTTTGCAATTTCTGCAAGATGCCAGGACACAAGGAAGAAGATTGCAGGAGAAAATCCAGTAATGGACTATGCTTCAACTGTGGAGAAAAAGGTCATATTAAGCCAAACTGACCGAAATTGGCTCCAGCTGCGAACAACAAGAACACTAAAAATGCTAGAGCATTTGTTCTGACTGCAGATGAAGCCAAGATGATTCCAGACGTGATAGCTGGTACGTTTTTATTTAATGATGTATTTGCTAAAGTATTATTTGACTCTGGTGCGAACCAAAGTTTTATTAATACTTTGTTTTGCAAACTTTTAAATCAGTCATTAACTAAACTACCACAAGAATGTCTAGTTGAGACAGCAAATGGAGAAACTGTTAGGATTTCTGAAATCTTGCAGGGAGCAAGAATAGAAATTTTAAATCAAAAGTTTATGGCAAACCTTTACCCAATGAATCTGACAGGATTTGATGTCGTTTTAGGAATGGATTGGTTAATAGCCAATAAAGCCAGTATTTTATGTGATCAAAAGTCAATTCAAGTAAATTCACCAAAAGGTGAAAAGATCACAATTAAAGGTGATAAGCCATCTAGGTCCACAAAATTCATCTCTGTGAGGAAAACTGCAAGTTATATAAGAAAAGGATCTATAGTGTATTTGATTTCTATAATCACTAACACTAAAGGAAAAGAACTAAATGACATTCCAGTGGTGTCTCAGTTTTCAGATGTCTTTCCAGAAGAATTACCAGGACTACCGCCAGAACGAGAAGTTGAATTCAGAATTCACCTGCTACCTGGAACAGCACCAATTGGCAAAGCACCTTATTGTTTGGCACCCGCCGAAATGCAGGAACTGAAGAAACAGTTAGATGAATTATTAGAGAAAGGATTCATACAGCCGAGTTCGTCATCGTGGGGAGCACCGATTTTATTCGTTAAAAAGAAGGACGGATCAATGCGTATGTGCATTGACTACCGTGAATTGAACAAGGTCACGATTAAGAACCGGTACCCATTACCGAGGATCGATGATCTGTTCGATCAACTACAAGGAGCTCGATTTTTCTCTAAAATCGATTTAAGATCAGGATATCATCAATTAAAGGTACAGGAAGAGGATATTCCTAAGACCGCTTTCAGAACATGGTATGGCCATTATGAATTTACTGTCATGCCATTTGGTTTAACCAATGCCCCAGCCGCATTTATGGACATGATGAACCGAATATGTAAGCCATATTTGGATAAATTCATAATTGTCTTCATAGATGATATTCTTATTTATTCTAAAAGTAAGGAAGATCATGCAAAGCATTTGCACGCACTTCTAAGTCTATTAAGAAAGGAAAAGCTTTATGCTAAATTTTCAAAGTGCGAGTTTTGGTTAGAGCAGGTACAGTTTCTTGGACATTTAGTGAACCATGAAGGAATTCATGTGGATCCAACAAAGATCGAGGCAATTACTAAATGGAAAACCCCTGAGTCACCAACCGAGGTTAGAAGTTTCTTAGGATTGGCCGGTTATTATAGAAGATTTATTCGAGATTTTTCTAGAATAGCCATTCCTTTAACTAAGTTAAGCTGTAAATCTATTAAGTTTGAATGGGGACCAAAGCAAGAAGAAGCATTTAGAAGTCTTAAGCAAAGATTAACCCATGCACCCATACTAGCATTACCAAAAGGAACTGAAGACTTTGTAGTCTATTGTGACGCTTCTAAGTTAGGTTTTGGATGTGTGTTAATGCAACGCCAAAAGGTTATAGCCTACACATCTAGACAACTTAAGAATCATGAAAAGAATTATTCAACCCATGATCTAGAATTAGGAGCTATAATATTTGCCCTTAAGATTTGGAGACATTACCTTTATGGTAGTAAGTTTACCATATTCACTGATCATAAGAGTTTAAGGTATGTTTTCTGGCAAAAGGAGTTGAATATGAGACAAAGACGCTGGATGGAGATGCTTAGTGATTATGATTGTGATATCCAGTATCATGAAGGAAAAGCTAATGTAGTGGCAGATGCTTTAAGCCGAAAGTATCATGAAAAGCCAAAAAGGGTACGTTCTCTTAAAATAAATCTACAAGTAGATTTAAATGACCAGATAAGAGAAGCACAAAAATCAGTAATCAAGGATGATACTGAAAAATTAAAAGGTATGATTAAGAAATTAGAACAAGGAACAGATGGAATTTGGAGATTCCATAAAAAGAGAATATGGATACCTAAATTAGGAAACCTACGTCATCGTATATTAGAAGAAGCCCATAAGTCTAAGTATACGATGCATCCGGGGAGTGATAAAATGTACCAGGATTTAAGAAAGAATTTCTGGTGGATAGGAATGAAAAAGGACATGGCAGCCTATGTTTCTAAATGTTTAACTTGTTCATAAATTAAAGCTGAACACCAGAAACCCTCAGGTTTGTTACAGCAACTAGAAATGCCAGTGTGGAAATGGGAATTGATAACAATGGATATTGTTACTAAATTACCCAAAACAAAGAAAGGTAATGATACAATCTGGGTGATTGTAGATAGGCTAACCAAGTCAGCTCATTTCCTACCAATGCAAGAAACTTTCAGTATGGAACAATTAGTTAAATTATATGTAAATGAAATAGTTTCATTACATGGAATTCCTTTATCAATTGTTTCTGATAGAGATAGCCGATTTACCTCTCATTTTTGGTCAAGTTTCCAAAAAGCCATGGGAACCAAGTTAAATCTGAGCACAGCTTATCATCCTCAAACAGACGGACAAAGCGAAAGGACGATTCAGACAATGGAAGACATGCTTAGAGCTTGTGTAATTGATTTCGGAGGTAATTGGGACGATCACTTACCTTTAATAGAGTTTTCTTATAATAATAGTTATCACACAAGTATCAATGCTGCACCATTCGAAGCACTTTATGGACGAAAGTGCCGAACCCCAGTCTGTTGGGCAGAAATTGGGGAAAAGCAACTATCTGGACCTGAGATAGTGCAGGAAACAGCTGACAAGATTATTCAAGTCAAGGAACGACTGAAAGCAGCACGTGATCGACAGAAGAGCTATGCTGATAACCGACGAAAAACATTGGAATTTCAAGTAGGAGACAAAGTATTGTTGAAGGTCTCTCCTTGGAAAGGAGTAGTAAGATTCATCAAAAGAGGAAAGATAAGTCCCAAGTATATTGGACCTTTTGAGATTATTAGAAAGATAGGACTTGTAGCCTATCAGCTACAACTTCCAGAGGAAATGGCAGGAATACATGATGTATTTCATGTATCTAATCTCAAAAAGTGTTAGCCTAATGAATCACTAGTAGTACCTCTTAAGGATATAGAGGTAATTGAATAACTCAAGTTTGTAGAAAGGTCCCTACAGATTGAAGACAGGAAAGCCAAGAACCTCAAGCATAAGAGACTAGTTCTGGTCAAAGTAAAGTGGGACTCCAAAAGAGGACCCGAGTACACATGGGAGCTTGAATATGAAATGCAAAGGAAATATCCACACTTGTTCCAGTAGATCTCGAGGATGAGCTTTAAAACAAGGTGGGGAGGATATAACAATCCTCAAGAAAACCGACACCCTCGAATAATTTCCGACACCCTAAAAATATTTAAAATACCCCTATATGTCTTAAAATACACCCCGTATGTGAAACCGAGCCCAAAATACATTATAACATTTAAAATAAATAAAAAACAAAGAAAATTGATTTCGGGCGGGCCGCGTAAACCTTAGTTAACATCTACGCGGGCCGCGACAACTTAAAAGTCCAGGGAACCCCTGTGTTGACACATGTCATAACGCGTGTTGAACCTATGTGATGACCCGGATCACCTACGCCTTTGACCTGGTTTGACGCGGGCCGCGTAAGCCTTAGCTTACATCTACGTGGGCCGCGACAAAGTGAGAAATCAGCACTATATATAGCAGGCATCGGGTTTCATTCAAAATCGCTCAAATCTTTCTTTCTAAACGTAAAATTCTGATAATAGGCATTATACTCAGGTATTATACCCCCCCTAAATAGCGAAGTTCTTCTCCGTTTTAAGTATTATAACCCCTGGATACGTATTAGATACGTTGCCCGATTGATCTAGGGTTCCGTAACGGCTGTCGTGGTTTTGCCCGACGTAGTCGTTGGAATGCCGTCTCGGGGAGGGTATTACTAATGTTAAAATGGGTTATTATACTAACGCGTATGCATTTGTGTAAATTATAGATTGTCACCAGGAAACCCTAAAGGATAATCTAAGACAACAATGTGAATAATCTCTTTTTTGCAAATTGTTTTTACAAAACCTCATTTAATTAATTATATATTAAACAGTGATTGAGTATTTGTAAGAATACAATTATCATGAGTATGTTGGGGTTTTGTATACAAAATTTGTTACCACCTGGTCAAGGAGTAACATTTCCACAAGTCGGGTCTGACAGTACCATGGATGTTAATTGTTATAACTTGGAAACAAATGTAAATGCGAGATAGCCCTCAATACTGTGAAATGGTTTTTACTTAAACTTGATTAAACTGAGATTCACTCACCAGTATTTCCCACTGATAAATGTTTTTAAAATGCTTTTCAGGTAACAAACTGTGAAAGCCAAATAGAAGCCAGCTGGACAGCACTGAAGGCTTGGAAAAGTGGCAATAAAGTTACCTAAAATAAAATAGATGTTTTTATTAATAAAATAGGATTTATTCCTATGAAAACGTGTGTACAACGAACTTGAGTTTTAACCCATTTGTTTAATGTTATGAAAATGTGGTATTTTACTCTGATCAATGTTTCCTAACTACGGTCCTGATGAAAATTTCCGCTGCCAAATTAGACAATACACGATACCACCGTATTGTTCCCTAGGAATTTGGGATCGGGGGTTGCGACAATGCACGTGCAAAATAATGGAGCATATTCCCCTGGAATCTCGGCAAGACCAAGTCCCACTCGTATACTCCTGCAAAACAAGTTCAAACATAATGGAAACAATTGTTAGTATAAGGATCATAATGAGGATCCTGGATCCTTAGTCCTGCAACGTCTTCTGAGGATCCTTAATTCAAAACTGAACTGAGGATCCGTGATCCTGGCTGCACTTGAGGATCTGTGATCCGTAGGTTGTGGAAATCCATCCCTAACAATTGCCCCCAAAATATGAGGAATTAAATATAACTAGATGAGTCATATTTTCTGCCTTATCGCCAACGAATCTGTTAACGTAAATATAGTCGTTGTAACCGGACTAGCCGTTGCAACCTGACGTCAGCGACATAACTACCTGCAAATTCATCATTATAAATTCAGAGTTAGAGATAAGGATCAAGATGTGTTTAAATTTGAGCATTCCACTCCTTTAAATCTTCATCCAGAGAACAAACAGGTATTCTCTCTTTCCTTCTCTATAAATTCTTCTATTCCGATCCTCCTTTCTCCGAGCATCCATGACTAAGATGGTTCTCCGATCCTCACCAGCCAAGGATCCTAAAAAGGATAGTCCTTTGAAAAGCCAAGGCGTTATTAAAAACCCTTCGCTAGAACTCTGCCGTTTTACCGATCCTGAGATTGATCGGATTCGTCATTGCTTCCCGGCGGAGGCTGTCTTCAGATCTTTTGACTCTTCAATGAAAAGTGACTGTGTTTCCGACACTTGGGTTTCTTTTCCAGCCACCCCTTTCCTGATAGGGTTTACTTATCCTTTCCCTGCTTTTACACAATCCTTATTCACACTCACAGGCATGTGCTACATACAAGCCATGCCAATGATGTGGAGAGTTCTGTACACCATTGAGAGCATCATCGAGCATGAAGGTGTAGAAATAGGGATGTCCGAGTTGAGTTAGCTATAGAACCTTGTTAGCCATGGTTCACACCGCTTTCTATTTAAACACAAACCTGGCCAGCCTCACCCAATCCTCAAGACCACCAAAAACGATACCTACTGGAAGAGCCATTTCTTCTTTGTGAGGAGGGACTCAATCCCAGATGGGAAAAATCTCCCCAAAAAGTGGATCATCCAGGGTAGGATATGGGATCCTTAGAAAAGGACCATAGTAAGACTTTATTTCCTTTAAGGATAACTGATCCTTCTTTCTGTTTTTGTTGTGCAGCTATCTCAATTTCTCATATTCAAGATTCCCCTGCAACAAAGGAAAGACTTGCTGCCTTCTGGTGGCTTGACCCACCCTGCTGTGAGGACATTTCAAATCAAGGCAAAGGATTCACAAGAAGCATCATCCGGTTCCTTCACCATGTCAAGTAAGTACTCGAATATATGTATAAATGAATAAATGTTAAAATGAATGAAAAATATGAACACTTATCTGTTGTTTGGCATTTGTAGGCGCTGGAAAATCTTCAAGATCAGCTTCCAGGTTCAGTGTCAGTGACCTTGACGCTTTTGCTTCCTCCAAGTCCATCAAGAAACAACTTGCTGCCAGTCCCAGCATCCCAAATCCTAAGGGTGCCAGCACGAAGGGCAAGGGTGGAAAGAAAAGAAAAACTTCTGAACCCCTTGAAGGCCTCCCTCTCATCCAACACCAGTTCGAGGAGTATGTCTCCGAGGTAAGGATCCTGGATCCTTAAGTCTGATCTTCATTTTCTGAGGATAACGGATCCTGACCATGTGCTTGTTTTATGCAGAAATTTGCGGAGATCCAGATGCTCCTAGATAATCACGTAGCTGAGATTGAGCAGCTGAAGCTAGACTCCCAGCAGACATCCCTGGCCAAAGATAAGAAAATTTCTTCCCTCAAGAAGGATGTGAATCTGCTGTAGAAGGAGGTGGTCATGGTTCAAATCAAAGCTCAGCAGGAGAAGCAAGAGGTGATGGACGGGGCAAAGCTCTCTGCTACAATCGCCATGCTCAAGATTAAGCTTCAAATGGCAAAGGAGGCTGAGGATCCTTCATTTAACAGGTCTGCCTGGAATCAGGAGGCTTGGAAGCAAAAGTTGGCGGAGCTGGATGATGAAGAGGAAGCTGAGGAGGTCTTGGCATTGGAGGCTGGTAGCAGTGGGCTGAAGGATCCGGTTGAGGAGGCAGCTGTTGGTGGTGATGCAGTGAAGGTGTAGGCTACTGAAATGGGCGATGATGGAAATTTCTAGACGTGGCTGGAGCCCATTTTTTATGATTTGGTAGTTTTTTTTTGTTTGATGATGTTTTGAAACGATGTTGGTCTGTACTTTGAACAATAGTATTTAGGTTTAAGGATCACAGATCCTTGGGACAATAGGTAGGATGATAGCTGGTGGAGGGATCCTCTGTTTGGGGGATGAAGCCACTATTATCCTGCCATCTTTATTTCCTGCACTAAGACCTTGTTAATATGGACACCCTTTACCTACCCCAGCGGGCGGGCCACGTATTGCTGGTAGATGCTTGGGGTAGGTAATTTTGGCAACCTTTGAAGGGTTTAACTTTTGATAAATAAATAAAACTTTAATCTTTTGGCTATCTTGTGTTGTTCATTCTGTGTCTATTTACCTTTCAGTTATTATTGCATATTGCTTTGAACTTACAAGTTGATAATGAAAGTATAGAAATTAGTTTAAGCCAAAAAGTTTAGGATATGATCAAGGATCAAATATCCTATAATCGAAAAGTTCAAAAAGTGATAAAATTTTAGGATCATATATCCTGTTGTCAAAGTATAAGGGTAACATAGATAAATCAAGAATAAAGTTAAGGTAAATAAGGATCATACCAGAGAATCCAAGTTAGGATCCTAAATCCTTGATGTTTATGATGATGATAACCGAAAAACAAACCTTGTAAGAAATTAGGATCCAGGATCCTTAACCGTTTAGCTTTAGAAACCTGAAATAAAACATAACTTGGGACTAAGCCAACTGCAAAAGGAAGAGTTAGTGTCTGGGGACAAGCCCAATATACTGGGGACAAGCCCAAAAAACTGGGGACAAGCCCAAAGGATTTTGTGTTAACTGGAGTATGGCCCTTTCTGGCGACTATCCAAACTTAGTGACATGAAAATGCCAAAACCTTAGCTAACGTGAAAACGTTAGAAACCTTAGGAATGGATGTATGGTATGTCTACCATTATACTTAGGATCCTGAATACAGCCAGTACAATGAAATTGTCAGCCCCTAAAGCGAGTACTGGTCCCATTGCCTTTAACTGCACCAGGATAATCGTGCGCTACTGGCGAAGGTAGTAGATACCTTAAACTGGGGACAGGCTCAAAAAACTGGGGATAAACCCATGAAACTAGGGTCAAGCCCATAAAACTTAGGAAACTTCTGAGGATACTTGATCCTTTGTCAAGGATACATGAACTTCTGCAAAACTCAAAACTTAGTGAAATAGGATAAAGGATCTTGAATCCTTCTCCTTGTAATAAAATAGATTAAAGGATTAAGTTAATTAGAATCAAATCATTACCAGAATGAGGATCATATATCCTCTATGGATCCTTCGTGTATATCGGATATGAGGATGATTAAGGATCCCGGATCCTTCTTACATGAACTATCTCTTCAAATGGACAGCATTCCAAGCTTTTGGTAATAGATCACCTTACATTGTTAACAAACGGTATGCCCCCTTTCCTGCCTCAGCTTCAATAAGATAGGGACCTTCCCACTTTGGAGCTAACTTGCAATCAGCAGGATTTGTGGTATTTTGGGATGCTTTTCTTAACACCATGTCACCAACTTGAAACTTTCTGATCCTGGCGTTCTTGTTATAAGCTCCAGCCATCCTTTGTTGATAGCTATTCAATCTTATCCTTGCTAAATCCCTGAGTTCTTCTATGGTATCCAAGTCCTGAACCAAGTTTTCAGCATTTCCTTCAGGATCACGGATGCTTGTTCTTGCAGTATGGACTACCATCTCTATAGGGATCACTGATTCTACTCCAAACACTAAAGAAAATAGAGTATGGCCAGTAGCATTCTTGGGAGTTGTTCTATCAACCCATAATACATATGGTAGCTCTTCTGCCCATTTTCCCTTTTTGAATCCAAGCTTCTTCTTCAAGTTGTTGATGATGATCTTGTTAGATGATTCTGCTTGACCATTAGCTTGTGGGTGGACTGGTGTTGATGTTATCATCTTAATCCTCCCAACTGTCACAAAAGTTAGTAGTTCTACTCCCAATAAATTGGGATCCATTATCACAAACAATTTCAGAAGGGATACCAAATCTAGTAATAATGTTTCTTTTAATAAAGGATATCACTTCTTTTTCTCTAACTTGAGCAAAGGCTTCAGCCTCTATCCACTTGGAAAAGTAATCAGTCATAGCAAGCATAAACACTTTTCCTCTTGGTGCCTTGGGAAGTTTACCAACTATATCCATTCCCCATCTCATGAATGGCCAATAAGAGGATATAGGAAGTAGGAGCTCTGCTGGTTGATGAAGGATATTACTATGTCTTTGACAAGCATCACATCTCTTGGCATAATCCACAGCATCCTTCTTCATAGTAGGCCAATAATATCCTGTCCTAAGGATCCTTGAGAACAGTGCTCTGCCCCCAGTGTGGTTTCCACAATCTCCTTCATGAAAATCCTTTAGGACTTCTTGAATTTCAGGATCCTCTATGCACCTTAGATATGGACCTACAAGAGATCGTTTATATAACATATTATTTAGTTTTGTAAATTGGGATACCTTGACTTTGAAAGCTCTAGGATTTTCTCCTGTAGGAATCTCTTTGTTGTATATATCTCATGATTGGAAGGATCCAGGATCCTGAATGTGATTGTGTACCATCACTAGGTATGATTGCAGAATCCTCTACTATCTCCATAGTTGTGTGATCCTCAATAGCAGGAGTCAAAATGTGGATTATAGGAATTTTAATATCCTCTGGAATCTTCAATGATGATCCAAGGTTGGCCAAAGCATCAGCTTCTGCATTTTCTTCTCTGGGTACATGTGTCAAACTAAAAGAAGCAAAAGAGTCTGCCAATTTCTTGACTATCTCTAGATATTTGATTAGTCTTTCACCTTTAACAGCATAAGAACCATTAAAGTGATTAGTAATTAACAATGAATCTACATGTACCTCAAGATACCTGATCCTCATGTGCTTGGCAATTTGCAAACCAGCTATCAAGGTTTCATATTCAGCCTCATTATTAGTAGTTTGAAACTCACAAGCAATGGAGTGGGGTATTATGTCCCCCTGTGGCGATTTTAGTAGTATTCCTAGTCCAGTTCCCTTGATGTTTGAAGCCCCATCTGTGAAGAGTATCCAGGGATCCTTAGTCTCTTCAAGCTGTTGAACTTCTAACTCAGCTTTCCTTTGTAGATCACTAATGAAATCAGCCACAAAGTCAGCTAAGGCTTGGGATTTCATGGCAGTTCTTGGCTCATATCTTATATCATAAGCACTAAGCTTCACTGCCCATTTGGCCATCCTTCCTGACATTTCAGGTTTCCTGAGAACATTCTTAATTGGAAAGTTAGTCTTAACAATAATAGCATGAGTTTCAAAATAATGTCGTAATTTAGTAGATGCCATAATCAAAGCAAGGATAAGTTTTTCTAAATGTGAATACCTGGATTCAACATCAAGCAAACTCTTACTTACATAATATACAGGGTGTTGTGTACATTCATGATCCTTAACAATGACCGCACTTACTACCTTAGAAGAGACTGCCAAATATAAGGATAATATATCCCCTTTTTCTGGTTTCATTAAGGCTGGAGCTGAGGATAGGTAATCCTTAAGGGCCTTGAGAGCATTCTCATTGTTTTGGTCAAAAATCAAGCTAAGATAATGCAACCAAACTTTCTGTAATGAACAAGTGACACAATGATTTATACGAGGAAAAAGCCCTTGATCAAGAGTTGATCTCCGGCATAAAAAACCTCGGGTGATGGAAACTACCGATCACCAACTCAGATTAAACAAAAATGTATTACAACTTTGGATGATAGCGAGCTTGTTACAAGGATCACTAGAGTGTAATGTGCAAAAAAGTGTGTAATCGCCGAGCAAACTGTCGAGAGCTGATGAGAGCAGTTACGAGTGTGTGTGTTTAGCCAAAAATAGCCAAGTGTTCTAATTTAGCTCGCTATCCCCTTTTAAATTTGGAAAATATCTAATCTAACTAACTATCCGCATTTCATGCAAGTCTTCCACGAACTCCATAACGTCCATATTAGTCAAGCACGTGCGGAATAAAAAGGGAATATGCTCCAGGAATATCGCCAAGACCAAGTCCAAACGCGTACTCCTGCAAAACAACATCATATTCAAAGCAGACAATCGTTAGTGTAAGGATCCTCATGATGATCCTGGATCCTGATCCTACAATACTCTCTGAGGATCACTAATTCAAACAGAATTGAGGATCCCTAAGCCCTACAGTAATTGAGGATCACTGATCATTGGAAAATCCTCCCCTAACAATTGCCCCCAAAATATAAGGAGTAATGTGTAAATAAACGAGTTATATTTTCTCGTTCTTATCCGTAACAAACCAACAGATATATAGCCGTAACTTTCTGACTAGCCGTTACCAATCTGACGTCACTGAAGTGACTATCCTGCAAAATCATGATTATAAATTGAAGTTAGAGATAAGGGTTAGGAAGCATTTAAATTCGTGCGTTTCATCCTTTAAATCCTCATTCGAAGACTTGATCAGGTACTTCTCTTTCTTTTCTCTCTTCATCTTCTCATTCTGTTTCTTCTTCTTCACCATCTTCTTGACCAAGATGATGCTGAGATCTTCACCGGCTAAGGATCACAAAAAGGACAGTCCCTTGAAGACCCAAGGGATCATCGAAGACTCTGCGAAAGAAAGATGCTGCTTTACTGATCCACAGATTGACAGGATCCGCCATTGTTTCCCGGCGAACACCGTTTTTAAAGCTTTTGACACCACCATCCTAAGCGACTTTGTTTCTGAAACCTGGGTAGCCTTTCCTGTCACCCATTTACGATGGGATACTCGTATCCTTTTCCTGATTTCACCCAATCTTTCTTCTCTCTCACTGGCATCTCCTACATCCAAGCAATGCCAATGATATGGAGGGTCTTGTATACCCTTGAAAGAATCATTGTGCATGAAGGTATTGATCTGGGAATGTCGGAGTTAGCAGAAATGTACGACCTTGTGAGCCATGGATCTCATCGATATCTATTCAAACATAAACCTGGTGAAGAACATCCCTTCTTCAAAGCCACTAAGAATGACACCAACTGGAAACGGCGATTCTTCTTTGTCAGAAGGGATTCTATCCCTGATGGAAAGGATCTGCCTAGAAAATGGACCACTCATGGTAGGATAGAGGATCCTGAGAAGGATCACAGGATAACCTTGTCTCTGCTAAGGATCACTAACATCCTTCTCAGGATAGAGGATCCTGAGAAGGATCTGCCTAGAAAATGGACCACTCATGGTAGGATAGCTGGTCTGTAATTGTTTTGGTCAAAAAATCTGATGATGATAATGCAACCAAACTCTTTGTATAGGGGAATGATGCTTAAAATGTGTAACAACAATGAGGATCACTTCAATGTAGAATGCACAAACAACACAAGGATTTATACGGGGAAAAAGCCCTTGATCAAGAGTTGATCTCCGGCACAAAAAACCCCGGGTGATGGAAACTACCGATCACCAAGCTCAAATAAATGAATAAACGTTTACAACTTCGGATAGTAACGAGCTAGGTACAAGGATCACTACGGTGAAATGTGTAAAAAGTGTAA
This sequence comes from Helianthus tuberosus, assembly GCA_030545235.1. Lineage (NCBI taxonomy): Eukaryota > Viridiplantae > Streptophyta > Magnoliopsida > Asterales > Asteraceae > Helianthus > Helianthus tuberosus. The sequence continues at coordinate 5,046,050 of CM060381.1, read as the reverse complement.
GTAATTGCTAAGTGGTTGAACGAGAGCTTGTATGAGAGTGTTTGCGAGTGTGTGAAGTTGCCAAAAATGACTAAGTGTCACTAACTAGCTCGTTACCCCTTTAAAATAAGAAAAATATCTAGTTAACAAACTCCCCGACTTTCGGGCCAAGCCTCCACGTTCTCCATAACGTCTAGTTTTGATCTAGCACGTGCAGAATACTTCGAGAATATTCTCCAGGAATGTCGCTAAGACTTGGTCAAGCTTAATATACCTGCGAGACATTTCAAAAACATAAGTAAACAATCGTCAGTACGAGGATCCTTAAAGTGATCCATGATCCTGATCCTAAAGCTCTTCTGAGGATCACCACCTGTCACAGAAGTAAGGATCACTAGTTAGGATAACGAATAAGGATCACTAATTGTTAAAAAATCCTCTCCTAACAATTGCCCCCAAAATATAAGGAGTAATTTGTAAAATTTGGCGAGTTATATTTTCTTGATCTTATCCGTAACAAACTAACGGATATATAGCCGTTAATTTTGAACTAGCCGTTGCGATGATGATGTCACGGAAGTGACAACCTGCAAGATCATGATTATAAATAGAGATATAGATAGGATCACTATGCATTTAAATTCGAAAGAAACTCCCTTTATAATCTCAGTTGAAGATCGATCAGGTATCTCTTTCTCCTCTCTCTTCCTTTCTTACTCTGTTCTTCTTTCTTTACCTTAATCACTTCAAGAATGTTGCTCCGAAATTCCCCGGCTAAGGATCACAAAAAGGATAGCCCTCTGAAGAGTCAGAAGATCGTCAAGGACTCGGTGAACGAGAGGTGTTGCTTTACCGATGCACAGATTGATAACATCCGTCACCGTTTTCCAGCGAATGTCTTTTTCAAACCCTTCGATTCAACTGTTCTGAGCGACTACGTTTCTGATACATGGGTCGCCTTCCCAGTCACTCCATTTGCTATAGGGTACACCTATCCTTTCCCGGAGTTCACACAATCCTTCTTTTCCCTTACCGGCATATCTTACATTCAAGCCATGCCGATGATCTGGAGGGTTTTATACACCCTAGAGAGGATCATCGAGCAGGAGAGTCTTGATTTAGGAATGTCAGAACTAGCGGAGTTGTATGATCTTACTACCTTCGGATCCCACCGTTACTTGTTTAAACGGAAACCCGGTGCAGATCACCCTCTTCTCAAAGTCACCAAAAACGACAAAGATTGGAAGCGTCGCTTCTTCTTTGTAAGGAGGGATACCATTTCAGATGGAGAGCACTTACCAAGAACATGGTCCACCCATGGTAGGCTGGAGGATCCTGGGAAGGATCACCAGATGGTCATGTTTTTGTAATAGGATCACTAACCCCTTCTTTGTCTTGTGTCATGCAGCCATCTCCTTTTCACGTCTCATCACAACACCCGCAACCAGGGAAAGACTTGCTACTTTCTGGGGACTTGACCCTGAAACTAGAACTTTTAAGACAACAACCCAAGACTCACAGGAGGTATCCTCAGGCTCTGTCACAATGTCGAGTAAGTATCCTTGTTCATAATTTAAATAAATAATTAAATGTTTATTAAGAAAAGATACTTATCTTATTTTGGTTGTGTAGGCGCTGGAAAATCTGCCAAAGCTGCTTCAAGGTTCAGTGTCACTGATCTCGCCACTGTTAAATCTTCCAAAAGAAAGGTTCCTACTAGCCCAACTGTCTCAATCCCCAAGGCACCCCTCAAAGGGAAGGGAATCAAGAAGAGAAAGACTTCCGAGGCTGAGGATTTGCAGGGCCTGCCCTTAATTCGCCATCAGTTCCTCGAGTACTTCAATGATGTAAGGATCACTATCTCTGCTTGCATATCCTGCTGATCTAAGGATCACTTGCTCTTGAACCGCTTTACCCTTTTCTTTTGCAGAAATTTGCTGAGATCGAGGATTACGTCGGTCATGTTGAGGATCAAGATCAGAAGATTGCCGATCTCCAGCAGGTTGCTGTGCTCAAGGATCTTGCAATTGCTGATCTTCAGAAGGAACTCAAGGATACCAAGCAGAAGATGGCCAAGGTGCTGGTTAACTTTGATTATGAAAGGCAGGAGATCATGGATGATGCTAAAGTTTCTGCCGCCATAGCAATGTACAAAACCAAACTCCAAATGGCCTCGGAAGCTCAGGATCCTGCCTTCGACAAAGGCAACTGGGAGATTGAAGAATGGAAGGCAAGGCTGGCTGAATTGGGTGATGAAGAGGAGGCTGAGGAGATTCTGGCAATTGAGGCTAGTGGCAGCGGGTTGAAGGATAAAGCTGAGGATGCAGCGGCTGGTGGTGATGATGCAGTGAAGGTGTAGGCTGCATAATTGGGCGATGATGGATATATGTGCTAAGGCCGGAGCCCAATTTTTAGTTTGATGGTTGTGGTGTTTAAGACAATTTCATGGGTTGTACTTTGAACAATAGGTTTTTAGGATTAAGGATCATGTATGATCCTTTGGACATTAGGCAGGATTGCAATTGGTGGAGGGATCCTCTGTTTGGGGGATGAAGCCATTGTGATCCTGCTGCCTTTATATTCCTGCACTACTTTTGAACTCATTATCATGGACACCCTTTACCTACCCCAGCGGACGGGCCACGTTTTGCTGGTAGATGCTCGGGTAGGTAATTTTGACAACCTTTAAAGGGTTAGCCTTATGTTAATAAATAAAAACTTAACCTTTTGTCGCTTATCTTGTGTTGTTACCCTTTTTAGTATGTTACTTTTCAACTGTTATAATGTTCATCCTGTTTATATTTATCAAACCTTAGAAAATTAGAAAATATATCCATAAAGTTTAGGATATAATCAAGGATCACATATCCCATAACCGATAAGTTCTAAAAAGTGATAAAGTTTAAGAAACACAGGTTCAGTTGTCAAGTATAAGGGTTCATCAAAAGAATGATGAATAAAATCAAAAGAGTTAAGGATCATACCTGAGGATCCAAGTTAGAATCCTAACCATAATAAGGATAACTATAAGATAAACCTTAGAGTGTAATAAGGATCAAAGATCCCTAGCTGCCTACCTTCAAGGACCTGAAATAGAGCATAACTTGGGACTAAGCCAATATAAGAAAAGAGTTAGCAACTGGGGACAAGCCCGAGGATAACTGGGGACAAGCCCAAGGATAACTGGGGACAAGCCCAAGGATAACTGGGGACAAGCCCAAGGATCGTGTGTAAACTGGAGTATGGCCCTAACTGGCGACTATCCAAACTTAGTGACATGAAGATGCCAAAACCTTTGCTAACGTGAAAACGTTAGAAACCTTAGCTAACGTGAAAACGTTAGAAACCTTATGAACGGATGTATGGTACGTCTACCATTATACGTAGGATCCTAAGCATAGCCAGAACAATGGAATTATCAGCCCCTAGAACGAGTACTGGTCCCAAAGCCTTGAACTACACCAGGATCATCGTGCGCTACAGGCGGAATCTGGGGACAAGCCCAAATAACTGGGGTTAAACCCAAACGACGGATTGCTTCTGTGGATAACCAACGTTGTGCTAAAGATACCTGAACTTTCAAAACTTGAACTCACGTGAGAGATGGATAAAGGATACATGATCCTTATCCTTATATGAGAAAATAAAGAAATGAAATAGTTCAAGATTAGGATATTACCTGAGTAAGGATCACCGATACTTTGAGGATCCTTTAAGGATATCCCTTCCATGAGGATCACCTATACCATAAGGATCCTGCTTACATGAAATATTTCTTCAAGTGGACAGCATTCCAAGCTCTTGGTAGCAATTCACCTTCCATGGTTAGCAATCTATATGCCCCCTTTCCTGCTTCAGCTTCAATCAAATAAGGGCCTTCCCATTTTGGAGCCAATTTTCCATCAGCAGGATTGGTGGTATTCTGAAATGCTTTCCTTAACACCATATCTCCAACTTGAAACCTCCTGATCCTGACATTTTTATTGTAAGCACCAGCCATTCTTTGTTGATAACTGGCCATCCTGATCCTAGCCATATCCCTGATTTCTTCAATAGTATCCAGGTCTTGAGCCAAGTTTTCATCATTTTCCTCAGGATCACGGGTACTTGTTCTAGCAGTAGGAACCACCATTTCTGTTGGGATCACTGATTCTGCCCCAAACACCAAAGAGAATGGTGTTTGACCAGTAGCATTCTTAGGGGTTGTCCTGTCAGCCCAGAGCACATAGGGTAGCTCTTCTGCCCATTTTCCTTTCTTGGATCCAAGCTTCTTCTTCAAGTTGTTGATGATGATCTTGTTGGATGATTCTGCTTGGCCATTAGCTTGTGGGTGGACTGGTGTTGATGTTATCATCCTAATCCCCCAGCTGTCACAAAAATTAGTGGTTCTGCCCCCAATAAATTGGGAACCATTATCACATATAATCTCAGAAGGAATTCCAAATCTAGTTATAATATTTCTTTTAATGAAGGATATAACTTCCTTTTCTCTAACTTGAGCAAAAGCTTCAGCCTCTATCCACTTGGAGAAGTAATCAGTCATAGCTAGCATGAATACTTTTCCACCAGGTGCCTTAGGGAGCTTGCCAACTATATCCATACCCCATCTCATAAATGGCCAAGAGGAGGATATAGGATGCAATAGTTCGGCTGGTTGATGAAGGATATTGCTGTGTCTCTGGCAAGGATCACATCTTCTTGCATACTCCACAGCATCTTTCTTCATGGTTGGCCAGTAGTATCCTGTCCTCAGGATCCTTGAGAATAAAGCCCTGCCCCCAGTGTGGTTTCCACAATCTCCTTCATGGAAGTCTTTTAAAACTTCTTGAACTTCAGGATCCTCAATGCATCTCAAGTATGGTCCTGCAAGAGATCGCCTATACAACATATTATTCATAATTGTGAATTGAGATACCTTAGATTTGAAAGCCCTAGGGTTTTCTCCTGTAGGAATCTCTCCATGTTGTAAGTATCTCATAATTGGTGAGATCCATGACCCGGATCCTGAATAGGATTGAGTATCCTCACTAGGGATCATTGCAGAATTATTCCCTATCTCCATAGCCACATGATCCTCGATAGCTGGGGTTAGGATATGGATAATAGGGATCTTGATATCCTCTGGGATCTTCAAAGATGATCCTAAGTTAGCCAATGCATCAGCTTCTGTATTTTCTTCCCTTGGTACCTGTGACAAGCTAAAAGAGACAAAAGAGAGTGCCAAACTTTTGACTATCTCCAAATATTTGGTTAGCTTTTCACCTTTAACAGCATATGATCCATTAAAGTGATTTGTAATTAACAAAGAATCTACGTGTACCTCAAGATAACTGATCCCCATATGCTTTGCGATTTGCAAACCAGCAATTAAGGCTTCATATTCAGCCTCATTATTAGTGGTTTGGAACTCACAAGCTATAGAATGGGGTATTATGTCCCCCTGTGGCGATTTTAGTAGTATTCCAAGCCCTGTGCCTTTGACATTTGAGGATCCATCAGTGTGAAGTATCCAAGGATCCTTGGTCTCCTCTAGCTGCTGGACTTCTAACTCAGCTTTTTCTTGTAAATCACTACTGAAATCAGCCACAAAGTCAGCTAATGCTTGGGATTTGATAGCTGTCCTAGGCTCATATCTTATATCATATGCACTCAATTTCACTGCCCACTTAGCCATCCTTCCTGACATCTCTGGTTTCCTGAGGACATTCTTAATTGGAAAATTAGTTTTAACAATGATAACATGAGTTTCGAAATAATGTCTTAACTTGGTAGATGCCATTATTAATGCAAGGATGAGTTTTTCAAGGTGTGAGTACCTGGATTCGGCATCAAGCAAACTTTTACTTACATAATAGACAGGATGTTGTGTACCTTGATGATCCTTAACAAGGACCGCACTTACTGCTTTTGAGGATACTGCGAGATACAAGGATAGCACTTCACCTTTTTCTGGTTTCATTAAAGCCGGGGCCGAGGATAGGTAATCTTTGAGGGCTTTTAAAGCATTTTCATGCTTCTCCGTCCACTCAAATTTCTTGTTTTTCCTTAGGATATCATAGAATTCTTTACACTTCTCGGAGGACTTGGATATGAATCTGTTCAAGGCTGCTATCCTTCCTGTTAACCTTTGAACATCCTTAGCATTGGCCGGAGATTTGATGTTCACTATTGCTTTGATTTGTTCCGGGCTAGCTTCGATGCCTCTTTTAGTCACCATGTATCCTAAGAATTTACCTGCTTTAACACCAAAATGACATTTTGAAGGATTAAGCTTCATGTTATATTTGTCAAGGATATCGAATGCTTCCTCCAAGTCTCGTAGGTGATCCTCAGCTTTTAAGGATTTCACCACCATATCATCTATGTAGACCTCCATAGTTTGTCCAATCTGATCCTTGAACATCATATTCACCAGCCTTTGGTACGTTGCACCTGCATTTCTCAATCCAAACGGCATAGCAATATAGCAATATATACCAGTTGGAGTCATGAAGGCTGTATCCTCTTGGTCGGATGGTTCCATTTGAATTTGTTGAAATCCAGATGAAGCATCCATAAAAGTTAACAGTTCATGACCCGCAGTTGCATCCACCATGGAGTCAATGTGGGGTAAAGGGAAAGGATCCTTGGGACATGCCTTATTTAAATCGGTAAAATCGACACATACCCTCCACTTTCCGTTTTTCTTTTGAACAACAACCACATTGGCCAACCATCTTGGATACTTGACCTCTCTAATCATACCTGCCCGGAGCAATTTTTCTACCTCTTCCTGGATAATGGCATTCCTTTCTGGTGCAAACTTCCTTCTTCTTTGATGAATTGGTTTGAAGGATCTGTCGATGCCGAGTTTATGGGTGATAACATCTTTGGATATGCCAGTCATGTCTTCATGTTTCCATGCAAAGGTAGTCTTTCTCCTTTTGAGGAAGGATATGAGGTCTTCTTTCATTTCGCCAAGGATCCCTGATCCGATATAGATTTTGGATTCAGGATCATCAGGATCCATGAGGATTTCTACCACATCCTGCTCTCTGGCCTCCAAGACATTCCTTGGAGGATACCTTGATTGCTATTGCTCCCTTGACTTCGAAGCTGGTTTCATCGATGAAGTATAGCAATTCTTAGCTTCCTGCTGATCACTATCGATCTTTACTATTCCCCAAGGACTAGGGAGCTTCACACATTGATGGTAAGTAGATGGGACTGCTTTCATATCGTGTATCCAAGGCCTGCCAAGGATAACATTACAACAAGATAAACAGTCAATAACACAAAACTTTTGATAAGAGTGTAAGCCTTCAATATATATTGGGAGTTTAATGTCCCCCAGGGTGTTCTTGGTCTCGCCACTAAATCCCACGAGCACGGAGGATCTTGGTATGATCTCTGATTCAGGGATACCCATCTTCTTTAGAACATCAAGCTGGATAATGTTCACTGAATTTCCTCCGTCTATTAGGATCCTGCGGACAAAACAGTTAGATATAAAAAGAGTAATAACTAAACCATCGTGATGAGGATCCTGGATATCAGTACGATCCTCTTCATCAAAGGTTATAACTTTTCCATCGGAGACACTCGATGTTCGAACTGGCCTTTCTCCGTTCTCCATTTTAGTTTCCTTCGCATGCCTCTTAGCTGCTGAGAAGGATGTGCCACAAATGTCGGATCCCCCAGAGATAAAGTTTATCACTTGTGCGTCTGCTGGAGGGGCTGGAGCCTTCTCAGGGATCCTTTCAGGATCCTGAGTCCTTGACTTTTTTCTTCCCAACAACTCTTTTAGATGCCCTTTGCTCAGCAAGTATCCAATTTCCTTTCTTAATGCAATGCATTCTTCTGTGAGGTGCCCAAAATCTTCATGATATGCGCACCACTTTGATTTATCCTTAGTTGCAGCTGGCCTTTCATTCTTTCTTGGCCATCTAGCTTTATCACCTAGGTTCTGCATGGCAAGGATTAGTTCATTGTTATCAACACTAAAGCAATATTCAGAGATTGGAGGATAATCCTCATCATCCTCTTCTTGATCAATAGAATGCACGTTCTGATTATCAGATTTATTGTAGGATCTGAACTTGTTGTTTCTAAATGAGGATCCTTGCTTATCCTGCTTTGAGGATCCTGTTATCCTCTCCTGAATCCTCTTGTCATCCTCTAGCCGGATGAACCTGAGGGCCCGGGTTCTTACCTCATCTAGGTTTCTGCACGGTGTCATAACAAGATCATCATAAAATAAGGAATCCCTAAGTAATCCCATTTTGAAGGCCTCAACAGCTGTGGCTATATCTAAGTTGGGAATGTCTAAGGATTCTTTACTAAATTTGGTAATGTAATCCCTTAATGATTCATTATGACCCTGGGTTATCCTATATAAATCACTAGTTAATCGTTCAAATTTTCTACTACAAGAAAACTGAGTATTAAACAAGTTAACTAGGTTTGCAAATGAGGTAATAGAATAGGGAGGAAGACTTAGCAGCCACTTGAGAGCTGATCCAGTGAGAGTGGATCCGAATCCTTTGCATAAGCATGCTTCCTTTAACTTTTCTGGGATTGGATTGATCTCCATCCTCTCCCTGTATTGTGCTATGTGTTCTTCAGGATCCGTCGAACCATCATACAGTTTCATTGTAGGCACATGGAACCTCTTGGGTATCTCAGCATCACAGATTGGTGGTGCAAAGCGAGATATCTTGTGACTCCCATCTGCAATCTCTGGAATAGGTTTGACTACTCCCGGAACACTCGAGATCATATCCTTTAGCTTTTGCAATTCTCTGGCCATGGCATGATTGATACCTGGATCCTGCATAAAACCATGGTTAATAGTATGAGAATTATTAAAAGTGTTACCTCCCATTGGATTCAAGTTAGGAAATATGGAGGTCAATCCATATTGTTGAGATTCTGGAATGATCGAGGGGCCAGCAGAGGCATTGGTCTGCATTGGAATAAAATCTCCTTGATGGACATCTGAACTTCCTGTTTGCAAACTCCTCAAGGATCCTGGCATCTGGAAGGATCCCTGAAACTGGGATGATCCTGGAACAAAGGAGGATCCTTGAACCTGGGATGATCCTGGAACGAAGGAGGATCCTTGATCCTGGGATGATCCTGGAACGAAGGAGGATCCTTGAACCTGGGATGATCCTGGAACGAAGGAGGATCCTTGAACCTGGGATGATCCTGGAACGAAGGAGGATCCTTGAACCTGGGATGATCCTGGAACGAAGGAGGATCCTTGAACCTGGGATGATCCTGGAACGAAGGAGGATCCTTGAACCTGCTGCATTCCTGAATATCCTCCTGTACTGGTGAAGGATCCCATATGCTGGGGATAGGATCCTGCTGGCTGGAAATATGAACCTAGTGCCTGGGTCATAGCTGTTGTTCCGTAGTGCACTCCCTTTGGTCCACCCGCATACTGAATGTTTGGAACCACTGACGGTTGAGAAGTAACCACCGGAGTGTCAAAATTCAAAGATCTGGGCATCAGTGGAGAATGATCCTCTGCCGTTTTCTTCTGTTTCTTAATTTCATCAATCTCCCGGAGGATCCTTTCGTTGGTTTTATCCTGCTCTTGTGCATGATTCCTCATCTGCAAAATCAAGGTATAGAGATCATTAGTAGTAGGATTAGTTGAAACAGAAGAAGTAGGTGGTTTTGAGAAAATGGGAGTCGGTTTCTTCGCAGCATTTTCTGTATTCTTCTGGGATCCAGAAGGTGGTGGAGGCAAAGGAGGAACGCCTTGTGAAGAAGTGAACGAAGGCATCAAGTTTGAAGCATTCTTCGATGAGGAAGCCATCTGCTTGGTTGTAGTGAGCCGAATTAAGCACGGAAATGCGTATTTTCTTAAGGACGAAGCACCAATTGCCCCACGGTGGGCGCCAAACTGTTTTGGTCAAAAAATCTGATGATGATAATGCAACCAAACTCTTTGTATAGGGGAATGATGCTTAAAATGTGTAACAACAATGAGGATCACTTCAATGTAGAATGCACAAACAACACAAGGATTTATACGGGGAAAAAGCCCTTGATCAAGAGTTGATCTCCGGCACAAAAAACCCCGGGTGATGGAAACTACCGATCACCAAGCTCAAATAAATGAATAAACGTTTACAACTTCGGATAGTAACGAGCTAGGTACAAGGATCACTACGGTGAAATGTGTAAAAAGTGTAAGTAATTGCTAAGTGGTTGAACGAGAGCTTGTATGAGAGTGTTTGCGAGTGTGTGAAGTTGCCAAAAATGACTAAGTGTCACTAACTAGCTCGTTACCCCTTTAAAATAAGAAAAATATCTAGTTAACAAACTCCCCGACTTTCGGGCCAAGCCTCCACGTTCTCCATAACGTCTAGTTTTGATCTAGCACGTGCAGAATACTTCGAGAATATTCTCCAGGAATGTCGCTAAGACTTGGTCAAGCTTAATATACCTGCGAGACATTTCAAAAACATAAGTAAACAATCGTCAGTACGAGGATCCTTAAAGTGATCCATGATCCTGATCCTAAAGCTCTTCTGAGGATCACCACCTGTCACAGAAGTAAGGATCACTAGTTAGGATAACGAATAAGGATCACTAATTGTTAAAAAATCCTCTCCTAACAGTAATAACTTTAGACAATAGTTTCTAGGGTCTAGGATCATGGATCCTTGGACAATAGGTAGGATAATGGGTGGTGGATGGATCCTCTGTTCGGGGGATGAAGCGACTCGTTATCCTTCCGTCTTTATTTCCTGCACTCTTAAGACCCGTTAACAATGGACACTCTTTGCCAACCCATGTGGACGGGCCACGTTTTGCTGGTAGAAACGTGGGTTGACAATTTTGACAACCTTGAAGGGTTTAACGTTTTTGTGAATAAATAAAATCTTAACTTTTTGACTATTTCCTGTGTTGTTATCCTTGTGAATACTTTACTTTTCAATTGTTGTGATATATGTTTTGTCTGAATTTATTAAGTAAAGGAGAAAAAATTTAATAAATATCCTCAAAAGTTTAGGATATGATCAAGGATCACATATCCTATAGTCGACAAGTTCTGAAAAGTAGTGAAGTTTAAGGATCATAAGTTCAGTTGTCAAAGAATAAGGGTCACTTATGTAAATAATAAATAAGATCAAAGTAATTAAGGATCATACCCGAGAATCCAAGTTACGATCCTAACCTTTAACACTTATAATCAGGATAACCAAAAGACAAACCTTAATAGAAGGTAAGGATCAAGGATCCTTGGTCATTTAGCTTCAAAAACCTGAAATAGGATACAACTTGGGACTAAGCCAGTATAAGATAAAAGTTAGTAACTGGGGACAAGCCCAACAATTCTGGGAACAAGCCCAATATACTGGGGACAAGCCCAAAGGATAACTGGGGACAAGCCCAAAGGATCGTGTGTAAACTGGAGTATGGCCCTCACTGGCGACTATCCAAACTTAGTGACATGAAAATGCCAAAACCTTAGCTAACGTGAAAACGTTATAAACCTTAGGAACGGATGTATGGTACGTCTACCATTATACGTAGGATCCCGGATACAGCCAGTACAATGAAATTGTCAGCCCCTAAAGCGAGTACTGATCCCATTACCATGAACTGGACCAGGATCATCGTGCGCTACTGGCGAAACTGGGGACAGGCCCAAACTGGGGTCAAGCCCAAATAACTGGATACTTCTGTGGATACTCAATCCTTTGTTAAGGATACCTGAACCTTCAAAACTCAGAATCAAGTGAAAGGAGGATAAAGGATGCAGGATCCTTATCCTTATATTAGATAACTAAAGAATGAAATAGTTTGAGATTAGAATATTACCAAAATGAGGATCATCTGTCCTGTAAGGATCCTTCAAGGATACTTGTAAGGTAAGGATCATGGATCCTTATTACATGAAGTATTTCTTCAAATGGACAGCGTTCCAAGCTCTTGGTAGCAAATCACCTTCCATTGTTAGCAATCGATATGCCCCCTTTCCTGCCTCAGCTTCGATCAAGTAACGGCCTTCCCACTTTGGTGCCAACTTTCCATCAGCAGGATTGGTGGTATTCTGAAATGCTTTCCTTAACACCATATCACCGACTTGAAATTTCCTGATCCTGACATTTTTGTTGTAGGCTCCAGCCATCCTTTGTTGATAACTGGCCATCCTTATCCTTGCCAAATCCCTGAGTTCTTCTATGGTATCCAAATCTTGAACCAAGTTTTCAGCATTTTCTTCAGGATCACGAATACTTGTTCTTGCAGTAGGAACCACCATCTCTGTAGGGATCACTGATTCTGCCCCAAATACCAAGGAAAATGGAGTTTGGCCAGTGGCATTCTTAGGAGTTGTCCTATCAGCCCATAGTACATAAGGTAGTTCTTCTGCCCACTTTCCTTTCTTGGATCCAAGCTTTTTCTTCAAATTGTTGATGATGATCTTGTTGGATGATTCTGCCTGACCATTAGCTTGTGGGTGGACTGGTGTTGATGTTATCATCTTAATCCCCCAGCTGTCACAAAAGTTAGTAGTTCTATTCCCAATAAATTGGGATCCATTATCACAAACAATTTCAGAAGGGATACCAAATCTAGTAATAATGTTTCTCTTAATAAAGGATATCACTTCCTTTTCTCTGACTTGAGCGAAGGCTTCAGCCTCTATCCACTTGGAGAAGTAATCAGTCATAGCAAGCATGAATACTTTTCCACCAGGTGCCTTAGGAAGCTTACCAACTGTATCCATTCCCCATCTCATAAATGGCCAGGAAGAGGATATAGGATGCAAAAGTTCTGCTGGTTGGTGAAGGATATTATTGTGTCTCTAACAAGGATCACATTTCTTGGCATATTCCACAGCATCCTTCTTCATAGTAGGCCAATAGTATCATGTCCTCAGGATCCTTGAGAACAATGCTCTGCCCCCAGTGTGGTTTCCACAATCTCATTCATGTAAATCCTTTAGGACTTCTTGGATTTCAGGATCCTCAATGCATCTTAGATATGGACCTGCAAGAGATCGTTTATATAACATGTTATTCAATATTGTAAATTGAGATACCTTAATTTTGAAAGCCCTGGGGTTTTCTCCTGTAGGAATCTCTCCATGTTGTATGTATCTCATGATTGGAAGGATCCATGATCCTGAACGAGATTGAGTATCATCACTAGGGATGATTGCAGAATCCTCTCCTATCTCCATGGCTACATGATCCTCGATAGCAGGGGTCAGGATGTGGATAATAGGGATCCTGATATCCTCCGGGATCTTCAAGGATGATCCTAGATTGGCTAATGCATCAGCCTCTGCATTCTCTTCCCTTGGTACCTGTGTCAAACTAAAGGAAACAAAGGAGAGTGCCAATTCTTTGACTATCTCTAAATATTTGATTAGCTTTTCACCTTTAACAGCATAGGATCCATTAAAGTGATTAGTGATCAATAATGAATCCACATGTACCTCAAGATACCTGATCCTCATATGCTTGGCAATTTGCAAACCAGCTATCAAGGCTTCATACTAAGCCTCATTGTTGGTAGTTTGAAATTCACAAGCTATGGAGTGGGGTATTATGTCCCCCTGTGGTGATTTTAGTAGTATTCCAAGTCCTGTTCCTTTTACATTAGAGGCTCCATCAGTGAAGAGTATCCAAGGATCCTTAGTTTCTTCAAGCTGTTGGACTTCTAACTCAGCTTCCTTTTGCAAGTCACTACTGAAATCTGCCACAAAGTCAGCTAAGGCTTGGGATTTAATGGCAGTTCTAGGCTCATATCTTATATCATATGCACTCAGCTTCACTGCCCACTTAGCCATCCTTCCTGACATTTCAGGTTTCCTGAGAACATTCTTAATTGGAAAATTAGTCTTAACAATAATGGCATGAGTCTCAAAATAATGTCTTAATTTAGTAGATGCCATAATTAATGCAAGGATAAGTTTTTCTAAATGTGAATACCTGGATTCAGCATCAAGCAAACTCTTACTTACATAATAAACAGGATGTTGTGTACCTTGGTGATCCTTAACAAGGATCGCACTTACTGCTTTTGAGGATACTGCTAGGTATAAGGATAATACATCCCCCTTTTCTGGTTTCATCAAAGCTGGGGCTAAGGATAGGTAATCCTTAAGAGCTTTAAGGGCATTTTCATGCTTCTCAGTCCATTCAAATTTCTTGTTCTTCCTCAGGATGTCATAGAATTCCTTGCACTTTTATGAGGATTTGGATCTGAACCTGTTCAAGGCTGCGATCCTGCCTGTCAATCTTTGTACATCCTTAGCATTGGCAGGAGATTTGATATTCACAATAGCCTTGATTTGTTCTGGACTTGCTTCAATGCCCCTCTTTGTCACCATATATCCTAAGAATTTACCTGCCTTAACACCAAAATGACACTTGGAAGGATTTAGTTTCATATTAAATTTATCAAGGATATTGAATGCTTCCTCCAAGTCCTTAAGGTGATCCTCAGCTTTCTTGGACTTAACCACCATGTCATCAATATAGACTTCCATAGTGTGTCCAATTTGTGCCTTGAACATCATATTGACAAGCCTTTGGTAAGTAGCACCTGCATTCCTTAGTCCAAATGGCATAGCTATATAGCAATATATACCAGTTGGGGTCATAAAGGCTGTATCCTCTTGATCAGATGGTTCCATCTGAATTTGTTGAAATCCAGATGAAGCATCCATAAAAGTCAACAACTCATGATCCGCGGTAGCATCCACCATGGAGTCAATGTGGGGTAATGGGAAAGGATCCTTGGGACATGCCTTGTTTAAATCGGTAAAATCGACACATACCCTCCACTTTCCATTTTTCTTTTGAACAACAACCACATTGGCTAACCACCTTGGATACTTCACCTCTCTTATCATACCTGCCCGAAGTAGTTTATCTACCTCTTCCTGGATAATAGCATTCCTTTCAGGTGCAAACTTCCTCCTCTTCTGATGTATAGGCTTAAATGACCTGTCAATGCCAAGCTTATGAGTTATTATATCCTTGGAGATACATGTCATGTCTTCATGCTTCCAGGCAAAGGTAGTTTTCCTTCTTTTAAGGAAGGATACTAGATCCTGTTCAATGTCACTAAGGATCCCTGATCCTATAAAGATCCTGGATTCAGGATCATGAGGATCCATGAGGATTTCTTTTACATCCTGCTCTCTTGCCTCCAAGACATCTCTTGAAGGATACTTTAATTGCTATTGCTCCCTTGGTCTTGAGTCTGGCTTCATTGATGAGGTATAGCAATTCTTAGCTTCTTGTTGATCACTCTCAATTTTCACCACTCCCCATGGACTAGGAAGCTTTATGCATTGATGATATGTGGATGGGACTGCCTTCATGTCATGTATCCACGGCCTGCCAAGGATAACATTACAACATGATAAGCAATCTATAACACAAAATTTCTGATAAGAATGGAGTCCTTCAATATAGATAGGGAGTTTGATGTCCCCCAATGTGTTCTTGGTTTCCCCGCTAAATCCCACAAGGACTGAGGATCTTGGGACAATGTCTGATTCAGGAATGTTCATCTTCTTGAGGACATCAAGCTGAATGATGTTCACAGAGCTTCCTCCATCGATTAGGATCCTGCTAACAAAGTGGTTAGATATAAATAAGGTAATAACAAGACCATCATGATGAGGATCCTGGACATCAACACGATCATCCTCATCAAAGGTTATGACTTTATCCTGGGTAACAATGGACGTCCGGATGGGTCTGTCTCCATTATCCGTCTTGGTTTCCTTGGCATGTCTTTTGGCTGCTGAAAAGGAAGTACCACAAATGTCTGATCCACCGGATATGAAGTTTATAACTTGTGCATCTGCTGGAGGAGCAGGGGCCCTTTCCGGGATCCTTTCAGGATCCTGGATCCTTGACTTCTTTCGTCCCAAAAGCTCCTTCAAATGCCCCTTGCTTAATAAGTAACCAATTTCTTTTCTAAGTGCAATACACTCTTCAGTGAGATGCCCGAAATTCTCATGGTATGCACACCACTTGGACTTATCCGTTGTAGCAGCTGGTTTATCACTTTTTCTCGGTCACCTAGCTTTCTCACCCAGATTCTGCATTGCAAGAATTAGTTCATTGTTATCAACAGAAAAACAGTATTCAGAAATGGGAGGATAATCCCCATCATCCTCTTCCTGTTCCACTGCATGCACATTCTGGTTATCAGATTTGTTGTAGGATTTTGATTTGTTGTTCCTGAAGTAGGATCCTTTCTTTTCCTGTTTTGAGGATCCTGTCAGTCTTTCCTGGATCCTTTTATCATCCTCTAATCGGATGAATCTAAGGGCCCTGGTTCTTACTTCATCAAGATTCCTGCATGGGGTCATAACAAAATCATCATAGAACAGTGAATCCCTAAGCAAACCCATTTTAAAGGCTTCTACAGCCGTAGCTATATCCAGGTTAGGGATATCTAAGGATTCTTTACTAAATTTAGTGATGTAATCTGTAAGTGATTCATTTTGTCCTTGTGTTACCCTATATAAATCACTAGTTAATCGTTCAAATTTTATACTACAAGAGAATTGACTATTAAACAAATTAACTAGATTAGCAAATGAAGTAATAGAGTAAGGGGGAAGACTTAGCAGCCATTTAAGAGCAGATCCTGTAAGTGTGGATCCAAAACCCTTGCATAGACATGCTTCTTTTAACCTCTTAGGAATTGGATTGATCTCCATCCTCTCCCTGTATTGAGCTACATGTTCCTCTGGATCCGTTGAACCATCATATAGCTTCATAGTTGGTATTTGGAACCTCTTGGGTATCTCAGCATCACAAATAGGTGGTGCAAAGCGAGATATCCTATGGCTACCATCTGCAATTTCAGGAATAGGTTTAACCACTCCTGGTACGCTGGATATCATATCCTTGAGCTTCTGTAACTCCCTGGCCATAGCCTGATTGATACCTATATCCTGCATAGAGCCAAGTTTAGTGCTATATGAATTATTAAAAGTGTTACCTCCCAGAGGATTCATGTTTGGAATTCCAGATGTGAATCCATATTGACGGGACTCTGGTATTATTGAAGGACCAGAGGAAGCGATAGTCTGCATTGGTATGAAGTCTCCTTGATGAACATCCGAGCTTGGAGGCTGCATACTTCTTAAGAATCCTTGATCCTGTAAGATGTTAGATCCTTGAGGCTGAGAGGATCCTTGAACCTGAAAGGATCCTGGAACCATAAAGGATCCTTGGACCTGGGAGGATCCTTGGACCTGGGAGGATCCTTGGACCTGGGAGGATCCTTGGACTGTGTGCATTCCCAAATATCCTCCTGAGCTGACGAAGGATCCCTGATGCTGAAAAGAGGATCCCGATGGCTGAAAATAGAATCCCTGAGGCTGGGAGTGAGAGCCAAATGCTTGACTCATAGTTGCTGTTCCATAACGCCTTTCTGATGGACCACTTTGATACTGGATGCCCGGAACTGCCGATTGTAGGGTAGTTACAATTGGAGTGTCAAAATTCAATGACCTTGGCATCAGAGGAGAGTGATCCTCCACTGATTTCTTCTGTTTCTTGGTCTCAGCGATCTCCCGGAGGATCCTTTCGTTGGTTTTGTCCTGCTCTTGTGCGTGATTCCTCATCTGCAAAATCAGAGTGTAAAGATCATTAGTAGTAGGATTAGAAGAAACAGAATAAGTTGGTGCATTTTCAGCATTCTTCTGGGATCCAGAAGGTGGTGGAGGCAAAGGAGGAACGCCCTGTGAAGAACTCATTGCCGGCATAGAGCTTGATGTGTTCTTTGTTGAGGAAGCCATCTGCTTGGTTGTAACGAACCGAAATGACCACAAAAATATGAATCTTCTTAGGAATGAAGCACCAATTGCCCCACGGTGGGCGCCAAACTGTTTTGGTCAAAAATCAAGCTAAGATAATGCAACCAAACTTTCTATTGTGAGGTGTGATGCTTGAATCAATGAACAATGCAAAGGATCACTCAGAAATGTAATGAACAAGTGACACAATGATTTATACGAGGAAAAAGCCCTTGATCAAGAGTTGATCTCCGGCATAAAAAACCTCGGGTGATGGAAACTACCGATCACCAACTCAGATTAAACAAAAATGTATTACAACTTTGGATGATAGCGAGCTTGTTACAAGGATCACTAGAGTGTAATGTGCAAAAAAGTGTGTAATCGCCGAGCAAACTGTCGAGAGCTGATGAGAGCAGTTACGAGTGTGTGTGTTTAGCCAAAAATAGCCAAGTGTTCTAATTTAGCTCGCTATCCCCTTTTAAATTTGGAAAATATCTAATCTAACTAACTATCCGCATTTCATGCAAGTCTTCCACGAACTCCATAACGTCCATATTAGTCAAGCACGTGCGGAATAAAAAGGGAATATGCTCCAGGAATATCGCCAAGACCAAGTCCAAACGCGTACTCCTACAAAACAACATCATATTCAAAGCAGACAATCGTTAGTGTAAGGATCCTCATGATGATCCTGGATCCTGATCCTACAATACTCTCTGAGGATCACTAATTCAAACAGAATTGAGGATCCCTAATCCCTACAGTAATTGAGGATCACTAATCATTGGAAAATCCTCCCCTAACACTCATGTTTTTCAGTCCATTCAAATTTCTTGTTCTTTCTCAGGATGTCATAGAATTCCTTGCATTTCTCTGATGACTTTGAGATGAACCTGTTCAAGGCTGCGATCCTCCCTGTCAATCTTTGCACGTCCTTGGCATTGGCAGGAGACTTAATATTCACAATCGCCTTGATTTTCTCTGGACTTGCCTCTATGCCTCTTTTTGTCACCATGTATCCTAGGAACTTGCCTGCTTTTACACCAAAATGACACTTGGAAGGATTCAATTTCATATTAAATTTGTCAAGGATATCAAATGCTTCCTCCAAATCTCTAAGGTGATCCTCAGCTCTCTTGGACTTAACCACCATGTCGTCTATATAGACTTCCATTGTGTGTCCTATTTGTTCCTTAAACATCATATTGACTAGCCTTTGGTATGTAGCACCTGCATTTCTTAGTCCAAATGGCATAGCAATATAACAATAGATACCAGTTGGGGTCATAAAGGTTATATCCTCTTGATCAGATGGTTCCATCTGAATTTGTTGAAATCCAGATGAAGCATCCATGAAAGTCAACAACTCATGACCCGCGGTAACATCAACCATGGAGTCAATGTGGGGTAATGGGAAAGGATCCTTGGGACATGTTTTGGTCAAAAATCAAGCAATGATAATGCAACCAAACTTTCTGTTGTGAGGTATGATGCTTGAATTGATGAACAACAATAAGGATCACTCTGAAATGTAATGAACAAGTGACACGAAGATTTATACGAGGAAAAAGCCCTTGATCAATGAATGATCTCCGGCATAAAAAACCTCGGGTGATGGAAACTACCGATCACCAACTCAAATTAAATAAGAAATGTGTTACAACTTCGGATGATGGCGAGCTAATTACAAGGATCACTATAGTGTAACGTGCAAAAGGTGTATGAAAAGTGTATGAAATTGCTAAGAGAATTGCCGAGAGCTGGTGGTAGTAGTTGTTAGTGTGTGTGTTAGCCAAAAATAGCCAAGTGTTTCTATTTAGCTCGCTACCCCGTTTAAAAATAGAAAAATATCTAAGCTAACAAACATTCCGCAATTCATGCAAGTCCCCCACGAACTCCATAACGTCCACTTTCAGGTAAGCATGTGCGGAATTAGTCATGGAATATGCTCCAGG
The DNA here is from genome assembly GCA_030545235.1 of Helianthus tuberosus. Classification (NCBI taxonomy): domain Eukaryota; kingdom Viridiplantae; phylum Streptophyta; class Magnoliopsida; order Asterales; family Asteraceae; genus Helianthus; species Helianthus tuberosus. The sequence continues at coordinate 5,026,331 of CM060381.1, read as the reverse complement.
AATATCGCCAAGACCAAGTCCAAGCTGGTACTCCTGCAAAACAACATTATATTCAAAGTAGACAATCGTTAGTATAAGGATCCTTAAGATGATCCATGATCCTGATCCTGCAATACTTCTGAGGATCACCAATTCTAACAGAAGTGAGGATCACGAAACCCAACAGTAGTTGAGGATCACTGACCATTAGGAAATCCTACCCTAACAATTGCCCCCAAAATATAAGGAGTAAAAGTGTAAACAATGAGTTATATTTTCTGTTCTTATCCGCAATCAATCAACGGATAACTAGCCGTTGTAATCGGACTAGCCGTTACGAGTATGACGTCACTGAAGTGACTATCCTGCAAGATCATCATTATAAATAGGAGTTAGAGATAGGGATCAATCCGCATTTAAATTCAAGAGAAACTCCCTTTAAATTCATATCCGAAGATCAAGCAGGTATATCTCTTCCTCTTCTTCCTTTACGTTTTCTTTCTCTGCTCCTTCTTTCTTTAAGTTTTCTTTCTCTGCTCCTTCTTTCTTCACCTTCTTCATAATCAAGATGATGCTAAGATCCTCACCGGCCAAGGATCACAAGAAGGACAGTCCTCTTAAGAGCCAGGGGATCATCAAAGATTTGGCGAATGAAAGGTGCTGCTTCACTGATCCACAAATAGACAGAATACGCCATTGCTTTCCGGAAAACACCGATTTCAAGCCATTCTACCCCACCGTTCTAAGTGATTATATTTCTGAAACTTGGGTAGCTTTTCTGGTCACCCCTTTCAAAATAGGATACTCGTATCCTTTCCCTGAATTCACCCAGTCTTTCTTCTCCCTCACCGGCATCTCCTACATTCAAGCTATGCCAATGATCTGGAGGGTTTTATATACCCTTGAAAGGATCATTGAGCAAGAAGGGATTACTCTTGGAATGTCGGAGTTGGCAGAGATGTATGACCTTGTAACATTTGGATCCCACCGATATCTACTCAAGCGTAAACCCGGTGAAGAACACCCAATCTTCAAAGCCACTAAAAATGATACCAACTGGAAACGGCATTTTTTCTTTGTCAGAAGGGATTCTATCTCTGATGGAAAGGATCTGCCAAGGAAGTGGAGCACCCATGGTAGGATAGAGGATCCCGATAAGGATCACCAGACGACTTTGTTTCTGTCTAAGGATCACTAACGTACTTTTGTTCCTTTTTTGCAGCTATTACTGTTGCACACCTTATTACAACACCTGCCACGAAGGAAAGGCTTGTTGCTTTTCGGAAGCTTGATCCTGAAATAAGATCATTCAAAGCAAATACCCAGGATTCTCAAGAGGTATCCTCAGGTTCTGTCACGATGTCAAGTAAGTATCCTGTTTTTTGTATAGTTAAATGTTTAAATAAATAATTAAATAGAAATAGGATAAGGATACTTATCTGTTTCGGGTGTGTAGGCGCTGGAAAATCTTCAAAATCTGCCTCCAAATTCAGTGTCACTGATCTTGACAATGTCCGATCCTCCAAGAAAAAGTCTGCTGCTAGTCCTTCCGTTACAATCCCCAAGGCAACCACTTCGAAGGGAAGAGGTGGAAAGAAGAGGAAGACCTCTGAAGCTGAGAACCTACAAGGCTTGCCTCTGATCCGCCATCAGTTCCTTGAGTACTTTGCCGATGTAAGGATCACTGACTTAACTTGATTATCCTACCCATTTGAGGATCATATTATCCTGATCTTTACTTTGTCTTCTTGCAGAAATTTGCTGAAATTGAGGACTATGTTGGGAATGTTGAAGAGCTTGAGGAGAAATACTCTGACCTCCAAAAAGTGGCAATGCTCAAGGACCTCAAGATTACTTCCCTTGAAAAGGATCTCAAAGATGCCAAAACTCAGACAGCTGCAATTCTGATCAATGTTGATTATGAGAAGCACGAGATCACGGAGGATGCTAAGGTCTCCGCTGCCATTGCCATGTATAAGACCAAGCTACAGATGGCCCAAGAAGCTCAGGATCCTGCCTTTGACAGGAGCAACTGGGACATGGAGGGCTGGAAGGCTAGGCTGGCTGAGTTGGAGGATGAGGATGAGGCTGATGAGGTTTTGGCAATCGAGGCTGGTGGTAGTGGCAAGGATCAGGTGAAGGATACGGAAGCTGGAGGAGACGATGTGATGCAGCGAAGGTGTAGGCTGCATGAATGGGCGATGAAGGACATTTCTAGACGTAGCCGGAGCCCATTTTTTAAGTTTGATAGTTTGTTTTGGTTATGGTATTTTTTTGTTGAACAATGATGGGTTGTACTTAAACAATAGTAATTAGGGCTAAGGATCATGGATCCTTCGAACAATAGGTAGGATTACAAATGGTAGAGGGATCCTCTGTTTGAGGGATGAAGCCATTGTGATCCTGCCGTCTTTTGATTCCTGCACTACCAAGACCTTTAAACAATGGACACCCTTTGCCAACCCATGTGGACGGGCCACGTTTTGCTGGTAGAAACGTGGGTTGGCAATTTTGACAACCTTAAAGGGTTTAATCTTTTGTGAATAAAATAACTTTAACTTTTTGGCTTATCATGTGTTGATATCCTTGTTAATATTTTACTTTCCAACTGTTGTGATGTTCATTTTGTTTAAACTTATCAAGTAAAGAAAAAATTTAAGAAATATCCCAAAAAGTTTAGGATATGATCAAGGATCACATATCCCATAATCGATAAGTTCTGAAAAGTAATATAGTTTAAGGATCATAAGTTCAGTTGTCAAAGAGTAAGGGTTATTTAAATAAATAATGAATAAAATCAAAATAGTTAAGGATCATACCTGAGAATCCAAGTTAGGATCCTATCCTTTAACACTTATAATCAGGATAACCCAAAAGACAAACCTTAGTAGAAAGTAAGGATCAAGGATCCTTGGACATTTATCTCCAAAAACCTGAAATAGGATACAACTTGGGACTAAGCCAATATAAGATAAGAGTTAGTAACTGGGGACAAGCCCAACAATTCTGGGGACAAGCCCAATATACTGGGGACAAGCCCAAAGGATAACTGGGGACAAGCCCAAAGGATAACTGGGGACAAGCCCAAAGGATCGTATGTAAACTGGAGTATGGCCCTCACTGGCGACTATCCAAACTTAGTGACATGAAAATGCCAAAACCTTAGCTAACGTGAAAACGTTAGAAACCTTAGGAACGGATGTATGGTACGTCTACCATTATACGTAGGATCCTGACTATAGCCAGTACAATGAAATTGTCAGCCCCTAAAGTGAGAACTGGTCCCATTGCCATGAACTATACCAGGATCATCGTACGCTACTGGCGAAACTGGGGACAAGCCCAAACTAGGGTCAAGCCAAAATAACTGGAAACTTCTGTTGATACTCAATCCTTAGTTAAGGATACCTGAACCTTCAAAACTCATAATCAAGTGAAAGGAGGATAAAGGATACAGGATCCTTATCCTTATATAGGATAATTAGAAAATGAAAGAGTTAGAGATCAGAATATTACCAGAATGTGGATCATCTGCCTTATCAGGATCCTTCAAGGATACTTGTCATGTTAGGATCATGGGTCCTGATCACATGAAATATTTCTTCAAATGGACAGCATTCCAAGCTCTTGGTAACAAATCACCTTCCATTGTTAGTAATCGATATGCCCCCTTTCCTGCCTCAGCTTCAATCAAATAGGGGCCTTCCCATTTTGGTGCCAACTTTCCATCAGCAGGATTGGTGGTATTCTGAAATGCTTTCCTTAATACCATATCACCAACTTGGAATTTCCTGATCCTGACATTTTTGTTGTAGGCTCCAGCCATCCTTTGTTGATAACTAGCCATCCTTATCCTTGCCAGATCCCTGATTTCTTCTATAGTATCCAACTCTTGAACCAAGTTTTCGGCATTTTCTTCAGGATCACGAATGCTTGTTCTTGCAGTTGGAACCACCATTTCTGTAGGGATCACTGATTCTGCCCCAAATACCAAGGAAAACGGAGTTTGGCCAGTAGCATTCTTGGGAGTTGTCCTATCAGCCCAAAGCACATAAGGTAGTTCTTCTGCCCATTTTCCTTTCTTGGATCCAAGCTTCTTCTTTAAATTGTTGATGATGATCTTGTTGGATGATTCTGCCTGACCATTGGCTTGTGGGTGGACTGGTGTTGATGTTATCATCTTAATCCCCCAGCTGTCACAAAAGTTAGTAGTTCTATTCCCAATAAATTGGGATCCATTATCACAAATAATCTCAGAAGGGATACCAAATCTAGTAATAATGTTTTTTTTTAATAAAGGATATAACTTCCTTTTCTCTGACTTGAGCAAAGGCTTCAGCCTCTATCCACTTGGAGAAGTAATCAGTCATAGCAAGCATGAATACTTTTCCACCAGGTGCCTTAGGAAGCTTTCCAACTATATCCATTCCCCATCTCATGAATGGCCAGGAAGAGGATATAGGATGCAAGAGCTCTGCTGGTTGGTGAAGGATATTACTATGCCTCTAACAAGGATCACACTTCTTGGCATACTCTACAGCATCCTTCTTCATAGTGGGCAAATAGTATCCTGTTCGCAGGATCCTTGAGAATAATGCCCTGCCCCCAGTGTGGTTTCCACAATCTCCTTCATGGAAATCCTTTAGGACTTCTTGGATTTCAGGATCCTCAATGCATCTTAGATATGGTCCTGCAAGAGATCGTTTATACAACATATTATTCAATATTGTAAATTGAGATACCTTAGTTTTGAAAGCCCTTGGGTTTTCTCCTGTAGGAATTTCTCCATGTTGTATGTATCTCATGATTGGGAGGATCCATGATCCTGAATGAGATTGAGTATCATCACTAGGGATGACTGCAGAATCTTCTCCTATCTCCATAGCTACATGATCCTCGATAGCAGGGGTCAGGATATGGATAATAGGGATCCTTATATCCTCCGGGATCTTCAAGGATGATCCTAGATTGGCTAATGCATCAGCTTCTGCATTCTCTTCCCTTGGTACCTGTGTCAAACTAAAGGATACAAAAGAGAGTGCCAATTCTTTGACTCAAGATACCTGATCCTCATATGCTTAGCAATTTGCAAACCAGCTATTAAGGCTTCATACTCAGCCTCATTGTTGGTAGTTTGAAATTCACAAGCTATGGAGTGGAGTATTATGTCCCCCTGTGGCGATTTTAGTAGTATTCCAAGTCCTGTCCCTTTTACATTGGAGGCTCCATCTGTCACACCCCGACCGCGTAAAACAACAAATCACGGCGGAAACATCGGGGCGTGTTGCAACAGAATTAATGTTTCATAACCATGGATATCAAAAGTGTTTCGTTTTATTAAACATTGAATAATTACATCATTTGGAAATCTAAATACACAATTTAAACATAATCTATCATTGTTATTGAGTCACTAAGGCCTTGTCCAGTCCTATGTGAGCATGCATCTTATCAATCGATATCATTCAACAATACCTGAAACATATGTGAAAACGAGGTCAGCAAAGAAATGCTGGCGAGTACATAGGTTTTGTGAAAATAAGATTCATGACTTCTGTTTTAAGAAAATGTTTAGTCATGAACCTTGTAATTTGCTTTGTCTTTGTAAATCATTTGAAAAATAATAAGTTCAAGTGATATGTATAAATAAGAGAATAATGCATGATTAAATGAATAACCATGTAAAATGAGTTTGTATAAGATAAGTTGTTTGTAAATAATTGTCTTGTGAAAAGTATGTTACTTGTATAAAATGTTCTATGTCTCAAACTGAAATGATTCAAATAACGCTACAATATGTAATACCATACAAACACTTATATATAGGAAGTACCAGCGGCGTATCCACCATGCTTGTATCATATTCCACACGCATTGTTACTTAATCACTTAGTCAAACCAAACCACCAAAGTAATGTTCGTGCCCAATGTAAATCATGTAATATGTATAACCAAAACCCAATCGTATATCGCTTTGAAGCCAATCGTTTACCCAATCGTTAAATTCGTTTTAGGTCGTGAAACTACTTAAATGGTCGTCTCGCTAATAACATTCAAACCTTCTTGACTCGCATTAATAAACCCTTACCAAAGGATAGATTAACAATTCGCATTAATAAACCCTTACCAAAGGATAGATTAACTACTCGCATTAATAAACCCTTACCAAAGAGTGAATTAACAATTACAGATTCAGTCGCTACCCACAACACCCACACATAACTATGGGTGTAGTAACTAACGGGATTTGTCAGATCCTATGGTACCATAACCTAATACTGGTCGGCTTGATCATTGCTAATGAATGTCATTTGTTATGTAACCCAACCAACAAGTTTGTTCACATTATTGAAATCGTTATTAGTTTTGTATAAATCGTCTTAATCGTTTTTGAAACCATCGTTATAACATCGAAAATCGTTTTGTTATCATCGTTAAAGCCTTGAAAACATTTAGCACATATGAGTCACCCCAAAACAATTGAAAGCAGTAAAATAGGGGAATAATGTACTCGCCTGAGAATGCTTAGAGGTCTTGAACAACAACCAAACAAAGCTAGAGAGAGCACGGAATCAGTCGACAATCTAAAACTATATAAATAAACCGGACTTAAATCGGGAGATCGGATAGGATGAGGCTTGGTAAACCAAATGAGTATTGGAACTCATATGATATGGTTTAACAAGGCCTACATACTACAATGAAACCAAACCTAAGTGCTTTCGACCCATCGCGGCCCATTAAGGTAGCTTATGCTACTTTAACGCGTCGTGTGCGTGAAACGCGTTCGGACCGCCTAACTAGTCCTATGACAAGTAGAATATGCCTAAACATGTTACATAATCAGTTATGTGACAAAGGTTTAGGTTACATATGCTTAATTACCAATTATACATGAAAAGGGTATTCTGGTAATTTACCTAAGGCATATAAACTACCTATCATACAACTACTCAAACGATGTGACCATAGGGTATAACCTCGGAAGGTTATTCCCTACCTACTATGGTCACCTAATGTATTTGGTCGGATCCTAATGATCGACCAAATGGGTCGGGTTCGAGGTATAAGCGATTTATTAGATCGCTTACCCTACGACCCTAGACAACGTGGTAATCAGTAGGCATAGTCCCAAGGGACTATAACCAACGTGATTACACTCACGTTGCGAAGTTCAAACGAACTTCGCATTGACCATAACTGGTCAATGTAGAAAGTCAAACAAAGTTTGACTTTCAGACTCGAAAGACTCGAAAAGCAATAAAAGAACGAAAGAATACTTACGAAGGGTCCCCGAATGCTAATTTCGATCCGAGAATCTCAGGTATGAAACAATGGTTTCAACTTAGAGTTTCAAAGATCAAAATTCTAGTGATTATGAAGCATGGGGGGTGGGGTATTTATAGTAAAAGGTCCACCGTTAAGATCGTTTCTTGGAAACCGTGCTTTGATCTTGGCCTTACACCTCAAGATAATGGTTTTACAAAACCATGTGAGCCCATGGTATTTCCCAAAACCATGTGCACATCAAAACAACCCCTAGTATTGCCCAAAACCATGTGCAAAGGTGGTATAGACCAGATTCAATGTTTCTTCACAGAAAGTTTCAAAAATGGCAGATTTGGTCCCTGTAGTGTAATAAGGCCTTTTCCGACGCGTTTAAGGCCCGTTAACCCCATTTCAAAGCTCTAAAATGAAGTTAAAGTAAAAGGGAACTTAAAATGTTCTCAAAAATATCTCGGATGTCGGTTCGTTTAGCCGTACAGTTGCGTTGTTCGGCTAATTACGACGGAATGCGCATAAGCGCGAAAAACGATCCAAATGACGCGACGAATGGATTTTTCTTATGGCGAACATTAAAATATAATGTAGTCATGCTTACATAAATTTTTGGATGTCCGGATGTATTCAGAACGTAAGTTATGCGCGAAAATGCAAACTTGTGCACTTTTTGACACTTTTAGTCCCTGAATGACACAAAAGTTTATTTTAGCATACCGAACACCTCAAAGCCTATTTCTAAGCTATGTGAAGGGTATTTATGGTATGTTTAACTTATGGTCATGCTCCGGAATGTCTGTTACAGTTCGAATTGGCATACTTTCGTAGTTTGTCAAGTTTAGTCCCTATAAGCGATTTAACTTGATTTTGCCATACCAAAGCCTTCAAAACTTATTTCTAAGTTATGTAAAGGTTATTTAAGGTATGTTAAGCCTATGTCACTATTCCGGAGTGTTTGTTGCATTAAACTGGTTATATTTACGCATCGGTGCGCGTATAACCTTCCAGAAAGCGATTTAGAGTTTGAAATTGAACAAGAATTGATATGTGCAAATGATACACATATTTTTACAAATCCCAAGTATGAAATATAATATTTCATTGGTTTGGTATTTGTTTGATGGCCTTGGAGGCACAGGTGTTACACCATCAGTGAAGAGAATCCAAGGATCCTTAGTCTCTTCAAGTTGTTGGACTTCTAACTCAGCTTCCTTTTTCAAGTCACTACTAAAATTTGCCACAAAGTCAGCTAAGGCTTGGGATTTGATGGCAGTCCTTGATTCATATCTTATATCATATGCACTCAGCTTCACTGCCCACTTAGCCATCCTTCCTGACATTTCAGGTTTCCTGAGAACATTCTTAATTGGAAAATTAGTCTTAACAATAATGGCATGAGTCTCAAAATAATGTCTTAATTTAGTAGATGCCATAATTAATGCAAGGATAAGTTTTTCTAAATGTGAATACCTGGATTCAGCATCAAGCAAACTCTTACTTACATAATAAACAGGATGTTGTGTACCTTGGTGATCCTTAACAAGGACCGCACTTACTGCTTTTGAGGATACTGCTAGGTATAAGGATAATACATCCCCCTTTTCTGGTTTCATCAAAGCTGGGGCTAAGGATAGGTAATCCTTAAGAGCTTTAAGGGCATTTTCATGCTTCTCAGTCCATTCAAATTTCTTGTTCTTCCTCAGGATGTCATAGAATTCCTTGCACTTTTCTGAGGATTTGGATATGAATCTATTCAAGGCTGCGATCCTGCCTGTCAATCTTTGTACATCCTTAGCATTGGCAGGAGATTTGATATTCACAATAGCCTTGATTTGTTCTGGACTTGCTTCAATGCCCCTCTTTGTCACCATATATCCTAAGAATTTACCTGCCTTAACACCAAAATGACACTTGGAAGGATTTAGTTTCATATTAAATTTATCAAGGATATTGAATGCTTCCTCCAAGTCCTTAAGGTGATCCTCAGCTTTCTTGGACTTAACCACCATGTCATCAATATAGACTTCCATAGTGTGTCCAATTTGTGCCTTGAACATCATATTGACAAGCCTTTGGTAAGTAGCACCTGCATTCCTTAGTCCAAATGGCATAGCAATATAGCAATATATACCAGTTGGGGTCATAAAGGCTGTATCCTCTTGATCAGATGGTTCCATCTGAATTTGTTGAAATCCAGATGAAGCATCCATAAAAGTCAACAACTCATGACCCGCAGTAGCGTCCACCATGGAGTCAATGTGGGGTAATGGGAAAGGATCCTTGGGACATGCCTTGTTTAAATCAGTAAAATCGACACATACCCTCCACTTTCCATTTTTCTTTTGAACAACAACCACATTGGCTAACCATCTTGGATACTTAACTTCTCTTATCATACCTGCTCGAAGTAGTTTATCTACCTCTTCCTGGATAATAGCATTCCTTTCAGGTGCAAACTTCCTCCTCTTTTGATGAATTGGCTTGAATGACCTGTCAATGCCAAGTTTATGAGTAATTATATCTTTAGATATACCTGTCATATCCTCATGTTTCCAGGCAAAGGTAGTTTTCCTTCTTTTAAGGAAGGATACTAGCTCCTGTTCAATGTCGCTAAGGATCCCTGATCCTATGAAGATCTTGGATTCAGGATCATTAGGATCCATGAGAATTTCTTTCAAATCCTGCTCTCTTGCCTCCAAGACATCTCTTGAAGGATACTTTAATTGCTATTGCTCCCTTGGTCTTGAGGTTGGCTTCATTGATGAGGTATAGCAATTCTTAGCTTCTTGTTGATCACTCTCAATTTTCACCACTCCCCAAGGACTTGGAAGCTTTACATATTGATGATAGGTGGATGGAACTGCCTTCATATCATGTATCCATGGCCTGCCAAGGATAACATTGCAACATGATAAGCAATCTATAACACAAAATTTTTTATAAGAATGCAATCCTTCAATATAGATTGGGAGTTTGATGTCCCCCAATGTATTCTTAGTTTCTCCACCGAATCCCACAAGCACTGAGGATCTTGGGATAATATCAGACTCTGGGATATTCATCTTCTTGAGGACATCAAGCTGAATGATGTTCACAGAACTTCCTCCATCTATAAGGATCCTGCGAACAAAGTGGTTAGAAATAAACAATATAATTACAAGACCATCATGATGAGGATCCTGGACATCAACACGATCATCCTCATCAAAGGTTATAACTTTATCCTGGGTAACAACGGAGGTCCGGACGGGTCTGTCTCCATTATCCATCTTGGTTTCCTTAGCATGTCTTTTCGCTGCTGAAAAGGAGCTACCACAAATGTCTGATCCACCGGATATGAAGTTTATGACTTGTGCATCTGCTGGAGGAGCAGGAGCCTTTTCCGAGATCCTTTCAGGATCCTGGATCCTTGACTTCTTCCGTCCCAAGAGTTCCTTCAAATGCCCCTTGCTCAACAAGTAACCGATTTCCTTTCTCAGTGCAATACACTCTTCAGTGAGATGCCCAAAATCCTCATGATATGCACACCACTTGGACTTATCCTTTGTAGCGGCTGGTTTATCACTTTTCCTTGGCCACCTAGCTTTCTCACCTAGATTCTGCATTGCAAGGATTAGTTCATTGTTATCAACAGAAAAACAGTATTCAGAAATAGGAGGATAATCCTCATCATCCTCTTCTTGTTCCACTGAATGCACATTCTGGTTATCAGACTTATTGTAGAACTTGGATTTGTTGTTCCTGAAGTAGGATCCTTGTTTCTCCTGTTTTGAGGATCCTGCCAATCTATCCTGGATCCTTTTGTCATCCTCTAGGCGGATGAACCTAAGGGCCCTAGTTCTTACTTCATCAAGATTCCTGCAAGGTGTCATGACAAGATCATCATAGAATAATGAATCTCTAAGCAATCCCATTTTAAAGGCTTCTACAGCCGTAGCAATATCCAAATTAGGAATATCCAATGATTCTTTACCAAACTTAGTGATGTAATCTCTAAGTGATTCATTTTGACTTTGTGTTACCCTATATAGATCACTAGTTAATCGTTCAAATCTTCTACTACAAGAGAATTGACTATTAAACAAATTAACTAGATTAGCAAATGAAGTAATAGAGTAAGGGGGAAGACTTAGCAGCCATTTAAGAGCAGATCCTGTAAGTGTGGATCCAAATCCCTTGCATAGACATGCTTCTTTTAACCTTTCAGGAATTGGATTGATCTCCATCCTCTCCCTGTTTTGAGCTACATGCTCCTCTGGATCCGTCGAACCATCATATAGCTTCATAGATGGTATCTGGAATCTTTTAGGTATCTCAGCATCACATAAGGGTGGTGCAAAACGAGATATCCTATGGCTACTGATGACGGGGGTAGCCCAAGACCAAATAAAATGACTAAATATATGAACGTCCAAAAGGTTAAAAGGTTCAATGGTTGAAAAGCTGAGGAGATGGAGTAAAGCAATACGAGAACAGTAAACAAGTCACATCTCCGAAACAGCTCCACCAACCCACCAGCCGCAAAAGCAGCGCAGGTCCACAGAGCACATGCTATTATCCAGGGGTCAAAAGGCTTTAACCCCCAAACGGGTAAGCCCCTCACTGCAAGCAAGGTTACTAGTCTAATACATTCTACTTCGGGAGATGTCTTCTCTTATAAATTGACACTTCATTTACTTCAAAAGACATCTCCTGGCCAGCTCTGATTCTCCAATCTCTGCTCATTCACATCGAGTACTTGCTTACATGCGAGTCACTCCTTTTCACATCCACCACACACATTCCATTTGCTACCACTTCCGAATCTGAGTACATTTCAGGGAAGGATCTTCAGCAAATAACAACAACAAACTAGTGAACCTCCTTCCACGTCTTGCAAACATGGGGGGACCCCACGACCTGCGTTAGGCAAAGTTGAACCCTTCAACCCTTTTGCCTAACCAGCCCAGCTACTACCGTTGGTCTTGTATTTGTTGCATCAACAAGTTGGCGCCCACCGTGGGGCTACGCCGCTATTTCTTCTTAAAAAAGACCTAGTAGTGTAGCTCTCTTCACTTAAAACCACCATGTCTGAAAGTGGATCCCCGGGAGAAGTAAATCAGATCCCAAACACTTCTACTCCGGGTAGTAGCCAAGCTCACGTGGCTATACCAACTTCTTTTTCAACTCCGGGGAGCACACCCGAGTTCCTCACTTTTAACACACCAACCCCGTCCAGATCCGGGGTTCCATCTCCCAATATCGGTGTCTCTGACGCCCCAGCACGTGTTGAACTCACCCCTGAAGGGGTTGCCAACAACTTCCTTGAGTTGAGGTCACTTCTCAACCAACACGTGAGTAGAGAAAGAGAAAAAGGAGTGAGGATTCGTTTAGACTATAATGAACCTGAACCGACGTTGTCTCCCGGACCACCTCCCCCTCCTTTTACAACAAGAAGTGAGGCTAGTCCCAGTAATCCTTCAAACCCTCACCCTTATCTGTCCACTATGACAAATCCTACGGTGCATCCTATCTTCTCTTCCCAACCGATTGCTAGTGGTGCTCCTTTGGGACACGAGCTGACTCTTGACCAGCTCCTACAATCCCCAGCAACAAGCTTTCCAGCATCCACGACCACCACGTGGGAGCAAGCTCTGTCAGTGCTCCCTTTGGCACGAGGTGCTGTTATGAGCGCTCCCCTTGGAATGAACTGCTCAGTCGCCCCAGGAAGCCTTCAAGGCTTCAACCTCATGCCCAACATGATGACCCAGATGATGGCCAATTTCCCGTGGCAACACTTTATTAATCAGGTGCTAGCCACTCAAGGAAATAATGGCAATGGCAATACTGTGGATGCAAGGGCTGAAGAAGACTTGGCTAAACCATATAAGCCAAGTAACCTTTCATGCTTTTCAAAGCAAATAGCCAATTATGATTTCCAAGCAAAGATCAAGATGCCATCCCATATCAGGACGTATGATGGGACTGAAGATCCTGAAGACCATCTTCAAATCTTCACTGGTGCAGCAAGGATAGAGAAATGGTCAAATGCCGAATGTTGCCTAATGTTCATGCAAACTCTCGTTGGATCCGCTAGAATTTGGTTCAACGACTTGCCTGCTCAAAGCGTTCGAAGCTTTGACGACCTTAGCAAGGGTTTTCTGGTCAATTTCTCCCAACAAAGGCGGTATGTTAAAGACGCAACAGTAATCTTCCAGATAAAACAGCGTGATGATGAAAGTCTACGTGCATTCATTGAACGATACAAGAAGGAAGGTCTGACTTATGTAGGGGCAGATGAGAAAATGAGAGTAGCCGGTTTCATGAATGCCATCACCTCTAAATATCTCACAAGGGATTTCAACAAGTCCTTGCCCAAGACCTTAGAAGAAGCTCTCGAAAGGGCTGAAGCCCACATTCGGGGAGAGGAGGCGGTAGACATTAAAGAGCAAAGAAAAAGGGGATCCGGCTGGCGAAGCAATAGCCCGGCTAGAAAAAGGGGAAACTTTAACTCCTATGACAGGCGGTCAAAGGGTTCAGACCTTCGAAGGTCTGAAGGTCGGAACCCTTCAAGCAGAGAAAAAGGCATAAGTTTCACCCCCCTCACAAAGACCCCTCAAGAAATCCTTGCAACGGAAGAAGTTAAGCAAAACTTTCGGCCTCCTAGGCCTCTCCCCAAGAGCAGGAAGAACGAGAACTCCACCCAATACTACGAGTTTCACGAAGAAAAAGGTCACCACACCAATGATTGCTTCCAACTCAAGAAAAGAATAGAAGAGGCTGTTAAGTCCGGAGAGCTCGCTCATTTGGTAAAGGGAGTTCGGGACAAAATGGCTGAAGGAAAGGGTAAGGAAGTCAATATGGTGGATTTCGATGGAAGGGTTCCTCATAAAAGACAGCGGTTGGAAGCTTGGGAGCTTCAGTGTGTTTGCTTCCCCCCAACGGAGAAAGATCCTCTCTCTAACCCTCTTGTGGTAGAAGCTACCGTGGGAACATTGCAAACATATAGGGCATACATAGACACGGGGGCAGCCACTGAAATCATGTTCGAAAAATTCTTCAACCGTTTGAGCAATGAAGAACGTTCAAGGCTTCAACCCTCTGGAACCTCTATAAAAGGTATCGCCGACATACCCCTCAAGCCTTTAGGGCAACTGACACTTAATGTTCGTTTCAGTGAAGGTTTAAAAGAAAGAACCCAACCGCTCACCTTTGTGGTTATCAACATCCCCTCAAGTTATGATGTGATCATTGGAAGACCAGGACAGTGTGCATTTTACATGGCCATGTCTGTTGGCCACGGCACAGTCAAATTTCCTACCGAGAGGGGCATAGCAACCCTTCAACCCTCTCAGGAAGCATACATGGTTGAAGGTGAAAGCTCAAACAGTGAAGAAGACAGGCAAAGGTTGGTCATAAACCCTAAGTACCCTGAACAAAGAATAAGGGTCAATCCAGACCTTTCTCAAGAGACCCTTTCATACCTTGAAAAATTGCTAACACACTACAGCGATGTATTCGCTTGGTGTCCAGAAGATATGACCGGGATCCCCCGGGACATTGCCGAGCATGAGTTGAGAATACCACCGGATGTCAAGCCTGTGGTCCAAAAGAAAAGAAGCTTGGCACCTGAGAGAAGTCTGGCAGCCTGCCAAGAGGTTGAAAAGCTTGTGTCGGCCGGTATTCTCCGAGAAGTCAAGTACCAGTCATGGGTTGCAAACCCGGTTATGGTCAAGAAGCCAGACAACTCTTGGAGGATGTGCATAGACTTTAAGGATCTTAACAAAGGTTGTCCTAAGGATTGCTATCCACTACCGGAAATTGATCTCAAAGTTGACTCCCTCACAGGCTACTCGTTCAAATGCTTTCTTGATGCATACAAAGGTTACCACCAAATCCTCATGAAGAAAGAGGATGAGGAAAAAACAGCCTTTCACACAGACAAAGGAATCTTTTGTTATCAAAAGATGCCTTTTGGTCTCAAAAATGCCGGAGCAACCTACCAACGACTCGTTGACAAAGCCTTTGCAGGGCAAATTGGTAAAAACATGGAGGCATATGTCGACGACTTGGTGATCAAAAGCAAGACGGAGTATCAAATGCTCGATGACATTCAAGAAACTTTCAAGAACCTCAGAAAAGTCAACATGAAGCTTAATCCTGAAAAATGTTCGTTTGGATTTGAGGAAGGAAAATTCTTGGGTCACATTGTTGGAAAACAAAGCGTCAAGGCCAACCCTAACAAAGTGAAAGCCGTCCTTGAAACCAAGCCACCAAAGACAAAGAAGGAGGTTGAAAGCTTAAACAGGAAGCTTACAGCCTTGAAGCGTTTTACCTCAAAATTGGCCGAAAGATCTCTGCCCTTCTACAAAACGCTCAAGAACTGCTCAGATAAGAAGGATTTCAAATGGACTGAAGAAGCTGACGAAGCTTTCAACCAAATGAAGCAACATCTAGCTTCCCTACCAGATATTGCGGCACCAAAAACCGGGGAGTTAATATCGGTGTACCTCTCAATTACAGCCGAGGCCATCAGTGCAGTCCTCACCATTGAGCGAGACAAGGCCCAGGTACCCGTTTATTTTTTCAGCAAGACTTTAAAATTAGCTGAAACAAAATACCCTCCCCTTGAAAAGCTTGCCCTAGCCCTAGTTCAAACAGTTAGAAGGCTTCGAAGGTATTTCCAAGCACACCCCATGCAAGTGGTCACTGACCAACCTATTAAGAGTGTGCTTGAAAAACCTGAAAACTCGGGGCGATTAGCCAAATGGGCCATAGAACTGGGTGAACATAACATCACCTATGTCCCAAGAAAAGCTATCAAGGCCCAAGTCTTGGCTGATTTCATTGTGGAAGTCCCAAACCAAACAGCCACTAAAGTAAACACCACCACCACTGAACCTTCCAACCCTGAAGCCTGGAAGCTTTTTACCGACGGGGCTTCAAGCGTTGAAGGGTCAGGGGCTGGGCTAATTTTGATCAACCCAAAAGGTTTGGAATTCACATATGCTCTCCGTTTTGATTTTCAGACCACCAATAACGAGGCTGAATACGAAGCACTAATAGCCGGCCTAAGGCTGGCCAAAGAAATGAAGGTTGAAAAGCTTGAAGTATTCACGGATTCGTTGCTGGTCTCAAGCCAAGTGAATGACAGCTACATAGCTAAGGAGCCCAACATGAAAAAATACAGAGAAAAATCCAAGGAACTGATGAGTACCTTCCAAGCGTGTAACATCAAACAGATCCCCAGATCTCAAAACAAAAAGGCCGATGCCCTAAGTAAGCTTGCATCTCTCACTTTTGCCCACCTTACCAAGAAGGTACTGGTAGAAGTGTTGAAGGCCCCATCCATTAATGAATTGGAGGTTCAAGACGTGGTTACCGAAGAAGATCCAAACTGGATGACTCCCATAAAAAAGTTCCTCAAAAATGGTGAATTACCAAATGATCAAGTGGAAGCTAAAAGGGTTGAACTCAAAGCAAGACAATACATACTTCAAGGAGAAACCCTTTACAAAAAGGGTTACCTTGCTCCCTTGTTAAGATGTGTCGGCCCAGAGCAAAGTAAGTATTTGATCAAAGAAATTCATGAAGGTGTATGTGGAGCTCACTTTGGAGCTAGGTCGGTAGTTGCAAAGCTCATGAACCTTGGATACTTCTGGCCATCAATGCACCGCGATGCAACCGAAGAATTGAAGAAATGTGATGCTTGTCAAATTCATGCACCAATTCCAAAAAGTCCCAAGCATGACTTAGTCCCGATAACCTCGGCATGGCCATTCCACAAATGGGGGATGGACATTGTTGGTCCATTTCCCCCAAGCAAAGGGGGAGTAAAATTTTTACTGGTGGCAGTAGATTATTTCACCAAATGTCCCGAGGTCAAACCACTTGCAAAGATCACGGGAAAACAGGTCATTGACTTTGTTTGGGAAAACATCATTTGCCGTTATGGATTGCCGGGGGTACTTGTCACCGACAACGGAAGACAATTTGCTGAGAAGCCTTTCAGCGTTTGGTACAAAGAATACAAAATCGATCAGGTTTTTAGCTCAGTGGCTTACCCGCAATCAAACGGTCAGGTTGAAAGAACAAATAGAAGCATAGTAGAAGGCATTAAGACAAGATTGGGAAGATACGAAAGCAATTGGCTTGAAGAATTGCCTAGTGTCCTATGGGCAATTAGAACAACCGAAAAAACAAGCCATAAGAAAACACCGTACAGCTTGGTATTTGGATCCGAAGCTGTGATCCCTGCCGAGATAGGAGTTGTAACCCAAAGAATTGTCAACATGGATCCCGAAACAAACCAAAAAGAGACTATGTTGAATTTACAACTCCTAGAGGAAGCAAGAGATCAAGCCGCAATTCAAGATGCCAAATACAAACAACAGATGGAAGCTTACTACAACAAAAAAGTCAAGAACGAACGTTTCAAGCCAGGGGACCTGGTCCTCAGAAACAACGAAGCCAGCAAGAAAGAAAACCAAGGAAAGCTTGGCCCAAAATGGGAAGGCCCATACACCATCCTTGAAGCACACAAATGTGGATCCTACAAGTTGGCTGACTCAGAAGGCAAAAGGCTTCCGAGACATTGGAACGGCAAAACCCTGAAAAGGTTCCATGTTTAAACAGGAAAGTTTGGTTTGTATCAAAATGTATTTCAAGCAGGATTATGAGTACCTTTTGTAAAAAGCAAGTATTGCTTAAATGAATGAAGTTGTTTTATCAAAACTTGTCTTTCTATCCTAAGATCAGGCTGAGAACCTAGCAAGAAACTCCATGGCAAGGGCCATGTAAGGGGATGAGCTCCCAGGCCACATCGCTCAATAGGTTCAAGGGTTGAATGAGCCTATATAAGGGGTGAGTTCCTAAATCAATACAACTCCATTACGCTTGTTAAGAAAACATAAAATTGTCTCATAGACGGGTGTGAGCAGCCTACACCAAATGTTCCCTAAGCCTTAAAAATATAATCTACAAAGAGGATAAAAAACAAAGAAATAATAAAAAGGATAGGCGCTATATCTTCTTGTTAAAAATACCAAGGCTAAGTGTCTGCAGCACTGAACCCTTTTAGGTATAAAAAGCATAAGGATAGCACAAACTCGACAAAGACATAGTTACAAAAAGACAAGGAAAATCTAAAAGAACAAAATCACTTAGACAAAAATCACAAAGGTACAATCTAAGCCAGGACGCAAAACTAAGAAGCCTTCAAGGCTTCAAGCCACCCGGGTAATATCTCGAAACCTTAAAGGCTTCAACCTATTAACAGACAGCCAAAAGGCTTGAAAGGTTAAAAGCCAAACGGACTGCCTCAACGAAATAGGCACAAGTGTAAAAATATAACACACAGAAAATAATTAAGCACCATACCATATCAAAGAAAGCCCTAAAAGACTTTCAAATACAAGTTAAGGCAAGTCCTAGCAACTTGCAAATTCAACTATTGTTCAAATGGCCATACAGGCCTTCAACACAACCAAAAGGAACCTTGAGGGTTCCTGAAAACCTAATATTGTTTAAAGGTTACAAACCATGGATTGTTTTAGCAAAGTGCTAAGAAAGCTACGAATTTTAGGCATCAACAGAAGACTTAGTAGCCCCAGAAATGCTACCTTTGGCCTTCTTAATCTTCTTAACCTTCTTAGCCTTCGGACCTTGATCATCAACAGCTGAAACTTCCAAACTGACATCCTTCGGAACTTCGGCCTCCCCAGAAAAAGTATCTTCACTATCTCCTGAAAAGGAACGTTTCCTCGAAGAGGAGCCAAGCAGTTCAGTGCATAACTTTTCATTCAAACCATCCGGCTTCAGTTCCTGTAAAGCAGAGAGAGGCTTACCATAACAAGAGGCAACTTGACTTACATACGGGTAGGATAACCTCTCCATTTGCTCCACGGAACTCTTAAAGACGTCAGAAGCTTCGGGACGCTACCATCTGCAATTTCAGGAATGGGTTTAACCACTCCCGGTACACTGGATATCATATCCTTAAGCTTCTGTAGCTCTCTAGCCATAGCCTGATTAATACCTGTATCTTGCATTAAGCCATGGTTAGTGTTATATGAATTATTAAAAGTGTTACCTCCCGCATGATTCGTGTTTGGAATTGCAGATGTGAATCCATATTGACGAGACTCTGGCATGATTGAAGGACCAGAGGGAGCAATGGTCTGCATTGGTATGAAGTCTCCTTGATGAACGTCCGAGCTCTGAAGCTGCATACTTCTCAAGAATCCTTCATCCTGAAGGACGTTGGATCCTTGAAGTTGAGATGATCCTTGAACCAGAAAGGATCCTGGAACCAGAGAGGATCCTGGGACAAGGGAGGATCCTTGGACCGGGAAGGATCCTTGGACGTGGGTGGATCCATGGACCTGGGAGGATCCTTGGACCTGGGAGGATCCTTGGACCTGGGAGGATCCATGGACCTGGGAGGATCCATGGACCTGGGAGGATCCTTGGACCTGGGAGGATCCTTGGACCTGGGAGGATCCATGGACCTGGGAGGATCCCTGGACTGCATGCATTCACAAATATCCTCCTGACGTGAAGTATCCCTGATGCTGAGAAGAGGATCCTGATGGTTGAGAAGAGGATCCTTGAGGCTGGAAGTGAGAGCCAAATGCCTGACTCATAGTTGCTGTTCCATAACGCCTTCCTGGTAATTCGCCCAAGTATTGCACGTCCGGAACTGCTGAGTGTTGGGAAGTTATGACTGGAGTGTCGAAGTTCAGCGATCTTGGCATCAGAGGGGAGTGATCCTCCACTGATTTCTTCTGTTTCTTGATCTCATCAATCTCCCGGAGGATCCTTTCGTTGGTTTTGTCCTGCTCTTGTGCATGATTCCTCATCTGCAAAATCAAAGCATAAAGATCATTAGTAGTAGGATTAGTTGAAACAGAAGAAGTTGGTGGTTTTGTGAAAATGGGGGTTTGTTTCTTCGTAGCATTCTCAGCATTCTTCTGGGATCCAGAAGGTGGTGGAGGCAAAGGAGGAATGCCTTGTGAAGAACTGAATGGTATGAATCTTCTTAGGAATGAAGCACCAATTGCCCCACGGTGGGCGCCAAACTATTTTGGTCAAAAATCAAGCAATGATAATGCAACCAAACTTTCTGTTGTGAGGTATGATGCTTGAATTGATGAACAACAATAAGGATCACTCTGAAATGTAATGAACAAGTGACACGAAGATTTATACGAGGAAAAAGCCCTTGATCAATGAATGATCTCCGGCATAAAAAACCTCGGGTGATGGAAACTACCGATCACCAACTCAAATTAAATAAGAAATGTGTTACAACTTCGGATGATAGCGAGCTAATTACAAGGATCACTATAGTGTAACGTGCAAAAGGTGTATGAAAAGTGTATGAAATTGCTAAGAGAATTGCCGAGAGCTGGTGGTAGCAGTTGTTAGTGTGTGTGTTAGCCAAAAATAGCCAAGTGTTTCTATTTAGCTCGCTACCCCGTTTAAAAATGGAAAAATATCTAAGCTAACAAACATTCCGCAATTCATGCAAGTCCCCCACGAACTCCATAACGTCCGCTTTCAGGTAAGCACGTGCGGAATTAGTCATGGAATATGCTCCAGGAATATCGCCAAGACCAAGTCCAACATGGTACTCCTGCAAAACAACATTATATTCAAAGTAGACAATCGTTAGTATAAGGATCCTTAAGATGATCCATGATCCTGATCCTGCAATACTTCTGAGGATCACCAATTCTAACAGAAGTGAGGATCACGAACCCAACAGTAATTGAGGATCACTGACCATTAGGAAATCCTCCCATGACAGGACATGCCTTGTTTAAATCAGTAAAATCGATACATACCCTCCACATTCCATTTTTCTTTTGAACAACAACCACATTGGCTAACCATCTTGGATACTTAACCTCCCTAATCATACCTGCTCTGAGCAGTTTATCTACCTCTTCCTGGATGATGGCATTCCTCTCAGGTGCAAACTTTCTCCTTTTTTGATGTATAGGTTTGAATGACCTGTCAATGCCAAGTTTATGAGTAATTATATCTTTAGAAATACCTGTCATGTCTTCATGCCTCCAGGCAAATGTAGTTTTTCTTCTCTTTAGGAAGGATACTAGATCCTCTTCAATATGGTTGAGGATCCCGGATCCTATAAAAACTTTGGATTCAGGATCCTGAGGATCCATCAGGATATCTTTGACATCTTGTTCTCTTGCCTCCAGGACATCTCTTGGAGGATGCTTTAATTGCTATTGCTCCCTAGGTCTTGAGGCTGGCTTCATTGATGAAGTGTAACAATTCTTGGCTTCCTGTTGGTCACTTTCAATTTTCACGACACCCCATGGAGTAGGGAGTTTCACACATTGGTGGTACGTAGATGGGACTGCTTTCATGTCATGTATCCATGGCCTGCCAAGGATAACATTGCAACAGGATAAGCAATCTATAACACAAAATTTTTGAAAAGAGTTAACTCCCTCTATGTAAATGGGAAGTTTAATGTCCCCCAATGTGTTCTTGGTTTCCCCACTGAATCCCACAAGAACTGATGATCTTGGGATAATCTCTAATTCAGGGATGTTCATCTTCTTGAGAACATCAAGTTGAATGATGTTCACCGAGCTCCCTCCATCTATGAGAATCCTTGTTTTTTCTGCTTCGAGGATCCTGCCAGTCTTTCCTGGATCCTTTTATCATCCTCTAATTGGATGAATCTAGGCCCTGGTTCTTACTTCATCAAGGTTCCTGCAAGGGGTCATGACAAGATCATCATAGAACTGTGAATCCTTAAGTAAACCCATTTTGAAGGCTTCTACAGCCGTAGCAATATCCAAATTAGGGATCTCTAAGGATTCTCTACTGAATTTAGTGATATAATCTCTAAGTGATTCATTTTGACCTTGTGTTACCCTATATAGATCATTAGTTAAACGTTCAAATTTCCTACTGCATGAGAATTGGCTATTAAACAAGTTAACTAGATTAGCAAATGAAGTAATAGAGTAAGGGGAAGACTTAGCAGCCATTTAAGAGCTGATCCTGTCAGTGTGGATCCGAAACCCTTGCATAGACATGCTTCTTTTAACCTCTCAGGAATGGGATTGATCTCCATCCTTTCTCTGTATTGAGCTACATGCTCCTCTGGATCCATTGAGCCATCATATAGCTTCATGGTTGGTATTTGAAACCTTTTCAGTATCTCTACATCACAAATAGGTGGTGCAAAATGAGATATCTTGTGACTCCCAACTGGAATTTCAGGAACGGGCTTAACCACTCCTGGAACGCTGGATATCATATCCTTGAGTTTCTGCAGTTCCCTAGCCATAGCTTGGTTGATACCTGTATCCTGCACAAAGCCATGGTTAGCATTATAAGAATTATTCAAAGTGTTACCTCCTGAAGGATTCAGGTTTGGAATTCCGGATGTGAATCCATATTGGCGAGATTCTGGTATAATTGAGGGACCAGATGAAGCAATAGTCTGCATAGGGATGAAGTCTCCCAAATGAATATCTGAACTTCCTGGTTGAACACTCCTTAAGGATCCTTGATCCTGAAAGATGTTGGATCCCTGATGCACCGAGACTGGGGGCCTTGGAGGATAATCCATGGATCCGTAAACCTGAGATGAGGATCTCTGAACCTGCGAGGATCCCTGTACCTCATAGGAGGATCCTTGAACCTGAGAGGAGGATCCTTGACCCTAAGAGGATCCCTGGACCTGAGGGGAGGATCCTTGAACCTGAGAGGAGGATCCTTGAAATGTCTGCGCTCCCACATATCCTCCGAAACTGAAAAAGGATCTTTGATGCTGGAAGGAGGATCCTTGAGGCTGAAGAGAGGATCCTGAAGGCTGAAAGTAGGATCCTAGAGCCTGCGTCATTGCCGATGATCCAAAGCGTGTACTTGACGATCCACCCTGGTATTGAATGCCCGATGCTGTGGAGTGCTGGGCAGTTATAGCTGGAGAATCAAAATTCAGTGATCTAGACATCAATGGAGAGTGATCCTCTGCTTATCTCTTCAATTTCTTGATTTCATCAATTTCTCGAAAGATCCTGTCATTGGTTTTGTCCTGCTGCTGCATGTAATCCTTCATCTGCAAAATCAAAGAATAAAGATCATTGTTAGTAGGACCAGAAGAAGCAGCAGAAGATGGTTTTGGGAAAACAGGGGTTTGTTTCTTCGCAGCATTCTCAGCATTCTTCTGGGACGCAAAAGGTGCTGGAGGCAAAGGTGGAATGCCCTGTGAAGAGGTAATCGCCGGCATGGAGCTTGAAGTGTTTTTTCCCTGGGAAGCCATGTGGTTGAAGGTAATGAACCGAAATGAATGAAATGAACAAAATTTCTCAGAAATGAAGCACCAATTGCCCCACGGTGGGCGCCAAACTGTTTTGGTAAAAAATCACACAAGGATAATGCAACCAAATCTGATTTTGTGTGGTGTGATGCTTGAATTAGTGAACAAATGTATGAACAATACACGAATGAAATGAATATTGGACACACGGATTTATACGAGGAAAAAGCCCTTGATCAATGTATGATCTCCGGCACAAAAAACCTCGGGTGATGGAAACTACCGATCACCAACTATATTAAACAAATGATGTTACAATTCGGGATGATAACAAGCTAGTTACAAGGATCACTAGTGTGCAAAAAAGTGTGTAATCGCCAATGAGTTGTAGAGAGTTCTCGAGAGTAGTGTGTGTTGCTAACTTCTATCTAATCTAGCTTGTTATCCCCTTTAAAAATAGAAACAATCTAGCTAACTAACAATCAACAAAACATGCTAGCTTCCCACGACCTCCATAACGGTTACACAAGCCATGCACGTGCAGAATAATGGAGCATATTCCCCTGGAATCTCGGCAAGACCAAGTCCCACTCGTATACTCCTGCAAAACAAGTTCAAACATAATGGAAACAATTGTTAGTATAAGGATCATAATGAGGATCCTGGATCCTTAGTCCTGCAACGTCTTCTGAAGATCCTTAATTCAAAACTGAACTGAGGATCCGTGATCCTGGCTGCACTTGAGGATCCGTGATCCATAGGTTGTGGAAATCCATCCCTAACAGTTGGGGTCGTAAGTCAATTCATGCATCAACCCCAGGTCACTCACATGGAAGCAGTTCTAAGGATAATCAGATATCTTAAAGGCACAACCGGATACGGAATTCTGTTTAGACCAAACACGAATCTGGATATTCAAGCTTATACGGATGCAGATTGGGCAGGTGACCAAGGGAACCGTAGATCAACATCAGGCTACTTTACTTTGGTTGGCGAAAACCTGGTAACATGGAGAAGCAAAAAACAAAAGGTTGTTGCCCTTTCAAGTGTAGAAGTTGAATTCAGAGGCATAGCTAGAGGTTTAGCAGAAGTATTGTGGATAAAGAAACTCCTGACTGAGATTGGTTTTTCTCCAAAAGAAACAAGCAAGATCATGTGCGACAATAAAGCGGCAATCAAAATCTCAGAAAATCCGGTACAACATGATCGGACAAAACATGTGGAAGTTGATCGGCACTTCATTAAGGAAAAACTAGAAGCAAAAATTGTCGAGATCCCATTCGTTCGATCAGAAGACCAGCTTGCAGACATTTTAACGAAAGCCACAAATGGAAGAATCTTCAACGACTGCTTAACCAAGTTAAATATTGGAAATCCCACTATTTAACTTGAGGGGGAGTGTTAAAGAAAGAGATATTTGCGGGATCAGTTTCACATCATTTCCCGATTTAGAGCCCATCAACCAGCTGTCCGTTTGCTGTCTTTTTCCAGATTTCTAGCATTGCCTTGTTAACAAGGCTTTCTCTTGTATTTATAATGATTGTTCCTCCTTGTATCGAAACACACAAAAACAAAAGAAATACAATACGTCTCTGAACCTTTTATGCTCTGATTATCATGAAGCCACTCCAACCTATTTCAACCGTAAAGAACATTTAATAATATTGCGTCACATTATCATCCAATACAACTTTTAGATAAATTGAATATTGAAACTTGTGTCACATCACATCACATCCCATACATCCATCCATCTAGCACATGTTCATGAACCTAGAATACATCCTGCAAGCTGAACCCATGGTGGTTGTGGTTTTCCCGTGGTACCCGGGTGAACACACCACTCAATCTTGGAGACGCTTCTCCACCCTTAGACATTAGACTAGCTCCATTGTTAAAGAGAGGAGAGACACGCCCTTCCCCGCTCCATGTTAGCCTTCGCCTTTCTCTATTCCCACTCACTCACAAACCTTACGTTTTTGCTATTAGACTATGTGTAGTAGGGTGCGGCCACCATGTCATGTCACCACCTCTATTCCGTTATACCGTTACACCTTTCTTAACATGGGGTGCCAAAACTTCATTTTCTCTTCTTCATTAATGTAATAACGGGTGTGTGAGGGTGAAAGGGTGGGGCCACCTGCAAACCAACCAATAACACTTTTTTTTCTTTTTTTTCTTTTATTTAAATTTTAGTTAAAACCATTACACTCGTGTAAAAAGATAATGTACTTAAAGGACAAATGCCTACATGTGGTGAAGCTTGAGATTTCCGACCAGGTCGAAAACGTATATACCAAAATTTTCTATAAAACCGGGGGGTCAAAAACGTATATACTCAAAAATTTCTATACAAAAACTACATACTCTCCACTAACGAGCGAAAAATTTGAGGGGTCGTCCGCCCCCACAAAGCTACACCCATGCCTACATGCCAATAACATGTAGCTAAAACCACTACAAATCTTCTCTTCCTCACTTCTACCTCACCTTCACGAATTATCTCTTCTCTCTCACCTCCATTTTCATGTTACTCTATATATAGATAGTCTTAAAAGGAAATTTAATTATATAACATTATTCTCATGGTACTCTATATATAGATTGTCATAAAAGTAATTTTAATTATATAACATTATTCAAAAGAAAGAAATAATACATACGCATCTTTCTTCAAAAGAAAAAATTCATATGTAAAGATATATGAATAATGTTGATGCCATTAATAAAAAAAAGAATAATGTTGAGGGTGTGGAAAAGGATCGCGTGGGTGGACCTGACAAAAAGGGAAGTGAGCACGAGGGTGCAGCCACCCCTCTAACCGGCGTAGTCTTCGCTGACCACCCACCCCTCATTTGGTGCCGTTGGGATTTGGTTGTAGCTAGCATGCCATGCCATGCCCTTCCCACTAATTACCACCAACATGGACCATTTTTTTTTTAACGGCTAACTGCTTTCCACGTGTAAACTCACCCTTTCGGGGTTATGTTCAAAGGCCGACTACTCGACTACCGCTAGAAAGCGTAGCACACCCCAGATGCACGGAAACCCTGTGAAATAGGTAACCCCCCCCCCCCCCCTCGGACTCGAACCCGGGTAAAACCCCGGGCCAAGCCCTCACCGAGATGTGTACAACCACTGCGCTGCAATGGAAGACACAACATGGACCATTCTAATCCACAATTATCATCGCATTCAAAACCAATACTATTTTTTAAAAATGGTTTTGAATGGTCAAAACTTTTAGATAATTGTATAGAAACCGGGTCAGAAAAAAGCTGTAACACTCGAAAGCTAATGAATTACATCTTGTATATCGTGTAACGAACAATTTTATGAGGTTCAAGAAAAGAAACAAACTTAAGCTATGTAATCTGTTTTAGTAGGAATGCCGTTGCTCTCCGATAATTTTGTGTAACGTATAATTTGTTTTTCTCTTCTGAAGTCTTTGCTATTTTTTTTCTTTAACAATATATTTACGGTGATAAACTACTTTGGGACATAATTACTTATATTAGAAAACACCAATAATAAATAATTTACGATAAAATAATAAGGGTGTGGTTCGGCTACAAAGTTCATTTTTCCTACAAAGTGTACAAAGTCATAAAACACCACAATTTCAACCATAAAACACACTCAAAACCCACAAATAACATGGTGAAGATCATTAAAACACAATATCCAAACCCTAGCAGTCCTTAAAAACTTCAAACACACCATCATACAACTATGAATATAAAACACAACATGATAATCAACATAAAACACACTAATATCAGTCATTCGATAATCAAAGCCTTATCATCCAAAACACAACACAAAATCCACAAATATGGTGTTTTAGTAATCTCCACTGTGTTATTTGTGAGTTTTGAGTGTGTTTTATGGTTGACATTATGGTGTTTTATGACTTTTTACACTTTGTAGGAAAAATGGACTTTGTAGCCAACTCATATGGGTGGGGTTCGGCTACAAAGTTCATTTTTCCTACAAAGTGTACAAAGTCTTAAAACACCACAATTTCAGTCATAAAACACACTCAAAACCCACAAATAACATAGTGAAGATCACTAAAACGCAATATCCAAACCCTAACCATCCTTAAAAACGTCAAACACACCATCGTACAACTATGAATATAAAACACAATATGATAATCAACATAAAACACACTAATGTTAGTCATTTGATAATCAAAGCCTTATCATTCAAAACACAACACAAAACTCACAAATATGGTGTTTTAGTAACCTCCACTATGTTATTTGTGGGTTTTGAGTGTGTTTTATGGTTGACATTATGGTGTTTTATAACTTTGTACACTTTGTAGGAAAAATGGACTTTGTAACCAACTCCAAACCCAAAATGATAAAACTCAATGATAAGTAATAAACAGGAATCTTATATGATTTAAATGGTCAAATGATAATTTTATGGGTTATACGTTAAATATTTATTTATATCCCGACCAACAACCATCTCAAAAATTGACTATTTAACTTATTCCATTTTTAAAATTATCGTGAATTATTATTCAATTTCTTTGTGGTGCCTTAGAAAATGACGGGTTCATAATAAATCTGCCACATTTTTCACATTTGATGACTGGTATTTAATAAATCTATCACATTTTTCACATTTGATGAACACAATTTTTTTAAGAGTAACTGCAATTTTACCCACTGGGTTTTAAGCCAATTGGCACTCCGACCCCCTCCATGGAAATAATTGCAATTTTACCCCCCCCCCAACGTTGTTGTTATGTCGCACATTTACCCCCTGACGTCAAATAAGGTTAACAGTCAACATAACTATGTAAAGGTCAAAGGGTAAAAAGGTAATTTCCAACAAACCATTGTGTAGCTTATACAATACAACACCCTATAAGTAATCGATCAAAGCACATTTACCCCCCACCTTCCCACCGGTCCTCCACTCCTGCTAAAATCGATCAACCCCTTTCTCCGGCGACACCCTTTTCTCCAGCGACATCTTCAGACCTTCAGAGCGACACCTTCAGACCTTCAGCTACAATGCCGCTACTTTGTTGGCTGATCCGAAACGTGATCCGCCACACGGCAGGTACAATCGCCCAATGTTAGTTAATCAGGGTCGGATTTGTGTCAGTGTTAGTTATTATCATGTTATAAACAGGGTTAGGGTCGGATTTGTGTCTGATTGAGTCTCATGTTAAACATTAACAATTAGTCTGATTGAGTCTGATTTCCATGTTAATTTTGTGATGTTTGGTGATTTTTTTACAGTTGACCTGACGATGAGCCTATCAAGCTCATCAATGGTGGTCCACCTGGTGGTCTCCATGTTTGGTAGGTCTGTCCTCAACTTCCATTATTCACCGGAGAGTTGAGCGGATGTTTACTCTAGTAGTTATTTAGGTTTTGTGTAATATGTAGGTTAAGTTAACTTAAATTAGATCTTGCAACTTGGTTATGATAAACATGCATTTTGTGTAATATGTAGGTTTTGTTAATTATGGTTATGATAATTATGGTTATAATAATATGTAGGTTTTGTTAATCATGGTTATTGTTTGGACAGATTGTATACTACAACCTGTTTCAACAGGTTATTGTTTCAACAGGTTCTTGTTTCAACAGGTTCTAGTTTCATAACCTGTATACTACAACCTGTTTCATAACCTGTATACTACAAAATTGATCTTGCAAACAGCTGCAGCCAAACAGGTTCATATAGCTGGAGCCAGGTATGTTCTGAATACATTTGAGCATGTTCTGAATGCGTATACATGACCAGGTATGTGTTTAAACTGATTTTGAGTGTGCATACATGTTCTGAATGTTGCAGCCAAACATTGTAATGTTTCTGAATACATGGACAGGTTACTGAATACATGGACAGATTGTAATGTTTTGAATACATATAGGTTTTGTGGTTTTGTGATTTTGTGAAGGGTTTCTAGTGAAGTTAACCATTGTAATGCTTATAGGTTTCTACTGATTGTAATGTTCTGAATACATGTTCTAAATGCTTATAAGTTAACCATTCTACTGATTTTGAGTGTGCATACATGATTTCTGAATACATGTTCTGTTCTGAATGCTTGGACACATAGAACAGGTTGGAAGTGTTTAAACTGATTTTGAGTATACAAATGTTTGAACATGTTTGAGAAACATTGAACAGGTTTGAATACAAGTGTTTATTAAGTTTAAATCAGAATGTTAAGGCAATTTCAAACACATTACACCGATTTCTTGTTAATTACCATGTGTAGTTGACTTTGGATGGTCAAACTTTTTTGGCGGGAAGGGTTTTGGTTACTGCAGGGGTAATACTGTTTCTTACAACAAAGTATAGGGGGTAATAAGAAAGGAAAATTTAGTAATTTACCAGTGGGAGGTAATTATGCGACATAACAAGACCGTTGAGGGGTAATATTAAAGGGTAAGATAGTCATTTCACATTGCAGTTAACAGATCTGTTAACAGAATTGACGCCAGTGGGTAAATGTGCAACATAACAACAACGTTGGGGGGGTAAAATTTTAATTATTTCCATGGAGGAGATCAGAGTGCCAATTAGCCTAAACCTCAGGGGGTAAAATTACAGTTTACTCTTATTTTTAAAATATTATAGTTTACTTGGGTCATCATTTAATAAATGGTAAAAGGGTCTTGTTTGCATATCAGATACTTCAGGGGAGCTGAGTGAAAAAATGTTTATAGTCTAATTACTAAAAACATTCTCGGTCCTGGCTTTATAGTCTAGTGGCATCTTGGGGTTGAGTTAAAGCTTTGGATCAATAGGTCCTGAGTTCGATTCACACAAGAGGGTTTTTTCATATATATTGGGTTTTCCTGAATTGGTGTATAGGCATTATGACTAGTGGAGATGGATATGATCGGGTGGTTCCGCTGGTGATACGATGATACTCCAGTGGTCCATCAGTGGTAAAAAAACATTCTCGGTTTTAACCGTAAATTTATCTTTATTATGTTATTTTAGTGCAAAGTACATATATTGTTACAATGTTTGATGTTTCCAGGATGACAACTTAACGGTCACAGGGTTGTTTAGCTTTTATTTATTTTTAAATAATTATTACATAAACATTTTTACACTCAATCACTCATATACTACTTAGTTAAGAAAAAAACTAAGACTAGACGGTATGGGGGCCGGCTTAGGCCCGTCCTGGCCCGTCGCCGGTCCCCCACACCGCCCCCAGCCCCGTCGCGTCGTATCCGGCTCCCACCCGACGTTCTTCGCGGCCCTCGAATTCAAACAATTAGCCGTTACAACGGCTATATTATATTAAATAAAAAAACTTTTTCACTTTAAATAAATACCCCTCTTTTCATCCATTTTTTATACCATTTTCTCAATACTTCTCCCATTCTTCTCCCATTCTCATCCATTTTTATAAAAAACACTCTTTTTTTTTTATACAATCATGAATCTATTCAACCCAAACAACCCCAACCCGAACAATCCCAACCCGAACCAACCTAACTTTTTTTCGAGTCCCGCTTACACTCCGACTATGGATCCTTCGTGGGTGTCTCCACAATTTACGTTTTCGGGTTTCCAACAATCACCCAACGCCTTCTCACAATTGTCCCAAGTTCAACAAATGCAACAATACCAAGCACTCCAACAATTCATGCAACGCAACTCGGTTCAACTTGAACAATTCCAATCGCAAGCACTCCAAAATGGATGCCGGTTCCAAATGAGGTCGCAACCGCCAAACGGACTAAAATTTCCGAGTCCGGAAATTATAGTGCGGGAGGCTCCACCGCTCGTTGTCAAATCGACATAAACGACGACCCGATATATGACGAGGATGTGTTGCCCGTTCGCGAGAACGAACGTCCCACCGGAAGGGACAAATCAAAAAAAGGGGCGGCCAGAAAGCGAAAAGGGGGTGGCTCGAGTGGAGGGGGTGGTTCGGGTGGAGGGGGCGGCTTCGAAAATGGACGAGTTGATAAACGAATTCCGTTCGTTCAAAGAGTTCGCGGCCGAAAAATATAGTCACAAGAAAACCGTGTCGGCCGACTATGCTCGAGCGGAGGATTTTAGGATTATGAGGTTGGATCTCGACTCGGTTCCGGAGGATGAACGCGAGGTTTATCTACGGATGAAAGAGGAGATTATGAAGAAATGGACGTCGTAGGTTGTGAGCGGAGGACTTTTTTAATCGTATCGTTATTTTTTTTTTCGTTTTTATGTTTACCGTTTCTAGGATTAGTAGTTTTAATTTTTAGGAAATGTAATTTTATTTTTATGTTATGAAATGAATTTATTTATGTTGTTTTATGTTGTATTTTTTAATTTTTATGAAGTTTTTATTAAGTTAACAAAAAAAAGTTAGAAAATTATAAAATAATTAGGTGGGGTAGCCCCATCCTCCACCCCCGCTCAAAAAGCAAGGAGGCCCATCCTCCATGGGATGGTGATGTGGCGCCTACGTGGTGGCCCATCCTCATGGGGATGAGCCTCCTCATACCCTCTAGTCTAATTAGCATCTTCTATCTCTATTTAATTCATTAATCATATATTAATTAAACAAAAACAATAGATTTGAATGGGGGATTAAACCTTGATGAAGGGGTGGACCACAATTAGCATGTGATTAGCATCATGGAATCCTTTCCACCCTTTGCGCTGTAACTCCATTTTTTGAGACCTTTAATTAATAATTCCATTTGATTTGTATTTTCTTATTTATTATTATAAACTGCAAAGATTAATAATTATTAAGTTAACGTGGCTAATCACTAATTAGAAACACCATGTGAAGGATTATGGTACATGACAAAAACATGGGTTGGTGTGCTTAGCCGATTAATCGTCATTTAAGTCTTAATTACTCATTTTCGCCTTGGACTATTGATACGAGTTTAGAATTTCGTATACTATTAGTTGAAGTGATGCTAAGTTAACCATAGTTTTCCATTTTTTTTATATTACAATACGTATGATGCGTTGACCAAATCATTTTGACTTTGAAAACGCTAAAAGACTTTAACAGCTAATTTTATTGACCTATGAATATCGGTCACTTGGTTGAAAAATTTTGTGTTTAGACTATCGTAGTCTAGAAACTCAAAAACCTTTTATAAATCTGTTTGTTCGGCTGACACATCAGGCGCAATGCTAATCGGATGCTAACTATTGTGTTTAGTTTGCATTTAAGTATGATCAAAACAAGTTGTTGAGATAAAATGATTGATGTAACATACCTAATAATATGATTGTTTTCTTGATATAAATGGGTGTTGATAGAGACGAATCTTACTATTTGTATTATTTGGCAAGTGGGTCACTAGTATTCATTATGTTGTATGAACAACATTTAAATAAAATAAAAGTCTTTAAGTTTGATGAACTTGATAAAAAAGAAAGATTGAGTTGTGGTTTTACTAATTAACTGTTACTATTTAATAAATAAATTTTGTTACACATTGTATTATTATAATGGTATATATATGTAAATTGTATTATTATAATGGTATTTATGTAATAATTTATATTAAGTGTTTAATTTTATATAATTTACTTCTCCCATGTTTTTGGGGTTGAACAGAAAATAAATGAAAAACTATATAAATACAGCGATATATATTTGACTTTGCACTAGATTGAATTGGATCAAAATGATAGTTGATAATGATTGGTTAACAAATACTTAATTATTTTATCATTTTTCTAAATTGTTGTTCTAATCATTATTCCAAAATACAGCCAAATCCACCTTAATTTAAACATATATTTAATCATTTTTAAATGCTAATATTAGTAAGCTTATCTTGTGTTTAGTACTTTAGTATTAAAATATACTTATTATTATTATTATTATTTTTTTTGACAAACATTTTACAGTTATGACTTATTTTATAAACATGTGCCTTTAAAATAAATGTAACATTTTAGTTATATTCGGTTCAGTTGTATATTAATATGCTAGATGGGTCATGTTCAAGGGTTTGCGATCAAACCCTACACAAATATAAAAAATTGTATGTGACACATGAGTGTGAACGTAAACGCAAACACAACACACGTATAAGTGGTTTTACACTAACTTGTATGATTTTCCTAGAGTTGAACTCAATTTGAGTTTTCTGACCATTGACTTGCTTTTTTTTCTTTGACTCGCTATATTGACTTTCTTCTATTTAAGATATTGACTAAAGTTACTAGAAGTCTAAATACACCCGTATTGTGGTGTGGGACTGTCAAGTGTCAACTGTGGGTATATCTCAGCGTAGGCCCATTTTATTTATGGGCTAATTCACCATCAATCGTTTATATCATCATACGTATTTACCAAAATACCAAATCTCTTAAAACTTAGGTGAAAAATAAACGGTTCCGGAACTGGGTATCATTAGGAACCTCCGAACCGGTTCCATATCTGACCGGGCCTACCCTTTAGTTATTCATCGGTTCCATATCCAATGATTAGAAACTAGTTTCAACCCAGTTATATCCTACCCGAAAAGGGACTTGTAACCATAACCGAACTAATCACTTCCCTCTCCAAAACTGGTTCCATACCCGTAGACTGGTGGTTCTTAGTGAGGGCCAGACGCCTCCACCACCCCACGTTTTTGTTTGCTTCGTGGTGTAAATTTTACCGAAAATTTCCTAAATTCTTTTTATGTAATGTAAAATATTGAATTCTGAGAGCCCCTGATTTTACCGAAAACTAAGTTCAAGATCCGCTAATAAGTTCCCACCAATACCTGGTTATTGACTCGTTGATTGGAACCAAGATCGGTTTTGAAAAAAAAACCTCAAAACCCCGATTTTGTGCACCTCACTAAATAGTGAATTTCCTCTTTTGGAAACTAACAAATCAAATAGTATGACAAATTTTGTATGCACTTATTTGTGAAACCAAAGTAGGAGGCCCAATCATTTTGGGTTTTTTTGGAAACTACATGATATTATTGGATGTTTGTTAGTAGAATGGGCTCGAAGTGGGTCACGTTGGTTCAAGTTCAACACCACTTTTATTTTTTATTTATTTATTTATTTGTTTAAAGGCGAATTTTTTTTAATCCTGTCGTCTATAGGACATGAACCCAAAACCTCCAAATCTAAGCGTTCCTAAAGACTCTTTATATTTGCTAGCGGGCCATCAACCACATTGGTACGCAACTTTTATTTAGGTAATGTAGCAAATACATAAACTATATTATTAAAATAACTACTTACATATTTTACTTATAGTGACTTAGCGTCTTAGCTCATATAATTTTTTATGCATAAGTTCGTGAAGTATCGGGAATAGTGGAAAACAATTTTAAGTAGAAATACGATCAGTTATTGCTAAAGTTGAAATGTCGATTTCTTTTGCTATGCAAATGTAAAGGTGTAAGGGATTATATATGCCGAACCTACATCCACACCAAAAAATTGTGTTATATAATATCCGACCATCATTCCATTATGTGTTATTTACACATCTGACTGAAATATGAGTGAAAGTTAATTTTCAAAAGGTAACACCAATAAAGAAAACCGCTGGTCCGGGATTGGAGAGTATAGAGGAGATGCGAATTATAAAGATTTGGAAACAACCAAAGATCTAATTGTGGTTGCACGTTTAGTCTAAAGATTATTGACAAGACAAACCACTTGTGTTTATAATTTTTTTCTCAAAACACTATTCAAGTCATATCATCATGAACAATCAAGACTAATATTCTAAATAAACTTGATGGGCAATGAATATTGATTAATCTAAACCACCCATGATTAAAAAAAAGGCCAAACTATGGAATCCATTTCCAAATTTAGCCAAATAACAACAAATCTTTTGTTAACCAGGTGTAAATTAATTTAAAATACTAAAATTAGCTAGGTAAGCACATCTTTTTCTTTTCTTTCAAAGGGATGAAAGTCCAAATTTGTAAAAACTTGAAAGAAAAAAAAAACATATTTTTTATACACATGACATTGTGCGTGCACCTCATTGGATGACTTTGACGCACATGTACAATTAGATTTTTTTTTAAGGAATAATGAATTTTAATAATCCTAACATTGTGCGTGCCCCTCACTGGATGGCAACGATCTCAACTTTAAAAATCCCCACTAGCAGTACCATCTTTTCACATATTGGCCTTCAATGGACCCTAACTAACAGAACCCTAACGCCGTTGGTCTCCGATCGCCGGAAAAACGTTTTTGGCCGGATAACTCAACATTTTCGTCTCAAACCTCTCTGTAACCTTATTACACACCTTTAGGAATTTTTTTTAGTAAAAAGCCCCAATTATTAAAGTCGCCAGAAAAACTCTTTTTTTGCCAGAAACCTTCTTTTTGGCCGGAAAACTCAAAGTTTTCGTCCCAAACATGTCTGTAACCATAGATCGGACCTTTAGGAACCTTTTTCCGACCGAAAATGTTTTTCCGGCGACCGGAGACTAACGATGTTAGCGTTCTGTTAGTCAGGGTCCATTGAAGGCCAATATGTTAAAAGATGGGACCGCCGGTAGGAATTTTTAAAGTTGAAACTGTTATCAGCCAACGGACAATAGTTGAGATTATTAAAATCCATTATTCCTTTTTTTAACGAGAAACCACTACTTTTAAAGTGTATACCACTTGTCTCTAATAAAACTAAAACCCTCGTCACTTTAAGAGGTACATCAATGCAACACATATACGGTTAGTGAATTAGAGATACAACACATGACCATTTTTGTTGGTTGGATCTATTTTTTTATCATCTTTTCATGTTCTTATTAATAAAAGGTTTGTTTTAATGTTTTTCGCTAAAAAGAAGAGCAAAAAGAAAAAGAAAAAAAAAAGATTAAAGTAAGCTCATAACCACATACCCATAGGCCATATAGCGTTTGTACTCTCATCATGCACTAAACCTAGTACCCACCACTACAAATACTACCTACTTTTGTTGGTCTAACTTTAATTGGCTGAATTTTTTTAACTCTTTCTTAAAACAAATAAATTTCATTAATTCAAGCATAAATCATTCCAGTTTCAATTAATATGAAAATGTAACATAAATCAACTTTTTTAAAAGATACCAAAACAAATTACAAAAAAAATTAATCATTGGAAAGTAAGCCAACCCCTTGTTTTCCACAAGTTTATTACCAATAGGAAACCCATACCCCCAAATCCCAATTGTATTGTAGTTGTCACCCCCCATATGTCTATATATGTACCCCTAGCTTTCATTGCATTCTAATACTCATGGAGGAAGAAAATCCGAATACGCACCCGCAGCCCGATAAACTTCTTGTAATGGCCTTAATGGAGCTTAAAACACAGCAGGCGATTGTGTTCCCGTTGGGGGCAATGAACTTGCTATGGTTTGCCAAGCTAGCGATAACTACGGCGTTTCTTGGTCGACTTGGTGAACTTGAGTTAGCTAGTGGGTCACTCGGGTTCATGTTTGCGAACGTGACCGGTTTCTCAATCTTGAATGGTTTATGTGGTGCCATGGAGCCCATTTGTGGTCAAGCTTATGGAGCCAACAACTTCAAGCTACTTCACAAAACTCTTGTAATGATGGTTTGTTTGCTCCTACTAACATCACTCTTTTCTTGCTTCTTGTGGCTAAATGTTGATCAAATCTTGATTCATTTTGGCCAACAAGAAGATATCTCTATTGAAGCAAAGAAGTATTTGTTTTGTCTCCTTCCAGATTTGATCGTTACGTCGTTCTTGTGCCCTCTTAAGTCCTACTTGACTTCACAAAGCATGACCATCCCTATCATGTTAACCTCGGCTCTTGCAGTGGTTCTCCATGTACCGGTTAACATTGTCCTTGCAAAAACTAGAGGTTTTGAAGGCATTTCAATGGCCATATGGATCACCGATCTTGTGGTAGTCATTCTACTAGCGGTCTATCTGGTGGTGGTTGAGTGCCGAAAGGGTGGAACATGGAAAGAAGGTGGGTGGTGTGAACACCGGTTCGAAGACTGGGTTCAGTTGCTAAAACTTTGTGGTCCATGTTGCCTTACTACATGCCTTGAATGGTGGTGCTATGAAATTTTAGTCTTGCTAACCGGAAAGCTCCCGAATGCTAAACAAGCTGTTAGCATAATCGCGATTGTGTTCAACTTTGATTACTTGCTTTTCGCTATAATGCTTTCGTTAGCCACATGTGCATCCATTCGTGTTTCAAACGAGCTTGGTGCAAACCAAGCCGGACCCGCCTACAAAGCAGCTTATATCTCATTGACGTTGGGCTCCGTTGCAGGGTTAGTTGGTGGGTTAGTCACAGTGTTAGCTAGAGGCACATGGGGTCGTCTATTTAGCCATGATAAGGCAATTGTGAGAGGCGTAGGGAATGCAATGTTGTGGATGGCTTTGCTAGAGGTGGTGAATTTCCCATTGGCGGTTTGTGGCGGGATTGTGAGGGGAACCGCCAGGCCGTGGTTGGGGATGTATGCAAACATCGGCGGCTTCTACCTATTAGCATTGCCTTTAGGTGTGGTTTTAGCTTTTAAGGCTCATATGGGACTCCAAGGATTTTTAATAGGTTTCTTAGCCGGCATTTCGGGCTGTTTAATGTTGCTGTTAGTGTTCATTTCAAGGATTAATTGGGCCGAAGAAGCCGGTAAGGCACAAAGATTTGCTGCTCCGGACTTTGTTAAAGATGAAAACATTGCCAAAACATGAGCAAAATGTGTAAACTTTCATCAAGATTGTACATTAAAGATTGTAGTATTTTTCATGATTTTTTCCAGTTTTAGAACCGAGCCCGGGAGTCCGAGACACAACATTACCGGTTGCGTCTTTCACCCTAAAAGGTGAAACAAATTACATGAAAGTGAATAGGAGATTAGGAACACTAATCCTAATAGGATTGCATTAACATATGCTTTTGTTACAAAGAAAGCATTAACAATAGATATGCATAAAGCTGGACCCAAATGCACACTAATACAGTCTACAATAACAAATATGTGGCTAAGAATGGTCAACACACTTTTAGAGTGTAACAAAACAAGGATCCCACTACCTACAAATTGGGCTTTTAAAAGTTAAAAAATTGTGTTTTTCTAGCTCAAATTATCTATCATCACAATTCACAAGTACTATGCAAGTTGGACTCTTAAAATACATTTGAACAAAGAAACAAGAACAGGATTCTAATTATTAAAAAAAAAATGGTATAAATATGACATAAATCAAATTATCACAAACATTTACCGGAATTTAAACGGTTTGGAAGAAAAGAGTTTATGAGCAAAACAGTGCATGCTAATGAAGCGGTTAATCTTCAACAAACCCTGGTTTTGAAATCAAAGCGTGAAGTTCTTGAGCTTTCTCGTCGTTAAAACCAAGCGTAGCCATTATTTTGTATCCCGCTCCTTCCTTTTCAGACCATACGCCGAGAAGCAGGTGAGACGTTGTAATTTCCCCATCATCACCTAAATTCATAGCATAATATAATGGTTAAAATGTTTGAATTTGAGTTTATTAGCATCCCGCTTGAGTTTTTTATAGCACAGTATAGAAACTTGCCTGATTTGAGTTTCTCATCGACGGCCCAATCAAGGGCTTTTTGAGCCGATTCTGTTAGAGGAGGATGTTCGGGACTGAAATAGAAATAGTCGGGTTTTCCAATCAATTTGATGGCCTCTTCGCGCACTTTGCCAAGTGTAAACCCGTTTGCACGCAAAAGTTTTGAAGCCCGATTTGTTCCTGCAAATTAACAGAAAAAAAGGGAATTTATGATTGAAGTCGAATTAATGCTTGATTAACAGAAGAAAGGAGTTAATAAAATGAAACAAATTCAGATACGTATTCACAAAAATAACTATTTGACAAAAAAAAAAGCTGGTTGGGGTAGGCTTGCTCTAACTCAGGTTTAAAGATTGTTGTAATCTGGTTAAGTTGACTAGACCCAAATTTGTCCATAGATTAAGGGGGTGTTTTGGATTTGTTTTAAATGTGATTATATGATAGTAGGTAGGGGTGCAAACGAGTCGAGCCAAGCCCGAGATCGAGCTTGATTAACTTATGAGAGCTTGAGCTCGAGCTCGAGCTCGTTGGTAGTTTCTTAAGCTCGAGCTCGTTATAATCTATTAATTAATATATTAAATAAAAATAATATTAATATATATCATAGACTCGTTTAGGCTCTTCAGCTCGGCTTGGGCTCGTTTACTAAACAAGCGGCTCGTAAACAAGTTTAATTAAGCTCGGCTCAGCTCGTTTACTAGACAACTTTAAATAAGGGGTAAATGTCATTAAATATTAATAAAAAGTAATATTACACTAAGACTCGACGAGCCTAACAAGCTTCACATGTCAGGCTCGAGCTCGGGCTCGATAAATAAACGAGCTTTATTTTCGGCTCAAGCTCGATAAGGCTTGGCTCATTTCGAGCTTTTTCTCGAGCCAGTCTTGAGCAGCTTGCGAACCGCTTGGCTCGTTTGCACCCTTAATATTAGGTAATCAAAATAAGATTATCATGCACCTGTGCTAGGACATGATCGGTGATAGGAGTTCTTGGAGACGTAGGATAAAGGTTAGGGATTTTTTGGGAGGCGTATTACATTTCTCTTAGCTATGTCTAGGTGTCTTGGCTTGTCCTAGCTACATCTTTTATTTACTTTCTAGGCGGTTCATGCCTTTTTTCTGCCATCCTCTTTTCTTATTATACTACTAGTATTTATTCTATGTTTTTCTCAAAATATATTTTTTTACTTTTTTATAATATTAAATTGTTTGTTGAGTCGGGA
The DNA here is from genome assembly GCA_030545235.1 of Helianthus tuberosus. Taxonomy (NCBI): domain Eukaryota; kingdom Viridiplantae; phylum Streptophyta; class Magnoliopsida; order Asterales; family Asteraceae; genus Helianthus; species Helianthus tuberosus. The sequence goes on along the minus strand of CM060381.1, from coordinate 4,986,062 downwards.
ATCTCATTGATTGCAGTCTCTCTATTTTCTGGGTAGAGTTAAGGTTTGTCTCCGTCTCACCCTCCCCCAGACCCTACCTATGGGTGGGACTTTACTAGGTATGTTTGTTTGTAATCTTGGTTTAAAAAAGCACGCCTTAAGCGCGATTAAGCGTGAAGCGCACCTAGGCGCAAAGTAGATCGCCAAGTTTGTAATGAAATTATCATGTAGAAGATATCATTTGGATGTGGTTTTTCCGCTAATATTTAAGAAGCTAATAGATATAATAATTAATAAGGGTACCTAAAAGAATTAACAAGCACTAAAGAAACGAATAATCGTTGGTAAATTCAAATATTTTCAAAAATTACAAATACCCCCTAAGGGGTTGTATAGGATATTAGGATTGCATATTTAAACACTTTACTATGTATTATTGTGAACTTTTGAAAGCAAATTAGAACTTGTGAGTGGTTAGCTGGAGAAGACATATGGTTTTGGTTATATTAAGATGAAATAAGTTGTTTCCAGTATGTAGCTCGAGACTGATTACTTCAACTGATTATTTTTCCAGTTGTTCCAAACTTCCAATATTATAAAATAATCTGATTATTTGCTTACACTTATAAGCTGTAAGCATACGCTGTTTAAATAAGTGATCCCAAACACCTCTTAAGTCCTTGGTTTTAAATTGCACGAGGCGCTCCAAGGCACTTAGAATCCCAGAAACCGAAGCGCCTAGGGTCTCAGAATCCAAGGTGTGAGGACAAGGTTCCAGCCTCACCTATGCGAGGCGCCTAATATTCAAATAATGCTTGTATATTAATTATAGATGACATTTTCTACCTTGTTAATTCTTAAACATAAAAAAAAAAAAAAAAACCCCTCAACTTACATACCCATAGTAATCTAGAATCAAGCAAGCAATCATGAAGGTGATCCAGTGATAGTCTATCTATGCAGTTAATGCGGTAAAATATCGGATATCGGTCAAGGACCGATATTTGAGATATAGGTTATCTCAGTGAGATATCTATCGGTAATTATATTATAATGTAGAATTTATATATATAGCAATTTAACACTTATAATTCAGTGATATATCGGTTATATCAGTCAAAAATCGGTGATATATCGGTTATATTGGTCAATATCGCCAATGATATTGGTCCCGCTAGTCTGACCGATATTTTACTAGGGGACCGATATATCACCGATATTAACTGCATAGTAGTCTATAATCTATAATTATAGTATTATTATGCTAATTGTTATCATTATAACCAAGCACAAATTCATCTCCCTCATCATTGATATCTTCTTCAATCTCAACTTCAACACAGCCTTTTCCTATATCATTTCTTGATTGCCCTAATCCATCATTCATCACTTGCTCTTAACTCTTGATGCTCTAACTATATAACTAGGCTCCTATCCCCTCGAAGCTCTACCTGCTTCACCCATGTGAATAAACAAACAAACAAACATCTCGAATAATGTCCCACCCGTAGGTAGGATCTCAGGAGGGCGAGATGAGGTCAATCCTTACCTCTATCCCAAAAAGATAGAGAGACCGCTCCCAATGAGACCCCTGACTCAACAATAAACAACAAAATGATGCGTTTGGTAATTCCCGCGCTTCTATTTCGACTCTCCCGGTCAATACCTCTAACTGCCCAAGCTTCAATATCAGTGTTTCAATGCACGATTAAATTCAAACTATTTTGCTTCTTCTTGGTGTTAAAAAAGGCCCTAATTTCTTCTACATTCATGCATGATCACAAAAGACAACATTTACATAAATACATTAACAAAAAAAAGAGACAAATTGCACTAACCTTCAACCAAAATCCCCATAAGAATAGCTTCAGTACCATCTAAGTTAACAAAACAAGCCAACTCCGGCCAACTTCCAGAGCCACCCAACTCCGACGATCACAACGGTACGACATGCACATAGTACAACTAACAAAGCATATCTATAACACAAAAGCATCAAATTGAACGTTCTGGAATAATCCTCGTCTTCAATTAGGGCTCCAAAAACCTCATTTTCCCCCTTTCTCAAACCCTAACTCCATTCAATCCATCGCTTCAATTCCTTCAGTCCGCCATGAATCGACCTTAAAATCCTTCCAATTTTGACCTCAATTGATGCTTTTACACTATGTCAGAACCTATTACCTAATACAAACAATCAGCACCATCTGCATCAATCCATCTACGATTCCGTGAATCTACATCATCATCATCAACAACAAATGGTTGAAGATGTGATTGTGCAGGAAGATGATGATGTTGCAGGTGGAGAAGAGGAGTCGATTGATAACCCTAGCCAGATGCGTTACAAACAGCATAATCATAATACTAAAACTAATCAGCATCAGTTGCAGCAGCATGAGTTGCAGAGTGCTGGTGGTGGTGGTGGTGGTGGTATGGAGGATACGAGTGTTGGTGTTGTTCAGCCCATGGGTTTTGTACCTTTTTTTAAAGAGTAAAATGCACGGATAGTCCCTGTGGTTTTGTAAAATAACACCTATAGTCCCTAGCTTTTGGAAATTACATCGATGCTTCCTGTGGTTTGACAGTTTGTTACTCGGATAGTCCCTGAAGTGGATGGAGGTTAGTTTTCTTAGTTAAGTGGATGTAAAATGCCAAAACTACCCTTACTATTAAATATAATATATATCTTTTTATTATTTATTTAATCAAGTGGGGGCCCACTCTCCTTATCTTCATCCACCCAAGTCCCAACCCACCCCAATATAACCCTAACTAATCAACAATCTTCTCCGATTCACCAATTTCACCGCCTCCACACCACCAAAGGCCAAACCACCACTACCATAACATTCCACCATGTCGCCACCCATATCCCCACTTCTGCCAACAGACCCACTCCACCCTCCTCTGCATAAATATCTAGGGAGAGAGAGAAAATGTCGATTGAAAGAGAAGAGACCGATAGAGAGAGAAAGAAACAGAGTGGATTTGCCAATAGCTAGCCGACCGGTTAATGGCGGCTCCTTCTTTGAATCGGTTAATGGCAAATCGGTTAATGGCGGCTCCGTCTTTGAATCATAAGGATGATCTGAATCATTCAATTTCTCCTGGGTTCAGTTCAATTTTTATCGAAGAGGAAAGACAGAGCAACCGAAAGTGCTCCTTACCGGTTAGTTAATGGCGGCTTCTTCTTTGAATCACAAGTTTTTATCGAAGAGGAAAGACAGAGCAACCGAAAGTGCTCCTTACCGGCTGGTTAATGGCGGCTTCTTCTTTGAATCACAAGTTTTTATCGAAGAGGAAAGACAGAGCAACCGAAAGTGCTCCTTACCGGCTGGTTAATGGCGGCTTCTTCTTTGAATCACAAGTTTTTATCGAAGAGGAAAGACAGAGCAACCGAAAGTGCTCCTTACCGGTTGCCGAATCGGTTAATGGCGGCTCCTTCTTTGAATCATAAGTTTGATATGAATTTGTAATCTTAGATCAATAAAAATTTGTTTGTAGTTCTGGTGTGTTAATTTATGGATTATCACAATCATTCAATTTCTCTTGGGTTCAGTTCAATTTTTCCATAATTTTGTAGCTTTTATTGATCACATTTAAGATATCAATGGCCACTTTTCTTGAAGACCACAAAAATCTGTTTGTAGTTCTATTGCATCAATGAAAACCCTAATGAATCTATTCAAATTTAGGTGTTGTTTGTTTTTGCAGACATAAACTGTCTGCAAGCTGATTTCATCTGTTTTCATGTCTGCAACTGAAGATGTGGTCTGAAGCTCTGCAAGCTGAAAATATAAGACTGTTTATTTTTATAAAGTGATACTATCTGCATAAACCGAATCACGACTGTTTAGATTAAACAACACAAACATAAACAATATCAATACATCATATAACTCATAAACTAATCAATTTATAACCGAATTATTCCAAATAAACTACTTCTGCTTCAATTTATTTATAATAGAGTGAAAGTGAAAAAAAAACACTGGACCCAAAATATACACAGACTTATGAAGGATCTATACCAAGTTTGAAAACTTTGTAAAAGTTTAAACAGGGGGCCATTAGGGTGACCAACAGCATCCATCCATCCCCTTCACTTCAAACGCCGAAATCTTCAAAGCCCCCAAAAAATTCACTCTCAAATCCGGCATCACCTCCCCTATCTACATCAACCTCCAACTCATCTCCGACACCATCATCTCCACCCTCCCTAAAACCACCACCTTCGACCTCTTATGCGGCGTCCCCTACACCGCCTTACCCATCGCCACCGTCATTTCCGGGAGGGGTGTCGTTTCCGGGAGAAACCACCGCCGGCAACCAGCCGGTGGTCTTGTTGGTTGGCCGCTGGTCTTCATTGAAGCAGGAGGTGTTGAAGAGGGAGGTCGGAGAAGAGGGGTTTGGGGGTGCTTATCGGACCAAAGGAAGGGGCGCCGGGATCCATCTCCGGTTGCCGGAGGTCAGACCAGAGGAGAGGATGGGTGTGCGGAGAGGAAGGAGGGGAGGTGGAGGTGGTGGTGGTGGTGCTGAGTTAAAGAGGGGAGAGAGAGAGAGGAGGAAGATGGTTTTGAAGATCTGAATGTTTGTGAAGACATTAGATATATGCTTTTTTTTAAGCTAATATAAGCAATATTCAGATCTTCTTAAAAAAAAAAAACAGTCTTCAAGGTCTTATGTCTGCCCGCCTGAAGACATATGCTCCTTGCAGATGTTTTAAGCAAAAACAAACAGCACCTTAGTGAATCTGTTGGTTTGAAGCTATTGCTTTGTTCGAAATTTTCAAAATCTGAATTACACTGAATCAGTGTTATATTACTCAAATTCAACTTTAAATTAGAAGTTATGGTGGTTGTGGAGATTGATTGTGGTGGTGACTGTGGAGGGTGATGGTGGATAGAGGTTGAAGATGAAGTGTCGTGGTGGGTTCTACAAATAAAATAATAGTATAAAAAGAGTGGTCCTTAATCAGATTCTATTTTATTTTTTGTTTTTTATCATTAAAGGTAAATTTGTCATTTCATGTCTACTTAAATTAACTTAACTAAGAAAACTAACCTCCATCCACTACAGGGACTATCCGAGTAACAAACTGTAAAATCATAGGGAGCACCGGTGTAATTTTCAAAAGTTGAGGACTATAGGTGTTATTTTACAAAACCACAGGGACTATCCGTGCATTTTACTCATTATTTTTTATTTTTTTTAGGGCGAGGAAGATGAAGGGTAAATTTGTCATTTCACATTCACTTAACGGAGAAAATTAACCGTCATCCACTTCAGGGACTAACCGAGTAACAAACTGTCAAACCACAGGGAGCACTGGTGTAATTTTCAAAAGTTGAGTACTATAGGTGTTATTTTGAAAAAACCACAGGGACTATCCGTGCATTTTACTCTTTCTTTCAAAGGGATGAAAAAATCACGACTAGTCGGCGATTAATCGCTAGTCGGCCAGTAACTGAGTAATTCTTTTGTTAATCAGTCCATTAATCGATAGTCGGACCTAGTCGGCCAGCCAAAAATTGGTGATTCCGGCCAGATTCCGGCAAAAAGCCTGTATATTCCGGCCAAAACCTCTAAATTTCGGACAGTTTTCAACCAAACCATGTAAATTCCAACAATTAATCTTGTATACTTAAAAAAATGAGTTGAGTAAGAGTTAAAACCTAGCTACTTAAAATATTTACCTATAAAGAGTTAAAACCTAGCTACTTAAAATATTTACCCATAAAAATGTGTATATGTATACATAAAAGTGAAAATTATATATAAAAACCCGATCCAGTTAATCCCGATTAATTCCAAGTAATCCCGAGTAGTCGCTAGTCCCCACCTCCTCGGGCGACTAGCAACTAACGAGTTCTCCAACCTTGCCGAATTTGTAAAACTTAAAGAAAAAAAAACATATTTTTATACGGCAAATTCGATTTAAATAATCTCAACTTTCTCAATTTGACCGATAATAATCCTAACTCAGTTATTTGACAATAATAATTCGAACTGGTCCATTTTTTGCTAATAATAGTCTGCATTAAAAATAGCTTAACGGAGTTAAGTTTTTTCCGAATTACAAACCGATGTTTTAGGGCTTTTAATTAGAACGAGGATACCAGTTGATTGATGTAAAATTTACCTCGAAATACTGCCCCAAACGACGAAAACAGTGCTTTAATTTGGGTGTTTAAACTTCCAATTAACAAAAATCAAGTTGTTTGGAGCACTGTTTCGAGGAAAGTTTTACATAAATTGACTCGTATCCTCGTTCTGATTAAAATATCTAAAACATCGGTTTGTAATTCAGAAAAAAAAAACATAACTCCGTTAAGCTATTTTTAACGGCGGACTATTATCGGCCAAAAATGAACCAGTTGGGATTATTATCTGCAAATAACTGAGTTGAGATTATTATCGGACAAATTGAGAAGTGTGTGATTATTTAAATCCAATTTGTTTTTTATACACATGACATTGTGCGTGCCCCTCATTGGATTGACATTGTGCGTGCCCCTTATTGGATGGCTTTGACGCACATGTACAATTAGTTTTTTTTTAACGACAAACCACTACTTTTAAATTGTATACCACTTCTCTCTAATAAAACTAAAACCCTAGTCACTTTAAGAGGTACATCAATGCAACGTAGATACGGTTAGTGAATTAGAGATACAACACATGACCCATTTTTGTTGGTTGGAATTTTTTTTTTATCATCTTTTCGTGTTCTTATTAATAAAAGGTTTGTTTTATTGTTTTTCGATAAAAGGAAGAGCAAAAAGAAAAAGAAAATTTTTATAGTAAGCTCATGACCACATACCCACAGGCAATATAGCGCTTGTACTCTCATCATGCACTAAACCCACTACGGTACTACCCACCACAACAAACACTACTACTTTTGTTGTTCTTACTTTAATTGGCTGAATTTTTTTTTTTTAACTCTTTCTTAAAACAAATAAATTTATGGGGAATTGACCTGTAATAATCTCAAGTAGAGGTCATTGGCTATTGACAGTTCCACCTTTAAATATTCCCTCCACTAGTCCCACCTTTCACATATTTTTCCTACACCGGTCCCCCGTAAAAAAAACTTAACGGATTTATGTTTTTTTTCCAAATTACAAACAGTTTTTTACGGCCTTTGATCAGAACGACGATACGAGTCCATTGATGTAAAACTTACCTCGAAACAGTGCTCCAAACGAAGAAAACAGCGCTTCAAATCGGGTGTTTAAATTTCCAATTAACAAAAATCAAATTATTTGGAGCACCATTTCGAGGTAAGTTTTACATCAATGGACTTGTATCGTTATTATGATCACACGCCCTAAAAAATCTGTTTGTAATTTGGAAAAAAAGCTTAACTCCGCTAAGTTTTTTTTTAACGGGGGACCTGTGTAGGAAAAATAGGTGAAAGGTGGGACTGGTGGGGGAATATTCAAAGGTGAGACTGTCAATGACCAATGACCTCTAGTTAGGATTATTATAGGCAAATTCCCCTAAATTTATTCACTTCAAGCATGAATTGTTCCAATTTCAATTTCAATTATATGAAAATGTAACATAAATCAACTTTTTTAAAATATACCAAAACAAATTACAAAAAAATTAATCATTGGAAAGTAGGGGTGTAAACAAGCCCAGAGGCTCGAGAGCTACTCGTGATCGGCTCGGTTAAAAGCTCGAACGAGTCGAGCCTTAACGAGCCCGAGCTCGAGCCTAAAATAGAGCTCGTTTAGTTATCGACCCCGAGCTCGAGCCTGGAATACAAAGCTAGTTTAGGCTCGCGAGCCCAAACGAGCCTAAACAAAATTTTTGTTTTTTATATATATAATATAATAATGATGATGATAACATTGGTGAGCCGAGCTCGAGCTTTGGGTTTTACTCGCGAGCCGAGCTAGAGCTAAAAGAAGTAGGCTTGAACCGAGCCGAGCTCAAGCTCGAGGTTCATAAAAACATAACAAGCCGAGCTCGAGCCTAGTTGGGCTCGGGCTCGGCTCAGCTCGTTTACACCCCTATTGGAAAGTAAGCCAACCCCTTGTTTTCCACAAGTTTATTACCAATAGGAAACCCATGCACCCAAATCCCAATCGTAGTTGTCACCCCCATATGTCTATATATGTACCCCTAGCTTTCATTGCATTCTAATACTCATGGAGGAAGAAAACCCGAATACGCACCCGCAGCCTGAGAAACTTCTTGGAATGGCCTTAATGGAGCTTAAAACGCAGCAGCCGATTGTGTTCCCGTTGGGGGCAATGAATTTGCTATGGTTTGCCAAGATAGCAATAACTACGGCGTTTCTTGGTCGACTTGGTGAACTTGAGTTAGCTAGTGGGTCACTCGGGTTCATGTTTGCAAACATGACCGGTTTCTCAATCTTGAATGGTTTATGTGGTGCCATGGAGCCCATTTGTGGTCAAGCTTATGGAGCCAACAACTTCAAGCTACTTCACAAAACTCTTGTAATGATGGTTTGTTTGCTCCTACTAACATCACTCTTTTCTTGCTTCTTGTGGCTAAATGTTGATCAAATCTTGATTCATTTTGGCCAACAAGAAGATATCTCTATCGAAGCAAAGAAGTATTTGTTTTGTCTCCTTCCTGATTTGATCGTTACGTCGTTCTTGTGCCCTCTTAAATCCTACTTGAGTTCACAAAGCATGACCATCCCAATCATGTTAACCTCGGCTCTCGCAATGATTATCCATGTACCGGTTAACATTGTCCTTGCAAAAACTCGAGGTTTTGAAGGGGTTTCAATGGCCATCTGGATCACCGATCTTGTGGTAGTCATTCTACTAGCGGTCTATGTGGTGGTGGTTGAGTTCCGAAAGGGTGGAACATGGAAAGAAGGTGGGTGGTGTGAACACCGGTTCGAAGACTGGGTTCAGTTGCTAAAACTCTGTGGTCCATGTTGCCTTACTACATGCCTTGAATGGTGGTGCTATGAAATTTTAGTCTTGCTAACCGGAAAGCTCCCGAATGCTAAACAAGTGGTTAGCATAATCGCGATTGTGCTCAACTTTGATTACTTGCTTTACGCTATAACGCTTTCATTAGGCACATGTGCATCCATTCGTGTTTCAAACGAGCTCGGTGCAAACCGTGCAAAACCCGCCTACAAAGCGGCTTATATTTCATTGACGTTGGGCTCCGTTGCAGGTTTAGTTGGTGGGTTAGTCATGGTGTTAGCTAGAGGCACATGGGCTCGTCTATTTAGCCACGATAAGGCAATCGTGAGAGGCGTAGGGAAGGCAATGTTGTGGATGGCTTTGCTAGAGGTGGTGAATTTCCCATTGGCGGTTTGTGGCGGGATTGCGAGGGGAACCGCCAGGCCGTGGTTGGGGGTGTATGCAAACATCGGCGGCTTCTACCTATTAGCATTGCCTTTAGGTGTGGTTTTAGCTTTTAAGGCTCATATGGGACTCCAAGGATTTTTAATAGGTTTCTTAGCCGGCGTTTCAGGTTGTTTAATGTTGCTATTAGTGTTCATTTCAAGGATTAATTGGGCCGAAGAAGCCGATAAGGCACAAAGATTTGCTGCTCTGGACTATGTTAAAGATGAAAACATTGCCAAAACATGAGCAAAATGTGTAAACTTTCATCAAGATTGTACATTAAAGATTGTAGTATTTTTCATGATTTTTTTCCAGTTTTAGAACCGAGCCCAGGAGTCCGAGACACAACATTACCAACATTACAGGTTGCGTCTTTCACCCTAAAAGGTCAAACAAATTACTTGGAATTGAATAGGAGATTAGGAACACTAATCCTAATAGGATTGCATTAACATATACTTTTGTTACAAAGAAAGCATTAACAATAGATATGCATATAAAGTTGGACCCAAATGCACACTAATACAGTCTACAATAACAAATATGTGGCTAAGAATGGTCAACACACTTTTAGGGTGTAACAAAACAAGGATCCCACTACCTACAAATTGGGCTTTTAAAATTTAAAAAAGAGTTAATTACTGTTTTCATCCCTGTGGTTTGTCAAAAATCACTATTTCAGTCCATTAGTTTAAAAATTACGATTTCAGTCCCTGTGGTTTCACTTTCGTAACCATTTCAGTCCACCTCGTAACCATTTCAGTCCCTGTACTTACAAAATAAATGGATTGAAATGGTTACGAAAGTGAAACCACAGGGACTGAAATGGTTATGAAAGTGAAACCACAGGGACTGAAATCGCAATTTTTAAACTAATGGACTGAAATAGTGATTTTTGACAAACTACAGCGACGAAAACAGTAATTAACTCTTTAAAAAATTGTGTTTTTCTAGCTCAAATTATCTATCATCACAATTCACAAGTACTATGCAAGTTGGACTCTTAAAATACATTTGAACAAAGAAACAAGAACAGGATTCTAATTATTAAAAAAAAAATGGTATAAATATGACATAAATCAAATTATCACAACATTTACCGGATTTAAACGGTTTGGAAGAAAAGAGCTTATGAGCAAAACAGTGCATGCTAATGAAGCGGTTAATCTTCAACAAACTCTGGTTTTGAAATCAAAGCGTGAAGTTCTTGGGCTTTCTCGTCGTTAAAACCAAGCGTAGCCATTATTTTGTATCCCGCTCCTTCCTTTTCAGACCATACGCCGAGAAGCAGGTGAGACGTTGTAATTTCCCCATCATCACCTAAATTCATAGCATAATATAATGGTTAAAATGTTTGAATTTGAGTTTATTAGCATCCCGCTTGAGCTTTTTATAGCACAGTATAGAAACTTGCCTGATTTGAGTTTCTCATCGACAGCCCAATCAAGGGCTTTTTGAGCCGATTCTGTTAGAGGAGGATGTTCGGGACTGAAATAAAAATAGTCGGGTTTTCCAATCAATTTGATGGCCTCTTCGCGCACTTTGCCAAGTGTAAACCCGTTTGCACGCAAAAGTTTTGAAGCCCGATTTGTTCCTGCAAATTAACAGAAAAAAGGGAATTTATAATTGAAGTCGAATTAATGCTTGATTAACAGAAGAAAGGAGTTAATAAAATGAAACAAATTCAGATGCGTATTCACAAAAATAACTATTTGACAGAAAAAAAAAAGCTGGTTGGGGTAGACTTGCTCTAACTCTGGTTTAAAGATTGTTGTAATCTGGTTAAGTTGACTAGACCCAGATTTGTCCATAGACCTTTTTTTTTTTTGGAATGGCAAACTTCATAAAAACGCTAGCGAGACGCTAGAAACACAACATACAAGGACTGCATTTTAAAGTTACACCAATCCCTCCAAGACATCTCCTTGAGAGGGGATCTCTTTTTCAACCATAAGTACCCTAGCGACTTGATGTCCCCCATAGCTTTAGAAACGGATTCCGCGGTATTGTTGAAAACTCTATCGTTTCTCGTCCTCCATATGCACCAACAAGCAATTAAAACAATACTGTGGAACACCTTTCTCTTTTGTCGATCCAAGTTGACATGTTTATGAAGCTCCAAAAGGTCGCGTATAGTGAAAGCATAAATGGGAATCACACCACACCACCTACTTACCCAACTCCATATCCTTTGTGAAAACCAACATGTGATTAAAAGATGTGTAGCCGTCTCCTCCTCCTCGTTGCATAACCCACAAAGTGTTGATCCCACACCAACATGCCTAGCAGTAAGCGCCTTGAAAGTAGGTATTTTTCCCATTTCCGCCTTCCACAAGAACACATTCACTTTTTTTGGGACCCACGAACTCCATTCCATCACATACGGTTGATTATTTTCTACCCGTTTACATAAGAACTTCTTAAGCGACTTCACCGAGAAAACCCCACTCGAGTCTTTATTCCCCACCCATGTATCCGATTGATTGGATAAAACTATAATATCCAGTCGGCTATTTAAATCTTCCAGTTCGTTTTTTTCTTCCATTTTTTCTTCCTGGTTAAAATTTCTTCTCTTCCATCTCCACTTACACACCGTGTTTTCGTCTACGACTTCATACCGATCCTTAACAAAACAATTCTTATCTTTTTCCAATGAAAAATGTTTGGGTAAACATGTTTTAAGGGCGATTCCACCAGCCAAGCATCCAACCAAAATCAAATATTCCCTCCCGTCCCCACCTTACCCCGGATACACATCGGAAGATCCACGCCTTTGCACTGTCTTTATCAACGTTTGCTATCCCTTTCCATACCCCTGATGACTTTTTTGAAAACGGAATATACGGAAAAGATCTAGCCGATCCATGTAGAGCATCTATCATTCTCCTCCACAAGGCCGTCGACTCCGTTTTGTATCGCCACCACCACTTGGCCAAAATTAAGGGGGTGTTTTGGATGTGTTTTAAATGTGATTATATGATATTAGGTAGGGGTGCAAACGAGTCGAGTCGAGCCGAGCCCGAGGTCGAGTTTGATTAACTTGTTCGAGCTTTGTTTTCAAAGCTCGAGCTCGTTGGTAGTTTCTCAAGCTCGAGCTCGTTTATAATCTATTAAATAATATATTAAATATAAATAATATAAATAATAGACTCGTTTAGGCTCGCAAGCTCGGCTCGGGCTCGTTTACTAAACAAGCTTATTAATATTAGGTTCGGGCTCGGCTCGTAAACAAGCTTAAATAAGCTCGGCTCAACTCGTTTACTAGACAACTTTAAATAAGGGGCAAATGTTATTAGAAATTAATAAAAACTAACATTACACTAAGGCTCTACGAGCCTAACGAGCTTCACATGCCAAGCTCGAGCTCGGGCTCGATAAATAAACAAGCTTTATTTTAGGCTCAAGCTCGGCTCGGGCTCGATAAAGACTCGGCTCATTTCGAGCTTTTTCTCGAGCCGCTCTTGAGCAGCTCGCGAACCGCTCGGCTTGTTTGCACCCTTAATATTAGGTAATCAGAATAAGATTATCATGCACCTGTGCGAGGACATGATCGGTGATAGGAGTTCTTGGAGACGTAAGATAAAGGTTAGGGATTTTTTGGGAGGCGTATTAGATTTCTCTTAGCTATGTCTAGGTGTCTTGGCTTGTCCTAGCTACATCTTTTAGTTACTTTCTAGGCGGATCATGCCTTTTTTCTGCCATCCTCTTTTCTTATTATACTACTAGTATTTATTCTATGTTTTTCTCTATATTTTTTTTTTACTTTTTTTATAATATTAAATTGTTTGTTGAGTTGGGAATCTCATTGAGTGCAGTCTCTCTATTTTCTGGGTAGAGGTAAGGTTTGCCTCCGTCTCACCCTCCCCCAGACCCTACTTATGGGTGGGACTTTACTAGGTATGTTTGTTTGTAATGAAATTATCATGTAGAAGATATCATTTGGATGTGGTTTTTCTGCTAATATTTAAGAAGCTAATAGATATAATAATTAATAAGGGTACCTAAAAGAATTAACAAGCATTAAAGAAACGAATAATCGTTGGTAAATTCAAATATTTTCAAAACTTACGAATACCCCCTAAGGGGTTGTATACGATATTAGGATTGCATATTTCAACAATTTACTATGTATTATTGTGAACTTTTGAAAGCAAATTAGAACTTGTGAGTGGTTAGCCGAAGAAGACATATGGTTTTGCTTATATTAAGGTGAAATAAGTTGTTTCCAATATGTAGCTTGAGATTGATTACTTCAACTGATTATTTTTCAGTGGTTCCAAACTTCCAATATTACAAAATAATCTGATTATTTGCTTACACTTATAAGCTGTAAGCATACGCTGTTTAAATAAGTGATCCCAAACACCTCTTAAGTCCTTGGTTTTAAATTGCACGAGGCGCTCCAAGGCACTTAGAATCCCAGAAACCGAAGCGCCTAGGGTCTCAGAATCCAAGGTGTGAGGAAAAGGTGCCAGCCTCACCTATGCGAGGCGCCTAATATTCAAATAATGCTTGTATATTAATTATACATGACATTTTCTACCTTGTTAATTCTTAAACATAAAAAAAAAACCCCTCAACTTACATACCCATAGTAATCTAGATTCGAGCAAGCAATTATGAAGGTGATCCAGTGATAGTCTATCTATGCAGTTAATGCAGTAAAATATCGGATATCGGTCAAGGACCGATATTTGAGATATAGGTTATCTCAGTGAGATATCGGTAATTATAATATAATGTAGAATTTATATATATAGCAATTTAACACTTATAATTCAGTGATATATCGGTTATATCAGTCAAAAATCGGTGATATATCGGTTATATTGGTCAATATCGCCGATGATATTGGTACCGCTATTCTGACCGATATTTTACTAGGGAACCGATATATCACCGATATTACCTGCATAGTAGTCTATAATCTATAATTATAGTATTATGCTAACTGTTATCATTATAACCAAGCACAAATTCATCTCCCTCATCATTGATATCTTCTTCAATCTCAACTTCAACACGGCCTTTTCCTTTATCATTTCTTGATTACCCTAATCCATCATTCATCACTTGCTCTTAACTCTTGATGCTCTAACTATATAACAAGGCTCCTATCCCCTCGAAGCTCTACCTGCTTCACCCATGTGAATAAACAAAAAATAATGTCCCACCCGTAGGTAGGATCTCAGGAGGGTGAGAGGAGGTCAATCGTTACCTCCATCCCAGAAGATAGAGAGGCCGTCCCCAGTGAGACCCCTGACTCAACAATAAACAACAAAATGATGTGTTTGGGAATTCCTGCGCTTCTATTTCGACTCAATGGCGAAGCTTGACCTGAATGACGGGGGGTCGAAAACGTATATACCCAAAAATTTCTATAGAATCGGGGGGCCGAAAACGTATATACCCAAAAATTTCTATACGAAAACTACATATATAACACTACTTAGCGAAAAGTTCGGGGGGTCGGGCTCCCCTCCCCACCTTCGCCCCTGTTTCGACTCTCCCTGTCAATCCCTCATTGTTTCCTCTAATTGTCCAAGCTTCAATATCAGCGTTTCAATGCACGATTAAATTCAATCTATTTTGCTTCTTCTTGGTATTAAAAAAGGCCCTAATTTCTTCTACATCTTCTTAAAACTAGCCATATGATCACAAAAGACAACATTTCCATAAATACATTAACAAAAAAAGAGACAAATTGCACTAACCTTCAACCAAAATCCCCATAAGAATAGCTTCAGTACCAGTAATCGAAAACTTAAGCTTTCTCGCTTCCAATTCGCCCATTGCAAACGACTTTATTCCTTTCAACGACCATCTAACATAACTCAAATTTAACCCCAATTCATTCATAAAAAAAAAAAAAAAAAACTAACTTTTAACAAAAATTACAAATTACAAGAACAAAAAACTCACTTGGGAACTTTATCAGTTGAATTAATCCTCTCTGGATTCCTATAACCAAAAAAAAATCAACTTAATTTAAAAAAAAAAATCAAATTTAATAATTTAATAATTTGATTTCAGATTGGTTCAATAAGAGTTGAAGAAAGAAAAACTCACGCAGTTGGGAGGCTGAAAGTGACGTTGGCGGAAACGGGTCGGGTCTTGGGTAGACGGGGTCGGGTATGGGAGTGTTTAAGGGGGAAATTGGTAACACCTAACCACTGAGACTGTAAGTTTTGTGTGGGTATTTGGGAGATTGAAGAAAACGGGTCGGGTTTGTTGAAGGAATGGTGATGGGCGCATGTAGTAGCAGCAGAGGAAAAGAGAGAATGAGAAGACATTTTTGGTCGGGTCAGAAAAAACTTTGGGGTTGCTTTTGGGTAAGAACAAGGGTATCTTGATATGGGAAGAAGAAGAAAATAAGGTGGTGTTTGTTTTTTGCTAGAAGTACTTCAGAACCTCTTATGTCTGCGCCGCGCAGACCACGCGCAGACATAAGGGTCTGCAGCTTGTTTGTTTTTTAGAAGAGGTTAGGTCTTCAAACCTCTTCCCCACCTCTGCATCGTGCAGACTTGGCCTAAGGTCTTCAAACCTCTTCCCCACCTCTTCTATTTCTCTATACCCAGACATTTTAGAGAACCTTATCCCCTGAACGACGTCGTCTCGGTTTTTTTTTTCTTCTTTGGCTGATTTGAAACTAGAAGATTGTGGGGGGTTTCAAACGGGCCGAGCTCGACTCGAAAAAAACCACGAATGTGTTTAAGGTCGAGCCTAAAAACAAGCTCGTTTAATAAACGAGTCTAAGCTTCGCTTATCAAGCTCGAGCTGGCTCGCGAGTCTAAACAAGTTTTATATTTATATATTTTTTATTAATATATTCAGTATATATTAAATAATAATAATTACCATTTATAAAAGTATTAAAAATAACTAAATTATATGTATAATAATAATTATAATTAATAAATATTAAACGAGTTGAGCCCGAGCCAAGCTCGAGCTTCAAAAATTACTTACGAGCCGAGCTCGAGCTTGAGCCAAGTCGAGCTCGGGCTCATTTGCACCCCTATATTGAGAAACTATGGACAATATGGTTTAGTTTAGAGGGTGATATATCATTTTTGTGTGAAATAGAGTTAGGCAATTCATAAGCATATAGTTCAGAGTTAAACCGATGGTTATACTTTGGTTTGGTTTGATTAGGTTAGGTTAGGTTTGGTTTTGATTTTGATTTTAACGCTTTGTTTTAGTTTATGTTGATGAGAAAATGTTATAGACAACTTGACCTAAACTGCTAAAACCAAATCGTGAATACCATTGCATATGATACACTAAAAACATGGCATGCAAGTATCAAGATTTGTGATAATGCAGAGTAGAACGTCACAACAAATCGACCACAACGAATTATGTGAAAAGAAAAACTAAATAACTGAATTAACTGAACCAATTGAAAAGCCATTGGTTCCGTTAGTTTGTTCTTTATGTAACCAAGTATTATGAATTATTTCAGATATGGTTATAGACTCATGCGGGTCTAAGTGTGGAGGAGCGGGTCATCTTGTATTTGGAGGCCCAAGATCGTGTGACAAAAGAGGCTTCACTAAAATGGCTCTAACTTGGGCTACGGGGGTCCGTTTTGGGCGTGCGACCAGGCGAAACGATCGTGAGAACGAGCTCCATCTTGCTGCAAACGCCTACAGCGGTTTGGGTCATCGTCCTGGCCAAAAAATGCTTATTTCTATTAGTTATTTACCTTTTTATGTTTTTTTCGGTGTTTTGGGCATTTTGTTTTTGGGTTTGTGTTTAGCCCATGGCCTTTTTGTGGCCCATTTCGAATTTCTATCATTATTTATATGTTTCTCTTGTAAGTTGAAAGATCAATTTCAAAATTACTCAATTTTCACTTCAAATTTTGTGCCCTTTGGGTTGAATTTTGGGGGTTTGAGGAAGATCAACACGGCTATTCGCATAATCAACGTGTTTTGCTCTTCGTTATCGTAACACACGCTACATCATAGACTTATATCTATATAAATGATACAAGTTAACTATTATTTAAAAAAAACATTTTATTTTACCTTTTATACGTAATATATATTATGCGCCAAAAAACCTTGTTAGTTTTTTTATAAATAATATACAACTTGCCCGTTGATCTTGTTTATAAACTAGTCTTAACACTCCCGCATTGTGAGGCAGGAGACATAAAACCATGCTACCAGCGTTGCAGGACGGGAGGCCTAAACTGTGCTAAGTAACAACCAAACGACGATCAAAACCAGGAAAAAAATTAAAACTAAATCATGAATTTTTAACAACGAGTAACTCACGTGACTGACGTAAAACATAGACGAAGTCGAATGCATACTGACACATATTAGTTCAAGAGGGTAAAAAAACCTGATGGACCAAATATAACTACCAAACATCGTGCTAAGTAGCAGCCAAACGACGACGAAACCCGAGAAAAAACATAAAACAAAAACTAATATAAAAAAACTAAACTCAATTGACTTTTGTGTGCAAAATTACAACAAACCAAAGTTTTATTAAGAAATCAAAAAATTTAAAGTTTACTATGAAAAAACCAAAAAAGACAAATCACAAAAAAAAAATTACTATTACTCATGTTGTTGCGAATTAATAGATATAGAGAATTAGTGTGTTTACTATTTTTGCTTGATCTATAACTTGGTTGAATTTATTAACCAAAATGGGCTTGAATTGACATGGAACACGCTATAAAACGACTTTTAACTCAATTAATTTAATTGTCCTAATAACCGAAACAACTAAACTATCATTAATCTAGACCAATCGGTTATGGTTGTGAAAGTATATAAACTGAGAAATGATGGGTTCAATCCTATAACCAAACTGAATCGATCAGTCTTATAAATGAATGTGCATTGTTCATTCGATGATGTGGATGTAATTATGTGCACGAGTGGAAAAAAGACCTGGTATTCAGGGGCGCAGGTTAGAAGGGGCCGGGGGCGCCCGACCCCCCGAACTTTTCGCTCAGTAGTGTTATGTATGTAGCTTTCGTATAGACATTTTTGGGTATATACATTTCCGACCCCCCGGTTCTATAGAATTTTTTTGGTATATACGTTTTCGACCACCCGTCGGAAATCTCAAGCTTCGCCACTGCTGGTATTCATGTGTATTCATTCAAGTGTATTATGTACAAAGTTATGCAACCACAAACCCTTTGTTATATAACCAATTTATAGCATACGATGATATTTGAGCATTTGACCTCTATAGGTACTCTATACCATGGTTGTAAAACAAGGTTTCTAAGGCCGAGTACTCCCCGAGTAGTCGCTACAAGGTAGGTTGCCGAGGCGACTTTCTCTAACTCCGCCTAATTACTCGGAATCGATCAAACACGGTCAAACTCGGCCAAAATCGGATCTAGTAGGTCAATTCGGGCCGAGTTTGACTTAAAAAATAATAAAACATAATTTATATGACTATCATATTAATTAATGAATATCATTTTCACGTATTTTATTATAAATATTAGTAAATTTATGTTATTAGACATATATTTAATTTCCGAAAACTAATTTCTTTATAATTTAACATGTCCGAGTACTCCCCGAGTACTCTCCGCCTATACCGAGTACTCTCAACTCCCCGGTCGACCGACTAGGGAGCGCCTAACGACTTTTGCAACCATGCTCTATACCACGAAGTTATGAACTTATGATGCATAATTTGGGTCAATCCCATACGTTCATATAAGGCTATAGGGTGTGGGGGTCATGGATTGGAACATTATTTCCACATAGGACCATTAATTAAATGGTTTACCACCCCCCTCCTTGATTGATGGTGGTTCCCATGGATTAAACCACGATTGCCATGACCCTCCCATTTGAAAATTTTAAGACAAAAATAAATTAAAAAAATAAAGGGGATAGTGGTTTGGGTCATGACCACACCCTTAGGATAGTGGTTTTAAATGATGAACTAAAGATGGATGACATGGTGCCTATGTGGAGGATCATCGTGGTCATGAGAGTCATGACTACACGCCCACACCCTATAGCCTAACTTATAGGTCTATTATTGGTATGTCCAGTTCGGCCCACTGTGTTTATTTTAAAGGAGGTGAGGCCCATTTGAGAAGTTTAATAGGCCGAATAAGTGAATCACACAAATAACAAGACCAATATCATATGTTGTACTGTGATATTTTTATTGTCTTTAAGATATTTAACATAGCATTTTAACATAAATGCTACCTCATAACCAAGGTATTACACTTTGGTAACGGCGGCAGAAGCGGTGGTGTGTGGCAGCAATGGCGGTGGTAGTGGGTGGTAGTGGGTTATAACAGTCGTCGGTTGTGAGTGATAGGTGGCGGCAGCATAAATTACTGGTTGGTGGTGATTGCTCGTTCAAATTCGTTACAAGCTAGCTAGTATCATAAGAGTGGCTCATTTTACGCATCATATAATTTAAGTGTCCAAATCAACTCATTTATTTAAAAATGGTTATGATTGTGAAGGGGTATGGTCCCAAAAAAGCCGCGCAAACCTCCGGCAAGGTTGCGCGCGGGACCATACTCCTTATTCAACAAGCTTCTTATCATGAGCCTCGCGCGAGCTACATCATGTTCTATTTTGCGTCGCGCGCTACCAAGATAATAAGAAGCCCCAATAGCAGCACTTAGCATGCTGAAGGAGCACTTAGTCACCCAAACCCCGCGCGAGTTAGTTACGTGCCCAACAAGAATCG
This sequence comes from Helianthus tuberosus, assembly GCA_030545235.1. Lineage (NCBI taxonomy): Eukaryota > Viridiplantae > Streptophyta > Magnoliopsida > Asterales > Asteraceae > Helianthus > Helianthus tuberosus. The sequence continues at coordinate 4,966,023 of CM060381.1, read as the reverse complement.
CACAGGGAAGCAGCGCAAGGCTGTTCCAGATAGTACACAAGGTACTAGTGGCAGAAGAAAAGGGCCAATCAACGTCCTTCTGGCTCTGCTCAATCGTGCTCCACGATCATCTGACATGCAGGAGACAAAAAGTACTTAAGGACGCCTACATGGCACCAATCATAGGGCAGAGACAACTGCCCCACGATCTCCACTTACCTGCTGATGGTAGAAGGGCGGCCAGGCCGACAACAGTGGCACGTGGCTCCAATCACATTGCGCCAGCTCCTAGAAGCCACTAACGGTCGACACCAGTGAGACAAGGAGCATATCCTCCATGTTGTCGCCTTCAGGCCCAAGGCCCATCAGCCCATATCCTCTTACACCTCTCCGGCTATAAATAGAGACCTCACTTCACATGTTAAACATTCATTCCCTCTACTCTCACTCTTAATACTTAATTATCTCCCCAAAGCAGTCGCTTATTCTCACACCGGAGCCCGGTTAAGAGGGAAACCCCCACATTCCCCTCTTAACGAGTAACGGTGTTCTGTTTTGCAGGCTAATCCAATCATTAAGGAGCTCCGGAAACCATAAAGAAGATTAACCACTATGATAGGAACATAAACCAAACTGATTAGTCCCTTAATTAGTTCCGTGTTTCTTCATTGGCGCCCACCGGTTTTCTACTAATCACTTTCATCTTCTTTTTTCCTGAGTTTTCGTGTTTTTTTTTTCTTCCTTCGATCATGGTTGGTCAAGGAATCATTCCTGAGTTTGTTGGTTTTGGAGCAAACTCTAATGCAGCGTTGGGGGTGGATAATCAAAACGTCCAAGCCCAGCACATTGAAGAGATTGGCGAAATCGAAGTAACCAACACTGTGGGGCCGCGCGGGAGCATCACCTGCATCACTGAGACGGTAACCCCAGGAAGCAACGGCGCTGGGCCTTCAAACCCAGCTCCACCCCAGAATGTTTCGGCGCTACTAGGGCTACCAGAAGGCGAAACTCCGGCCTCGTGGTACGCCAAGAATATTGCCACCATTTACGCGGCGTATCAATCCCTGATCGCACAGCAAGCAGTCTTAATGGCAGAACCGTCCTTGGTTACTCCTCAGGGACAGAGTCAGGGGGCGCGCCAGATACCCCCACAGCAAAACATCCAAGGCAGAAGTAATAGACCTCTCCCTACCAGAAGATTGAGCGTGCATGACACGCGCGATACACGAGGGGAAACAGAAAGCTATTACGACTATCCGTCAAACATCCAAAGAGGCCCAGTTCATAGCCGGCTCACGCCGCGCAACATGAACAATGAATGGGAAGATACTGACCCGAATGATCCAACTTGGGAGGACGATGAAGGATCTTCAGTCTTCAATCGTTTACAGAGAAACCATGAATACTACAAACCAAGACAACATGTTGGGTACACCGAAGAGGCTGAACAAGACTTTCGCCTCGCCTATCGACCAGCCGAAGCTGTGGAACATTCCAAGTTCATTCCAAAAATCGCACTGGCGCCACTTAAAAGAGAGAAGTTACCTCCGACAGTCGGAAAGTTTAACGGATTGGCTGATCCTGATGATCACGTCAGAGTTTTCACAAGCGTGGGCTGCATGGGAGGATGGAATATGCCCATGTGGTGCCATCTGTTTATTCAAACGCTTACAGGGGCTGCTCGCACCTGGTTCGACAGCCTTCCTCCGGGAAAGATAAAGTCATGGGTGGATTTCAGGACTCAGTTTTTGAGTCACTTCAGTCAACAAAGACGATACCAGCACGACACAGCCGAGGTTGAAGACATCTGGCGCAGAGATAACAAGGGTTTGGAAGATTTCATCACTCGCTTTAACAAAGAGTGCTTGGAAATCGGCGGCGTTAGTGAACAACTCATGCGCTGCCACTTCAAGAAAGCCATCCGCTGTGATAGCCTAATTAGAACCATCACTAGGAAGGATGGAATGCCCAAGGAATGGGATAAACTCATGGAAGCCGCGAAGATAGTCGCGCAAACTGAAGAGTCACTCGCCAGAAACAACAGTTATCGTACTGAAGATCGATTTTCTAAAGGAGGTCACTCGCGTGACGACAACAAATGGAACAAAGGCAAAAACCCTGGGTGGAAAGCCAACCACTCCAGCGGTTATGGTGAACGATCTCGTTATGAAGAACGGTCGCGCTACAGAGAAGATGCGCGAGACACTATTGATCGAATTGGGTATCGGAAGGCAGTCAGGGATGACAATCGAGAAAAGCACTGGACTCCACTCATAAAAACACCGAAAGAGGTGCTGATGACGGAGAATCGTAATTTCAAGGCTCCAAGGCCCATGACAAACAAAAAGGGGCAAGACCCCAACCTGTACTGCGACTTCCATAAAGATACGGGACACCTGACGGACGACTGTTACAGTTTACGTCAGGAGATCGAAAGAGCGCTAAAAAGCGGGAAGCTAAGCCACCTAGTGAAAAACGTGCGCAAAGAAACTCGACAGCTCCAACGACACGATGAGGGGAATCACAAGAAAGTCAGACGTCTAGAAACCCATATGGTCAACGGACCAAGATACAGCGCAAAAGAGAAAGGCAAGCACCCTTACGAACCCTCATGGCAAGAGCAACAGGTCATCTTCCCGGTAGTGCGCGGCGGTCCTCGCGCCACTCGACCCGTCGTCATTACCGGTATTATCGGCCATTACGAAACAGAGTACGTGTTCATTGACCCAGGAAGTACGGCTGATATCATCTATGAGCAGTGCTTTAATCAGTTTGATGAAGATGATAAAGCGAGACTTGAGCCAGTTGATTATCCATTGTCTGGATTCTGCAACGAAATGGTCTTCCCGCTAGGCCAAATCAGCTTCCCCGTCATACTCTCTGACGGGAAGCATTCAAGAACAACGAATGTTAACTTCATGGTGATGCCTGTCAAATCAAGGCATGATGTGTTAATTGGGAGAGAAACCTAAGGCGAATTGAACATGGTAACCTCCACCCCCCATTCAGCGATAGGGTTTCCAACCAAGACGGGGGTGGCAATTATCTACGCTAAAAAAGAAGTGATGTCAACGGAAGAGATGCGCCCGACGAAAGCGGCGAAGGTTTCAACAACCGAGCCAGAAAAGTGGGTATTGAACCGCAAATACCCGGAGCAAACGGTGACGATAGGCCACGCAATCTCACCAAACATCCGAACGCAGCTCAAGCAACTCCTGTTCAGAAATATGGATATCTTCGCCTGGACTCCGGCTGACATGACCGGTGTCCCGCGCGACATCACCGAACACTGTCTAAACACTTATCCCTCTGTTGAGCCAAAAGTACAAAGGAGACGCAGCCTAGGGGCGGATAAAACCAAAGCGATGAATGAGCAGGTATGTGAGTTGCTAAAGGCAGGGATCTTGCGGGAGGTCCGTTATCAAAGTTGGGTTGCGAACCTCGTGATGGTAGAAAAGTCTAGTGGAGGATGGCGAATGTGTGTTGACTATACCGATCTCAACAAGGCATGCCCTAAAGATTGCTACTCTTTGCCTGAGATCGACAAAAAGATAGACTCTCTCGCGCCATACAGATGGAAATGCTTCTTAGATTGCTACAAAGGATACCATCAGGTTCAAATGAAGCTAGAAGATGAAGACAAGACAGCTTTTCGAACCGATCTAGGGATCTTCTGCTACACAAAGATGCCTTTCGGCTTAAAAAATGCTGGCGCAACGTATCAACGCCTGATGGATAAGACCTTCGCTGGAGATATCGGGAAGCATATTGAAGTTTACATCGATGATCTGGTGGTCAAAAGTCCCGAAGAGGACCAAATGTTGAAGGACATCGAAAAAACATTCAATTCATTGCGCAGCGTGAATATGAAGTTGAATCCAGCCAAGTGTTCTTTTGGTATGGAAGAAGGGAAGTTCTTAGGCTTCATAGTCACAAACGGCGGCTTTAAAGTGAATCCAGAAAAGGTCCAGGCAATAGAGCGAATGCCATCGCCACGAACAATCAAAGAGATGCAACGGTTGGCCGGCCGCCTAGCCGCGCTTAACCGCTTTTTATCAAATCACGCCGCGAAGTCATACCCTTTTATCAGCACTCTGCGCAACTGTGTGAAGAAACAAGAGTTCAGGTGGACCCCTGAAGCAGAGAAGGCTTTTCAGCAAATGAAGGAGTGTTTGATCGAACTCCCTACCCTGACTGCACCATTCGAGAAAGAGCCACTCGTACGGTACTTATCTTCTTCGGATAAGGCAGTAGGTTCGGTATTACTTGTGGAGAGAAACGGAGTACAGACTCCAATTTACTACGTCAGTAGGGTGCTTACCGATCCAGAAACGAGATACTCCACAATGGAGAAATTGGTGCTTGCGCTGCTACACGCCTCTCGCAGGCTGCGCAGATACTTTACAAGGCATGTGATCACCGTACTTACCAATTTCCACATCGGCACGATATTGCAAAAACCAGAGACGTTAGGGCGGTTAGCAAAATGGGCAATCGAACTGGGGGGCCACAACATCCTGTACAGGCCGCGCCCAGCCATCAAGGGTCAAGTTCTAGCGGACTTCATCACAGAAGTCCCAATTGATAAAATCAAGGATTGTGAGCTTGTTGAAACTCCCGTGAAAGAATCAACGAATGAGTTATGGATGTTGTACACTGATGGGGCTTCAAACGAGGATGGCGCGGGAGCGGGATTGCGCCTTGTGAGCCCCGAAAATCATGAATTTACTTACGCCATCAAGTTGGATTTTAAAAACACCAACAACGAGGCGGAGTACGAGGCATTTCTGGCAGGCTTACGCCTCGCCATAAAAATGGGAGCTAAATACCTACAAGCACACGTTGATTCACTCTTGATAGCCTGCCAAATCAACGGTATATACGATGCAAGGGGCGAAGTTATGGCCCTATATTTGGATCAGGCGAAAGAGTTGCTCCAAAAATTCAAGTCCTACAAGGTAGTGCACATCAACCGCTCTGAAAACAAACCAGCAGACGCTTTGAGCAAACTGGCTTCAACCTCCTTTCAACATCTCGCCAAAGATGTAAGGATTGAAGTACTCAAGAATCCATCAGTCCTGCTACGACAAGTCAACGTGATCGAGATAGGGCAGCCATCCTGGATGACCCCTATAATTCAATATTTCCATGAAGGAATACTCCCTGAGAGCAAAGCAGAGGCAAGGAAGATTCAAAACAAAGCCCTGCATTACGAAATGAATGGTGGTACCTTATACCGCAAGTCCTTCTTGGGGCCACTGCTGCGTTGCGTGGACCCCCAGGATGCTAGTTACTTGATCAGGGAGATCCACGAAGGGATCTGTGGCATACATGCTGGACCACGCATGGTTGTCGCGAAAATTATGAACGCTGGATACTACTGGCCAGGGATGCATGTCGATGCCCTGAAGGAGCTGCGCAAGTGCGACTCCTGTCAGCGACACTCTCCAAAAACCCTGCGCCCTAAAAACGATCTTATCCCTGTATCCACTGCTTGGCCTTTTCAGCAGTGGGGAATTGATATGGTGGGACCTTTCCCAGAGGCTCCTGGCGCCGTCAAGTTTATAATAGTGGCCGTCGATTACTTTACAAAATGGGTGGAGGCCAAGGCCCTCGCTTCAACTACAGCCATGATGGTGCGTAAGTTCATTTGGGAACACATCATCTGCAGATTTGGCCTACCACTCAAGATTGTAACTGACAACGGCACCAACTTTGCGTCTGAGGACCTCCAGAAGTGGATGGAAGAGATGAAAATCGAACACACTTTCTCCTCCGTTGCGCATCCTCAAGCCAACGGGCAGGTTGAAAGTGTGAACAAGTGTATCGTCGATGGGATAAAAGCCCGACTGGGCACAAAGTGAAGAGGCTGGGTGGATGAGCTCCCGAGTATCTTGTGGGCTGACCGAACCATGCCGAAGATAAGTACCAGCGAAACCCCTTTTAGCCTAGTCTACGGCTCAGAAGCGGTTATCCCGGCAGAAGTTGGCCTGCCCTCTCCGCGTTTGACAGCAGTCAACGCAATCGACAATGAGGCAGAGCGTCGTCTCGATTTGGATCTCTTGGAAGAAAGACGCGAGAATGCGCGCATTAAGGAAGCGAAATACAAGACACAATTGGAAAGGTACTACAATGCGAGAGTCCGCATCTGTACCTTCACGCCAGGAGAATACGTCTTCCGCGAAAACGAAGCTTCAAATGCCGAACGCCCAGGAAAACTAGCACCCAAGTGGGAAGGCCCATACTTGGTTCATGAAGTGCTAGGAAAAGGGGCATACAAATTGCGCACCCTGGATGGACATATCATCCCGCGCACGTGGAATGCGCAACAACTGCGCAAGTGCTATATGTAACTATTCTAGGCCCTGCGCCTTTACCCACTCATGTTGGCCACGCGCCTTTTTAGTTACCTATGTTGGCTAAGCGCCTATTTTGCTACTTATGCGATGTATGTTGGCCCAAGCGCCTGTTTCCCAAGCAATGAAAGCATACGACATGTTTTCTTTTACGATGACTCCTTTCGTTACAAATGCATGTTAAACTTTTGATTAGCACGAAAACACTCCAGTTACACTCGCATGAGCCACTCTTACATGCATTCGCGCTAACTTAACCAAAGTTCCTAACAACAGTGCAATAATTGTAACGGGAAAGGATAAACAAACATCATATTTATAAACAAGCGCGACCGCGCAACAATTACATGAAAACAAAATGTCATTCATTCGACCCAAAACAAGCGCAACCGCGCAACTACTAGCATTGAAAAGATTAAAACAAAATTACAAGGCACAAAGCCTGTCAATACTACCTACTCAGGACCATCACCAGCATCATCATCATCGTGCTTGTCACCACCATCATCGCCTTCATCACCACCATCATGGCCCGCCGCTTCCTCTTCGTCAGACAGCTCAACATGCTCTGGTGGGTCGAGAATACCCTTTAGACGCGTACACCAGTCATCATGCTCTAGAGCCTTCGTAACCAAGTCCATTACAGGCAAGGCTAGATGATTGTAAGAATTTTCAGCACGAGCCAATTCGGCATCAGCTTCATTGGTCACCGAACAACGACTGGTATCAAACTCTTGGCCAAACACTTCTTCGACATGCTGCGCACACTCCATATAACCTCCGCGATGACCAACCGCGCGAGAAGCATCTATGAGAGCAGCAACAGTCCCGTCCAGTTCCCCAGCATTCAAAATCGAGTTGGCCATCTACATCAAAACAAGCAAATGAGGAACTGACTTAGTAAATAAAACCCAAGTTAAAAAGAGATCAGTACCAGAACTATTCCCCTGCCGCGCAACCATTCAGTATCTGAGGATAGCGTGTCAACAATACTCTGGACCTCAGCATAATTATTTTGCGCCACGTTCAAGGCGGAAGAGCTTATGGCCCGCGCCTCCTCGGCCTTTTGCCTGGCTTCTTCAGCTGGGGCAACCTTCGACTTTTCGGCCTCCAGATCGATCTCCAAGGATTCACTTTTGTCAACCTACTCTCGTAGGCGACATTTCAGCTCAGCAATTTCGACATCCTTGGCAATCAAATCCTTGTCCCTACTTAACAGCTGCACCTTCACCTCAGCCAGCTCAACCTACAAGGGATAAAAGACTTAGTTAACCTGCTAAGCAAAAGTATAAATGGAATAAGAAGTTTCTCGAAACTCAGCCTGCTCCTTAGCAGCTGGCGCAGCTTGAGCATCCTCGACCTTCGCTGTCAACTCAGCAACCTTGGCTTCAAGGTCGACAATCTTGTTACGAGCCGCGAACGTGCGCTCATTGTCTTTCTCACATATGCGCTTGAATTCAGCTTTCTCCTTAGCCAACTGCTGTTCAGCAGCTTGAAGCTTGCTTTTCAGGCCGTCGCGCCCCCATTCCTCCACTTTCTTGTCAGCCTCAAACTTTGCCTTCTCTTCCTCAAACTTGGCATTGGCTTTCTCAAACTCCTTAACTTTCCTGACAAGGCGCTCGCGGTAGTTCTCCCAATCCGACCGCTCCCTAACCATTGTCCGCCACTCACGAACTATTTGATGGTTAGCAGCGCGGGTATTGGCCTCCCCAATCACATAAGTACGATATAGCCCATCATGAGTTTTCGCCCTCTGCCGATTAACCTCAGCAGGAGGGAAGGAGTTTAAGAACCAATCGCGACAAGGGCCGAACTCTTGGAAGGTGTCTTTTTGCTTCAAACCCTAGGGAGCTTGGTGGGGGGCATTACCACGTTCCTCTTCAGTATAAGTTTTATAATAAATGTCACCAAGGGTATCCCTCGCCCCGATAACTTGTGGGTTATAACCCCCTGCACCACCAGAACTTGCGCCTCCAGAAACATATGGACCTGATCTCCCAGTAGTTCCCTTGAAGCGATGGGAAGCTTCAGGCCACGCAGAATGGGTAAGGTTATCCACCCCGGTTTCCTTCCTCTTCTCTTGTTGAGGTTGGTCAAGCCCCGCGACGCTCACGACCTCCGGACCCTGCGCCTTATCATGAGCAGTGATAGAAGCAGCGCCGGTATACCTTAGAGCATCATCAATAGGCTCTTCAAAAGCCTTTTTCTCTTTCTCCTGCTCAGCTCGCCTCTTCTCCTCCTCAGCTTTCTTGCGCTCCTCAGCAGCCTTTTTCTGTTTATCCTCCTCAGCTTTCTTCTTGCGCTCCTCAGCAGCCCTTTTCTTCTTCTCTTCCTCGGCTTTCCTTTCCTCAGCCATCTTCTCTTCAGCAACTTTCTCCTTATCTCCCGCAGCAGCCTGTTTTCCCTTCTCAGACTCCACTCCAGCAGTCTTTGAAGATTTAATGGTAACCTTAGGCCTCTTTGGCTCCGGCTCCGAAGGCTCCGTCAACTCTTCTTGGCCTCTGCAGAAGCTAAGGGATTAAGAAAAGAAAACAACAAAAAAGAACTAAGAAAAAACTAACTAGGAGAAAACCGATAAAGGGAGCGCAAGTTGCTCGTTTTCCCGATCAAGGGAACCGCACCAGCTTTCGGCGCAGCAACCACACCAGCCGTGGTCTCGCTTCTAATTCTTTTTCTGCTGATCAACTTTTCAGCAGCCTCCTCCTCTTCTTCTTCTTCTTCCTTTTCCTCATGCGCAACAGAGGAAGGAGTAGCACCAGCTTCCAGGTTGCGAAAAACCGCGCTACCTGAACTTTTTGAGCCACCTGCTCCAGTCTTCTTCTCGCCTATACACGACAAGCCTTCAAGTGAGTCACTAATTATCACATAATCTTTCAAGTCACTCTGACAAAGCCGAAGAGTACCTTTATCAGCAGCACCAGAAGCTGCGCGGCTACTCCCGCCCTTTTTGCTTATCACCTCAGGCTCAAGGTTGATCACCTTCTTCTTCCTAGATGTTTTCTTCTTCTTCTCTTTGAGGTCGATACCCAGGTCGCGCAACACACCTGCAAAGACGTTAGACCACGAACTTAGCTCCCCGTTCGAAGACCCTACAGACTCCTCGCTGGAAAGATAGACAACCTCTTTCCCAGCAGAAGTCACAGAGCGCAAAGGACGAGGTTTAGGTATGTGCGCACCTTCGGTTGCAGTAGGCGGCGAGGCGAATGCATCAGCAAACGGGTACATGAAATTACCCTTAATCCGCTCGTACCAGTACTCTTCTCCAGCCTGGAGCGGGCGCACACTCATAGACCCACCAAAGGTGGAGAACGCAGCTTGATACAGTTGCGCCTCTACACAACAAATTACGTAAATAAACAAGAGTTACGAAACAAGAAATCAAAGAGGCTAAGTAAATTACTAACCTCTATCGTTGAACATCAGAACCGGAACGTCCTTGCTATCCGCAGGCCACTGGTCACTCATTTGCGCCGCTACCAGGACACTCTCACCAAACACTCGATTTTGGGTAGAAGTAAGCTTCTGATACCAAACCTCATTCTTGGGGATCGCCAAATCCTCATTCAAAATGGGTTCGGACCATGCGCGGAAGGTCATGGCAATCAGTATCACCTCCTCGCGAATATAAAAAAATTTGGGTTTCCAGTCGTGGAAACTCTTGGGAGGATTCAAGAGTATCTTCTTCGCAGCACCTCGGCTGGCAAAAGAGAAGAAGCCCATATTCCTGATAAGCTGGTAAAATGCCCTAAACCTCTCAACCGTCGGCTCGATATCATGAGATCGACACAAGAACTCAAAGTGACGAACCCTAACCATCCCCGGTGGACTCAGTTGGGAGATGTGAAAACCATAAAACTGAAGAATATGGGCCAGGAAGTTTGTCGCCGGCAACCGGAAGTTGCCCTGGTGGAAGAAATCTTCAAATAATGTGATGTAACCCGGCGGTGCATCGGCTGCGGTCTGATGTTGACCGGGATATTTGGCATCCCACTCCGATGGAAACCGGAAACTACGAACGATCTGCTCAAAAAGACCCAAGTCCCACCGGAGGACGGGAACAGGACCTTCCTCACCGGGGTTATCCTCGTGATGTTCTTCAGCCATAGTAAATAAGATTCAAGTTTTCTGGAAGAACTTGAAGATATGAAGAAAGATCTCGAAGATCTGCTACGATGTTCTTCAAAATCTTGGAGATTCAAAGAAATTTGAGAGCAAAATAGGGAAAGAGTGCAACAGAAGAGGAGAAGTGGTTTCTTCTCTCCGACTCATCGGATATATATACCCATCGCATTTAATGCGATGGGTAAACGTGCCGGGATCGCAGCGCACGTGACCAATCAGAGGATGACACGTAAGGCGAGAATCCCGGAGTGACGGTTACCACGCGCGCGTGGAGCTCAATCTCCTGACGGAATGACCAACCGTCAGAGACAACTTGATGACAGCCGTGTAACTGGTCAACTCAAACGTCACCATCAATGACGTTTCTCACCAACTTGTCAGAATTCAAATTTCGAAGGTTTTCCCGCCAAATATTACTACAGACCTCATGCAAAAGCTACTAGGGTCGCGCAGTTTTAACAATGACTTGATAACCCTGCGCGCCTACACCCAAAGGCAATATCCCACCTGGAACCAAACCTGGTAGTCGCGCCGTAGTAACCAATAAGAGTTTACACGCGCCCCGTCTACCAAAGTCAAAGAAGCACTTTCCACAACTTTTATTTTTTCTAAGTCCAGAGCTCCAACCACTTGCCTCGCGCATGGTGCAGCACTGGACTGGGGGGACTTGAAGGGGTATGGTCCCAAAAAAGCCGCACAAACCTCCGGCAAGGTTGCGCGCGGGACCATACTCCTTATTCAACAAGCTTCTTATCATGAGCCTCGCGCGAGCTACATCATGTTCTATTTTGCGTCGCGCGCTGCCAAGATAATAAAAAGCCCCAATAGCAGCACTTAGCATGCTGAAGGAGCACTCAGTCACCCAAACCCCGCGCGAGTTAGTTACGTGCCCAGCAAGAATCGCACAGGGAAGCAGCGCAAGGCTGTTCCAGATAGTACACAAGGTACTAGTGGCAGAAGAAAAGAGCCAATCAACGTCCTTCTGGCTCTGCTCAATCGTGCTCCACGATCATCTGACATGCAGGAGACAAAAAGTACTTAAGGACGCCTACATGGCACCAATCATAGGGCAGAGACAACTGCCCCACGATCTCCACTTACCTGCTGATGGCAGAAGGGCGGCCAGGCCGACAACAGTGACACGTGGCTCCAATCACATTGCGCCAGCTCCAGAAAGCTCCTAGAAGCCACTAACGGTCGACACCAGTGAGACAAGGAGCATATCCTCCATGTTGTCGCCTTCAGGCCCAAGGCCCATCAGCCCATATCCTCTTACACCTCTCCGGCTATAAATAGAGACCTCACTTCACAGGTTAAACATTCCATTCCCTCTATTCTCACTCTTAATACTTAATTATCTCCCCAAAGCAGTCGCTTATTCTCACGCCGGAGCCCGGTTAAGAGGGAAACCCCCACATTCCCCTCTTAACGAGTAACAGTGTTCTGTTTAAGGCTGGCAAATCGTGTCTTAACAGGTTTAACAGGTTTTTTACGGCGCGCACAACATAAGTTTCAAACATGATTACGACTCGTTTAACTACTTCCTATCTCATGTTTATAAAACAGTTTTATGTTTTATGTACAAAGATGAATAAATGACAGATCCTAACATTGTAGTTTTAATTATTTTAAAAATTAAAAAAGTCAAAGGGTGTATTTTTCAGTCAAACAGGTCTAATCGTGTCTTAACAGGTACCCAATTGCCAGCCCTAGTTCTGTTTTGCAGGCTAATCCAATCATTAAGGAGCTCCGGAAACCATAAAGAAGATTAACCACTATGATAGGAACATAAACCAAACTGATTAGTCCCTTAATTAGTTCCGTGTTTCTTCATATTGCAATGTATAAGTTGGTTCGAAAAAAATAAACACATTTTTTACAAGCATAGGAAGCTAGAAAGTGCCTCGCTTTATTTAAGGATCTTGTGGATGCTAATTAAATCATATCAAACTTCCGTACATTTTATGCTTTTGCAAAATTCAGTAGCAACCCACCCAAACCTTTTATATATGACATTCTTATTCCATGTTTTCCAACATGTGGAATCAATGATAACTTTTTTTTTAAATATATATCTTCTACTAGAGTGGATTTCTGTAGCTAATATTTTATACACTCATGGCCTCATGCATAAATAAACTAGTTGGGATAACTATATATAGATGATAACATTATATTTTAAAATAAACGTTTTTATATATTTCTACAAAAGTATGGAATATAAATGCGGAATTGAACAATCCAAACAACAAAGAATTCAAGATCAAAAGAATCATGAGAAGAGATAATAAAAAATCTAATGATTTAGGGCTTTATTGATTGTATCAAATGTTGCATAAAAATGAGAAAATTGTAAGAGATACAAGAGTGAATGACTAATCTCTAAACATGATTAGAAACTTTGTTTCATACTAATGAGTAACCAACTTCAATTAGCTAAAGCATGGTTTGACAACCTTCACAGCAGAATACCGAAAATACCCTTATTCACCAGTTTGACTATTACCACCAATTTTGACTTTCAACACTTTTAGTCAACAGCCCATGACATTATAGCATTAGCCTAGCGGCATCTTGAGGGTGACATAAAGCTTAGGGACCATTAAGTCTTGGGTTCGATTTCTACAAGTGGGTTTTTCCATACTTGCTGTTAAAAAAACACTTTTAGGTTAGATATATAGCCCGTAGTGTGAGATTCATTGGGGAACACTAAAAAAGTGGGGAACAGTGGGGAACCGGCTCAAACGAACTCCGGTTGGACTAATTCCAGCGGCGTTGGAACCGTCTCGTCGAACCCTAACTAGGATCTCTTAACCCTAAACCCTAAATCATAACCCCTAATCCCTAAATATATTAGGGTTTGGCTTTTAGGGTTTAGCCTTAGGGTTTAGCCTTAGGGTTTAGCCTTAGCTTTAGGGTTTAGGGTTTAGCTTTAGGTTTAGCCTTTAGGGTTTAGCTTTAGGTTTAGCCTTTAGGGTTTATCTTTAGGTTTAGCCTTTAGGGTTTAGCTTTTAGGGTTTATAGTTTAGATTTTACGGTTTAACATAGGTTTTAGCCTTATTTTTTAGCTTTAGCGTTTAGAGTTTAGAAGTTAGGATTTAGGGTTTAGGGTTAAGAGATCCTAGTTAGGGTTCGACGAGCCGGTTCCAACGCCGCTGGAATGAGTCAAATCGGAGTTCGTTTGAGCCGGTTCCCCGCTGTTCTCCACTTACATATATATATGAATATGACAAATATAAAAAGAAAAGATAATATAATTTAAATAGAATAATAATTATAGATATTAGATCATTATAATGTGTTTAAAATGATTAATAATCAGCATATAAGCATATAAGCATATATATGCACTGTTTTTATCTATTAGTTACTTGTGTAATGTAATCCAACATCTCCATCACCACATCGACCACCGCCCTCCGGACCGGACCGGACCGGACCGGACGAGACCATGTTCATGTTATGGATAATTGATGTTGTTTTAATTACATTAATATTTGTTTGTTTGTGTTCATGAACCGTTCGTTTATGTTCATAAACTGATCGTTTATGTTCATGAACAATTCGTTTATGTTCATGAACAATTCGTTTGTTAACGTCCGTGAACCAGTTCGTTTGTGTCCGTTAAGGATCTTAACGAACGAACACAAACGGACATGAACAAATTCATATCCTTAATGAACGAACACGAACAAGAAAACTCGTTCGGTCCTCTATCCGCGAACCGTCCGTTTGTCCGGTAAAACCTTGGTGGACGAACATGAACATGGTCTCGTCCGGTCCGGTCCGGTCCGGTCCGTTTACACCCCTACATGATGTGCCAATAAAATATATCATATTCTGCAAACCATACTTTCCTAAAGTCAAATGTACATACATAAAATACCGTTGTTCAAAAAACATAAAATACCGTTCCATTTTTTTATAATATTTTATTTCATGAATTTTATTTTTTATACCTTTTTTATTCGTTTAATGAATAATAAATAAAATATATTTTAAGAAATTTTAAAAATTGCATAAAAATTCTAGAAAATTACAAATAAAAAAACAAACACCAATTACCATCTAAATTAAATACTAAAAAACAAATAAACCTACAAACACCACTACTCGTCATCAACGGGATCGATCCGGAAGTTATTCCAGATGTGGTGGATTAAATCCGCACATAAGTTATTATGCACGTGCTCACTGCGTAACGCCCAGAAATTTGAGTCTTGTTGCACCTCGTCCATCTCATCTGGATCGTGTTCGCATATTGCTCGACCCTCGTCTTCAATAATCATGTTATGCGTTATTAGACAAGCATACATAATGTATCTCAATTTTATTGGTTAATATGCACGAGCCGGTTGTCGTATTATCCCCCATTTCCCTTTATCACTCCAAACAATCGTTCGACATCTTTTCTTGCCGCTTCTTGGCACTTTGCAAATTATTTTCTTTTTTCATCGTTGGGTAGTGGAATAGTTTTAATGATAGCCGTATAGGATGGGGTATAGGGGTGCAATCTTCCATTCTCTCATATACCTTACGTACATAACCATAATATTAAATAACAAATTTCATGTTCTAAAAAACTATATTATTTATAACTTATTGGAGCATGAAATGCAGTTTTGAATGGGTTAAATGGACCATTAGTAAAGTCAAAATCTTTATAAACACTTCAGTTTAAAAAAAAATTGTATATACGTTTTCGACCCCTTGGTCAGAAATCTCAAGCTTCGCGACATTAGGTGAGACCAAATACTAAAATAGCATGAACAGATACTTATAAAACAAGTTATGTACAAACTACCAACCGTATCTATGTGGGGAACAAACATGTCCATCATCATCATCTACCTAAATAATTGCCACTGCCAGCAAGAAACCATTCCAAAATAATTGCTGTTGTTCCTGTATTCTACCTACTTAATACCAACCATTACCCAACCCACCAATATATACTGTACACAATAAATCATATTCTTATCTCAAGAATATGACTTAATCAACCCCCCTAAGTTAGAAAGGTTTCTTCTTAACATACTTCCAAGTGATAACAACACTGCCCCACCCTCCACATTCTCTTCCTTTTCATTATTCCTAAATGCTAATGGTAATTCCTTTACTCTCAAGTAATCTAACCCGATTCTTTGTCGAACAGATTCTATGGTTTTTGAATCAACGTGGTTTCCATGTGCATCCGTCACGTAGAATATGTTCTCCGCTTTACCCATTGTTGTAGATATTTCAGCTCTTGTAACGTTTAGCGCGTTCTCCCTGAATGCTCGTGTCACTTCGGCTAATAGTCCTGGTTTATCGTCCTTGCGTAGCTCCAGTCTAACGCCCTTAGATGTTCTTCTCTCGATGGCGGATTTTAAGCATAGAGTCACACGTTGCTTTTCGGCTTCTGAACTTATTGCGGTCCCATCCGTATGTCTAATAAAAAATTCCTGTAATATAAAAAAGATTAAAACTTTAGCAAACTTAACAAAAACCCATTAAAAGTAAATAAAACTTATGTATGAAAATGTACCAAATATGCGCCGTTTTCTGTGGTGTCGATCGTGGCGTGAAAGACAGTGTATTGCATATCGGATAGAGTGAAAACAACATCGAATAAAAGCTTGGGACGATCTTTGCACTGGATGTTAACAACAGAGTACCCTTTCTCTAAACAGTTCTGAACCGATACAGCCGGAGAGCATTCACCGCTAGTTTTAATAACCGAAGTTCTTTCATAATCACGGTCTGCAAACATCATCTGGTGAAGCCGTCTCTCTGTGTGAGTAACAGCCATAGAAACCGAGGTTTTTGCACTTCGGATATCGTTATCCCCTTTGAGCACGTTTCTTAATCGAGCCTCTATGCTTTCAAGTTTCTGAGAATCGTTAATCGGGCATCCTGACTCGCAATCTTTTAAGTAAATAAGAGAAGCGATACGCCCGTTGTGAGTCCATACTTTGGACTCCACCACATCACACTTGAGATCAGAGAGCACTGCGAAAACCTCGGATAAGAGACCGACTCTGTCGGTACCCGTTAGCTCGATTGCGGTCATTCCGTCTATAGATTTAGATCTTGTGTGGTGAATGGTTCCTAGTGACTGGAAATACATCAAAACAATCATGTATTTAGTCTACAAAATATATAGTTAGTTAATTAATAGAGTAACAAAAGCATGATAGATTAAGAAAGTTACATGTTGAATGCAGTTAATAATGCTGTCATCAGTCAATTTGTTTCCATCCAAATCCGTCACATGAAACACTGTAAATAAATAATACACAAGATCAAAATCAATTAAATGGTTATAAAAAAAACAAAAAAAACTGAAATTACATTAAAAAAAATAAAAAGGTTAATTACCATCCATGTTCCAACATCCATCAGAGGAGACATAACCTTTTTTAATTAAAAGATTAAGATCTGTAAGAACTTGAACCGCCTCTAAAAGTATCCCATCTTTCCTAGCACTATCAATCTACAATATATTTAGAAATAATAATAATAATCAGCTTAATTATAATAAAATTAAAACTAATATTAATTATTGAGCTACTAGAATGTAACGTACCATGACTAGAGTTGCGTTTACACAACCAGCATTATCAATCATCACCCTGCAATGTACCCAAAAAAAAGCTGATTTAAACTAATAAAAAAAAATCATAACGTAAAGAAAAATTAAAAAAAAAAAAAACCTTGGAGTGTTCATTCGAAGAAGAAGCTTTTCAAACTCATCTAAACAAGGTCTCATCTCCATCTCCATCATTTCACCTTTTTTCTTCTTCTTCCTGTTTAAATAAATAATAACCGTTGATTTAACCTCTTGTTGCACCGTCAACGATTTCACCCAAGCTACAGCGGATCACAGCTCACACACGTCACCAAAAACCGATGAAATTCTTTACCGTTATTATCGGTTAACTCACCATGAAAAAACAGAGCTGTTACTTTATCTCTCTAGAAACTCTTTCTCTCTCTAGAAACTCTGTTTACGCCTGTTCTGTGGTATAATGTCACGATATGAATATATATAATTATATAAAGGAAGATTTAGTCGGGCACATGGCGTAACGCACGGAGGCTGCCCGGATCATGCTGCCCGGATACGAGTTTCTTTTTATATAAGTCAACGTGGCACGACTTCCTTTTATAAAAAAACGTGGAAATGGCTGCTTTTTTTATATTCTTTTCGTGTTATAACGTGGAAAGGTGTAGTAAATTTAATAAAAGGTTGGGGTTATGGTTTTGTAATAAATGTATAATTAAGTTTTTATGTTGATAAAACGGCCTTTTAGTTGCCAGCCTGGAAGGATGCCCCATTGAATTAAAAGAATGTTGTCCTTTGCTTTACTTCGACTCAAAACACACCTTATATTCTGGTGAAGTGTCCTGTTTTAACTTTTAATTATATGCTACATATTTGTTTAAACTCTTAATAATAATTAAAATAATTATTAACAAAGTTATATGATTTGAGTCTACCGGGGTTTTCATCCCACCGTGTGTTGCGTCAGAGAGTGTTCAGCTCTTGTGGTGGTACAACGTCTATTAAGTGGCAGTCGGCGGTATGGTTTACCGGGTTAACACCTAAGCTAAACTCTAAAGCCAATGTGAGCCCGGTTAAAACAACATAGTATCGACACAATGGGGCAACGAAGCTCTCCAAATTAGGGAGTGCGGTGGTGAAACACAAGAAAGTTATCGTTCCAAAAAAAAACAAAGATATAAGTTATAACTACTAGCAAGTATTATATTTTGTGGAAATTGATTATAGGATAAACTTTTTTTTTCTACTTTAGTAGAATTCCACATTTTCAATAAAATACGAAAAGAGTAAATTACAAACAAGTTGCAGGTAAAGGGGTAACAAGTTGCGTCGCAACTCTCATTTTGAATTTCAAAACTGATATACTATAGACGAAGCGACTTATAAGGGTCGAGAAATTACTATTCACGACCCGTTAAACCATGTTCATGAATTCCACGGCCTCTGAGGCTAGAGAACCAAATGTATCAATAGCAAATGGGATAGACATGTGTTGATTCTCTAAAACAAGTTTTCTCTTGTTTAACGACTTTGTCTGATTCCGTCTTTTATATTATGTGACCGGCAACAAATCCATTATCTTTAAGCCCACATTCGTGTATAAAATAGTTACAAATAACAATGATATAAAAAGATTTAAGAACTATGTTTATCATTCTTTTTTTAAGTTAGTTTAGTTTAATTTATTAAAAAAAAAAGAAGTTACAAATAACAATGAAGGGGAATTGCCGACCGAAATAATGACAGCAACAAGGCACCACGATATAACAAACACCGCCACAATTGGCTTTTTGATTGACTAATTTCACCGGTTTAGTCCACTTTTCTACTAGATATTTGCATAAATGATTATAAAAACGTTCAATATAATTTAGAATCCGATAACTCGATTATGATTTTTTTTTATAATTTTTTCTATGATTTGGTTATACTTTTTGTGTGTGTTTATATAACTTAATCAACTGAATTGCACTTTATATTATTACACTTATTCTATTTTAAGATAAAAATAATTGCATGTATGTTACTTAACCAACGTATAATTGGATTTTGTTAATTAAAGTTAGTTTAAATCAACTCACTTCCAAAGTCAGCCGTTCTCGAACAAAACGAACCATTACTAACCGTAGTATTGGTGTCGTGTATTTTATTCTTCATTTGTATGTTTTCTCTTATAATCTAGCTTCGTGCTAATTTCTTTTCTATTTATAATAATTCATTGTTCCGTTAAAAAAGTCAGCCTGTGCCCGGTTAACACAATATAGTCTGGCCCGAATCCTAAAAAAAGGTTATGAAGACCAAAAATTTGAAACAATGGTTATAGGTTTGATTTCTGACTTTTAGCGTTTTTATCCTACCAAAATGACCCGTGATAAAGCCTACTTTTTTTATGTGTTTTTTGGCAAATAGAAAATATGTATAAAAGAATATGGCATATATGAGTAATATATTGTAAAAGATTTTATGCGTATTCTTCATACTCGAAATATCAACATAATTACTAAAATAAGAGATCTAAACAAGACATAACAAATTGATGTTAGAGGCTTCTTTCAAAATCCTTTACTTTTTCTCTCCGAAAACTTCGGAGGCGAAAAAACGGCGAACTAGGTTTTCATAAACAATGACGGGCAGGGATCGATACAAGGTTAATCAATGGTATGACGTCCCGGTTAAGAATCATCGGGGTTACAGTAATCGGCATCAGAAGGATAGGATGACGGAGGCAAATACGAAGTTCTTTGTTTCGAATCTTCCAGAAAGATGTTCTTCGGCTAATCTAATGGAGGTTTTGAAGGGGTACGGAGAGATTGGGGGCACGTACATCGCTAGGAAGTATGATAGGCTTGGAAAAAGATTCGGTTTTGTGACTTTTAAGAATGTTAGGGATCCATTATTGTTGGAAAAGGATCTCAGGGATGTTTGGATTGGAAGTTACAAGTTGTTTATCGTCTTGGCTCGGTTTGTTGACGGGGAGAAAGTGTCAAGGAAGGAGGAGAAACATTGGTTTCCGGTGAAAGGTAAAGAAGTCGAGTCGAATGGCAATGTAGAAAACATGGGTAATGTAAAGTCGAATGATCAGGTAGGGACCAGTGGAGTTGGATCTAGATCGTACAAAGACACTCTTATTAATAAAGAGACGGAACAAGGGGTGCCAGAGATCGTTGTGGACGAGAGTGTGCAAGCTTTTTCGGATTGGTTTG
This sequence comes from Helianthus tuberosus, assembly GCA_030545235.1. Classification (NCBI taxonomy): domain Eukaryota; kingdom Viridiplantae; phylum Streptophyta; class Magnoliopsida; order Asterales; family Asteraceae; genus Helianthus; species Helianthus tuberosus. The sequence continues at coordinate 4,945,816 of CM060381.1, read as the reverse complement.
AAAGAAGCCTTATAGGTAGGGTGAAGGATTTTGGTTCTTTGACAGATTTGAGGAAGCTATTATGTGGATTGTCTGAGTTTGTTATTAACATAAAATATATGGGAGGGCTTAGGGTGGTCCTGGTCTTTGATGGTAGTAAAGAGAAAGAGGAGTTCTTAGACAATAAAGTAGCTTGGTTGTCTATTTTCATTTCTTTAGAGAGTTGGAGGGGACAAGTTGTTGAACATGAAAGGGTCACATGGTTGAAGTTATACGGGATCCCGTTGAATTTATTTAACTTTCAGGTTTTTCAAGACATTGGTTCGTTGTTTGGAGAGGTGGTCCAATCGGGGCATCAAGCAGAGGAAGAAGGTGACCTGTCATATGTTTTGGTTGGTGTCCTTGTTAAAGAGGTTGGTCGTATTAATCAAAAAATTAGTCTTATCTGGAAGGAGAATAAATTTGTAGTACTTGTAGAGGAGGATTTGGATGATTGGATCCCAGATTGCTTGGTCGAGGTGGAGGAGGAGAATGTTGTTGTTGAGGTTCAGCAAGTTCCGTCGGCTAACAGAGCGGATGAAGACGTGAGGGTAGTGGAAGAAGATGAGGTTATTATGGAAAGGGAGGATGGCCAGTATGTTGGTCAACATTTCAACTCTAGTGAGGAGTTTCATGGTAATGATGGAGATAATCAAGGAAGTTTGCATGGGCTAAATGTTGGTCAACAATTCAAATCTAATGAGGAGTTTCAGCATTTTAAAGAAGGTAGTAATTTTATACAGTCAAAATTTAAAAGGGTTAAATGTGCTAGGAAGCATCGTGGATCAGGTAAGTCCAAGTCGCCAGTGAATTTGGAGCGACCCAAGAAGAGATTTAGGGAAGATAATGACCCGTTCGACGTGGACCGGTTTATTTTTAATGTTAATGTTAGCCCAAGAAAGAATTTAGAAGGTGAAGGTAGAGCCGATAGTTCATTGAATTTCTTATCTCCTGACCTTAACAAAACTATTATAGAGGAGGAAGAGGTTTCGAGTGGTGAGCCGTTTGTTAATGATAAGATGGAAAGTATGTCTAAGGGTAATGCTTTGTATGATGAGTTAAGAGATGAGGTAGATAATACAATAAGTTTTGCTTCTGTTGTGGGAGTTGTGAACATTGGGCAATTCGAAGGTGACATTGTGAAGGCCATTAATGATGAAGGTTTTCCACAGGTGGATAAATGAATATTTTGTCGATTAATATTCGTGGACTGGGATGTAATAAGAAGAAAGATTGGATTCGACAGTTGAGGATTTCTAATGATATCGGGTTCGTCATGATTCAAGAGACGCAGTTTGCGTCTTTAGATGGGGTGGATATAGGGAGATTTTGGGGTAATGGGGAGTTCCTTTATGACTTTGTGGATGCTACGGGCCGCTCCGGTGGGTTACTTTCGATATGGGATCCTAAGCGGTTTGTTTTAGAATCTGTGGAGAAGAATAGATATTTCTTGAGTGTATGTGGTAAACTAAGAGATAGTGGTAAGGTGATTACAGTTGTGAACGTGTACTCGCCTCAAAAATTGATAGACAAAAGAATTTTGTGGGCGGATTTAGAGCGGTGTATTGTTCAAGACGAGAACTTTTGGATTGTGGGTGGGGACTTCAATTGTGTTCGTGATCGTAATGAAAGACGTAATTCTAAATTTGTGCCTTCAACGACGAATGAATTTAACGATTGGGTGGAGAGATTGGGATTACACGAGTACTCTTTGAGGGGAAGGAGATTTACGTTTGTTTCCGGTAACAAATGTAGTCGTATTGATCGTTTGTTTGTGTCATGGAATTTCTTGAATGAATGGGTTAACGCGGAATATCGGGCGCTTGCACGGGAGAAATCGGACCATAGTCCTATTTTGTTGAAAGTGGTTTATCGGAACTTTGGAGCCAAACCGTTTCGTTTTTTTAATTCATGGCTTCAAAGGGAGGACTTTGAGGATCTGGTGAATAATACATTGGAGACATTTAAAGGGGAGGGTCACGCTGATATTGTGTTATTGCAAAAGCTTCGGAAATTAAGACAAGTTATTGTTAGGTGGAGGGATACTAAAGCTGTGAAAGAATTGGAGGAAGAGGAGAACTTGAAGCAAGATCTTATAGAATTAGATGGTATTATTGAGGACCGGGAGTTAACGGAAACGGAGCAATGGGTCTTCGTCGAGGTAAAAAAAAAGTTAAAAGAATTAGAAGACTATCGAGCTAAAGACCTTCGACAAAAAGCCCGGGTTCAGTGGGCTAGAGATGGGGATGAAAATACTCGTTTCTTTCATGGGATGGTCAATAAACGAAGGGTGGTGAATTCTATTCCAGGTTTGTCGGTAAATGGGGTGTGGGTGTATAAACCGGTAGAGGTCAAAAAAGAGGTTCATAGATTTTTTAGAAAAAAATTCGCTGAAGAGGTAAAGGTTCGGCCATATGTGGAGTGCTATGGTTTACGTACTCTAAATGAAGAAGACATTGCGGATATTATTAGAGAATTTAACGAGAAGGAGATTAAAGAGGCTGTTTTCGATTGTGGGGGTGACAAAGCTCCGGGTCCGGACGGGTTTAATTTTAGATTCATGAAGAAGTTTTGGCATCTTTTCTCCTCAGATTTTATGAATATTTTTAATGAGTTTTATGAAAGGGGGACTATTAGTCGGGGTGCTGGTTCGTCTTTTATCACGTTGATTCCTAAAGTAAAAGATCCGGTGAATCTTGGTGATTATAGGCCAATAAACCTTATTGGAGTGGTGAGTAAGGTGATTTCTAAAGTTTTAGCTAATCGGTTGAAGAAAATTATGGGGAACATTACGCATGAAACCCAATCCGCGTTTATAACGGGGAGGTATATTCTTGATGGGCCGCTAATAATCAGTGAGATCCTTTCTTGGAGTAGAAAGCTAGGGAAAGAATTATTTTTGTTCAAGATAGACTTTGAAAAGGCGTATGACAATGTTAATTGGAAATTTTTGATTTCGGTTATGCGCCAAATGAGGTTCCCGGAGAGATAGTGTGGATGGGTTTACGGTGTTTTATCTTCCGCTCGGTCATCGGTTCTTGTTAACGGTTCTCCTACGTTCGAGTTTCCTTGTGAGAAAGGTATTCGGCAAGGGGACCCGCTATCTCCATTTTTATTTATTATGGTTATGGAGGCGTTTTCGGGTATGGTTCGTAAGGCGTGCGATAGCGGCTCGTTTGAAGGTGTGAGACTTTCAAATGGTGGTCCGACAATATCTCACCTTCTTTATGCGGATGATGCGATGGTCATGGGTGAGTGGTCTATTTTTAATTTTAAAGCGCTGAGAAGATTGTTACGGGTGTTTCATTTATGTTCGGGGCTCCGAATAAACATTAATAAATCGGTGTTATTTGGGGTGGGGAAATCATTGGAGGAGGTGGCTAATATGGCGAATGGTTTGGGTTGTCGGGCGGGGGAAACTCCGTTCAAGTATTTGGGAATTCAAGTCGGAGCCAATATGAGTCGGATTGGTAACTGGGACCCGGTAATAGAGGTTTTCAAGAAACGATTGTCAATTTGGAAGGCGAAAGTTTTATCTATTGGGGGTAGAGTGGTTCTTATAAAGTCGGTTCTAGAAAGTCTCCCAACGTATTATTTTTCATTATATAAGGCGCCGGTGGCGGTAGTGAAAAAGCTTGAGGCCGTCATTAAAAGATTTCTTTGGGGAGGTACCGATGAGATTAATAAAGTTTATTGGGTGGCTTGGGACAAAGTTACGAAATCGAAACAAGAAGGTGGTTTGCGGATTAATAAATTAGAGGATAATAATAATGCGCTTTTGTTAAAGTGGCTTTGGAGATATCGGGTAGAACGGGAGGCGTTATGGAGAAAGGTTATTGATTCGGTTCATGGAGCGGTTAGAAGATGGGATATATTTCCATGCAAAAAAGACATCTCGGGTACTTGGAACAAATTGGTCACATTCGGGTACCGGCTGAAGAGTAATGGGATGCATTTTGTGAATATGATTCGTGGTGTGGTCGGTAACGGTAAAGAGATAAAATTTTGGATTGACCCTTGGCTAGCTTCGGAACCGTTAAAGAATCGGTTCCCGGCTTTGTATCGGATTGAGAAGGATAAAGGATGTACAGTTGCAGCTAGGATTTTGGCTAATGAAGGAAATGGGCCGATTAACTGGGCCTGGAAATCTTATCCTAATAGTGATAATGAGGTGCAGGAATTAATAGAGTGTCACAGAATGTGTTCAGAAGTTATTCTTCGGGATAGGAAAGATGATTGGATATGGAATGATGGGTGCAATGATGGGTATTCAGTCAAGGAGGCTCGAAAGTGGATGAATAATACAGGCGTGATAGCGGCCGAAAATGTGTTTTTGTGGTGTAAATGGATTCCTAACAAGTGTAATATCTTTATGTGGAGGGCTTGGTTAGATAGGATTCCGACAAAAAGTGCTCTTCAAAGGAGAAATATTCTTCATGGCGATTGTACATGTGTGTTTTGTGGAGAGTCGGAAGAAACTACGGATCATGTGTTCACGGCCTGTTTTTTGGCGAATGGTGTATGGAATGGCATCGCTAAATGGTGCAAGATTCCGGATATTTTTGCCTTTTCGTTTGTGGATTTGCTTCAGGTGGTAGATCATATGAGGCTCCCGAAAACTAGGAAGGAAATGGTGTATGGTATATTGATTTTGACGTGTTGGCGTATATGGAAAGCGAGAAACGAGAAGTTGTTCTCTAGTACGGATGCGAATGTGTACAAGATTATCTCTGATGTTAAATCTTTGGGATATCTTTGGTATAGAAGTAGGTATAAAGAAGGTTCGTTAGATTGGAAGGGTTGGCGTAATTTTTGTTTTGATGTGATGTAACCTTGTTTTTGCGGCTTATCTCTATCTTGGAGATAAGTCTGTGTGTTTGGTTTAATGAAGTTCTTCTTTCAAAAAAAAAAAAAAAAAATTTGTAGAATAATGTGTTCTTTATATGGAATATCGATTTATAAATTTGTTTGTAAAAAAGATAATTTTAAGTAAAAAATTTGTAGAATAAACACGAAAATGGAAATCCGTTGAGACAGTTCCCATTTCCATATCCTTTGCATTAGAATCTCGTATAATTATATTTTTATAGTATTTATGGATTTTATAACATTTTGTTTTGGAATTTAAGTAGTGGAGAATCAAGTATCCAGATTAATATAATTACAAGAAATACTAATGATATAAACACGCAAATATTATCAACCAGTTTTATATGCTAGTGATTTGGTACAATTTTCAAATCAAATCAACTCAATCTAAATTAACATGAGAAAAAGGCTTAAAAAAGCCCAATCATTTTTCTTCAAATCCTCTTTTATATTCTTAAAAGAATTTGTAGTAAGTAAAAAAAATTATAAATCAAAAAGATAAATTTATAAAGTTCTGGAAGTTTCTATTAATGGTTGATGCTTTAAAATAGCTCATGATGTTCATGTTTTGACTTAAAAAGAAATTAATCGTCAATTGTGCCACAATTTCAATGGCAATAAATTTCATTGATTTGTGATGTCATATTACGTATGATATGTATTACTTTTTTTTTTTTAAGAGAACTTCATTAAAAAACACCTCCGATCTAAACGGGCAAAAGTAAACAACACACACCCCCGACCCAAACGGGCAAAGGGCAAAAAAAAAAAAAAACAATTACAACATATACATATTTACACCAATCACCCCAGCTAATATAGTTGCAAGACGTTCTATTTTTAAACCAAGCATAACCTCTCGATTTAATCTCCCTCACAATCTCCTGCGGGCTACGACTGATTTGGTTGAAGACCACCTCGTTCCTTCCTTTCCAAATGCTCCAACATGAGATAATCACCAACCCTTGGATAATATTCTTTGCCTTCTTTCCAACTTATAATTGTTGAGTGTCACCATATTAAGGCTTGGCCAGGACGTTGTTGTCGTGCCTCCCCCTTCTCACACACACACATATACATATATTTAGGCTCCTACCCCGTTTCTCTTCGTCCATCATTGGAGGGACATCCTCCTTGAATGTTAACGTGGCGCTTACGTGGAGGGGCATCTTTCAAGGACTTGTCTCCTCGACACCAAGTAGCCTAATATTTAAAATAAAATGTGGATACGATAAGATTACTTTTTTTTGAACGACCAACAAAAGAACTTTTATTATCACACTAGCCTGCGGCTACCACCATACTTACACAGTACACCAAACATTCAAACTACAACCAAGGAAACAAAATAGGGTGTACCTATTGGCACACCAATGTGCCTATATGCACACAAAAAAGTGCTTTTTTTTTCCTATATGCACATCCTGCAGTGTCGAGGTGTGACCAAAGCGCGGCGTTTTGGTTCGGTTAACCAGACAAAGACTGACGGGTCTGTTGACCGGACCAAAACGCCGCGTTTTGGTCCTGTCAACCAGACAAAAGACTGACCGGGTGTCTGGTTGACAGGACCAAAACGCAGCCAAAGCTCGGTGCTTTGGTCCGGTCAACAGACCCGTCAGACACCCGTCAGTCTTTGTCTGGTTGATCAGACCAAAATGGCACACTTTGGTCACAGCTCGACACTGCAAGGTGTGCATTTAGTAAAAAAAAATACTTTTGGGGTGGCTAGTTTGAGCCTATTTAATATTACTACAACCCACGTGACGTGACCACAAAGCAGAAAAAAGGCAAGGGTGAGGCACACAATCTTCTCTTTAATATTGTCACCAAACCTACGAATGCCAGCCTTTGTATACACGTCTTGTGGGTCCCCTGTCTATTCTGGTTGGTGTGCTCCATCACGTGCCATCCCACACGTTCCACCCCAATATTATTAAATACTCTGACGTGGCATACAACCCCCTTTCATACAACTTGTCAATACAACCGTACCACGATTTCTCCATATTATTTTTAATTATAATAATATAATTCATTTCTTAAATTGTTTTAACAAAAGCATGGCCGGCCTTGAAGTTGGGCGGGGAGTACCATCGGTCAGAATCCGATATTTCGAATACACGTTATTTTTTAAAAACTCTGATATGTATATATAAAAATAAATAAATTAATTGGGTATACCCGTATAAACACCAACATAGGCCCACATACAAAACTATTTCTATGGTTTAGATTAGTTATTAGGTCATTGACATTATGTTTAGACGTTTAGTGAGCCCAATACCCAATTTCGTTAAGTCCTAAGTGCACGTTTTTTCAAGTTCGAACATGGTACATGAATTCTTAGGATTAACCCTAAACAAAAGGTATTATTAAATATCATATCAAGTTGAGAACACGTTTAAGAGTGGCTAAACACTTTCAGTGCATTATAAAGTTGAGCATGACAGCATGTTAGGTTTAATTATCTTACGTAATGAATTTACTTGTTATTTTTTTTTTTTCATAAGTCTTTCGTATTAAGTTTATTATGGTAAATTTATACTCTTATGTCAATTATTTCTATACAAATGATGTCGGTGGTGTTTTTCATAGCCACTGTTAAAAGGAGTCACACATCAAATTTTTTATTTTTTCAATTTCACTGCTTATAGTATATATAATATACGTTTTTAACTTATTTAATATTCTATCGACTTTGAGTTTTCCCTAATAAGTTTCATTGGTGAACTTTAAACAAACATGAATACGCAGTTGTGTTTAATTTTTTTCTTATTCTGATGTTTTTTTTTTTGAAACCGGAGTTGTATTTAAATTATAATATATTTGTTGTAAGCTGTGCTGAGTGTCGATACGAATGTACCAAGACGAACCGAACCGCTACCGACCGAACAACATCGGTACTGTTATTGATATTTGTTTTTATGCTTTTCAATTTATGTAAAATTCGACTTTATTTTTTGTGTTATGTGAGACAACTTTTTTATAATAAAACCATTGTAAATAAGACCTTTGTCTGTTAACTACATTGTCATCGCATGATCTCATGTTAGTTCTCGTATGTTAATATTGTTTCGTCTTCGTAATGGATTTCGGCCACATAGGTATGATTTCACTTATTTGCTTTCGACTTTATTTATTTTGGAAGTTTGAAATTTTGTAGGATTACCATGATCAAGTGTTTAATTTGGAATAATGTCAAACTGTGGTGACGTTAACTATAATTTACAAGTCAAAAGTGAACTTAACCGTCAATCATGGCTATAATATTGCATTCTATCACTGTCCAAAGTTCATACAGATTAACAAATTACAAGTCAAAAGTTCATATATATATATATATATATATATATATATATATATATATATATATATATATATATATATATATATACTAGGCTATCACCCGGGAACTTCCCGGGCTAGGAAAAATTAATTTACAATAAACAAAAGTACATAAATAACACTTTGAACCTCTAAAGTATCCTCTTTCCCTTCACCACCATAAATTTTTAGTTCGGTTTCACTATTGCCGCCCACGATCCGACTCAAATACATTGATGATGACTAAGAGCTTTCACCAACTTGCAAACACAAACATTATAAACTTGAACATTATTGGATCTGGAACTAAATAGGTATACAAATCGACCAAAGGTCATGGAAAAAGACTAAATAAGTGAATTTTGATACAAACATCACCACCACGAGAGATATAATGGCCGCCATAGCTTGATGAGTAAATATTGACACCATCACTACGTCTATAAGAGCCTGAACCATATGACATGCCCTGGCGACTGCTGCTATAAGAACCATGAGCATCATGACCAAACATTAAACTCCTGCTGTCGCCATATCCTCCTGTGGTTGATCTTCCAAGTCTGCCAATTTTAAGCAAAAGCAATAAACAATAAATTTTTCCTAAAAGGCAGGCATAAAAGGAAAAAAAAAAATAAGTAGATAACTATTGTCATCTCTTTTATTTTGGCCAATAAAGAGAGATTCCGACGTCTTCATGAAAATAGCCTTTATAATATGCGCACTGGAAAAGAAGATGATCCGACGTCTCTCGCTCGTTGTTACACAAGTGACACATACCATCCCCAAAATGCACTCCCCTGTTGTCGAGAGCCTCTGCATTTAGAACTGTAACTAAGTTACATATCTTGGTGGAGATGCCTTGAGGATTACCGAACTAACCGATTCAATGATGTACCCGTTAAAATCATCTTGTCACTTGTTGGAACACACGACAAACATGATCGTATTTAGGGTTTCTATAAAAAAATGTTTGATCGATATATACGTAGATCTAGTCACATGCCTTGCAATTTCCACCAAACAAAAAAAAAGCAAAATGAGGTTTTTGTGCCAAAACCAAAGAATTGTAGCTCTAATCTACTGCCACATGCCCCAAATTATTTTCATTTATTATATATTATAGATAATAGATAATATGTTACCCACCGCGGGCTACGACAACGTTGAAATATACAGTAATTCGAATGAAACGTACAATATACGGCAAATAAAACCAAATTAAAACTTCATAAAATAAAATCCTCAATAAGACTGAGTTGATAAAATATTCAATCTAACCAGTAGGTGGCCCTTTTTTAATTATAAAAAAAGGAAAAAAAATATAGGTCAATGTAAAGAAGTCATGAACACATCAGATTCAAGAAACATATGCAAGAAATTGGTAAATGAAAATGTGTATTAACCTGATGATCAATATGAACTACCAATGAGCAAATCCTCAACAGAGGCACGATAACTTTGACCACTATTAAGCTGACATATAAAATCATCTCAAATAAAAAGTAAAGTTATATGATTACATTACCTGTGACTCACAGTTTCTTTTTCATCAGGTTAAACCCACTCAAATTGTTGCATGTTCTTTGTTGGGACAAGAATTGATGTTGGTTTTGATAATATTTTAACTTGGCGAGCAACGTGGCAAGTCGCCAATGCTTGATCATCGGTGTTTATGACCTGAAAGCAAAATCGTTGTCTTTATAAAAAACACCATAAAAGAGTCTAATTGCTTATGTATCATACACAAACTTCACACGAATTTTAGCCAGAGGTGAAAATATTGACCACGCAAGTGGAAATATTATGGTTTGGTTTAGGTTACGTTCATCTCAATTCTCAGATGGAACTAATCAAAGAATTTTGGATCAAACAGAAACATATTGTGCAGTCAAACGCGAAACTGAATGGATAGAAACGTACCTGATGAAATTGATTAAATAACAAAGCTTTTTTGTAAAATATGCAGTCAAATTCTACACTCATTCCGATGGGAGAATTCTCCGGGAAATCAACCTCGAGTTGGTACTTCTAATTAGCCTCAATTGTTCCTCGCGCTCCATTCACTTCAATCGCCCACCTCTGCAAATATAAAAAAAATACAAAGCACCAAAGTTCAAAAATATTTATTGAATTTCACATTAAGAACATTCATTCAAACATCAGATTTTAGAAAAAATGTGAAAATGGAATAGACATAATGAAATAAGCCCTAGAATAACAAAATATTTATGATTTAAACAAAAAGTGAAAGATTAATAAAGCGTTGAAGATTAGCGATGACTTTATGTGTAAATCCATAAGGAGATTGATCAGCCACTCTGGCAGTTCCTTCAAAAGTCTATGGCTAGCAAATAACATTAAGATGGATATCGTATGTATAAGTGAAAGACTTTTAAAAGAGGTAAAGAAATGTGAAAGTATAGTGTATACCTTATGTAACCTTTGCTTCTTAACTAGTGAGCTCTTCCATTTGAACCTGACCCTATTGAGCATTAAGACAGTGCATAAGTTCCAAGTTAACCAACAGAAGTCGTAACTCCAGCTGCTATTGTTGACTCTGAAAGAGGCGTATCACGTTGACCAGCAGGTATTGCAACTTGAGTTGCTGTTGTTGACTCTGAAGGAGGCTATCATGTTGACCAACTGAAACAATAACTCCAGTTACTACTACTATTGACTCTGAAGAAGGCCTATCATGTTGACCAACATAAACAACATTTCTAGGTGGCTCACTAACTTTAAGCCGTTTCTTTTATGGCCCCTTTGAATCAACAATTACACATTGAATAAAATTTCTACTCTTAACAACAGTATTTTCAAATTCATATCATGGTTGTTCTTTTTTAAACTCAAAGCTACCTCCTTATCAAATTTGCCAGCTTTACTCCTTAAATCATTTACACGAATTGCAATCAATTGCTTTATATTGATATGAATGTTTTGGCCAAATTTAATTATGCTAGAGTGGTTAGATTTTTTTAAGATACCTGATGCAACCTAACCCATCGCAGCTTATATCTTCGCCGTCATCCCTTGCCATATCTCTCTTCTTCCAAACATACATGATGCAACCTAACAAAATAAACCCTATATTCACCATGGATAGCGATAAGAGAAGCTAACATAATAAAAGGCCGTGTATAGCTAATAGTTTTTTGTTACTCACCAGCTTTGGTCATTCAACAGCTAGTATCTTCAGGAATGATATGGATAAAGATCTCTGGCTGCCCATCGACAAAACATAAACAAACCAATAAGTTACTTGACATGTTGTCCTTATTTGCATACCCATGTGTCATAAGAACATGCACTATCCATATGGACATGTCAAAATTAAACAAACCAGAAACTTATGATAGCCACAGATCTAAATATCAAAATTAAAGAAAAACCTAGTCTAATTTCAAGCAAATAAATAAAACCCTACCATATGATGATAACATACGCACTCTTTATTGTATTTTAAAATAGAGTATAAAAGAGAGCATACAAAACAAACAAAAAAACATACCACTGATATCTGACATGTTTCTTGTATTTTTTGTCGAACATGTTGTTGAGCATCACTTATGGGGATAACTTCAATAGCTTTTCGTACTTCACACTCAACTGTTTACCGGTAAGAGCAAGCATTCCAATTCTTGGAATATAAAAGAGAATACCACAAAATTTCCATAGTATTAGTATAGAAATTTTAAAACCAAATCTTTTTAAATTACTAAACTTAATAAAAACTTATATTGATTTAAGAATCCAAAGTACCTCTGGTAGACAAAGAAGAGTGAGTTTTGCGTAGACTGAATCATCGTCAAGTATCATCTTTATTGCCAACAATTACAAAGGAAAGTAAAAAAAAATACAATATTATAAGGATTTTGAAATTATTAACCTTTTCAAATTATGCATGTTGAGCCCTCAGTGGCTAAAAACGCTCTACGAAATTGAGAAGCTATAAGAGCTCATTGCAAAGAGAAGTTTTCTTGAGCTCAAATCTTCAATATGCCAACCACCATGGTCTTAAAAGATGTATGAATCTAATTGCAACCTGTTCAATATAATTGCATATAAGCAACATGTGCAGAATCTTCATTTAGCAATATGGTAATTCCTGACATGAGCGAAAATCGACACAAGCCAGTCTCGAAAAAAATCAGCTTTTGGGTTGAGACTTGTGATGCCTAACCCGTTTAATAAATAGTGTGTGTTCAAGTTGATCTATTTGACCATTTATTTACAGGTGTAATGGTCATGTTAACCGTTTACACCTTTACATAAAGAAAATAAAAAAAATTATAAGGTTAACCCGTCCAACCAATTTACTTACCACAACCCATTTACAACCAATTGTATCAAGAAGCCATCTAGTCATTTTAACATCCCTTATCTTAATTAACGATTCTTTGGTTACCCTAGGATCCTCAAAGAAATAGAAATGAGGAGCGTATTCGAGTATTGCTTTTGATATATGATGCTCACTATTACCCTAAGATAATCACATGACTTATTAAGATAATTTCACTGTCTACACACACTTGTTCATTGTTGCTTAAAAAATATACATAAGGAAAGTATATATGAGTGTGTGTGTGTGTACTGTGTAGGAATAACGATTTGATTTATACCTCAAGAGAAGCAACCAATGTCAAAAACTCTGCATGGTCCATTCTAGTGAACACTTTGACAGTGGTAACTGCACCTTTACTCTGAGTTAGAGTCCCAGCGTTATCAAATATCACATGACAAATCTTTCGAGCCCTCTCTAATGCATCTACTCCTTTGATCAATACACAAATGTTGGCTTCGACCCCAATTGCAACCATAACAGCAGTTGGCGTGGAAAGGCCAAGAGCACAGGGACATGAAACCTGAAACCGACCAATAAAAGCATGGATACGTAGGCTACATATGCATCTGAGTGTAACAATGTTTAAGATGTGTATACCCAAAGTCGGCAAACTTCTGAAGAGGAGCTTTTGCCATTTGCGTCGTCTAGACCAGAGAAATTATTTGGCTCAAAACTGTGTCAGAACCTCCAATCATTAAATAATTGACCTCCTTCAAAACAGGTGCAGATTCACAGGTAACCATACTCTCATTCACATAACTTGAACCTGAGACGACGAAACCCTATATTAGAACCTATTCATACAAACAAAATTTGATTATTGCCAATATTTAAACACAAAATTATTTGTTACATGAGCTCTGGATTAAGACGGGTTACTTATAAGTTGTTTGCCTTGCTACAAATAAAAAAAAACAAATACACTCAGAATCCATAAATAAGTATGTGGGGAGAACTAAAGCCATCCGATCATCTATGTTACATTACGAAGTCCACACCTTATCTACACATCATTAATGTAGCATAAGCAAAACTTTTACCAACATAATAGAGTTGCTAGTGAAATTAGAATATTAAGATGAAGCAAGGGCTAAGTATGCGGGCAATCCTAGGGGAAAAAAGCAAAGAATCCTGCAATCCATTATGAAATAAAAAATATAGATACATTGATAGGGTTTAAAGATTGAAATCGGACCTGATATGCAGCTGCTGATGATGACAAAGTATATGTATTATGCTACTATCATAAGGTCATGTACTACATATGTGTCCAATTTTGGCATATTGATGACTACATTAGTGATTAGGGATGAGCAAATGGTACTGGGTACTGGTCTGGAAACGGTACTGAAGCGATAGCGGTACCGAATTTCCAGAATTGATATATTTATGGTACGTATTCGGTGCCGACTTTTGTCGTGTTCGGTTCCGCTCCGGTAAGGTGCATGTTCGGCACCAGTTTTTACCTTCAAATACAGGTACCGGTACCCATTTTTGGGGATTTTCGATACCCGTTGGTACCGAGCTCATCCCTAGACTACATTATTTACCAAAGGTTAAAGCACTATATAATGTCCTAACCAGTTGCAATAAGACTGTTGTGTATAACAAAAGAAAACTACGACAAACTTTATAGGTAATGCTATTTACTTAAAACTTTGGAATCCAAATCAATAATAAGCAAACTTGTGATTAGTGACTGTTGATGTGATTAAGGACTTATTATTAATTCAAATAGCCTCTTGAATGTAATTAAGGACTTAGTATTACATCAAATATAAGCAAACTATTTTGAATATAATGATTTAACAGGTTTAATAAGCAAAATGACTTGTTCCTTTTTTAGCTAGTGATACCCATTTAACCCATTAAAAGTAATTAAAAAAAACCAAAGTCACCCCATATAAGAGTAAATGGATAACGTCTAACCTTTTGACCAATTACACCAATCTGGCAAACCCTGCACTGTAATGTGAGATTGGCGGTATCCATGTTGTTCCTTTATCTAAAAATATGTCAAAAATTAACTAATATCTTTTTCACATAATATTAATAACTAAAAACATTGACCTTTTATTATGAACTGCACATTTTTTGTACCTCTGCCGATCATTTACAGGATGTAGAGCAAGTGGTTCATAAATTTGATCAAATTCTTCAGAAGCGCCTAGCAGTGAATATCTATGATAACATATGCATCATATGAAACATAATTACATAAACTGACCCAAAATTAATAAAAGATATAACTGGAATTTTAAAAAAAGGTACCTAAAGAACCATTAAGAGCATGTCTTCCTTCTTCTTAAGCTGATGAATATGAGTTAGCTTATTACTGTATGAAATAATCCCAATTCCATAACCCTAATCAAAAACAATATCAAAAGGTTAATTAAAGCATTCGAAACAAACATCAAACATACAATAATAAAGCAAAAAAACAAAGTAAAAAACCAAAAAAACTACAAAATTTCAATTATTAAACCTAATTTTACAGCCGTCAATTCCTGAAACAGTGGATTTGAATGGAAAGGGTTTAGATGAAACCTGGAAAGAAAGACATTAGAAGTGGCGATTTCTTATGTATGAAGACGATGGAAGATTATAAGAGTATCCCTAATAATAAAGAAAAATAAACGAATGTTTAAGATGAAATCGAACAAACCAAGTTTAAATGAAGAAAAGAATGGTAACATAAACTCACCTTGCAGAGGAGGAACTGTAAACCTTAAGGATTAAACGAAGATGGATCGCCTGAGCTAGAAGAGAATGGTGAAGCAGTGAAGATAAAATCAATCGAAAACAGAATGATTGATCGATGAGCAGAAGTTAGTTTGCATTTAGGGTTTGTGATGGGATTCTTAGGAATCAAAAAGGAAAGGATTAACAATACAAATCATAGGTGAAGATCAGATAACCTACCATCTGATTTGCTTGACTGATGTAAGAACGACGATGGAGGCTGGAAGATTAGGTTTCTGAATGCTTGAAACGTATGGTGTACTCATTTTGGGATGACGATGTGAAAAATTAGGGTTTTTTTAGATCCTTATATACCCGGGTCAATCCATGCGGGTTTGGATAGAATACACGGATCCCGTGTAAAAATAACACTTTTCTCTAATTTTCCCGCCCAAAATTTTGTGAGGTTGCACCATATAGTGACACGTGTCCCACACTTTGTTTGTTTATTATATAGGGGAAGGATCCACTAAGAAGTGGATTTTGCCTAAGTAGCCTAAGAAGGATTGTGATGATGACATGTGGCACTCCTAATAAATAGGAATAAAGTGCATTTTGGTCCTTATAAATAGGAGTGAAAATGACATGTGACACTCATTTTGTTTTTTTTTAAATACAACAAAAAAATCTAGTACAAAAAAATCTAACACCAAAAAACTAATACAAAAAAATCTAGCACAAAAAATAGCACAAAAAAATGTAGTACAAAAAAATATAGCACAAAAAAATCTAGTACAAAAAAATATAGTACAAAAAAATATAGCACGAAAAAATTCAGCAAAAAAATGTAGTACAAAAAAATCCAAGACAAAAAATTGAGGAAAAAATGTAAGACAAAAAAATTCAGCACAAAAAATTTAGCACAAAAATATAGTACAAAAATTCAGCACAAAAAAATGTTATACAACATAGAAATACAACACATTTAAGTGGGTTTTTTTAGTCTTCATATTTTATATAGCAATATGGTACTCAAATTAAAGATAAAAAAACGCTCGATTTTACGGTGAAATTTTTATGAGAAAATAATGTCGTATAAAAAAGTTATGAACGTTTAAAAAATGAGGGTGGAATATGCATGTGCCTTGCATGTGGAGAGAGAAAGTACATAAATAGGATTTTCTCAATATACCCTTGCACTCCTCCTTTCTCCTACCTTTTCATCTTAACCATTGATTTGAAAAATGAATGGTTAAGATTCCTTCTCATCCTACTTAGGGAAAATTAACTTTTTATTTGATCTTACCCCTATATATATATATATATATATATATATATGAATAAGTTAAAATGAGAACCACCTCGAGTTGTAAGAACCAGCGAGAACCACCCCCGCGGGGGGCCGTTGACCACGATTTTTTTTTACAACTAGATGTGTATATTTTAACACCCTACGTAAAGTTTGGGTTTAAACGGCGCGCCCGAGGGGGTAGTTTTTTACGCCCAAAGTTTGGTTAAAAAAAAAGAAAAATACAAAAAATACAAAAAAACCCAAACTTTGGGTGTAAAAAACTACCCCCTCGGGCGCGCCGTTTAAACCCAAACTTTACGTAGGGTGTTAAAATATACACATCTAGTTGTAAAAAAAAATCGTGGTCAACGGCCCCCCGCGGGGGTGGTTCTCGCTGGTTCTTACAACTCGAGGTGGTTCTCATTTTAACCTTCCCCTATATATATATATATATATATATAGCGGTTATCATACATTAAGAGTAATCGTACATTACGTACGTGACTATCCTGACCGTCAGATCAGGGTGATTAAAGCGTGATTAAATTGATGATGAGAGGCGGTGGCAAAAACGTAATTATGTTATCAAAAGGTTAAAATCGTCAATTTAATCTATCAATTAACCCGGCTATAACTTCTTCCCAAATCAAAATACAAACTTAAAACCCCAAAATTAACGCTGCGGTTTCGACGGAAGCTAAACGACGAGAGCGGTGAACAAGAAACGAACTCGATTTGAAGTGAAGAATGACGATTACGACATTAGGAGGTATCGATTAAATCATCTTCTCAATCATTTGATTTCTTGTTTAATCACACGGTTTTAGTAGTTGAAAAACTCATACTGATCGGTGGTTTTATTGTATGGTGAACAAAAATTGAAGCTAAACGAGAGAAAAGGAGCAAAAAACGCAATGATCCGGTGCACACTAGCGGCATAAATCCAGGTTTCTTCAAAAAAAAATTCAAAATATTGGGGTTCGATGAACTAGCGTTATTTGATATGAACTAGCGTAATTTGATGTTGAATGATTAATATGAACTAGCGGTATTAGAATCAATGACATCAGACGATTAATTTATATAAACTAGCGGTATTAGATTGTTCATCCCCACATCCCCTATATTAGGTTAAATTTTGAAATTGGGGCTTTTGATCTAGCTTGCCTTTGGTTTAAACAATTAACGAATGTTGTATTAGGTTAAAATTTGATATTGGAGCTTTTGATCTAACTTCGGCCTTTGTTTTCATCCGTTTTTAAGCATAATTTTGTTGAGTTGGATGAAAATAATAACGCATGTTTTAACTGATGCAAGATGGACAACCTGTGGCTTTGAAATGAACAGCAAAAAGAATTGTTGGCAAAGAGGGTTTGATGAACTAGCGTTATTTGATATGAACTAGCGTAATTTGATGTTGATTGATTAATATGAACTAGCGGTATTAGAATCATTGATATCAGACGATTGATTGATAATAATGCCTGTTGTTATATGAAAAAGCTAATTTGCTTGATTTAATTTGTTTTGAAATACGAGTGTAGGGGTCCCTGATGATGATTCTGATTTTGAGCCCCCCATTCAACCGATGATAAGAAACAAACCTCGCAAGTTAAAGGTAACTAAAAAGCCAAAGAAGTTACATCTTCAAGATGATGATGATGATTTTCAAGCACCAATTAAAGACTTGATAGGCAAAAGTGCCGCAGAAACAAAAAAGAGGGCAAAGACTTTAACTGACCAAGATGATGATGACTTTGAGGAGCCCGCAAAAAAGAAACCATCGAAACAAGACAAGCAAATGGAACCTACAAAGGGAAGACAGACGATTAACGAAGCGGAACCAATTAGGACGGAACCAAGACCGTATTATGATTATCATCATGAGGTAATAAGCCTAAGGTGTAGTCCTTCGGGTTTCTTGGATACAGTAAGTCAATTTACAGAAGCACAGGTAGCGGATGTGAAAAGCATTGGATTTGGTGATGTTCTTGGTATAAAGTTTAATCATATAAGCACACGTTTAGGTTATTGGCTCGTACGAAACTATGACGAGCAATATAGCAAACTAAACATAGGAAATCATAAGATAGAAATCACACGAGATTCAGTACATGATGTGTTTGGTATTCCAAAAGGACATGTTCCAGTACGGGAAAAAAATAAGCCTCGGAAAGGAGCAATAGTTAAAAAAAATACTGCTACTCAAGGGGTCGAAACAACTATTGATGAGTTCAAAAACCAGTGGCCGGACACCAACAGAATTACTCATACATTAGTTGCAAAAGAGATGAAAAAACAAACAAATGGCGGCAGATTATTCAAGTTAAATTTTTTATCCTACTGGAACACTTTGTTTGTAGAGATTACAAAGTCAACAACGGTTAAACAAAGTTTCCTACTTGCCATTGACAAAGAGGAAGACATATCGAAGCTGGATTGGTGCTCGTTTGTTTTAGAGTCGCTTAAACGAACTAGACAAGGTTGGAAAAAACTGGACTCACAATACAATGGACCAGTTGCATTTCTAATGGTATGTTTTGTAAACATCTTTAAAATGTAAGCTAATACAATATAGTTAGTAGTAATTTGATTTTTTTTTAAACAATTATATGCAGCTTCTATACACCCATGAATTCAACAAAAGGCACAAAATTTTCGATAAAGTTGTCGAAATGCCAGTCATAAAGTATATAACATCTGGCATAATCGACGACATGGAAGAGTATTTATACAACAATGGGCCGCTGTCAGATGAAGATCAAGATGAAGTTGACAAATACAAAGAAACGCGTGAAAATCGCCAAGATCAACAACATGCGACTGCCTCGGACATCAATAGCGATGATCATCAAGATGAACAGGCTCCGAAAACGCCATTCGAAAACGTAAATCAACAAACTTCGACGTTATTGACGGACCTGTTCACTGACAACATCCCATTACACGAGGCTGCTGCAGTAGAAGAAAACCTCACTGCATTTGAAACGATATAAACGGATGATTTCACAATACCACCAGTAGATACCACGAAGGTCTACAAAAGAAGAAACCAGGCTGGTGAAGATTCAATGGAAGTATGTAACATACCATCAACTACCGATTGGTTTGATGGCTGGAATCCTAGTGAACATATTTCAGATTTGAACCTAGAAGATATGAACATCGGGACACAAACGCAAAAAGAGCTTGACTACTGCTCCACTCCGCTTCAACTAACCGGGGTGATCTATGATGCTACTGCGCGGGAAGCCTCAAACAAAAATAAGAAGGTACAGTCTTTTGGATTTTTGTTTATGATATTATTAATAACGCATGCTTTAAGCACCTCATATTACAGTAGAAAGCTTGTTTAGGATATTAGAAAATAACGCATGTACAATAATTAAAATCACGCTAGTTTAAAAAAACCACATATGTTAGCTGAAAAAATTAATCACGCATGACTTGAGTTGTATTACTATAACTGAGTCCAGTTAGTGAAGAACATATTGTTGTTTGCATGGAATGCTATAGTAGGCCGATTGTTATTTGTGGGGTTTAGCCTATAACTAAGCCCAATATAGATCACTAGAACAAGAGGCCCATTTTATTCGGAGAAACAAAGCCCAATATAGATCATTGGCCCAATTAATAACGCATGACTTGCCCAACTAATAACGCATGACTTGGGTATGAGGGATTTTCTAATGCGTCCCTAATTGTGAATAATAATTCGGTCAATGTGATGTGGGCTAAGCAGATGTATTCTGAGTGGTTATGGGCCAATATAGAGGTAGTAGCAAATTGGGGTAGCTGGGCTTTATGGTCATATGGATGGCCCAGCAAATTTTGGCGGATGGATAGGTTGGGAGATAAAACTGATTGGGCTAAGATTATATGGGTTAAATCTAAATGGACTAAATGGGTTTGTGATATGCAAAGTTGGAAATGGAAGATTGTGATGATGTTTTGGAAAGGGGCTGATGGAAAACATATCATGTCAGTTGGGTATAATTGGATGAAAGCTTGTATTGGCCATGAAGACTGTGGTGTGGATTCGAAGATTTGGGCTGCTAGTTTTTGTGTTCGTGGGCCTTATATGTTGTCTCATATTACATTTTGTGTTAGGATATGGATTTATGTGATGGGCCTATGTTGGCCTTTAGGATTTAGATTTGGGCTTAGATTGTTATTATGTATAGGCTGCCCATTTTTGTTGTTTTGGGCTATTCTAGATGTAGGGCCTATATCTCGGATCTATTTTAGTTCGTTGTTGTATTCTTTTATTCTTTTCTAATAAAGTTTGCCCGGGGGGTTCCCCGTTTCCTAAAAAAAAGAACATAAATACAAAAAAAATTACGCTAGTTACATGAATAATCACGCATGATATTGCTAAAAACAAAAACTACTGTACTTAGATAGATAATAACGCATGATATTGATAAAACTCCAATTCTGCAGCTGTTGTTGAAAACAATGGACAAGAATATAAATAAATACATTTCTCTGGTTACGAAAATGAATAATATCGTTACGGACGCAAAGGAAAAGTGTTTCTGGGATGCAGAAATAATGAGAATGTGTAAAAGATGGGATGATGCAGTTAAAAATACCGTGTCGACGAGGACATATCAAGTAAGCTCTGGAGGTGATGAGGCGTTCCAAAACAAAGTTGGAGAAGGTGGCGACACAATTCAAGAGTTAGGAGGGGATGGAGATGCAACCGTGGAAGATGAAAACACAGAAAAAACAAATGGTAGATAAGAAGTTGTGTTATTTCTTAATATAAACGGTAATTTATGTTCAATAATGACAAAACGTTTGTGATTTTATAGGATGTCATTGTAGGTCCCTCGTAGGTTGAGGTCAAACCTATTCCTTGTTATGTTTAACACACTAGCAAGTGCGGAATCCAAGCTAGCATGCAAACCGAGATAGAACAAGCACAAACACAACACACAATCTTCACCGATTAACACCACTTGTATTAATACGAGGAAAGGTTCGGTTACAAAGCTATGTTTACAAATGTGTTTTGCAAACTCTCTAAAACACTCGTGTGTGTGTTCTCTCAACAGAATTCTCTCACTTCTGTCTCTCTTTTTGTGTCTCCTGTCCCTCTCTTCTCTATCTGAAGTGAACACATTACATGGGTATATATATACCCAAACACAGATCGTCTGGTCGAAGGATCAGATAGACTGATCGAAAGATCATCTATCGATCTGAAACAGCTCGAAGGATCACATATACCTCGAAGGATGATATCCTTCGAGGTCCATCAATCATCCATCGAAGGTTATCTTTCGAGCTCATCGAAGGATCTAAAGAATCCTTCGATGACTCATCCTTCGACACACACATCTCTCAAACCATGTGTTAACTGTTTGGCCAAGTCAAACCAGGAGGATGGTTGACTTGGTCAAACTTACATCAAACACACATAATAACAGACCTAAGACGTAAACCAGACTGACACAAGACATCGTTTTGTATCATGACAACATACAGACAAAGTACAGACACAAGTGCACCAACAAACTCCCCCTTGGCTGTATCTTTGTCTCGATCTTAATTCTTGTGGGTCCCTCGTGTCTTCAAGTCTTTGACGTCCTTTCAAGTCTTCAATGTCGGAGGATCTTTAAAGTCTTCACGTCTTGAAAGTAGAAAGTGTACCAACAAACTCCCCGTTTCATGTAGGAAGTGTGTTGACAAACTTCCCCTTAACACAAGCTCTCCCTTGGCTGTAGCTTTGTGAAATACTTGTTCTTTATGAATTGAGATCCTTGTGGTGTTGATGATGGTCAGCGGCAACTCGATCATCTTCATCACTTGAGTGCCTTCATGTCGTGTCTTCATTCCGAAGCTTGTCATCGACCATGTTCTCCTTGCCTTTAGAATCTGCACATGCAAGAAATCTAAAAGCGTAATGAGAACAACTGCCTGGAATATCATAAGCAAATGACACACATGTGACCATTGTTCAATCAAACACCGTCCGACAG
The DNA here is from genome assembly GCA_030545235.1 of Helianthus tuberosus. Lineage (NCBI taxonomy): Eukaryota > Viridiplantae > Streptophyta > Magnoliopsida > Asterales > Asteraceae > Helianthus > Helianthus tuberosus. The sequence continues at coordinate 4,923,300 of CM060381.1, read as the reverse complement.
TTTGAAAGTTTAACAAATTGTTCAGTTTTAGGTTTTTAACTTTCAAAACTTGCAAATTTCGACCGTTTATGAAGATTTAGTCGTTTCGGATTTCAATCAGGTTTCAGGTAACGAAGACTCGAGATCCAACATCGTACGATCGAAAATAAGATAGAAATAAAATCTTTTTGGCTTTTATAAAGTTTATATTAAAACACACCTAAAATCTTTTTGGAATTTTTGAATATTTCAAATGTAAAGACAGAAAGCAGTAAATAAATATATACAGAGATGCAGAAACTGAAAGCATTAAATAAATATTTACAGACATTCTTTTTGCGAGTTTCGAGGGTAAGAGAATCATATCAGTGTACGGTCATGCCAAAACGCTCTTGTTGTTCAATTAGTTAACATTAAGATAAGCATCCTATAACAATTATCAGTATTGTTGTCCACATAAGCTCAACTTATCAGATGTAATCATGGCGAGGGGATACGTTAAGGTATGATTTATACTTACCGACCGGTGTTCATCCACATCACGACACATTCCCGTATCAAGGTATGCACGAGGGTTCATCTTACCGGTGAGTATACCGATTATCATCTGTTTGACCGTATATGATGTGAGATTCTCACTTATTTGATTTGAAAACAAGCCCTATGTGATAGAATCACTTATTGATGAGGAACTTGATTTTCATATGCATGAGGGCACAGGAGCAAGTCCGTGAACAGGTCAGTACTTTCGTACAGCAGAGAGACGAACTTGACTCCCGGATAAATGTGATATATTATCACTTATTTGAGTGGACATGTGATTGTTGATCACTTATTGAGGTCGTATGCAGTATGTACACGTATGTATGGTATCATGGAAGATCTAGACTTGCGTCCCCGTTATTTTCCGGTAAAAGATACAACCATGATACCCAGATGATAAGCAGCATAAAGACCGAATATCTCAGAACCTCGGCAATCTCTCAAACGAAATTTCGGTACCAAGACCATATGCCAATGAGTGGTTCCCACCTGGACTTCAGTCGATTTAAGTTTATATCACCCTACACACTTTAAAATGATTGTGAGCCTACCGATACATCTTATATAGAGCTGCTTATCGTTTTTCATTTTAGGTTTAAAGAGGTTTGGACAGACCACTGATGTACTATCATATTCTCTTTTGCTCGCCAGGAAACTCATTTTTGTTTTTCTATTGTTTTTGTGTTTTTGAAATTTTTCGATGTTTTTGGATTTTCAAATTTTTGGATTTACTCCCCCTAAAATCAACAAACTAAGATAAATTAAAAAAAAAACACAAAGGTATTTACAAAAATGATTTTCCGATGTTGGTTAACTCATGTTTTACCTCAATGCCGTTTACCAAAATTAAGTTTTAATCAGAAATGATTTAGCGAATTTTGGAAAAATGAGTTGGCACGTCGGTAAGCGGTGCGGACCATGACAGCATTGTCTGGCCAAGGAGTGCTGAACGAGATAATGATTCACAAAGCAACTTAAATATCGACAAGTATAGGAGAGATTAGAAATTTAAAACCGTATCCTGCAACTGCTCCGTGCATTGCAAGGAATCTGAGTGCTCTCCCAATCTGGATATCCACCCGGTGTGGATTTCAAAGTCGATTTTTGTAGCTACTGACAAATCTCTTGACAGCAACAAGATCATAAACCTCTGGGTCCGGCTGGTCTTCCACATTGCACCAGCGAAGGTCTTTATCTTTCTCTTGAGAAGTAGTGTGTGGTTGTTCAATCCATGCCAAGGCATCCGCACACCCGGTTGGTTTGATCAACAAACACATTCTCTTCAATCACACCGTGGAGAAAAGTACCCTACACGTTCATCTTGTGGACTTTGAACTTCTTGTGGAAGAAAAATCCATGAATCTTCGAAAAGCTTCAGACGTGCTCCAGTCGCGTACTTTTCATTTGAATCTTTCCTGAGGACCCGATCAAAAACCATAACAACCAATTTTGGCACATATCTCTTCATGTCGAATTTTTTAACTTCATTCAACCACATTCTTTCACCATCATTCCTTCATCGGAATGTTTGTCTTCTTATCTTTTTCTTTTCTTTTCTTTTCTCATTTCTCTCCATCAAAGGCAACAACTCCTAGATATAATGATGTTTCGGAGTCTGGGGTCGCCGATCTTGTGCATGGACGCTCCACTATCAACAATCTTACGACTATCGAAAGTTCCTCCTGGAATATCCTACACACTCACTCAGAGATTAGTTGGAGAGGGGGACCCAAGCCTTTGTGGTCTTGGGTCGTCCTTGATCATCAAGGTAAGTGATTTCAATCACTTGATGATTAGGAAAAATAACCTGTGGTGCTCCCCCTGATTGAATTACCTGCTTTTGCTTCCAAGCTGTTTGTCCTTTACCAGTATTTGAATTTATTGTTTTAGCATTTACTGGTTTTACAGTTTCAGATTTCGCTTGTACAGGTTTTTCTTCTTTGACCTCTGATTTTAAGGCCTTTTCAATTACCTTTTGATTCTTTTGCTTTAACTTCTTTTCCCTTTCTTTCAAGACACGTGGGTCTTGTTTCGGGGAAACTGATCGTTTTCGGTAATTGATTTCTTGGGGAGCACTCGTTTTTGACTTCAGCTTTTGCACGTGTGGGCAATATCTTACAATATGCCCAACTGTCCCACATTCAAAACATGTTCTCCGCTCTACAAACTTCGGAGAAACATGTTGATGACTAGACGGAGAACCAGACAATGAACTTTGTGATCTAGACGTGCTTGGACCTAAATCACATGCGTTGGTGTGTTGGGTGTAATTATTCTGATCATTTCGTTTTAAAATTCTAACTTGTTTTATAAACTCAAGGTTAGATTTATCCTGAAATGTTTCAAGTTTGTCTGAACCCGTGGATCCAACAAAGTTCATTTTCGGTTCTCGTTTCTTAACCGGAGCTCTTTTGTTTTGCACCTTTTGTTGTTGAACCTTTGGTTGTTCAGTCTTAGACTGCTGAACTTTAGGTGCTTGAACATTCTTGTTCTGAGCCTTCTTTCTCTGTGCCTTACCCTTTCCGGAGTTGACTTGTTGTTTTCGCTCAATTGGTAGTTTTTGGTTTCCGTATTGTTTTCTAATTTGTTCACACGGAATTGGATCACATTGAGTGACGGTAACTTTGCCACTCTTGTTCCCCAAAAACTTATCAGTGCATCCTTCAAAAATTTGCTCAATTAAATCTTGATTTACATTTTTAATTGGAAAATCTTTGTTAGAGTAGATTTTGCTATCTCCTTTGAGCGTGTACAACAAGTTATTCTCTTCACTGCTAGATACAAGGGACTCCATTGCTTTTGACATTTCAGTCTTACTCGGTTTCACTGGTGGATCACACAGGATGTGATTCTCGATTGGAATATCTGTTGTAACCGAGTTAGACTGTTGTTTCACAATTTCTTCAGATTCATCATCCGAAGAATCAGCATCCTCAACAATGGGAGGACTCTGTTCCTTAACACACGATGAATCTGTCACATTCTCAGATTCTGATTGACCCGAGGATGATGTACCAGTTGTGAACCCGAGGCCTGCTGCAAAGTCATCTAGATTGAGTGGCACAGTAGGTTCAAAACGGGGCATATCCTCGTCATCAGGCACTTTGGAGTAATTGTGATTCATTGGGGGAGGACATGATTTGAATCCAATACATAGTTTATCCCCCTTTTTCTTTTGAACGTCGATGATGTGATCCAATACATAGCGGGAATTGGAATAGCTTTCCAGTTTCTGCTTAATTGTCTCACATTCACATCGAGCCGTTGCCAACTCTACCATTTGCTTTTCAATTGTGTCAATAAGATTATTGTTAGCATGTTGTTTTCGCAAAACAGCCTTTTGTAATTCTGAAACATCATGTCTTAATGACGCAATTGTTGCCTTAAATTCCTTTTCATTTCTGGTTAAAAACAAGTTAGCTTCAGTTGCTTTAGAAAGATCTACAATCAATTCTTGATTGTGTTTGTATGTGATTTCAAACTGACTTTCCTTTTCAGCATATTTAACATTTAAACTATCACAATTTTCACAGCTAACTACAGTGGGTTCATCGACACATACCTGACTTGATGAACTGTCGACATTAGCCACAAAGGCTGAATGGAGAGAAGACGAAGAGGAAGCAGCTTGATCCACCAAAATAGATCTTCTTTGAATTCCTGCTGCAGCTTCTTCCAAAGGCTCATAAATATCTGCATCGACTGACGCACTTGATGTCTCATCCACATGATCATTGCCTGAAGTGGAGGATTCTTCATCTGAGCTTCCATTATAACCAGAACTGTCTTCATCTTCTGAAGATTCACCAGCAGATACGGGTTCTACTACCTTTTCAATCACTTTAGCATAACATGCTGTTCCACCATTTCCTCCTTCTCCAAGCTGAATGTTCCAATTGCAGATTTCATCAGCTTGAACAACCAATCCTCTGTGGGAATTAGTGTTTGTGGATCCAGATGCATTTCCTCCAACGGGAACTATTGATCTGTCAGAATTGTTGTTTCGATGCTGTTGTGGCTGTCCTTGATTCCTGAAGGGATTCTGATTTCCTTGCTTAGGTGGCTTCTGACACTCTCGCGTGAAGTGACCCTTTTCACCACAATTGAAGCAAGTGACAGCATTCTTATCAAAACCATACTTGGTGTTGTTGTTGCTTTCCAAGTTGGTTCTCCCCGTCCTTTCCATAAACTCCTTTGCTCTTCGAATTGCACTAGCAAGAGCCCATTTGATATCCATCATTTCAAACTCTTCTTTATCCACTTGCTGATAATCTTCATTGGTTAGATTGATATTCCCAATCTGACCTGCGATCAATCCACAATAAGCACTAACCAAGGTGTTCAACATCTCCATATGCTCCTTGGCTATTTCGACACTAACTTTGGAAAAGTTGGAAGTGTCTAATCTGACTGTGTTCGGATTGGAAGTGGCTTGAAAGTTTGAAGAGCTTCCATAAAAACCTTGCTGTTGCGGTTGTTGCTGCTGAGCTCTGCTTGGGTCTAAGAAAGGAGGTGGTGTGAATTGCTGAGCTGTCGGTTTCACATTCTGTTGTAGAGAAGAAGAATCTGGTCTTGAATACATCATCGTGTATGCTGAAGGATCAAACTGATTTGTTGTGGAAGGTCCGGTGTTTGAGATGAAAGCTGTTTGAAGCTTCGCATGTTGAGAGGCTGGTTTTTCTCCACTGATACCTCCTGCAATCCCATGGTACATCTCTGGATTTTGAGGAGTTAGTGTTCTTTTTGCCTTAAGCTTTTCTTCTACATCCTTGTTCTCCAGTTTTTGAATTAACTCATAAACGGTGATTGTGTCTAGAACACCATTTTCTTTGAGAATTTCAAGATAACTGCTCCACTTTGCTGGTAAGCTATCAGCGAATCTCTTCACCATTTCTTGTGGGGTGGCAGTGACTTTAAAAGCAAACATCTCACTCAACAAGTGATGGAACCTTGTAGATAACTCTGCCAAAGTCTCATTCTCCAAACACGTGAATCCTTCAAACTCTTTCTTCAGTAATTCTTGCTTGATCTTTCTAGATTGAGCATTTCCTTCACATCGTAACGTGAGCATATCCCACAAGCTTTTAGTAGTCGTGCAGTAAACAAACTGGTGGTATATGTCTCTGTGAAGAGCTTGTGTGAGAATCATGAATGCTTTCTTTTCTAACTCAAATTTCCTTTTATCATCTTCAGACATAGTGCTGTAAGTTTGTGGATTAGATCCTGCAACTTCCAAATCATTGTCAAATGCGGTGAAGAAGCACATCCATAGATCTTGACCTTGCCCCTGAACATAAGTTCTCAGCCTTTCTTTCCACCATCCCCAATCATTTATGTGATTTAGCTTTGGCGGCTTTGTGCTTGTACCAGTTTCACTGTCGTTCTGCATCATAGATTGAATGCTGCTGCTTTGATTTGTGACCAATGCCCATTGATTTGCAGTTATCATTGCAGCTTGAGGTGGGGCAATAGCCTGCATCCATGCAGTTTTGTTGAAATCTGGCACAGATTGCGTAGCTTATGATTGTGGAGTCAAAGTAGTTTGAGTCCACGCGGATGGATCCCACTGACCGTTTGTTCCCATTTTATAAAAATTAATATATTAAGTGAAAATTGATTTAAAATTTGAAAAACAAGTTTTTTTTTTTTTTTTTTTAAATTAATTTTCACAAACTATGTTAATATCTCGAAAGACAACCACCAGCCGAAGGATCCTTGATCGAAAGACCTGAAAAACACAAACTTGTTAAACTTAAACAGACTAGGATCGAAAGATCAACACTTGTTCGAAGGATCAACAGTGTTCGAAAGATCACTGTTGAGTTTCGAACAAAGATTTCGAAAGACTCCCCAATCGTAGGATCCTTATCTCTCGAAAAAGAGCTGTAGATCGAAAGATGTATTCTTCGAAAAGATTCCTTGGATCGAAGGATAAGTCACAGACTTCGAAGGATGTTCGAAGGATGATTATCTATCGAACCTCCTTTGATCGAAAGATGATCTTTCGACTTCGAAGGATATCCTTCGATCTCACTGACACAGTTGACAAAAAGGTGACAGGTTGGTGAAAAAGGTGACAAGTTGGTAGAAACTTTCGGCAGAAGGTATGATCAGGCCATACCTTTTACCAAATCAAGATTTTGAACAATAAAATAATACCAAGAAAAACAAGGTTCTTATCCAGAAACCGGTCACCGGAGTAAGTCGGAATTTGGCCGGAAATTGCCAAACTTCTTAAAAACAAGTTTTTAAGTTACCCAACCCGTTTTTTAACACACCCGGTTAGTTTAGAACACGTTTTTACGACAAGAAATGCGCGAAAAACAGTAAAAACGGGTGCTAAACCAAGTGAGTCTAAACTCGGTTTTTAACAAGGAAAAGAGCCACGGCTCTGATACCACTTGTAGGTCCCTCGTAGGTTGAGGTCAAACCTATTCCTTGTTATGTTTAACACACTAGCAAGTGCGGAATCCAAGCTAGCATGCAAACCGAGATAGAACAAGCACAAACACAACACACAATCTTCACCGATTAACACCACTTGTATTAATACGAGGAAAGGTTCGGTTACAAAGCTATGTTTACAAATGTGTTTTGCAAACTCTCTAAAACACTCGTGTGTGTGTTCTCTCAACAGAATTCTCTCACTTCTGTCTCTCTTTTTGTGTCTCCTGTCCCTCTCTTCTCTATCTGAAGTGAACACATTACATGGGTATATATACCCAAACACAGATCGTCTGGTCGAAGGATCAGATAGACTGATCGAAAGATCATCTATCGATCAGAAACAGCTCGAAGGATCACATATACCTCGAAGGATGATATCCTTCGAGGTCCATCAATCATCCATCGAAGGTTATCTTTCGAGCTCATCGAAGGATCTAAAGAATCCTTCGATGACTCATCCTTCGACACACACATCTCTCAAACCATGTGTTAACTGTTTGGCCAAGTCAAACCAGGAGGATGGTTGACTTGGTCAAACTTACATCAAACACACATAATAACAGACCTAAGACGTAAACCAGACTGACACAAGACATCGTTTTGTATCATGACAACATACAGACAAAGTACAGACACAAGTGCACCAACAGTCATGATGTTGATAATATGACATATGACGATGGGGGTATTTTAGACTCATGCCTGGCTACATTACAAAAGATCGAACCAGGTGTATACAAGTAGACGACAGAAGGTAACAAATACAATCATTGCTTAATTATTAACCATATTATGTGTTTACAAAAAATTAACCTACTCGAACATACAAACAGTGACACAAGCAGATGTGGTACCCCAAATGGACCAAGCTGTAAACTTAGCAGAGTGCAGTCAGCAAAAAGCACAAACCGAGTCGATGTTGAATGAGCTTGAAAAGATAAACCCTGACGTCTATGGTAAAGAAATGCCTCCCACCAAATCCGCTGAAGAAACTGATGAAGTGACGAATGCAGAAATGCAGTCGGTGGAGACGCTTTTAAAATTGGCTCCAATCCTACAAACATAAAATCAAAGTAAGCAAAAAAATCCCGTGTCTGATAACAAAAAGAAAACGGATGACGAGAGACATACAGAACTAGTGAGAACGCGAATCAAAGTGTGGAGGGAAAAGAACGAATGGCAGAATTAGGTGACGCATACAGATCACCTTACTGCAACAGGATAACCAACTTATATGAGCCACTTTTGGAACGTGACCAAACGATCATCGGTTACCTCTTAGCTCCGGTCGGAGACATTGGGTAAGATATTTTGTCTCTTTTAAACCGCTTAAAATCTTGATCTCTTTTTAAACTGTCCTTTTTGGTTTTAAACAACAGCTCAGTGATATACAAGTCTGAAAGTTGAGTTGAAACACTAAAAATCATTTTTGAAAGCTTTCACCCATCGCAATACATAGCTTCAAATGGAGTTGACGCGTTTGTAGATGTGTTAAACTTTGAAGAGAAAAAAAGGGACAAAAAATCATCACCCTACAGGCTGTTCTTGCCAAGTTCAATGATTGTAAGTTTTTCCATAAATAATCACGCATGTATGATTTTTCCTTAGTTAATCACGCATGTATGTATTTTACTAGGTTAAATCACACATATTGAAATGAAATCACGCAAATTATATGATAGTCACGCATGAAGAAAGTTAATGCACACTTATTTAAGGTTAACCAAGCATGCTATATGATAAATCACGCCTGTTTAAAGTTAATGCACACATGTTTACGGTTAACCAAGCATGCTATATGATAATCACGCATGTTGAAAATTAATGCACACATGTTTAATGTTAACCTTAATGTTAACCAAGCATGCTATATGATAATCACGCCTGTTTAAGCTTAATGGACAGATGGAGTTTAATGAAAAAAATCACCATAATTTTTGCAGCCTGACGACATGTTTGGGCCAAAACACACAGACAATGATCGATTGAAAGTATTTGCACCAAGCCTAGACGATATACTGCGTAAGTATCAAGTCAAGAAACTTGATACAGTTGATCTTATCTTCATTCCAGTACTACTATCTGATCATTTCTGGTGCCTATGCTGTCAATTGAAAAATGGCGAAATCGAGTTAATTGATAACTCTAGGTTTGACGAATCGTTTAGCAAACGCTACCGTGGGCGCCCCGAAAAGCTGGTAATACTTGAATACTCAGCTTTATATACAATAAATTATAATGAGTATGTACTAATATGATTTTTTATCGTGATTAAAGCGAAGAGTTCTAGTTCTATACCTAAAAGGCAAGATACGACAAAAAGAGTGGATAACAAACTTGGAAACAGCAAGCATAATTCGAAAGGAAATGGATTGGAGAACTATTCAAAACGGATGTGACTGTGGTGTCTTCACAATGAGACATATGGAGACATACAAAGGCAAATCACCATGGAATCCGGGGTTTGTGAACGAAGATAAAAAGACCATTCAAGATTCACAACTTCGATTCTTGCGGTACCGGTATCTTAGTAAGATTGTATTGTCCGACTACAATCTTATAAGGAAAGAAGTGTACGATAAAGCTAAGGAATTTACGAAGAACGCAAGCACCGTAGATGCTTTGCGTGATCTAGATAACAAAATTGGGGTCCGATTAGATCAGTTCTTCAAGCTTGACAAAAAGAAACAAAAAGCTACATCGTAGAACTACTTTGTTGCAAACATATTTGACATGTTTGTTTTTTAATTTTATTTTTAATTCTTAAATTTTGTCACGGCCCCCGACCCGGTTTGACCCGTTTCAGAAGCCGCGGGACAGAAATACTGCGGTATTTAATTGATTAAGTTTAACAGCGGAAGTTTATTTAACAGGATCGTTTAAAGCTAAAATATTTCCCGATTATTTTATTTCATAATTCGAGATAAAACCTCGATAATTTACAAAAGTATGATTTTATTATACAAACTTATTTCATTATTTTTATAATGAGCCACTATTTTAAGCTTGAAATGCTCCCCAGCACTTTTTCCTGAATTACAGCAAATCACCTGAAACATGTTTGAAAAAGGTTTTTGTCAGCGGGAAATACTGAGTGAATCATTCTATTTACTAAAATGACACATTTGTTATAATATACAGTATTAAGAGTGATTACAATGTTTCTGATATCAAGCCAACTACCCACGGTATTTGTCACTCGACCCATTGGCCCATTCGTCCAATGGTGTCTGTGACTATGGTCATATCCCCCATTGGCTGCCCCAATGGTGACGATTATCAAGTAATGTATACAAAACCCCACATACCGGCTGTAATATGGTGATTACAAAGACTTAATCCCCGTAATTATAACTTTGAAAATAACATACTTTTATAAACACATTTGATAAAAAGAGAGAATGACTCACATTGCTGATTTAATACGGACAGAGTCTAATCTATGATTTAGCCTTGTTAACCTAATATAATAACAATGCACACAAAACTGGGTTAGTAATCAATCCAGCAATTACGATAATTTATGAGATCAAATTCTCACAATGAATGACAAAATGCAATACTTCATCCATCGAATTAACGATGATCCGTTGAATTAACAACGAACGACAAAGTATAATACTTTATCTATCGAATTAACGATGATCCGTCAAATTAATGACGAATAATAAAGTATAACCCTAATGTGGGCGGCACTTAAACATTCATTGGATATATTGATCGTCGGATAAAAGAATCGTAGCAGCGATTGTGCTAATACCCTGTTTTGCAGCAGAATTTCGATACCCGTGTGTGTTTGTGTAGTAATTCTAACGTAATTAAGTGAATTTTGCGAATTTGTACGTCGTTTATGTACCAGAATTCAAGTCCCAAACCCCACTATTTATAGGTGAAATTTCACCCTTACGCGGCCCGCCTCAGGTTAAGCTTATTCTCACGCGGGCCGCGTGAGACCTATTTTTAGCTATAGGGTTGCCACGTTTGGCACTAGCTTTGCTGAGTTGATAAATTTCGTAAATTCGATTTCTACAGCTCACAATTTGGATAATCGTCAATAGGGTTTTACCCCCCCCTGAGTTTTAGGGGCCCTAATCCTGATTCTGAAAATTATGAAAATTTTAGGGTTTGTTCAGAATCACTTGGGTGTCTCAATTAGGGTTTCCTTTTGGACTAATAAATTTAATAATTATGACTTTTGATTAAAGTTGTTACATTCTCCCCACCTTAATAAAAATCTCGTCCTCGAGATTTACTGGAATAATTGAGGATACTTTTTCTTCATTTCTGATTCCAGTTCCCAAGTGTACTCAGCTCCTCTCTTTGAATCCCATCTAACTTTGACTAGAACTAGTCGTTTGTGCTTGAGAAACTTGATCTTTCGATCCTCAATTTGAAGAGGTCTCTCAACGAATTTCAACTTTTCGTTTACCTCTATATCTCGAAGAGGTACTACCAGTGATTCATCTGATAAACATTTCTTGAGATTGGATACATGAAATACATCATGTACTCCAGATAATTCTTCTGGTAATTGTAAACGATAAGCTACTGGTCCTATACGTTGGATCACTGGAAATGGTCCTACGTATCTTGGACTTAGCTTTCCTTTCTTACCAAATCTAACAACTCCTTTCCAAGGAGAAACTTTCAACAGTACTCTGTCTCCAACTTGGAATTCTAATGGCTTGCATCTATTATCAGCATAGCTTTTCTGACGATCTCGAGCTGTCTTCAGTCTTTCCTTGATTTGAGTGATCTTATCAGTTGTTTCTTGCACAATCTCTGGACCTGATAATTGATTTTCTCCTATTTCTGCCCAACAAACTGGAGTTCTACATTTTCTTCCATATAATGCTTCAAATGGAGCAGTATCAATGCTTGAGTGATAACTATTGTTATAGGAGAATTCAATTAATGGTAAGTGATCATCCCAACTTCCACCAAAGTCTATTACACATGCTCGGAGCATGTCTTCTAGAGTTTGGATCGTTCTTTCACTTTGTCCATCTGTTTGGGGATGATATGCAGTGCTTAAATTTAGTCGAGTTCCCATAGCTTGCTGGAAACTTTTCCAGAAATGGGAAGTAAAACGACTATCTCTATCCGAAACAATGGAGAGTGGAACTCCATGTAAGGATACAATTTCATCTACATATAATTTAGCCAGTTTTTCCATGCTAAAGGTTTCTTTCATAGGTAGAAAGTGAGCAGATTTGGTTAATCGATCCACAATTACCCAAATCGCATCATTACCTTTTCTGGTTTTGGGTAACTTAGTAACAAAATCCATTGTTATAAGTTCCCATTTCCATACTGGCATTTCTAATTGTTGTAGTAATCCTGAAGGTTTCTGATGTTCTGCCTTAACTTGTGAACAAGTAAGACATTTAGAAACATAGCTGGCTATGTCCTTTTTCATTCCTATCCACCAAAAGTTCTTTCTTAAAACTTGATACATTTTGTTGTTTCCTGGATGCATAGTGTACCTAGATTTATGAGCCTCTTCTAAAATCTTAGGTCTTAAGTCTCTCTGCTTAGGTACCCAAATTCTACTTTTGTGGAATCTCCAAATTCCATCTGCTCCTTGTTCTAATTCCTTAATTCTTCCTTTCATTCCTTCAGCATCATCCTTGATTGCTATAATTTGAACATTCTTCAATTGTTCCATTAAATCTATTTGTAGATTTAATCTGAGAGCACGAACCCGTCGTTGTTTCTCATAATACTTACGACTTAAGGCATCTGCAACTACATTCGCCTTTCCTTCGTGATACTGAATATCACAGTCGTAATCACTTAGGATTTCCATCCATCTTCTTTGCCTCATGTTTAACTCTTTTTGCCCAAAGATATATCTTAAACTCTTATGATCTGTATAGATAGTAAACTTACTTCCGTACAGATAATGTCTCCAAATCTTAAGGGCAAAAATTACGGCTCCTAATTCTAAATCATGAGTCGTATAGTTTTCTTCGTGCTTTTTTAATTGCCTTGATGCATACGCAATTACCTTCTTGCGTTGCATAAGCACACATCCAAATCCTAATTTTGAAGCATCACAATATACTTCAAAATCTTCAGTTCCTTCTGGTAAGGCTAAGATTGGTGCATGGGTTAATTTCTGTTTTAAAATTCTAAAAGCTTCTTCTTGTTTAGGTCCCCATTCAAACTTAGTAGCTTTACAGGTTAGCTTAGTTAAGGGTACAGCTATCTTGGAAAAATCCTTAATAAACCGTCTATAATATCCAGCTAAACCTATAAAACTTCTAATTTCCATTGCTGTTTGTGGAACCTTCCATTTGGTAATTGCCTCGATCTTAGCAGGATCTACATGAATACCTTCATGGTTTACCATGTGTCCTAAAAATTGCACTTCTTGTAACCAAAATTCACATTTCGAGAATTTGGCATACAACTTTTCTTTTCTTAACAAAGTTAAGAGTGCATGAAGATGTTCACAATGCTCTGTCTGACTTTTGGAATAAATAAGTATATCGTCTATGAAGACAATTACAAATTTATCTAAGTACGGTTTACAGATTCTATTCATCATGTCCATAAATGCTGCAGGCGCATTTGTTAATCCGAAGGGCATGACTGTAAACTCGTAATGACCATACCTAGTTCTGAAAGCAGTCTTAGGTATGTCTTCTTCTTGTACCTTCAATTGATGGTATCCGGAGCGTAAATCTATCTTAGAAAAATATCTAGCCCCCTGAAGTTGATCAAAAAGATCATCAATCCTAGGTAATGGATATCGATTCTTAATTGTAACCTTATTTAATTCTCTATAATCGATACACATTCTCATTGAACCATCCTTTTTCTTTACAAACAACACTGGCGCTCCCCACGGGGACGAGCTAGGTTGTATGAATCCTTTACTTAGTAATTCATCTAATTGCTGTTTCAGTTCTAACATTTCTGTGGGTGCTAACCGATAAGGTGCCTTGGCTATCGGTGTAGTTCCTGGAATTAGATGAATCCTAAATTCTACTTCCCTATCTGGAGGTAATCCCGGTAAATCTTCTGGAAATACATCAGGATATTCTGAGACTACCGGTATTTCCTTAAGATCTTTTCCCTTAGTGCTGATGATTACCGAAATCATATACTGTTACGCCCTTAAATTACGTACGACCAAAACCCGTGAAAAACTACAAGCATTAAAAGCTTTAATCGTAAAGTTTTACATTTGACCAAAATACCCTTCTAGCTAGTTCGAGATCAACACCTCCCCTAGTTTAGTTAGACGTGTTAACCCGAACTACCCTGTCAAAACGTAAGATGTAAAGCACCTAACTTCAACCTACTAAGTTTCTAATACCATAATTTACATAACAAAAGACAACCATTAATGAGTATAAGTTTAACAAAAGTATTGTTTTGAAAAGGGCGACATTTTTCGGAAGCGCAATGTCAAGTGTGTACTTTGGTGTTCGCTTCCAAGCTCGCCACGCCATCTACAACGCCATTTTACCTACACCACCATTAAGTCTAGTTAGTCAAATTACTTGCACAATAACAAAAAGAAACTAACATCCATTCGCTTCATCACATAATCGTACCACAGTCTAACCTTCCTTCACCCGTTGAACGGGTCATTTCTTACCATCTCCAAACGAGATAATACTTAACCTCCGATAATCCGTTGATGTCAGAATGAACATAACACATCATAAGCTTCATCCTAAACCCGTTCATGACGGATTTAACGGTTATACTTCATTCATACATAACTTCTCAAAACACGGTTAGATCATAACCAACCGACTACAACATAACCTTCATCATCGTTATATACTCTTACGACCCGTTCAGCACGGGTTAGGCCATTCACTAATCGTCATACACGACTATCATAGATACGATTTTAATATAGCTATGACAACTAAGAAGTAAAGCTTGTATGCATTAAACAACATACCTCGATCTTGCGAGCCTTCCGATCTCCTAGTGCTTGATCCTTCTTCCTTTACGCCTACATCAATACATTCATTCGTTTAGCCCGACTAAATATCATTCCATATTTTACCTACTTTGTCTCATACAATAATTTGATCATAATCTACCAAATTTCACCAACTTGTTCTTTTAGGCATTTTATCGAACACTTGGCGGGTTTTACCTTAATAGGACATTTAATCACAAGTGTATTTACACACTATTCTACTAGTTCATCACAATCAAACAAGTTCATATAACTCTTCTCATCCTACATCATTTATTCAAGTTCCATCAATCATAACAACTAAATCACCGAAAACCAAGCATTAACCGTGTCTTATTTCATAGTCTAAGCTTCTAGATGCATACATCATATTCTAACTCATGATTAGATAAAAAAACCCATTTCCTAAAGTTCACAACTTCAATAAATTCGACTTACCACTTTGTTAGACAAGCTTAGGTGATCAAGAATTCGGGTTCTAATGGTCGCTTAGCCTTGTAATCACCCTCCTAATTGATGAAGATGATGAACTAGGGTTTGCTTCTTCTTTTCTTCCCCTGATCTCTATCCACGCACACACATACTATGTGTGTGGTGTGTGTCTTGCTTAATTAGTAAGACTTTTATTTTAAATTTTCACTTTAGTCCCTCGAGTCTTAACATTTTATTTATTCGAGCTAAAACATTCATTTCTTATAACTAACTTAAAAGAATAAATAAATTATATATTTTTGGGGTGTTACAAGTCTACCCCTCTTAGAAAAAGTTTCGTCCCCGAAACTTTGAACATATACTAGAAGCAACATTTACATACCGAATAAGGAAGGATAATGTTTCCGCATTTCATCTTCCGATTCCCATGTAAGTTCCGACCCCTTCCGGTGTTGCCATTGTACTAGAACTTGTCTAATGGCCTTATTACGAAGATTCTTTACCTTAGAATCTTTAATGGCTATCGGTCTTTCAACATAGTTTAAGCTCTCATCGACTTCAATATCATCAAGAGGTATGATCGCCGATTCATCCAAATCCGCAAGGCATTTTCTTAGTTGTGACACATGGAAAGTGCTATGAATCCCATCTAACGAAGACGGTAATTCTAGACGATACGCAACCTTCCCCACTCGAGCCAAGATTTTAAATGGCCCAATATAACGAGGCCCCAATTTTCCCCGTTTACGAAAACGGATTATACCTTTCCATGGAGAGACTCTTAACAAAACATAGTCTCCAACTTGAAATTCGATAGGACGCTTTCTCTTATCCGCATATGCCTTTTGCCTATCCTGAGCCGCCTTTAGTCTAGCTCTAATTAGATCAATCTTATCGTTGGTCATCGCTATCAATTCGTTAGGCGCGAGCTCCCGTTGTCCTACCTCTCCCCAACATACAGGAGTTCTACATTTTCTTCCATATAACAATTCGTACGGTGCCATTTTGAGACCACTGTGATAACTGTTATTGTAAGAGAATTCCACTAATGGCAAATGGTCATCCCAACTTCCCCCAAAATCTAACGCGCATGCTCTTAGCATATCGATAAGTGTCTGAATCGTCCTTTCCGATTGACCGTCAGTCTGCGGGTGATAAGCGGTACTTATGTGCAGTTTCGTTCCCATACTTTCATGGAATCTTAACCAATAACGAGAGGTAAATCTCGTATCCCGATCGGAAACTATTGACACAGGCACCCCGTGTCGAGATATTATTTCGTTTACGTACACTTCCGCCATCTTTTCTGAGGAGTAGGCCTCTCGAATTGGTAAAAAGTGTGCACTCTTAGTGAGTCGGTCTACAACTACCCATATCGTATCATGGCCCCTTTTTGTTCTAGGTAGCTTAGTCACCAAATCCATAGTTATCTCCTCCCATTTCCATACTGGAATTTCCAAGGGTTGTAACTCTCCAGAGGGTTTCTGATGTTCCGCCTTCACTTGAGAACACGTCAGACATTTCGCGACATACTTAACAATATCGCGTTTCATCCCGGGCCACCAATAGTTTGTCTTCAAATCGTAATACATTTTTGTAGCTCCAGGGTGGATGGAATACCGCGACTTATGAGCTTCTTCAAGTAGCATTGTCTTGACCTCACAAAATCTTGGTATCCAGATCCGACCAAATCTCGTTTTAAGCCCGCTTGAGTTTTCTTCAAATTTTCCTAATATTCCCTTCGTTCTTTCTCTCTTTGGATCCCCGGTCTCTAATGCTTTTATTTGAGCATCTTTTATCATTTCAAGGAGACGAGGTGTAACTGTCATCTTCATAGACTTTACTTGAATCGGGTGTGGATATTCTTTTCGACTCAACGCATCTGCTACAACGTTTGCTTTTCCCGGGTGATATAAAATTTCACAGTCATAATCCTTAATCAGTTCTAGCCATCTTCGTTGCCTCATATTCAGATCTTTCTGTTCGAAGAAATATTTGAGACTCTTATGATCTGAGTAGATTTTGCATTTTACACCATACAGATAATGCCTCCAAATTTTTAAGGCGAAAACCACCGCTGCCAATTCTAGGTCATGGGTCGGATAGTTCACTTCATGCGGCCTGAGTTGTCTTGATGCATACGCGATAACCTTTCCCCTTTGCATTAGGACACACCCCAAGCCTTGACGTGACGCGTCCGAATAGACAACTAAATCTTCCGTCCCTTCCGGTAATGTTAACACCGGAGAACTCGATAATTTCTCTTTTAACATTTGAAAAGCCTCTTCTTGTTCCTTATCCCACACAAACTTTCTTTCCTTCTTTCCTTCCTTCCTCGTCAGTTTAGTCATTGGTAATGCAATCTTTGAGAAATCCTGAATAAACCTTCTGTAATAGCCGGCAAGGCCTAGAAAACTCCTTACTTCGGTTGGGTTTTTCGGAGGAACCCACTTTAATACCGCCTCAATCTTTGCTGGATCTACTAGAACACCTTCTGAATTTATTACGTGACCTAGAAACTGCACTTCCCTTAGCCAGAAGGCACACTTTGAGAACTTCGCATAAAGTCTTTCTCTGCGGAGGGTTTCAAGTACCTCACGTAGGTGTCTTGCATGATCGGCCTCATTCCGAGAGTAGACCAAAATGTCATCTATGAACACAATTACTGATTTGTCTAGCATAGGTCGACATACTCGATTCATCAAATCCATAAACACAGCTGGCGCGTTCGTCAACCCAAAGGACATGAGCAGGAATTCATAATGCCCATATCGAGTTCTAAATGCCGTCTTTGCAACATCCTCCTCTCGCACCCTTACTTGATGATAACCCGACCGTAAATCTATCTTTGAAAACCAACACGCACCTTGCAACTGATCAAAAAGATCATCGATCCTGGGTAATGGATAACGGTTCTTCACGGTCAATTTATTCAGCTCCCGGTAGTCGATGCACATACGCATCGACCCATCCTTCTTCTTTACAAAAAGAACAGGCGCTCCCCAAGGCGATACACTCGGACGTATAAAGCCCTTATCAAGTAGGTCTTGCAATTGAATCATTAGTTCCCTCATTTCGGTGGGAGCCAGTCTATATGGGGATTTAGCCACCGGTTGCGCACCCGGATTTAATTCAATACGAAATTCTATTTCACGTTCGGGTGGAAGCCCCGGCAACTCTTCCGGAAACACGTCCGGATATTCATTCACTACTGCATCGTCTTCGAACTTGGGAATGCTTTGATGAACATCTATTACATAGGCTAAGAATGCCCTACTGCCATTACACACATACTTAACGGCTTGGACAATATTACATAACTTTGCTTCCACATTTCTTTCTCCTTGAATACTTAACCATCTTCCACCCGGAGATTGTACGCGTATCGTTTTACTTTCGCATTTAATCTCCGCATGGTGTCGGGCCATCCAATCCATCCCTACTACTACTTTGAATTCTCCTAAGACCATAGGTACGAGATCAATATCAAACTCCTCATCTTCTATAGTGAGCTTACAGTTTCTACACACTTCGTGCAACAAATAATTCTTGCTATCGGCTATCTCTACCTCTAATGGTATTTGCATTCTTTCTATCTTAAATGAGGGGTGATTAATTACATCACTCGAAACAAATGACATAGTAGCCCCCGTATCGAATAACACGTACATTGGCAAGGAATTTAGCAAGAAAATACCTGACACAACGTTTGGATGAGCTTTCGCCTCTTCGGACGTAATTTGAAACATTCTTGCTTTTGCTTTAGGGTTCTCCTCCTTTTTGCCTTCCTTCTTCATTCCCGTTTGGAGCTTGGGACACTCTGCCTTGATATGACCCTTCTGGAAACAATTAAAACATGTCTTCACATTCTTAGGGCATCTGTAATGCGGATGTCCCTCTTCCCCACAGTTATAACACCCCTTCTTGCCTAACAGGCACTCTCCAGAGTGAAGTTTTCCACAGTTCTTGCAACGGGGAATTCCACTCTTTGCTTTTTCTTTATTGGCTTGTTCTTGAAACTTGCCTTTCTTGAAGGGAGTTGGGCTAGACACCTTCTCTGGCGGTCTCTTTTCACCTCGCTCCACCTGCCTCTTAAGTTCAATCTCCCTGTCTCGCGCCCAGTTTATGAGTTCGTCAAGAGTTTCACACTTAGAAGGCGTAATAAACTCCCTAAACTCTGCCTTCAACATGTCATGATATCTATTGATTTTCATTCTTTCTGAATTCACGAACTCTTTGCAAAACTTCAGCTTATCCAGGAAAATATTTGTTATCTCATTGATTGTTTCATCGTGCTGTCGGAGGCGCAAAAATTCCTCCTGAATCCTATCGATGGCAGATTGAGGGCAATGATACTTTAAGAATGGCTCCTTAAATTCTTGCCATGTCATCACTTGAAGTTTCTCTTCACCTATCTCTTTACAATGAGCATCCCACCAGTCTTTAGCTTGCGCTTGAAGTTGACCCGTAGCAAACATTACTTGATCTTCCTTATCACACCGACTCCGGATAAACACGGCTTCTATATTAGATATCCATCTTTGGCATACAATTGGATCTATCTTCCCATCATATGGAGAAGGACTGCACGCCATAAAGTCTTTATACGTGCATCTTCGTATCTTACCCTTGCTTTTAGATTCTCCAATCATCTCCTTTATTTCATCCATTTTACTTGTCATTATTGCATCAATTGTTTCCAGTACGCGACTCTCCACCTCTTGTACCATTTGCGGAAGTTTGGCTTCAAAAGTATTATTCATCATTTGTGCCATCTTTTCGTTTAATGCATCTTCCCGTGCCACATCGTCATCATTCGTATCCGAGTGGTCCGCCATCTACATTACGTCATATTTTCATTTAATACAAATCACAACTTTCGGTATATCATTGCTTATTAATCAGGATTTACTTAATCCATCTCATATCATTCGGTTCATCTTCTTTGATTCCTCCGAATCCATACTCGTTGAAATCAATAATTGTGATTACATATACTTATTAAACCTTATACTGACGTTACATAGCCGTAAAATAAGATTTCGGATAGACTAGTAACATCAAACATGAAAAACAAAAAAATTTTCATCGCATTGATTTGTATAAGCCGTCGGCAACGGCTATGTTGCCCGTCGGCGACGGGCTCGTCTTAAGGCCGTCGGACAAATTTCCCCGTCGGCAGGGAGTTAAGCCGTCGGGTTGGGAGGGGTCGTCGGCGACGGGTGGGTACCCCGTCGGCGACGGGCTGTCGTTAATCAAAACGCTGCAGATTGATTTCAGCATTCCGGTTCGTTTACTTTCATTCCGAATCGATCCTACGGCTCCTGAACTTCATATTTAACTCCCCCACATATCTAACTTATTATTTTCATCATTCATATCATAAGCGAACTTGCAATCTATTAATAACTTTAATATTACCTCGTTGGCGATCTTGGAGCGAACACACTTTCGAACGAGCCGTCGGTTGAGTTCAAGCACCACAAGTAGTGCTCGAATCCCTCAACCTACGCTCTAATACCAACTTGTTCTGCCCTTAAATTACGTACGACCAAAACCCGTGAAAAACTACAAGCATTAAAAGCTTTAATCGTAAAGTTTTACATTTGACCAAAATACCCTTCTAGCTAGTTCGAGATCAACACCTCCCCTAGTTTAGTTAGACGTGTTAACCCGAACTACCCTGTCAAAACGTAAGATGTAAAGCACCTAACTTCAACCTACTAAGTTTCTAATACCATAATTTACATAACAAAAGACAACCATTAATGAGTATAAGTTTAACAAAAGTATTGTTTTGAAAAGGGCGACATTTTTCGGAAGCGCAATGTCAAGTGTGTACTTTGGTGTTCGCTTCCAAGCTCGCCACGCCATCTACAACGCCATTTTACCTACACCACCATTAAGTCTAGTTAGTCAAATTACTTGCACAATAACAAAAAGAAACTAACATCCATTCGCTTCATCACATAATCGTACCACAGTCTAACCTTCCTTCACCCGTTGAACGGGTCATTTCTTACCATCTCCAAACGAGATAATACTTAACCTCCGATAATCCGTTGATGTCAGAATGAACATAACACATCATAAGCTTCATCCTAAACCCGTTCATGACGGATTTAACGGTTATACTTCATTCATACCTAACTTCTCAAAACACGGTTAGATCATAACCAACCGACTACAACATAACCTTCATCATCGTTATATACTCTTACGACCCGTTCAGCACGGGTTAGGCCATTCACTAATCGTCATACACGACTATCATAGATACGATTTTAATATAGCTATGACAACTAAGAAGTAAAGCTTGTATGCATTAAACAACATACCTCGATCTTGCGAGCCTTCCGATCTCCTAGTGCTTGATCCTTCTTCCTTTACGCCTACATCAATACATTCATTCGTTTAGCCCGACTAAATATCATTCCATATTTTACCTACTTTGTCTCATACAATAATTTGATCATAATCTACCAAATTTCACCAACTTGTTCTTTTAGGCATTTTATCGAACACTTGGCGGGTTTTACCTTAATAGGACATTTAATCACAAGTGTATTTACACACTATTCTACTAGTTCATCACAATCAAACAAGTTCATATAACTCTTCTCATCCTACATCATTTATTCAAGTTCCATCAATCATAACAACTAAATCACCGAAAACCAAGCATTAACCGTGTCTTATTTCATAGTCTAAGCTTCTAGATGCATACATCATATTCTAACTCATGATTAGATAAAAAAACCCATTTCCTAAAGTTCACAACTTCAATAAATTCGACTTACCACTTTGTTAGACAAGCTTAGGTGATCAAGAATTCGGGTTCTAATGGTCGCTTAGCCTTGTAATCACCCTCCTAATTGATGAAGATGATGAACTAGGGTTTGCTTCTTCTTTTCTTCCCCTGATCTCTATCCACGCACACACATACTATGTGTGTGGTGTGTGTCTTGCTTAATTAGTAAGACTTTTATTTTAAATTTTCACTTTAGTCCCTCGAGTCTTAACATTTTATTTATTCGAGCTAAAACATTCATTTCTTATAACTAACTTAAAAGAATAAATAAATTATATATTTTTGGGGTGTTACATATACACTATTCCTTGTTTTCGTTCATAATTAGCAACTTTCATTACTGATATGAACTTCATGGCCTTACGTGGTTTATCTCCTGTAATCCTAATCACTTCTCCGGTAGGTGATTGAATTTCTATGGAATTCTGATCACAAAGGATTCTAGCATGGTTGGCGATTAACCAATCCATTCCTAATACCACATCAAATTCAGCTAATTTCATCGGCAATAGTTTTGCAGAGAATTTATGTCCTAAAAGTTCTACGTTTCCTTCCTGCAAAACTTTATCTATTTTAACTGAATTTCCATCAGCTGTTTCAACTGTAAAAATCTGCCCGATATTGGTTAAAGGTAAACTAAGAGCTTGGCAGAATGAAGTATTTATAAAACTTTGGTTTGCACCAGAGTCAAATAATACTTTTGCATACACATTGTGGACTAAGAACATACCCGCTATCACATCCGGAATGAGTTCTGCTTCTTGAGTGGTCAGCTGAAATGCCCTGGCATTCTTCTTTGTAGTTCCTTCGGTTGTCTTGGGTTTGTTATCTACTGGCTTGATCAATTTAGGACATTCTGTTTTATAATGCCCTGCTTCTCCACAGTTAAAACAGATTACTGTTTTCTTTTTGCAGTTTTCTTCACGATGTCCTATACCCTTGCAAAAATTGCAAGTGATATCGCATCTTCCATAATGTTTCTTTTTGCATTTCCTGCAGAATGACAGAGTTCGAGCTTGCCCTGTTCCTTTTCTCTTGAAGCTGTTATTATTACCCACACGAAATCCTTGGGTAATTTTCTGGGCTAATGCCTTTTTCCTATCTTCATCTCTTGTGCGCACCAGTTCATCGGTTAGAGTATTGGCTAATTCTACCGCATCATCAATAGTGCGAGGTCTCGCAGCTTTAACAATATTGCGGATTTCGCTAATTAGCCCCCAAATATAGCGAGAAATGAGTACCGGTTCTGGCGAAGCCAGTGTTGGTACCACTCTTGCATATTCAAAGAATGTCGAGGTATACCCACGACAATCCACACCCATCATTCTATGATTTAGAAACTTATTCGCCATCTGTTCCTTTTCATACTCGGGACAGAATTTTCTTTCCACCAAACCCTTAAATTCTTCCCAAGTCATAGCATAAGCTATTACTCTTCCTTTTGATTGTAACACAGTGTTCCACCATTCGAGTGCTCCTTCTTTGAACAGATTGGATGCATACATGACCTGATCATCTTTACCACATTTACTTATTGCAATGACTGCTTCGGTTTTCTCTAACCAACGCAGTGATGCAGTTGCTCCTTCATTGCCTGCAAATTCAGTGGGTTTACAAGCAAGGAATTCTTTGAAAGTGCAACCAGGCGTTGCAGTTTTCATTTTCTTGGGTAATGGAGCTTGATGTGGTTCCTTATTATGGTTAACATGATTGTTGCCTCCATTTACACTATTACTGAAGTTATCTTCAGTAATCTGTTTACTAGGGACAATTTGTTGTGGTTCGGGTGGATTCTTGATAGCAGCAACGAATGCTGGAATAGCATTAGCTATCCCTTGAGCAACAATGTTTTCGATATCTTGCCGAGTCATATATTGATCTCCTGGATGTTGCTCAGATTGATTAACTTCATTTATAGGTTCATTACCACTGTTTGCCATCTGATAATATATATATAAATTTTATTAGTATCTGCTAAATAACAATTATATACACATAATCAGAAAATTTTATAATACAGATATAGTCAAAACAATCGATTTCTCGATTTCATTTTATATCTATTATAGTATGCATCATTACTCACAAATATTATACAGAGTTTTATTCGTTATTTACAGACTAATTTTGTTATTACTATTATACAAACATCGTTTTACCATCCTACTATCTTTCGTCACTTGCTGTTCTAAAAACGCAGTTCCCTCTCATCGTACTTCCAAGCAATCTGTCCCCCTATTTCCCTGATTCTAGTTCCAGCATCAAACAACTCTTCACCAAAGTGGCGAAGTTCAGCCATGTTTTCATTACTCATGGGTGGATTAGGTAGGGGTTCTGGATCAAATTGTGGAAGAAAAGAGTAAGAATCGTTGACAATATTTTGGAATTGCCAATCGTTTGTCCACCATTCGTCCATTCCTATGGTTTGGGAGTGAACTATTGGGTCTGGAATTGCTGGTTCCCAATTCATAGGGAGTTGGTTTTCAAGAGAATAAGTAAAAATATTATTATTATTATTATTATTATTATTATTATTATTATTATTATTATTATTATTATTATTATTATTGATAGGCTGAATTGTTTCACAGCTTGTCAATAGGAAGTCTATCTCATCTTGAAAAGTCCTTCCCTGGTTTGGATTGGAGCTTTCTCCGATTTCTTTCTGAGTTGGTCTAGAGCCTTGCCCAACTTCCATTTCTATGTCCTTAGAGTATTCCTCAAACTGCCTTTCCATTTGCCTAGAAACTTCTTTAGCTTCAGTCTCCATCTCCTGGTGTCTAGAACTTTTCCTGATTACAATTTCTTTTGTACCTTCCTCCATCTGAATTCCTATCTCCTTATCCTCCTCCTTGTATTCAAATTCCATTTCCGGTTGTTTGGAACTTTCTCCGGTTATAATTTCTTTTCCCTTTTTCAAAGGATTATTTATTTTGGGCAGTTTTTTAGCTGGCTTCTTCTTACGTATTTTTCTCCATCCTACATAAGTTCTTTTCTTTTGTTTTGGCTTGCTCAAAGGTGGAACCTTGAATTCTACTGGTTGTTCAACATCGGGATAGTAGCTAGTATATTCTTTGGAAGCTTCGATAGTTACAGGGTAAAGATTAAGGTTCTGAAAAGCTTCGGATATCCCACTCATGCTGATGTAGCATATATGCAAAATGCATAAAATACTAAGTTAAAATTTACAAATAACCGTGTAATTTATTACAAAGATAACTGGAAAACATACTTAGGTTTTGAAATTTTATTTATCACACAGGGTTTCTAGATTGTGAGGGTAGGGTGCTAAACTTAAAGATTTATATTTTCTGCTACTGTGGCTAGCATATATAAATTTGCCCATTTTTCATCTAGTTTATCTTCCCAAGGTGATTTATCAATTAATTCCTGGGTTTCCCGTTTAATCTTCTTTTGTCGAATTTGCTCTTTACTTTTCTTAATAATCATTTCCCTCCTTTTAGGAGAAAGTGATTCCTCGTATTGTGCCTTCCGCACAAATATTCCTTCTTCAGGAATTTCAGCCTGATTCGAGGATTTGGTTCGGGATGAACTTCCCTTCTCATTGGATGATCTATCTAATTTAAGATAGATACTTGCTAGCTTTTTCTTACCCATACTGTAATTAACAAATAATCAGTTAATAACACAAATAATCACATAATAGTAATCAGGAAAAAAATTAAGTATTTTTAAATACTTAATTAGCTTAACTCAGTGGCTCTGATACCACTTTTTTTTCTGTCACGGCCCCCGACCCGGTTTGACCCGTTTCAGAAGCCGCGGGACAGAAATACTGCGGTATTTAATTGATTAAGTTTAACAGCGAAAGTTTATTTAACAGGATCGTTTAAAGCTAAAATATTTCCCGATTATTTTATTTCATAATTCGAGATAAAACCTCGATAATTTACAAAAGTATGATTTTATTATACAAACTTATTTCATTATTTTTATAATGAGCCACTATTTTAAGCTTGAAATGCTCCCCAGCACTTTTTCCTGAATTACAGCAAATCACCTGAAACATGTTTGAAAAAGGTTTTTGTCAGCGGGAAATACTGAGTGAATCATTCTATTTACTAAAATGACACATTTGTTATAATATACAGTATTAAGAGTGATTACAATGTTTCTGATATCAAGCCAACTACCCACGGTATTTGTCACTCGACCCATTGGCCCATTCGTCCAATGGTGTCTGTGACTATGGTCATATCCCCCATTGGCTGCCCCAATGGTGACGATTATCAAGTAATGTATACAAAACCCCACATACCGGCTGTAATATGGTGATTACAAAGACTTAATCCCCGTAATTATAACTTTGAAAATAACATACTTTTATAAACACATTTGATAAAAAGAGAGAATGACTCACATTGCTGATTTAATACGGACAGAGTCTAATCTATGATTTAGCCTTGTTAACCTAATATAATAACAATGCACACAAAACTGGGTTAGTAATCAATCCAGCAATTACGATAATTTATGAGATCAAATTCTCACAATGAATGACAAAATGCAATACTTCATCCATCGAATTAACGATGATCCGTTGAATTAACAACGAACGAAAAAGTATAATACTTTATCTATCGAATTAACGATGATCCGTCAAATTAATGACGAATAATAAAGTATAACCCTAATGTGGGCGGCACTTAAACATTCATTGGATATATTGATCGTCGGATAAAAGAATCGTAGCAGCGATTGTGCTAATACCCTGTTTTGCAGCAGAATTTCGATACCCGTGTGTGTTTGTGTAGTAATTCTAACGTAATTCAGTGAATTTTGCGAATTTGTACGTCGTTTCTGTACCAGAATTCAAGTCCCAAACCCCACTATTTATAGGTGAAATTTCACCCTTACGCGGCCCGCCTCAGATTAAGCTTATTCTCACGCGGGCCGCGTGAGACCTATTTTTAGCTATAGGGTTGCCACGTTTGGCACTAGCTTTGCTGAGTTGATAAATTTCGTAAATTCGATTTCTACAGCTCACAATTTGGATAATCGTCAATAGGGTTTTACCCCCCCTGAGTTTTAGGGGCCCTAATCCTGATTCTGAAAATTATGAAAATTTTAGGGTTTGTTCAGAATCACTTGGGTGTCTCAATTAGGGTTTCCTTTTAGACTAATAAATTTAATAATTATGACTTTTGATTAAAGTTGTTACAAATTTGCTGATTACTCATAAACTATGATATCAAATAACATGAAAAATGTAAAAACAATGGGAAAAATTCCTTATTCAAACACATAAACATAAAAAGCACATGATTTCATTACCCAGATGAAAAATGATACATAATAACCATCAGAAAAAGGACTCCAAAAACTTGATCTTCGTGTCCATAGAGCATCCTAAGACGGTTATTGCATCCGCAAGCTCCTTTAACTGTTTGTCATCCCGCTTTCCAAGATCAACCATAAACATCATAGCCACCTCTTTGACACTTGACTCTGTCATACCAGACAGAAAATTGAAAATCTCTTCTCGCCTCTTCATGTTCTCTCTGACCCTAGAAAAGTTAGTTTCTAACAAGTCTTTACAAGACTTGTCTGCAGCAATTTGATCCTCGATCCTCTTTTTGAGATAAACACGCATACCGGATGATGAAGAAGAACCACACGATGAATTACCAGATTCTGCCATCTTTAAGATAATATTTGAATTCTTTTTCACAGATATATAAAAGGAAATAGCAAACAAGAGGACATCTAAAATTATTAAGCATGACAGCTGTATGGTTCACAAATCACGCATAAAATTATTGATGTTAGTAAATGTCTGAATTACCTAGTTGTTTTTTTATTTTGGAGTTTTCTTGGTCCAGTACAGATATTATTTAAGAAAATCACGCATGTATAAAAAATCACGCATTTATAAAAATCACGCATGTATCAATAATCACGCATGTATATATAATCACGCACGACCAGTTTGTGAATTATGTTAGCTACTGAAATATGTATCAATAATCACGCATGTATATATAATCACGCACGAGCAGTTTGTGAATTATGTGAGCTACTGAAATTTGTTAAAAATATTAAACAATATTCAAGATGCAAGTTGATATAAAATATAATTAATCCTAATAATAATGAAACCTACATATAGACTTCAAAATCGACGAGACTAGTAATTATGGGAGATATTTAATTTTACTTACCACCATTCCCACAACTACCATATTAATTCACAATCTTTATAGATATATCATTCCCCCTATTAGATTCTTGCAAAAAAATAACAACTCTCTTCAAGAAACAAACATGTCTACTGATCCGGCAAGCGAAGCAATCAAGGAGCTCCTGACCACCCGCAGGTTGACGGAGCTTGCTTCTGATGTTAACTCTTCTAACAGTATTCTGGATGTGTAGGGGAAGCTCTTAGAACAGCAAAAGATGAACCAGGAAGTCTGGGGGAAACTACTAGAAGAACCAAAATCTTCCTTGAGGGACAACGGCATAAAGCTGATGAAGGATCAGTCAAGTGCTCATAACTTGGTTTACTCATATCTCAAGGATGCAGTGGAGACGGTTAAAGAGAAGATGGAGACGACTAACAAGGAGCTTGGGAAGATATTCCTTCCGAACTAGGTGGTATGTCTGATTAATCAACTTTTTTTGTTGATTTTTGGTGATGTTCTAATGTTGGTATTTTGAAAACTTACAACTATGGTGGTTTTTGGCAATAGATACCGATATGTGGATATATTTAGGAAAATCATGTAGGCTTACTTTTGATATGTTTTGACACCTTTTCAGACATCTATGTATGTCATTTTGGCTTTATTTATATGAAAAGGCATGTTAAACATTATCACGCGTGTTACATTTTTTATGCCGCTAGTTATGAAAAGAAAAATATGCGTTTGGGTATGTTTATGGTTGAAATGGCTGTGAACAGGGGTTAAGACAGGTTATATCGGTGTTTGCATATTGAAGAAAAGGGGTAAAAAATCAGTTGATTTTGTATAGATAATCACGCATGGCATGGTAAAACATAAATAACGCATGTTATAAAGTCAGTTGAGATGGTATAGATAATCACACATGTTAAAATCACGCATGGGATGGTAAAACTTATGAAAATGGTATTAAA
This sequence comes from Helianthus tuberosus, assembly GCA_030545235.1. Taxonomy (NCBI): domain Eukaryota; kingdom Viridiplantae; phylum Streptophyta; class Magnoliopsida; order Asterales; family Asteraceae; genus Helianthus; species Helianthus tuberosus. The sequence goes on along the minus strand of CM060381.1, from coordinate 4,894,020 downwards.
ATCACGCAAGTTATAAAATATGGTATTAAAATCACGCTTGTTATAATGTCACAGATCACTTCTTAAAAAAAAGGCATGAAATGTCACAGATCACTTCTTAAAAAAAGGCTTGAAAAAACAAATGTTTAATTGTATGCAATTGTGGTTCAAAAATTACTCGTCGTCGTCGTTTAGCTCTTCCCATTCAGAATCACTATCATCTACTTCATCAACCTCCTCATACTCCTCTCCCTCACCAGTTTCTGCCTCCTCATCCTCTTCGTCTACTAAACCAGGATCAGTCTCTAACTGAATTACTCTTCTTTTCTTCCCCTTCTTATCGGCAGCACTAGCTTTACCCTTTAAACCCTCGCAAGTTTGGATATCATGACCTTTGGTATTGCAAACACTGCATGTTCGACTTCTCTTGCCTTTTAAACTAATAATCTTTTCTTTTTTTGATTAAATCCGTTTATGTGAACCGCGTCCTTTGTTTCTAATACCGGTTGGCACATGGACTGTAGGTGGAACATCAGTGTTCGGTTTCTCATAACCGATTAACCTTGAATATCTATCAAACTTAGGGTCGATGGGCTTGGTTATACGAAGTTCATCAACCATTTCTTTCATCTCCCTCATCCGATCCCTGACTATAACTAGATGATCAAAATCTCTCATCAAGTTACCAATAAGATACTCTCCGGTCTGCATAATCTCATAAGAAACCTCTTTGGCCTTTTTATGCCCATCATTATCATCAACGCTTAAATCAAATGTGTTATTCAGATCATTCGGTACCACGTCTTTGGTCCATCTTCTCATAACGTACTTGTTGGGAATTTCTTTCACTTTAAACATCTTGAACACAAAGTATATATGTTTGCACAACAACCCATATTATTCAAACCTACGACAACTGCATGATGCAATTACATCCTCCCCCTTCTTGAAACAAACCTACACAAAAAAAATTTGAAAATTAAAAATCAAGGAAAAAACGAACGTTGTTTTGTAATAAAGCATGTTAGCTGGTGTAGATAGGGTTACCTCTAATAAACCGTCACCGTGAGTTTTCCAATCCTTCATACTTATCTTCAAGAACGGTTCCTCGATTTTAGTCTCCATAGGAAGACACTCGGACAGTGTTCCATATAACTCTGCCTGTTGATCAGCAAAGATGGACCTGGTGTAAATTTTCATAGCATCATCATCTAAGGTAGTTTCAGACCAGTTATTTGAAGTTGTATTTCTAGAAATATGGTCATTTTTGCGATGGTTGAATCTTTGCACATCCATTGCACCATCAAACTGGTTAAAAAACTCAAAAAGGGTAAGTTGAGAATTCGCCACCTGACAGAAAAAATGGTTTTCGCTCTCTGATCTGGAGGTGGTCCGCATGAGCCCAGACATAGGCTCATCACGATAGAAAGCTGGAATCCATGAATATCTCATGCCAAACATATCGTCAATCCATTTATTCTCGGTTAGACCGAATTCAATCATTATCAGTTTCCATTCTCTCTTAAACGTTTCTGGTGCAATCGAATCAGTCCATACAATGTCACACATACGTCTTTTGAAGTCTTCGTTGTTACACAACTCATGTCCCACCTATTAAAACAAAGGAGTGGAATGAACAAAAATCAGAAATCTTAATAATTATTCACGCTTTAAAAAAAGAGTGTAGGAAATAATAACGCATGATGAACTTTTTGTACAAGTGCATATAAAAAAAACTGAGTTTTGGAAATAAACCTTATCGGAAACTTTCTTCATTATGTGCCACATACATAATATGTGCCTACTCTTATCGAACACTGCCTCGATAGCTTGTTTCATCGCCGGGTCCTAATCAGCGACGATAACCTTCGGCTGCTTACCAAATGAGTCCAAAAATGGTTGTAACAGCCATTTGTATGATTCAATACTTTCGGAAGCTAGCAACCCAGCTCCAAGCGTCACATTCCGACAGTGGTTATCAATACCAGTAAAGGGTACAAAAACCATTTTATACCTTCAAAATGATGAAATAAATTGAATAAAAAAACAACAAAATTATACAAAAAAAAAAGATAAAACATTAAAGTGAATACTAACTTGTTGGTTTTGAATGTAGCATCAAACGATATGACGTCTCCAAACTCAGCATAGTTACGTTTGCACAAACCATCAGCCCAGAACAGGCCAGTTAATCGCTTGTTTTCATCGACAGAATGTACAAATGAATAATTAACCATAAACTGCTTTTTATCGGTCAACCTATTTATAACCATATCTGCATCATACTCTCCTATATAGCTATGTATCCTAGCTCTAAAATTCTTGCAGTCGTCTTTAGTTGTGCCAACATTTTCAAAACCTCCGTATCTTTGTCTCATTATATTGAACGCTTTCACTGGCCCAAAATTCAATGTACCAAGATCCCATATCATCTCTTCTTGTGTTTCGGACAGATGCCTATAAGCCGGTAATAAATGCATATCTTTGGGGCACACGAATGAATGATTATGCGCTTGAACAAACTTATCAACCTCATACAACATCCCATCCGTCGAACAAAGCTTAATTTGAGCTTTACACTCGGTTCGAATAGTCGGTCTGTTCCTCCTTTTATATGGCATAGACAACTTCGAATAAGGATCATCAAACGCCATAGGTTTATGCCCCTCCTTTGAACACACAAAGTATTTAGTCTTGATAATACCACCAACATGGTGTTCACCTCCTTTTCGAGCAGAGAACCCTGACTTCTTAGCATATATCTGATAAAACACATATGCTTGCTCTATGGAAGTGAATTCCATTCCTATAACATGAATACATGATGAAGCTACCTCAGGAATATACAATCTTTCATCTGCACATTTTGAAATGACAAAAAAAAAACATTAGCTGTAAACCAAAACAAATAAAAAAAATCACGCAAGCAACAAAAATCACGCATGACAACTTAAATAATAACGCAGACTGTATAGTTCATACTAATAACGCTTGTTTGATGTAATTACACAGGTCTCCTACACTATATAGCTTATAAACATGCGTGATTTATGACATTCATTTCAAAAAACTAATTAACAAAAAATGATGCACGATCAAATACAAAACAATCGTATACCAATAATTTCGTTGATTTCTGGAAAATTAAAACGATTAATTGACAACTTACTGGTCTGATCGTCTAATAGAACGGGGTTGTCTAATGTCGGATTCCTCAAATGCTCAGCAGCATCATGAACGGCATGGAATTCAGCATCTTCAAATTCAACATCATCTGAGTTTCGAGCGTTACTGCTCTGTGGATCCATTTCAAACAATAAGTGATAGTAACCCTAATCGCACACCTATAACCGCTAATTTGATACTATGAAAAATGGAAAATATTTGAAACTTATTAGAATCGTAATTACCGGGATGCAGGAGATAACGAACTCGCATAATTCTCTTTTGTTATTAAATGTCTGAATTACCCTGCCTCAGGAACGTAAAATGTCTAATTTGCCCTTAATGAGGAATCTTAATCCGTGCCACGCGTTCAAATCTCCCTGTCGCGTACGTGAAGTATGATTAGGGTTTTTGTACATTATACTTCCTTTATATATATATATATATATAGGTAGAGGATCCTGTAAAAAGGACAAAAAATGTGAGAAGGGTAAGAAAGAATATCAGCCATTAGATCTTTCCCTATCCATTTTATTAGATCAAGGATATAATGGTAATTGTACTAATAATTCTAATTAAGGATTAAATTAATGTAACCGAATTTAGGTAGTTATTTTAGGATTAAATAAATGTAACCGAATTTAGGTAGTTATTTTAGGAATTTGAATTTTGAATTTCAATCTGATTAGTTTTCTGATGAATATGGTTTTTGCCCCTTTGATGTTACAGTGTATGGTGTTTTTTGCATGGGTGATTTTCGTTTAGTATACGAGTTTATTTAATGACACTATGTGTAATCCTTCCATGGTGTTTTTATATGTACATGGTGTTTTGATGTATACTATTGAAGTTGAAGGGTGTCTTTTATAACAATTGTTTCTTTTCTACAGTTTGATTAGTTGCGTATGGTGTTATGTTGTAGATATTATGTTGCAGAGTTTTTTTTCGCACATCGTTAGTTTTGAATGGTGTTTTCTGCATTAGTTGTATATTTTCATATGGTGTTTTACTGTAAAACACAACGCCGTGTATCACAATACAAGGAAAACACCATTGTATGAACATAGAAAAAACACCATGGACTAAAACATCCAATAGAAACATAATTTTTTTCCTACATAAGTATAACAATATGGTACTCATATTAAAGATAAAAAAATACTCGTTATTATGGTGTAATTAAAAAAAAAGTGTTACGTATAAAAAGTTATTGACGTTTAAAAAAGAAGGGGGAACTTGCATGTGGATTGCATGTGACTTTCTAAATTTAAAATTGTTAATTTTACCTTTATACCCTTAATCTACAATTTGTGTTGAAAAACCAACATGCGAAATTGCTTTATATACCAACATGCGATTTCATCATATTTACAAACATGCGAAATTGCTACAAAAAACCAACATGCGATTTTCAACATGCTTTTTTATAACATGCTATTTCACAATATCGTACGAGCGTACGATAGGCCCTAATTGTATGTTACGCTTCTTATATATATATATATATATATTAAGTCTAATCGACTCTTAATTCAATCTCCACCGTTGGATTTGACTGAGATTAAATCTCAGCCACTTAAACTTATAAAAATAACTACCGTGGTGGTCATTCAAGGCAATTATTTGCAGTTTCTCAGCTGGTGGTTTTGCTCCACAATTTTATGTCCATGATCTCCACTTCTCTGGTCGTTATCTCCTAATTTTAGGGTCAATTATCACCAAACCAACTCCTACAAATCTGGTCAGTTGAGAGAGGATGTATTGCTAGAGCATTTCTCGCAACCCCCGGCCCCTGTCTCCTGGGAACGGACGGCCGCGAGCTCAGATTCAGTGGCATCAGTGGTTTTGTCATTTTGGCAGCGGAATTTACATCAGGACCGTAGTTAGGAAATATTTTATCAGAGTAAAATACCACATTTTTATAATAATAAACACATGGGTAAAACCCAAGTTGCTATTATAAACATGTTTATAGGGATAAACCCTATTTTATTTAAATAAAACATCTTCTTTATTTAGATAACTTTTATAGCCACATTTTCCAAGCCTTCAGTGCTGTCCAGCTGGCTTCTATTTGGCTTTCACATTTTGTTACCTGAAACGCGTTTAAAAACATTTTGTCAGTGGGAATTACTGGTGAGTGAATCCCAGTTTAATCAAAACAGGTTTTATCATTGTACAGTATTGAGGGCGATCTCGCAATTATATTTGTTTCCAATTCTTACTTTAATTACCACCCACGGTACTGTCAACCCGACTTGTGGTCATGTTACTACTCACAGTGTAGTAACAAATTTTGTATACAAAACCCCAACATACCGACGATAATTGTAGAATTTACAAATACTCAATCACTGTTAATCATAATGTAAAACATTGGAGGTTTTGTAAAAACAGTTTGCAAAAAGGTTTACACAAAAAGAAGATTACTCACATTGTTATTTTAGGTTTTTCCTTTGTGACTTCCTGGTTATAATCTATTAATTAAACAATGCACATGTGTTCGTATAATAACCCAATTTACATTAGTTATACCCTCCCTGAGATAGAACTCCAACGACTACTTCGGGCAGAACCCCGACAGCCGTTACGAAGCACTAGACCAATCGGGCAGAGTATCTAATACGTAAACGGGGGTTATAAAACTTACAAAGAGGCAGAGCTTCGCTAATTAGGGGGGTATAATGCCCGAGTATAATAATTGCTATGTAGAATTGAGAGAGAAAGTCGAGTGAATGAACGAATTCAAAATGAGAGCCGATGGCCTCTATTTATAGTTCTGATCGTCCACCTTGTCGCGCCCCACGTAAGCCGAAGGCAAAGCCTTCGCGGCCTGCGAGAGACCTAGAGTAGGCCCTAGCTTGGTCGACTCAGCCTACTAGACCCAACACGTTATTGCCACGTGGCGGCACCGGGTGCGACCTAGTCTTGAGCTGCCGTGACCCGCGACTAGGCTAGCTAAGGGCTTCGCGCCCCGCGAGCCACCTAAGTTTCTTGTTTTTATTTTATTTTTATAAAATTAAAGTATTTAGGGTCTATTATTCGTATACGGGGTGTACTTTAGGGTGTATAGAGGTGTTCTAATAATTTTAGGAGTGTCGGAAATATTTTAGGAGGGTTGTTATATCCTCCCCACCTTGTTTTAGAACTCGTCCTCGAGGTCTGCTGGAACAGGTGTAGATATTTTCTCTGCATCTCTGATTCAAGCTCCCAAGTGTACTCTGGACCTCTCTTGGAATCCCATTTCACTTTGACTAGAACTAATATCTTATGTTTGAGATTCTTGACTTTCCTGTCTTCAATCTGTAGTGGTTTCTCTACGAACTTAAGTTTCTCATTTACCTCTATGTCCTTAAGAGGCACCACTAATGATTTATCGGCTAAGCACTTTTTGAGATTACATACATGAAATACATCATGTATTCCTGCCATTTCCTCTGGCAGTTGTAGCTGATAAGCTACTGGTCCTATTCTTCTAATAATCTCAAAAGGTCCAATATATCTGGGGCTTAGCTTTCCTCTTTTGATGAATCTTACCACTCCTTTCCAATGAGAAACTTTTAACAACGCCTTGTCTCCTACTTGAAACTCCAATGGCGTTCGCCTGTTATCAGCATAACTCTTTTGTCGATCGCGTGCTATTTTTAGTCGTTCCTTGACTTGAATAATCTTGTTCGTAGTTTCTTGTATGATTCAGGTCCAGACAATTGCTTTTCTCCAATCTCTGCCCAACAAACTGGAGTTCGGCACTTTCGTCCATAAAGTGCTTCGAAATGTGCAGCATTAATACTGGTATGATAGCTGTTATTATAAGAAAATTCTATTAATGGTAGATGATCGTCCCAATTTTCTCCGAAATCAATTACACAATCTCTAAGCATATCTTTCATTGTCTGAATTGTCCTTTCCCTTTGTCCGTCTGTTTATGGATGATAAGCTGTGCTTAGATTTAGCTTGGTTCCCATTGCTTTTTGGAAACTTGTCCAAAAATGAGAAGTAAAACGGCTATCTCTATCAGAAACAATTGATAAAGGAATACCATGTAATGAAACTATTTCATTAACATATAACTTGGCTAACTGTTCCATACCGAATGTTTCCTTCATTGGTAGGAAATGAACATACTTAGTTAACCTATCTACAATCACCCAGATTGTATCATTACATTTTCGTGTCTTGGGTAACTTGGTAACAAAGTCAATTGTTATCAATTCCCATTTCCATACAGGCATTTCCAATGGCTGTAATAAACCTGAGGGTTTCTGATGCTTAATTTTTACATGTGAACAGGTTAGACACTTAGCAACATAAGCTGCTATATCCTTTTTCATTCCTATCCACCAGAAATTCTTTCTTAAATCTTGATACATTTTATAACTTCCAGGATGTATCGTATACTTAGACTTATGGGCTTGTTCTAATATTTGGTGGTGTAGGTTTCCTAGTTTAGGTATCCACATTCTTTTCTTATGGAATCTCCAAATTCCATCTGTTCCTTGTTCTAATTCCTTAATCATTCCTTTCAATTTTTTAGTATCGTCCTTGATTCTGATTCTTGTACGGCTCTAATTTGCTCATTTAATTCTATCTGCAGATTTAATTTAAGAGAACGTACTCTTTTTGGCTTTTCATGATACTTTTGACTTAAAGCATCGGCTACTACATTAGCCTTTCCTGCATGATACTGGATATTACAATCATAATCACTAAGAAATTCTATCCAGCGTCTCTGTCTCATATTCAACTCTTTTTGCCCAAAAATGCACCTTAAACTTTTATGATCGGTGAAGACAACAAATTTATTTCCATATAAATAAGGTCTCCAAATCTTAAGGGCAAAAATTATGGCTCCTAATTCTAAATCATGGGTTGAATAGTTTTCTTCATGATTCTTAAGTTGTCTAGACGTATAGGCTATAACCTTTTGACGTTGCATCAACACACATGCATAACCTAATTTAGAAGCGTCACAATAGACTTCAAAGTCTTCAGTTCCCTCTGGTAAAGCTAGTATGGGTGCGTTGGTTAATCTTTGCTTAAGAATTCTAAAGGCTTCTTCTTGTTTTGGTCCGCATTCAAACTTAACAGACTTACAGGTTAGCTTGGTTAAGGGAATGGCTATTCTAGAAAAATCTCGGATAAATCGTCTATAATAACCGGCTAATCCTAGAAAACTTCTAACTTCTGTTGGTGATTCAGGGACTTTCCATTTAGTAATCGCCTCAATCTTTGTGGAATCCACATGAATTCCTGCATGATTAACTAAATGTCCAAGAAATTGCACTTCTTCTAACCAAAATTCGCATTTCGAAAATTTAGCGTAAAGCTTTTCTTTTCTCAGCAAATTTAAAAGTGTATGCAGATGCGCTGCATGTTCCTTTTTACTCTTAGAGTAAATTAGAATATCATCGATAAAGACAATTATGAATTTATCCAAATATGGCTTACATATTCGGTTCATCGTGTCCATAAATACGGCTGGGGCATTGGTTAGACCAAATGGCATGACAGTAAATTCATAATGACCATACCTTGTTCTGAAGGCGGTCTTAGGAATATCCTCTTCCTGTACCTTTAATTGATGATATCCTGAGCGTAAATCGATCTTAGAAAAGAATCAAGCTCATTGTAGTTGATCAAACAGATCATCAATTCTCGGTAATGGGTACCGATTTTTAATCGTGACCTTATTTAATTCTCGGTAATCAATGCACATACGCATTGACACGTCCTTCTTCTTAACAAACAGAATCGGTGCTCCCCAAAGTGATGAACTTGGCTGTACGAATCCTTTCTCCAACAGTTCGTCCAATTGTTTCTTTAGCTCTTGCATTTCTGCTGGTGCCAAACGGTAAGGTGCTTTGGCAATTGGTGTTGTTCCTGGTAGCAGATGAATTCTGAATTCAACTTCCCTGTCCGGCGGTAGTCCTGGTAATTCTTCTGGAAATACATCTGAGAATTGAGATACTACGGGAATATCTTTCAATTCTTTTCCTTTAGTGTTAATGATTATGGAAATCACATACACTAGTGATCCTTTTCTTGCACAACTTGTAGTTTTCATCACAGAGATGAATTTCGCGGATCTAGATGGTTTATTTCCTTTAATTGTGATTTTTTCACCCTTAGGTGAACTTATTTGGATTGACTTTTGATCACATAGAATACTGGCTTTATTAACTACTAACCAATCCATTTCTAATACAATATCAAATCTAGCCAGATTCATTGGGTAAAGCATAGCAATAAACTTATGGTTTAAATTTTCTATTCTTGCTCCCTGCAAGATTTCATAAATCTTAACGGTTTCTCCATTTGCTGTCTCTGCTAGACAATCTTGTTGGAGTTTAGTTAATGGTTGGCTGAGAATTTTGCAAAATGAAGTATTAATAAAACTTTGGTTCGCACAAGAGTAAAATAACACTTTAGCAAAAACATCATTAACTAAAAACGTACCGGCAATCACATCCAGAATCATCTTTGCTTCTTCAGCTGTCAGAACAAATGCCTTAGCATTCTTAGTAGTCTTCTTGTTCATGGCTAGAGCTAGTTTCGGACAGTTCGGCTTGATATGTCCTTTTTCTCCACAGTTGAAACATACTCCATTACTAGGTTTCTTCCTACAGTCTTCTTCCTTATATCCAGGTATCTTGCAGAAGTTGCAGTATGTAGAGCATCTTACTGAATGCTTCTTCTTGCAAGCCTTACAATAAGGTGCAAAAGTAGAACATACATTCCCGCCACAGTTGGAATTTCCATAGCGGAATTCCTAGGTAAGCTTTTGAGCTAGGTTCCTTCTCTGGTTCTCTTCTTGTGTACGTACCAATTCATCGGTCAAGTTATTTGCTAATTCTATAGCTTCTTCTATGGTTGATGATCTAGCTGCCTTGACTACATGTCTAATCTCACTGATTAATCCCCAGATGTAACGTGAGATTAATACTGGTTCTGGTAAAGCAAGGGTTGGCACTATTCTAGCATATTCGAAGAATACAGTAGTGTAACCCTTACAGTCTACTCCAGTCATTCGAAGGTTTAAGAATTTATTGGCTATCTGTTCCTTTTCATTAGGTGGACATAATTTTCTTTCAACTATATTCTTAAACTCAGTCCATTCCATATTGTAGACTCTGTCACTTCCCCTAGACCGGAGAATAGTGTTCCACCTTTCTAAAGCAGCATTCTTAAATAGGTTGGAAGCAAACATGATTTTGTCTTCCTCTGCACGCTTGCTTATTTTTAAGACTGCCTCAGTCTTTTCTATCCAGCGTAGAGCTGCAATGGCTCCTTCATTGCCCGAGAATTCTATTGGTTTACAAGACCAGAATTCTTTGTAAGAACAACCATAAGACATGGTTCTTCTTCTTTTTGGAATACACAATTGAAGTAACGGTCCATTGTTCACGCTGTGACTGGGTTCAGTATGTGATCGCTTACTTGCACTATTACTTTTATTAATTTCCGCTTCCCTAACGTTTTGGATGATAGCTGGCATAGCATCTCTAATTCCTTGGGTTACTATGTGTCGAATGGCACTGTTATTTATCTGGTTATCTTTATTCTGGTTTTCCTGATTTGCGTCGTTAGCCATCTGAATTTACAAACAATTACCAATTATTAATATCTCGGAGCAATATTTAATGCCAATAATCACACAACAACACATTGATCAAAATCATCGTACATTGCGACGTTTACTCTATTTTATAGATATGCATCTATTACAAACCATAACTGGAAATTAAAATACAATACTAGAGGGGTCAAGGTTTGGATAGGGTGCTACTGGGCTTATTTTATAGAACTCGTATTTTATAGAACTTTGCCGATACCAGCACCCTGACCCGATACAATACCCGTATTTTATAGAACTTTGCCTTATTTTCTCACTTTCATCTAACAACTCCTCTCCAAAGGTGCGAAGTTCTTGCTCATTCTCAGTGCTCGTGGGTGGTGCGGGTGCTGGTATCGGGTCAGGGTACTGTGGCATCGGCTCCTCATATGGGTGTGGGTTCTTTAGGATTTCCCGTATGTATTGATCATTATCAAAATATGGGTCTAGAGGGGTCAAGGTTTGGATAGGGTGCTACTGGGTTTTGTATGGGCTCCTCTAATGGGTAGCGTTGTTGGTAATACCTATGGTCGTCAAACCATGGGTCATAATATGGGGGATAGGGTGCTGGGATTCTAGGGATTTCGGCTGGGTCAAAAGCAGGTAGTGGAATCTGGTCAACTGGGTTAATTTCCACTTCCATGGGTTGTGTTGGGAACAACGACAGTAGCTGTTGTTATGGGTGAAATTCTGAGCCCATATCCTGACTTTGTATCTTGATTTTCTATTAGTTGTATATGATCAGGATACCAGATCAGGATACCGGACCAGGATATTGGTAACATCCTGAGGCAGTATCCTGACTATTACTAACAATTTGCTTGTAAACGTTGGCTACAAGGGACTAACATTCGTGAAGACCAAGTTATCCTAAAGACCCGCTCAAATTGGTTAGGATAAGGACGTTGATGGCGGAAAATAGCTCTTGTAACGGTCATCATTGAAGATTGGCGTGTTTTATGGAAAGTTACGAAGATTGGTCAAAGATATTAATGTTGTAACGGTTATGGAAGCTTAAATCCCGGACTTATAGTTAGTAAGCGCGTGGAAAACGAGTGGAAACAGCCTGGCAACGTTCAGAAAGGAAATAATCTCAGTATCCCGGATTTTTAGCATAATATCCCGGATTTTTAGCACAATTAGTTAATTCTTGTATCTATATAAAGGAGATGCCAGATCCATAGGTCACAACTCGAATTCACCTACTCATTCACTCTCTTTTCTAGCAGCAATCACGCACTAACACTCATCACTTACAATCATTGTACCACTTAGTAGCGATCTGAGCATTATCCTGCACTGTATCCTGGTTATTCAATCAATAAGAAGAACAAGGCAGCCGACAATTGTCAGCTCCCGAGGTTTTATGCCGGAGATCTAGATTGATCAAGGGCTTTCCTCGTACATCACGTGTCAACCTTTACATTTTTGCTCATTGTTTGATTATAGATACAGCTCGATATCCTGAGCCGTATCCTGTTAACTGTTTTTGCAAACTAACAAACCAATATATTTTTCACAAAGTATTACTAGCACACTACCTCACAAAACTAATTTGATCACTTAATTGCTTAGGTAATTTTTGACCAAAACAATTTGGCGCCCACCGTGGGGCAAGTGGTGCTATTTCTACTAAAAGCTTTTGTAAAATCGTTAATCGGTTTTCTATTTTCAAAACTTTTTGCTACACTATTTTCAATGGCCTCGAGATCAAACATGAGCTCCTCTACCGTGTCTGCTACAACATCTGCAACGATTGGTTCGGTGCTTCCACCACTTCCTCCAAGGACGCAAGCTTCTTCACAGCCTCATGATATTATACCTACTCGGAGTATTCAGGGATCCGGTCCTGTTTTGGCCTCTAATGAAGAAATTCTAACTTTATTTGGTAGTGTACAGGAACAAATAAGGCAGCAGCAGGAGACCAACCAAATGCTAATGAGAGAGATACAACTCTTGAAATCTAGCTCAAGAAGGCCCACTGAGGATACTGTCACTCCCTTGCAGCCTAGATCTTTGAACTTTAGTTCGGCAGTATATACTGAGGATAACAGGGGGAATATTGTGCCTAGCCATTCCCAAAGTCATATTCCAGAGATACCCTCTTCGGTCAGGGTGTCAGCTGTGAGAAATCCAGGATATGCTCCAGGATGTGCTCCAGGATATGGCCAGAATCACCAAGCTGGTAACTTGTCTGTTAACACTAATATCCCTGTTACTAATAATCTTGGATCATCGCAGGATGCAGGCGTGACATCAGCGATAACCAGAGAGCTTCAAAAGTTGAAGGATATGATATCAAGTGTGCCTGGAATAGTGCAGCCTATACCGGAAGTATCCCGGGATAGTCACAACATATCCCGCTTTGCTCACCCCATTTGTGATGCAGAAATCCCAAAGAGATTCCAGACTCCTAACATGAAGCTGTATGATGGGACGATAGATCCTGAGGAGCATATTGCCCAGTATAGGGAGAGGATGGAGATTAACCCTATCCCGCCAGAACTTAAGGAAGCATGCTTGTGCAAGGGCTTCGGCTCTACTCTAACGGGATCAGCCTTGAAATGGCTTCTAAATGTTCCACCTTATTCAATTACATCATTTGCTCATTTAGTTAATTTGTTTAATAGTCAGTTTTCTTGTAGTAGAAGCTTTGAAAAACTAACAAGTGACCTCTACAAGATAACACAGGGGCCTCAAGAATCCCTAAGGGATTATGTTAACAAATTCAGCAGGGAATCCTTGGATATCCCACACCTTGATGTTGCTACAGCAGTCCAAGCATTCAAGATGGGACTACAAAAGGATTCCCAGTTTTATCAGGATCTTGTGATGAATCCTTGCAGGAACTTGGACGAAGCTCGAAACAGGGCCTTGAGATATATTAGGCTGGAAGATGATAAGAAAATGCAAGAGAGGATGAATGCATCCTCAACATATGAACCAACTAACAGGAAGTCAGAATCCTCATACAAACCGTATCGTTCTAAGCCATATGACAGGAATGATAGCAAAAAAGTGAACGCTGTTGAAAATGAGGATCCTGAGGAGTATCCTGAATTGTCAGAATATTGTTTTTCTGTTAATATACCTGAACTAATGTATGCTATGCAGGGTTTGGGAGATAAAGCCAGGTGGCCTCGGAAGAATCAACAAAAAGCTGATTGGAAGGATAAGTCCAAATGGTGTGCCTTCCATGAGGATTTCGGACATGTTACTGAGGATTGCATTGCCCTGAGGAAAGAATTAAGCTACCTACTAAGCAAAGGATATCTGAAGGATCTTCTGGGCAGAAAGAAGAATAGGGGTCAGGATATTGAGAAGGGTCCTGAATGAGCAGCATCACCTCCCGCCAACGCCAAGATAATTAACTTTATCTCAGGAGGGTCCAATATCTGCGGAACTTCTTATTCTGCAGCCAAAAGACATGCAAAGGAGGCTAAGGCCGAGAGGGGGAATAAGCCAACCAGGATATCGACCCTCACGACTGATAAAATGATCACGTTCGATAGTGATGACAGGGATACTGTCCAGGATCCTCATCATGATGCTCTGGTAATAACTTTATATGTTGCTAATCACTTTGTACGCAGGATACTGGTGGATAATGGCAGCTCAGTCAACATCATCCAATTGGAAACCTTGAAGAGAATGAACATCCCCGAGATGGAGATCACCTCAAAGTCCACTGTGCTTGTAGGGTTTAGTGGAGAAGCAAAGAATACTGTTGGGGAAATAAAACTGCCCGTATATGTCGAAGGAGTAAACTTGATTCAACGGTTTTGTGTCATGGATTCATTATTCTGCTATAATATTATATTGGGCAGGCCGTGGATTCACGAGATGAAAGCTGTACCTTCTACCTATCATCAGTGTGTCAAGATCCCTACTCCTTGGGGGGTAGTCAAAGTTGAAAGTGACCAACAAGAGGCGAAGGAGTGTTACTCCTCTTCAATGAAGGCCTCAAGAAAGTCCAAAGCATGATAGTAATTAAAGATGCAAGCCCGGGATATTGTGGAGGTTTCGGAGCAAGATGTTAAGAAAATTATCCTGGACCAGAATAATCCAGATATCTCGGTGCTTGTAGGAGCCAATATCCCTCAGGATATTGAAAATCAATTAACTAACGTTTTGAAATGCAGGATCTCAACATTCGCATGGAAGCATGAGGATATGACAGGTATTTCTAAGGATATTATAACTCACAAGCTTGGAATTGACAGGTCTTTCAAGCCTGTCCAGCAAAAGAGAAGGAAGTTTGCTCCAGAACGAAACATAATTATTCAAGAAGAGGTTGAAAGACTATTGAAGTCCAAGATGATCAGGGAAGTCAAATTTCCCAAGTGGCTAGCAAATGTGGTCATGGTCCAAAAGAAGAATGGGAAATGGAGAGTTTGTGTAGATTACATAGACTTGAACAAAGCATGTCCTAAAGACCCATTCCCTCTACCTCATATAGACTCGATGGTGGATGCCACTGCCGGTCATGAGATGTTAACCTTCATGGATGCATCCTCAGGATTCCAGCAGATCCAAATGGAACCTTGAGACCAGGAGGATACTGCTTTCATGACACCAACAGGTATTTACTGTTATACTGCTATGCCTTTTGGTTTGAAAAATGCAGGTGCAACGTACCAGAGATTGGTGAACATGATGTTTAAAGACAAACTGGGGGACACCATGGAGGTGTACATTGACGATATGGTAGTCAAATCCAAGAAGGCTGGGGATCATCTCCAGGATATTAAAGGAGCATTTGATATCCTGGACCAGTACAATATGAAACTAAATCCTGCCAAGTGCCATTTTGGAGTAGGGGCAGGAAAGTTTTTAGGATACATGGTGACTAAAAGGGGTATAGAAGCAAGCCCGGAACAGATCAAAGCTATCCTGGATATCAAGTCACCATCCAACATGAAAGATGTGCAAAGGTTAACTGGACGAGTAGCGGCATTAAACAGATTTATATCAAGATCCTCGGAAAAATGTAAAGAATTCTACGATATCCTGAAGAAGAATAAGAGGTTCGAATGGGGAGAAAAGCAGGAAGCAGCCTTACAGGAATTAAAGCAATATCTTTCAACCGCACCTCTGATGATGAAGCCCGAGGATGGTGAACCACTATCCCTGTATCTTGCAGTATCAGGGAATGCAGTAAGTGCTGTTTTGGTCAAGGATCACAAAGGTCAGCAGTATCCTGTCTATTACGTTAGTAAAAGTTTATTAGATGCTGAAACTAGATATTCTCATCTAGAAAAAATGATATTAGCCCTAGTTATGGCATCAACGAAACTTAGACATTATTTTGAGACACATAGGATTCATGTTAAAACCAACTATCCTGTTAAAAATGTGCTTAGGAAACCCGAGATGTCAGGTAGGATGGCTAAGTGGTCAGTAAAATTAAGTGCTTATGATCTAGTATATGAACCTAGAAATGCCATAAAGTCTCAGGCCTTAGCTGACTTTGTGGCTGATTTCAGTAGTGATATTCAAAATGAAGTAGACCTAGAAGTGCAACAATTAGGAGAAAATATAGAATCTTGGACACTATATACTGATGGTGCATCTAATGTAAGAGGTGTAGGTTTGGGTATACTACTAAAATCGCCACAGGGGGACATATTACCCCAGGCCATTAGATGTGAGTTTACTGCCACTAATAATGAAGCTGAGTATGAAGCTCTGATAGCAGGATTAGAATTAGCCAAAAATATGAATATTAGATGTTTACAAGTATATGTTGATTCCCTGTTCATTACTAACCATTTCAATGGGTCTTATGCAGTAAAAGGTGAAAAGTTAGCTGAATATCTTGAAATTGTTAAGAAATTAGCAGGATATTTCGAAATTTTTACACTTGAACAGGTACCAAGAGAAAAGAATGCTGAAGCTGACGCTCTAGCAAACTTAGGATCTACTATCAGGATACCGGAGGGAACTCAGATACCAATAGTGCACATCTTGTATCCTGCAACAGAACATTTCAAATCTCAGGATAAAGAAGCAGCATGTATCCAGGATCCTGGTGATGGATATCCTGAGAAGGATCCTGAATCCTGGATGACTCCAATTGTGAAGTATCTTCAAGAAGGAGATATCCCAAAAGATGCAAATCCTAAGGCTTTTAGGATGAAGATATCTCGTTTTACTATTATAAATAATATTGTGTATAAGAAATCCCTTGCAGGTCCGTACCTAAGGTGCTTGGAAGGTCCTGAAACCAAGGAGGTACTTCAGGATATACACGAAGGAGACTGTGGCAACCATACTGGGGGTAGATCTCTGTTCTCGAAGGTGTTGAGAACATGATATTACTGGCCGACCATGAGAAAGGATGCCGCGGAGTATGCTCAGAAATGCGATGCATGTCAAAGACACGACAACATCCTGCATCAGCCTGCGGAACCATTATATCCTATCGTATCCCCTTGGCCGTTTATGAAATGGGGGATGGACATAGTGGGAAAGCTTCCTAAGGCTCCAGGAGGAAAGGTTTTCATGCTGGCAATGACAGATTATTTCTCCAAGTGGGTCGAAGCCGAGGCCTTTGTTCAAGTCAGGGATCAAGAAGTGGTATCCTTCATAAAAAGGAATATCCTGACCAGATTTGGGGTACCAGCTGAGATAGTTTGTGACAATGGCTCTCAATTCATCAGCAAAAGAACTACTGACTTTTGCAAGAGTTGGGGAATTAAGATGATTACGTCAACACCAGTGCATCCTCAAGCAAATGGACAAGCAGAATCCTCGAACAAGATAATCGTCAACAATTTAAAGAAGACGTTAGGTGCCAAAAAAGGAAAATGGGCAGAGGAACTACCATTTGTCCTATGGGCTGATAGAACAACTGTGAAGAATGCTACTGGGCAAACCCCATTTTCTTTGGTATTTGGGGCAGAAGCAGTGATCCCGACAGAAATGGTGATACCGACAGCTAGATCAAGCCTACGGGATCCTGAATCAAATCCTGAAATCTTATGTCAAGAACTGGATACTATTGATGAGACAAGAGATGCAGCAAAGCTAAGGATGGCGGCATATCAACAGAGGATATCCAGAGCATATAACAAGAATATAAGGACTAGAAGGTTCCAAGTCGGAGATTGGGTGTTAAGAAAAGCTTTTCAGAATACTACTAATCCTGCCGATGGAAAATTAGCTCCAAAGTGGGAAGGACCCTATGAGATTGAATCGGAAGCAGGAAAAGGAGCATATCGACTCAAGAATATGTAGGGGGATATACTACCAAGATCCTGGAATGCTATACATCTCAAAGCCTATTTCAAGTGAGTTTAGAATTTAATTTATAACTCAAGATGGTATGAATTCTGTCTCTTTTAAATATAATATAATTTATTTTATTTGAACCCAATACTAACTTGAGCATCGGAGGGGTGTTAGCCAAACTAACACCCACCTTAGTTTAAGGTTGTTTTGCAGAATATGCTTCGGGATATAGCTCCAGGATACACACTCAGGATACTTCGAAAGATTAGAGGATTGGCCCCCTCCCTCACGTTTAAGGGATCCTGATCCCTTCACAGGTTTAAAGGTATTCACCTTTCTCACGAATTGGGTTTAAACACCCCGCCTGGAGCGCAAGTTATCCAGGGATAGTTCAAGGTGGCGGGACCAGTTCATGTAAAAGTGGCTGACAATTTCGTTACTGTTGGCAATACCCTGGATCCTTAAGGTATATGAGGATTGATCACCCTCTCTCGCGAAAGGGTATTTTCATACTCTCTAAGGTTTAAAGGTTTTCACCTTTCTAAGTCTTGGAGTTTATACACTCCCGCCTGTAGCGCACGGAAATTTGGGATTTTCCCCAGGATACTAAGGGTTTATCCCCAGTAAAACTAAAGTTTTTAACAAGATTGCAAAGATATGACAAGCTGTGATTACACACGTTCTTTTGTGGATAAGAAGCTACGAAGTTTAATCACTAAGTGAAGAAACACTCAAGTATATCATGCACTGATGCAATATCCTGCACAGACAGGGGACATCCATGCCGGGGACATTGCAAAGGATTCAAAGGTTAAGGTTGGAAATTATTGCCTAAGTGTTTCTGGTATGATTTATTATTTTTCAAGTCTTGAAAACCTTATCTAAATGATCTAAGTTTTCTAAAAAGTCATAGTCAACCAAGTTTTGTCTGACATTTAGAAGACATTTTATCAGTATCCTGATCAGGATATTTGATCAGGATACTCAAAACTTACCTTTCAAAATAAACAACAAATAAGGCTAAAAGGTTAGTTTATTATTAATGGTCCAAAAGATTGTATTCCTGGTTTCATCTCAAAAAGAGACCCATCCACCAAGAACACAATTAAAGTTTTTAAATCATATTTACATAAACAGTTGAAGGTTTCATCCTGAAAACACAAGATCTTTCCACCTTCAACTGTCAAAATATTCTACTTGCAGGAAATTAAAATTGTTCTAAGTGCAGGACGACCGGATGATTTAGACCCTACAAAATACAGGTATCATTAAAGACAGACTAACCAGGATACAGGTTCAGTATATGTATACGGGATACAAGATCTGGATACTTACCTTATTAGGGAAGGAGGTCATGGGCTCGATAGATTCCGTGAAGCCAAGGTCATCATAAGAGAAACCTTTGGCAGCAGCAACAGGCGGCTCCTTTTTTACCAGGACAAGCTTGGGATAGCTGTCAAGCTTCTCAAGATCGAAGAAAACATATATCCTTACCAGGCATGTTGGAATGACTAAAAAATATATCCGTTGGAATCAGGATATCCAACAGTTATATTTTTTGGGACAATTGTTATGGGTGAAATTCTGAGCCCATATCCTGACTTTGTATCTTGATTTTCTATTAGTTGTATATGATCAGGATACCAGATCAGGATACCGGACCAGGATATTGGTAACATCCTGAGGCAGTATCCTGACTATTACTAACAATTTGCTTGTAAACGTTGGCTACAAGGGACTAACATTCGTGAAGACCAAGTTATCCTAAAGACCCGCTCAAATTGGTTAGGATAAGGACGTTGATGGCGGAAAAATAGCTCTTGTAACGGTCATCATTGAAGATTGGCGTGTTTTATGGAAAGTTACGAAGATTGGTCAAAGATATTAATGTTGTAACGGTTATGGAAGCTTAAATCCCGGACTTATAGTTAGTAAGCGCGTGGAAAACGAGTGGAAACAGCCTGGCAACGTTCAGAAAGGAAATAATCTCAGTATCCCGGATTTTTAGCATAATATCCCGGATTTTTAGCACAATTAGTTAATTCTTGTATCTATATAAAGGAGATGCCAGATCCATAGGTCACAACTTGAATTCACCTACTCATTCACTCTCTTTTCTAGTAGCAATCACGCACTAACACTCATCACTTACAATCATTGTACCACTTAGTAGCGATCTGAGCATTATCCTGCACTGTATCCTGGTTATTCAATCAATAAGAAGAACAAGGCAGCCGGCAATTGTCAGCTCCCGAGGTTTTATGCCGGAGATCTAGATTGATCAAGGGCTTTCCTCGTACATCACGTGTCAACCTTTACATTTTTGCTCATTGTTTGATTATAGATACAGCTCGATATCCTGAGCCGTATCCTGTTAACTGTTTTTGCAAACTAACAAACCAATATATTTTTCACAAAGTATTACTAGCACACTACCTCACAAAACTAATTTGATCACTTAATTGCTTAGGTAATTTTTGACCAAAACAGCTGTGCTGCTATGAGTTGTTCTAGGTTCGGGTCTGCAGCAGTGGTAGCTAAGATATGAAAGTTGGCTAGTCTCCTATTGAGTATATCTTGAGTTTGGGTGTTCATCTCCCTATTCGTGGCTGCTAAAGCTCGTTGTTGCTGTAGTTTTCTCATTCTTTTTCTATGCTCGTGAGCTCCCCGACTGAACCATCCTCTCTTTTTGGTAGGGAATGGCTCCTAGGATTGCGCTTTGAATACGAAAATCTCTTCTTCGGTATCAGCTGAATACCCCGAGGGGGTAGGCTGGGAAAAAGTTCCTTCCTCTATAGGAGAACTAGACAGTTGACGGTAAGCGTCCGACGGACCTTGATCACTCATACTGTAAACTAACAAATTGTCAAATAACAAAACAATAATATACACGTATGCACATAATTGCATAGATTATTTCCTAACAGAATTGAAAATTTCATTGTCAGCAGAACACTTCTGTGGCTGAAATTAGTAGCTTAAGCTCGGATACCACTCTCTGTCGCAACCCCCTGCCCCTTTCTCCTGGGAACGGGCGGTCGCGAGCTCAGATTCAGTGGCATCAGTGGTTTTGTCATTTTGGCAGCGGAATTTACATCAGGACCGTAGTTAGGAAATATTTTATCAGAGTAAAATACCACATTTTTATAATAATAAACACATGGGTAAAACCCAAGTTTCTATTACAAACATGTTTATAGGGATAAACTCTATTTTATTTAAATAAAACATCTTCTTTATTCAGATAACTTTTATAGCCACATTTTCCAAGCCTTCAGTGCTATCCAGCTGGCTTCTATTTGGCTTTCACATTTTGTTACCTGAAACGCGTTTAAAAACATTTTGTTAGTGGGAAATACTGGTGAGTGAATCCCAGTTTAATCAAAACAGGTTTTATCATTGTACAGTATTGAGGGCGATCTCGCAATTATATATTTGTTTCCAATTCTTACTTTAATTACCACCAACGGTACTGTTAACCCGACTTGTGTTCATGTTACTACTCACAATGTAGTAACAAATTTTGTGTATGTTTCCAATTCTTACTTTAATTACCACCCACGGTACTGTCAACCCGACTTGTGTTCATGTTACTACTCATAATGTAGTAACAAATTTTGTGTACAAAACCCCAACATACCGACGATAATTGTAGAATTTACAAATACTCAATCACTGTTAATCATAATGTAAAACATTGGAGGTTTTGTAAAAACAGTTTGCAAAGGTTTAGACAAAAAGGAGATTACTCACATTGTTATTTTAGGTTTTTCCTTTGTGACTTCCTGGTTATAATCTATTAATTAAACAATGCACATGTGTTAGTATAATAACCCAATTTACATTAGTTATACCCTCCCCGAGACAGAACTCCAACGACTACGTCGGGCAAAACCCCGACACCCGTTACGGAGCACTAGATCAATCGGGCAGTGTATCTAATACGTAACCGGGGGTTATAACACTTACAACGAGGCAGAGCTTCGCTAATTAGGGGGGTATAATGCCCGAGTATAAGAATTGCTATGTAGAATTGAGAGAGAAAGTCGAGTGAATGAACGAATTCAAAATGAGAGCCGATGGCCTCTATTTATAGTTCTGATCGTCCACCTTATCGCGCCTCGTGTAAGCCGAAGGCAAAGCCTTTATGGCCCACGAGAGACCCAGAGTAGGCCCTAGCTTGGTCGACTCAGCCTACTAGACCCAACACGTTATTGCCATGTGGCGGAACCGGGGGCGCCTTAGTCTTGAGCTGTCGCGGCCCGGCTTTGCGCCCTGTGAGCCACCTAAATTTCTTGTTTTTATTTTATTTTTATAAAATTAAAGTATTTAGGGTCCATTATTCGTATACGGGGTGTACTTTAGGGTGTATAGAGGTGTTCTAATAATTTTAGGAATGTCAGAAATATTTTAGGAGGGTTGTTATAGCGTTGCACTTATCTGGCCGTCTATTTTTGGTGATTAGTTTTTGCACTCTTTGTTATAATTTCGCCGATTGAGATCGTTGTTTGTGTGCTAAATTGCAGATTGTTTTTTTGCAGGAAACAAGGGAGGAGGAGCGGCTAAACTTCTTTAGTATCCACTGCGATCGGCAATCAAATCCAAGGATGAAGATGAATCTAAAGTATTGCATGTAAATCCTATTATTTGTTTGATTTTAAAGTATTGATTATTTGTTATAATATTATGTACATCCATAAAAGGTTTTAATTTTTTATCCATATTATACAATCATTCATTAAAGCATAAGAAAATATGGTAATTTAACTTTATGAAAGATAATATATTAGGCTATAGGGTGTGGGGGTCATGGTTGGGACATGATTTGCCACCTATGAACATGAATGGAACGCTACACCACCCCTTGCTTGATCCACAATGTTTTGCATGGATTAAACCATGACAACCATGGTCTTCCTTTCCATTTTTCAAAAAATCATTTCCTTTTTCTTTGAACAAAGATAAATTAAAATAAATAAGGGGCTAGTAGTTTGGGTCATGTCCATGTTGGAAATTTGGTGAAAATAGTATTTTTCACAAATATAGGAAAATGATTTTTTTCCTATTTTGGACTAGAAATAAATATAAGAAAGAGTTAATTGCTCGGATGGTCCCTGTGGTTTCACGTTTAGTCCCCACCTTTTGAAAATTGCAGGTATGCTCCCTATGGTTTGTTAATTTGTTACTCGGATAGTCCCCTGAGTAGTTGTCAGTTAGTTTATAAATAGCAGGTATGCTCCCTATGATTTTCATTTTGTTACTCGGATAGTCCCCTGAGTAAATGTCAGGGGACTATCCGAGTAACAAAATGACAAACCATAGGGTGCATACCTGCTATTTCAAAAAGGTGAGGACTAAACATGAAAAAACGTGAAACCATAGAGACTATCCGGGAAATTAACAGAGGTTTTTTTATATATTTATTTGTGGGTTTGTGTTCTATGTTGGAAGAGCTTCGCAACGAACTAAACCACGTCCAAAACGAAGCTAAGATGAATGAGATATCGATGCTCAAAGTTTGGTGTTTGAAACATTGAATGCTGAAACAAAAGGGAAAGTGACACATTGTCCCACATAGGAGGAGAGATGAAACTTAAATGGGTATTTAAGTGGGAACTCTCCATCCTTATTATAACAACCCTCCTAAATTATTTCCGACGCTCCTAAAATATTTAGGACACCCCTATACGTCCTAAAATACACCCCGTATACGAGATTTGGCCTAAATACCTTTAATTTCATCAAAATTAAATAAAAACAAATTCTGAGGGACGCTCATGGGCCGCGAAGCCCTCTTCTGTTTCCATCGCGGGGTGCGACAGCTAGGCCATCAGGCCGCCCCCGAAGCCGCCACGTGGAAGGTGCGTGTCGAGGCTAGTGGACCAACTTAGCAAAGCTAGGCCCTACATACCCTACGTCGCGGGCCGCGAAGATCCTTGTGGTCTCTTTCGCGGGGAGCGAGGAAGTCAAGATCAGACCCTATAAATAGGATCGATCAACTTCAGTTGCAAACCATTCATAATTCACAATTCTCTCTCAATTTCTATAGTGTAGAAATTATACCGGGCATTATACATGTTTTGGTCAAAAATTACATAAGCAATTTAGTGATCAAATTAGTTTTGTGAGGTAGTGTGCTAACAATGTGTGTTGAAAATATGCTGGTTTGGTTGTTTGCAAAAACTGTTTCAGGATATAGCTCCGGATACCGAGCTATATCAGTAATCAAACAATGAGCTAAAAAGTAAAGGATGACACGAGATGTACGAGGAAAGCCCTTGATCAATCTAGATCGCCGGCACAAAACCTCGGGAGCTGACAATCGCAGCTGCCTTGTTCTTCTTATTACTTCAAACTTCAGGATACAGTGCAGGATATGATGCGGATCAACTAAGTGTTACAATGAGATTCGAGTACAAGTGTAAGTGTTTGCGAGTGATTGTAGCTAGTAAAGAGCAGAAGTGTACGTAAAAAATTGTGTGTTCCTACTGATCCGATCATTCCTTTATATAGCAAAAGAAATAACAACCTATCCTAAAAATGGGGGATGCTTCGAATATTCCCCTTTGAATGTTGAAGACCCTTTCTTTGCGGCTTCAACGTTCTCTTCTCAACAGCTGAGTCCGAGTCTTCAGGAGAAACAGTCTTCTTGACCGTTATAAGCAAGCCATACTAATCTGCACGTGAATTAATTAGTTATTACCAGGATACTGCATCAGGATGCTACCAATATCCTGATCCGGTATCCCGATCGTAATCAAAAGTAATACAGTCAGAATATAATCTAGGATATATGTTCAGAAAACCACCCACAACAATACCCCCTAATTAGTGAAGCTCTACCTCGTTGTAAGTATTTTAACCCCCGGTTACGTATTAGATACGCTGCCCGATTGATCTAGTGCTCCGTAACGGCTGTCGAGGCTCTGCCCGACGTAGTTGTTGGAGTTCTATCTCAGGGATGGTATAACTAATGTAAATTGGTTTATTATACTAACGCGTGCGCATTGTTTAATTAATAGATTATAACCAGGAAGTTGATGTGTGCAAAATGCAACATATAAATTACATCAATTGTGGCATAAAACTAACCTTTTTTAGTACTAATGTTGGAAAAAGTGTGTTTTTGTCTTCCTTTTGTATTTTCAGGATTAAATGAGCTCAAATGAACAAAAGAAGCAAAAAGCCAGCTAAATCTAACATAAATACAAGAAAAGGGATAAACGTGGCATGCCCGACCCCCGACAGCATCTTCCCAAGCAAAAACAAGAAAACAGAAGGCTGAACACGCCCCGTGCTCAATGAGCACGGGGGCGTGCCCAAGTGTCAGCAGAAAAGACAAAGTTGTAGAAGCTTTTATCACCCACCACGGGGGCGTGCCCAGCGGACACGGGGCCGTGGTCAACTCTAAGATTCGCAGAATCTGGGGAAATCTTGATAGTACAGATACGCTTCTGCACACGGGGTCGTGCCCAGTGGACACGGGGGCGTGGTCAACTAATGCAGACAAACTGCAATTAATGAAGAAAGAGAAGGAGGGTGGACACGGGGCCGTCCCTAAGCTGCTGTTCAGGCTATAAATAAGGGTGCTTGGCTCATTTGCAAACCATCCCTTGGCACACCACCTCTCTCACACTTCACCCATACTCCACCACCACCACAACACCATCATCCACCACCATCATCCATCATAGAGTGTGTGAGTCGTCTCCGGATCCAAGATAGATCGTAAGAGTTCTTGCAATCAAAGGCCATGTTTGCCTAAGTCTCTTACATCACTTGGTGAAGACAAGCATTTAGTGTAATACTTTTTATTTTTAATCTTTTCGCACTTTTTATTTGGTTATGTATTAATGACTTTAATAACTAGTTTTATATGTTGAAGGTGATTCTTCCTTATCATTTGTCCGTGGTGTCTTGGCATTATTTTACTGTCTATATAAAATAAAAGATTTACACCATTCATATCTCCACGGTCTATACGGAGATATGTTGGCTACCTGGTCGGGGGTTAAGGGAATGGTTTGGTAAGAGTCTTGCCATTGTTCAGTGTATAGATCCTGCAAGGACCTTGGTAAAATTTAGTAGGACCTCCTTCAATACCCAATGGTATTGGATGGCGGGGGTCCAAACTCTTTGATCCCCTCATATGTAAACTACTATTAAAACTTTAACCCGGCTACTTAGGACTGTATCCCTGCTGACTCAGACTACTTAGCCGAGGGTAACGTCACCTTCAAAAGAGGGACCTACCACAATATGCATTAATAACTTAATTAATTATCTTTCAATAATCCGACCCTTTAGGATTGTATCCTTGCTGACTCAAACTACTGGGTTGAGGGTAACGTCACCTTCAAAAGAGGGGCCTACTACAATAACTAAGATAATCTCTTAAAAGGTCCAAAAGTGCAGAAATAATCAAAGGTTACACTAAAGGTGAGTCGGATCCAAGTGATTCATCTTGTCTATATGTTTTTATTTATTTTATTTTTATTTTCAGTATTTTAGTTTTATTTTCTATTTTAAAACCTTTTTCCTAAATTTTTATTTGATTAGACGTTGAGGATAAACCGGTATAAAAAGCACTTGTGTCCTTGGACGACCTCGGTATCTTACCAACACTATACTACGCTCACGATGGGTGCACTTGCCCATATGTGTGTTTGGTGTTAGTAAATATCATATTTTATAAATTTAAAACATGACTAAAGTGGTTAAAAAAGGGCTAAAAATATACATAAAAATATATCACACCACACGCGCATCAAGTTTTTGGCGCCGTTGCCGGGGACACAAGGATTTTAAGAAAGCTTAAAATCGACGGCCTAATCAGTTTTTTCAAAACTTTTTCAAAACGTGCGCACATTTTTCTGCATTTTAGTTTAGTTTTGCATTAACAGTAACCTGAACACGGGGCCGTGTTCACTGAACACGGGGCCGTGTTCACTGAACACGGGGCCGTGCTGCATGTTTTTCATAAAACACCCAGATACAGAGTCTGAACACGGGGTCGTGCTCACAGAACACGCCCCCGTGCTCAACGAAACCAGTAACCTTTAATTCAAACGCCCAGATACAGAATCTAAACACGGGGCCGTGTCCACTGAACACGGGGCCGTGTCTAGCCTCTGTTTCCGTTTTTATTTTTGTTTTCTGGTCTCGAGACTCTGTTGTGGTCTGCTGAGTGATTCATATGGATCAATACTCAGGAGGCTACAACTACACCTATGAGGAGGATGATTATAGGGAAGACTATTGCACCATTTGTGGTGACCCGCATTCGGTACAATATTGTGACTTATTTCAACCATCCACTTTATACACCTACTATGAGGAGCCCAGGTACGAGCCATCAACTTCATATACATCCTATGAAGACCAAAGGTATGAACCTTCTCCCTCATACTCATATTTTGATGAACCAAGGTATGAGCCTTCATACTCATACTTTGAGGAACCAAGATATGAGCCACCACCTTCATATACTTATTATGAGGAACCATGGCGTGAACAACCCACCTCATATGAGTATTATGAAGAACAAAATTACGACCCTTATCCATCATATACTTACAATGAAGAACAATGGTGTGAACCATCTACTTCATATGAGTATTATGAGGAACCAAGGATCGAACATCCGGATTCAAGCTTTGAGGATCCCGATCCTTACTCTATCACCGAAGTAACCGAAAAGATATTAGAACACCTTAAAACTATTGAGCGTTACATAAAAGAATCTCGCGCAAGGGAAGAGGAGTCCCGCGCAAGAAAAGAGTTAACTTGTAATAATAACGTAGAAATAGTTGAAAGTGTGAAAATGGAAGAACAAATAAGTGAAAACCCGACACATGAGTTAAACAACGAAAAAGGTGAGTCCGACAACGTTAAAATTCAAGAAGTGTCTAATTTTGAAGAAATTAATCTCTTGTCACCTTCATTTGAAAATTATTGTTTAGTACCCACTCATGCTAAGTTTTTAAAAGAGTTAAACACTAACACTAAAATTGACGAAACAGTAAGCATTAACTTAACAAATGATCAAACCTCGCTAATAAAAGAAGACCCATTTGAAATCAACATTACACCGGTTCCATGTTTTTTTCAAAACTCCTTTATTAGTAATATAACTATTGATAAAGATCTTTGTGTTAATATAATGCCAAACTACATTTTCGAAAAATTAAGTATTAGTGATTTCTCTCCACTTCAAATACCCATTTTTCTATCCAATCGAAAAGTAATAAAATCAATCGCTGTAGTTGAGGATGTCTTGGTTCAAACAAATCAAATGGTAATCCCAACCGACTTTGTCATCCTCGATGACGCTCCTCTAGTGTTGGGACGACCTTTTGTAAAAACTCACGAAGCCTTGAAAAACCGGAAGTACAATAATCTATCTATTCAATTAGGGGCATTTAAAAGAAGTGTCGATCTTGAGCGTTCAATGAAATATCCATTCGGCAATAATGACCCCCTAATTGAAGATGAAGATGAACCACCCGATACAAGTCAAGAGATTGACCACTTTGTTAAAGAAGAGGTCGCCATAGAACAAACTTTTATGATTCTTGATAAAAATGAGCAACCAAATAAGGAGTCTCCAAAAGACCCACCTCTTGAGCTCAAAGAACTTCCAAAAGGTTAGGAATATGCTTTTCTAGACAAAGATGGTAAATCACCTGTAATTATTTCGTCTAAATTAGGTAGTTTAGAAAAAGAAAAATTAATTAAACTTTTGAAAAAACACAAAAATGCGATCGCTTGGAAGCTTGTAGATATTAAAGGAATAAGTCATTCCATGTGCACGCACAAAATTTTAATGAATGATGACTACAAATCAGTAATACAACCACAACGTAGAGTAAGGGGCTGTTTGGTAGCCTCTTAATCCATTCAGAGGTTGTCTCTTAATGAAATCATTTGTGGCCCTTATGTCTGAATGAATAAGAGGTAACCTTATGTCTGACTGGATAAGAGGTAACATCTGAATGGTAAACCATCACATGTCACATTCTTCTACATTATCTTTGTTAAACTCTTAAATGATTTCATTAAGAGGTACCCTCTTAATGTCATTCAGATGCTACCAAACAGCCCCTAAATCCAAATGTCCAAGAAGTGGTTAAAAACGAAGTCATCAAACTACTTGACGCTGGACTCATTTACCCAATCTCCGATAGTCTTTGGGTAAGTCCCGTCCAAGTAGTACCAAAGAAAGGAGGTATGACGGTAATAACTAATGAGAAAAATGAATTAATACCAACAAGAACCGTCACATGATGGAGAGTGTGTATAGATTATAGACGGTTAAATGAGGCAACAAGGAAAGATCACTTTCCTTTATCCTTCATTGATCAAATGTTAGAAAGATTATCCGGTTATAAATTTTATTGTTTCTTGGATGGTTTTTCAGGTTACTTTCAAATCCTGATAGCACCCGAAGACCAAGAAAAGACAACCTTCACATGTCCCTATGGAACTTTTGCTTATCGACGCATGCCATTCGGTCTATGCAATGCCCCCGCAACCTTTCAACGTTGCATGGTAGCCATCTTCCATGACATGATAGAAAAGACAATGGAAGTCTTCATGGACGACTTTTCTATCTTTGGGGATTCATACGACCAATGCCTCGATAACCTTGAACGAATGCTATCCCGATGTGAGGAAACTAACCTCGCCCTTAACTGGGAAAAATGCCATTTCATGGTAACGGAGGTAATGGTACTCGGTCACAAAATCTCAAGCGAAGGAATGGAGGTTGATCGAGCCAAAATAGACACTATTTCTCGATTACCACCCCATCCTCCGTTAGAGCTATCAGAAGTTTCTTAGGGCATGCCGGATTTTATAGGCGGTTTATCAAAGACTTTTCTAAAATCTCAAGGCCTCTAACAAAATTACTTGAAAAAGATGCCCCTTTCATCTTTGACAAGGATTACAATCAAGCATTCCTAACCCTAAAGGAAATGCTAGTCAATGCACCTATCATGATAGTGCCTTATTGGAAATTTCCTTTCAAAATCATGTGTGATGCAAGTGACTTTGCAGTTGGAGCTGTACTGGGACAAAGAAAAGAAAAACATTTTCACCCAATTTATTATGCTAGTAAAACACTTAACGATGTACAAGAAAATTACACAACAACTGAAAAAGAATTACTAGCTGTGGTATTTGCTTTTGATAAATTTCGTTCTTATCTTGTTCTTTCTAAAACAATAGTCTATACAGATCATGCAGCCATTCGATATCTCTTCAAGAAACAGGATGCTAAACTACGTTTGATTCGGTGGATTCTACTCCTCCAAGAATTTGATGTTGAAATCAAAGACAAAAGAGGAGCAGAAAACACTGCAGCAGATCATCTTTCACACTTAGAAGACCCCGCTTTGGAGGCAACCAGGGACGAGCAAATCAACGAAAAATTTCCAACGGAGTCCCTAGAAATGGTGGAATACAGAGAAGAACCATGGTACGCCGACTATGCTAACTACCTAGCTAGCGGTATAGTCGCAAAAGGTTGGCCACATCATCAAAGAAAGAAATTATTTGCTAATGTAAAGCATTATTTTTGGGAAGATCCTTATCTTTTCAAAATGTGTGCCGACCAACTCATCCGACGATGCGTACATGGTAGCGAAGCAAGAAGAATTCTCCGCCATTGTCATAAAGGTCCACACGGAGGACATCATGGTGCCGCTAGTACCGCATGAAAGGTATTTGATTCAGGATTTTATTGGCCGACCATTTACAAAGACGCCCAAAGTCTTGTCAAGACATGTGACGCTTGCCAAAGGACAGGTAATATTTCTTCCAAAAACGAAATGCCACAAAATGGCATTCTTGTTTGTGAAATCTTTGATGTGTGGGGACTCGACTTTATGGGACCCTTCCCACCGTCAAAAGGAAACAAATATATACTTGTGGTAGTAGATTACTTGTCTAAATGGGCCGAGGCCGAGGCACTTCCAACAAATGATGGAAGAGTCGTGGTAAGATTTCTGAAAAAATTATTCTCTCGTTTTGGAACACCGAAAGCATTAATAAGTGATAGAGGTACCCATTTTTGTAATCATCAACTTGAAATTTTTTTAACAAGATATGGGGTCTATCACCGGGTCTCAACAGCATATCACCCTTAAACAAACGGACATGCCGAAGTAACTAATAGAGGTTTAAAACGAATACTTGAAAAAACCGTAGGGTTAAATAAAAAGGAATGGGCTGATAAATTAGATGATGCTTTATGGGCTTTTCGAACTGCTTAAAAAATAACAATAGGTACAACCCCATATAAGCTCGTCTATGGAAAAAGTTGTCATTTGCCAGTAGAAATAGCTCACAAGGCCTACTGGGCAATTAAAAATGTAAACTTAGATGTAGAATTTGCCGGTAAGAATCGATTGTGCCAATTAAATGAGTTAGACGAACTAAGGAATTATGCATATTCTAACTCCGAAATTTATAAGGAAAGAATGAAAATTTTGCATGACAAACATATTAAACCTAATGAATTTCGGATAGGAGATCAAGTTCTATTGTTTAACTCATGACTTCGATTGTTTCCTGGTAAATTAAAGTCTAGGTGGTCAGGACCTTTTTCCATCACCCATATTTTCCCACACGGTGCAGTAGAAATTAAATCTCGGAATGGCATTCCATTCAAAGTCATTGGCCAACGGCTAAAGCTCTATAAAGGATTCATTGAGGATGAGGAGGAAGAAATCTCGCTTCAAACGGTCGAAGAATAAAAGCATCAACATCATACCTGGTAAGTTACGAACAAACGAGTTGACATCTAAATCGGTAAGTCTTCTAACCAAGTTTTGGGAAAACTGGGCACTCACACGAGCACTTAAAAAACAAAAATCGCCCGGCACGGGGCCGTGTCCGCGCAACTGTCGGGATAAAACCCCTTTTCCAAACTGTTTCTTCATTTCCACACGCCCCGTTTCCCCGAAAACTCTCTGGTTCAGGCGATTTTTCTGCAAGATTTCGACGTCTCCTCTACTTCTAACAACATCAAGGTATGATTCTATCATCATTAGTAGTTAGATTAAGCATTTGCATGTAGTTAAAACATCAAAAATTTGGGGAAAATCTAGGGTTCTTGAACTTCATCCGGATCGAACCTCAAATTTTTGCATAATTTTGTTAGCATTAGTTTAGATTCATGTTTTAGGAAGTAAATCCACTTGTATTGTTCATAGATTTGCCCGATTTCTCACAAAAATCCCAAACCCTTGTTTTTGAACCGAAAAAGATAAAATCGAAGGGGTAAACGGTTTGTTTTGGGAAAAACGGCACTTGGGGTTTCATTTTCGGGGAAAACCGCCCCTACTGGACCAAAAATTTTCAAGTTTTCAGGACCGGGTCGAAAAATGGGATTTTTGTGAAACAGACGCCTGTACACGGGGTCGTGCTCGGTGAGCACGGGGGTGTGTCCAGCCATTTTCTGACCAACATGGGGCGTGTCCACTGAACACGGGGTCGTGTTCAACCGACTGTTTTAATTTTTCTCTGAAAATTTCACTGTTTCATGCTTCATTTCAGATGTCCAAGAAATTCACAAGGTTCAATGCAAATGAGTTGGATGCTAAAGCAAGATACGATGTGCTTTGAACCAGACCGGAGGAATACCCATGACAAGTGTGCATGGATATTTTAGCAACAGTGAACCAGCTTGACCGGTTTAACAACCTAGTCACCGGCCCACTAAGATCCGCCCTAACCACTCGACTTCGCTCAGTCAACGAGTATAATCTGGAATTCTATATCACATTCGTGTTCAATTCAAGAGCCGACCCATTTGATAATAATGGGGTAGAATTCAGATGTGGAGGGACTAGGCACTCTATCTCGATGGCGCAGTTTGGGTCGATAGTTGGGTTGTATGCGGATGAAGATGCGGGTAATGAAGAAAACACCGGAGAGTTACATGAATTATCAGAAAACGAACGCCAAGCCGCATGGGTTCAAATAGGAGAAGGGCACTACAACCCAAGCAGCACTAAGAGCACTAAGTTGAGGGACCCTCTTTACCGTTACATTCATCGGGTCCTCGCTTACTCTCTTAGTCAAAGGCATGATAGCGGTGGCATTGTAGGGTTGAGAGATCTGGTGGTTCTTCATTGCATTCATACCCGCAGACACCTCGATGTTCCATACCTCCTGCTCCGAAACATGCATTGGAACCGGCTCGCTACTCCACCAACCCCTATCTTCTTCGGGGGGTGGATATACCGTCTCTTCAAGTATTTCGTGAACATGCCCAGATCTTCCAAAAGAGCCCATGGTCGGGAAGAGTGGACATACACATCTGCCGCTCCATGAACTTGATTTATGAAGCCGAAGACGGGACGGTTAGCTTCCAAAGAGTCCAGGGGCATGCATGGAACCCGCAAGAGGCACTTGTCCTTCATGCTCCACAGTTCCAACCACCTCCTCAATACCAATACCAGCCCCATGGTGATCCGGGCCAATCCTCCTCACAAGGAGGCGGTTTTCCTAATTTTCAAAGCTTACATGACTTATTGCAGGAAAACCTCATGTGCACCAGGAACACCTATAACTTGGCCAGCAACACGTACACCCGGGTCGAAGTGATTGAGATAAACATCTCCGACATTCAGGATGACATTGGGAACATCCGGTAGTACATGGCGGGGCACGGAGGAGGAGGTGATGATGAAGACGAGGACATGGACTAGGCGGGAGGAGCGGAATTAGGAGCAGCTAGTTGGTGATCCCACAGGTTAACCCTCTTTTCTTATGAACAATTTCCGGCCTGCGTGCCGTGTGTTGAACAATTTACTTTCCTTTAACTCTTTTTACTTTCTGCATTAATTTTTCTTTTAACTTTGTGGTTTGGATGATTGAACAATGGTAATTTAGGATGCTTGCTATGGTTTGGTGTAGTGTTTATTGATAAAATAGGTACATACGAGGTTTAGAGCACTAAACATTAGTGCTACTAAAGGCAGGACATCAAAACCAAGCCAGAAACCTGTTTTTCAACCTTGCAGTTTGTCCACACGGGGTCGTGTTCAGCCAACACGCCCCCGTGCCCACTACCCCAGACCTGCTGTTTGTTTAATTCTGCAGATTTTTGCCAGACACGGGGCCGTGCCCAGCCGACACGCCCCCCGTGTCCACCTTCTATAAGTTTTCGTTATTGGCACTCTGACCACGGGGTCGTGTTCATCCGACACGGGGCCGTGTCCAGATGCCCAGTAACATAATTTTTTGCTTTTTCACACACTTTTACACATTCAATCAACCTAAAAACTTATTTTTGGGACACATGGAGGACAATGTGTAATTTAAGTGTGTGGGGGGGGGATGCTAAACCTTGAATTTTTTGCAAGTCCTAATCACAAGCCTTACACAAAACTCTATTGGAACCGCTAATCACCCCAAATCTTTTTCAAAAAAAAATTTTCATTTTTTTTACTTGTCTTGAGTTAAGTTGGGAATTAAAAGTTTTTAAAAGGTTATGTTTTTACAAATTTACAACCGATAGCGTCGTGATAAAAAGAACCAACATAAGAAAATCATGAAACGGCATGACAAATCTAGTAAAAATTCGATCATATATACTAGATCACATAAAAAACCATTCCCACAAAAGTGAGTTTTGAGCCTTTATTGAGCATACAAATACATATCTTTAAACTAAATGCTCATTTTTCGTTTCTTGTGTGAATAGCCGCTTGGTTTCTTACGACTCTAGAACTTGCCACGACAATACATTCTCGGTCCTTACCAACTTAAACCCAAGTAAGTAAATGATGGAGGCATTAGGACTAACCCTTTTTATTTCCACACCATTATTTTTTTTTTTTTACCACCTACCCAAAATCCCCCTATATACCCCTTTGAGTCTAAACCTTTTCATTTCTTAACCCAAAACAAACACCCTTTTACCCACCAAAACCTTTTTTCATTTTAAACCCTTTATTTTAGTAACAAAGCTTGGGTTTTCTTATGACTTCCTTATCAAAAAAAAAATTATGATGATGAATCCAAAAATAAACAAACAAGATTATCAAAAACAAATTTGTTTGAAGAATTGCTTCATCAAAATAAAAAGTTATGAAAAATAAAAAGTCTCACGAAAACCGATGCTTTTTACGCCTTTCGCCCTTTTCTACTAACCACTAACCCAACCACCTACACTTAACCCAAGCCTAACCTTTCACCCCAAAAGTCCTCTTGATATTTACAAAGGTATATAGTTAAAAAGGAGGAGGACTGATTGCTTGGCAAGCTTATGGTAGGAGTAAGTGCCATGCCGCTCTCGGCCGAGTGTTGAGTGATCCCCCGTGAGGTATGTGAACTTGTATATAAATGGAATTTTAAAGAGGCATGTTATGCCCTAATAAGTAAATAAAATAGGATTGTAAATAAAATAGGATTTTAAAGAGGCATGTGAACTTGTAATGTTTTAAATAAATCATGACGAATAGGATTGTAAATAAAATAAAAATAAAACCTAATACAAATCTTGGAATCCCGACACTCCATGACAAGCCCAAAAACCTTCTCTTCTACCCATTCCGTTTGGGAGTGAAAAACCACATTATAAAGAGTTTTGCTTGAGGACAAGCAAAGATTCAAGTGTGGGGGTATTTGATGTGTGCAAAATGCAACATATAAATTACATCAATTGTGGCATAAAACTAACCTTTTTTTAGTACTAATGTTGGAAAAAGTGTGTTTGTGTCTTCCTTTTGTATTTTCAGGATTAAATGAGTTTAAATGAACAAAAGAAGCAAACAGGAAGCTAAATCTAACATAAATAGAAGAAAAGGGATAAACGTGGCATGCCCGACCCCCGACAGCATCTTCCCAAGCAAAAACAAGAAAACAGAAGGCTGAACACGCCCCGTGCTCAATGAGCACGGGGGCGTGCCCAAGTGTCAGCAGAAAAGACAAAGTTGTAGAAGCTTCTATCACCCACCACGGGGGCGTGCCCATCGGACACGGGGCCGTGGTCAACTCTAAGATTCGCAGAATCTGGGGAAATCTTGATAGTACAGATACGCTTCTGCACAAAGGGTCATGCCCAACGGACACGAGGGCGTGGTCAACTAATGCAGACAAACTGCAATTAATGAAGAAAGAGAAGGAGGGTGGACACGGGGCCGTGCCCAATGGACACGGGGCCGTGCCCAATGGACACGGGGCCGTGCCCAATGGACACGGGGTCGTGCCCGAGCTGCTGTTCAGACTATAAATAGGGGTGCTTGGCTCATTTGCAAACCATCCCTTGGCACACCACCTCTCTCACACTTCACCCGCACTCCACTACCACCACAACACCATCATCCACCACCATCATCCATCATCCATCATAGAGTGTGTGAGTCGTCTCGGGATCCAAGATTGATCGTAAGAGTTCTTGACAATCAAAGGCCATGTTTGCCTAAGTCTCTTACATCACTTGGTGAAGACAAGCATTTAGTGTAATACTTTTTATTTTTAATCTTTTCGCACTTTTTATTTGGTTATGTATTAATGACTTTAATAACTAGTTTTATATGTTGAAGGTGATTCTTCCTTATCATTTATCCGTGGTGTCTTGGCATTTTTTTACTGTCTATATAAAATAAAAGATTTACACCATTCATATATCCACGGTCTATATGGAGATATGTTGGCTACCTGGTCGGGGGTTAAGGGAATGGTTTGGTAAGAGTCTTGCCATTGTTCAGTGTATAGATCCTGCAAGGACCTGGGTAAAATTTAGTTGGACCTCCATCAATACCCATTGGTATTGGATGGCGGGGGTCCAAACTCTTTGATCCCCTCATATGTAAACTACTATTAAAACTTTAACCCAGCTACTTAGGACTGTATCCCTGTTGACTCAGACTACTTAGCCGAGGGTAAAATCACCTTCAAAAGAGGGGCCTACCACAATATGCGTTAATAACTTAATTAATTATCTTTCAATAATCCGACCCTTTAGGATTGTATCCTTGCTGACTCAAACTACTGGGTTGAGGGTAACGTCACCTTCAAAAGAGGGGCCTACTACAATAACTAAGATAATATCTTAAAAGTTGCAAAAGTGCGGAAATAATCAAAGGTTACACTAAAGGCGAGTCGGATCCAAGTGATTCATCTTGTCTATCTGTTTTTATTTATTTTATTTTTATTTTTAGCATTTTAGTTTTATTTTCTATTCTAAAACCTTTTTCCTAAATTTTTTATTTGATTAGACGTTGAGGATAAACCGGTATTAAAAGCACTTGTGTCCTTGGACGACCTCGGTATCTTACCAACACTATACTACGCTCACGATAGGTGCACTTGCCCATATGTGTGTTTGGTGTTAGTAAATATCGTGTTTTATAAATTTAAAACCTAACTAAAGTGGTTAAAAAAGGGCTAAAAATATACATAAAAATATATCACACCACACGCGCATCAGAAGTCACAAAAGAAAAACCTAAAATAGCAATGTGAGTAATCTCCATTTTGTAAACCTTTTTGCAAACTGTTTTTACAAAACCTCAATTGTTTTACATTATGATCAACAGTTATTAAGTATTTGTAATTCTACAATTATCGTCGGTATGTTGGGGTTTTGTATACAAAATTTGTTATTACACTGTGAGTAGTAACATGACCACAAGTCGGGTTGACAATACCGTGGGTGGTAATTAAAGTAAGAATTGGAATAAAATGTAATTGCGCGATCGCCCTCAATACTGTACAATTATAAAACCTGTTTTGATTAAACTGGGATTCACTCACCAGTATTTCACACTGACAAAATGTTTTTAAAAGCGTTTCAGGTAACAAAATGTGAAAGCCAAATAGAAGCCAGCTGGACAGCACTGAAGGCTTGGAAAATGTGGCTATAAAAGTTATCTAAATAAAAAAGATGTTTTATTTAAATAAATTAGGGTTTATCCCTATAAACATGGTTGTAATGGAAACTTGGGTTTTACCCATGTGTTTATTATTATAAAAATATGGTATTTTACTCTGATAAAATATTTCCTAACTACGGTCCTGTTGTAAAT
Source organism: Helianthus tuberosus (assembly GCA_030545235.1). Taxonomy (NCBI): domain Eukaryota; kingdom Viridiplantae; phylum Streptophyta; class Magnoliopsida; order Asterales; family Asteraceae; genus Helianthus; species Helianthus tuberosus. The sequence goes on along the minus strand of CM060381.1, from coordinate 4,855,989 downwards.
TCCGCTGCCAAAATGATAAACACTGATACCACTGAATCTGAGCTTGCAGCCGCCCGTTCCCAGGTGACTAGGGGCCGGGGGTTGCGACAGAGAGTGGTATCAGAGCTATTGCCATTGATTTGAGCCACAGAAGTGTTCTACTGACAATGAAATTGTCAATTCTGTTAGAAATAATTTATGTGAATACATGCATACCTGTGTATTATTGTTTTGTTATTTGACAATCTGTTAGTTTACAGTATGAGTGATCAAGGACCATCGGACGCCTATCGTCAATTGTCTAGTTCTCCTATAGATGAAGGAACTTCTTCCCAGCCTACCCCCTCGGGGTATTCAACTGACACAGAGGAAGGGATCTTTATATTCAAAGCGCAATCCGAAGAGCCATTCCCTACCAAAAAAAGAGGATGGTTCGGTCGGGGAGCTCATGAGCGTAGGAAAAGAATGAGAAAGTTACAACAACGGCGAACTTTAGCAGCTGTGAATATGGAGACGAACACCCAAACACAAGATATACTCAATAGGAGATTAGCCAACTTCCACATACTAGCTACCACAGCCGCAGATCCGAACTTAGAACAACTCATAGCACCACAGCCACTACCTTTGTTCCCAACACAACCCATGGAAATAGAACAAAACCCAGGAGACCAAATCCCATTACCTGCTTTCGACCCGGCCGAAATTCCTAGAGTCTCAGCACCCCATCCCCCAAATTATGACCCATGGTTTGACGACCATAGAGATTACCCAGAACTCCATCCACAAGAAGAACCCATGCAAAACCCAGTAGCACCCTATCCAAATCTTAACCCTTTAGATTGTAACACCTCGAAAATTCGTGTTCAATGAAATAACGACACGTGTCATGTAAGACAAAACGCGTTATAAACCCGGATTTAATAAAGATGTTTTGGCAGAATTTAAAAGCGGCGTCATGTTAATTTTTACCTCTGAACGACCTCAATTATAAATCCCAAGACCCAAGTAAATGTATATTAAACATCTAATATATTTGTAAATCCAGAAATGTATTGACAATAATGGAATTCGAAGTGCATGGTAGGTTTCTATGAAAATTCTTACGGTAAACCTTATTGTTCGGCACTTTCTTTTGGATTCAAAGAAACAAGGCAAGGTGGTAGGGTTATTAACTGTTCAAGACCCATAATAGAGCCCCCCTTTATGTAAAATAATGACCCAAATTCGATTTAAGTGGTTGCCCTTTCGAAATATGAAAGAACAACAAGTTTTTGGTCCCTGATGAAGGCTTGCGCACCGCAAGCATAAAGCCTTACGGTGCGCAAGCAGTGCCCAGCGAACAGAAAACCGGCTGCAGCCTGTTTTGCACGATTTTGACCGATCTTGTTGGTATTTCTTCACTCATGAGCGACCCCTAAAATGTTCCTAGACCCCAGGGACACTTGTGGGACAATTGTGGTCAATTGTAGACTTAGTTGTCAACAATTTATGGTGTTTACAAACACTATATAAGGCCTCCAAGTTACAAACATTCTTGCACTCACTTCTGATCATCTCTGGAACTCCAAAGCTGGTTCCAAGACTTCCTAACCATCCATTAGACACGTGTAAGTATGCTTAACCTTTTCTAATTAAGTTTTAGCTTAGTTTTAGCTTAAAAGTCAAACCGTCGTAATTAACGGTTGACTTTAAGATTAATCACTAATGGTCCAGTGATTAGTCGAATCAAAAGTAGTTATAAGTTGGTAATTATGTGGGTAATAAACCCTTAAAAGGGTTCCCCCTGATTACCACTCTAACCAGGTCAAAAGTCGGGACAAACTTGCTAAGAAAAAGTCAACAGGATACTTAAACTCTAATTTATGCATAATTAGCAATGTAGATCATATACAACCTGTTTGATCATTGTTATAACTTGGTAATAAGTATAAGAACATGTCTAAACATGTTCAACCCGACAATTTCCTGTAAATACCCGGTTCGGAACCGAAAGTCACATAGTTTGACTTTCACTTTGACTTTCAGTTCTGACCCGTTTAGGCATGTTTTAGAAATGCCTTAGAGCTTTATTTGGACCAGGTTACATGCTAGTACAACCCTCTGTGATTATACACCTCGGATCATTAGTTATCCAATTAATATGCATGATTCCGTTAATTGCTTATATGTTGACCATTATGCCCTTTTCACCTTAAAACGTGATTTTTGGAAATGTAAAAGAGTAGAAACCTTAATTACTGATATATAAACTTGCATACAAAATTTGACGTCAGTTTGAGGTGTAGGTTAAGAGTTATGCTCGTTAGCGTAAAATTAAAGCTTTATGTTAATTAAACGGCGTATTTAGCGTATAGCCTACTTAAACATACTTTTTGATATCAAACTCTTTATCCCCTGATGTAATATATTATTTTGGGATTTTTAAAGATTTTTAATTAATTTTAGGCTGAGCATAACTTATAGTCGTAGGCTTAATCCGGTAATTGTCGGTTTTGCCCTTACGGGCTATAAAATGAGTTTTACATATCTAAACGACTCCAAACCTTTTGCTACTGATCACATATGATAAATAAATTATTTTAAGCCTTCTGGAAATATGAAAATATCAGATTTAAGTATCGAACCCGGAAATGGCCTTTAATCGCCTTTTTAAGTGTTTTTAACGCATAGTATGTACTAGAAGTATTTTAAACATACCAAGGGTGATACCTACTGATATTTGAGGCAAATTATAATGTTTTAACAGTAAGAAAATGTTGATAAACTCAGACTTCAGTTTTGAGCTTTTCGGCTTATGTGAAATTACCAAAATACCCCTACGGGGCATAGTTTGGCTATAATTGATAAATTTCACTTATATACTTTAACCTACTGATATAACTTAGAAAATGGAGTATATTTGCTGATTACATCAGGCCTGTAACTTAGGTTGACACTTAAACTCTTTTACAACCTTTAAAATGACCAAACCACCCCTACGGGGCATAGTTTGTGATTAAATTCATTTCGGGCATAATGAAAGACATCTTACTGATGTCACAACATATATGAAGCATATTAACTTAGGAAACCTGTAAATAGCTCTCATGAATACCCGTTACGCTTATTACGCATTCGGTTCGGTTTATGTAACTAGTTTACATAAATTAGCCTAAACGGGTCAAACCTTATCGTTTTATCTCAAAATCCAGAATGTGAATGAAATACCCATGTTAAGCAAGTCTCTGAACTTGTCGGGTCTAAATCACATTCTATCCGGTCCTCGCTTAATCATGCGTACGAACCGTATCTTTGAAACTAGCCGGTCTAAGCTTAAGCTTAATTAAAGACCCGTTAGAATTCTGATAGGTTATTATAAACCTTCGTTCCAGATTAGGAGTACCAGTAAAATCTACATGCATTTTGATTATTGTGATTTATACGTTGCTCAGGTAAATACTTTTAACTTATTTTCCCTATACGGGCTTGGGTTACGGTATATAGCATACCGCTTGATCGGGCATCAAATCCTCCACCGTTGAGTGGGTAATTGAATAATTTGATCGGCTCGTTTAAACAGCCTTGTTACTTAAAGCCTTTGGGGGGTTAATGACCATGTCCCGGATATCCTTGCATCATTTTACGAAATGGCCACGACTTAAGCGCGGGGTGTAGGCGTACACCCGTCAGTGCACAAAAGAATAATGTGGTGTGTCTATTGATCTTTAACCCGGACTAGATCCGGGCTACTGAACGCACAAGGAACATGTAATTCGTTCACAAGATTATATATTTAAAATAATTCTCCCAAGTTAAATAAAATGTTTATGCCATGTGCATCCAAACCAATTTTCAATCATTTTCTAAAATGAGTCAGTTGATTGTATTTACCAGTGTAAACTGACGTATTTTCCCAAAAAGATTAAATGCAGGTACTATGCGTAATTGGCTGGGATTTCTCCTTAGCATCATTAGAAGTCTCGCAAGCTTAAGATGCCTGAAGTCTGTTGAACTATTGTTTCATATTTTGTTTCGATCCTTCTGTGCATAAACTTCCGAATATTGTGATATTTGATATTACAATATTAAATTCGGTTGTATTGTATCTTTTAAATTGCTTCCGCTGTACATATTAAATATTGTGTTGTTTGACTATTATGTTGCCAACCACGTCACGATACTCCCCCACCGGGCCCACCGGTGACACGTGGAAATCGGGGTGTGACATAGATCCATATTGGGATAACGACCAATATATCAGGGAGATCTTAGAAAACCCATACCCGTACGAAGAACCGATGCCACAGAACCCTGACCCGATACCAGCACCCGCACCACCCATGAGCACTGAGAATGTGAAAGAACTTCGCACCTTTGGTGAGGAGTTATTAGATGAAAGTGAAAAGATAAGACAAATAGGGGAGAGACTCGTTTGGAAATACGACGAGCGTAACATGCAATATTGGATGAACCCTTATCAGTAATAATAATAGTAATAATATATATATATATATATATATATATATATATATATATATATATATATATATATATATGTGTGTGTGTGTGTGTGTGTGTGTGTGTGTGTGTGTGACGTGGAAATTTGTATATTTCAGTTGTATTTGTACAAGTTGTTTCCAGCTTTCTTTATTTCTATATTGTAATCATATAATAAAATTTGTTTATTTTATTTATTTACGCGAACGGTTCCTACAATCTTAAAACAAATTTTAAAACACCGTTCGTGTAATCAAAATCATTCTGTTTTGTGATTCAAATCAGTTTTGTTTCACTCAGTTTGTGTTTTAAAAACAGTTTTTTTTTGTTTTCATCTTCAAAAGAGCGACTTTGGTTGAAAACAGTTCTGGTTACCTTCAGAATTTGTCCTAAATTTGCTAAAAACTTTCTGACTTGGTCTTCAAAGTTGGACTTAGAAGCCAATCAGTTAGTTCTAATAATTAAAAATTTTCTGTTTTTGGTCTTCAAAGTTGGACTTAGAAGCCGAAACAGTAAATTTGTGGTAAAATTAAAATTTAATTGTTTACTTCTGTTTTAGTTGGGTAAAACAGAATTTTTGGACTAAAACTTTAAATTTTAATTTTTCAGAATGTCGACCGGAAACGTCAACGTTAACAACAACACGAATGTTGTGACTGGAACCCCCATGAACGCCACCATTGTGGGAGCGTCCACAGTGGCTAATCACGCTGAACGACCCGAGAAGTTCTCGGGTCTACACTTCAAGAGGTGGCAGCAGAAGATGTTCTTTTACTTGACCACCATGAACCTTGCGAGGTTCTTAACTGAAACCGCTCCCCAACTTGTGGAAGGGGAGACTGACGCAAAATGACAGTGCGCGGTAGATGCGTGGAAGCATTCAGATTTCATATGTCGAGGCTATGTGTTAAACGGGCTTTCGGATGCATTGTATAATGTGTACTACAATGTCAAGACTTCCAAAGATTTATGGGATGCCTTGGAAAAGAAGTACAAAACGGAGGATGCTGGCACAAAGAAATTTATGGTAGCCCATTTTTTGGAATTCAAAATGGTTGATTCTAAAACAGTTATGAATCAAGTCCAAGAATTGCAAAGTATACTACATGACATCCTCGCGGAAGGCATGACACTTAGCGAGACATTCCAAGTGGCAGTGATGATTGAGAAGTTACCTCCTGGTTGGGTGGATTTTAAGAATTATCTTAAACACAAACGAAATGAGATGACTATAGAGGATCTTATTGTTCGTCTTCGGATTGAAGAGGACAATAGAATTGCCTAAAAAGGCAGCCATGCGCAAACTTCTACTAACGCAAATTTGGTTGAGCATGAGCAATCCTCTAAGGGCAATAAGGGCAAGGGGAAAAAGGACAAATAGAAAGCAAAGGCTAGCAAACTTGGACCGAAGAAAGGGGTTGTGAAAAAGAAACCTCAAGCATTCCAAGGGACTTGTTACAACTATGACGAGCCTGGGCATCGGGCTAACCAATGCAAGAAACCAAGCGTGAGCGCGCGCATATGGTGGATGAAGACGGAATGCCTTTGGTGGCAATGATTTCCGATAAAACTGTAATGTTGGATGAGGTCAATGCTGTGACCAACACTCCAAAAGGATGGTGGGTTGATACGGGTGCGACCCGTCATGTGTGCCCAGACAGGAGCCTCTTTACCACCTTCAAAGAGCTTGCGAGAGATGAGAAACTGTACATGGGAAATGCAGCCACCGTGGACATCAAGGGTGAAGGAACAGTGATTTTGAAGTGGACTTCAGGGAAGGAGCTCACTTTAAGCAACGTGTTATATGTTCCAGACTTGCGCAAGAGCCTAGTGTCAGGATGGTTGCTTAATAAGTTTGGATTTTGTTTAGTATTTGAGAGCGATCAATTTGTACTTACTAAACGAGGAATGTATGTTGGTAAGGGCTATGCCCTAAATGGTATGTTCAAATTGAATGTAATGGCAGTAAAAAAGAACATGAATAAAATTGCTACTACTTCTACTTATATGCTTGAGTTTTCTGATTCAAATAAATGGCATGGTAGATTAGGTCACGTAAATTTTAATTCAATACGCCGTTTAATCAATTTAAATGTATACCAACATTCCATATTGATTCACATTATAAATGCGAAACATGTGTAGAATCCAAACTTACAAGATCATCATCGAAATCGGTTGAACGAATAACCGAACCCCTTGATTTAATTCACACGGATATTTTTGATTTAAAAGCGGTACCCACAAGAGGTGGAAATAAGTACTTCATCACGTTTATTGATGATAGTACTAAATATTGCTATGTATATTTACTAAAAAGTAAAGATGAAGCAATAAGTAAATTTATCTTGTATAAAAATGAAGTTGAGAATCAACTTCAAAAGTAGGTAAAAGCTTTGCGAAGCGACCGAGGAGGCGAATATGTTGCCCCTTTTGCCGATTTATGCGTAAAAAGTGGCATTGTACATGAGTGTACGCCTCCTTATTCTCCACAATCAAATGACGTGTCGGAACGAAAGAACCATACATTGAAAGAAATGATGAACGCCATGTTGATAAGTTCTGGGGTGAGCCAGGAAATGTGGGGGAAGCCATTCTCTCGGCTAGTTATCTTTTGAACAAGATACCACTCAAAAAGAGGGACGAAACTCCATATGAGTTATGGAAAAGAAAGAAGCCTTCAAACAAATACTTGAAAGCGTGGGGGTGCCTAGCAAAGGTGATTGTACCACCTCCTAAGGCTCTTAGGATAGGACCCAAAACTGTTGATTGCATATTCATTAGGTATGCACATCAAAGTAGTGCACATCGCTTTCTTGTACATGAGTCCAAGAATCCAGATGTACACGTAAACACTATCATGGAGGTGAATCCTAACGTTGTGTCTTACTTTGAAAATGTGTTTCCTTTGAGAAGACAAACACATGCAACGTCATCAACACCTAATTTTGAAGTAGGTGAAAGCTCATCTACGCCAGTTGATGAGGTAGTTCATGATAAGACACATGAACGGCCTGAGGTTGAAGAAGGTGATCGTAGGCGAAGCAAAAGGCCAAGGGTTGAAAAATCCTTCGGTCCAGACTTCGTTAGCTATATGGTTGAGGGCGAGCCCAATACATATCGCGAAACGGTTTCCTCTTCAGAAGGACCTCAATGGAAAGAAGCAATAAAGAACGAAATTGACTCTATATTGCAAAATCATATTTGGGAATTAGTAGAACTTCCACCTGGTTGCAAACCACTTGGATATCATTGGATATTCAAAAGGAAGATGAAAATTGATGGAAGTATTGATAAATACAAGGCTAGGTTGGTGATTAAAGGGTTTAGACAAAAGGAAGGTCTAGATTACTTTGATACCTACTCACCTGTGACACGCATAACCTCGATTTGATTGGTTCTTGCTATAACGGCTTTAAGAAATTTGGAAGTTCACCAAATGGATGTTAAAACCGCATTTCTAAATGGAGATTTAGAAGAAGAGATTTACATGGAGCAACCTGAAGGTTTCTCCGCCCCAGGTCAAGAGGGTAAAGTATGTAAACTCGTCAAGTCTTTGTATGGCTTGAAGCAAGCACCAAAACAATGGCACCAAAAGTTTGATCATGTCATGATTGACAATGGTTTCAAAATAAATGAGTGCGACAAATGTGTTTATTACAAAGACACAAATGAAGGTTATGTGATATTATGCCTTTATGTAGACGATATGGTTATCATTGGGAGTAATGATAAGATTATCAAAGCTACTAAAAGCATGTTGAAAGCGAGATTTGACATGAAAGACATGGGTTTAGCGGATGCGATTCTTGGAGTAAAGATCATAAGAACCCAAGATGGTCTTGTGTTAAGTCAATCTCACTATGTGGATAAAATTCTTGAAAAACTCAACTCGGGAGATACGAGTGTAGCTCGAACTCCAGTTGATACCTCCCAACATCTCAAGAAAAAAATAAAGGAGATGGAGTTGCTCAGTTAGATTACTCAAGAATTATTGGCAGTCTAATGTATCTAATGACATGTACTAGACCCGACTTGGCTTACGCGGTAAGTAGGCTAAGTAGATACACCAGCAATCCGTGCGCAGATCATTGGAAAGCTATCACGAGGGTGCTTAGATACATATGATACACAAGAGATTATGGACTGCATTATACCCGACAACCAGCAGTGATCAAAGGATACACTGATGCAAACTGGATATCGGATAATAAAGATTCCAAATTAACAAGTGGTTACGTGTTTATACTTGGAGGAGCTGCTATTGCTTGGAAGTCTTCTAAGCAAACAGTCATAGCAAGATCCACAATGGAATCCGAATTTATCGCCTTGGATAAGTCAGGAGAGGAGGCGGAATGGTTACGTCAATTCGTGGAATATATACCAAGATGGCCAAACCCTTTGCCAGCTATATGTATACATTGTGATAGCCAATCAGCGATTGGTAGAGCTCAAAGCTTGATGTACAATGGCAAATCAAGGCACATGCGACGTAGACATAACACGATACGACAACTACTCTCAAAGGGTGTTATCACAATTGATTATGTGAGAACAAAGGATAACATTGCGGACCCGTTTACAAAAGGCTTAAGCAGAGAGTTAGTTGAAACGTCGTCAAGAGGAATGGGACTAAAGCCCGTGATAAATGGGAATATAAGGGAAACCTAACTTAGTTGACTGGAGATCCTAAGATCTAAGTTCAATAGGACAACTTAATCATATTACCAAAACGGAGTCACTGTGGTGGAGTACCCTAAACCAAATAAAAAGGGAGTTATGTACTTCCTAGTCCATTCTAATCTGTGACATTGAAGTGAGGTTAAGCATATTAAGGTTGACGATTTCGGGAAATCAAATAACCATGATGCTTTTAATATTTCATGGGAATCACCTATGTGAGAGAGAAGTAGGGTCGCTTCGAATGGCTTTGTGGGGTGCACAATCCTAAAGCTCTCGCAGAACCAGGCTAGTGTTCCAGGACCATAATAGGACACGACAATGAGGGGTTGGCCAGACTAGGGAGAGTATTGTGTGAAGTGTATTGTCCTTTACACAAATGAGGGTATGTTCAAGGACATCGCGTCTACAAACCGCTAGTAAGCTAAGTATGCTTCACAAAAGAAGGTTCAAAGATAACAACCTACCTATCTTGCAATACTCAACTGTCGAAGTATATCGTTGAAACGTGTAAGGAAAGATCGATTTCCATTCATGTGGGGGATTGTTGGAAATTTGGTGAAAATAGTATTTTTCACAAATATAGGAAAATGATTTTTTCCTATTTTGGACTAGAAATAAATATAAGAAACAGAGGTTTCTTTATATATTTATTTGTGGGTTTGTGTTCTATGTTGGAAGAGCTTCGCAACGAACTAAACCACTTCCAAAACGGAGCTAAGATGAATGAGATATCGATGCTCAAAGTTTGGTGTTTGAAACGTTGAATGCTGAAACAAAAGGGTAAGTGGCACCTTGTCCCACATAGGAGGAGATATAACCTTTCCATTTTTATCATATAAGAATTATAGGTTGTTTAAATTTATTAACTATTGTAACTAGTTTTATTTTTAATATAATTGTTCGACCCATATAGTTTTAAAAACTATTTTATATATATAATTGGTTTGAATGTTATACGAATTAGTTGGTTTGTATATGTGTGACATTTCTATTTTCTATATTAAAATAAAGTATATAAAAACTTATATTATTCAACGGATAGGCTACGGGTAAATTGACTGTTAGAAATATGAAGTACCTAGACGGTCCTATGAACCATTTAATAACTAAATTATAAAATACATTATATTTGAACCTACTCTGTTTTTAATGAAACTTGGTTCAAAATGTAGATAAGATTATTCTCGTTCTGATGACATATTCATTGTTTTATGAAACGTCATATTTTAGAAGTTATAAGTGCCAAATAAATGAAGCAGCTGAATTAATTATAATATATAAATTATAAAATAATTAAAAATCTTAAACAATTGCATGAACATGTACGTGTATATTGAAAAAAAAAAAACAAAACATATGTAATGAATATGCATAGTGTGCGTGTATATAGAGATAAGAATGAATCATCCTTCAAACGTGTTGTCCAATAAAAATTCAACTATAAAAGGAAGAAGTGCTCAGTCCCTTTTCTCTGCCATCTCTCGCACACTCTCCCACTCTCTCTAAATTTCTATCTTTTTATTATTATTTTTATTTCACTTATAATAATAATAAAACACTGCCCCATTTTAAGTGTTTTAACCCCTAATCACTGATACCCTGTCCGATTGATCTGGAGCCCCGTAACGCATGTCAAGGCTCTGTCCGACTAAGTTCGTTGGGGTTCTGTCTCGTGATGTAGGGATAATGTTGAATTGGGTTACTATACTTAACACGAGTGCATTATATATTTATTAAATAGTTCAGGAGTTATACCCAAGATTCTACCAGGAGGCTTTTGGTTGAACCCTAAAAGTTACAAAGTGAGTCCATTCTCTTTTCTCACAATTTGTGAGTCATTCTCTTTTTTATCACCTTTTTGTGATACAATTATATTTAAAAATGCTTTCCAAATTCCTAAATTTTTATCAGTTATACTTACAGTGATTAAATTTTTGTATTCTGCAATAACTGCCGGTATTGGAGGTTTTATACATCACTTGACCCTCGTTACTATTGGCCAAAAAGTTAGCCAATAGTAGCATGACCACAAGCACGGGGGAAATTGTGCCACATTAGTCATAGCCTATAACTAATATTATTTTTACATTAAATCATTAATAAATTTAATGTATGATTGGAATAAATCTAACTGGTGTGTATATGAAATAGAGCTTTATTAATCATTATTAAAATTTATTAGTTATATTAAAGAAAATATATTTAATAAACCTAAATTACTATTAATATTATAAAATAATGTTTAGTCAATAAATGTATGCCATAATAAAATATGTCAAATATAATATATTCTACTATACTAAGATTATATTTTTAATCTTAGTCATGTTAATATATTAAATAATAATCTCATAATTATTTAAATTAATATATTATATTTGATAAAGTTATAGCTATTAATTTGACAGAAAATGATATATTTCATTTTCTGGTCTAATTGATTTTGTGCCATAGAAAATATGTTTGACAAAGTAATGTCATGGGACACTACTAAATCCAGAGTCATTAGTTGAGAGAACGATCAACAATGATATTAGAATCACTAGTTGAGAGAATGATCAACAATGATATGACAAGAGCCACTAGTTGAGAGAATGATCAACAGTGATATGACCAGAGTCACTAGTTGAGAGAATGATCAACAGTGATATGACCAGAGTCACTAGTTGAGAGAATGATCAACACTGATATGACCAGAGTCACTAGTTGAGAGAATGATAAACAGTGATATGACCAGAGTCACTAGTTGAGAGAATGATAAACAGTAATACGACCCCAGTCACTAGTTGAAAGAATGATCAACAGTGATTTGACCACCGTCACGGGAACCGCTTAGTGACAGATACCTTTAAATAATAGTAAGATACACTATATATCTATTATTTGATAAACTTCACTATTGGACGAAAGTGAGCCAATGAGTGATAGGACCACTGTCACATCGAAACTGCCACCATGTGACAAATACTGATTGAGTTTTGGTTAAATATAAACAAATATAAAAACCCTTAATGATGTAAAAGTATAACAATATATTTTTATAAAAATAGAATGAACTCGCCAGTATTTATTACTGATAAAATATTTTCAAAACGTGTTTCAGGTAATTTGCTGTAAAGATAATAGAAGCCATCTATGGAGCACTGAATGTTTAAATAAAGTGGCTATAAATACCTAAATAAAAGAATAAATTATGCTTTATTTATTTGGGTTTATCCCTATAAGAACAATTGAATTGAATATGGGTTATTGCCCATTTGTTTAATATTAAAAGTTTGGTGTTTTAAAACTCTGAAATTATTTCCTAACTACGATTCTGATGAAAAAAAATTTCCGCTGCGTAATTAATAAACACCGATACCATCTGACTGGCTCCCAGCTCCCGCTCCCAGGGTGGGGTCTGGGGTTGAGACAGGAGAGATGAAACTTAAATGGGTATTTAAGTGAGAACTCTCCATCCTTATTGTTTCATGGAAACACACACTAAGTGTACTCGTGAAGGGTGCTCCACTCGCACGCACGCGCCCGCGTGGCGTGGGCAGTCCGCGTGCGAGTACACGTGGCATGAAGGCGCGCGGTTGCGCGCATGGAGCATGGGCTCTGATGTGACGTGCGCGGCTCACCAGAGTGAGCCAATACGGCGTGACTGTGTGGCGTGCTCGTATAGGCTCACAAGTGACGTGACGCACGCGTGCAGGCGCGCATGGACTTGAGTCAGTGTGGCGCACGCGCGCGCAGAAGCTTCCAGCATTTAATGACAGTGCAGTTACAGTTCAGCAATTGAAACTATCGAGTCAAAGGCTTTGAATAAGAAGACGAATTAACTTGGATTGAAGACGTTTAATGCAATTTAATTCTCACCATTTAATTCGTTTTAGCTGTTTCAATTCAGATGCTGTATAAATACAGCATCTCCTCCACTGCAGAACGACACCAGCACATGCAAAATTTCTCTCTACAACTTTCTGATCTTTCTCTTGCTGTCTTCATGGTAGCCTTCGGGTTTTAGTGTCAACTCCGGCTGTACGCTGCTTCGGCTGTTGTACCCTGTGAAACAATATGAGTGCTCCTGGGAGACTCGGAATTTGTTTTAAGGGAAGCGTGTTGAACACGTGCCTCAGTCAATCTGCTTCTTCTACATTTCTTGTATTTTGGTTATTTCAGTTGTATTTGTACAAGTTGTTTCCAGCTTTCTTTATTTCTATATTGTAATCATATAATAAAAATTGTTTATTTTATTTATTTACGGGAACGGTTCTTACAGACCACATCTTTAGGGTAGTGGCTTTGAATGGTTGATTAAAGATGAGTTACTGACACTTACATTGAGGGTCATGGTGATCATGACCACATCCTATATCTTTGTTATGATAATAGTTATCAACCAACTTTTAAAATTTATCTAAAATAAACGTAACATTATTTTTTCCCAAACTTAAGTTGTCGGGTGGATAATAGACGTGACACTTTTAAGAGGTTATAAAGACCAGCTGGTTAAAATAAATTCCCGCGAAAACTTGTGTATGAAATGAAACCCGATTGTGGATGACAGCTCAGAGGAGCCTAAATTTTGACATATGTGGTCTCAATTTTGCTTTTTGACCGGCCGGTAGTTTATTTATTGGCGCCAAACTCAAATACAGGAAAATGACATCCTTTTTTTTTTCTTTTTTTCAGTCTTTTAAGATTTTATCCATTGGCAAAGATTCACAATGGTTGTTTTTTCTTTTAACAAAATTGCAATTTTCTTAATTTAAATTTCGTTTCAAACATTAAGTTTCGTTAATTTATAAAATTCTTTGTTTTCGACGTTTAAAGTTTAAACTTTTTTAATCCAATTTTCTAACTTTGTTAGATTTTTTTGTTTGTTAATTCTTGTTCAACTACTTAACTGAAACACGCAGATCAAACCCATCTCACCTCAAACGGAAAACCTAGATTGAAAACAGAGACTTGAAAAGTGAAAAGCCCTTTGTGTGTTGTGGGTTTTGATCATTTTTTTCGATCTAAACTTTGTTCGTTTGATAAACAACACAACAATGGTGGGGGTGTTGAGTAGTGGCGTCACTGGTGATGAAACGACGCTAGAAAAACAAGATGGCTAACGATTGGAGTGGTGTCACCAGTGACGCACAAGCGGCTATGTCGGTGGGGTGATGTAGGAACATTTCTTAAGCTTCCTATTATGAACACTCTTTTAAGTCTTGATCCTTACACGTAGAGTAAATTAGACCCCCGTATCGTTAGACAACCATATCAACTATTTTATACCGTCTAATTGCATGACCCCTCGACCATCATTTCTCCATGTATGTTGCTCTGTGGATATATTTCCCTTTAGACCACCCTTTAGACCATGTATGTTACTTATCTTTCTTATTTTGTCACCGAACGTCACATCATCACTTTTCTTGATTTTCCCCATTTTAACCATTTTTAAAAGAGTAAATTACAAGTTTTGTTCTTTATGTTTACATCAAATTGCAGGCGCTGTCCCTTAGCGCAAAAGTTTGCAAGTTTTGTGCTTTATGTTTCAAAATCTTGCACGTTTTAACCTTTAGGCAAAACCCAGTTAGATTTTTTAGTTAATTATGGTCTTGTGCCATGCACATGAGGGTATTCTTGTCATTTTACCTCCCTATTAATTATTGAGTAAATAACTTGATATTTAAGGGACTAGTTGTGTAAACTTCCAAACTCATCATCCTACCTACTTCTAGAATCATCTTCTTCACCCCCAAAACCTTTTTTTACCCACCAGGGTTTTTCCACAGTATCGACAAAGAGTCAGGGTTATGCCTCCATGGGGTGCCATCAATCCTTCTTCAGTCGTTATGCCACAACTGTTTCCAGTCGCTTTACCCGTCCATACGGGCCCCATCCCAATGCACCCGTTTTCTTTTTTCACAAATCATAATCCACCTGGCGCTGTTCCTACATCCGCTCTGGCTTTTATGCTGTATCCGAATCAGACAATTCCTGTATACGCAAATGTAGCACCTACCTCGTATAGTCGTTTTAGGGGTCATGATGATGAAAAAACGGAATGATTCTAGCGACTTGGTAGCATAATTAGAGCTTAAAACTCTAGGATCAAGATCTGGGCAGGTAAAAACCGTAGTTAGAAACCAATATATCTTGTATATGAAGTTTAAATTTGAGTGTTGTACAGGAACTGTTGGGTGGAGATAAGAAAGGGAAACAACTTCTAGCATCTCGAAATCGGCATTTTGTGAACCAGAGCGCATCATAGCTGTAAGTTGTCTTGATCAGATTCAGCCAGTGTTGTACAGTAACTGATCAAGATTTTTAGCATCTCGAAATCGGCATTTTGTGAACCATTTGGAATCCTGCAAGAATATTGAACACCTTATTCTATAATAGAAAAAGGTCCAATGTAGGAGCAAATGACAGATCTGTATGACCTAATAATCTTTTAAATGTTTCTAATACGTTGTTCACGTTCTCCGCTGCCCAATGAATGCCGACATAGCAGAAAAGACTTGATCCAATGAGCACCGACAGTGATGATGATGAATCGTCAGAGTATGATTCGGAACCCAGAAAGTTACACAACAGTTGTAGTTTTGATTCAACTTCGGAGAAAACCATTGTAGATGAAAGCGGAGATGGAGGCCATGATTTCTTATTTGATTCCTGCACGTCATCTGTACACAACTATGAAATTTGGGGAAGATGATGGAGTAGGTGAGTTTGAAAGGGTTGAGAGGGAAATTACCATTTTAACCTTATGTGCATTGCACATGACAGTTTTTAACTGAGATTTCTAACCAGGTTTGGCCTAAAGGACAAAACGTGCAAGATTTTGAAAGGTTAAGGACACCGCCTGTAAACTTTTGCGCTAAAGGACAGCGCCTGCAATTTGATGTAAACATAAAGGACAAAACTTGTAATTTACTCTTTTTAAAATTTTCAATATAAACATCATTAACTATACTTTTTTACTTTATTTTAAATAGATTACGAATAGTAACTTTATGATCCCGCAAGCTTTGGCGTGGTGTTGCCATGCTCGCAACTAAAGAACCTTTCATTAATATAACTTAATTATCTATATATAATCTAAAATTTAGTTACATGTTCTGTTTTAAAATCAACATTTATGATGTTTTAAATGCAGTACTTAAAATAATATTGATTAAAATAATAAAAATTTAGTTATATCAACTTTTTTACAACCTTCATTATGAGCCTCTTAAATACATTTGTTTATTTCAAGTTGTAATTGCCTATTATAAATACCTTTAATTGAAATAATTGAATTAAGTTTAGCCCCTTCATCTCCTCCTGTAAGTTGAAATGTACAAATTTAATGTATTAATTTATATTTCCTCAGACGAATTTTGTAACCTACTAATTTTGATGGGAAACTTTAATGATTATTAATTGGTATGGAAACTGATAATCCTTTTAGCCTATGTAAAATCACTCAACATTCCCACACTAATTTTTTTAAAGAGAGTGAGAGAGTCACGAGAGTTGGAGAAGAGCATCCATATCCGGTGAAGTTTCGATCACTCCACCCACCCACCATGACCACTCCGATGCCCACTATCTCTTCTCTACACGATTGATGGCGGCGCTAGAATAAGAGTTCTTCTGCTGCTGTTGTGTGATTTTTGTTTATCACGTCAGTCCGAATTTGCATTTTTTTAGGTTCAATTACGAGTTCGGGCTTCCAATTTGGTGGTGCGTTAACAATTTGCGTTTCATAAAGTGTCAAGAGCCACATTAGCGCCTTCAGGTTTGGATTGAGTATATATACTTAATTTTTAATCCCCAAATGGTTAGAAATGTATGTGACAATAGTGACATGTTTCTTTAATTGACTCAGGGAACTTACAAGGCGCTTGGCAGACATTTTGGAAATGATTCATACTGATACATGATGATATTCTGGATGAAAGTGAGATGAGAAGAGGTAAAAAATTTATCTTTATAAAGATGGGCCATGAATTATAGTGTTTGTAATGTAGTGGAAAATTAATAACAGTTAACACGATTTGGAGGCAGTGTTTGAATTTTCACTTTGATGGTTGGAGAGAGATGGCAGTATTGGGAGATAAAAGAGACCACTTTAATGGCATGACGAAAGGATTAGTAGGCGGTGTTTGGGAAGATGACCAGAAGTGTTACAATCAAAAGTTTTGGTTTTGACGTATGTGGTTAGTAGATGAAGTACCGGAAAAATCACCGAAGGTTAGATTTGATTTTTTTTCTAAAAATTGAAACAAGTTTGTTTTTTTAATGATTTCTTTTGATATTACAGCCAACACTAGCTTCTCCCGGAAGAAATGCACCTCGGGTTGGCCATTTTGGTCATCTAGCATGTATCACCAACAAAATCACCCAGTGGGAAATGTTGAGGTGTAGTAGTCATTTATGAAATAATTGGTTACTTGAACTTCATTTTTTTTATTTTTTACTTTTATGCAAATCCTTACTTATAAAAGTGTATTGTTATTAGGAAAGTAGCAAATGAAATGAGTGGCAGACTACTGTTCTACAAGAGCGCAACGTTGTTGAAAATGTGTATTAGTGGGCTTGTGAGTACCTTCTAATCATCTTATAAGAACTGTTGAAGTTTGGTTTTGATAATTCTAATGTTTAATCGGAATTCATAAATTGTATATGTGTTCGTTAATTTAATATATATTTCTATTTTTTCAGTCAGCCAACCGCAACATTAGACGATAGAAATAGGGATGACGACGATGATGATATTTATAACACGATTATAAACTGTATTTCATGAACTCATAATATTGGTGATTTGAAGGATAAACTGTATCATACACGGGAGCGTTCTCACTTCTTTTACAGTAATATGTGCACATGCTAACGGATTTAGACCCACATGTGAGTATTAAAAGTAGAATTTTGCAAACTTTTTACCCGGTTCTCTTTTTAACTCAAATCTTTAATTGACCTAACACAACCCAAATTGACCTATTCATAAGTGTTTGGCTATTGGATATAACATTTTATTAAAACAAAGCTACAATGTAAACATAAATTAAGGGTGCTATAAATGCTCTGTTCATTCTTTATCTTATTAGACTTCAGTTGATTTTCAATGTTAGTTTGTGAATATATTTAGTAGAGATTTAGAATTTTATTATGAAAATTGATGTGTAAAAGTTCAAATTCTGTTATCTTCCTTTGATGCCATTGACAACCTTCATTATGAGCCTCTTAAATACATTTGTGTCTTTCAAGTTGTCTCCTTTATAATGATTATCAGTTACCAATTAACAAATATTAACTCAAGTCATTGATTGTGTGATTAATACATGTCGGTTACGAAATGGAGTGTGCGACCTGTGAAGTTCTTCGAATTAGATGGAAAATTGAAAAGGTTTTCCATTTTGTCTTAATGGTGCATATTACATGCGGATGATATTCAATTGATTATAATTTTTAAATCAAATTAAAAGAATTAAACTTTTTATAAATCATGTGGTGTCCAAAGCCATATAAATGAACCATCACATTCATAATTAAAGTCTAACATTATATAAAAACCAATTCAAGAAACTCTAACTACAAGCTAGGATACCAAAAGTGGCTTTAAAATTAATTAAATTGCATTGTTTTATTGTGTCTCTTTGAATATCCCTGTCATTTAATATCATTCATTAGGATATGATTAATTTGTAGACAGTTGAACGGTCTTTGGTTATGCTATAAGATTGCCGGCTTTGTTATGTTTGCAGGTTCATAGTTCCCTTTCCTCCTCTATTGCCATGGCCAGCCCCCTTAGTTTGCAAACGTCCGACGGTGGTACAAGCAGTCATATGTTCCTTAGTGAACTCCGTGAAGGGAGCACCGGACCTATCATGGGACGTGACAAGTGTTAACGGCAGGTACATGAGCACCAACTATATTGTCACTGACATAAAGGTAGTTTTTTACCCTCTGCTATCCCACATTCTTACGTTTTTCTACTTTTGATTCTGAAACAAAAATCTACGCCTTTATTTGCGCAGAGAGGTGTGATGCATTGCACCGCAAGGAATAACATTGCCCACTATTTCTTTGACAAACTCAAAGAGGGCGGTGTATATTTGGTCAACGGTTTCGCCGTGCAACCTACAAATCAGTACCGGGTTCTTAAAGACAACCCCTTTGTGATCGTAAGGTATATATCGGCTTACACTTTATTCGTGCCCTGTTTAATAAACCATTTTAATTAAAGATGTGCTATTTACCTTTCTACTCGATCTGAAATGTTATTTACATACCTGGTATATGTTTACTCTATTTTAAAATTAGGAGGCTACAACAGTCAGAAACTTGAGTTCGTAAATATAAAAGTGCATTGTTCTACATTAAAAAAAAATAGGAATAAAAAACTTGGTAACGCATCACTTCGAATGTGTAAAGACATATAAGGGGAGAAGTTGGCTTTTGAAAAAAATAAACTTGGTGTCGTTATAAATGGAAAGGCAACAAAAAAACTTTCAACTATAATTGATTGATTTCCATAAACAATGTAATTGTGCATATTTATTTTTGGATAACCGTCTACATAAATGTTTCGTGTTTTTCCTTCCCAGGCCTGCTTATGCAGATTCGGATTCAGAAGAAACAGTTGACAGTGACCCACATGAAAGGTATACCGTCTGCACTTAGTGTTAGTAATGAAAACCCGTACTACTTTTCGATGCATATATACGTAAACATAGTATACCCTTTTTAATAGTTTTCTTTTCGTTATTTCACTGCAGTCAGTTGGCTGGTGATGGGGTTGGGGATGACGGTGGCATGCGTTAGCAAAAGTTTGGTCTATGTGTTATCCAATAAGATAGGAAGACGTGCGAGAGTTTATGCGTTTTTCCTTTTTCTGTTTCATGTTTTATTTTCCTTGGAAGACATTTTTTTTCACTTCTTTTTGGCCGGCAAGTTTTGCCAAGGAAACAACTTATGGTCCATGGTTTAATAAAGTTTAAGCACGCCCCTTTGTAGGCGTTTTGTCTTACATGTTATGCACCGGCCGTGTCAGACGTCTTACCACGAACAAACAATAGCTATTATGCATGCCGTGCATCGCACGGGCTTTCTCCTTACTTAAATTAATTACAAAGTTATAACACCCAAGCTTTTAATATTCTTTTTAATATACTCCATACCACATCTAAGATCAATAAATTTAAAACCAAAAAGCGGCCATTTTCACGATGTTTTTACAAAAAGAAGACGTGCCACGTTGACTTAAATATATTTTCTTTTTGTATTCACATCAATATAAAAAAATTATTAAAAAAACCATCGTTATAAATTCGTCTTCAACGGAGACATTATACCACAAAACAGGCGTAAACAGAGTTTCTAGAGAGAGAAAGAGTTGTAGAGAGAGAAAGTAACAGCTCTGTTTTTCATGGTGAGTTAACCGATAACAACAGTAAAGAATTTCATCGGTTTTTGGTGACGTGTGTGAGCTGTAATCCGCTGTAGCTTGGGTGAAATCGTTGACGGTGCAACAAGAGGTTAAATCAACGGTTATTATTTATTTATTCAAGAAGAAGAAGAAAAAAAGGTGAAATGATGGAGATGGAGATGAGACCTTGTTTAGATGAGTTTGAAAAGCTTCTTCTTCGAATGAACACTCCAAGGTTTTTTTTTTTTTTTTTTTTTTTTGAATTTTTCTTTACGTTATGATTTTTTTTTTATTAGTTTAAATCAACCTTTTTTTTTTGGTACATTAATTGCAGGGTGATGATCGATAATGCTGGGTGTGTAAATGCAACTCTAGTCATGGTACGTTACATTCTAGTAGCTGAATAATTAATATTAGTTTTAATTTTATTATAACTAGGTTTTAATGCTGCGCGCCGCGTTGCGGCGCGATAAAACTAAGTCATTGTAAAACTATTTATTGCGACTAAATACTTGGTTGTTATTAAAGCTGTGCTATTTAGTGTCTTATTTTTAAGTTGACAAGTGGAGTTTTCATACAACAGAGCCGTTGGTAGCAAGCGAGTTAGTAACTCCTGGCGATGGCGACTATTGCGATGTCTAAGCATCCACTAACCCAACAAATAAGGAATAAGAATTGTATAAATACAATCAGAAAAACGTGTGAAAGAGGAGAAAAAAGAAGATGACGTGAAGTTATGTAAGCATAAAATGGAAAAAAAAAAACCCCCATGATTTGAACTTGAGTCTCTTTAAAACACATACAACCACAAAACCACTCCACCATGATGAATAATCTACCTAACTTTGAAGAAAATGGATATATATACACACTTAAAAAGGGTATAGGGGAAAAAAGTCAATAAAAGATAACTTGAAGTTATGTATATTTACTATTTATGACAACCAATAATGAAAGTTTACTATTCATTATGATGTGACAACTACTATTTTTTAATATATAGGATAATATATAGGATAATTAAGCTAATTATTATTATTATCATTATTTCTAAATATATTGTAGATTGATAGTGCCAGGAAGGATGGGATACTTTTAGAGGCGGTTCAAGTTCTTACAGATCTTAATCTTTTAATTAAAAAAGGTTATGTCTCCTCTGATGGATGTTGGAACATGGATGGTAATTAACCTTTTTTTTTTAATGTAATTTCAGTTTTTTTTTTTTTAATTTATAACCGTTTTTTATTTTCATATTGTGTATTATTTATTTACAGTGTTTCATGTGACGGATTTGGATGGAAACAAATTGACTGATGACAGCATTATTAACTGCATTCAACATGTAACTTTCTTAATCTATGATGCTTTTGTTACTCTATTAACTAACTAACTAACTAACTAACTATATATTTTGTAGACTAAATACATGATTGTTTTGATGTATTTCCAGTCACTAGGAACCATTCACCACACAAGATCTAAATCTATTGATGGAATGACCGCAATGGAGTTAACGGGTACCGACAGAGTCGGTCTCTTATCCGAGGTTTTCGCAGTGCTCTCTGATCTCAAGTGTGATGTGGTAGAGTCCAAAGTATGGACTCACAACGGGCGTATCGCTTCTCTTATTTACTTAAACGATTGCGAGTCAGGATGCCCGATTAACGATTCTCAGAAACTTGAGAGCGTAGAGGCTCGATTAAGAAACGTTCTCAAAGGGGATAACGATATTAGAAGTGCAAAAACCTCGGTTTCTATGGCTGTCACTCACACAGAGAGACGGCTTCACCAAATGATGTTTGCAGATCGTGATTACGAGAGAACTTCGGTTATTAAAACTAGCGGTGAATGCTCTCCGGCTGTATCGGTTCAGAACTGTTTAGAGAAAGGGTACTCTGTTGTTAACATCCAGTGCAAAGATCGTCCCAAGCTTTTATTCGATGTTGTTTTCACTCTATCCGATATGCAATACACTGTCTTTCATGCCACGATCGACACTACAGAAAACGGCGCATATTTGGTACGTTTTCATACATAAGTTTTATTTATTTTCAATGGGTTTTTGTTAAGTTTGCTAAAGTTTTAATCTTTTTTATGTTACAGGAATTTTTTATTAGACATACGGATGGGACCGCAATAAGTTCAGAAGCCGAAAAGCAACGTGTGACACTATGCTTAAAATCCGCCATCGAGAGAAGACCATCCGGGGGTGTTCGGCTGGAGCTACGTAAGGAAGATAAACCAGGACTATTAGCCGAAGTGACACGCGCATTCAGGGAGAACGCGCTAAACGTTACAAGAGCTGAAATATCTACGACAATGGGTAAAGCGGAGAACATATTCTACGTGACGGATGCACATGGAAACAACGTTGATTCAAAAACCATAGAATCGGTTCGACAAAGAATCGGGTTAGATTACTTGAGAGTAAAGGAATTACCATTATCATTTAGGAATAATGAAAAGGGAGAGAATGTGGAGGGTGGAGCAGTGTTGTTAGCACTTGGAAGCTTATTAAGAAGGAACCTTTCCAACTTAGGGGGGTTGATTAAGTCATATTCTTGAGATAAGAAGAATATGATTTATCATGTACAGTATATATTGGTGGGTTGGGTGATGGTATTAAGTAGGTAGAATAGAGAGATGTTTATGGATATTTTTTGTTCCTACATAGATATGGTTGTTAGTTTTTACATAACTTGTTTTATAAGTATCCTGTTCATGCAATTTTTCCTAACCTCTCTTCCCTCAAAACTATTATTATTAAATATCATAGTTAGGGTATACGGAGTGGGTCGGTACCGAACCCAACTCCACCGACAACATAGTTTACCGATTCGGTGAGGGGACGGAAGGGGGCGAAATCGGTGAAGCTTTACCGCTTTGGTGAGAGGGAGGGAAGGGGGAGAGAGATGTGTGTGTGGTGGGGTCCATTCCTTCTCAACCAGTCACACATTTTCTTTTTTTTTAAATAGTTTACCTAAACCCCATTAGGTAGACCACCGCCAACGTTTTTGAGCATTAGAAAAACAATTTAGGTGAATTGACGTGGCATTGTCTGATTGGGTGAATGAGGAGTTTACCTATTCCAAATAGGTAACCACTCCCTTCACCCTTATGAATGTAAAGTATAAGAGAGGATGGAAGATGTATAACACAAGTAGAATGTAAAAAGAGGTGATCCATTTGATGGTTTTTGTTTGTAAAATTATTTTTTCATAAGAGGGCAAACATGCATTTACTTGTATGCTTTGTGTGAATAATGTGTTTACAACCTACTGATTTAGTTCTAGGATGTAATGAAATGATTACAAGGGCAGTTTGGTGGTTAGATGAAATGAATAAATCACACGAGTAGTTGTGTGATCACTAGGGCTGTGCAACGGTTCAGAACCGGACCGAACCAAACCGGGACCGAACCCGAACCGTTTAATTCTAAATATTAGAACCGGAACCGAACCATATTCTAGCGGTTCCGGTTCGGTTCGGAACCGGGTTAAACGGTTCTTGCGTAAACGGTTCTCGCCGGAACCGGTTGTCAATTAAATCCTAAAAATAACAACAAAATAAAATAAAAATTAAAACAATAAACCGTTTATAACATATAAATAAGAGTTGCAACATCCAAAAGTCAAACCGATCAGAGTAAAAGTAGCAACAATAAAATGTTTTAAACCGAAAGTATACAATGTAAAAAAACAAAAGTTAACTAAAAAACTTTTAGTTAACCATCACAAAAACTTCATTCAAACATTGTATCAAAACTATTTTTATATTCTTTAATACTAGATACATTTTTTTAAATATAATATTTAAAGTTTAAATGAATTAATAGGGTTTTTAAATATATTATTTAAAGTTTAAAACCAAACTGGTTCTAGCGGTTCTTTAAACGGAACCGCGGTTATAACCGGAACCGAACCGGTAACCGTTTTCTCCCAGACTTAAGAACCGGAACCGGACCCGAAATCCAACAATACGGTTCGGATCTGGCAGTTCCGGTTCGGTTCCCCGGTTCTGGCGGTTCAGAACCGTAAATTGCTCAGCCCTAGTGATCACCGTATTCAAATGAATAATCGGCGGTCGTGCGATCAACTGGATTGAAATGGAACACACGGGTAGATCAACCTGATTAAATATCCATCATCAAACATGCAATCATACATCCGAATTCATTATCCAACCCACATAATGAGCGGCGACTAGTTTCTTGCCGGTTACCTCCCTGTAGAGGATTATTTTAAGTAGATAATTAAACTTGGTTTTTTTCGTATCTGGGATATGCAACTAGTTTATTTATGCATGAGGCCATGAGTGTTTAAAATATTAGCTACATAAATCTACTCTTGTAGAAGATATATATATTAAAAAAAAAAGAAGTTTCCACTTATTCCACTTGTTGGAAAGCTTGGCATAAGAATGCCAAATATAAAGGTTTGTGTGAGTTGAGAGTGGCTTTTGCAAAAGAATAAAATGTACGGCATTTGATATGATTTAACAAGCATCCACAAGATCCCTAAATACTTAAAAACGTGTTTCTTTTTCAAACCAACATATACTTAAAATTTCAGCTAGAACGTGCTAAACATTAGTGGAAGATTAAATATATTATATTTTAATATTTAATCTATAGCCATTATAATCATTTACATAATATATGTCAAAATATATAATAACCTATTAAATAATTAGTTGGTAATTGTTGATGGACCATATTACCCTTATTAACTAATTAGGTTTCCTCCTGGGTGCTTATATAAAGGAGTCTTATGCAAAGGTTGAGGGGTTACACAGTTAGACACAAAACCCATAAGCATAACATCATCATCATCGACCTCCTCTCCTATACCGATTCCCTTGTCGGTTTTCTTAGTCCCCATCATCAGTTAGCACCCTAAGGAAGAACCGGATCACGCTGACAATTATGTCGAACTCGATGTCATCTTCTCTGACTGGATTCTCCAATGCATTGAATGCTGTAACATGTATGTTTTCATGTTTTCCTTTATGTTTGAACAGAACCGAACCAACATGTGGTATCAGAGCATATGTTGATTAGTCGGTTCTGTTTTATATCCGAAAATCTGGAAAACAGAATTGAAAAATTCATAACAGATTCCGTTTTTGCCATCCGAAATCCTTATTACGGATGATTTCGGATGATTACGGATCTGGGTTTCATCATCTCGAATGCATCTCGGGTCATTACGGATGATTTCGGATCTGGACTTTCATCATTACGGATCATCTCTGATCATCACGGATGATTTCGGATCTGGAGTTTCATCATTACGGATCATCTCTGATCATTACGGATGATTTCGGATCATTACTGATGCATTTCGGATAAATGTTTGAATTTTCTGATTTAGGGTTCATCATAAGTTATTGATTATCAACATCTGTTTGATCATTACGGATCATTTCGGACTAAGCATCACCATTTCGGATAAATCTCGGACTAAGCATCATCCGAAATCATCCGAAATGAATCCGAAATGACTCGACTTATGTATCTTGGACACATTCGAAATCATCCATTTCGGATAATCTGAAATGATTCGAAATTAGTCATTTCGGATGAATCCCAGACATGATTCATCCGAAATCATGAGTGTTCATAAATTTGGCAGTAATGTAAACTAAATTTTGGCTCGGGGCTCCTCCCCGAACCCCGTGCGGGGGCACGCTGTCCCCCTGCACCCCCCAGCGAACTCACCGTGAAGTTCGATCCGCGCTAACGGGTGGTTTGCTACTAAATAATTGGTTTTATAATTACTTAGTTAATTAATCAGAATCAGATAATGTTTTACAAAACCAAAATGGCTTGACTTGAATGAGTTTTTGATGTATCATTTCTGGCCAAAAGCTGATTTGATACATCTACTTATCATTCAAGTATTACGAAAGTTATGTTAAGTGTGCATCATAAACATGAATGTCTTAATATCTGGCCAAAGCTGATTTAATTCTTTCATAGATGGCATACTTGACAAGTGCATAACTAAAGTGATTGTCTCAATTTCTGGCCAAAGCTGATTTGTTACAACCACTTTGCACATATGCTTAAATGATTACACTTCTGGCCAAAGCTGATTTGTCTTCGTTTAAGTAGAATTTTAACTAAGTCTATTATTTTGATGTTAGTAATAGACAATATCACAGCTTCATAATGTAAAATGGTCATTATTTATGCCTGCCTTAGTTTAACGTGCCCTTAGATCACATTAGGACTTCTTCCTTAGTATCATAACTTGCTCATCTTATTTCCACTATCAGCGCCCAATTGCGGGATTCCACATTTGACTGATGATAACTTTGCTGCATGGAAGGATGCTCTCATGCTTACACTTGGACTGCTGGACTTTGACTATGCCCTAAGAGAGGATAAGCCAGCGGACCTTACTCCACAAAGTACTGCTGCTCAGCAGTTAACTCATGAAAAGTGGACTAGGTGTAACCGCATGTCTCTCATGTTCATGAAGCAGTCCATAAGCAATGCAATCAGGGGAGCTATTCCTGATTCTGAAGATGCTAAAACCTACTTGGCTTCTGTGGAGGCGCAGTTCAAGGGGACGTCTAAAGCACACGCTAGTACTCTTATTCTCAAGCTGGTGACAACTAAGTATGATGGGAGGAGTGGCATTCGCGAGCACATCATGATGATGAATGACATGGCCAATAAGCTGAAGGGGCTGGAAATGGAAATCAGTGATGGTTTCCTTGTTCATTTCATCATTACTTCGCTTCCTTCGTCCTTTGAAATATTCAAGATCAATTACAACACTCAGAAGGACAAATGGACGATGAGTGAGCTGGTCGCTATGTGCGTACAGGAGGAAGAGCGTATGAGGATGGATCGCACTACTGATGTTGCCAACTTCACTACCTCCAACTCTAAGAAAAGGAAGAACAATTATCAGAGGAAGGATACTTCAAAAGTCCAAAGGCCTAATCCTAATTCTAATACAAGTGCAGCTTCCAGCTCTAAGAACTTCTTAGGCAATATCCGCTGCAAGTTCTGTAAAAAGACAGGACATATGCAGAAGGAATGCCCTGATTTTAAGGAGTGGCTGGCTAAGAAAGGTAACGATTATTTTATGATACTTGAGTCCTATAATTTAAGTGTTCCTGCTAATTCTTGGTGGTTTGATTCTGGTTCTATGGTTCATGTTACCAATTCAACTCAGGGATTCCTTACAATCCGGAAGCTGGAAAGAAACCAAAGAACGCTTAAGGTTGGGGATGATCGAGAATTAGAAGTGAAGGCCATTGGAACATTACAATTAGTTATGAAAACTGGTTTATGTATTAAACTTTATGATACCTTATATGTTCCTGAGGTAACTCGGAACCTTGTATCAGGACCAAAGTTAGACATGGACGGTTTTATTGTTTCCCATGGTCATCGCAAACTCTCTATCCTCTATGATTCTGTTCTTTATGGTACTGGTATTCTGGATGGTGGTCTCTATAGATTAGAACTAGAAGATAACTTTTCCAAATCTTTGTTATCATATAACATTAATGAATCACTCACAAAGATTAAAGAGAAACGAGACTTAGAAACTTCATCCATGTTGTGGCATCAACGTTTAGGCCACATCTCAAAAGAGCGATTAAATCGTCTTGTAAAGGATGAAGTCTTACCTCCTCTCGATTTCTCTGATTTTGGAACATGTGTCAAATGTCTTAAAGGTAAAATGACATTAGCGAATAAGAAAGGTGCCACTAGGAGCTCTAATTTATTAGAACTCATTCACACTGACATTAGTGGTCCCTACCAAATCGCTGGCATATCAGGACATACTTCATTTATCACTTTTATTGATGATTATTCTCGTTACATGTACTTGTATCTTATTAAGGAGAAATCTGAATCTCTTACAACTTTTAAAGATTATAAGGCTGAAGTTGAAAAGCAATTAGATCGTCAGATTAAAGTTGTGAGATCAGATAGAGGCGGTGAATATTATGGAAGACATACTGATGTGGGTCAAGCTCCTGGTCCATTTTATGAGTTTTGTAAGGGCCAGGGGATTGTGAACCAATACACCATGCCTGGTACACCTCAGCAGAATGGTGTCGCTGAAAGAAGAAACCGTACCCTTATGAACATGGTGCGCAGTATGTTAGCCAACACTAATTTACCATTATTCCTCTGGACTGAAGCGTTAAAAGCAGCTGTTCATATACTCAATAGAGTTCCCTCTAAGTCTGTCCCTAAAACTCCTTATGAACTTTGGACAGGAAGGAAACCGAGTCTTAAATATATGAAAGTATGGGGCTGCATTGCTGAAGCAAAACTTTACAATCCTTTCCTAAGGAAACTTGACCCAAAAACAGTTACCTGTTTCTTTATTGGGTATCCTGATAATTCAAAGGGTTATCGTTTCTATTGTCCTTCTCATGTCACCCGTATTGTTGAAACCAAGCGTGCCGCGTTCCTGGAGGATTTCAAGGTCAGTGGGAGCAGTACCAACCCTTACGAAGAATTGCAAGAAGTACAAGACGCGGGGGGGAGAGACTCGTCGCTTACCATTACTCCGATTACTCCTCTTGTACCCAATGCAACTACTGTACCTGAAGCTACTGCACCAACTCCAAATTCACCTCTACAATCAGAACCCATTATACCTCATGACGAAGGCACATCAAACGCTCAAAACCAAGACAACGCTGAACCCGATATTCCACTCAGGAGGTCATCTAGGCAAAGAAGGCCTACTAATTGGGATGATTATGTTACCGACCTTACTGAAATGGATCCCGGAAAGCTCAATGATCATATCTCTTACAATGAAGCCATTAGCAGTGATCAGTCTTCTGAATGGAATAAAGCAATGATTGAAGAGCTTGAATCCATGAAGAAAAATGACGTTTGGGATTTAGTAGAATTACCCAACGGTGTGAAACCCGTAGGATGTAAATGGGTGTTCAAAACAAAACTGGATCCGAATGGGAACGTTGAACGCTACAAAGCGAGATTGGTTGCAAAGGGCTACACTCAGAAAGAGGGAATTGATTATCAAGAGACGTTTTCACCTGTCTCTCGTAAAGATTCATTAAGGATCGTCATGGCCCTAGTAGCTCATTTTGATTTGGAGTTACATCAGATGGACGTTAAAACCGCTTTCCTTAACGGAGACTTGGACGAAGATGTTTACATGAAACAACCTGAAGGCTTTAAACCTGAAGGTCAGGAGCATCTAGTCTGTAAGCTGAAGAAATCCATTTACGGGTTAAAACAAGCATCACGTCAATGGTACCTCAAGTTTGATGAAGTCATGAAGAAGCAAGGTTTTATGAAGAATCAAGTGGATCAATGCACCTACCTCAAGATGAGTGGGAACAACTTTACTATACTTGTCCTTTACGTAGATGATATTCTATTGGCAAGTAATAGTTTAGATATGTTGCATGAGTCGAAGCGGTTACTCTCGCATAACTTCGACATGAAGGATCTCGGAGATGCTTCTTACGTCATTGGCATCGAAATTCACCGAGATAGACACAAAGGGATCTTAGGATTGTCCCAAAAGGCTTACATAGATCGTGTCCTTACACGTTACAACATGCAACAGTGCAAACCCTCAGTCGCTCCAGTAGTTAAGGGAGATGTTTTCGGTTCATTCCAGTGTCCGACAACAGAGGTTGAGAAGGAGCAAATGAGCCAGATACCTTACGCATCAGTAGTCGGGAGCCTGATGTATGCTCAAGTCTGTACTCGCCCAGATATCGCTTATATTGCTGGAATGCTAGGCCGTTATCAGACTAATCCTGGCCTAGATCACTGGAAAGCAGCTAAGAAGGTACTTCGATATCTGCAAGGGACGAAAGACTATAAACTGACTTATAGAAGAAGTGATCATTTAGAAGTGGTGGGCTATTCTGATTCTGACTTTGCCAAGTGCAAAGATGACAAGAAATCCACTTCGGGCTATATCTTTATGTTAGCAGGCGGCCCTATCTCATGGAAGAGTCATAAACAACAGTTGACCACAACTTCCACAATGATGGCAGAGTACATTGCTGTTTATAACGCAACCTGTCATGGAATGTTGCTTAGAAATCTGATCACTGGACTCAAAATCGTTAATTCCATTTCTAGACCATTGAAGCTTTATTGTGATAATTCAGCTGCCGTTAGTTTCTCGAACAGTAACAGTTCGACTGGAGCTGGTTTATATCTCGATACAAAATATCTGTTCGTACGTGAACGAGTTGAGGAAAATAATCTTTGTATCGAGTATATTAGTACTAAAGATATGCTTATGGATCCGATGACTAAAGGTCTCCCTCCTAAGGTTTACGAAGAACATGTTCGGAATATGGGATTTAGTAAAGACCTTATTTAAGCATATTATACTAGCTTATGTTTTATGATTAATGAAATTTCCTCAGTTTGATTTTGTATGTCTCTTAGAATATGTTCAACCGGTAAAATGGCATATAGACAAATAAAGTTACAAATCAAACAAAGGGCTTATGCGTATTTTGATCATAACGATTAGGTTTTAAATTAAGGCTATAGTATGATTAATGGGGGTCCTGAGTCGCATAATGATTCAACGGCTGTATTTCTCTGCTATAGTACTTGTTTAAGGCTAAAATGAGTGTTAACTCCTGATCAGGGTTATCTAATACTCATAGTAAATGATTACCCGACTAAGTGGGAGAATGTAAGATTAAATATATTATGTTTTAATATTTAATCTATAGCCATTATAATCATTTACATAATATAGGTCAAAATATATAATAACCTATTAAATAATTAGTTGGTAATTGTTGATGGACCATATTACCCTTATTAACTAATTAGGTTTCCTCCTGGGTGCTTATATAAAGGAGTTTTATGCAAAGGTTGAGGGGTTACACAGTTAGACACAAAACCCATAAGCATAACATCATCATCATCGACCTCCTCTCCTATACCGATTCCCTTGTCGGTTTTCTTAGTCCCCATCATCAGTTAGCACCCTAAGGAGGAACCGGATCACGCTGACAATTATGTCGAACTCGATGTCATCTTCTCTGATTGGATTCTCCACTGCATTGAATGCTGTAACAGGTATGTTTTCATGTTTTCCTTTATGTTTGAACAGAACCGAACCAACAATTAGAAGAACTGAAATTTCCATGACAATGTGTAAAGCCGAGAACATATATTATGTGACGATGCATGTGGAAACCACGTTGATTCAAAAATCATAGAACCGGTTCGAGTTAAATTACTTAAGAGTAAAAGAATTACCATTACCATTACCATTAGCATTAGCAATAGCAATAGCATTTAGGAATAATGAAAAGGGAGAGAATGTGGAGGGGGGGGGGGGGGGCAGTGTTGTTTGCACTTGGAAATATATTCAGGGTATGTTTGATATGGAGCTTTTATGAGCTTCTAGCTTTAAGTTTTTAAGAAAAAACTCATACTCAATAAAAAATATTGTTTGGTTGAAGAAGCTTGAAGCTTTTAGGTTAGGAGTTTGAAGCTTTTGGTTGAACGTTTCTACTAGTAGCGTTTAGAAGGAGCTACAAGCTTTTAGGAAAAAAATGACTATTTTAACCTCTAAAGATATTGAACTTTTTAATGCATAAACTTTTTAAATTTTTAGTTATGTCTATTTTGACCATTTTATACATTTTATTAGAAGCTTCAGCTACTCTGTCAAACACCAAATACATCTAAAAAACTACAACTACTAGCTAGCTACCAGCTACAACTACCAGCTTCCAACCACCAGCTACCAACTTCCAGCCACCAATCACCAGCTACTTTTGCCAAACACACACTCAGACCACATCTTCAGTTACAGACATGAAAACAGATGAAATTAGCTTGCAGACAATTTATATCTAAGTCATATTCTTGAGATAAGAAAAATATGATTTATTATTATGTATAGTATATATTGGTGGGTTGGTATTTAAGTAGGTAGAATACAAAGACATGAACAATTATTTAGGGATGCTGGCGGTGACATTAATTATTTAGGTAGATGATAATGGACCTCTTTGTAGTTTGTTCCCCACATAGATAGATAGATACATTGGGTAGTTTGTACGTAACTTGTTTTATAAGTGTCTGTAGCACTCCTATTTGACTCTCTCTCTTTTTCTATTTAAAGTGACATTCACACTCTAGTAACATGAATGATAGTACAGAATATTTATTGTTATTAAACGTTGTTGTTTAAACAGTATAAAAGAGGATGAAAGATATATGCGCTTTGCGTGGGAAGTACTTGGTCCAAAAATACCACTTGAGCGCGATTGGTGCACTCATGTTACTTGCAAATAATACGAGAGATGATTCCATTATCCGTACAAGTGCCACTGAGATACAATTTGAAGCTAACACAAAAATAACAGAACAAAATAAAACATATACTCCGGTATATTTGACATGAGAATGGGTCTTTTCTACAAATGAAAAGATAAATCCCAACTTGTTGTTGGTATGCTATTGCTGAATGTTTGTCGGATCCACATAACACATAACCTGATTCATGTTACGTGTTCATGTATGACGACACAATGATTTCTCGGAGGACGAGCAAGCAAACCACGGCAACAACACTCTCAAATCATGCCGAATTTATAACATGTCTATCAAGAATGTGTGTGGTAAATATGTTAATGACCCAGCACATACAAGTATGATGAGGTTCAAAAGAAATCAAGAATTAGGATCCAATGATTATCTAAGAAGATAATGCAGCTTGCATAGTCTAGATCAAAGGAAACTACCTCAAAGGTGACATCATCAAAGCTTTCTCAACCTATGATACATAGAGGGAGAACTAATTTTCGCTAAAAGATTAGACTACGTAGACTTAAAGACGTGAATTAGTCTGAGGGACAACACTATAAGGTTTCCGATGATGCAGTATAATCGGCTTGGAAGTGTTGGGGAATTTGTATACCACAAATAATATCAGAGAAGCGTGTAATCACTCTTAGATCAAATTATTTCGATGGTTCTACCGAATAATTCAATCGGATACAACTCTGATTGAGAAATCGAACAAACAATATGTAAATTATGAATTTGTGATTGAACTAGAGAGCGACCAAAAACTATATGCGAATTTAGGGATTTATTTGCAGATAACTGCTAAATTGCCTTAATTTTTGTCACAAAATTTATGACGAATTTCTTATAAAAATAATTTCTAAGGCATTTTTCATAAAGCATAGAGTTAAAATCATCTATCACCGAACCACCTAAACTAATGATTTTGAATAGCTAGAAGATTTTTGCTATCCTATATATCCCTAACTAAGCTCCTGTTTTAACGATCACCACCGCTAGTACAAAAGTATATACACAACATGCAACTAGTTGATTTACATTTCGTGATTTGATTGTTGACTATTGATTGAAAATGGAAGGTAGCAAAGAAAGAAAACTAGTAGGTAAAGAAAGAAAACTATTAGGTGAAGAAAGAATAATGTGGAATTGTTTTAACTTATTTGATAATAGAACAAACGCTAAGTTTTAGGTACGTTTAGCAACATCTATTCCATAAGATGATATGATTTGATGGTTAGTTTTATAAGGCCTTAGGGAGTGGAGATCGGCAAACCTCGGTAAACCAATTTACCGATGCGGTAAACCACCGCCAGCAAAAAGTTTACCGATTTTGCCATGTTTGTTCGGTGATGGGTTGCCGATGCGGGGAGGGTAGGAGAGAGAGGGGGTGTGTGAGGTGGGGTCCATGCCATCTCAACCAATCACACATTTTTCTTTTTTTTTAAATAATTTACAAATTAATGAAGTGTCTAACCATTGTCAACACTTTTGAGCATAGTTTACCACTTTGACATGACTCACTCTCATTGGTTGATTTTGAAATTTACCACTTTCAAGTGTCTAACCACTCCGTACACCCTAAGTTCTTCTGGAAAAATCGACCCTTCCCTAACATAATATAATGTTTATCAAGATTACCTAGATCTACTTATTCTTTGTTTTTTCTGACCTTAATTTCCTTAATGTCCTTAATTTCATTAGAATTTGGTTTAGTGGTACTGGTAAGAGGCCTACTCTCCTCTAGTGAAGATGCAAATTCGATTCCCACTTGAGTAATTTTCGACGGACATCTGGGTGAAGGAACGAATCTGGGCTTTAATCCTGGGTTCGAACCTGATGGGGGCAAGGGTTTACGAATTCTATCCGGTTCTCGCGCATCAGGGGGTACGGTCTCACAGTGGCCGATGAGTCGACCTTGGACATAGCCCCGAGCTGGGTGAGTTTATACGTGAGTTTCTTTGCCGTTATAATAAGGTCAAACATGTATGGCGGCGTCTTTTGCTGGCTATTTCCCGTTTGGACGTATCATAAATTAATAGAAGTGTAAAGCAAAAATAGACAATAGTCGTCAAGTTTATAATAAACTACGTTAGAGATGGATGATTCAAATTCTACAAGTTGCAGGTATTGATGATAAACAAGGGTAGAGTGTCGTAAAAAAAATTAATGCACTAAACAAGTTATAAGGTGTATTAGGTTTAAAACGTATTCTAAAATCAAGTCCTTACACATAAAAATAATGTATTTTTAAACATCCTAACATGTGGAAATATAATCTACAACAAAAACAAGAGTGCTTAGTTTCCATTATCTACTTATATATAAAAAAATTAATATATGAATTACTTTAAAATGCTTTCTCATAAATAAACTAAAACTCTCTCTCTCTCTATATATAAATTACTAATTAAAAAAAAAAAATTAAGTAGAAGCCAGATGGTGATAGTGGTTCAATGTATAAGGGTGTACGGTGTGGTGATCGGTAAAGGGTGGCAAACCCCTTTACCGATCGGTAAACACCACCGCCAACTCTTGTTTAGTCACCAAAGTTTGCCAAATCGGTGGTGGCATGCCGAATCGGTGAGGGGAGGAAGAAGAGAGAGGGGGGGGGGGGGGGTTTGGGGTGGGGTCCAATCCAATCTCAACCAATCACAAATTTTTCCTTTTTTAAAAAAGAATAGTTTACCACTTCACCAAGTGTCTAAACCATTGCCAACACTTTTCACAAAAGTTTAAACACTTTTCACCGATTGACATGGCGCGCTCTGATTGGTCGGTTTTTTGGTTTGCCACTCAAAGTGTTTAACCACTCCCTACACCCTAAATGTGAATATGTACAATTCTTATCTATTAGTCATGCGATGAGAATTGGTTGAAAACGATGGTTGTTTAGTCACTTTCAGAAAATTCTGGCATATTTTCTTGTGTTCATACAACTTTCGGTATGATGCAAATTCTATCTGCCTCTTTGGTATCAACATTTATACCACCTTATCATAATTAATCTTTGTGATGTCATCTTTCGAATATTTGTTTTACTTTCCAATGTATTAGCTAATTAATTAACTTTAGTGTTAGTACTAGATGCGACAACATCGATATATTAAATAATAGTCAGTCTATTTAGGTCATGTTTTTCTCTAAACCATCGAACTAGTTGGATATCCGTCCATAGACTGGTATTTTAACGCATAATAACGTATAAGTATACATGATACATGATAATGCAAATAATAAAAAGGATTGTTTTAAAAAGATATGAACGTTATATTTCTTTCTTTTGTCTGCTACCTTCATATTTCAAAACAATATTTTTATATGAAAAAGTTATACACAACAGTTAAACAAGAAGTATCCTAATCGATACTTCATATATCAGTTAGTGACCGGTTTTGGTTATAAAGCCATATGAAAAAATTATACACAACATCTAAACAAACAGTTTCCTAATCGATACTTCATGTATCAATTAGTGACCGGTTTTGGTTATAAAGACGTTCTTTTTTGGCACTTCTACCTCCTAATTCGTATACTCCCATACATGACCTGGGCTTTGTATAAACCCACCAAAATAAGCCCAATATAAGCTGTTGCATATATAACCCAATAAACTTCAATATATCTTTTTTTTTGAAGGTTAAACTTACGACTATCTCCAAGACGGAGATAACGACCCAAAGCAAATTACATCAACTCGAAATTACACCATTTATCCCAACCTACCGTATCCTTTTTAAATCTATTTCTATACCACAAAAAACTAATAACTTTAACATCGGACACAATTTCCACGACCTTAGCCCTTTTGTTTTGGAAGATCGTCTCATTTCTCCACTTCCAAATCCGCCAACATGTAATAATAATAACCCCATATAATATCGTCTTCTTCAAAGGAGTTGCGGGGATGCTATAATGTAACTCTAGAAGATCTTTAACTGAAAACGCGAATATACTCGGAACACCACACCATTTAGAAATCAAATGCCACACCCCGGCCACCATACCACAAGCCGTAAACAAATGCTCCGAGGTTTCTTCTCCATCATCACATAACTTCAATATATCTCATCGGAGTATCAGACTATGATCAATTACTTAGTTGACCCCTCTTAACTTTTTGGTCAACCATGCCCAAAAAGTCAACGATAATATTTTTGGTTAAAATGGCAAAATCTCAAATATATATTTTCGAAAATCATTTCTTTTGACCATGATTTGACTTAGCTTATAAAAACACTCATCATTTATGTTGAACCATCTTTTGAATAGTAATGTTGTTAACAAAGCAGTACCTTAATAATATGTATATCTAGGTGTACCCGTTTTGCATGATTGTTGACCTGGTATCCTTCCGTTGACCCTCGCTACATTAAGCGTAAGGGGGAATACGAAAGCAAAACGGTATTGTTGTCCCCGAGCCCGTTAGAGCACAAGCCATCAAATCTCGACCAGCTAAAGAAATAGTCGAGTGGATAATCAAATCTGATGCTTTGGACAGCCACAAACCCATAAATAAAGTAAGAAGTAGCCCCTCGCCTCTTCAAAAGCTTGTGGAATAGCTAAATTTTCTTAATTTAATAAAAAAACAACGAAACGAAACACACACCACACCACACCACGCATTTGACTCATTTCATTTCTATTGATGTTTATTTTGTTTAAAAAGTCATACACAAGTTTTAACAAAACCTGGCTAAAGTGTATTTAAAACACATAAAACATCTAAAATCATTTTATTTCATGTATTATTTTATCAATGTAATAATAATATAGCTTTTTAATCATTCTTAGCACATTAGATTATGTATATAACTGAAGAACAAGAAAAACAATCCTATCTCCTACATTACGGAAGCATTGGAACAGTCGAGATTCTGTTAAAAAAATCATTTGCAACAATAAAGTTTAGTCAAGTTAAATTCGTTACTTCGATTAAACTGAATTGTCCGAAATTAAAAAAAAAGGTCTAACCGAATAACTGAATATAATTCGGTTACGGTTAAACAGGGGCGGACCTAGCATGTTACTAGGGGTAGCCTCCGCTACCCCTTGACGCTCTGACGGTGGTGTAAATTTTGAAAAATTTTGACCTTTTTTTCAATTTCGTTACCCCTTTTTATATGAAACGTTGCCCCTATAAAGATTTTCTAGATCCGTCACTGCGGTTAAAAGCCGAAGCAAATAACCAAATTTTTATTCGGGATTTTGAATGAACACCCTAGCTAGCATGTATATGTATGGTGGGTGGGCTTGAGACTGGGCTTATTAGGCCAGGGAGATCTAAATATTTAAGGTATGTCATTACCATGATTGCCAGCCATTCTTGTCAAAGAGTAACATCGATGATGAATCGACTATTGAGACCCATAGTATCTTCATCTTTTGGGGTGAGCATCTATATATTCATATGGTTTATTTTGCTTTGTTGAATTTTATTTCAAACTTATATTTGTTCTTCTTTCCACACACAAAACCTCTTCATCTTTTGTTGAAGTTTTGGGTTTAGCTTTGAAGATGTTGTCTTTGTTTCTGTTGTTTTTTTTTTCTACACACAAAAGCTTTAGCATTTATTTTCTTCTATTGAAGTTTTACTCCAAACAGCATTTTTTTCTAACATATATCTTGTCTTTTGTTTAAGTTTTACTCCAAAATCTGTGTTTACTTTTAAAGATGTTGCCTTTGTTCATGTTGTTTGACGCTAATCCGTTGTTCTTTTGCCTTTGTTCATGTTGTTTGACGCTAATCGGTTGTTCTTTCAACACACAAAACCCTAAAGATGTTCATGTTACTCCAACAACTGGCTTTGAGTCTTTATAACCAGGATCGTATTGTTATGAACCGGACCTGGGCCCAGAGAAGACCTAACCAGCCCAATCCATTGGCCCAACAAACGGTTATGTGGAAAGCGGTGATATAAGGACGACGAGAGTACGGAACAGAGAAGGAATGAATATTGTTAAAATGTTGTTGGCTTCTTCTTCCCATCTCCTACTCTGTAAACCCTAAGCTTCCCATCCCCTTCTTCTTCAATTATCTTGCATTACAATTTGTTCTTATTTGTATTTGTTCAGCAAATTTAATAGAAACCTATAGATTTTATACCTATTTGTATTCCTTGTTGAGTTGTGAAATAACCAGTCACACGCTTTCATTGATCCTTAGCATCAATGGCTTTGGATGATCCTGAACCACAATTATCTCGTTTGACAGGCTCTGATCCTAACTCCTGGATCTCTCAATCCGAGATATACTTTCGATTTTACTCAATCTATGGTGATGAACGATTCTCATACGTTATTGAAGTATTTGATATTTGATGATGGACCATTCTATTGGTTCAATTCCTGGTTTCGAAGCAATGACCTCACATGGAACGATTTCACTATTGCCATGCTTCACCGATTCCATTCTCCGACCTCCACAAAAACTGCTCGCTAGGTGTTCGATGAAATGCCTGATAGTATTGAAGTTCATGGAATCATCAATGATGAGGTATTCGAAATCCAAACTGACTCAGTAGATAATGTTAATAAGTCACGAGGAATGAAGGATGCTCAGTTGGATATATGGGATTATAATTTTGAACCTAGTCATCTTGGAAACTATATCATTTCACATCGTTCGTTTGACATCCATTCCTAGAAATAATTTAGTTGCACCATTGAGCCCTGTTTATTGTAAAACACATATTCATTTGAACATGTCTTGATTCTATATCATTTACCTTAATACTGTTCTTATTGACTAAAACATAACATAACTCTAGAGGAAACATCGTAGCCCAAATCTCGAGGACGAGATTTAAAACAAGGTGGGGAGGATGTAACCTTTCCATTTTTATCATATAAGAATTATAGGTTGTTTAAATTTATTAACCATTAGTAACTAGTTTTATTTTTAATATAATTGTTCGACCCATATAGTTTTAAAAACTATTTTATATATATAATTGGTTTGAATGTTATACGAATTAGTTGGCTTGTATATGTGTGACATTTCTATTTTCTATATTAAAATAAAGTATATAAAAACGTATATTATTCAACGGGTAGGCTACGGGTAAATTGACAATTGAAATATGAAGTACCTAGACGGGCCTAGGAACCATTTAATAATTAAATTATAAAATACATTATATTTGAACCTACTCCGTTTTTAATGAAACTTGGTTCAAAATGTAGATAAGATTATTCTCGTTCTGATGACATATTCATTGTTTTATAAAATGTCATATTTTAGAAGTTATAAGCGCCAAATAAGTGAAGCAGCTGAATTAGTTATAATATATAAATAATAAAATAATTAAAAATTTTAAACAGTTGCATGAACATGTACGTGTATATTGAAAAAAAAACATATGTAATGAATATGCATAGTGTACGTGTATATAGAGATAGGAATAGGATCAAATACAAACACTTAAGCTTGTAAGAACCGTAAGAACCAACACATAATTGACAAGTGTTCATTAATAAAAAATTAGTTTAGGGGTAATTTAGACCTTTTGACCATATTTATTTATAACTAATTAAAAATAATTACAAAAAAATATAATCAGCACAACACTATATAATTAGCACAACATCCTTAATCGTTCTCCATTATCAGCACATCGTCCTCAATCGTTCTCCATTATCAACATAAACAACAATAGCACAACATCCTCAATCGTTCTCCATTATTAGCACACCAAATGTGCTGATTATATCTATTTTTGGTGTTTGTTTTTATTATTTTTGTAATTAACACATAATCAGCACGTTATCAGCACAATTATAAAACACCTTTTGTTAACTTTTTTTAAAAATAACTTTTATAAATACAAAAAAGGTATAGCAATATGGTACTCATATTAAAGATAAAAAAATACTTGATTTTATGGTATATTTCTTTTTAAAAAATAATGAAGTATATAAAAGTTATTTTAGTTTAAAAAACCTTGGTGGAATTTGTATTTAATGGGAAATGGTCAAATGACTAGCAATTTTACAAAATTACCCCTAACTTATTGGTACTAATTTTTAATTATAAGGGTTTTATTTATAATCAACACCAACCATTGATTTAAATTATCAATGACTCAGATTTGTTCTTATGGTTCTTATAGTTAGCACTGTTTGTACAGGATCTCAACTCTATAGAGATAAGAATGCATCATCCTTCAAACGTGTTGTCCAAGAATGCAATTCAACTATAAAAGGAAGAAGTGCTCAGTCCCTTTTTCTCTGTCATCTCTCGCACACTCTCCCACTCTCTCTAAATTTCTATCTTTTTATTATTATTATTATTATTATTATTATTATTATTATTTCACTTATAATAATAATAAAACCACCCATGGCATTATAGCCTAGTGGTATCTTGGTGGTGGGATAAGGCTTATGACCATTAGGTCATGGGTTCGATTCCCACAAAGGGGTTTTTTCCCAGATTTATTGGGTTTCCTCCTGAATTGGTGTATAGGCATTATTGCCTAGTGGAGATGGATATGATCGGGTGGTTCTGCTGGTGGCACGATGATACTCCAGTGGTCCGTTAGTGATCCAAATTTGCCGTTCAAAAAAATAATAATAATAATAATAAAACCCTGCCCCATTTTAAGTGTTTTAACCCCTAATCACTGATACTCTGTCTGATTGATCTGAAGCCCCGTAACGCATGTCAAGGCTCTGCCCGACTAAGTTCGTTGGGGTTCTGTCTCGTGATGTAGGGATAAAGTTGAATTGGGTTACTATACTTAACACGAGTGCATTATATATTTATTAAATAGTTCAGGAGTTATACCTAAGATTCTACCAGGAGGCTTTTGGTTGAACCCTAAAAGTTACAAAGTGAGTCCATTCTCTTTTCTCACAGTTTGTGAGTCATTCTCCTTTGTATCACCTTTTTGTGATATAATTATATTTAAAAATACTTTTCAAATTCCTAAATTTTTATAAGTTATACTTACAGTGATTAAAATTTTGTATTCTGCAATAACTGCCGGTATTAGAGGTTTTATACATCACTTGACCCTCATTACTATTGGCCAAAAAGTTAGCTAATAGTAGCATGACCACAAGCACGGGGGAAATTGTGCCCCAGTAGTCATAGCCTATAACTAATATTATTTTTACATTAGATCATTAATAAATTTAATGTATGATTGGAATAAATCTCACTGGTGTGTATATAAAATAGAGCTTTATTAATCATTATTAAAATATATTAGTTATATTAAAGAGAATATATTTAATAAACCTAAATTACTATTAATATTATAAAATAATGTTTAGTCAATAAATGTACGCCATAATAAAATATGTCAAATATAATATATTCTACTATACTAAGATTATATTTTTAATCTTAATCATGTTAATATATTAAATAATAATCTCATAATTATTTAAATTAATATATTATATTTGATAAAGTTATAGCTATTAATTTGACAGAAAATGATATATTTCATTTTCTAGTCTAATTGAATTTGTGCCATAGAAAATATATTTGACAAAGTAATGTCATGGGCACTACTAAATCCAGAGTCATTAGTTGAGAGAACGATCAACAATGATATGACCAGAATCACTAGTTGAGAGAATGATCAACAATGATATGACCAGAGTCACTAGTTGAGAGAATGATCAACAGTGATATGACCAGAGTCACTAGTTCAGAGAATGATAAACAGTGATACGACCCCAGTCACTAGTTGAAAGAATGATCAACAGTGATTTGACCACTGTCACGGGAACCGCCTAGTGACAGATAACTTTAAATAATAGTAAGATACACTATATATCTATTATTTGATAAACTTCACTATTGGACGAAAGTGAGCCAATGAGTGATAGGACCACTGTCACATCGAAACTGCCACCATGTGACAGATACTGATTGAGTTTTGGGTAAATATAAACAAATATAAAAACCCTTAATGTTGTAAAAGTATAACAATATATTTTTATAAAAATAGAATGAACTCGCCAGTATTTATTACTGATAAAATATTTTCAAAACGTGTTTCAGGTAATTTGCTGTAAAGATAATAGAAGCAAGCTATAGATCACTGAAGGCTTAAATAAAGTGGCTATAAATACCTAAATAAAAGAAGAAATTATGCTTTATTTATTTGGGTTTATCCCTATAAGAACAATTAAATTGAATATGAGTTTTTGCCCATTTGTTTAATATTAAAAGTTTGGTGTTTTAAAACTCTGAAATTATTTCCTAACTACGATTCTGATGAAAAAAAAAAATTCGCTGCGTAATTAATAAACACCGATACCATCTAAATGGCTCGCAACTCCCGCTCCCAGGGTGGGGTCCGGGGTTGAGACAGGAGAGATGAAACTTAAATGGGTATTTAAGTGGGAACTCTCCATCCTTATTGTCTCATATAAACACACACTAAGTGTACTCGTGAAGGGTGCGGAGCACCCTAACTCGCACTCGCACGCACGCGCTCGCGTGGCTTGGGCGGTCCGCGTGCGAGTACACGTGGCATGAAGGCGTGCGGTTGCGCGCATGGAGCATGGGCCCTGATGTGACGTGCGCGGCGCACCAGAGTGAGCCAATACGGGGCGACTGTGTGGCATGCTCGTATAGCCTCACTGTCACACCCCAACTGATGGCGGAATCATCGGGGCGCGGCACTAGGCGAATTAGATTGCTCAAGAGAATCCATAACAACTAAATTGCGACAGTATTTAATGCGTTCATTATCCCATACTAATAAACAAGTACAATAACATAAGCTGTCACGAATTTTCATGTTCTCTCAAACAATACAAATCCGACAACCTATATTTTAGGTGTGTTTCTAGACTTCCTAGCTTGATTTGATGTAGACTGCGACTAAACCTGCAACATACGTTAAAACAACGTCAATACAAAAGTATTGGCGAGTATACAAGTTTTGATAGAGTAGCGTAAATATATAAAAAGTGCTGCGAATTACCAAATACATAAACGAGATACCTCAACATACATGCATTTAAGACCGATACTAACAGCTAAGTCACTCGAGCTGCGATTGTGATTGCTATTCATCCTAACTAGACCTCGTCGGGTGCTATAGTACTATACTAGTTAAGGCGGGAACTCGCGAGTATAAGTCCT
Organism: Helianthus tuberosus; assembly: GCA_030545235.1. Taxonomy (NCBI): domain Eukaryota; kingdom Viridiplantae; phylum Streptophyta; class Magnoliopsida; order Asterales; family Asteraceae; genus Helianthus; species Helianthus tuberosus. Next base: position 4,812,022 of record CM060381.1, on the reverse strand, counting down.
AACACATATGTAACTAGCATCACGCATAAATATGCATAACAGTTATTCGCAAGTGATAAACTGTTTGATTGAATAATTCGTTTAATAAGTTGATTTGATAGAAACGCATGTTACACCCAAAATGCGATAAAAAGGGGTTCGAGTATACTCACAGTTGGTGTTCAGCTAGTAAACACAACTTGGTTGGATTGAAGGGAGCGCGTCTGAGATCTGCCTGGTTACAGATTGAAAGCGTAAGCGTCGAACAGTGCGTTAAACGGTGGCGAGTGAACCAAGCGTCAAATGGTAATCCGATCGGATGGCCAGTCGATCGGGTGGCAATCCGTTCGGATGGTCATCCGATCGGATGGCCATTCGATTGGATTGTCACCTCGTTTGGTGAAGATGTTTTTTTGTGTATGATGGTTTAACTTTTGAAGTTTTCGTTGTAGCATTTTGAAAACAGAGAAGTATCTCTACCTTTCAGTTTGGTCGATCGAACGGCGGCTCGATCGGACGGCGATCCGATTAGTATGACACTTCAGTGAGAACAAGTTCATAGCAGTTTGTCACTCGATCGGATTGCAATCCGATCGGGTGGCAATCCGTTCGAACTGGTAATGCATTGAACATGTTGAAAATTGTTTAAGTCCCAAACGTCACACGATCGGACGGTCGTTCGATCGGGTGGCAATCCGATCGGACGGCAATCCGTTCGACGTTCAAGACTTTGAAATGATAGTTTAAGTGAGGAACCAAGTGCAAGCCGATCGGACGGCTGTCCGATCGGGTGGCTGTCCGATCGGGTGGTAATCTGATCCGACGGCATTCCGTTCCAACTGCCTTGATCGTCTTGACACTTGATTGTTTTGAAAGTTTGTGGTGTTGATCGAGACGATGTGATAACGTGCCAAACAACAGAACCCCATTACGAACCAAGTCTTCCGACTGAACCGGAATCACCCTGGTCCGATCAGTTAACTGTTTGTAACGGTTGTTCATGCTTAACCCGAAATCGGTTGTCTCTTTAGACAGAATCAGATTTGGAACCAACACTTCACTTAGAATGAGTAGAAGATCGGAACGAGCTCTGATTCCATCGGTTTTGAGTGTATTGAGTGCAAAAGAGTTGAAAGAAAGTTGAAAAAGTTTCTTTCAATCCTTTTTATCATTGAAGTGTCTAGATCTATGCGAAATCATAGTGAAATCGTGTGGAAATCCTTCAGATCTGAGTTATTCTTGGTGGAATGAGGCAAACATTTGAAGTTCATAAGAATTCCATGATGACCTCACCCTAGAACACCTCAAATCCATTGATTTCATGGTTGAAAGTTAAGATTCAAAGGTGAAAAAGATGAAGAAGTGTGTGTGGATCCAAGAAGTACAAGATTTGAGTTGTAAACTTACAAGAATCGTGGGAAATCGGGAGGAAATAGCCCCAAAGCGTGCTGGTCGAGTGAGAGCTGTCACATCACTTGAACAGTGATGTGACAAGGGCTATTTATAGGGGAAGAGGAGGAAAGGTGGGGGAGTGCCATGGATCGGATGGCTGTCCGATCGGGTGGCTGTCCGGTCGGGTGGCAGTCCTATCGGGTGGCCACTCGATCGATTGGTCACTCGATCGGTGGTCTCCGGCGTGTTGCATTTCAATGTTTCGTTTTGTTCGTTAAGCGTCACGATTGTTTGGTTACACATTTTCATACCCATATTCATATATTTATTATAATTAGTCACATAAGGTCGTATATACATATCCATATCTCAAATCCTGCGATAATCGAGTTACGTGTGCCTGCGAGTGCGTTTTCTTGAGTATTGAGTTGCACTGTGACACATCACGGTTATCAAGGAGGGTAGAATTGGTCCTCACTTTACATCTTCGTGGTTGCCAGCAAGTGCAATGTGATGTGATTGCGATAAAGTATGCGTAATATGCGAAAATACTGCGAAATAGCGATGTATGCGATATAGCTACATTATGATCCGAATCTCTGGTGCCAGGCGTAACGAGTGTAACGAGTAGTAACAACGCACGAACGTGCGGGTTGTTACACTCACAGGTGACGTGGCACACGCGTGCAGGCTCGCATGGACTTGAGTCAGTGTGGCGCACGCGCGCATGGTAGTGAGCCAAAATGGCGCACGCGCGCATGAGCGTGCAGACCTGCGCGCGCGCGCGTGCGCAGAAGCTTCCAGCATTTAATGACAGTGCAGTTACAGTTCAGCAATTGAAACTATCGAGTCAAAGGCTTTGAATAAGAATTAAATGACGAATTAACTTGGATTGAAGACGTTTAATGCAATTTAATTCTCACCATTTAATTAGTTTTAGCTGTTTCAATTCAGATGCTGTATAAATACCGCATCTCCTTCACTGCAGAACGACACCAGCAACACAACAGTACATGCAATTTCTCTCTACAACTTTCTGATCTTTCTCTTGCTGTCTTCAAGGTAGCCTTCAGGTTTTAGTGTCAACTCCGGCTGTACGCTGCTTCGGCTGTTGTACCCTGGGAAACAAAACGAGTGCTCCTGGGATACTCATAATTTGTTTTAAGGGAAACGTGTTGAACACGTGCCTCAGTCAATATGCTTCTTCTACATTTCTTGTATTTTGGTTATTTCAGTTGTATTTGTACAAGTTGTTTCCAGCTTTCTTTATTTCTATATTGTAATCATTTAATAAAATTTGTTTATTTTATTTATTTACGGGAACTAGGGCTGCAAACGAACCAAACGTTCGGCGAACAGTTCGTGAACCGTTCGGCGGGAAGTTCGTTCGTGTCCGTTCGTTTACTAAACAAACGAACACGAACAAGAAATTTTGTTCGTTTAGTTAAATGAACAAACATGAACAGAGGTCGTGTTCGTTTGTTTATGTTCGTGAACGTTCGGTAACGTGTTCGTTTGTGTTCGATACTTCATTAGTGTTTTTAGTTTTTGTATTTAATTAAATACTTCAGAATTCCGACAAATTAAATATCTAATAAGTATCGGTGCATTATATATTCTGTTCATGAACAATAGTTTGTGTTCGTTTGTTTCCATTTGTGTTCATGAACATTAGTTTGTGCTCATTTGTGTTCGTCAATATTCGTTGCCTAAAATTAACAAACAAACACAAACGAACACGAACAAGTTCATTTCCTTAACAAACGAACACGAACATAAAATCTCTTTCGATAAGTGTTCGCGAAGGGTTCGCGAACACATATATTTCTTGTTCGTGTTCGTTTGGTTCGTTTGCAGCCCTAACGGGAACGGTTTCCTACAGACCACACTTTTAGGGTAGTGGCTTTGAATGGTTGATTAAAGATGAGTAACATGACACTTACATTGAGAGTCATGGTGATCATGACAACATCCTATATCTTTGTTATGATAATAGTTATCAACCAACTTTTAAAATTTATCTAAACTAAACGTAACATTATTTTTTTCCCAAACTTAAGTTGTCGGGTGGATAATAGACGTTGACACTTTTAAGAGGGTATAAAGACCAGCTGGTTAAAACAAATTTCCGCGAAAATTTGTGTATGAAATGAAACCCGATTGTTGATGACAGCTCAGAGGAGCCTAAATTTTGACATATGTGGTCTCAATTTTGCTTTTTGACCGGCCGGTAGTTTATTTATTGGCGCCAAACTCAAATATTTATCCATTGGCAAAGATTCACAATGGTTGTTTTTTCTTTTAACTAAATTGCAATTGTCTTAATTTAAATTTTGTTTCAAACATTTAGTTTCGTTAATTTATAAAATTCTTTGTTTTCGACGTTTAAAGTTTAAACTTTTTTAATCCAATTTTCTAACTTTGTTAGATTTTTTTGTTTGTTAATTCTTGTTCAACTACTTAACTGAAACACGCAGATCAAACCCATCTCACCTCAAACGGAAAACCTAGATTGAAAACAGAGACTTGAAAAATGAAAAGCCCTTTGGGTGTTGTGGGTTTTGATCATTTTTTCGATCTAAACTTTGTTCGTTTGATAAACAACACAACAATGGTGGGGGTGTTGAGCAGTGGGGTCACTGGTGATGAAACGACGCTAGAAAAACAAGATGGCTAACGATTGGAGTGGTGTCACCAGTGACGCACAAGCGGCTATGTCGGTGGGGTGATGAAGGAACATTTCTTAAGCTTCCTATTTTGAACACTCTTTTAAGTCTTGATCCTTACACGTAGAGTAAATTAGACCCCTTCGTTAGATAACCATGTCAACTATTTTATACCATGTAATTGCGTGACCCCTTCAAAAAGAACCGTTTTATTAATATAACTTAATTATTAAATTAATTACAAAGTTATAACACCCAAGCTTTTAATCTATATCTATACTATATAATAAAAGAAACCAACTTTGAGACACGTGTCACTCATTGAAGGCGTCTACATTTTAATTTCCTGCATTTCATACTTATCTTATATCAATTAATTAAATAATAAATAATCAATTAATATTAAATCTTATCTTACTTTGAATGTCGGATAGAATCCTTCTATTTAATATAATAATATATTATCTTCAAATTTAAATTATAAATTAAAGATTTTTTAAATAATAGCACAAAACAATAATCTTAAGCTTAAAAAACAATAAAGCCCTTGATCAAGAGATGATCCCCGGCATAAAAAAGCTCGGGTGATGGAAACTACCGATCACCAACTATAATTAATCAAATGATCGTTACAACTCGAAATGATAACAAGCTTGTTACAAGGATCACTAGTGTGTAATGTGTGTGTAATCGCCAATGAACTGTTGAGAGCTGTTTCGAGTGTGTGTTTTTGCTAACTGTTCTAATTCAAGCTTGTTATCCCCTTATAAAAATAGAAATAAACTAGCTAACTAACAACCCGCAAAAGGTGCTAGCTTCCCACGATCTCCATAACGTTCACAAAGGCTATGCACGTGTGGAATTGTAAGGTATATTCCCCTGGAATCTCGGCAAGACCAAGTCCCATTCGAATACTCCTGCAAAACAAGCTCACATACAATGGAAACAACCGTTAGTGTTAGGATAACAATGAGGATCCTGGATCCTTAATTCTGCAACGTCTTCTGAGGATCCTTAATTCAAACAGAATTGAGGATGCGTGATCCTGGCTGCACTTATGGATCCGTGATCCTTAGGTTTAGAAATTCCATCCCTAACACCATGGATGTAGTTAACTTTTCTTTTTCTTCTTTTTAACGTAAACTATTGTTTTTCCCTTGAACATAGAAATTCGTCTATTATTATTAACATTACATATAATTTGTTTCATACCTTATTCATTGTTTCATACCTTATTCAAAGTTCAAACAAAAGATAGATATAAAGGTGTTGGTAATAATACTTAAGACAAAAATAAAGTTTTGACTAATTAACGAGCCTAGATGATCAAATAGACTTCTTTGATACATTGAATCAAAAGTCACATATATATATATATATAGAATTCCGCTAAAATAAGAACCACCTCCAGTTGTAATAACCGTGAGAACTTTTAGATCCGGGACGAGTTGGACCAAATTTTTTTTCATAAACGTAGATGCTTGTATTATAAACACATTTATAAAAAAAATTCAAAAAAAAAAAATGTTGTGTGTGTAGTTTTGAACACCACAAGTTTGTGTTTACGGGTACCGTAAATTTTAAATAAAATTTACGGGTCCCGTAAACGCAAACTTTGGGTGCTCAAAACTACACACCCGACTTTTTATTTTTATTTTTTTACAAATGTGTTTATAATACATGCATCTACGTTTATGAAAAAAAAATTTGGTCCACTTCGCCCCATACGGTGTAGTTCCCACGGTTCTTACAACTGGAGGTGGTTCTCATTTTAGCGGTCCCCTATATATATATATATATATATATACACACACACTAGGTTAGAACCCCATGTATTACAATGGTTGAATAAATGTAATTTTATATATTACATAAAAAAATAATATATTTTTAAAAACCTCATTTATTATCCGTGTTGAGTAAATATAATTTTATATATTAAATAATAAAAAAATATATCTGTAAGAACCTCGTGTATTGTGCAGGTTGAATAAAAGTAATTTATATACCAAACAATAAAAAGTTATTTTAAAAAAAAAACCTGTGTATTCACGGGTGGAAGAAATGTAATTTTATATACTAAATAATAAAGAAAGTTATATTTAAAAAAAAACTCTATGTATTGTACGGGTTGAATAAATTTAATTTTATATAACAAATAATAAAAAAATGTTATATCTTTAAAAATCTTGTGTATTACACGTGTTTATCTATTGTTAAAAAAATCTTTCTAAATCAAAATGGATTTTTTATTATTTTTAAATTAGGTTAATACTATTTAAAATTTTTGGGTTGATTAATAAGTTATTTAATATAAAAGAAACCAACTTTGGGACACGTGTCACTCATTGAAGACGTCTACATTTTAATTTCCAGAATTTCATACTTATCTTATATCAATTAATTAAATAATAAATAATCAATTAATATTAAATCTTATCTTACTTTGAATGTCGGATAGAATCCTTCTATTTAATATAATAATATATTATCTTCAAATTTAAATTATAAATTAAAGATTTTTTAAATAATAGCACAAAACAATAATCTTAAGCTTAAAAAACAATAAAGCCATTGATCAAGAGATGATCTCCGGCATAAAAACCTCGAGTGATGGAAACTACCGATTACCAACTATAATTAATCAAATGATCGTTACAACTCGAGATGATAACAAGCTTGTTACAAGGATCACTAATGTGTAATGTGTGTGTAATCGCCAATGAACTGTTGAGAGTTGTTTCGAGTGTGTGTGTCGCAACCCCCGATCCCTTATCTGTCTCGGGAACGGGCGGACGCGAACTCAGTAGTGGTGGTATCAGTTATTTAATCTTGCAGCGGAATTTACATCAGGACCGTAGTTAGGAAATGTTTATCAGAGTAAAACCACCATATTTAATATTAATAATAAATTAGGCAAAACTATCGATTTCTCGATTCCATTTTATATATTTTATAATATGCGTCACTACACACCAATATCTTACAAAGTTTTATTTTAAGTTATTTTACAATATTATATTTTAATATTTATTATACAACCACATTTTCCCAAACTCACTATCCTTCTTCAGTTGGTATTTCAGTAACGACGTTCCCTCTCGTCGTATTTCCAGGAGATCTGTTCTCCTACTTCCTTGATCCTATTCCCTGCACCTATCAGCTCCTCGCCAAAATGGCGGAGTTCAGCTAAATTTTCATTACTCATGGGTGGATTTGTATAGGTTGCGGGTCGAATTGAGGAAGAAAGGAATAAGGACTGTTGAGCAGGTTTTGGAACTGCCAATCATTGGTCCACCACTCGTCCATTCCTAGAGGTTGGGTGTGGATTATAGGTTCTGGGATTGCTGGTTCAAAGTTTATTGGTAATTGGGTTTCAGCAGGATAAGGGTATAGATTATTATTAATAGGCCTGACGATATCACAGCTCGCCAATGCACGATCTAATTCCTCCTGAAATGGTAACTCCTCAATTTGTCTAGAGCTTTCCCCAATTTCTATCTTGGATTGCTTAGAACCTTCCCCAAACTCCATTTCCATTTGCTTAGAATATTCCTCAGACTGCATTCCCATCTGCCTAGAACCTTCCCCGACTTAAATTCCTTTCCTTTTGTCTAAGGGATTTTCTATTTTAGACATCTTCCTAGTGGCAGGTTTCCTTCTGCGCACACGCCTCCATCCCACGAATCTTCTCTTTTTCTTAGGCTTGGGTTTCTCCGGAGGTGGAGCGTTGAATTCCATAGGTTCTTCTATATCAGGTATATACCTATTGAAATCTCTTGAAACCTCTATTTTCACCGGATAGAGGTTTAAATTCTGAAGGGCGTCAGACAAATCATTCATGCTGTTTAGCACATATGCAAAATACACAAAAATTACTAAGTTAAAACAAATTTCATAAAGAACCTTTAAATATTATTGCATACCGTGTGACTAATTTAAAGACAACTGAAAATTAAAACACACTAGGGTTTATTGTAAACTTATTTATTTTACTGGATAAGGTTTCGGGTTTGTAGGTGATAAGGGTACTAAACTTGAATCAACGTATTTTAAAGATTTGCATTTACTGCTACAGTGGCTAGTATATAGAGATCTGCCCATTTTTCATCTAATTTGTCCTCCCATGGTGGGTTATTGCTTAATTTCTGAGTTTCCTTTTTAACCCTCACTTCTTTTGATTGTGACTTCTCCCATTTCTCTTGACTTTTCTTAATAATTAAACTTCTTTTATTAGGAGAAAGTGGTTCCTCATAATGGGATTTACGAACAAATACTCCTTCATCGATATCTGTTGGGTATTTGGAGGAATTTGTTTGGGATGAACTTCCCTTCTCGTTTGATGACCTATCTAATCTAAGATAGATATTTGAAACCCTTTGCTTACCCATACTGTACACAAATATTCAAATCATAAAACATATAATCACAAAATAGCAATTAGTAAAATTTAAGTATTTTCTAAAATACTTAATTGGCTTAAATCAGTGGCTCTGATACCACCTTTTTCTGTCACGACCCCCGACCCGGTTTGACCCGTTTCAGGAGCCGTGGGACAGAAATCCCATGGTATTTATTTAATTGACAGCGGAAGTTTTCTTCAGGATCTTTTTAAAACTGCAATTTTCCCAATTATTTTATTTCATGACTTGGGATAAAACCCTGGTAATTTACAATCACATGATTTCACTGAGAAATCTTTATTTTACAAAACATGTTTCTTTATTTTATACTGAGCCACTTCCTTAAGCTTGTAGTGCTTCACGGCACTTTTACTGGATCACAACAGATCACCTGAAACATGTTTGAAAAAGGTTGTGTTAGCGGGAAATACTGAGTGAATCATTCTTTTTACTAAAATGACTCGTTTGTTATAATTTACAGTATTAAGAGCGATTACAATGTTTCCTGATATCAACCAACTACCCACAGTATTTGTCACTCGACTCGTTTCTGTGACTATGGTCAGATCACCCCTTGGCTACCCCATTGTCCAATGGTGACGGGAAATAAGTAATGTATACAAAACCCCACATACTGGCTGTAATTTGGTGATTACATAGACTTAATCCCTGTAATTATAACTTTGAAAATAAACATGCTTTTGAAATCAAATTTGATAAAAAGAGAATGACTTACATTGCAGATTTAATATGAACAGAGCTTAGCCTACTGATTAGCCTTGATAACCTAGTTTAAATAACAATGCACACAAACTAGGTTAGTAACTAATACAGCATTTACGATAACTCACGAGATTAAAACCTTCACAACGAATGACAAAGTGCGATACTTAAACATCCATCGAATTAACGACGAATGACAAAGCATAAACCCTAATTCGGGCAGCACTTAAACATCCATTGGATAGTTTAATCGATCGGACATTGAATCGCAGCAGCGATCGAGTTATTACCCTGTATTGCGGCAGCGTTTCGTGAATTGTGTGTGTTTGGTAGTAAACAGAGCGTAACTCAGTGTGTATAACGAATTTTTACGTCGTTCAAGTGCCAAAATTCAAGTCCCAAACCCTACTATTTATACATGAAATTTGACCCCCCTCGCGTGACGCGAGGGGTACACGTGGGGGCGTCGCGTGACGCGAGGGGTACACGTGGGGGCGTCGCGTGACGCGAGGGGTACACGTGGGGGCGTCGCGTGACGCGAGGGGCACCTATCTTCCATAGGGTAGCCACGTCCCTTACTAGCTTAGATGAGTTGACGGATTTGTAAAATTCGATTTTGACAGCACTTTATATGGATGATCGTAAATAGGGAATACCCCCCTGAGTTTTAGGGGCCCTGATCCTGATTCTGATTGTTCTGAAAATTTTAGGGTTTATACACAATCACTTGGGTGTCTTAATTAGGGTTTCCTATTGGACAAAATAAAATAATAAATAGGACTTTTGACGAGAGTTGTTATATTGATACTGCCCACGTGAAATGTTGGGGTGGGTCTACGCGGCCCGCCTCAACTCCATTTTTCTTATTTTTAATTTATTTTATATGTTATAATCTATTTCGGGCTCGGTTTTCACATACGGGGTGTAATATAAGACATATGGGGACATTTTACAATATACTAGAGTATCATAATATTTATGAGGGTGTTGGTTTTACCGAGGGTTGTTACATCCTCCTGTCGCAACCCCCGATCCCTTATCTGTCCCGGGAACGGGCGGACGCGAACTCAGTAGTGGTGGTATCAGTTATTTAATCTTGCAGCGGAATTTACATCAGGACCGTAGTTAGGAAATGTTTATCAGAGTAAAACCACCATATTTAATATTAATAATAACATGGTCAAAATCCAAGTTTCTTATTACAATACATTTATAGGAACAAACCCTATTTTATTGAATTTAAAACATCGTTTATTAGGTAACTTTTATAGCCACATTTTTCCCAAGCCTTCAGTGCTCTCCAGCTGGCTTTTCACTAATTGACTGTCACATTATGTTACCTGTAACGCGTTTTAAAAACATTTGTCATTCGGAAATACTGGTGAGTGAATCCCAGTTTAATCAAGAAACATTAATTTAATTAAAACAGTATTGAGAGCGATCACATTGTTTATTTCTACACAATTACTCATTCAGTACTTGCCACTCGACCGGATCTATGGCTATGGTCAAATTACACATTGGCTCACTCGTTGTCCAATTGTAACGTACTGTCGTATCGACTTAAGTCGTATAAATTTTGTATACAAAACCCCAAAATACCGGCAGTAATTGAAGAACTACAAAGACTCAATCACCGCTTAATCACATTGTAAACAATTAAGGTTTTGTAAAATATTCCAAAAAGGTTAACAAAAAGAGGATAAACTCACATTGCTATCTTAGGCTCTCGTAAGGGTTTCCTGGATATAATCTATAATTTATAAAAATGTACATTGGTTAGTATCATAACCCTTTGAAATTATTAATGATACCCTCCCCGAGACGGCATTCCAACAACTACGTCGGGCAGAACCACGACAGTTGTTACGGAACCCTAAATCAATCGAGCAGCGTAACTATTATGAAACTGGGGTTATAATACTTACAATGGAGCAGAACCTCGCTAATTAGGGGTATAATACCCAAATATTATGCCTAATACTTCAGAATTCGAGATTGAGAGAAAGAAATGAGTGACGGAAAACGAAAACTGATGCCTGCTATTTATAGTTCCTGATTCTAGTCCTGTTGCGGCCCGCGTAAAGCACAGGCCAAGGGTTACGCGGCCCGCGTCAACCCTGGTCAACGGAATAGCTTAGCTGGGTCATCAAGTAGACCCGCCACGATGTCGACACGTGTCAGCTCAGGATGCCTCCTCGTTTGATGATCTGTCGCGGCCCGCGTCAACTAAACATAAACTCTTACGTGGCCCGCTTCAACTAAAGAAGTCAGCGAAGTCAATTCCAGCATTGATACCGCCCGCGTGAAATGTTGGGGTGGGTCTACGTAGCCCGCCTCAACTCCATTTTTCTTTTTTTTAATTTATTTTATTTGTTATAATCTATTTCGGGCTCGGTTTTCACATACGGGGTGTAATATAAGACATATGGGGACATTTTACAATATACTAGAGTATCATAATATTTATGAGGGTGTTGGTTTTACTGAGGGTTGTTACATTCTCCCCACCTTATTTTAGAGCTCGTCCTCGAGATCTATTGAAACAAATGCGGATATTTCTTTTGCATCTCTGACTCGAGTTCCCATGTGTACTCAGGTCCTCTTTTGGAGTTCCACTTCACTTTGACTAGAACTAGTCTCTTGTGCTTGAGATTCTTGACTTTCCTGTCTTCAATTTGTAGAGGTCTTTCTACAAACTTGAGTTTTTCATTTACCTCTATATCCTTAAGAGGTACTATCAGTGATTCATCAGCTAAACACCTTTTGAGATTAGATACATGAAACACATCATGTATTCCTGCCATTTCCTCTGGCAATTGTAGCTGATAGGCTACAGGTCCCATTCTTCTAATAATCTCAAAAAGTCCAATATACCTGGGGCTTAGTTTTCCTCGTTTGATGAATCTTACCACTCCTTTCCAAGGAGAGACTTTCAATAATACTTTATCTCCTACTTGAAATTCCAACGGCTTGCGTCGGTTATCCGCATAGCTCTTCTGTCGATCATGTGCTGCTTTCAGTCGTTCTTTGACTTGAATAATCTTATCAGTTGTTTCTTGCACTATTTTAGGTCCAGATAATTGTTTTTCCCCAATTTCTGCCCAACAGACTGGGGTTCGGCACTTTCATCCATAAAGTGCTTCGAATGGTGCAGCATTTATACTTGTGTGATAACTATTATTATAAGAAAATTCTATTAAAGATAAGTAATCGTCCCAATTACCTCCGAAGTCAATTACACAAGCTCTAAGCATGTCTTCCATTGTCTGAATTGTCCTTTCGCTTTGTCCGTCCGTTTGAGGATGATAGGCTGTGCTCAATTTTAACTTGGTTCCCATTGCCTTTTGGAAACTTGACCAAAAATGAGAGGTAAATCGACTATCTCTATCAGAAACAATGGATAAAGGAATGCCTTATAAAGAAACAATTTCATTTACATACAATTTAGCTAATTGTTCCATACTAATTGTTTCCTTCATTGGTAGAAAATGAGCTGACTTGGTTATTCTATCTACAATCACCCAGATTGTATCATTTCCTTTCTTGGTTTTGGGTAATTTAGTAACAAAATCCATTGTTATCAATTCCCATTTCCAAACTGGCATTTCTAATTACTGTAACAAACCTGAGGGTTTCTGGTGTTCAGCTTTAACTTGTGAACAAGTTTAACATTTAGAAACATAGGCTGCTATGTCTTTCTTCATCCCTATCCACCAGAAATTTTTCCTTAAATCCTGGTACATCTTATCATTTCCGGGATGCATCGTATACTTAGACTTATGGGCCTCTTCTAATATGCGATGACGTAGGTTTCCTAATTTAGGTATCCATATTCTCTTTTCATGGAATCTGACCGGTGGTCCGTAGGACAACCCTTAAAAGGTCTAAATGTACGCACATTCCATGCTTTATTCAGTTAATTGCTTGAACTTGGTAACCACTCTATGTTTGATTATGCAGGTGCTAAAGTGCTTAAGATGCGGGACTTATGATGCTTGAATGGATATGGGAAGATGGCATCGTTAAGAGGTGAAGAAATTAAGCTGTGGTGAAGAAATAAGAAGACAAGTACACTTAGCGCTGTAACCTACGGCTGAGGGACGTAGGTTACGGCCCCAACCTTTTCATCAAAAGTTCTGCCGTAAAACAGGAGAGGCTTGCCGTAAAGAACCATTCAGAGCCGTAACCTACGGCTCCCAGCCGTAGGTTACGACGCCTTATGTTGACCTTGGAGTTGCTGATCACCGTAACCTACGGCTGGGGGCCGTAGGTTACGGCACCGACTGATCCCATTGTGTAACTTATGCATTAAAATCACTTTTGATGAGGGTTTTTATGACCAATCATGCTGGTTTCAGTTACTAGCTGATTGTGGACGAATTTTGGCTAACTTTTGTAGACTAGAGCTTGAGGAACACTATCCTAATCTTTAGTTTTGTTGCTTTGATCTTGATGAACAATAATACTCTTGGGATGATGTTGTTTCAAGCCATGAGTGGCTAAGTACTCTATGATCATCTATGGTGGAAGGTTTTGTAAGACTTTATGCTTGAATTTTATATTTCTAGAATAACAATTTCTTCTTTATTGAATTGCTTGTTATGGTGTGTGATTGATTGCTAGTAAATTGTTGATTCTTGTGCTAAACTAATTAGAAACCATACGTTCTTGGTGCCGTTGGCAATCGAGATATCATGGGTATAGTTAGGCTTGGGTAAGGGTTGATTGATCATCAGGTAACAACCTCACGTTCTAGGAATCTGAGTACTTAGTTCCCGTTCATCACTGCAACTAATCACACATGAACTATGTCTATGTAGTTCTTTCTAGTGGAATGATAGCATAAATGTTAAAGCAAAACCGGAAACTGAAGATGATCATTTGTCTCTAATTTGTTTACAACCAAATCACTCCTCTTTTGCAATTTATTTAGTTAAATTTAGTTCTTAAACCAATTCACTCAAATCAACTCTTGAATTTTATTTTATTTGCAATTAGATTAATTTAGTCAAAGTTAGATACTCTAGCAAATAACACATTTTCTACAAACTCCCTGTGTTCGATACCCACTTACCACTAGCTAATTAGTTGTATTTGGATTAAATTTGATTGTGACCATGACATCACGTCAAATTTTGGCGCCGTTGCCGGGGAGTAATGCGCAACGTGTGTTATTTTTTATCCTTTTTAGTTTGTTATTTTTCTGGTTTACGCTGGGTGTGTTAGTGTGCAGGTATTTACAGGTGCATGCGTATTAGGAGCTCTCACAAGCTATCACCATTGGCGTTTGATCCAGAAATTGAGCGGACATTAAGAGGAAATAGAATTTTGTTAAGAGAAAACAGAATAAGCGGTTCACCAACAACACCCACTACACCAATCACACCAATTCGATACATGGATCCACCACCACCACCCACTACGGGTGAACTTATACCACCATTCATACCATCATCCACTCAACCTTCATGTAACAACTCTCATCAAAAGTCATATTTATTTAATTAAATTGTCCAATAGGAAACCTTAATTGAGAAACCCAAGTGATTCTGCACAAACCCTAATTTTTTCAGAACATTTGGAATCAGGATTAGGGCCCCTAAAACTAAGGGGGGGTAAACCCTAGTTAGAGTTATCAACTGAAAATGCTGTCAAAAATTCGAAATAACACGAAATCGACTCAGCAGGCCTATACTAGTGACAAGGCTACCCTAGGGTAGGTTGTCACCCCAGGCGAGTCGCGACAGAGTCCACGACATCTTCCGCGACACGCGGGAGATGTCAATTTCACGTATAAATAGGACGGTCTGTTTCATGCAATTGAGTGTTCGTTCGACGTTCAATTTCAAATTGTACGCTGAGTTATAATCAAAACAGTTCCAAAACACACACTGATCACGAAGTGCTGCCACAATTCAGGGTAATAACTCGATCGCTGCTACGATTCAATGTCCGATCGATTAAACTATCCAATGGATGTTTAAGTGCTGCCCACATTAGGGTTTATGCTTTGTCATTCGTCGTTAAATCGATGGATGTTTAAGTATCGCACTTTGTCATTCGTTGTGAAGGTTGTAATCTCGTGAGTTATCGTAAATGCTGTATTAAGTTACTAACCTAGTTTGTGTGCCTGATTATTTAAACTAGGTTATCAAGGCTAATCAGTAGAATAAGCTCTGTTAAATCTGCAATGTGAGTCATTCTCTTTTTATCAAATTACTTTCAAAATCATGTTTATTTTCAAAGTTATAATTACGGGGATTAAGTCTTTGTAATCACCAAGTTACAGCCGGTATGTGGGGTTTTGTATACATTACTTGATAATCGTCACCATTGGGGCAGCCAATGGGGGATATGACCATAGTCACAGATCCGGTCGAGTGACAAATACCGTGGGTAGTTGGTTTGATATCAGAAACATTGTAATCGCTCTTAGTACTGTAAATTATAACAAACGTGTCGTTTTAGTAAATAGAATGATTCACTCAGTATTTCCCGCTGACAAAACCTTTTTCAAACATGTTTCAGGTGATCTGTTGTGATTCAGGAAAAGTGCCGTAAAGCACTATCAGCTTAAGAAAGTGGCTCAGTATAAAATAAAGAAACATGTTTTGTAAAATAAAAGATTTCTTTTGTGAAATCTCAAGATTGTAAATTACGGGTTTTATCCCGAATTGTGAAATAAAATAATCGGGAAATATTTCAGTTTTAAAAAGATCCTGAAGAAACTTTCGCTGTCAATTAAATACCACGGGATTTCTGTCCCGCGGCTCCTGAAACGGGTCAAACCGGGTCGGGGGCCGTGACAGAAATAAGGTGGTATCAGAGCCACTGATTTAAGCCTATTAAGTATTTAGAAATACTTAATTTTACTGATTGCCAATTATGTGATTATATGTTTTATTAACTGATTATTTGTTAATTACTGTATGGGTAAACAAAAGCTGTCAAATATCTATCTTAAACTAGATAGGTCATCCAACGAGAAGGGAAGTTCATCCCAAACAAAACCTTATGTAATTCCTGAAGAAGGAATATTTGTCCGTAAGGCACATTACGAGGAACCACTTTCTCCTGATAAAAGAAGTTTGATTATTAGGAAAAGTCAGGAGGAAATAAGGAAAAACCGAGAGAAGAAAGTTAAACAAGAAACCCAGGATTTAATCAATAAATCACCTTGGGAGGACAAATTAGATGAGAAATGGGCAAATCTTTATATGCTAGCCACAGTAGCAGAAAATGCAAATCTCTAAATACTCAAAAGTTTTCACACTCTTATTTCCCAGAAACCTTATTTAGTAAATAAATAAGTTACAGTAAATCGTAGTATAATTTACTTGTTAGTTGTTTTATGTATGCAATAATATTTACGGGTTATCTATAAAATTTTGTTATTTTATTTTAACATTTGGTATGTATTTTGCATATATGCTAAACAGCATGAATGAGATATCTGAAGGTTTAGAAAATCTTAACCTCTATCCCGTTAAGATAGAAGTTTCCAAGGAATTCACTGGCTACTTCACTGATAAAGAAGAACCCATGGAATTTCAATCCAAACCTCTGGCAAAACCTCAACCCAAGAAAAGAAGCAGATTCGTGGGCTGGAGGCGTGTACGTAGGAAAAAGCCAGCAACAAGAAAGGTTACCAAAACTGAAGAACCAAAAGACAAAGGAAAAGGGGTAGAAATTGAGGAAAATGTTAATCAAATAGAGATAGAAGCTGAAAAGAGTTTTAAGCAAACAGAAAGAGAAGTCAGAGAGAGTTCTAGACAGAAACAGAAAATGACTCCCTGGGAAGTTTTAGATCATAAATTAGTAATGAGTGACCTCATCGGACCTGCCGATGGAAACCTTGAAGCAGCTAATCCAAACCTTATATTTACTGAAGAAGATCTTTTTAGCTACCCACTAGAAGCTCCAATCCCAATCAATCTGGAACCTACTATTCCAGATCCTATTGTCCAACCTCAACCACTACCAGTAGAATTAGATGAATGGTGGACAACTGATTGGCAATACCAAAATCTTTTAAACAACCCTGATACATTTTTCCCACAAGTTGACCCAGAACCTCCACTATACCCAACTATGAGCCCGGAGAATCTGACTGAACTTCGCCTCTGGGGCGAAGAGTTAATTGATGCAGGAAATCGGATTAGGGATATGGGAGAAAGAGTTACTTGGAAGTATGACGAAAGGGAGCGTCGTTTTTAAGAAATTAGCTAACCAGATAATGGGAGTTTGCAGGAATATGTGTTAATAAATAATCATAATAACCAGTATGTGTAAATAACTTAACAATAAAACGTTGTATGATAATCGTGTGTATGAGGCATAATATAATATATATAGAAATGAAACTTGGGAAATTGATAAATTTTGGTTATACATGTTAATGTGATTATGTGCAAACTGTTTTATTATATTTGTATTTATACTAATTATTTACATAAAATTTATTATCAGATGTCAAACATTGGTAACGAACCAATAAATGAGGTTAATCAGTCTGAACAACATCCAGGAGATCAATATATGACTAGACAAGATATCGAAAATATTGTTGCTCAAGGGATAGCTAATGCTATTCCAACATTCGTTGCTGCTATAAAGAATCCAATCGAACCGCAACAAATTGTTCCTAGTAAACGTATTTCTGAAGATAACTTCAGTAATAGTGTAAACGGAGGCAATGATAATGTCAATCATAATGCAGAACCACATCAAGCTCCATTTCCTAAGAAAATGAAAACTGCAACGCCTGGTTGCACTTTCAAAGAATTCCTTGCTTGTAAACCCACTGAATTTGCAGGCAATGAAGGAGCAACTGCATCACTGCGTTGGTCAGAGAAAACCGAAGCAGTCATTACAATAAGTAAATGTGCTAAAGATGATCAGGTCATGTACGCATCAAATCTCTTCAAGGAAGGAGCACTTGAATGGTGGAACACTGTGTTACAATCAAAAGGAAGAATAATAGCTTATGCTATGACTTGGGAAGAATTTAAGGGTTTTGTAGAGAGAAAATTCTGTCCCGAGTATGAAAAGGAACAAATGACAAATAAGTTCCTAAATCATAGAATGATGGGTGTAGATTGTCGCAGTTATACTTCGACATTCTTTGAATATGCTAGAGTGGTACCAACGCTGGCTTCGCCAGAACCGGTACTCATTTCTCGCTACATTTGGGGATTGATTAGTGAAATCCGCAATATCGTTAAAGCTGCGAGACCTCGCACTATTGACGATGCTGTGGAATTAGCTAATACCCTAACCGATGAACTAGTGCGCACCCAAGATGAAAACAGAAAGAAAGAATTGGCTCAGAAAATTACTCAAGAATTTCGTGCGGGTAACAGTAGTAATTTCAAAAGAAAAGGAACTGGGCAATTCTCAACTCCGTCATTCTGCAGGAAATGCAAGAAGAAACATTATGGAAGATGTGATATAACCTGCAATTTTTGTAAAGTTGTAGGACATCGTGAAGAAAACTGCAGAAAGAAAACAATAGTTTGCTATAACTGTGGAGAAAATGGACATTATAAAATAGAATGTCCTAAATTGAGCAAACCAGCAGACAACAAAACCAAGGCGACCGATGGAACTATTAAGAAGAATGCCAGGGCATTTCAGCTAACCACTCAAGAAGCAGAACTCATCCCAGATGTGATAGCGGGTACGTTGTTAGTTCACAACATTTACGCCAAAGTATTATTTGACTCTGATGCAAACCAAAGTTTTATAAATACTTCATTCTGCCAAGCTCTTAATTTACCTTTAACCAATATTAGGCAGATTTTTACAGTTGAAACAGCAGACGGAAATTCAGTTAAAATAGATAAAGTTTTGCAAGAAGAAAACATAGAAATTTTAGGACATAAATTCTCTGCAAAACTATTGCCGATGAATTTAGCTGAATTTGATGTTGTATTAGGAATGGATTGGTTAGTAGCCAACCATGCTAGAATCCTTTGTGATCAGAATTCCATAGAAATTCAATCACCTACCGGAGAAGTGATTAGGATTACAGGAGATAAACCACGTAAGCCCATGAAGTTCATATCAGTAATGAAAGTTGCTAATTATGAACGAAAACAAGGAATAGTATATATGATTTCAGTAATCATTAGTACTAAGGGGAAAGAACTTAAGGAAATTCCTGTAGTCTCAGAGTATCCGGATGTATTCCCAGAAGATTTACCGGGATTACCTCCAGATAGGGAAGTAGAATTTAGGATTCATCTAATTCCAGGAACTACACCGATAGCCAAGGCAGCTTATCGGTTAGCACCTACAGAAATGTTAGAACTGAAAAAGCAATTAGATGAATTACTAAGTAAAGGATTCATACAACCTAGCTCATCCCCTTGGGGAGCGCCAGTGTTGTTTGTAAAGCAAAAGGATGGTTCCATGAGAATGTGTATCGATTATAGAGAATTGAATAAGGTTACAATTAAGAATCGATACCCATTACCTAGGATTGATGATCTATTTGATCAACTTCAGGGGGCTAGATATTTTTCTAAGATAGATTTACGCTCCGGATATCATCAATTGAAGGTACAAGAAGAAGACATACCTAAGACTGCTTTCAGAACTAGGTATGGTCATTATGAGTTTACAGTCATGCCCTTTGGGTTAACAAATGCACCTGCTGCATTCATGGACATGATGAATAGGATCTGTAAACCATATTTGGATAAATTTATAATTGTCTTCATAGATGATATACTTATTTATTCCAAAAGTCAGACGGAGCATTGTGAACACCTTCATGCACTCTTAACCTTGTTAAGAAAAGAAAAGCTTTATGCCAAATTCTCGAAGTGTGAATTTTGGTTAAAGGAAGTGCAATTCTTAGGACACATGGTGAATCACGAAGGTATTCACATAGATCCTGCTAAGATAGAGGCAATTACCAAATGGAAGGTTCCACAAACAGCAATGGAAATAAGAAGTTTTATAGGTTTAGTTGGGTATTATAGACGGTTTATTAAGGATTTTTCCAAGATAGCTGTACCATTAACTAAGTTAACCTGTAAAGCCATTAAGTTTGAATGGGGACCTAAGCAAGAAGAAGCCTTTAGAATATTGAAGCAGAAATTAACAAATGCACCAATCTTAGCCTTACCAGAAGGAACTGAAGATTTTGAAGTATATTGTGATGCTTCAAAATTAGGGTATGGGTGTGTGCTTATGCAACGCAAAAAGGTGATTGCATATGCTTCAAGGCAATTGAAAAAGCACGAAGAAAATTATACGACTCATGATTTAGAATTAGGAGCCGTAATTTTTGCCCTTAAGATTTGGAGACATTATCTGTATGGAAGTAAATTTACTGTTTATACAGATCATAAAAGTTTAAGATATATATTTGGGCAAAAAGAGTTAAACATGAGGCAAAGGAGATGGATGGAAATCTTAAGTGACTACGACTGTGATATTCAGTATCACGAATGAAAGGCAAATGTAGTTGCAGATGCCTTAAGTCGTAAGTATTATGAGAAACAACGACGGGTTCGTGCCCTCAGATTAAATCCACAAATAGATTTAATGGAACAATTGAAGAATGTTCAAACTACAGCAATCAAGGATGATGCTGAAGGAATGAAAGGACGAATCAAGGAATTAGAACAAGGAATATATGGAATTTGGAGATTTCACAAAAGTAGAATTTGGGTACCTAAGCAGGGAGAATTAAGACCTAAGATTTTAGAAGAAGCTCATAAATCTAGGTATACTATGCACCCAGGAAAGAATAAGATGTACCAAGATTTAAGAAAGAACTTTTGGTGGGTAGGAATGAAAAAGGACATAGCACAATATGTTTCTAAATGTCTTACCTGTTCACAAGTTAAGGCAGAACATCAGAAACCTTCAGGGTTACTACAACAATTAGAAATGCCAGTATGGAAATGGGAACTTATAACAATGGATTTTGTTACTAAGTTACCCAAAACAAGAAAAGGTAATGATGCGATTTGGGTAATTGTGGATCGATTAACCAAATCAGCTCACTTTTTACCTATGAAAGAAACCTTTAGCATGGAAAGACTGGCTAAATTGTATGTAGATGAAGTTGTATCCTTACATGGAGTTCCACTCTCCATTGTTTCGGATAGGGATAGTCGTTTTACTTCTCATTTCTGGAAAAGTTTCCAGCAAGCTATGGGAACTCGATTAAATTTGAGTACTGCATATCATCCCCAAACAGACGGACAAAGTGAAAGAACGATCCAAACTCTAGAAGACATGCTCCGAGCATGTGTATTAGATTTTGGTGGAAATTGGGATGATCATTTACCATTAATTGAATTCTCCTATAACAATAGCTATCATTCAAGTATTGAAACCGCCCCATTTGAAGCACTATACGGAAGAAAGTGCAGAACTCCAGTTTGTTGGGCAGAAATAGGAGAAAGTCAATTGTCAGGTCCTGAAATAGTGCAAGAGATAACTGATAAGATTACTCAAATCAAGGAAAGACTAAAGATGGCTCGAGATCGCCAGAAGAGTTATGCAGACAATAGATGCAAGCCGTTAGAATTCCAACTTGGAGACAAAGTACTATTGAAAGTTTCTCCTTGGAAAGGAGTAGTCAGATTCGGAAAGAAAGGAAAGCTAAGTCCAAGGTACGTAGGACCATTTTCAGTGATCCAACGTATAGGACCAGTTGCTTATCGTTTACAACTACCAGAAGAATTAGCAGGAGTACATGATGTATTTCATGTATCCAATCTCAAGAAATGCTTATCAGATGAATCACTGGTAGTACCTCTTCGAGATATAGAGGTAAACGAAAAGTTGAAATTTGTTGAGAAACCTCTTCAAATTGAGGATCGAAAGATCAAGTTTCTCAAACATAAACGACTAGTTTTAGTCAAAGTCAGATGGAATTCAAAGAGAGGAGCTGAATATACTTGGGAACTGGAATCAGAAATGAAGCGAAAGTATCCTCACTTATTCCAGTAAATCTCGAGGACGAGATTTTTATTAAGGTAGGAAGAATGTAACAACTCTCATCAAAAGTCATGTTTATTTAATTAAATTGTCCAATAGGAAACCTTAATTGAGAAACCCAAGTGATTCTGCACAAACCCTAAATTTTTCAGAACATTTGGAATCAGGATTAGGGCCCCTAAAACTAAGGGGGGGTAAACCCTAGTTAGAGTTATCTACTGAAAACGCTGTAAAAAATTCGAAATAACACGAAATCGACTCAGCAGGCCTATAATAGTGACAAGGCTACCCTAGGGTAGGTTGTCACCCCAGGCGAGTCGCGACAGGGTCCACGACATCTTCCGCGACACGCGGGAGATGTCAATTTCACGTATAAATAGGACGGTCTGTTTCATGCAATTGAGTGTTCGTTCGACGTTCAATTTCAAATTGTACGCTGAGTTATAATCAAAACAGTTCCAAAACACACACTGATCACGAAGTGCTGCCACAATTCAGGGTAATAACTCGATCGCTGCTACGATTCAATGTCCGATCGATTAAACTATCCAATGGATGTTTAAGTGCTGCCCACATTAGGGTTTATGCTTTGTCATTCGTCGTTAAATCGATGGATGTTTAAGTATCGCACTTTGTCATTCGTTGTGAAGGTTGTAATCTCGTGAGTTATCGTAAATGCTGTATTAAGTTACTAACCTAGTTTGTGTGCCTGATTATTTAAACTAGGTTATCAAGGCTAATCAGTAGAATAAGCTCTGTTAAATCTGCAATGTGAGTCATTCTCTTTTTATCAAATTACTTTCAAAATCATGTTTATTTTCAAAGTTATAATTACGGGGATTAAGTCTTTGTAATCACCAAGTTACAGCCGGTATGTGGGGTTTTGTATACATTACTTGATAATCGTCACCATTGGGGCAGCCAATGGGGGATATGACCATAGTCACAGATCCGGTCGAGTGACAAATACCGTGGGTAGTTGGTTTGATATCAGAAACATTGTAATCGCTCTTAGTACTGTAAATTATAACAAACGTGTCGTTTTAGTAAATAGAATGATTCACTCAGTATTTCCCGCTGACAAAACCTTTTTCAAACATGTTTCAGGTGATCTGTTGTGATTCAGGAAAAGTGCCGTAAAGCACTATCAGCTTAAGAAAGTGGCTCAGTATAAAATAAAGAAACATGTTTTGTAAAATAAAAGATTTCTTTTGTGAAATCTCAAGATTGTAAATTACGGGTTTTATCCCGAATTGTGAAATAAAATAATCGGGAAATATTTCAGTTTTAAAAAGATCCTGAAGAAACTTTCGTTGTCAATTAAATACCACGGGATTTCTGTCTCGCAGCTCCTGAAACGGGTCAAACCGGGTCGGGGGCCGTGACACTTCACCAAACACTACTATTCCAAACATCACTACCAATCCTACTCAACCTCACAACGTTACACCAACCAACATCACCCAACCCATTACCACTCAAGAAGAACCTACATTGACTTTTAACCCTTCTACTACGATTCCACCACTCACTCACTTCTTCCCAGTTTCAGGTCAATCATCTTCAACATATACATTACCCCAAGGTTCAACTGTTTTTCATGCAACTTCTACATTTAGACCATCGAACCAATAGGGTTTGCAATACTCGACTCTTCCATTTGGGCAATCTTCGGGAATAGGGGAGATGGATATGAGGAGGGATATGAGGATTTTGAAGGTTATGATGAAGATGGGTATGCTTACGCTTATGGGGGTGATGGTGATCAAGGAGAGTTTGGTTATGTGCAAGGCCAACCTCAAGGGATGGCAAGTGTTGGTGGAATGCCACAACAACAACTCATACCACAACACATTCGGCCAAGGCCACAAGGGCCACCAATGCAACGCCCTATACCACTGCAACAAGTGCGACCACAACATGTACAACCACAATTTCAAAGGCCGATTCATCACCCTCCGATGCCACAACAACAATTTCAACCTTATGTACTACAAGGGCCTATGCAAAGACCAATGGGTCCTATTCGACCAAGGGTTCGGGTGGGTGTGCCAAGAAGGCACCTTAGAGAACATGCGAGAGGCATTGAAGCGCATTTTAGGCCGGTAATCACTCAAAATCCTTCACCGGTAGTTATTCCTCACAATAATCAAGGAAGAACTTTTGAAGTGAGAACAAATTCTTTGCAAAGTTTGCCGAAATATAAGGGTCTATGTAACACCTCGCAAATTTCGGGTTAATATTAAAACGACACGTGTCATGTAAGACAAAAACGCGTTGGAAACCCGGATATAATAAAGATGTTTTCGGTAGGATTTAAAGTGGCGTCATGTTAAATTGTTACCTCTGAACACCTCAATAATAAATCCCAAGACCCGATTAAATGTTATATACATCTAATATACCCTCAATTCAGAAAAGGGTTCACAATAATGGACTTGATAATGCATGATGAGGTCCCATGATGAAATGAACGATAAACCGTTATTTTCGGGTCTTGTAAATGCAATAAATTGAAACAAGGGATGATGGTAGGGTATGTTACAGTATTAGACACTTATTGAAGGCCCCCTACTGATAATTTAAGTCAACAAGTCGATTATAACGGCTGCCCTTTCGATCCAACAACAAACAACAAAATTCTGATCAGACTAGGGCGTCGCGTAGCGCGACGGCCCCTCGCGCTACGCGAGGGTGCGCCCAGCGACAGCAAACTTGCTGTTGGCTGTTTTTCGCACTTGTGACCTTCTTGGCCGGTTTTCTCTTGCACATTCATGGCCCTTAGACACCCCTACATGCTAGAGACATGTGTTTATCACTTGTGGTTGATCATAGACTCTTGTGTCAAGTGATTGTGGTGTGTAAACCCACTATATAAGGACCCTTCCATTCACAACTTATTCACACATCAATTACAAGCATTTTGAGCATTGGAGGAGCTTACAATCTGATTGAAGGCCTTCCTAGTCATCCATTAATCATCTAGTAAGTCTCTAATCCCTTCTAAATTAATTCTAGTTTAGTTTTTAGCTTAAAAGTCAACATATCGTATTAAACGGTTGACTTCGGGTTTAGTTATCGATAGCTCAGTCGTAACCCGAATTAAAAGTACCGTTAGATAGGTAATTATATGGGTATTAAACCCTTATAAGGGCAAGTACCAAATCCAGACCTAACTAGGTCGTTTGTCGGGTCAAACGTTGACCGAAAAAGTCAACAGAAATGACATTTATGATTTAATGCATGAAATGCAATCCGTAAGGCGTGTAACCTGTTCTAACCTTAATATAACATGGTAATAAGTATGAAAAATTGTCTACGCTTGCCCAACTCGACAAATTCCTGTTAAAACCCGGTTCGGAACCAAAAGGCGCAAAACCTTGACTTTTGCTTTGACTTCGCTTCTGACCCGTTTTAGTTTGATTCGGAAATGCCTTAGTGCTTCATTAGAGTAGGGTTGCATGATAGTATAAGTCTCTGTACTTGTTTCGTTGATTATCCAATTAATATGCAAGTTTCCGTTAATCGCTCATATGTTGACCATTATGCCCTTATTACCTTAAAACGTGATTTATGGTAATGTAAAAGTGTAGAAACCTTAAATACTGATATATAGACTTGCATGCAAATTTTGACATCAGTTTGACTTGTAGATTAAGAGTTATGCTCATTATCGCAAAACTAATGCTTTATGTTAACATAATGGCGTAATTAGCGTATAGCCTAGTTAAACATACTTTTTGGTATCAAACAAATTACCCACTGTTATAAAATATTATTTTAAGATTTTTAAAGATTTTTAATTAATTTTAGGCTGAGCATAACTCGTAGTCGCAAGCTTAATCCGGTAATTGTCGGTTTTGCCCTTACGGGCCATAAAATGAGTTTTACTTATCTAAAACGACTCCAAACCTTTTGCTACTGATCACATATGATTAATAAGTTATTTTAAGCCTTCTGGAAATATAAAAATGTCAGATTTCAGTATCGAACCCGGTAATGGCCTTTAATCGCCTTAATTAGCGTTTTTAACGCATAATATGTTTTCAAATCATATTGGACATACCCGGGTTGATACCTACTGATATACGAGGCAAATTATAATATCTTAACAGTAAGCAAAGGTTGATTAACTCAGGCTTCGTTTTTGAGCTTTTCGGCTTATGTGAAATTACCAAAATGCCCTTCGGTGCATAGTTTGGTTATAGATGATATATTTCACATATATACTTTACCCTACTGTTATAACTCATCAAATTGAGTATGTTTGCTGTTTACATCAGACCTGTAACTCAGTTAAACATTTAAACTCTTTTACAACCTTTAAAATGACCAAACTACCCCTACGGGGCATAGTTTGTGTTTAAATTAGTTCGGGGCATAATGAAAGACATCCTACGGATGTCACAACATATTGGAAGCATATTAACTTAGGAAACCTGTTCGTGACCTATTCGGTTACCCGTTACGCGTTATTCGCGTTCGGATCGGTTTATATAACTGGTTTATATAAGTTAGCCGAAACGGGTCAAACCTTATCGGTTTTATCTCAAAATTCAGAAGGTATTTAGATTTCCCATATTATACAAGTCTTCAAACTTGTCGGGTCTAAATCCCATTCTATTCCGGTCTTCGCCTTATCGTGCGTTTGAACCGTATCTTTCTATAAGACTAGCCGGTCTAAGCCTAGGCTTAATTAAAGGCCCGTTAGCATTCTAATTGGTTTTTATACCATCATTCCAGACTAGAGATTTCCGGTAAATTGTACCTACGCTTACTTAAGTGAACACGGCTGAGTTACTAATTTCTGCTATTTAAGACAGGAGCTAGCTCAGGTAAATACTCTTAACTTATTTTCCCTATACGGGCTTGGGATACGGTATAATAATACCGCTTGGTCGGGTATTGAATCTTTAATCTTATTATGGTTAAATCATTGAGGTAACCCGGTTTAATCTGTATTGTTTGAAACAAAGACCTTTAGGGGTTAATGACCATGTCCCGGATATCCTAGTGACATCATTGTATTATAAAATGGCCACGTCTTAAGCACGGGGTGTAGGCATACACCTGACAGTGCTTAAGAGATAACGGTATCTCACTCTCTTGTGGGCCTATACTTGTGGCGTGTCTGTTAATCTGACTCGATTTCTACATCGGGCCCTGAACGTATAACGAACATGTAAATCTGTATACAAGGTTATAAATATAATTGTCCCAAGTTAAAAAGATTAATTTTGCCTCTATGCATTTTAATCCAAGTGTCGAAATATTTGCATGTCTTGTGCACCTAAACATATTTTCATAAACATTTACAAAATGAGTCGGTTGAGTGTATTTACCAGTGAAAACTGACGTATTTTCCAAAAAGGTTAAGTGACAGGTACTGAACGAAATTGGCTGGAAGCTCAGGGCGTTAATAAGGAATCTTGCAAGTTCTAGGCGTCTAAAGTCTGTTGAACAAATGATATGTTTAAAGATCCGCTTGTGGATCCTTTACCTTCCGTTGTAATACTGGATATTACTATTATTCGGAATGTAATAATATTTATCTTTTGCTTCCGCTGTGCATTTATATAATTGTGTTGTTTGACTATTATGTTGCCAACCACGTCACGATACTCCCCACCGGGCCCACCGGTGACACGTGGAAATTCGGGGTGTGACAGGTTGGTATCAGAGCCAACACTGAGTGAATTAAACACTAGCCTTTTGTGTTTAATCTCAGTTACACAATTGCACATATCTAAACTTCTGAGTCTAGACTTAACATAGGAATATTCTCAATCCTTATCTGGAAATTCTGCTTCCAAAATTTTATATATTGGATACGTCGCCGAGCGAAGAAGCCATAATAATAATTCTCCACACCAGGAGCCTTAAATTGCTGACCTTCGTACAACGGCTAGGACGAAACATGCAAACAAGGAGAAGGCATTCAGAAATAAAATGAAGAAGAAACTCCCTTTGCGAAAAATCGTTTCCTTAATAGTCCTTATAAGGACATAATTACCTTTCAGTTCCTTCGAGGACAACATTATTCCTTTCAAGTCCCGCTTAGGGCAACTCTGTACTTTTATTCTCATATATTGGATTTTTCCAATATTCTTATCTAGTCTATTGATCTAGAAATCATAGCTTATATCATCCTATAAGATGATCATATTATAACCATCCCTTAGAAGGGAAGTGCCTACGGGCTATAACGTATTGTCCATCTGAGACACTGACATTGTGATCTTTATGATTCCTTGTCTATGGTGGTGAGCTCTGCTCAAGCCTATTAGCCTAAATGATCAATGTGATCATGACTAATATGTCTCTGACATTGTGATCTTTATGATTCCTTGTCTATGGTGGTGAGCTATGCTCAAGCCTATTAGTCTATATGATCAATGTGATCATGACTAATATCATCAATATGATGATCATATTATCGACATCCTTAGTGATAAAGTGCCTACTGGCTATACTTTATAATATTGTCACTACGACAATGACAGTAGTAAATCTTAGGGTTCTTGTCTAAGGCAGTGGGCTATGCCCAAGCCTCATAGTCAATATGATAAATATTATCATGACTACTATCACCAGTGTGATGATTATTAATTTCTAAAAACATCGTTTTGTAATGTCAATTGATCCGCCTACGGGCCATATTGTATCGTCAAATTGACAACGACAGTAGTAGTCTTTGACTCTCTGTCCAGGAAAGATAATGAACTATGTTCAAACCTAAATGCTTTGATTCTCTAAAATCATGGCTTATAAAATTTAAAACTATCCTTGAGACCAGGCTTTTTACGCCACTTTAATATATTTGATGTTTTATAACTAGGATAAGTTATAATGAAAAATATTAACTAAGTATAACTAACAAATTAACCCATATGGCTTATATTACCATGGTTAATAAATTATCAAAAATGATAATTTCATAATGACCTCTGGATAAATCATTGTCAATGTTTATGAAGCAATCAAGCTACATGGCTGGATTAGATGAAGTTAACAGCCACATGAAGGAGGACAATGATGCTACCAGAATCAATGTAACTGGAGCGGAACTGCAGGCAATAATAGATTATGCTGTTACTCGAGCTCTTGACAGACAGTATGATAAATCAAATGATACCCATTCTAAGACTCTATCTGTGGCTCGTAGTAAGCCCCCTTCTAAAATACTGGAGTCAAGAGAAGACGATGTTCATGACTTGTCAAATCAAAGGAGTATTCCGTTTAGACAGGTTGTGTTCCATCAAGAGACACCAGTTAAGACCTGTTCATATAAATATTTTGTCTCCTGCAAGCCTAGAGACTTTACAGGAGAAAAAGGGGCCATCGATTGCATGACGTGGCTCGATGAGATGGACGCTGTTGTTGACATCAGCGGTTGTGCAGAGCAAGATGTTGTGAAATTTGTTTCACAATCTTTTAAAGGAGAAGCTCTAGCTTGGTGGAGGTCACTGATCCAAGCTACGGGGAAGATTCCTTTGTACAACATGACTTGGGAGCAGTTCGTTGCTCTTATCAAAGAAAATTACTGTCCTCAACATGAAGTTGAGAAAATTGAGACTGAATTCTTGACATTGGTCATGGAAAACTTAGATTGTCAAGCATACCTTACAAATTTCAATACCAAGTCTCGATTGGTTCCTTATTTGATCACACCGGAACCAAAGCGAATTGCTCGCTTCATTGGGGGTTTACCCCCAGAAATCAAAGCCAGTGTTAAGGCTTCAAGACCTACTTCATTCAGGTCAGCAGCCGATCTGTCGCTATCTCTCACACTCGATGTGGTCAGAAACAAGGCTGCCAAAGTCTCTGAAGACGGAAAGCGAAAAAGGGAGGATGAAATTTCTCATCGCTCTGATAGGGAGACAAAGAGGAACTCTGAGGATAAGAAGAGTTCCGGGTTTAAGAAAGACAGCCAGCAGCCGGGTGAGAAGATCAGGTGCAAAACCTGTAGGAAATACCACCTTGGGAAATGCAGATTTGAATCTCGGCCTCGGCCGTGTGGAATTTGCAAATCTAAGGAACATAAAACCCTGGATTGCAAGAAGTTGAAAGATGCAACCTGTTATGGTTGCAACGAGAAGGGGCATATCAAGACCAACTGCCCTAGGAATCAGAAGAAGCCCGAAGAGGCCAAGAAAACAAACGCATGATGAACACCCAAGAGTTTGTGCAGAAGGATAATTACATAGCAGGTACATTTCCTTATCAAACAATTTATTTGTTGCTGACACATATGATTCTATAATGAACGATAAAAGTTGAGAACTGTTGCCTCCGCCTGATTTGGACTCCGGTCATTTAATGCAAGGTAGAAATTGGTTGATACTTTAGAAAATGCTCCAACAAATCCTAGATTGATATTTTATAGTTTTTAGGAATCATTTTTGATATCCTTATGGCAAGCTTTCAAGCTATCCAAATTCATCACTATAATAAAGACATATGTGACATTTAGATCCCCTGTCAAAAAGGTGATGGATTCGGACCAAACTTTAAATGCCATTAAAGGTCTTTTGTGACCTAGGCTAAATATAATGGATATACATTCAAATAACATTCACTAGGAATGTTCAGAACAGAATAGCCCATACGGTTTATGAATGTCGTGGCTAATCTAAGTCGGGTCATCAGGATGATGACTAATAATTGTTAAATTTTGGTGATTGGTACCAAGTTTCAAGTATGGAAAACTGAGATGAGGTAGACGACAGTCGCAATACTATTAAGGCGACGAAAGTTAATAAAGCTACAAATGTAAACCTCAATATTAATGGAGTTAATCTCCAAGCTATGGTTGACGCAGCAGTTGGAAGGACCAAAACAGTGTGACATCTGCAAAGAAACGGGTCATCATTTTCCCATGAATGTAGGGACATAAAGAATACAGTCTGTCACGACTGTGGTGAGTAAGGCCGCCTCAGAACTAGATACCATAAGGCTACCAAAGAAGGTGCAGCTAAGCCTGGAAAGGCTAAGAAAGGAAACGCCTGAACTCACCTGATGAATGCGGAGAGGCAGTTCGCGATGTCATCAAGTACCTTCCTTATCATTTACCAATGATAATTTCTGCTAAGTGTCCTGATTTAATACAGGCAATAATAAATCTTCATAACCCATAAGCTTAGCAAACTTTTATATCATCCACAAGGTATAACTTACCAAGGAAACCATAGTAACCGATTCTTCTGAGTATCGGCAAGGGATCCTTCTGAAAAATCTGAGAGTACTCTTTCTTCGAATCGAGTACGACAATATATATTACTTTATTTTATTATTTTCTCATTGTTTTCTATCGACCGCGAATGCCAAACTATGTTTGATAAAAGTGCCATATGAGGATTGGCGTATCCTAGTGTGTCCCATAGATTGCTTCCATGCCTGATCAGTATGGAGGTTTAATGCATGGAACCGCTGAGACATCCCAATGGTCATATCGTACTAAAGTCGACTAGTAGTATTCAAAGAAGATATCCAATATAAAATGTCCCTATAAGTATCTCTGCTTAGGGCACCCTTACATTTGTAAAGTGAATGTGTCATTTATCTGACACCGACATCGATAGGTGAACCAAAGCCTGAGAACACGGACAACTATGACATCTCTATGTGTCATGATTATTTTCATTATAAGAACTACCCTGTTTACCTCTTGAGTGGCAGGTAGAGTTAAGGTTTAAATTCCGTTTGAGGCTGTGTTATTATGAAATCTCCAAGACGGCTAGTACCATCATTGGAAGAATCGAAACCCTGATTAACTAAGTTTAAAATAGAGGGTTCCAATAGCCTAACTAAATATCCTGGGAATCCAGTATAGTTAAATAAGAAAGACGGTTCATTTTGCTTATGCATTATCACCGCAACCCTAATTAGGTAACGATTAAGAAATTGCCATCAACTGCCCAGGATCGTCGATTTGTTCGACTAACGGCAAGGATTAGCTATTCCCTAAACTTTAGCTAAGCAGTGGTTGGAATAACCATCTCACCTTAAAAATAAGCTTTTCTATAATAATGGATATGTAAGTATTAAGGCTACTCCTATGGAGACCTTGTATAGATGGAATGTTAAATGTCTAGTGAGAGATAGAGAATTGGTAAGTCCAATTATCAAGATCTGAAAGTTGCCTGGGGAACAACAAATAAGATTATACAAATCCATAATCGATAGTAGGTTGCCAGTATATGGCAAGAAATCGAGGAGTTATGAAAATAGCAAACTTCCTAAGTTCTTGTTAAGGAATATGGGTTAACAAAAGATATCACCCAGGAAGGGTGTACCAAATTTGTGAAATTATCAGGCTAGCTAAGCTTTGAATATATGGAAATCATTTGAAGGAAATCAAATGTATCAAGATCAAGTAGCTTGTGAGCTAAAACCTATTTAAGGGGGTTGGCAGAGCTCGAAATACATTACACGCTAGTGACGGGAGGAGGTGTTCCGCCAATAAGTCAAGGAGCACTATCACAAATTGGTATGCGGAATTAGGATGTGATAAACATCCTATATCGATTGGGGATCGACAGGTTAAAAAAGCTTCGAAGAAAGCACATACCTTTTGTAAAGGTCAAATGGGATGCCCGAAGAGGTCCCGAGTTTACGTGGGAGTTAGAATCCACCATGAAAGAAAAGTACCCTTACTTGTTCCAGTAAATCTCGGGTCGAGATTTATTTTAAGGGGGTGAGGATGTAACACCTCGCAAATTTCGGGTTAATATTAAAACGACACGTGTCATGTAAGACAAAAACGCGTTGGAAACCCGGATATAATAAAGATGTTTTCGGTAGGATTTAAAGTGGCGTCATGTTAAATTGTTACCTCTGAACACCTCAATAATAAATCCCAAGACCCGATTAAATGTTATATACATCTAATATACCCTCAATTCAGAAAAGGGTTCACAATAATGGACTTGATAATGCATGATGAGGTCCCATGATGAAATGAACGATAAACCGTTATTTTCGGGTCTTGTAAATGCAATAAATTGAAACAAGGGATGATGGTAGGGTATGTTACAGTATTAGACACTTATTGAAGGCCCCCTACTGATAATTTAAGTCAACAAGTCGATTATAACGGCTGCCCTTTCGATCCAACAACAAACAACAAAATTCTGATCAGACTAGGGCGTCGCGTAGCGCGACGGCCCCTCGCGCTACGCGAGGGTGCGCCCAGCGACAGCAAACTTGCTGTTGGCTGTTTTTCGCACTTGTGACCTTCTTGGCCGGTTTTCTCTTGCACATTCATGGCCCTTAGACACCCCTACATGCTAGAGACATGTGTTTATCACTTGTGGTTGATCATAGACTCTTGTGTCAAGTGATTGTGGTGTGTAAACCCACTATATAAGGACCCTTCCATTCACAACTTATTCACACATCAATTACAAGCATTTTGAGCATTGGAGGAGCTTACAATCTGATTGAAGGCCTTCCTAGTCATCCATTAATCATCTAGTAAGTCTCTAATCCCTTCTAAATTAATTCTAGTTTAGTTTTTAGCTTAAAAGTCAACATATCGTATTAAACGGTTGACTTCGGGTTTAGTTATCGATAGCTTAGTCGTAACCCGAATTAAAAGTACCGTTAGATAGGTAATTATATGGGTATTAAACCCTTATAAGGGCAAGTACCAAATCCAGACCTAACTAGGTCGTTTGTCGGGTCAAACGTTGACCGAAAAAGTCAACAGAAATGACATTTATGATTTAATGCATGAAATGCAATCCGTAAGGCGTGTAACCTGTTCTAACCTTAATATAACATGGTAATAAGTATGAAAAATTGTCTACGCTTGCCCAACTCGACAAATTCCTGTTAAAACCCGGTTCGGAACCAAAAGGCGCAAAACCTTGACTTTTGCTTTGACTTCGCTTCTGACCCGTTTTAGTTTGATTCGGAAATGCCTTAGTGCTTCATTAGAGTAGGGTTGCATGATAGTATAAGTCTCTGTACTTGTTTCGTTGATTATCCAATTAATATGCAAGTTTCCGTTAATCGCTCATATGTTGACCATTATGCCCTTATTACCTTAAAACGTGATTTATGGTAATGTAAAAGTGTAGAAACCTTAAATACTGATATATAGACTTGCATGCAAATTTTGACATCAGTTTGACTTGTAGATTAAGAGTTATGCTCATTATCGCAAAACTAATGCTTTATGTTAACATAATGGCGTAATTAGCGTATAGCCTAGTTAAACATACTTTTTGGTATCAAACAAATTACCCACTGTTATAAAATATTATTTTAAGATTTTTAAAGATTTTTAATTAATTTTAGGCTGAGCATAACTCGTAGTCGCAAGCTTAATCCGGTAATTGTCGGTTTTGCCCTTACGGGCCATAAAATGAGTTTTACTTATCTAAAACGACTCCAAACCTTTTGCTACTGATCACATATGATTAATAAGTTATTTTAAGCCTTCTGGAAATATAAAAATGTCAGATTTCAGTATCGAACCCGGTAATGGCCTTTAATCGCCTTAATTAGCGTTTTTAACGCATAATATGTTTTCAAATCATATTGGACATACCCGGGTTGATACCTACTGATATACGAGGCAAATTATAATATCTTAACAGTAAGCAAAGGTTGATTAACTCAGGCTTCGTTTTTGAGCTTTTCGGCTTATGTGAAATTACCAAAATGCCCTTCGGTGCATAGTTTGGTTATAGATGATATATTTCACATATATACTTTACCCTACTGTTATAACTCATCAAATTGAGTATGTTTGCTGTTTACATCAGACCTGTAACTCAGTTAAACATTTAAACTCTTTTACAACCTTTAAAATGACCAAACTACCCCTACGGGGCATAGTTTGTGTTTAAATTAGTTCGGGGCATAATGAAAGACATCCTACGGATGTCACAACATATTGGAAGCATATTAACTTAGGAAACCTGTTCGTGACCTATTCGGTTACCCGTTACGCGTTATTCGCGTTCGGATCGGTTTATATAACTGGTTTATATAAGTTAGCCGAAACGGGTCAAACCTTATCGGTTTTATCTCAAAATTCAGAAGGTATTTAGATTTCCCATATTATACAAGTCTTCAAACTTGTCGGGTCTAAATCCCATTCTATTCCGGTCTTCGCCTTATCGTGCGTTTGAACCGTATCTTTCTATAAGACTAGCCGGTCTAAGCCTAGGCTTAATTAAAGGCCCGTTAGCATTCTAATTGGTTTTTATACCATCATTCCAGACTAGAGATTTCCGGTAAATTGTACCTACGCTTACTTAAGTGAACACGGCTGAGTTACTAATTTCTGCTATTTAAGACAGGAGCTAGCTCAGGTAAATACTCTTAACTTATTTTCCCTATACGGGCTTGGGATACGGTATAATAATACCGCTTGGTCGGGTATTGAATCTTTAATCTTATTATGGTTAAATCATTGAGGTAACCCGGTTTAATCTGTATTGTTTGAAACAAAGACCTTTAGGGGTTAATGACCATGTCCCGGATATCCTAGTGACATCATTGTATTATAAAATGGCCACGTCTTAAGCACGGGGTGTAGGCATACACCTGACAGTGCTTAAGAGATAACGGTATCTCACTCTCTTGTGGGCCTATACTTGTGGCGTGTCTGTTAATCTGACTCGATTTCTACATCGGGCCCTGAACGTATAACGAACATGTAAATCTGTATACAAGGTTATAAATATAATTGTCCCAAGTTAAAAAGATTAATTTTGCCTCTATGCATTTTAATCCAAGTGTCGAAATATTTGCATGTCTTGTGCACCTAAACATATTTTCATAAACATTTACAAAATGAGTCGGTTGAGTGTATTTACCAGTGAAAACTGACGTATTTTCCAAAAAGGTTAAGTGACAGGTACTGAACGAAATTGGCTGGAAGCTCAGGGCGTTAATAAGGAATCTTGCAAGTTCTAGGCGTCTAAAGTCTGTTGAACAAATGATATGTTTAAAGATCCGCTTGTGGATCCTTTACCTTCCGTTGTAATACTGGATATTACTATTATTCGGAATGTAATAATATTTATCTTTTGCTTCCGCTGTGCATTTATATAATTGTGTTGTTTGACTATTATGTTGCCAACCACGTCACGATACTCCCCACCGGGCCCACCGGTGACACGTGGAAATTCGGGGTGTGACAGTCTAGCAACGGAGGAACCCTACTTTCATTTGGAGGCTTATGACTCAATTTGCAATACTCTTGGGAGTCAAGGTTTTTCGGCCGATGATTTCAAGTTAGTCTTGTTTCAATTTTCGTTGGAGGATAAGGCAAAAAAGTGGTTTTACACTTTGCCTTCAGCATCTATTTACACTTGGGCGGAAATGCAACAAATTTTCCTAGATGAGTTTTACACCGCTCAAAAGACCAACGATGCTAGGAAGGGGTTGAGGAGTTTTCAACAACAACAAGGCGAAATGTTTCATGAAGCCTTTGAGCGTTTCAATATGATGATCAAGAATTGCCCTCACCATGGAATTGAACTTTGGGAATTGATGAATCCTTTCCATGAGGGATTGAGTGCCGAAGATGCTCGCGACTTAATGTCTATTACCGGTGGCACTTTTGGTACGAACTATGAGCAAGACGATTGGGAGTTCTTGGAGCAAATGGCAATTACATCTAAGAGGAAAGCTCAAGCAACAAGGAGAGCACGACCGACCGTTACCCGAACACAAGTGCATGCGGTTGAAGATGGTAATGTTCAAACCTCTAATCAAATTTATGATGTTTGTGCTATTTGCAATGAAATAGGTCATGCGGCTGAAAATTGCCAAGGAATGGTGGAGGGGCAATATGAGGAAGTTCATGCGGTACAGGGTCAAGGAGGGGGTGGTAGAAACTATAACATGAATTCCAACACTTATCACCCCGGGTTGAGGAACCACCCAAACTTTCGCTATGGGAACCCTTCAAATCAAGCAAACCCAAATTTCCAAGGTAGCCAAGGTAATTATGGTTCGCGCCAACCTTACAATAACCAAAGTGGATATAGAGGTGGGAACAACCAAGGATACCAAAGCCAATATCAAGCGGGTCAAGAACAAGGGGGGTCTTCGGGTGGAAATGAGATGATGGATATGTTGAAGAGCATGCAAGCAGAGATGCAAAAGAGGAACCAAATGGATGATTGTCGCATACAAAAGGATGAAGCCCGAGATAAAGCAATTCAAACTTTGACCACCCAAATGGGTCAACTTGCAACCGAAGTGTCAGAATTGAAGAAAAATAAAGGTCAATTACCAAGCGACACTAAGGTAAACCCGTCTCATAGTACTTCAAGAGGTAATAATGTTAATATTCACCATGTAAGTGTTTTGAGAAGTGGGAAAGAGTATAAAACCAATCCTTCACCGGATTTGGTTGATGGGGTGGTTGAAGATATAACGGGTCAAGATAGTGAGGAATAAAATGAACCACCTATTGTTTCTTCTAAAAAACCCAATTTTGAAAACCTCGAAATTAATAAAGAAAACGAAAAGAAAAATGAGGGTGAGGGATCTAGTCAAGTACCATTTCCCTCGGCTTTATTAGATCCGGGTAAGAAAAATTTCATTTCAAAGCGGGGGCCTCAAAAAGAGGAAATGTGGGAGGTTTTTAAACAAGTAAAAATTAATCTTCCGTTACTTGAAGCAATCAAACAGGTACCCGCTTACGCCAAGTTTTTAAAAGAATTATGTACTCAAAAGAGGCAACAAAAAGTGCCTAAATTGGTTGACTTGACGGAGCGGGTAAGCGCGGTTTTGAAAGGAGATCTTCCTCCTAAGCTACAAGATCTGGGAACGCCTCTTATAAACATTCAAGTGGGAAATTTCCAAACCGCAAGGGCGTTATTGGATCTTGGAGCCGGAGTAAGTATCTTACCGGGGGGGTTATACGACCAATACGATTTTGGTCCATTGAAACGGGTTGAGACAACGGTGGTATTAGCTGATTTGTCTCACAAACTCCCTCGGGGTATTGTACGGGATGTGATAGTTAAAGTTGATGAGTTTTATTATCCCGTGGATTTTCTTGTGCTAGATTACTCATCCGCGGACCCAATTCAACAACAAAATGTTATTTTGGGTCGGCCATTTTTGAACATCGCACATGCCGTTATTGATTGTCGATATGGTACAGTCGACATGACATTCGGTAATAGAAAGATGAGATTAAATGTTTTTACTAACGGTACTAACATTTATGGTGATGAGTGTTTTGTAGCAGATTTCATAGATGGATACGACCCAAAGGAGTTCGAGGAAGAGATTTTGGGTTCTTGTGTTTGTGATGTGTCTTTGCAGGTGCACGCATGTGATTTGGAAAAGGAAGAGAAAGAGCAAGAGGCTCTCGCGGTGAAAGAAGGAAGACCGCCATGGACCCACCAAACGGATACTTTACCGGTGGGAATTGATTTGGGTACAAAACCTTCCTTGGAATGTCCACCAAGCGTGGAATTGAAAGAGCTACCAAGGCATTTGAAGTATGTATTCTTAGGGGAGAATGACACCTTACCGGTGATCATTGCTTCCAATTTGGCGGTAGCTCAAGAAGTGGATTTGATACGGGTGTTGAAGGCTCACAAGGCGGCAATTGGGTGGACGATAGCCGACTTAAAGGGTATTAGTCCTTCCATTGTAATGCATAAAATTATTACAAGTGAAGATGCGAAGCCAACCCGTGAAACACAAAGAAGGTTGAACCCGAACTTGAGAGAAGTGGTCAAGAAAGAAGTTATCAAGTGGTTGGATGCGGGGATCATTTATCCCATTTCGGACAGTGCGTGGGTAAGTCCGACTCAGGTAGTGCCTAAAAAGTCGGGCATTCAGGTAATAAAAGATGAGCAAGGTGAGCAAATCGCCACCCGCCCGGTAACCGGGTGGCGGGTTTGTATTGACTATAGAAAATTAAACGCCGCTACCTCCAAAGACCATTTCCCGTTACCCTTCATTGACCAAATAATTGAAAAACTTTCCGGTCAAAAATATTATTGTTTTTTGGATGGGTATTCGGGATATAACCAAATTGCTATTCACCCGGATGACCAACACAAAACTACGTTTACATGTCCATATGGTACATTTGCCTTTCGGCGAATGCCATTTGGACTATGTAACGCCCCAGCCACATTTCAAAGATGTATGATGAGTATATTTTCGGACATGGTCGGGGAATCTCTTGAAGTGTTTATGGATGATTTTTCCATCTTTGGCCCAAGTTTTGACTCTTGTCTTGACGAATTGGAAAAAAGTTTTAAAAAGGTGTGTTGAGACGAACTTGGTGCTAAGTTGGGAAAAGAACCATTTTATGGTTCAAGAGGGTATTGTGTTGGGGCATGTGATATCAGACCGGGGAATGGAGGTAGATAAAGCAAAAATTCGGGTAATTTCATCTCTACCCCCACCAAAGAATGTTAAGGGGGTGAGATCATTTTTGGGACATGCTGGGTTTTATAGAAGGTTTATTAAAGGTTTTAGTGTAATTACAAAACCTTTATGTAACTTATTATTGAAAGATGTTCCCTTTGATTTTACTGACGAATGTTTGCAAGCGTTTCATGTGTTGAAGGAACAGTTGGTGAAGGCTCCTATTCTGCAACCACTGGATTGGTCGAAGCCGTTCGAGATTATGTGTGATGCTAGCGACATGACCATTGGAGCGGTTTTGGGTCAAAGAGTTGATAAGAAGCCGGTGGTAATCTATTATGCAAGTAAAACTTTGTCCGAGGCGCAACTGAATTACACCACAACCGAGAAAGAATTATTAGCGGTGGTGTATGCCTTGAACAAGTTTAGAGCTTACATTTGGGGGAGCAAGGTGATCATGTATTCGGATCATAGTGCGGTCCGATAACTAATGGAAAAGAAGGATGCAAAGCCCCGGTTGATTCGTTGGGTGCTTTTGTTGCAAGAGTTCGATCTAGAGATTCGATACAAAAAGGGGTGTGAAAATGTTGTTGCGGATCATTTGTCTCGGATCCCATTGGAAGGTGTTGATGACCCGAGCGAGATTAATGAACGGTTTCCCGATGAACAATTGTTAGCCGTCTCTACTTTTGTCGCACCTTGGTACGCCCATTATGTGAATTATTTGGCCAAGGGTGCAATTCCGAATCATTAGACGAAGAAGAGACGACAAAAATTCTTGAGTCAAGTTAAGCAATATATTTGGGATGAACCGGATTTGTTCAAAATCGGACCCGATCAAGTGATAAGAAGGTGTGTTCCCGAAACCGAAGTTTTAGAGATTTTGACCCATGCTCATTCATCGGCATGTGGGGGGCATTTTAGTGGGAACAAGACGGGGTATCGGGTATTATCTAGTGGGATTTCTTGGCCTACGATTTTCAAGGATTCCTGCGAGTATGCCCGAAATTGCATAAATTGTCAAAGAGTGGGAAGCATTTCGAAGCGGGATGAAATGCCGTTACAACCAATTTTGGTGGTGGAGGTATTTGATGTTTGGGGAATAGATTTCATGGGTCCTTTTCCAAACTCAAATGGGTTCTTGTATATATTGGTTGCGGTTGATTACGTTTCGAAATGGATTGAAGCTATCGCTACGAGGACCAATGATCACTCCGTTGTATGCAAGTTTGTGCAAACCAATATTTTTGCTCGGTTCGGTGTGCCTAGGGTGATAATAAGTGATGGCGGGTCACACTTCAAGAACTTCAATTTTGGGAAATTGTTAAAAAGGTACAATGTGAACCACCGAGTTGCTACACCGTACCATCCGCAAACGAGTGGTCAAGTGGAAGTGTCTAACCGGCAAATTAAAGAAATTTTAATGAAGACGGTAAGAATGGATCGTAAAGATTGGTCAAGCAAACTTGATGATGCATTGTGGGCTTATCGAACGGCTTACAAAACTCCACTTGATACCACTCCTTATCGAATGGTGTACGGAAAAGGATGTCATTTGCCGATGGAGTTAGCACATCGGGCAAATTGGGCAATTAAAATGGTGAATGCAAACTATGATGAAGCGGGTCGGGCTAGAAAGCTACAATTGAATGAGATTGAGGAAATACGAGATCAAGCCTATGAGTGTGCATCCGCATACAAAGACAAACTGAAGAAAGTTTATGATGCAAAAATAAAGAAAAAGAACTTCGAAGTGGGTCAAAAAGTGTGGTTGTATAACTCAAGGTTGAAAATGTTCGCGGGAAAACTTAAAAGCAAGTGGATGGGTCCTTACGTCATTCGAAGAGTGGGGAGGTTTGGAGATGTTGATATACAAGATGAACAAACAAATAAACAACAAACGGTGAACGGGCATCGGCTCAAACCGTACTTGGAAGGTAACGATATCAACAATCTCGAGCTCGACAAAGTGGATTACATTTTACGCCCATTGGATGATGAGGAAACGTGAAAGAGGCCCAGGTTTGGTGTTTTGTACATATTTTATTTTAGTTAGTTTCATGTTTGAATAAAGTCCTGTGTAGAACCGGTGTTTGAAACAAGTGTGGGGAAATTCTTACGAATTTTTCGAACATAGTGTTGAGGACAACACGGGTTTTTAACGGGGGATAGGGTAATAATTTTCATGTTTTCAATAAAATATAAAAACCATAAAAATTAAACAATTTTATAAAGTAAAAAAAATTAATTTTTGACACTTTAATAAAAAAAACGGACCAAAGTCGCCCAGGTAGTGCCGTAGGCTACGGCATATCACCGTAGCTTACGGTGGCATGTTAAACAAAACAAGTCTTACGGCACTTGGAGCCTGATCTACGGTGGAACATTTTAACCTAGACACTGCCGTAACCTACGGCAAGGTGCCGTAGGTTACGGCGCCGAGTGTATCAGTTGGACCGTCCCTTTTTCAGCGTTACATAAAAAAAAACCGAAATTATCTAATGATAATAATAATCAATTAAAAAAAAACAAAAACAATTTTAACCCCATCCACATATTTCGATTCTTCTTCCTTATCCATACATCTCCTTCTTCTTCACTTTTCCTTCAAGAACCCTAGTTCCTTACACCTTCAAATCTTCATAGCTCCCTCATATTTAGTCCGATTTCAGTGATTTTTGGGTCCATTTTGGGTGAATTTTCACAAGGAATTCAGATTTACATTCGTATTTCGAAGATTCTTTTGTTTAGGGGGTCGGATTTAAGCATAGGGGTGCCGAAAATTTGGGGGTTTTTGTGGGTTCTTGTGTAAACTTGAAGAGCTTGCTATTTTCATCTTCAACAACATTAAGATATGGTGAAGAAAAAGGGAAAAGCAGTTGCAAGTTCGTCTAATGTACCTCAAGGGGAAGAGGAGTAACCCAAGAGAAGGAGATTGACACGGGTTGGTGACCCGGATTCGGAGGAGGATGCGCCTCCAAGGGGTCCGAAACCGAATTGGACATCCGATTCATTGCTTGACTAACTCGCGTAATGGAGAGAGGACTTGTTCCACGAATAAATGAACAAGTTGAAACAACGGGCTGAAGCATTTATCTGTGAAAAGGAGATCCGGGAGATTGATTTCGGGCCGTTTGGGATAACAGCAAAGTTTAAAGCCTTGGGTTGGGAAGCGGCTTTGAAGTGTTATGATGGCGAGGTGAAGAAGATGTATGATGAACAGATTCAAGAGTGGATGGCTACACTCGAGTGTCCCCCGTTTAAGGCTCCAAGCAAGATGAAATTGGTTGGAACATGTAATGGGGTGAGAGTCGAGATGTCTTATGACTCATTGCGCCGAGTAGCAAAGTTTGATGATTTACCATCCGGTGAATATAGCTATCCAAGTCTTAAAGATCTCTATCATGAGCCCGATAAGCACCCTCAATGGCAAAATATGTTGGATTATCTATTTCTTCCGGGTAGAACAC
Source organism: Helianthus tuberosus (assembly GCA_030545235.1). Classification (NCBI taxonomy): domain Eukaryota; kingdom Viridiplantae; phylum Streptophyta; class Magnoliopsida; order Asterales; family Asteraceae; genus Helianthus; species Helianthus tuberosus. The sequence goes on along the minus strand of CM060381.1, from coordinate 4,769,059 downwards.
ATGGGAAGTTGTATAGACGTAACTTGAGAATGGAAGCAAAGTTGTTGTTGACTTTGTGTACATACAATGTTATCCCGCGGCGGGGTGACAAGATGGAGGTCCGGTTTCAAGAGGTGCCGATTTTGTATCTGATGATGCATGGTTCTCCAAAGATGCCATTCCGATTTCTAGTGTTAAACAACATCTGGCTGAGCAGGAATAGTGGAGAAAGAAAGATTGTGCCTCATTGCCGGTTGATTATGGCGTTGCTAAAGAAATATGGAGCAATTAAAGGTGATGAAAAAGGTTCTTATAAGAGGTTTAAACCATTTGACCTCAAGAATCTGGGGCCAGGTTGGGACTACAAGGAATCGGAAATGTATCATAAGCTGAAAACATATGGGAGAAGATGGAGAGTACTAAAAGCGGATGCGAGGCCGTTAAGACCGGGCGAGGCTGATGAGCCCGAAACGACCGATGAAGAAGTGAGTGGTGACGATGACTATCGTGAAGACACTTTTGTGGTTGATACTCAGATAAGGGGCACTGGTTATGTGGGGAGTGCATACGACTATGCACAACAGGCTTATGATCCCTATTGGGCTCATTCGGGAAATATGGGCCAGATTATTGAACAAAGGTGGCCACCCACTTTTGGTGAATGGAGTGAACCAAACCAGATGCTCTTTGATCAGCAAACTTTCATGGGGGCAAGTGTGGAGAGAGCTTTAAAGCAGAGTTATGATAGGAGTGAGCAATGGAAACGTGCTCATATGTATGCCCATCAAGAAGAAGTGAACAATCGCTACATAGATGGTCGCCAGAGACGCGTGCACGATCAGTGGCATGCGGGCCAACCAATTGAAGCGGATCCGCCAGTTGTGGATTAGACTACATTGCCACCTTATGATGGTAGTGTCATATCCCACCCCACCATTACATCATTCTCAATGGGTGGATCCACACGCTATGAGTTATCAACAGGCGAATCCAAGTGGTGATCAAGGTAGTAGCAGTGGTAGCGGAGCATTCGGTTTTGGCGAGTGGAATGATATGATGACATCCATCTTCGGGCCTCCACAGCCGAAGTACTACTAGCCAGGTCGTATCTTGCTCGTTTGTACATTTTGTGTATATTTGTTTATCTCGTATGTTTATGTTTATGGATGGGAGGTAGGGTGGTGTTTTGATGTTGATGTGTTTGTTGGGTTGTGAAAGTTGGTGGTGTCTTTAATAATAAAATAAAAAAAAATACAAAAAGAAATTTGGGGTTTGAGAGTATAAGCAATTGTTGATGTTTTTGGTTAAAGCAATATTTCCCTCAAAACCATACATTGGGACAATGTATCCCAAGTGTGGGGATGGGGGGAAATTTTTGAGAATTTTAAAATTTTTGTAGATCCAAGCGAAAAGTGCTGAAATTTGAAAACTCGATAATGTGCCACTTGACACACCGACACCCATTCCTAGTCTTTTCTTGGTAAGAATTGAGCCACATATGAGTGTTATTGATATTTCTTTGTTTGAGTGGCGGTGTGTGTAGTGTGTTAATAGAACTTGTGTGTGAATTCTTGTTAAATCCTAGAGTTAGCATGCTTTTGGAAATGATAGGGGACTTTTAGGAAGCTTCGTCTAGATGTGTGAGAGTGCGGGATTGGTGGGTCGGACCTCATACTTTGCATATATGAGCTTGAAATTGTGAGGGTGGGGGTTTGGTCCTTAGAAAGCCACATTTGAGCCTTAGACCATTCGGTTGTGACCCGAGCCTACTTCCTATTAAATTTTACCTTTTGAGACGACCCGGTTAGGAGATTTTGTTTGTAATGTTGATGTTTCTGCATATATTGTTGAAGTTTGAAGCATAAAAAAAGAGAGAAAAATATGAGGAAAATATAAAAAGAAGAATTTAGTTGTTAGTTTGTGAAAAGTTGATGATGTTTGTATATAGTGGTGTTGCTTTGTTAGTAGTGAAAGTAAACCGGGTCAAATCAATTAGCTCCTTCATGTGTATTCCACCATTCCCTACCTTTGCATTTAGCCCCGTTACAACCCATAAGTCCCTTTGATTCATAAGCATGCTAGATATTTGTTAGGAGGAAACTTGATTCTTATACAAGCTTATTGTCGCGCGCACACACACACACGTATTGAGTGATTTAGCATAACATGCTAATTTATCTTGTCACCGAGAGTTCTTGCGAGGGGTGTGCCTTGTGGAATGATTGAAAGTTAGTAAAAGGACGGCACTTTAGCTTGGTTTACATGATTGATTGCTTGAGGGTTGAAAATAGTTTGTGAATGAGTTGCTTGGGACAAGCAACGGGTAAGTATGGGGATGTGACGGGTGGTCCGTAGGACAACCCTTAAAAGGTCTAAATGTACGCACATTCCATGCTTTATTCAGTTAATTGCTTGAACTTGGTAACCACTCTATGTTTGATTATGCAGGTGCTAAAGTGCTTAAGATGCGGGACTTATGATGCTTGAATGGATGTGGGAAGATGGCATCGTTAAGAGGTGAAGAAATTAAGCTGTGGTGAAGAAATAAGAAGACAAGTACACTTAGCGCTTGCATCAAAAGTTCTGCCGTAAAACAGGAGAGGCTTGCCGTAAAACCATTCAGAGCCGTAACCTACGGCTCCCAGCCGTAGGTTACGGCGCCTTATGTTGACCTTGGAGTTGCTGACCGCCGTAACCTACGGCTGGGGGCCGTAGGTTACGACACCGACTGATCCCATTGTGTAACTTATGCATTAAAATCACTTTTGATGAGGGTTTTTATGACCAATCATGCTAGTTTCGGTTACTAGCTGATTGTGGACGAATTTTGGCTAACTTTTGGAGACTAGAGCTTGAGGAACACTATCCTAATCTTTAGTTTTGTTGCTTTGATCTTGATGAACAATAATACTCTTGTGATGATGTTGTTTCAAGCCATGAGTGGCTAAGTACTCTATGATCATCTTTGGTGGAAGGTTTTGTAAGACTTTATGCTTGAATTTTATATTTCTAGAATAACAATTTCTTCTTTATTGAATTGATTGTTATGGTGTGTGATTGATTGCTAGTAAATTGTTGATTCTTGTGCTAAACTAATTAGAAACCATACGTTCTTGGTGCCGTTGGCAATCGAGATATCATGGGTATAGTTAGGCTTGGGTAAGGGTTGATTGATCATCGGGTAACAACCTCACGTTCTAGGAATCTGAGTACTTAGTTCCCGTTCATCACTGCAACTAATCACACATGAACTATGTCTATGTAGTTCTTTCTAGTGGAATGATAGCATAAATGTTAAAGCAAAACCAGAAACTGAAGATGATCATTTGTCTCTAATTTGTTTACAACCAAATCACTCCTCTTTTGCAATTTTTTTAGTTAAATTTAGTTCTTAAACCAATTCACTCAAATCAACTCTTGAATTTTATTTTATTTGCAATTAGATTAATTTAGTCAAAGTTAGATACTCTAGCAAATAACACATTTTCCACAAACTCCCTGTGTTCGATACCCACTTACCACTAGCTAATTAGTTGTATTTGGATTAAATTTGATTGTGACCACGACATCACGTCAGAATCTCCAAATTTCATCTGTTCCTTGTTCTAATTCTTTCAACATACCTTTTAATTTTTCAGAATCATCCTTGATTACTGACTCTTGTGCTTTTCTTATTTGATCATTTAAATCTACTTGCAGATTTAATTTAAGAGAACGTACCCTTTTTGGCTTTTCATGATACTTTCGGCTTAAAGCATCTGCCACTACATTTGTTTTTCCTTCATGATACTGGATATCACAATCATAGTCACTAAGAAATTCCATCCAGCGTCTTTGTCTCATATTCAACTCCCTTTGTCCAAAAACATACCTTAAACTCTTATGGTCAGTGAATATGGTAAACTTAGTACCATAAAGGTAGTGTCTCCAAATTTTAAGAGCAAAAATTATAGCTCCTAATTCTAAATCATGGGTTGAATAATTCTCTTCATGATTCTTAAGTTGTCTAGATGAGTAAGCTATAACCTTTTGTCGTTGCATTAATACACATCCATAACCTAATCTAGAAGCATCACAATAGACTACAAAATCTTCAGTTCCTTCTGGTAATGCTAGTATGGGTGTATGGGTTAATCTTTGCTTAAGAATTTTAAAAGCTTCTTCTTATTTTACTCCCCATTCAAACTTAACAGATTTACAGGTTAACTTAGTTAAGGGAATGGCTATTCTAGAAAAATCTTGAATAAATCTTCTATAATAACCAACCAATCCTAAGAAACTTCTAACCTCAGTTGGTGATTCAGGGGTTTTCCAGTTGGTAATTGCTTCAATCTTTGTTGGATCTACATGAATTCCTTCATGATTGACTAGGTGTCCAAGGAATTGTACCTGTTCTAACCAAAATTCGCACTTAGAGAACTTAGCATAAAGCTTTTCCTTTCTTAGTAAACTCAAAAGTGCGTGCAAATGTCTTGCATGATCCTCTTTACTCTTAGAGTAAATTAGAATATCATCTATGAAAACAATTATGAATTTATCCAAATATGGCTTACATATTCGGTTCATCATGTCCATAAATGCAGCTGGGGCATTGGTTAAACCAAATGGCATGACAGTAAATTCATAATGACCATACCTTGTTCTAAATGCGGTCTTAGGAATGTCCTCTTCCTGTACCTTTAATTGATGATATCCTGACCTTAAATCGATTTTAGAGAAAAATCGAGCTCCTTGCAGTTGATCAAACAGATCATTGATTCTCGGTAATGGGTACCGATTCTTAATCGTGACCTTGTTTAATTCACGGTAATCAATACACATACGCATTGAACCGTCCTTCTTTTTAACGAACAGTATCGGCGCTCCCCATGGCGAAGAACTGGGCTGTATGAATCCCTTCTCTAACAATTCGTCTAATTGTTTCCTCAGTTCCTGCATTTCGGCGGGTGCCAAACGATAAGGTGCTTTGGCAATCGGTGATGTTCCTGGTAGCAAGTGAATTCTGAATTCAACTTCTCTGTCTGGAGGGGTTGCCCTGGCAATTCTTCTGGAAAAACATCTGAAAACTGAGATACTACTGGAATGTCTTTTAAATCTATTCCTTTAGTGTTAGTGATTATGGAAATCAAATACACTACAGACCCTTTTCTAATACAACTTGCAGTTTTCATCACAGATATGAATTTTGTGGATCTAGAGGGCTTATCTCCTTTAATTGTGATCGCTTTACCCTTTGGTGAATTTACTTGAATTGACTTCTGATCACATAAAATATTGGCTTTATTGGCTATTAACCAATCCATTCCTAAAACAACATCAAATCCTGCCAAATCCACGGGATATAAATTTGCTATAAATTTATGATTTAAAATTTCTATTCTTGCTCCCTGCAAGATTTCAGAAATCCTAATAGTTTCTCCGTTAGCCGTTTCTACTAGACATTCTTGTGGTAGTTTAGTTAATGACTGATTTAGAATTTTGCAAAACGAAGTATTGATAAAACTTTGGTTCGCACCAGAGTCAAATAATACTTTAGCAAATATATCATTAACTAAAAACGTACCAGCTATAACGTCTGGGATCATCTTGGCTTCTTCTGCAGTCAGAACAAATGCTCTAGCATTTTTAGTATTCTTGTTGTCTATGGCTGGAGCCAATTTTGGACAATTAAGCTTGATGTGACCTTGTTTCCGCAGTTGTAACATATCCGGATGTTAGCCTTCTTCCTGCAATTTTCTTCCTTGTGTCCCGATATTTTGCAAAAGTTACAGTATATGGAGCATCTTCCTGAATGCTTTCTTTTACAATACCTACAGTAGGGTGCAGAGGTAGAACCTATATTTTTCCCACAATTAAAATTTCAGAACGAAATTCTTGTGTGAGCTTTTGGGTTAGGTTCCTTCTTTGATCCTCTTCTCGGGTACGAACTAATTCATCTGTCAAGGTATTGGCTAGTTCTACAACTTCTTCTGTGGTTTGAGGCCTAGTTGCCTTGACTACATGTCTAATCTCCCCAATTAATCCCCAAATATAATGGGAGATTAACATTGGTTCTGGTGAAGCAAGAGTTGGCACTATTCTAGCATATTCAAAGAATATTTTAGTGTATCCCTTACTATCCACACCAGTCATCCTAAGGTTTAGGAATTTGTTTGCTATCTGTTCTTTTTCATTTGGTGGGCAGAATTTCCTTTCTACCTTGTTCTTAAATTCTTCCCATTCCATATTGTAGGTTCTATCACTTCCTCTTGACTGAAGGATAGTGTTCCACCATTCTAGTGCTGCATTCTTAAACAGATTAGAAGCAAACAATATTTTATCTTCTTCAGCACACTTACTTATCCTTAAGACTGCCTCGGTCTTCTCTATCCAGTGTAATGTTGCAATGGCCCCTTCGTTGCCCGAGAATTCCATTGGTTTACAAGACCAGAATTCTTTATAAGAACAACCATAAGGCATGGTTCTTCTTCTTTTGGGAATAGGCGTTTGAAGTACAGGTCCATTGTTCACGCTGTTTTCTGGTTCGATTGGTCGCTTACTGCTATGCTTACTTTTATTATCAGCATCCTTAACAGTTTGAAGAATAAATGGCATTGCATCTATAATTCCTTGTGCCACTATATGTTGGATAGCACTATTATCCATATGGTTTCCATTATTATTGATGCTTGGATTTTCATTAACCACGTTAATGTTACTCTGGTTATCGTTATTCAGATTTCCTTGGTTTTCGTCATCGGCCATCTGAATTTTAAACATTTACCCATATTAATGTCACAAATAATATCTAATATCATAATTCACATGACACACAATCTAGCCAAAAACGTAGATCATTGTTACTTGTACTCTATTTTCATATACTATGCGTCTATTACACACTAGTACTGAAATAAAGATTATAATACCAACAGAAAGAAAATTACACTAATAGTACTATGCATCCGTACACACATATTTTAATTTATTATTATTATTATTACTACCATCTCCTCCATTCTCACATTCACGGATATAGATTTATCCAAAAATCCATATTGCGCTCATCGTATTTCCATACGAGACGCTCTCCCACCTGACGCATTCTCTCACTACTTTCTAAAATTTCCTCCCAGAAAGTCCTAAGTTCTTGGACGTTTTCTGCACTCATTGGGGGTGCAGGTTCTCGGACTGGGTTTGGAATCTGGGGTGCGGGTTCCTGATATGGAGGTGACAGTTCCTGAAATTGGTAAGGATCCTCTAATATTTCCCTAATATAATCATCTTGGTAATAGGGATCTAAAGGGTCCATACCTGGGTAGGCTTCTATGTTCTGTATGGGTGGATATTCCTGGATAGGGTAACGTTGCACAAAGTCCCTATTGTCGTCCCACCAGGGGTCGTAATTCGGGTCTAGGGGATTTGGTGCAGGTATCCTAGGAATTTCTTCGGGGTTAAAGTCGTGCATCTCCACTTGATTTTCCGGGTTTTCTATCTCCATAGGTTGTTCTGGGTTTTGTGGTTGTGGGGCTACTAGTTGTTCCAGACTTGGGTCAGCAGCAGTTGTAGCTAGGATATGGAAATTAGCTAGGCTTCTATTAAGCATATCTTGCGTATGGGCATCTGTCTCTCGCTTAATAGCTGCTAAAGCACTTTGCTGTTGCAATTTTCGCATTCTCTTCCTACGAGCAAAAGCTTCTTTACTGAACCATCCTCGTTTCTTATTAGGAAATGGTTCTTCAGATTGAGCTCTAAAGGCAAATATTCCTTCCTCCTGATCAGCAGAATACCCCGAAAGGGCAGGCTGTGATGATGTACCTTCACTCCTACGTGAATCAGATAACTGACGATTCAGATCTGAGGGTCCTTGATCACTCATACTGAAAACTAACAAATAGTCAAATAACACATAACAAATAATTACAGTTATGCAAGTATTTCCATAAATTATTTCCTAACACAAAATATAGAATTTAAGTGTCAGCATAACACTTCTTTGGCTCAGACCAGTGGCTAGGCTCTGATACCACCTCCTGTCCCAACCCCCGATCCCTTATCTGTCCCGGGAACGGGCGGACGCGAACTCAGTAGTGGTGGTATCAGTTATTTAATCTTGCAGCGGAATTTACATCCGGACCGTAGTTAGGAAATATTTATCAGAGTAAAACCACCATATTTAATATTAATAATAACATGGGCAAAATCCAAGTTTCTTATTACAATACATTTATAGGAACAAACCCTATTTTATTGAATTTAAAACATCGTTTATTAGGTAACTTTTATAGCCACATTTTTCCCAAGCCTTCAGTGCTCTGCAGTTGGCTTTTCACTAATTGGTTGTCACATTATGTTACCTGTAACGCATTTTAAAAACATTTGTCAGTCGGAAATACTGGTGAGTGAATCCCAGTTTAATCAAGAAACATTAATTTAATTAAAACAGTATTGAGAGCGATCACATTGTTTATTTCTACACAATTACTCATTCAGTACTTGCCACTCGACCGGATCTATGGCTATGGTCAAATTACACATTGGCTCACTCGTTGTCCAATTGTAACGTACTGTCGTATCGACTTAAGTCGTATAAATTTTGTATACAAAACCCCAAAATACCGGCAGTAATTGAAGAACTACAAAGACTCAATCACCGCTTAATAACATTGTAAACAATTAAGGTTTTGTAAAATATTCCAAAAAGGTTAACAAAAAGAGGATAAACTCACATTGCTATCTTAGGCTTCTCGTAAGGGTTTCCTGGATATAATCTATAATTTATACAAATGTACATTGGTTAGTATCATAACCCTTTGAAATTATTAATGATACCCTCCCCGAGACGGCATTCCAACAACTACGTCGGGCAGAACCACGGCAGTTGTTACGGAACCCTAAATCAATCGGGCAGCGTAACTATTATGAAACTGAGGTTATAATACTTACAATGGAGCAGAACCTCGCTAATTAGGGGTATAATACCCAAATATTATGCCTAATAGTTCAGAATTCGAGATTGAGAGAAAGAAATGAGCGACGGAAAACGAAAACTGATGCCTGCTATTTATAGTTCCTGATTCTAGTCCTGTCGCGGCCCACGTAAAGCACAGGCCAAGGGTTACGCGGCCCGCGTCAACCCTGGTCAACGGAATAGCTTAGCTGGGTCATCAAGTAGACCCGCCACGATGTCGACACGTGTGAGCTCAGGATGCCTCCTCGTTTGATGATCTGTCGCGGCCCGCGTCAACTAAACATAAACTCTTACGCGGCCCGCTTCAACTAAAGAAGTCAGCGAAGTCAATTCCAGCAATGATACCCCCCGCGTGAAATGTTGGGTTGGGTCTACGCGGCCCGCCTCAACTCCATTTTTCTTATTTTTAATTTATTTTATATGTTATAATCTATTTCGGGCTCGGTTTTCACATACGAGGTGTAATATAAGACATATGGGGACATTTTACAATATACTAGAGTATCATAATATTTATGAGGGTGTTGGTTTTACCGAGGGTTGTTACAGTGTGTTTTTGCTAACTGTTCTAATTCAAGCTTGTTATCCCCTTATAAAAATAGAAATAAACTAGCTAACTAACAACCCGCAAAAGGTGCTAGCTTCCCACGATCTCCATAACGTTTACGAAGGCTATGCACGTGTGGAATTGTAAGGTATATTCCCCTGGAATCTCGGCAAGACCAAGTCCCATTCGAATACTCCTGCAAAACAAGTTCACATACAATGGAAACAACCGTTAGTGTTAGGATAACAATGAGGATCCTGGATCCTTAATTCTGCAACGTCTTCTGAGGATCCTTAATTCAAACAGAATTGAGGATCCGTGATCCTGGCTGCACTTGTGGATCCGTGATCCTTAGGTTTAGAAAATCCATCCCTAACACCATGGATGTAGTTAACTTTTCTTTTTCTTCTTTTTAACGTAAACTATTGTTTTTCCCTTGAACATAGAAATTCGTCTATTATTATTAACATTAAATATAATTAGTTTCATACCTTATTCATTGTTTCATACCTTATTCAAAGTTCAAACAAAAGATAGATATAAAGGTGTTGGTAATAATACTTAAGACAAAAATAAAGTTTTGACTAATTAACGAGCCTAGATGATCAAATAGACTTCTTTGATACATTGAATCAAAAGTCATATATATATATATATATATATAGAATTCCGCTAAAATAAGAACCACCTCCAGTTGTAATAACCGTGAGAACTTTTTGATCCGGGGCGAGTTGAACCAAATTTTTTTTCATAAACGTAGATGCTTGTATTATAAACACATTTATAAAAAAAATTCAAAAAAAAAATGTCGTGTGTGTAGTTTTGAACACCACAAGTTTGTGTTTACGGGTCCCGTAAACGCAAACTTTGGGTGCTCAAAACTACACACCCGACATTTTTTTTTGATTTTTTTTTTACAAATGTGTTTATAATACATGCATCTACGTTTATGAAAATTTTTTTTGGTCCACCTCGCCCCATACGGTGTAGTTCTCACGGTTCTTACAACTGGAGGTGGTTCTCATTTTAGCGGTCCTATATATATATATATATATATATATATATATATATATATACTAGGTTAGAACCCCATGTATTACAAGGGTTGAATAAATGTAATTTTATATACTACATAAAAAAATAATATATTTTTAAAAACCTCATTTATTATCCGTGTTGAGTAAATATAATTTTATATATTAAATAATAAAAAAATATATCTGTAAGAACCTCGTGTATTGTGCAGGTTGAATAAAAGTAATTTATATACCAAACAATAAAAAGTTATATTTAAAAAAAAACCCCGTGTATACACGGGTGGAAGAAATGTAATTTTATATACTAAATAATGAAGAAAGTTATATTTAAAAAAAAACTCTATGTATTGTATGGGTTGAATAAATTTAATTTTATATAACATATAATAAAAAAAATGTTATATCTTTAAAAATCTTGTGTATTACACGTGTTTATCTATTGTTAAAAAAATCTTTCTAAATCAAAATGGATTTTTTCTTATTTTTAAATTAGGTTAATACTATTTAAAATTTTTGGGTTGATTAATAAGTTATTTAATATAAAAGAAACCAACTTTGGAACACGTGTCACTCATTGAAGACGTCTACATTTTAATTTCCTGCATTTCATATTTATCTTATATCAATTAATTAAATAATAAATAATCAATTAATATTAAATCTTATCTTACTTTGAATGTCGAATAGAATCCTTCTATTTAATATAATAATATATTATCTCCAAATTTAAATTATAAATTAAAGATTTTTTAAATAATAGCACAAAACAATAATCTTAAGCTTAAAAAACAATAAAGCCCTTGATCAAGAGATGATCTCCGGTATAAAAAAAAACTCGGGTGATGGAAACTACCGATCACCAACTATAATTAATCAAATGATCGTTACAACTCGAGATGATAACAAGCTTGTTACAAGGATCACCAGTGTGTAATGTGTGTTTAATCGCCAATGAACTGTTGAGAGCTGTTTCGAGTGTGTGTTTTTGCTAACTGTTCTAATTCAAGCTTGTTATCCCCTTATAAAAATAGAAATAAACTAGCTAACTAACAACCCGCAAAAGGTGCTAGCTTCCCACGATCTCCTTAACGTTCACGAAGGCTATGCACGTGTGGAATTGTAAGGTATATTCCTCTGAAATCTCGGCAAGACCAAGTCCCATTCAAATACTCCTGCAAAACAAGCTCACATACAATGGAAACAACCGTTAGTGTTAGGATAACAATGAGGATCCTGGATCCTTAATTCTACAACGTCTTCTGAGGATCCTTAATTCAAACAGAATTGAGGATCCGTGATCCTGGCTGCACTTGTGGATCCGTGATCCTTAGGTTTAGAAAATCCATCCCTAACACCATGGATGTAGTTAACTTTTCTTTTTCTTCTTTTTTAACGTAAACTATTGTTTTTCCCTTGAACATAGAAATTCGTCTATTATTATTACATTACATATAATTTGTTTCATACCTTATTCATTGTTTCATACCATATTCAAACAAAAGATAGATATAAAGGTGTTGGTAATAATACTAAAGACAAAAATAAAGTTTTGACTAATTAACGAGCCTAGATGATCAAATAGACTTCTTTGATATATAGAATTCCACTAAAATAAGAACCACCTCTAGTTGTAATAACCCTGAGAACTTTTTGATCCGGGGCAAGTTAGACCAATTTTTTTTTCATAAACGTAGATGCTTGTATTATAAACACATTTATAAAAAAATTCAAAAAAAAAAAAAATTGTTGTGTGTGTAGTTTTGAACACCACAAGTTTGTGTTTACGGGTACCGTAAATTTTAAATAAAATTTACGGGTCCCGTAAACGCAAACTTTGGGTGCTCAAAACTACACACCCGACATTTTTTTTATTTTTTATTTACAAATGTGTTTATAATAAATGCATCTACGTTTATGAAAATATTTTTTGGTCCACCTCGCCCCGTACGGTGTAGTTCTCACGGTTCTTACAACTGGAGGTGGTTCTCATTTTAGCGGTCCCCTATATATATATATATATATATATATATGGGACCGCTAAAATGAAAAGCACCTCTAGTTGTAAGAACCATGGGAACCACTTTTTAGCCCTTAGATCAACTAGATGAATGGATGAGATTAAAAGTAGTTAATATTAATATTAAAAGCTTTTTGTCTTATTATGTTTTTAATATTTTATTCTTAAAGGGTATTTAGGTAAAATTGCTTTTTTTTGTCTTCTTATATATATTATTTTTAAATGTCTTTTTTGTCCCATTTATTAATTACTTTTTTTGTCATAATAATTTTTTATTAAGAAACTGATTTTTTGGTTTAAAAACTTTTTTAAAATCAGATTTTTATAATATTTTTTTTAAGATTAGTTTAAAAAACGTTTTGAAGAGCCGTTTTTTTTACGCCCCGTTCTTATGCTCGGCTTTTTTAGGGGTCGTTTTTTTAACGCGCCGACATTTACGTTAAAAACCTTTCGCGCCGTTTTTTAACGTTTTAGGCGCCGTTTTTTATGTTTTACGCGTTGCTTTTTACGTTTCAATCGTCGTTTTTTTTACGTTTTACGCGCTGTTTCTTACGTTTCAATTGTCGTTTTACGCGTTGTTTTTTACGTTTTACGCGCTATTTTTTACGTTTCAATCGTCGTTTTTTTTACGTTTTCACGCCGTTTTTGCGACCGGGTTTTTACATAAAAAAAGTTTTACGTTTTACATTAAAAAGTTTACATTTTACGTTAAAAAGTTTACGTTTTACGTTAAAAATTTACGTTTTACTTTAAAAAGTTTACGTTTTACGTTAAAAAGTTTACGTTTTACGTTAAAAAGTTTACGTTTTACGTTAAAAAGTTTACGTTTTACGTAAAACGTTTTACGTTTTACATTTTACGTTTTTACGTTGTACGTTAAACTTGTTAAACTTTTTACGTTTTACGTTTTACGATAAACTTTTTACGTTTTACGCTTTACGTAAAACTTTTTACGTTTTACATTAAACTTTTTAAACTTTTTATGTTTTAAGTTTTACGTTTTACTTTTTGCGTTAAAATTTTACGTTTTACGTAAAACTTTTTACGTTTTACGTAAAACTTTTTACGTTTTACGTAAAACTTTTTACGTTTTACGTTAAAACGAACGCACCCATAAATCGCAAACTCGGTAGGTGTCTCAGATAGATTGTTATCATCATCGACTGGGGGGAGAAATAAAAAAACCAACAACATCAAAACAATATGTATCTCGAAAAAAAAGGGGGCTTGGCTCAAATTTTCCGATAATCAAAATGGCTGCAAAAGTGGGGTTGCAGGTTCAAAAACCTACCCTCCACCATCTTTGCCGCGCCATCGTCATCAAAATCTACGTTTGTTTTTTTCGTCATCGCCGCCCAATTTAAACAGATCAAAACCCATGAGAATCAAAGAATACAAATGCAACAATACCCACCAAAACTGAAACATTGATAACAAATACAACAAAACCCACCAAAAATTAACAAAACCCACCAAAACTGAATCATTGATAACAAATGCAACAAAACCCACCAAAACTGAAATATTGATAACAAATGCAACAAAACCTCAACCGTCTTTTGTCTGTGCCAAGAATCAACAAATGCAACAAAACCCACCAACCAGAACAATGAACACCAAACAGAACAATGAACACCTTGAACCGATGACCACCGACACCGTCTCCCCACCAACCACCGACTTCCGAACACACCACCTGCCCCACCACCGTCTCCTGACACTGACTCCACATAAATCATCGGTCACCCACCTCTGCCACACACCACCAAAAACCCCCACCGCCACCAACCCTAACGCCACCACCACCAACACCGACGCCCACCTCTACCCCACACCCCCACTATCGCCGATCTATGCTTACCACCACCACCAGATTTCCGGTGGTGAACAAGGAGAGAGAGATCTGAGAAAATCTTACCGACAACGCCTAACACGGAGGAGAGAGGGGTATTCCATCAAAGGTTTAGCACCGGCAAATATGCAGATCTTTGTGACAGATGCGGCGGCGGAGGGGTAGCTGTGGGGTGGCGGCGACGGCGGAGAGGAAGGGAGGCCGGAGAGAGAAAAACAGGGATGACCGAGAGCTTAAAAGGAAAGCTGCAGTTTGATTTTGAATGAGGGTTTTTTTGAGAGAAATGAAGAAGGTGATTTTGAATGCAGATCTTGCCACCCTTCTCTCTCATGAAGATGAAGGTGATGTTTTTTAGAGAAATGAAGAAGACAGGGGATTTAAAAAGGAAGAGAGAGAGATGGTGTGCATTAAATAAAGAGAGAGAGGGTGTGAATTAAATGAAGAGAGAGGGGTGAGATTAGACATTTAGGGTAAATGACCAAACTACACTTTTCGTTGGCTGATTATGATTGGTGGAGAGTGGTTCTCATGGTTCTTACAACTGGAGGTGGTTTTCATTTTAGCGGTTCCCATATATATATATATAGAGTAGGAGTTCTGCGGAAAGTGTGTTTTTCCTAGAAAGTCTAGGAAGCGATCTGGGGCATCCGATTGGTGTTTTTAATGGCTTAGATCAAATGGATGGCATTTTCGTAATATCTGAGTTATATAATTAGAGACTTTTAATATAGTGAGGGTATTTTGGTAATTGGAAGTGTTTTAAATCCGTCAAGAAACTGCCATATAATTAACCAATCCCTAAAATCATGGGATTTCCCCTCTTTCTCTCTCTCTCTCTCCCTAACCGCAACTAAAGAAGAACCAGCCATTTTTCCTGCAAATATTCTTCTCCGATTGGTCATATATTGTTGATGTTTCTGACGGTTGCCGTTCAAACAGTAGTCATAATCGTTGGTCGGCCGGTGATGTTTCCCTATTGGTTGTTGTTTTTCATACTTGTTTCAATTTTTTTTATCTATCATTGAATCGGGTTCTTAATGTTGATTGATGACAGTGTGTTGAAGACGAAGACACTGGGTTGCGTTGAAGACGAATGCTTGCTGTTAAAACACAGTGTGTTGAAGACGAAGACACTGGGTTGTGTTGAAGACGAATGCTTGCCGTTAAAACACGGTGTCAAGAATCCTCCAGCAATCTGCTTGCTGTTAAAACACAGCGTCAAGAATGCTCCAGCAATCTGCTTGCTGTTAAAACACAGTGTCAAGAATCCTCCAGCAATCTGCTTGCTGTTAAAACACAGTGTCAAGAATCCTCCAGCAATTTGCTTGCTGTTAAAACACAGCGTCAAGGAATCTGCTTGCTGTTAAAACACAGTGTCAAGGATCCTCCAGCAATCTGCTTGCTGTTAAAACACAGCGTCAAGGAATCTGCTTGTTGTTAAAACACAGTGTCAAGGAAATCTGCTTGCTGTTAAAACACAGTGTCAAGAATCCTCCAGCAATCTGCTTGCTGTTAAAACACAGTGTCAAGAATCCTCCAGCAATCTGCTTGCTGTTAAAACACAGCGTCAAGAATCCTCCAGAAATCTGCTTGCTGTTAAAACATAGTGTCAAGAATCCTCCAGCAATCTGCTTGCTGTTAAAACATCTGCTTGCTGTTAAAACACAGTGTCAAGAATCCTCCAGTAATCTGCTTGCTGTTAAAACACAGCGTCAAGAAATCTGCTTGTTGTTAAAACACATTGTCAAGAAACACAGCGTCTTGTATGATTTAAATTGAAACTGTCAATTTGATTTAAATGGAATATTTAGTTTCCATAATTTTCTGGTTAGTTAGTTATCCTAATAAAATAATCCATAATTAAAATAATATTCAAATTACACAATTGCCCTTTTAGTTAAAATCCTTCAATGCCACATGTCGCGTTCTTATTGCTTCCTAGACTTTCTAGGAAAAACACACTTTCCGCAGGAACCCTACTCATATATATATGTATTACAAGGGTTGAATAAATGTCATTTTATATACTACATAAAAAATAATATATTTTTAAAAACCTCATTTATTATCCGTGTTGAGTAAATATAATTTTATATATTAAATAATAAAAAAATATATCTGTAAAAACCTCGTGTATTGTGCAGGTTGAATAAAAGTAATTTATATACCAAACAATAAAAAGTTATATTTAAAAAAAAACCTGTGTATTCACGGGTGGAAGAAATGTAATTTTATATACTAAATAATAAAGAAAGTTATATTTAAAAAAAACTCTATGTATTGTACGGGTTGAATAAATTTAATTTTATATAACAAATAATAAAAAAATGTTATATCTTTAAAAATCTTGTGTATTACACGTGTTTATCTATTGTTAAAAAATCTTTCTAAATCAAAATGGATTTTTTATTATTTTTAAATTAGGTTAATACTATTTAAAATTTTTGGGTTGATTAATAAGTTATTTAATATAAAAGAAACCAACTTTGGGACACGTGTCACTCATTGAAGGCGTCTACATTTTAATTTTCTGCATTTCATACTTATCTTATATCAATTAATTAAATAATAAATAATCAATTAATATTAAATCTTATCTTACTTTGAATGTCGGATAGAATCCTTCTATTTAATATAATAATATATTATCTTCAAATTTAAATTATAAATTAAAGATTTTTTAAATAATAGCACAAAACAATAATCTTAAGCTTAAAAAACAATAATACGCTCATATAAAAAATTTAAAGTACAAACAAAATATACAAAATAACTTATTAGACATTAGATCAAACTTTAAAAAAACACTAATTAGGACGAGAAGCTTATAATATAATTCTGTTTTAGATTTTCCAAATTGGGGTTCTAATCAATTTGAATTAAACTTAACCAAGTTTATGACTTGATTCGAATTAAACCGAACCAAATTTATGCTTTTTTAAACGAATCCAATATAGTATAGATTCGCCCGCTTGCGGTATGCGCATATAATGTATATATGTGTGGACGCTCGTAGGGCAAAAGTGAAATTGCACTAATTTTAACATTATTTTACTAAGTTCGTGAAAATAACGTTATAAGCGGAGGACGGTTAATCATGCATCATCATCATGTAGTGGCGTTGATAGTAGAAAGACAAAAGGGGCCATGCACTAATCGGTATTTGTCTCGATTGTTGAGTGTTATGTCCCTTATATCCAAGGTTTGATGTAAAACTACTATCGAGCCGGGGCTCTCACTGAAAGCAGCCTCTCTTTTCCTACGGGGTAGAGGTAAGGTTGTCTACATCTTACCATCCTCAGGCCCTACCTTAACTTTGCTATTGGTGGGATTTATTGAGTATGATGATGATGGTAATGATTTAGTATATATAATTGGATTTATTGAACCTGTATAATACACGGGGTGTATAAATATATAACTTTTTATTATTTAGTTTATAAAATTAAATTTATCCAACCCTTGTAATATACAAGGTTACAAAATTACATTTATTTAACACGTGTAAAACACAATGTTTTTAAAAATATAATTTTTTTTTATTATGTAGTATATATAATTAGATTTATTCAACTCGTACAATACACGGGTTTTTATTATTTGGTATATAAAATTACATTTATTTAGTATAATACATGAGGTTTTTAGAGATATAATTTTTTTATTATTTAATATATAAATTATATTTGTTCAACCCGTATAACAAACGAGATTTTTAAAGAATAACTGTTTTAATTTAGTATATAAAATTATATTTATTCAACCCATGTAATACACTGGGTTCTAATCTTGTATTTCTTTTTAATATACTCAATACCACGTCTAAGATTGCCGGTCAAAAAAAAAAAAATACCACGTCTAAGATCAATAAATTTAAAACCAAAAAGCGGCCATTTTCACGATGCTTTTACAAAAAGAAGACGTGCCACGTTGACTTAAATATTTTTTCTTTTTGTATTCAAATTAATATAAAAAAGTTTATTAAAAAAAACCGTCGATATAAATTCGTCTTCAACGGAGACATTATACCACAGAACAGGCGTAAACAGAGTTTCTAGAGAGAGAAAGAGTTGTAGAGAGAGAAAGTAACAGCTCTGTTTTTCATGGTGAGTTAACCGATAACAACAGCAAAGAATTTCATCGGTTTTTGGTGACGTGTGAGCTGTGATCCGCTGTACCTTGGGTGAAATCGTTGACGGTGCAACAAGAGGTTAAATCAACGGCTATTATTTATTTAAACAGGAAGAAGAAAAAAAGGTGAAATGATGGAGATGGAGATGCGACCTTGTTTAGATGAGTTTGAAAAGCTTCTTCTTCGAATGAACACTCCAAGGTTTTTTTTTTTTTTGAATTTTTCTTTACGTTATGATTTTTTTTTTATTAGTTTAAATCAACCTTTTTTTTTTGGTACATTGCAGGGTGATGATTGATAATGCTGGTTGTGTAAACGCAACTCTAGTCATGGTACGTTACATTCTACTAGCTCAATAATATTTAAATTTTTAATTTTATTATAATTAAGCTAATTATTATTATTATTATTATTTCTAAATATATTGTAGATTGATAGTGCCAGGAAAGATGGGATACTTTTAGAGGCGGTTCAAGTTCTTACAGATCTTAATCTTTTGATTAAAAAAGGTTATGTCTCCTCTGATGGATGTTGGAACATGGATGGTAATTAACCTTTTTTTTTTTAATGTAATTTCAGTTTTTTTTTATAACCGTTTAATTGATTTTGATCTTGTGTATTATTTATTTATTTACAGTGTTTCATGTGACGGATTTGGATGGAAACAAATTGACTGATGACAGCATTATTAACTGCATTCAACAAGTAACTTTCTTAATCTATGATGCTTTTGTTACTCTATTAACTAACTAACTAACTATATATTTTGTAGACTAATTACATGATTGTTTTGATGTATTTCCAGTCACTAGGAACCATTCACCACACAAGATCCAAATCTATAGACGGAATGACCGCAATCGAGTTAACGGGTACCGACAGAGTCGGTCTCTTATCCGAGGTTTTCGCAGTCCTCTCTGATCTCAAGTGTGATGTGGTAGAGTCCAAAGTATGGACTCACAATGGGCGTATCGCTTCTCTTATTTACTTAAAAGATTGCGAGTCAGGATGCCCGATTAACGATTCTCAGAAACTTGAGAGCATAGAGGCTCGATTAAGAAACGTGCTTAAAGGGGATAACGATATCCGAAGTGCAAAAACCTCGGTTTCTATGGCTGTCACTCACACAGAGAGACGGCTTCACCAGATGATGTTTGCAGATCGTGATTATGAAAGAACTTCGGTTATTAAAACTAGCGGTGAATGCTCTCCGGCTGTTTCGGTTCAGAACTGTTTAGAGAAAGGGTACTCTGTTGTTAACATCCAGTGCAAAGATCGTCCCAAGCTTTTATTCGATGTTGTTTTCACTCTATCCGATATGCAATACACTGTCTTTCACGCCACGATCGACACCACAGAAAACGGCGCATATTTGGTACATTTTCATACATAAGTTTTATTTATTTTTAACGGATTTTTGTTAAGTTTGCTAAAGTTTAATCTTTTTTATGTTACAGGAATTTTTTATCAGACATACGGATGGGACCGCAATAAGTTCAGAAGCTGAAAAGCAACGTGTGACTCTATGCTTAAAATCCGCCATCGAGAGAAGAACATCTAAGGGCGTTAGACTGGAGCTATGCAAGGACGATAAACCAGGACTATTAGCCGAAGTGACACGGGTATTCAGAGAGAACGCATTAAACGTTACAAGAGCTGAAATATCTACGACAAAGGGCAAAGCGGAGAACATATTCTACGTGACGGACGCACATGGAAACCACGTTGATTCAAAAACCATCGAATCAGTTCGACAAAGAATCGGGACAGATTACTTGAGAGTAAAGGAACTACCATTAGCATTTAGGAATGATGAAAAGGGAGAGAATGTGGAGGGTGGGGCAGTGTTGTTAGCACTTGGAAGCTTATTAAGAAGGAACCTTTCCAACTTAGGGGGCTTGATAATTAAGTCATATTCTTGAGATAAGAAGAATATGGTTTATTGGGTACAGTATATATTGGTGGGTTGGGTGATGGTTGGTATTAAGTAGGTAGAATACAGAGATGTTTATGGATATTTTTTGTTCCCACATAGATATGGTTGTTAGTGTTTACATAACTTGTTTTATAAGTATCCTGTTCATGCAATTTTTCCTAACCTCTCTTCCCTCAAAACTATTATTATTAAATATCATAGTTAGGGTATACGGAGTGGGTTGGTACCGAACCCAACTCCACCGCCAACATAGTTTACCGATTCGGTGAGGGGACGGAAGGGGGCGAAATCGGTGAAGCTTTACCGCTTCGTGAGAGGGAGGGGTGTTTGGTGGGGTCCATTCCTTCTCAACCAGTCACACAATTTTTTTTTTTAAATAGTTTACCTAAACCCCATTAGGTAGACAACCGCCAACGTTTTTGAGCATTAGGCAAACAATTTAGGTGAATTGACGTGACATTGTCTGATTGGGTGAATGAGGAGTTTACCTATTCCAAATAGGTAATCACTCCCTTTCACCCTTATGAATGTAAAGTATAAGAGAGGATGGAAGATGTATAACACAAGTATAATCTAAAAAGAGGTGATCCATTTGATGGTTTTTGTCTGTAAAATTATTTTTTCATAAGAGGGCAAACATGCATTTACTTGTATGCTTTGTGTGAATAATGTGTTTACAGGGTAAGGATAGTGTAAAAAGGGCCTAAAGTGTGAGAAGTGTATTATAACACTATATATAATACTATATAACACCATATAAACAACGTATAACAATATGTAATACCATATAACACTATGTAACACTATATATCATTATATAACAAATATAACACTATACATCTATCATAGACATGCTATCAGACAACCTATAGTGTTATATTTGTTATATAATGATATATAGTGTTACAAAGTGTTATATGGTATTATATGGTGTTACATATTGTTATACGGTGTTATATAGTATTATATATAGTGTTATAATACACTTCTCACACTTTGAGCACTTTTTACAGGATCCTCTACCTGTGTTTACATTACAACCTACTGATTTAATTCTAGGATGTAATGAAATGATTACAAGGGCAGTTTGGTGGTTAGATGAAATGAATAAATCACACGAGTAGTTGTGTGATCACCGTATTTAAATGAATAATAGGTGGTCGTGCGATCAACTGGATTGAAATGGAACACACGGGTAGATCAACCTGATTAAATATCCATCATCAAACATGCAATCATACATCCGAATTCAATATCCAATCCACATAATGAGCGGCGACTAATTTCTTGCCGGTTACCTCCCTGTAGAGGATTATTTTAAGTAGATAATTAAACTTGGTTTTTTTCGTATCTGGGATATGCAACTAGTTTATTTATGCATGAGGCCATGAGTGTTTAAAATATTAGCTACATAAATCTACTCTTGTAGAAGATATATATATTAAAAAAAAAAAGAAAAAAAAAAGAAGTTTCCACTTATTCCACATGTTGGAAAGCTTGGCATAAGAATGCCAAATATAAAGGTTTGTGTGAGTTGAGAGTGGCTTTTACAAAAGAATAAAATGTACGGCAGTTTGATATGATTTAACTAGCATCCACAAGATCCCTACATACTTAAAAATGTGTTTCTTTTTCAAACCAACATATACTTAAAATTTCAGCGAGAAAGTGCTAAACATTAGAAGAACTGAAATTTCCACGACAATGTGTAAAGCCGAGAACATATATTATGTGACAGATGCATGTGGAAAGCACGTTGATTCAAAAATCATAGAACCGGTTTGAGTTAAATTACTTAAGAGTAAAAGAATTACCATTACCATTAGCAATAGCATTTAGGAATGATGAAAAGGGAGAGAATGTGGAGGCTGGGGCAGTGTTGTTAGCACTTGGAAGCATATTCAGACCACATTTTCAGTTGCAGACATGAAAACAGATGAAATCAGTTTGCAGACATTTTATATCTGCAAAAACAAACAACACCTAAGTCTATATTCTTGAGATAAGAAGAATATGATTTATTATTATTATGTATAGTATATATTGGTGGGTTGGTATTTAAGTAGGTAGAATACAAAGACATGAACAATTATTTTGGGATGGTTTCTTGCTAGCGGTGACATTAATTATTTAGGTAGATGATAATGGACCTCTTTGTAGTTTGTTCCCCATATAGATAGATAGATACAATGGGTAGTTTGTACGTAACTCGCTTGAAAAAAGCTCGAAGAAAGCTCGGCTTGAAATTGGCTCGGTTGTAAACGAGCCAGCTCGGCTCGGCTCGATTTGTAAACGAGCCGAGCTCGAGCTTGGCCTGGCTCGGCTCGTGAGCTGGCTCGATAAGGTTTACATCCTTCATTTTTTTGTCCCACATCGCTTAGAAAACAAAAAGTATGGGAGTATCTCCCTATAAAAGTAGGTAAGGACAATGGGGAAAATGAATTAACTATTTATACTTGCATATTTAGCCATA
This sequence comes from Helianthus tuberosus, assembly GCA_030545235.1. NCBI lineage: Eukaryota > Viridiplantae > Streptophyta > Magnoliopsida > Asterales > Asteraceae > Helianthus > Helianthus tuberosus. Next base: position 4,746,136 of record CM060381.1, on the reverse strand, counting down.
TGGTTAAATTAAATGGCAATTATGGCCCTTAGGCTATGAAGAAATTCATTTTTAAGTAATAAATGTTGCGGTTCTTTGTTAGTTCGAGCTAGATCGAGCCGAACCGAGCTAGTTCGAATTCTAATCGAGCCGAGCTCGAGCCTCAAATCTCAGCTCGATTTGAAATTCGAGCTCGAGCCGAGCCAGCTCGAATCGAGTTCGAGCCGAGCTCGAGCTGGGTCTAGCTCGGCTCGACTCGGCTCGTTTACAGCCCTAGTAGCACTGCTATTTCTATTTAAAGTGACATTCACACTCTAGTAACATGAATGATAGTACAGAATATTTATTGTTATTAAACGTTGTTGTTTAAAGAGTATAAAAGAGGATGAAAGATATATGTGCTTTGCTTTAGAGGGTGGGAAGTACTTGGTCCAAAAATACCACTTGAGCGCGATTGGTGCACTCATGTTACTTGCAAATAATACGAGAGATGATTCCATTATCCGTACAAGTGCCACTGCGATACAACTTGAAGCTAACACAAAAATAACAGAACAAAATAAAACATAGGATTAGGATCAAATACAAAGGATCCTAATTGTAAGAAGTGTAAGAAGGATTTATAGAGTGACAAGTGTCCAATAACCTAAAACTAAACCCACTACACAAAAAAACCCCACTACAAAAAAAAAAAAAAACCTTAAACATCCACCACCACCAAACCCCCCCCCCCCCCCCCCCCCCCCCACATCACCCACCCAAAAAAAAAAAAAATTTGTTTTTTTTTTTTTTTTTTTTTTTTGCCGAGAGGGTGGGGGTTTAGGTTTTTGGGTGGTGGTGGGGGTGGGTGTTTAGTTTTTTTTATATTTTTTTTTTAGGTTTTTGGGGGGTGGGGGGTAGGTTTTTTTTTTAGGTTTTTGGGGGTGGAGGTGGGGGGGGGGGGGGGGGGTTAGGTTTTTTGGGGGTTTTTTTGGCGAGGTATAGTTTTTTTTTTGTTTTTTTGCGGGGGGGAGGGGGGGGGGGGGGTTAGGTTTTTGGGTGGTGGTGGGGGTGGGTGTTTAGGTTTTTGGTGGTGATGTAGTGGGTTTAGTTTTAGGTTATTGGACACTTGTTACTCTATAAATCCTTCTTACACTTCTTACAATTAGAAGCCTTTGTAGAATAACTTGACCCATAAAACATATACTCCGGTATATTTGACATGAGACATGGGTCTTTTCTACAAATGAAAAGATAAATCCCAACTTGTTGGTATGCTATTGCTGAATGTTTGTCGGATCCACATAACACATAACCTGATTCATGTTACGTGTTCCTATATGACGACACAATGATTTCTCGGAGGACGAGCAAGCAAACCACGACAACAACACTCTCAAATCATGCCGAATTTATAACATGTCTATCAAGAATGTGTGTGGTAAATATGTTAATGACCCAGCACATACAAGTATCATGAGGTTCAAAAGAAATCAAGAATTAGGATCCAATGATTATCTAAGAAGATAATGCAGCTTGCATAGTCTAGATCAAAGGAAACTACCTCAAAGGTGACATCATCAAAGCTTTCTCAACCTATGATACATAGAGGGAGAACAATTTTCGCTAAAAGATTAGACTCCGTAGACTTAAAGACGTGAATTAGTCTGAGGGACAACACTATAAGGTTTTCGATGATGCAGTTTAATCGGCTTGGAAGTGTTGGGGAATTTGTATACCACGGATAATATCAGAGAGGCGTGTAACCACTCTTAGATCAAATTATTTCGGTGGTTCTACCGAATAATTCAACCGTATACAACTCTGATTGAGAAAGCGAACATACAATATGTGAATTATGAATTTGTGATTGAACCAGAGAGCGACCAAAAACTGTATGCGAATTTAGGGATTTATTTGCAGATAACTGCCTCTGGGCAATTATAATTCAAATTTTAAATAAATTGCAATAAACTGCCTTAATTTTTGTCACAAAATTTATGACGAATTTCTTATAAAAATAATTTCTAAGGCATTTTTCATAAAGCATAGATTTTAAAATCATCTATCACCGAACCACCTAAACTAATGATTTTGAATAGCTAGAAGATTTTTGCTATCCAATATACCCCTAAGCTCCTGTTTTAACGATCACCGCTAGTACAAAAGTATATACACAACATGCAACTAGTTGATTTACATTTCGTGATTTGATTGTTGACTATTGATTGAAAACGGAAGGTAGCAAAGAAAGAAAACTAGTAGGTAAAGAAAGAAAACTAGTAGGTGAAGAAAGAATAATGTGGAATCGTTTTAACTTATTTGATAATAGAATAATGTCCTTAATTTCTTAGACTTTGGTTTAGTGGTACTGGTAAGAGGCCTACCCTCCTCTAGTGAAGATGCATGTTCGATTCACACTTTGGTCATTTTCGACGGACATCTGGGTGAAGGGACGAATCTGGGCTTTAATTCCGGGTTCGAACCTGACGGGGGGCAAGGGTTTACGAATTCCATCCGGTTCTCGCGCATCAGGGGGTACGGTCTCACAGCGGCCGATGAGTCGACTTTGGACATAGCCCCGAGCTGGGTGAGTTTATACGTGAGTTTCTTTGCCTTTAAAAAAAGGTCAAACATGTATGGCGGCGTCTTTTGCTGGCTATTTCCCGTTTGGACGTATCATAAATTAATAGAAGTGTAAAGCAAAAATAGACAATAGTCGTCAAGTTTATAATAAACTACGTTAGAAATGGATGATTCAAATTCTACAAGTTGCAGGTATTGATGATAAACAAGAGTAGAGTGTCGTAAAAAAAATTAATGCACTAAACAAGTTATAAGGTGTATTAGGTTTAAAACGTATTCTAAAATCAAGTCCTTACACATAAAAATAATGTATTTTTAAACATCCTAACATGTGGAAATATAATCTACAACAAAAACAAGAGTGCTTAGTTTCCATTATCTACTTATGTATAAAAATAAATTAATATATGAATTACTTTAAAATGCTTTCTTATAAATAAACTAAAACTCTCTCTCTCTCTCTCTCTCTCTCTCTCTCTCTCTCTCTATATATATATATATATATATATATATATATATATATATATATATATATATATATATATATATATATAAACTACTAATTAAAAAAAATTTAAGTAGAAGCCAGATGGTGATACTGGTTGAATGTATAAATGTGAATATGTACAATTCTTATCTATTAGTTATGCGATGAGAATTGGTTGAAAACGATGGTTGTTTAGTCATTTTCAGAAAATTCTGGCATATTTTCTTGTGTTCATACAACTTTCGGTATGATGCAAATTCTATCTGCCTCTTTGGTATCAACATTTATACCACCTTATCATAATTAATCTTTGTGATGTCATCTTTCTAATATTTGTTTTACTTTTCAGTGTATTAGCTAATTAATTAACTTTAGTGTTAGTACTAGATGCGACAACGTCGATATACTAAAAAATAGTCAATCTATTTAGGTCATGTTTTTCTCTAAACCATCGAACTAGTTGGATACCCGTCCATAGGCTGGTATTTTAACGCATAATAACATACAAGTATACATGATACATGATAATGCAAACAATAAAAAGGATCGTTTTAAAAAGATATGAACATTATATTTCTTTCTTTTGTCCCTTCATATTTCAAAACAATATTTTTATATGAAAAAGTTATACACAACAGTTAAACAAGGAGTATCCTAATCGATACTTCATGTATCAATTAGTGACCGGTTTTGGTTATAAAGCCATATGAAAAAATTATACACAACAGCTAAACAAGTAGTTTCCTAATCGATACTTCATGTATCAATTAGTGACCTGGGCTTTGTATAAACCCACCAAAATAAGCCCAATATAAGCTGTTGCATATATAACCCAATAAACTTCAATATGTCTTTTTTTTTGAAGGTTAAACTTTCATAAAACACAAGGACGACTATCTCCAAGACGGAGATAGCGACCCAAAGCAAATTACATCAACTCGAAATTACACCATTTATCCCAACCTACTGCATCCTTTTTAAATCTATTTCTATACCACAAAAAACCAATAACTTTAACATCGGACACAATTTCCACGACCTTAGCCCTTTTGTTTTGGAAGATCGTCTCATTTCTCCACTTCCAAATCCGCCAACATGTAATAATAATAACCCCATATAATATCGTCTTCTTCAAAGGAGTTGCGGGGATGCTATAATGTAACTCTAGAAGATCTTTAATTGAAAACGCGAATATACTCGGAATACCACACCATTTAGAAATCAAATGCCACACCCCGGGCACCATACCACAAGCCGTAAACAAATGCTCCGAGGTTTCTTCTCCATCATCACATAACTTCAATATATCTCATCGGAGTATCAGATTATGATCAATTACTTAGACCATCCACAATAGAGTGTATTTATTGGGTGTTTTTAAGGTGCCACATGGCACTTGGTCCCACCAATCTGAAACCCTCTCTCTCCTTTCTCCACCCTCCTTCTCAGTTCTCACATTCACTCAAATATGGGTTTTTAGCCAAGAACAAAAGTACAACCTCTCTCCTCCATGTCACCTTCTCTCTCCTTATAAACACCAAAAAACAACTCTATCGTGGATGCTCTTAGTTGACCCCTCTTAACTTTTTGGTCAACCATGCCCAAAAAGTCAACGATAATATTTTTGGTTAAAATGGCAAAATCTCAAATATATATTTTCGAAAACATTTCTTTTGACCATTATTTGACTTAGCTTATAAAAACACTCATCATATATGTTGAACCATCTTTTGAATAGTAATGCTGCTAACAAAGCAGTACCTTAATATGTATATCTAGTTGTACTCGTTTTGCATGGTTGTTGACCTGGTATCCTTCGTTGACCCTTGCTACATTAAGCATAGGGAAAATTACGAAAATGTCTCTTGACCAAGTGCATTTGCAAAATTGTCACCTTCCTGCGTCCATGGAAGGTCCTCCCAGCCTCGGAAGCGTCCGCCTTTCACGTTGAAGCGTCCGCCTGTCCGTTGAAGCGTCTGTTTCCATTCAAGCGACACGTGTCCGATGTTGAAGCATCCGCCATTCACGTTGAAGCGTCCGCCTTTCACTTGAAGCGTCCGTTTCATTTCAAGCGACACGTGTCCGATGTTGAAGCGTCCGCCTCAGGCGCAATGCGTCCGCGAAGCTTCTTAAGCGTCGGCCAACGACGCATGTTCCGTATCTTTGTCCAATTTTTTTTTTTTTTTTTTTTTTTTTTTTTTTTTTTTATAACTTATAAACATTTTTCTAACATGGGATCATGTGCATGCTCTTTATAAAAATTAAACTATATGTATGTTAACGGAGCAAATTTTAAACGATATAAAACATGTTATTTTTTAGTTAAAAATTTTTATATTAAACATTAAAAACATAACATAATAAAAAACAAAAAAAAAAAACCAAACAACACAATATTACAATATTATCTAAAACCATATCCTCATAGCTTCCCACTCCGAGACATGTTTGAAATCATGTCTCTCTTCATAGCGGTAGTTGATGAGGGCCACCTCCTTCTGATCGTCCTCACCAAGGTCCGGCATTTCTGTCTCCACTTTCTTGAAATATCGATCAAATCTCTCACATTCCAACCGCAGCACACGGAACCTGGAGGATAGTGCGTCAACGGTCCGGTTGTGTTCTGGACCACGTAGTTGGGCGAAATTTTGTTGAACACGGACCCAGAGCCCACCGTGTCCTCGAGGTGGAGGATCGATCATTGCCTGCTCCCATGCTTCGCACAGAGCAATGTCTTCAACGTCAGTCCAGGAGGTGGCCATTGTCGGGTCGTTGACGGCGTCGGATTTTTCTAGTGAAACGGCTGCTGATTTTTTTTGTTTGCAAATTTTTTTGAAAACGGCGGGTGTTTTGATAAGTGATAAGTGAACGGGTTATATAGTGGGGTAAATGTGTGCAAGTAAATGTTAAACGGCTTTTGAGTTTCCATTTTTTTTTACGGAAGCGTCGGTCAAGCATCGGGGAGCGTCAGGGTCAAGCCTCGGAAGCGTCGTCCATGCCTCGGAAGCGTCGTCCAGGCCTCGGAAGCGTCGGCCAGGATTCGGAAACGTCGGCCAGGCCTCGGAAACGTACACATGGACGCATTAAAAAAATTATGGTTATCATGCGTCGGTGACTGACGCAATTTTCGATGCCTGGCCGACGCTTGAAAGGGAACGGACGCTTCAACATCGGACACGTGTCGCTTGAAAGGGAACAGACGCTTCAACGGACTGGCGGACGCTTAAACGCGAAAGGCGGACGCTTCCGAAGCTGGGAGGATCTTCCAAGGACGCAGGAAGATGCCAATTTTGAAAATGCACTTGGTCAAGAGACATTTTCGTAATTTTCCCTTAAGCATAAGGGGGAATACGAAAGCAAAACTCTATTGTTGTCCCCGAGCCCGTTAGAGCACAAGCCATCAAATCTCGACCAGCTAAAGAAATAGTCGAGTGGATAATCAAATCTGATGCTTCGGACCGCCACAAACCCGTAAATAAAGTAAGAAAGCCCCTCGCCTCGTTAAAAGCTTGTGGAATAGCTAAATTTTCTTAATTTAATAAAAAAAAACCACGAAAAGAAACACACACCACACCACACCATGCATTTGACTCATTTCATTTCTATTGCTGTTTATTTTGTTTAAAAAGTCATACACAAGTTTTAACAAACCTGGCCAAAGTGTATTTAAAACACATAAAACATCTAAAATCATTTTATTTCATGTATTATTTTATCAATGTAATAATAATAATATAGCTTTTTAATCATTCTTAGCACATTAGATTATGTATATAACTGAAGAACAAGAAAAACAATCCTATCTCCTACATTGGAACAGTCGAGATTCTGTTAAAAAAATCATTTGCAACAATAAAGTTTAGTGAAGTTTAATTCGTTACTTCAATTAAAATGAATTGTACGAAATTTAAAAAAAAAAGGTCTAACCGAATAACTGAATATAATTCGGTTACGGTTAAAAGCCGAAGCAAATAACCAAATTTTTATTTGGGATTTTGAATGAACACCCTAGCTTGTATATGTATGGTGGGTGGGCTTGAGATTGGGCTTATTAGGCCAGGGAGTTCTAAGTATTTAAGGTTTGTCATTACCATGCCAGCCATTCTTGTCAAAGAGTAACAATGATGATGAATCGACTATTGAGACCCATAGTATCTTCATCTTTTGGGGTGAGCATCTATATATTCATATGGTTTATTTTGCTTTGTTGAATTTTATTTCAAACTTAGATTTGTTCTTCTTTCCACACACAAAACCTCTTCATCTTTTGTTGAAGTTTTGGGTTTAGCTTTGAAGATGTTGTCTTTGTTTCTGTTGGTTTTTTTCTACACACAAAAGCTTTAGCATTTATTTTCTTCTATTGAAGTTTTCTCCAAATAACACTTTTCTAACATATGTCTTGTCTTTTGTTTAAGTTTTACTCGACATTTTGGGTTTACCTTTAAAGATCTGGTCTTTTGTTTAAGGTTTACTCCAAAATCTGTGTTTACTTTTAAAGATGTTGCCTTTGTTCATGTTGTTTGACGCTAATCCGTTGTTCTTTTGCCTTTGTTCATGTTGTTTGATGCTAATCCGTTGTTCTTTCAACACACAAAATCCGTTGTTCCAAAACCCTAAAGATGTTTATGTTACTCCAACAACTGGCTTTGAGTCTTTATAACCAGGATCATACGATCAACATTTAGTGTGTATGTGTGTTTACTTTTATTTAATAAATAAAACTGTTTACCTTGAAGCAGCTTTAATATATTATGGTAACACTAATTTTCATATTCAAAGGTGCAGGATGCAATTCATGGCCGTTTAAGTGGAATGTTGAAGAAGCGGTATCCCAACACCAACACGTCTCCTCCCGACATTCAGGATGATGAAACAGAAGCTCCGTTTAGTCTAATCAGCCCCTATTTGAGCCCATGTCCATTGTTTAGGTGGACAAATCTATCGCCGGAACGTGAATTTCTTGGATCAGGAATGATGCTCATAAAGAATTGCATCACCCTCATGGGCCAGGTATTTTTTTTTTCAACAATAATGCATGCAATGCTCTTTTACATGTAGTTGACCACCCAGATCTATCTAATCTTTTAGGTTGAGATTGTGAATATGTGTCAAAAGTGGGGTGTGGATCATGGGGGTTTTTACCAGCCAAGTGGAGCCAAAGTTCCACTGCATATGATGTGTTTTGGTCGAAACTGGGATCCAGTTACAAGGTATGACAACCCTTACCGGAGTGATGGTTCTGAACCACCACCGATTCCAGATGATCTTTTTCTATTTGCTAAAAGCGTAGTTAAAGATGCCCGCAGCCGCCTTTTGTATGCTGAAGACCTTCCTTTAATGTGCCCGGATGTTTGTGTGGTCAATTTCTATTCAATATCCGGTCTGCTTGGCCTTGGCCTTCATCAGGTTAATTACTTCTCACTTGCACATACCTATAAATCTTTCTTACCCATTTTGACTTCCAACTTTTACATAATTTACTAACATAACATTTCACACTTCATATTATGTTTCTCTTTCAAAATGTATGCTTAATTCCAGAAATGATCTAGCTATTGTTATGTTAATGAATACACCATGGAACCCTCCTTTTAACTTAAGCTATTTTGTTGAGACTTAACATCATCATAACCCGTTTGTAGTTGTAGGTAAATGATCTGAAAAAGTAGAGTTAATTTTTTGTAGGATTGCGATGAGAGCTCCGATAGTCTTGAAAGAGGATTGCCTGTGGTTACCATCGCCATTGGCGACTCTGTAGAATTTTTGTATCGCCACAGTGATGAAAACAAGTTACACGAGATTTTGTTGGAATCGGGTGATGTATTGGTATTCGGTGGCGAGGATAGACATATTTTTCACGTGATCGAGAGAGTCATTCCATCATCATGTCCTAGACAGTTAGGTAAAGCAACCAGGATTGCACCGGGCCATCTAAACCTTACTTTAAGACAGTTTTGATCCTTTCTTCTGGAACCGTTTAGAGTTTTCTGTCTCTCGTCTTCAAGATCTTGTTGGTGAGCCTTGTTTGAGTTTCGTCTTGTCATGTTGGTGCCAATGAAATATTTGTCCAGTTTATCGTGATATCGTGACATGTTTATTGTGACTGTGGCAGCTTATGCTTTCTTTTAACTCTTAGGGTCTGTTTGGTATGGGGTAATGGAATGGACGAAGGAATGGAATGAACGAGGTAATGGAATGGACGAGGGAATGCAATGGATCATTACCATTCCATGTCTTGTTTGGTTACCATGTGAATGGAATGAATTATTATTGTGTATTGTTCCGTAGGCAAGAAAAACGGAGTAATAAAATTAGCGGTGAGTGGTGGTGGTGGTCGGTGGTAGTGATTATGGGTGGTTATAGGCGGTGGTGGGTGTCGGCGGCGGCGATGGGTGGTGGTGGTGGCGGCGAGTGGCGGTGCGGCTGTGACGACGAGTGGTGGTGGCGACAAGGTGGCCGTTGGTGCTGGGTGGCAGCAAAGGTGGTGGTTGGTGGCGGCGGCGGTGGTTGGTTGTGCGGTGGTGGTGGCGTCGACGAATGGTGGTGGGCGGCGGCGGCGAGTGGCGTAGGCGGTTGGTCGCAGCTGTGGGTGATAACGGTGGCGAGTGGGTGGCGGCGGCGACGGTGGCTGTCGGGGTGAGGTGGTGGCGGCGGCGACGGTTGGTTGTGGCGGTGGTGGTGGCGTCGACGATGGTGGTGGGCGGCGACGATGGTGGTGGGCGGCGGCAGCGAGTGGCGTAGGCGGTTGGTCGCAACTGTGGGTGATAACGGTGGCGAGTGGGTGGCTGCGGCGACGGTGGCTGTCGGGGTGAGGTGGTGGCGGGTGGCGGCGATGGCGTCGGTGGTGGGTGGTGGTGGTGGTGGTGGTGGTGGGTTGTGGTGAAGGTTGTGGGTTGTGGTGTTGTTGAGGAATGGTGCAAGAGAGGATGGAATGGAAAAAAAACATGGGGGGTGGAAGGAATGATTTTGAAGGAATGGAATGCCTTTTGGAATGTGTGATTCCATTCCATTGACCAACCAAACACTCTTTTCTTCATTCCCTCGTAATCACTCATTCCATTCCACCTCTCATTCCTGCATACCAAACACTACCTTAGTTTTAATTTGAATTTTCTCAAATTGTGTTGAATTCGAACTTGTGGTGATTTATTTTAGATTCTGTTTTTTCGCATGTGATTACATTGTGTTAACTAACAAATTTAGGTGTTGATTTTGACTTATCTTATGTTTTTACATAAGAGAATTGAGAGATAATGAATTTCTGTATTTTAGACTTGTCCTCTATATATAAGGACGGAACAATAAAGGAAAATAACACTATAAGAATAGATTATATAGATGGACTGATAATCATGCTAAAAATAGACTAATTAGCATATATATATGGACCGAACAATAAAGGAAAATAGCACTACAAGAATAGATTATATGGACTGATAATCATGCAAAAAATAGACTAATTAGCCAGGTGTAGATGACTTAAAACAAGATGTCTAACATAAGCCAAGCTCTATATCGATCTCCATTTAGCATTTTTATTTCTTAGCCCACTTGATGAATTTATGGAATTTTAGACTTGTGCACATATGGAAGTTACACTATTCGATTGCTTTTGTTGCTGCACAAACAAAAGTCAAAAATATTATTAATGTCTAGACTTATTTTTTTTCCTTCTGTCCGTTCACTATAAACTCCACAAGACATTTAATTCTTCAATTTACATAGTATCAATTTACAAGTTTTCTATGTATTTGCAAGTTCTCTATTTATAATGGTGTTTTGCACCTCATGTTTTGGATGTTTTTATAAAAAAAAAACATTTTTATTTTTTTAATTTCAACTTTGGTCCCCTATATTTTTCATCTTTCGCGTTTTATTCTAATTTTGCAAATTAACACGACGCAATGCGCGCTTAGTTCAACGTTTTTAAGTTTTGTTCTAAAATTTGCAGGTTAACACGCCGCAACGTACGTGTGTTATTCAACGTTTTTATGTCTATTTTTCTTATTTGACAAGTTCGTCACAACGCGGGTCGTAGATCAGTTAGTTATTCTTTTCTATGTTTTACGTTTTATTTTAATTTCTTCGCATTAACATTCCGCAACTTCAATGTTGGTAGTTTCCTAACGATACATCCTTTATTGGTTAGTGACCGGTTTCGGTTATAAAACCGTTTTTCTTTTTCACCTTTAGCTACTAATTCCTATACTCCCATTCCCACATGACCTGGGCTTTGTAGAAACCCATAGAAACCAACCAAAATAAGCCCAATATAGGTTGTTGCAATATATAAGGCTAAAACTATCCACACACCCTAGAGGTGCACAAAATAACCGGTTAATTAACCGTAACCGGTTATTAACTGAAACCGTAACCGGTTAATAACCGATTTAGGAATAACCGGTTAGTGGTTATTTTTAACCGTAGGTTAGTAACCGGTTATAAGTATTTAGTATACTAACCGGTTTTTTTTAACCGGTTTTTTTTAACCGATAGACCGGTTAACCGAAAAAATAACCGAAAAATTCAAAAAAAAGGCAAAAAAAACCGGTTAATTAACTGAACCGGTTAAAGTAATTAACCAGACCAGTTAAAAAAATATCTGGTTAAAGTAATAACCGGTTAAATTAAATTCAAAGAGTCAAATTAACCGGTATAACCGGTTAACCGAACCGGTTATTAAAATTAACCGGTTTGTGCACCTCTAACACACCCTATCTGCCTATTTAGACACCTTTTGTCTCGTATATGCCTCGTATAGGCCTATACGAGGCGTATTGGGTTACATCAAACTCAGTGTCTGGCTCATGTCAGTTCTGGTTTAACTGCTCCGATATGCCTCGTATAGGCCTATACGGGGCCGTATAGGACCCCTCGTATAGGTCTCATATATGACCCACGCCCCATATATGCCACGTATAGGCCTATATGGGGCGTATATAAGGTTTTTTTTAACAAACATTTTATACAATATTAATCGTTTTAGCAAACTTTTATACAAAAACAAGTTTTTTTTAAATAAATAAAAATAACAAGTACATGATATGATACAACACCTGTATAGGCTTATACGAGACCTAAACCACACCTATAGTCCTATGCGAGACCTATACTACACCTACAGACCTATACAAGTTATTATAATTAATATGAGTTTTTTTTATAATTAATATTTGAGTTATTATAATTAATATGATTTTTTTTATAATTAATATTAGAATTATTATAATTAGAGTAAATTACAAGTTTTGTCCTTTATGTTTGTCCCAAATTTCAGGCGTTGTCCTTTACCTTTAAAATTGATGACTTTTGTCCTTAATGTTTGAAAATGTTGCACGTTATATCCTTTATGGCAAACTCAGTTATAATTTTCAGTTAAATTAAGTCATGTGCAGTGCACATGAGGGTAGAAATGTCATTTCACCTCCCACTTGTCTTTCCCCTTATTTAATACCTGATAACATCCCAATCCTTTCACCTTTTCAAATTAGGGTTCATCATCACCCATAAAATTAGGGTTCGTCGCCATGGTCCTGGAGAATAATTAAGGCCATACAAATAATTAGAGTCAGATCCTGGAGAATATAAACCCATTAAGATGAACCTGAACTTTGCAACGGTAGGATCGTAATAAACCCACCATCACCATCAACACTCTCATCTTCTCTCACTCTAAGAAACCCACTCCGCCTTTGTGATTTACACCTGCAATCAGCTGATTTCACACCCAGTCGTTTACAACTTCACTTTGTTTCCTCTACTTCATGGTTCCAAACCAGCAAAATCCCACACCCAATCAACGGATTTAACTCCAATTTCAATGATGATGGTTCTGATGATGACTCTCTTCATTTGCACTTTGAGAAAGGTGTCTTGTCGTAGGTGAATCATCTCCGTACACCTCCTCTTTTTTTGCAACGGTTTTCGCGATTTTCATGAGTTTGAGAGTATGTGAGGTTGCTTAATTTCATAATTGATGAACCTGTGAAAAGTGTGAAATTGATGACTCTCCTGTGAATCAAGTGGGTTTTGGAACTTCGAAACAAAAACGTCAATATAGAAACTAGCAGGAGAAGTTTTTTTTTTTTCAATTTGCAGATCGGTTTTTCAATTTGTAGATCTTGTTATTGTTGTTGCTTGTGTAATTGAAGGCTTGAATCGGAGGTTAAACCTGAATCAAGTGGGGGTTTGACCGATTTACCCAGACCAAGAGAGGGAGGGAGGGACAGAGAGGCGTGGCGGCATATGGCTGAGCTGCGATGGAGTCGCGGCATCGATGCCGATTTCTGACATGTACACAACCCCTGTGACGCACTCACAGCATCATACTTTCTTCTCTTCTCTTTGCTGCGTGTGATTCAAGCTGAAGCAACAACAGAGGCTCAGATTGTGATGAATTGGGGAAGAAGGAAACCCACCACAACCACACAGATGAATTGTGGCATCTTCAAAGGGATTTATATGGGTGATGATGAACCCTAATTTGCAAAGGTGAAAGGATTGGATGTTATCAGGGTATTAAATAAGGGGGAAAGCTAAGTGGGAGGTGAAATTACATTTCTACCCTCATGTGCTCTGCAAATGACTTAATTTAACTAAAAATTATAACTGGGTTTGCTATAAAGGACATAACGTGCAACATTTTCAAATATTAAGGACAAAAGTCATCAATTTTAAAGGTAAAGGACAGCGCCTGAAATTTGGGACAAACATAAAGGACAAAACTTGTAATTTACTCTTATAATTAATATGAGTTTTTTTATAATTAATATTAGTGTTATTGATATTAATATGAGTTTGTTATAATTAATATGAGTGTTATTATAATTAATATGAGTTTTTTCATAATTAATATTAGTGTCATTGATATTAATATGAGTTTTTATAATTAACATTAGTGTTATGGATATTAAAAAAAGAAAACAAAAAAATTAAAAATAAATGCCACATATAGGGCTAGACTGGGCATATAGTGTGGTCCAAAAGACCATTATAGCCCTATTTTGCCCCCTGTCTAGGCCTAACTCAGGGGTAAAATTGTAATTTGCATTATATACATACGCCTCATACAGGCCTATACTAGCCATATAAGAGAGGCAAAAAAGACCAATTTACCCCCAGTCTAGGTCTAACTCAGGGGTCTTTTTTTTTTCGTGTATACGCCCCATATAGGCCTATACGAGGCATATAAGACAAAATATGACATAATCAGATATTCTTTTGGAAATTGAAAAAGGTTATACGCGACGTATAGACCTATGTGAGGCGTATACGAGGGTGTGTAAATAGGGACTAGGGTGTGTAAATATGTAGACCCATATATAATCCAGTAAACTTCAATGTATCTGGTCAACCATGCCCAAAAAGCCAACGATAATATTTTAACCCAAAATCTCTAATATATATTTTCTAAGACCATTTATTTTCACCATTATTTGACTTAGCTTATGCCTCCAACACTGATTTGCGGGTGCTACTTTCTACACCCCCCTAATTACTTTTTTCACCCCCCTCCTCTCACATACTTACAGGTGGGGCCTGCGTGGGACCGACAATTTTCCTCTCACAAGGGGGGGTATAATCAGGAATAAGGGGGGGTGTGTATAGAATGAGCCATTTGAAACCAGCTCACAAACAGTTTTTTTACACCTCTATTTGGTAATTCTGGATTTTACATTGTTTTTTAATTTTGTAGAATGTGATTCAACTATTTCATAAATGGGATAAATGTTAATGAGATTTTTCGATTAAAATAACTAGGCTTTCTAAACTTAAATTATTGTTTAATTTGTTGATGGTAATTTAGCACAGCATCCATTTCAAGTCAAAAACAATATCCAGATTCACTACTTTGATTTTGTGTCTAAAACTATCAAACTTAGGGTGAAGGGAGTGGTTAAACAGGTGAAAGTGGCAAACTTTAAAATGGACCAATCAGAGTGTGTCATATCAGCAAGTGTGAAGAATTTAAACTTTGGTGAAAAGTGTTGGCAGTGGTGTAGACACTTGAAAGTGGCAAACTTTTTTTATTTTTTTATCTTTAAACACCCCTTCACCACCACCACCACCGGTTCCACCACCACCACCACCACCGGTTTCACCACCACCACCACCGGTTCCACCGCCACCACCACCACCGGTTCCACCACCTCCTGTTCACCACCGCCGTAGCAACACCGCCGTAGCAACACCACCACCGCCACCAGTCGCCGTAGCACCTCCTCCTGCTCCAAACATGCTCCAATCATTGTTCCAATCATTGTTGCCCCCCCTCTCTCTCTTCTTTGTCGATCGGTAATGCTTAGCCGATTTCATCATTTTGCCGCGCGGTTAAATGGGACGGCGCCGGTGTTGCCGATCGGCAAACCGGTTTGCCGCGGTGTTCACCGCACCACTCCCTTCACCCTTAAAACCAACAATATGACAGTTTTTGTAATTTAAAACTAGCACACTTCCCACCATCTATAAATATGTTTTTGTCCATCCACCATGAATCATCACAAGTTCGCAATGTTTGGAATGATCACGGTAGTTGTGTTACCTATTTTGAAAGAAAATGTTTCATACTAATGGATTCGGGTCCATAACCATGGGTTCCAGTGCACGAGATCTTAGCATCAATATCGTCACTAGTATCAAGATTGTCAATATCGATATCATCAAAACCTTGAGATTTGTTGTCCAGGAAAACGTGTTCAGAAATAACGTAATGAGACCCATTCTTAACTAACTTATTAATTTTGTCACATAATCTTTTGTGACATATACTTATAATAATAACCTTATAACAAGTCTAGATTATAATATACCTTCAACAATAACAAATCCTAAAATGCCACAAAACTAAGATAAAAAAGTTCTCAATGACAAGTACACTAACCAAGACGGCACGCCCTGTACCAGCCTGTGCGTGTGGGCGTGGTGCACCAGCTTTATTGTTGGTGATGGGGTTCTAAATAATGGATAAAGAGAGTTCCCATAACTAAAAACTGACATAATATGTATGTTTATAAGTATATACAAATTCAACCTTAATCCACATTACGGTATTTGTTGGTTCAGGTCCCTCCTTACACTCTCAATACACACAGCTAATGCTCTCTTAAGAATGAAATAAAAAAGAACTATGCGAGAATGTGTAAGTAGAAGAAAAACAACTAAAACATACTATTTATAGGGTCAAGTTATTCTACAAAGACTTCTAATTGTAAGAAGTGTAAGAAGGATTTATAGAGTGACAAGTGTCCAATAACCTAAAACTAAACCCACTACATCACCACCAAAAACCTAAACACCCACCCCCACCCCCACCCCACCCCACCCCACCACCACCCAAAAACCTAAACCCCCCCCCACCCAAAAACCTAACCCCCCCCCCCCCCCCCCCCCCCCCCCCCCCGCAAAAAAAAAAAAAACAAAAAAAAAACTATACCTCACCAAAAAAACCCTCAAAAAACCTAACCCCCCCCCCCCCCCACCCCCCAAAAACCTAAAAAAACCTAACCCCCCCCCCCACCCCCAAAAAACCTAAAAACAAAATATAAAAAAAACTAAACACCCACCCCCACCACCACCCAAAAACCTAAACCCCCACCCCCCACCCCCTCGGCAAAAAAAAAAAAAAAAAAAAAAAAATTTTTTTTTTTTTTTTTTTTTTGTGGGTGAGGTGGGGGGGGGGGGGTGGGCGGGGTGGGTGGGGGGGGGGGGGTTGGTGGTGGTGGATGTTTAAGGTTTTTTTTTTTTTTTTTTTTAGTGGGTTTTTTTGTGTAGTGGGTTTTTTAGGTTATTGGACACTTGTCACTCTATAAATCCTTCTTACACTTCTTACAATTAGGATCCTTTGTATTTGATCCTAATCCACTATTTATAATAAAATAATAACATCACATGCAAATAACTCAGTCCACGTCTCCTTAAAATCAGCCTCAAATTGCAACGTTTACTTCCATTTTACTCGGTCAATCACTCCCTATTCAACCGAGACCCGTGACCCATGCCGTGAATGAACCCGATTAACCCAACAGTATTGTTATGCTGATCCTGGGATGATGTGTAAGAATTTAGAAACCTTGAAGAACTTCAGTCACATTCGGATAATAAACTTTTGCTTGAACTTGAAACTTGCTGAAAGACCAAGCGTCAAGACAAGGTTCCATCATCGGTGACTATCTATTTATAAGTGGGGTTGATCCCATCCCATCCCTGCTCAAGCTCAGTTTTGTTTTGTTTTGACAATCCTTTTATGAAAGCATCTGTCAAGTTTTTATTTGATTGTAAGGAACTACCATGCATAATTTACATGATGAATTGTGTCACTATATATTTTGACATATTAATACTTATATATAAAGGTTTAGTTTTATTAATTTCTAACACATATTTGTATTTTAATTGTCTGCTCTAGCTTATTGACATTCCAGCACAGCATCCATTACAAGTCAAAAACAATATCTAGCTAGATTAATAGATTATAACAGTATTGTAAGCATAGTCCATCGAAATCCATTACAGGTCAAAAACAACATCCAAATTCACCGGTTCGAATTTGCGTCTAAAACTATATAAATCCAAACCAACAACATCATCCTTGTTATCTAAAACTAGCGAATTTCCCACCATCTATAAATAGCTTTTAATATACATCATTCATCAACACTTTTGAAAATGAAAACAATCATTTTATTCTCACTTGCATTCATCTTCACAGCCTATTCAGCCCCTGCTCCTGCTCCCGTGCTCGATTTGAGTGGAAAGCCCCTCCGCACAGGGGCCGGATACATAATAATTCCAGTAGATAACTTGGTATATGGCGGACTCTATGTGAGGGACTTAGGCAAAAAGTCTTGTAAACCTGGAGTTGTACTATCCTATAACGAGGAGGCTGGCGTACCGATGACTTTCACTCCCGTCAACCCCAAGAAAGGCGTTATCCGTCTTTCCACAGACGTTAACATACAGTTCTCAGGCTCCACTACTTGTGATCAGTCAAACGTATTGAGGTTGAAATATGATAAAGGTATGAAGCAATATGCTGTGATGGTGGGAGGTGTTGAAGGAAACCCTGGACCAGAGACATTGGATAACTGGTTTAAGATTGAGAAAAGTACTATTGACGACGCTTATAAGTTTGTTTACTGTCCGACTGTCTGCAGCTACTGTAATGTTACGTGCAGCGACGTTGGAATCGTTGAAGACAAAGATGGTTTGCGACGTTTGGCACTCAGCAATGACCCCTTTTCTTTTATCTTCTACCCTTAAGACTGAGAAAACTAATGTTGGTTATAAGTTTGTTTACGATGGAATCCGTGCTCGAATAAATTAAATATGTAACCACCAACCTTAATTACGGTTTATCTCTGATTGAATAAAAGTGCATGGGTTTATATATGTGTTGAACTGGTTACTCTCTCTGACTTAATTAAGTTCTTGTGAACACATTAAGTTCTTTGTCTTCAAGTTGTGTTTTTTTTTTTTTGTTGAATCATATTCTCGTGATTCTAATTTTATTCGTTGCTTTTGTTTGAAACCCATGGGTATATATGTGTAAATATAACAACAAATAAGAGTGAAGATCGAAAATGGTCAAATTAAGAAGTGATGAATCTGTAGTTTGCTGGGGTTTGGTCTTGCTTAGAGACTTAAAGTTCGGTTTAGTTTTTCATATAAAGGTTGCCTACTTAATTCCAGACTTTTTTTTTTATTTTTTTTAACAGAAAGGGAGCCAACATTTATAAAACAAAAGGTCCGCTAGCAAGTGGCTAGAAAAAAAATAATATACATCTCAACCTCAAAATCTACCCATTCCCCCACAGAAATATTTAGGTCTTTAGCTCTATTATTCATCCAAAGTAAAGTGATTTCTTTGTCCTTTGATGTCTTGTAACATCAGAGTTTTAGAGATAAAGCTCCCTTCAAATATCTTTTCATTTCTGCAACTCCATATTTTCCATAACACCATCATAACTATTCTTATAATCGCATTCTTGTGTCTCTTTTCTAGTCGTAGATCATAAGCCTTTTCCAAGACCTCCTTGACATTGTGTTTTTTTTGGTAAAGAGCTTTGCCCGGAAAATGTATAAATAATAAAAAGACTTACACCATCAAAGGGAACATTCCCCCCGTGGCATCGCCCAAAACATACTTTGGGGACCAAAAATACGAAACCATAGAACCTAGTCTAGGTATAAACTAAAACCTAGTCCTATAAGGCATAGCTGATTAGCAACCGGGGCCCCCATTTTGCTAGCTAAGATATCGAAGGAATCTCCCATCTAAAGCTTTCCATACAAAGGTGTTAATTAGGAGTAGCCCAATTACACCACTTCAACGACATGTCAGTATGTGCAATAGTAGCTAATGCTAGGTCCTCACGAACCTGTTTGACTAAGAATTCCATAACCTTTTCGGATTCCAGCCTATCAACTCATAATTTCATTCATGATTCAATATTGATTACAAAGAGGTTTATATATAGTCTACTAGTTACAATAATAACCCTCTAACTTATGACAATTAAATATTTGGCTTAACATTCCCCCGCAAGTTGAGGGCGGGTAACGACCTGCAACATGGATCTTAAAAATTCAAATCTTTGAGTTGATAACGGTTTCGTGAAGATGTCGGCTAGGGATGGCAAAAATACCCGAGTCCGACGGGTATACCCGAAACCCGACACAAATGGGACGGGTATACCCGATACCCGACGGGTATTGGGCCGGGTATGGGATTAGTTTTAAAATATTTCGCGGGTATGGGTCGGGTATGGGATTAGGTGATACCCGACCCGATTACTCGAAACCACATACCCGTTTACCCGAACTATATACCCGATTTTTTTAATTTATACTTTTATTTTCCATTAACCCTTGTCTATTAGTGATTTATTTTAGTATGTTCATAATGTGAAAAAATAAATTTTCTTTTAGTATATGCATTAGATAATTATTTATATTTTGTATGTTGTGAAGTATATGCATGTGAGTGTATAAGTATTATAATGTTATTATTAATTTATGATAAAACTTATATGTATGTAATGTACATTTTTAATTTATAATAGTTGTATAAATAAGATAATATAATAATTACAATAGTAAAAAATGTATTTAGAAATCCCAACTTATATCTTTTAACAAATTAATGGGTAAACCCGATACCCGCGGGTATACCCGATACCCGCGGGTATACCCGATACCCAACGGGTAATTACCCGACAAGTACCCGACGGGTATTGGGTCGGGTATGGGACGTGATTTTATAACCGGGTATGGGTATGGGATTACCAATACCCGACCCGAACCCGACCCATTGCCATCCCTAATGTTGGCAATTTGATCATCTGTTTTAATGAATTGAACCTTCAGATTTCCTTGGCTGACTTGCTCACGAACAAAATGGAAATCTACCTCTACATATTTAGTTCTAGCATGAAACACCGGGTTTGCTGAAAGATACGTAGCTCCAAGATTATCACACCAAAGAGTGGGTTTATTCAACTTAACTCTCAGTTCTTGTAGAAGAGACTTTAACCAGATTAGTTTAGCAACCGTATCAGCAATAGCCTTGTATTCGGATTCAGTAGACGACCTAGATACAGTTTTCTGCTTACGAGCTGACCATGATACTAAGTTCGAACCCAAGAAGATAGCATACCCCCCGTGGATCGACGGTCGACCGGGCAACCAACCCAATCGGAATCCGAATATGCTGTAATAGGAACCAACCGCTCACCCCAATGTGAATCAGCAAAGGCATGTAATGTAGACGTTGAGTTCGATGTAAAACGAAGGCCCAGTTGAGACGTTCCATTGAGATAGCAAATTATACGTTTGACAACCGTCCAATGGGATTCGTGAGGTTCATGCATGAACTGACATACCCTGTTGACAACGTAGGCAAAATCGGGCCTAGATAAAGTGGCATACTGAAGTGCTCCAACACAATGCCGATATCTTGTGGGATCGGACATAAGTGGGTTGTCCTTGGTTATCATATCTATTTTGGCATTTGTAGGTGTTGCAAGCGGTTTCGATTCTTTTAACCCGGCTAGATCAATAAGTTCCTGAATATACTTCCGTTGAGATAGGATAAGACCCGAAGAGGTGTGGAGAACTTCAATACCAAGAAAGTAAGTAAGACGACCCATGTCAGTGAGAGATACCTGCTGACCAAGTGAGGCAATAATGCGATTAACTGTGTTGGGATCGTTTCCTGTAATAATGATGTCGTCCATGTAAACTAGTAGGTAAACCTGTGTACCCGAGCGGTTAAGGATAAATAATGATGGATCAGTTTTGGAACCATGAAAACCAAGATGCTGTAAGACGTTTGAGAGTTTGGTGAACCATGCTCTGGGCGACTGTTTTAAGCCATAAAGGGATTTGTGCAACTTGCAAACATGATTAGGATGTTTAGGATCCTCGAAACCCGGTGGTTGACGCATGTAGACCGTTTCATGTAGATCACCGTGTAAAAACGCATTTTGCACATCAAGTTGTTTGAGAGACCAATTGTTAGAGACAGTAAGAGAAAGAACCGTGTGGATGGTGGCTGGTTTGACCACAGGGCTGAACGTCTCATGATAATCAATGCCAGACTGCTGTAAAAAACCCTTTGCTACCAATCGAGCCTTGTGTCTAGTCAGGTTCCCATGCTGATCAGTTTTCAACATGTATACCCACTTGCAATCAATAACATTAGAATTTGGAACCGGAGGAACTAACGACCATGTTCCATTTCTGTGTAGTGCGTGCAACTCGGTTGCCATGGCTTGACACCACTTCGCGGATTCGTTGGCAACAGTAAAGGAAGTCGGTTCAGAAGGAACGGTAGCGGTGGTGGCGATATTGGCTGAAGGGTCAAAAATTTTTCGGGGTTTAGGATGTGGCCGAATGTGAGGAGGTCGGTAACGGGGCATGGTTGGTTGCGAAGGAGAGGAAGTAGGTTTGGTGGTGTTTGTCTGAGAAATAGGGGCGGTTTGGACAGGTTCGGAAATAGGAGGGGTGAGTGGTGATGGTTCGGTTGTAGGAATGGATGGGTTATCGAAAATGGTTAGTGGCGGATCAGGAATTGTAGAAAAGGAAGTAACGGCTGTGGATGATGAATGAGGGTCGATGGAGGGTTCATTAAGGGAGGGAAAAACATGCTCGTTAAATCGAACATGGCGAGCAATGTAGATTCGGTGAGTAGTTTGATCAAGACATTGATATCTATGATGAGACTGGCTATAACCGAGAAATATACAAGGAGTAGAACGAAAATCAATTTTGTGTTGGTTATATGGACGTAAATAAGGAAAACAGAGACATCCGATTACTCAAAGAAATGAGTAATCGGGAGAACGTTGGAAAACAAGTTGATATGGGGATTTGTTTGAGGAAAGACAAGAAGGTAGACGATTGATGAGGTAGACATCGGTTTGAAAGGCGAATGACCAAAAAGTTTGAGGTAGTTTGGATTGGGCTAGTAAGGTGAGACTGGTTTCCATGACGTCGCGGTAGCGATGCTCGACAATGCCATTCTGTTCACTCGTATGAGGACATGAGCGACGATGTAAAATACCATGGGATGTAAAAAACTGAGTAAGGTTCCGAAACTCTCTACCCCAATCAGTTTGAACACTTTTTAGTTTGGTGTTAAATTGGCGTTCAACTAAGCGAACGAAATTTGTAAAGGTGTTAAAAACGTCAGATTTTTACATGTACGGAAAATACCACATATCACGGGTATGATAGTCAACACATAACAAAAAATAACTATAACCGTCAAAGGACGTGTTAGTATGGCCCCAAACATCACAATAAACCAAATCAAGTATGTTTTTACTACGAAAATATGAAATAGGCAAATTAAGTTTGGACATTTTTCCCAATTGACAAGAAGTACACAAAGATGAACAAAGTTTTTCAGAAACAGGTAAAGAAAATGTTTTAACAATATGTTGAAAAACTCGAAAGTGAGGATGCCCAAGTCGTTGATGCCACATAGTAGATGGAGCTCGAAAAGCAGCGAACGCCATCTTGGAAACCGGTTGAAAAGAAGGTAGGAGAATGGTGTAGAGACCCTGGTCACTGGGGCCCGTGAGCAGGATAGCCCTGGTAGCCTCATCCTTCACAACAAAAACAGAAGTGTGAAATTCAAAGAAAACGTTATTATCTTTGCAAAATTTGTGAACAGAAAGTATGTTATGTTGTAGGCCCGGGACATGAAGTATGTGGTTAAGTTGTAAGGTTTTGTTTGAGGTAAAAAAGGAATTTGAACCGACATGAAGAATTGGAAGAGAGTTACCGTTACCAACATAGAGGGAGTCATTACCGTAATAGACGTCCGAGTTGTCCATACTAGC
Source organism: Helianthus tuberosus (assembly GCA_030545235.1). NCBI lineage: Eukaryota > Viridiplantae > Streptophyta > Magnoliopsida > Asterales > Asteraceae > Helianthus > Helianthus tuberosus. Next base: position 4,722,760 of record CM060381.1, on the reverse strand, counting down.
AAGATCAGGAGTACCATGGGAATTAGCGCCTGTATCCGATTTCCAAGTAGTATATGAGCCCGCCTCAGAGTGAGCATAATTCGCTTGAGGTGATCGACGAGAAGAGCCGGTGTGATTCAGGTACGGTGAGGGAATATGACCAATACCGCACCTATTGCAATGACCGTAAACCATATTTTGAGTGGACGCCCAAGCAAATTGGCGAGAGCCTTATGAACCACCACGACCACGCCCCCATGAGAAAACGCACGGCCCCGACCGTATCCACGGGTCGGTCTTGAAGAAGCAGACCGATTAGCATAGTTTGCATGAGGAACCAATAGTGATGCCGACGGTTGAGTTGTGGAAGCAAGTTGGTTTGCCAAAAGTTGAAGGTTGGTAATCTGCTGCTGAATCGAAGCCAAATCGGGGGCCTGGGAAGTAGTTGTTGTGGCAGTGGTAACATTGAAGACTTGTGGAGAGGCCGATGATGAAGAAACAGTGGACCAAGTGATATATTCATGATCACCAATCAGACCGTGAAGCTCGTTAAATCGAACTGGTGGGGAGCGGGCAAGCAGGTTGCTTTTCAAACCATGGTATTCCTCACGTAAAATGGCTATAGTAAGCATGACAAGATCTTTGTAATTGACGAGTTCACCAATATTTGCAAGAGCCGTTGCATATTCTTGAGCACGGCTGAGATAATCGATACCTTTTTCACCATCTTTCATTGAAATCTTTAAAAGCTGCGTTTTTAGTGTGAACTCATGAGATGAATTCGAAGGAGCATATGCACGTGCTAGACTTAACCACACTTCCCGAGCCGTGTCTCCTTGGATGTGTTGAAACGAAGACTCGAAAACGGTGGATATAATGATCATGCGGACGTGTGCATCATTAGCAGTCCAGTTTGTAAAATTAGGGTTTGTAGCAGTGGCATCACCAGTTGTAATTTTCTCTTCTAGGCAAGATAACGTGTTGTTAACATAACAATATAATCCATTGGCCTTTAAAAACGGTTCCATCATGGCTTTCCAGTAGCCATAATTGTTTGGTGTAAGATTGAATGCAAACTTGTGGGAATTATGGGATGTACGTTCTTGAATGCTGAAAGCAGTAATCGTTGTTATGATGAGTAAAAACAGTGATTTTTGATACCTGAGTAAAAACGTTCTTGAATGCAGGTTGATTGTTCGTCAGATGTTGCAGGTCGATGGTTCGTAGGTGTTGATTGTTCGTCAGCAGAGAATGCAGCAGAGAAGGTTCGGCAGTGTTGATTGTTCGTCAGCAGGGAAGGTTCGGCAGATATGATTGTTCGTTAGTAGTGATTGTTCGGCAGCAGAAGGTTCGACATATATGATTGTTCGTCAGTAGTGATTGTTCGGCAGTGTTGATTGTTCGTTAGCAGAGGTTTGTTGATTCAATGTTGGCAGAAAGCAAACTGGAAGCAAGTGGGGGCTATCAATATTGTTTTCGAAATAATAAAAAGGGGACGGCAGTAAGGGACAAAAAGAAGGTGCACATGAAGTGAAGGAGAATTCCTATTGTTGTTGCAGATGGGGGTTGTTTCGAGATTCGGTAGTGTTAAAGGTTCGAGATGTTCGCAGATGGGGATTTGTTTCGAGATGATGGCTGGTTGATTCGTTAATAATTCGTTGATCGCCTGCTGGTTGATTGCCGGTTGATTGACGGTGAGTGGGGGTTGTTTAGGGTTTACAAGTTGATCGGCTCTGATACCATATCAACTCATAATTTCATTCATGATTCAATATTGATTACAAAGAGGTTTATATATAGTCTACTAGTTACAATAATAACTCTCTAACTTATGACAATTAAATATTTGGCTTAACACAACCCCATACATTGTTGTTCTGTTTAACATTGAATCCCCTAATCATAGCCATTAGCTGACCGAATTCAGCCCACAAGTCCGCAGAACTAGGCTTGGAGTTCCACTCCCAATCCCAAGACCCTGTATGGCCAAATCTTTTGTTTTTTTCAGCCACTAATGCAATTTTATTTGCTGCCATTTTATGTAACCTTGGGAACATGCCGGTAAGTGGCTGGTTTGATAGCCAGGGATCGATCCACAATCTTGTTTTAGAACCATTGCCATCAACTCAAATCGATGGATACACTGCTCTTTTGAAACTCCTTTTTGCACACTAGTGATGTTCTCCAACCTCACCATGTTGCAACTTGAGTCTAATTATTTAGATAAGTCCCATCATACACAATTTTAGATGCAACATGGTACTTATCTAAATAATTGTCATTATATGCATGACTGAGGTAGAACAATAGATTAATTTGATTACCACCTTACCAACAATAGAGATGGTTTAACTAATATTTATTTTAAGTTGTTACAAGTAATTTTATTACTTAACACATTTATATAAGCAACCAAGTTTATCATCAATGATCTTATCTTATTATTAATAAACGTATGAGTTTTAATTACTGTTTTAGTCAAAAATTACCTAAGCAATTAAGTGATCAAATTAGTTTTGTGAGGTAGTGTGCTAGTAATACTTTGTGAAAAATATGTTGGTTTGTTAGTTTGCAAAAACAATTAACAGGATACGGCTCAGGATATCGAGCTGTATCTATAATCAAACAATGAGCAAAAATGTAAAGGTTGACACGTGATGTACGAGGAAAGCCCTTGATCAATCTAGATCTTCGGCATAAAACCTCGGGAGCTGACAATCGTCGGCTGCCTCGTTTTTCTTATTGCTTGAATAACCAGGATACAGTGCAGGATATGATGCGGATCAACTAAGTGTTACAATGAGATTTGAATACAAGTGTTTGTGTGTAGTGATTGCTAGTGACTAGAGAGCGAAGTGTGCGAATGAAAAAGTGAGTGAAAAGTGTCTCGCTATCTGATCCGATCATTCCTTTTTATAATAACATAAGAATAACAAACTATGCTACAAAACCGGGATGCTTCGAATATTCTTCAAGTAAACGTTGTAGTCCGCGTCTTCCGGCTTCAACATCAATAGCCCAACCGATTCGTCCGAGTCTTGAGGAGAAGAAGTCTTTTTGAACGTTAGAGACTTGCACCTTCTAATCTGCACGTGGTTAAATTAGTTACTACCAGGATATCGTATCAGGATGTTACCAATATCCTGATCCGGTATCCTGATCACAAATAAACAATCAAAGCCAGAATATTAGTCAGGATATATGTTCAGAAAACCGCCCATAACAATTGTCCCCAAAATATATCTGTTGGAATTCTGAATTCAAACGGATATATTTTAAGCTTTATCACTCGGATCGAGGCAATTAATATGACTGGACTCTTGAAGTGACAAGGTGCAACTTCCCACCCGATAAATACTCAATGGCTATCTATGAAGCCACTATATCTTCTCTCTTCCTCGTTGATATTCATCCATTCGAACCAGAAATCCCAGGTATTTTCTCTCTTCTTTCTCTTTTCTGTCTTTCCTTGCTAAGATTCCCAATGGCCAGCCGAACAAGATCCCACACAGCAGACTCCGTCCCTACCTTTGAAGACTAACGTCTTCTCAAAGAACCTGAAAAAGAGGTCTGTTCGTTTGATAATGCCGACATCGCCGCCCTTCGAGCCTCCGGTGCTTTCCCGGCCGACGCAATCATACGTCCGTTCGACCGAGAGGTCCGATCGGATGCTTCTTCCAACGAATGGGTGTGCTTTCTAGCCTACCCTTTTTCCATAGGGCTCCGATATCCTTTTCCGACGTTTATTTCCCGCTTTTTTGAACTCACTGGTCTTAGTTATGCCCAAACCATGCCTATGGTCTGGCGAGTGCTTGTTACCTTGGATCAGATCAGGTCTTATCATTCCCCTGACCTTTGCATTGAGGATCTTCCCGTCGCATATCATCTTCGCTCTCACGGCAACAACCGCTTTCTTCTTTTCTCCACTTCCAAGAACCCCTTATCCTCAAGGCCACAAAGAATGAGGATAAATGGCAACGGAAGTTCTTTTTTGTAAAAAGGGATTCCATCACTAAGGGTTTTGACCTTCCGGTGAAGTGGTTGACCTCTGGTAGGACTTAGGGTTTTAGGAATATCCCCAAGATTATCTTGAAACTGTATCCTAAATTGACATCTTTTATTTTCTGTGCAGCAAACTTCAAAGAGCTAGCCCCTCCGTCTGCAGAATCAGAGCAAAGGATCAAAGATATCTACCGGCTCCCGTAGAGTGAAAGAACCTTTTCCCTGTCCTTCGCTAGTTCAAGTCAAATATCAAGTTCCGAAATGTCTGGTGAGTACATTTATATATGTTAAATCAATTATAATTTATATCTATTCAAGAGTTAAGAGTTCCTCCCTTGTAGTGCCAGTCATCAATCTCGAGGGTTTAAAACTTGACGAGTTGGATAGTTACTCTGCCCCTGTACAAGTCAAGCAAGAAGTTAACCCCAAACCAGCAGTCACATCCAAGCCTACCAGTTCCAAAGCTGTCGCTGTCCCCAAGCCATCCAGTGCTTCAAAGCCACGTGCCTCTAGTTCTCGTAAAAGGAAGGAACCAGAATCTCCTGCAGCCACGGATGTCTTCCTTTTTGAGAATCACGGGTTCTTAGAGTCCAGCAAGTTCATGACTAGCTTTCTCAACCAGGTAGGTACCTTCAACTTATATCCTACACATATATGCCGAATATTTATTTTGAGCATACATACTAACACTTTTTTACCTGATTGCAGGGCCTTGAGCGGCTGGTGTTCCTTTATGAGGATTCATGCGGGCTAAACAAGATGCTAGAAGCCAAACTGAAGAAGGCTGAAACCACTATTGCGGACCAGGCAGCAATTGCCACTGCCAAGTCAGAACATTATGAGGCCAAGTACAAAGACATGACCCAGGAGCACCAAGCCGCCATCAAGAAGATCACTCATGAGGCCCAAGCCAACTCTGACGCTGCCCAAGTCCAACATGAGCAAGATATGGTCACATATCGGGAAGGCCTTAAGAACTCTGTGGTCGTCTCCCTCCTTCAGGCTAGATTGAAAATGGCCTATGAGGCTAAGGCCTTGGGGTTCGAATGCCCCTCGTGGAATGTTGAGGCTTGGGAGGCGAAACTGAGGGATCTTGGCGGAAATCATGTGGAGCATCCTATGAAACCTGTTGCTGGAGAACCTACTAAAGTTATTAATTTAATAACAACATCTAATCCCATTTAAAATAAATATAAACTCAAAAAGTAAACACATTTCAAAGAGTAACGAAATAATAAGTTTATTTTAGACAACAAGTTATTTTACATAAACTTATATACAAAAATTACTTTCAAATACGAATTTATATTTTATGACAAAATTATCAAGAAATCAGTTTAATCAAATAAAATGTCTTGGTTAGCAAACATTTAGATATGGGCTGCAATTTTGGGCCAGAGGGGCTAAACACGAGTCCAAACCATTAGATTAAGTTAATTATATAACACTCTAATTTGCAACATTTTGTTGCATTAAAGGTTGTACATCAAGCTTGGTTGATGTCTCAGGCAGTAAAGATCGTACACATTGCTTAAACTCATGTACTACTTGACCTTAACTTTTCCCTACTTGTACATAAAAGAAAATGAGATGCAGACTTTAGAGAGAGAAAGTAAGAGCCTGAGAAAGTAGAGAGAGAGAGAGCAGCAAAGAAAAAGGATCCGATGGGTTCCGGCCGCCGGTGATGGCGGAGCCATGGTGCCTTTAGATGGAGCTACAACAGTGATGGTCTAGGTGGTGTCGGGTTGGAGAAACAAACAACAGTGGTGGTGCTACGGTTTGATAGATGATGATGGTGGTAAGAGGCGGTGGTTTAGTTGATAGCTGTGACGACTTCTTCCTTTTCTTAAAACCCCCTTATGTCTTGTCTCTCATGTCCTTATCATTCCTCTAGGGTTCTCCCCTTTCTCCGACGAAGGAGCCGACAACGGTAGTGATGGCCGGTCATGATGAAGACGATGGTGTTTCTTTTGTTGAGAAGTGACGGTGGTAGTGATGGTCGGGAAGACGATGGTGTTTCTTTTGTTGAGAAGTGGCGGTGGAGACAAAGATTAGGGTTTCGCGATGTCTTCTGGTATAGTTCATGCCAAACTCAGGTAAGGTTCGACTCTATTAGTATTCCGTAAAAACGAGCCACTTTGTCGTCTTTACCAAAGAAATTATATATTCTTATGTTACCCTTAAAAAATATCTGAATTTGACTTAATAGTGATCGTTTGATCAAGCTGAGATGAGATATCAGCCGTGTAAATTAACCCAATTCTTCTAGAAGGAGCAGTTTTTCAGCGGTTGTAACTTGTATGTTGTAACCTCCTGTTTTTGAGGATGAACCTAGGTAACCAGAATCATGTATTTTAATAGGCCACTCCGATGTGATTCAAATATTTCTTTTGATATTTGATTTGCCATATGAAGCTGTATCAACACTCTTTTAACCCACTCGGTGGCGCGTGATGTTCACTCAACTCTATCAACGACGCCCGCCACCGGCGATGACGTAGCGGTGGTGAATAGTGAATTGGAGACGGACCCACCCGAAGGTTCTGTGGAAGAGGTACACTGAATGTCTGTACCAGCATAAAGAGCTAGGCTTGTATTTGGATGTGAGCCGGGTCAGGTTTACATATGGGTTTGTGAGGGAGATGGAGCCTAGGTTTGCTAAGGCGATGGAGGAGCTTGAAAAGGGGATGATTTTAAACCCATGTATGTTTTTCCTTTTGATTTTTTACTACTTAATATGTTTTAGTTTGATGCCCAAGTACCTGTCTAATTCACTTAATAATGAATGGGTTGATATTTTTTTTCTAACAACGGCTCGATGCCCTTGAGATGGAAACAGCGTACCCGACACGACCCCAATGTAAGTCAAGATCCTTATCTTATTTTGTTAATATGTTATTTATAGCTCATCTTCTGTACTTATATTTGATCTTCAATACTTGCTTTGAAATTTGGCTTTGACTTCTTTGTTCTGTATCACTTCATTTCTTTTATAATTTTACTTTAGGTGACAGGTCTATGGATATGGGCAATTATGTGAAAATTTAAACCAATTTATAGATCTTGATTAGTCAATTGTTTTTAAAATAGTATCAGTTAAACTTATTTGTAATCCAATGGTTCGTATCAATCGGTAATGAAGATTAGGTAAAAAAAATGGAAAACACCAAAGCGGTACCAATGTGGCAAGTACCGAAAAACCGGTACCAAACGGATATATTCGGTACCCACTTTTCCTCAATTTTGGCATCCGCATTTTCGGTACCGATCTCATCCCTGGATGACATGTTAAAGATCTTGATCGTGCTGCCTCCGGCTATGTGTTAGGCTACTCCATTGATAATAATCATTTCTTTAAGATGTTACTTGGCTGGTATTGTAATTGCGAGATGTCTCACAATTCTAATGACCTTATAATTCAACGTGATGGCAGCGCAGATTGGAAGGTTACAATTTAAAGAACATCAAATATGATAGCTAGAGTTCAAATTTCATCCTGCTTGTATAGAAATGACACCAGAGGAAGCTAAACAGATATAGCTAATGCAATTGTCTTGGCAGACTGATTTCTTGCAAAACTATAATCTTTAAACTGTGAGTATTTTGTTTCTCCCAATCACACACTTCATCCATACGCTGCTTCTAAAATAGATAATTTTTTGTTTCATTATATCTTTATTATCTATATGTTTGTTTAAAATAGATAAATTACTAATTTAATAAATTAGAGTGATAATAATTATATTTGATCTCGTGTGGGACTAATTGATATGTAGGTAACTCGAAAGGCCCTCATGTTTTTTTTTGAACGACCAACAAAATCAATCCCTAGCACTCTCGGGGCACCCACTGCACCAAACGGGGTACCCCGAGGGTAATCCGAGTCCACCACCAATTCCAGGGAAAGGCCCTCATGTTGGCTGAAATATTTGATTATGTCCACTTTTCAAGTCCTTGCAAAATCAAGTCGAGGCGTGTGTGAGTGTGTGTATATATTTCTGTTTCATTATGTTAGTTAGAGAAAATATACTTTTCTAATTATGAATTAATAAACAAATTTCAAAGTAGGCTGATTTAGGTTGTGGTTTATCTGTAGTGGAGTAGTGGGTCAAGTAGGAAAGGTAAGTTCAAAGAGAACATGTCAAATGGTTGAAATTCATCTCAAATGTATTTTTGATGTTTATCGTCTCCCACATTGTATTAATTAAAAAATAGAATATTACGGTACAACAAAGCTATTGTAGGTGTTCTAACAAGTATTGATACATAGCTTGGAGGTTAGGTGAGTTTATTTATTTACTTTTATGATTATTGTTATTATTATATGTTTTGGTTTACTAAATGGCCTGAAAATGTTCTAAAATGCAGTATGCAGTATGGTGACGGAACCCATATCAGTTGGTTTGAACGTTGGTCTTGACATTGTTTGGGGAAGCCCCAGTTTTCTTTGTTGATGATTTACGTACATGCCAATATTTTAAATAGATATCATCTGAAACTAAAGGAATCTGAAACAACCATTATTGTTGGGAATAAGATAGTATGATGTTAGAATTCTAATTTATTTTAGTACTTATGTCATTACAACACTAAAATATACTGTGCACCCGGCCGCAACGCGGCGGGTACTTTTCTAGTTAAATATGTAACCACCAACCTTAATTACGGTGTATCTCTGATTGAATAAAAGTGCATGGGTTTATATATGTGTTGAACTGGTTACTCTCTCTGACTTAATTAAGTTCTTGTGAACACATTAAGTTCTTTGCCTTCAAGTTGTGTTTTTTTTATTGAATCATATTCTAGTGATTCTCATTTTATTCGTTGCTTTTGTTTGAAACCCATGTGTATATATGTGTAAATATAACAACAAATAAGAGTGAAGATCGAAAATGGTCAAATTAAGAATTGATGAATCTGTAGTTTGCTGGGGTTTGGTCTTGGTTAGAGACTTAAAGTTCGGTTTAGTTTTTCATAAAGGTTGCCTACTTAATTCCAGAATTTTTTTTTTTTGTTTTTTTAACAGAAAAGGGAGCCAACATTTATAAAACAAAAGGTCCGCTAGCAAGTGGCTAGAAAAAAAAAAATATACGTCTCAATCTCAAAATCTACCCATTCCCCCACAGAAATATTTAGGTCTTTAGCTCTATGATTCATCCAAAGTAAAGTGATTTCTTTGATGTCTTGTAACATCAGAGTTTTAAAGATAAAGCTCCCTTTAAATATCTTTTTGTTTCTGTAACTGCATATTTTCCATAACACCATATTAACTACGCTTATAATCGCCTTCTTGTGTCTCTTTTCCAGCCGTAGATCATAAGCCTTTTCCAAGATCTCCTTGACCTTGTGTTTTTTTTTTGGGTAAAGGGCTTTGCCCGGCAAATGTATAAATAATAAAAAGACTTACACCATCAAAGGGAACATTCCCCCAGTATCACCCAAAACATGCTTTGGGGACCAAAAGTAGGAAATCAAAGAACCTAGTCGTATAAGGCATAGCTGATTAGCAACCGGGGCCCGTCTCCCATCTAAAGCTTTCCATACAAAGGTGTTAATCTTAGGAGTAGCCCAATTACACCACTTCAACGACATGTCAGTATGTGCCGAAGTAGCTAATGCTAGGTCCTCACGAACCTGTTTGACCAAGAATTCCATACCCTTTTCGGATTCCAGCCCCATACATTGCTGTTCAGTTTAACATTGAATCTATTAGTATTATAAACATAATTTATGATTATTATGTGTATTAAACTTATGGTTATTAGTTATATGTGTGTAAAATGAACGGATACATTCGAATGGGTATGTTGGTCGGATAACACCGTTTTAAGCAACGGTTATTCCCGCCAAACATAACTACTCATATAACCGTTCTTATGTAAACGTATATATAGGTTTTACCGGCAAACATTACCGGTTACCAAGACAATTTCCTTTATTCGAATTGTCCATCATTTGTTCTTCCTATTTCGTGTTCATAAGATTCATATGTATTCAAATACTTCCGCTGTGCATAATTCTGATATGCAAGAAAGTGGTATCAGAGCCGGTTACGACAGGAGTGAAGATCTCAGGCCGACCTCTTCAACGATGCCATGTGCACACTGTTCAGAAGAAAGACGAGAACGAAGAAGAATGGAACGACGTTGCTACTATTGCCATATGCCTGGTCATCAAATCTCTTCATGCCAAGAGAAAGAAAAGGATGAAGAAAATCAATTACTACGACAAGTGGTTAATGCAGGAACACAACAAGGATCTGAGGATGACAACAATCATCAGATTGAAGAGCGACTGGAATTTATTCTAGAAGGAACCGATGGAGGATATTGGTCCGATATGTGGTATGTTAGCAAATCTCTCAAACGCCATTTCTCTCATAACATAGACATGTTTAAACGTATTAAAAATATGTCTCATGTCGAGACTATGACTGGAGAAAATCATTTTTTCTTCATAAGAGGCGTTGGTGTGGTAGATGTAGTGTCCGGATCTGAAAAGATACGTATTCAAAGTGTATTATACACTACGGACATAGACAGAAATGTATTAAGTTATGATCAGTTAGTCACACAGGGGTTTACGGTAAAATTCATGGGAGATAAATGCAAAATATACCCAACTTTCAGTATTCCCATAAACAATAAAAGAAATAGTCATTCTGGAATGACAAGGGAAGAAGAATTGGGTGAATTAGAAAAACAAAGTGTGATAGAAAAGGGGCATGAACATGAGAAGTATAAAACAGATTTCTTGAATGATTACTTTGAGAAATTGAACTTATCTGCAAGTGAACCGGATTGGAATATTCTAATCCTACAAGCAATGAAGTTCAATAATTTTAGTGATTGTAAGGCCCTATTAGATATGCTTGATGATGTTGAGTATTTTCTTAAATACAAACATTATCTAGACATTACATTTGAGAAGATGATAGAATGGTTTCTTAAAGTCAAATTAGAAATACAATCAAGACCGTTGCCTGCTGTTATTTCAAACAATCGGAAAGTAGGTTTGTTGGATCTCTATATGGCAGTAAAGAGAGAAGGTGGTCACCGGTGTGTTACTGAAAGTGGTATGTGGGCAATGATAGCAAAAGATACGGGTTTCGAGTTTGAAGATGGTGAATACATGCGGCTGATTTATGCAATGTATTTGGATGTACTTGTATACTACTACAAGTTCAAGATAACACAAGAAATGGCAAACCGTAAGGAGAATGAGAAGATAGAAGATCCCAGAGAAAGCAAGAGTGATGGAGAAAAAGAAGTGACGATAAACAAAGTTTCAACGGAGACTGCCGAATGTTCGTCGAGTGCAGGTGCAACAGAGAAGGATGTCAGCCACTATGCTTTATATGCAGGTCAACCAGGAGGAGTAGGCTGGTTACAAGGAAATTCTGGAACGATTCAAGATGAGGCTGAAGATCATTATGTTTTCTATGGCGGTAGCGATTGGCATGGACTCAAGAAACTTCAAAGGAAAAGATTCGACTTCTCAAGGGCAAAGAAAGCTGTTACCGAAGCAAACAAGAGTGTGCTCAAGAACTCTCTTAAACCAAATTATGTTTAGGGGAGAGTATTAGTATTATAAACATAATTTATGATTATTATGTGTATTAAACTTATGGTTATTAGTTATATGTGTGTAAAATGAACGGATACATTCGAATGGGTATGTTGGTCGGATAACACCGTTTTAAGCAACGGTTATTCCCGCCAAACATAACTACTCATATAACCGTTCTTATGTAAACGTATATATAGGTTTTACCGGCAAACATTACCGGTTACCAAGACAATTTCCTTTATTCGAATTGTCCATCATTTGTTCTTCCTATTTCGTGTTCATAAGATTCATATGTATTCAAATACTTCCGCTGTGCATAATTCTGATATGCAAGAGAATCCCCTAATCATAGCCATTAGCTGACCGAATCAGCCCACAAGTCCGCAGAACTAGGCTTGGACTTCCACTCCCAGTCCCAAGACCCTGTATGGCCAAATCTTTTGTTTTTTTTCAGCCACGAATGCAATTTAATTTGCTGCCATTTTATGTAACCGTGGGAACATGCCGTTAATCGGCTGGTTTGATAGCCATGGATCGATCCAAAATCTTGTTTTAGCATCATTGCCCTCAACTCGAATCAATTTCTGATTGATGATGCACTGCTCTTTTGAAACTCCTTTCGCACACTAGTGATGTTCTTCCACCTCACCATGTTGCATCTTGAGTCTAATTATTTAGATAAGTCCCATGATACACAATTTTAGATTCAACATGGGACTTATCTAAATAATTGTCATTATATACATGACTGAGGTAGAAAAATAGATTAACTTGATTTCCACCTCACTAGCAATAGAGATGGTTTAAGTAATATTTATAATTATTTGTTACAAGTAATTTTATAACTTGACAACACATTTATATAAGCAACCAAGTTTATTATCAACAATCTTATCTTATTAATAATAAACGTATGAGTTTTAATTACTAAATGATTTTACAACACATACTCCCCTAAACATCACTTTTCTCATTTCATATATATATATATATATATAGGATAATGCTTAGTAAGAAACCCCATATTCTTAGAAAACTTAGCAAACTATAATAGTGGCCATCATTTAGCCACGTAGCCCTCCCACACTTATTGTTACTTTTTGCTTCAAGGTTATATATGTAATTTCGGTTAGGCAAGATATTATCCCCCATTTGAATTGACATCAGCATTTAATGCACATCAACTCATTTGTACAATGCACCCACCCCCATATTTCTTTTACAATTTCTCATTTTATATATTCTTCAACAGAACTACATAGTCATCTTCTACTCCCCTGTTCATTTCTCCATTAATATCCATGGAGACAAATCCACCAACCTCAGAATCAATGTCGTCGGTCCATAGTTTCCCCAACCGGTTCTTTTGCAGCGACTTCCAAAATGATGAGGAATTTAATGCTCCAGGTTTGTCCATATATGTAATTTAACTGTTCACGAAGTCCTGTTTTTTTTTTTTTGTCTTTTACAACTTTTTAATCTAATAATCCAAACTATACTGCATGGCCATGTTCACTTGTTCCATTTGAAGCTTCTGTATACACTTATATGCATGTTGATTGTTCTCGGTCATCTGAAGCCCCTGTTAGATCCCCGGATGTTGTGATATCCAACAATTTCATGAACAACGCGTTTAATGATGACCAGGTTATGGATAATGAAGAAGGTTTGTTTTTTCTATACTTTGGTTTTGTTTTTTTCTTCCCCAGATATGGCATTGTTCAAACATATTCCATAATGTTCACATGTAGCATCCCAAGATTCCCATATGCAGGCCATGATTGTTGCTGTTTCTGGATCATCTCATGGTCCTTCTATGTTTGCTGAATCATCACGCGGCCAGTTAGACGGTTGTATATATTACATGGGAGCCCACTTTATTCTCATATCACAGATTTCTAACCTTTTGTCATGCCAAGTATAGCAGATTCTTAACCTTTTTCGTTTTATGATGCAGGGCCATCGAATCCATACTTTGTTTTTGATACCCCTCAGGGAACCCGTTACTGGATTCCTAACGTCGCTGATAAGTTCATACCAGTGTGTGGGAAATCTTATCCAACTTTTGCGGATGTTCTTTCGATGTATGAACTTTATGCGTTTGAAGCAGGTTTTTCTGTAAAAAAAGGGCAAACTAAAGTCTGGAATGGAATTCCCACACACAAGTATCTTCGATGCTCAAAATATGGAAAACCACAACCCAAGAGGACCTTTGACACCCTAGATGAATCTTCTGTTAAGCACCGGAGGACCAACTTCACATGGTGTGACTGTAAGGCAAGCATACTAGTCTCAATCTCGAATGATTCATACACAGTTCTGAGTTTCAATGATATTCATAATCATGAACTTGTTGAGAGTTACAACCGTGATCTTAGCAAGATATCACGGAAGCTGTCATTCTCCACGAAACAATTCATTCACAATATGAGTCTAAACCGTATCGGACCAATGAGAGCTTATAGATGTCTTGTAGCTTTAAAAGGAGGGCATCACAATGTCAATGGGACTCCGGTGGATTTTAAAAACTTTAGCCACCAGTTGCGAATTTTTATTGGTGAACGTGACGCACAAGTTTTCCTTGAACGCCTGCGTGAGCGTTTTGACAACCTACCCAACTTCTATTTTGATTACACTGTATCAAATGGAAAGTTGTCTTCTGTATTCTGGGCTGATGAGATTTCAAAGCTAAACTACAAAGCTTTTGGCGATGTCCTCGCGTTTGACGCAACTTACAGCACTAACAGGTTAGTCAAACCCCTCCCCCCCCCATTAACATGTGTTAGGCCTGATCCCCAAGTATACAACCCTAACCCAAAAAAGTTTTACATATTGTTAACATCAAATCAATTTTTTATTCATAGGTACAAGATGGTTTTTGTGCCATTCACGGGTGTGGATCATCATTTCCAATGTGTTACATTTGGAGCGGGTTTGATATCAACCGAGTCCATTGAATCTTATGTGTGGTTGCTTAAGGCTTTCTTGAAGGCACACGGTACTCAACCAACTCTCGTGCTGAGTGATCAAGACCCATCCATGCTACAAGCTGTTCCTATGGTCTTTACCGAATCACGACACCGTCTATGCATGTGGCATATAATGAAAAAACTACCCTCCAAGGTTAGCTTAATTTGTTAGCCCTTAACATGTGTTATTCAACATAACACAATTTTTATATGTCTTCTCAAACTGTTTTTAATCTAACTCGTGTTAGTAACTATTATCTTTTTCAGATCTCTGCCGATGTTCTCGATAACACTGATCTTCGGTCCTGCATTCACCGGTTGGTTTGGAATGTTTATATCAAACCTGAAACGTTTGAGTCCCGCTGGAATGACCTCCTACAAACATTTGGGCTTCAAGACCACAGCTGGTTGAACGACATGTACAACATCAAACATCTCTGGGTACCAGCCTACTTCAGGGAACTGCCCATGTGTTGCTTAATGAAGACCACTTCCCGCTGCGAAAGCTCTAACGATGCCTTCAAGGTCACCTCAGCAAGCGCAAACACCCTTGTACAATTTATGATGTGCTTTGAAAATAGGGTAGACAGCCAACGATATCGTCAACGTGTATCGGAGTACAAAACCTCATCCACGATGTTCACTAGCAATACTGATTTAGCGATAGAACAGCACGCGTTCACCATTTACACAAACGCTGTTTTCGCGCAAGTTCAAAAAGAGATAATTAAAGGGAAGTTTTTATGCTACATCACAAACCAAACCGAGTCCAGCAATTCCAGTCTTCTGATAGACGTCACTCATTTGGATAAAAGGAACAACATCACAAACGTCTATCAGGTAACACATGTTAGGCAATTTCATTATTACCCATCCTCTAACATATGTTAGATCTAAAGGGCTTTCTTTTTTGCTGTCTATGTTCAAAATAGGTTACGTATAACACTGTAGACCAATCCGCCAGTTGCTCATGCAGGAATTTCACACGTATCGGATATCTGTGTCGCCATGTCTTTTGCGTCTATCGATTGAAAAATGTTGAAAGGATTCCACCACAATACATAAACGATAGGTGGCGTCGAGATGCCCTCCCCAAACAGGTTTTTTCAATTTCCAGCCGATACGGAGTCAACCCACACGCACCGTCCGTTATGCGGAATGAAATCCTCGACCTCGTTACTGAATGCATTGATGTGGCCAGAACCGATGAGGATTCGTTGGCAAAATTGGTTGACCAACTTAGGGATTTCAAGATCAATGTGCTTTCCAAGCAACCATTGTCTACAATTCAAAATGAATCAAACGAGTGTCAAATGGAATAAATAGTTGGACAGCCAATCAACATTCCAGTCGAAGTTGCTAATCCAGAAGTTGCACGCAATAAAGGATGTGGTACTCATACTCGCATTTCTGGGCCTGGTGAGAAGGCAAAGGCAAAACCACCAAAACGTCCAAAGCAGCTTCGTTTATGCAAGCGTTGTGGTCTGTATGTCGACGACCACGACTCACGCAACTGCCTTAAGGTGGCTGCAATGAAAGCAGCAAAGGCAGCTGCTGAACAACAAAGGCAGACCGCCTCTGGCGACTCACCCTCTGATTAAAATCTTTATTGTCGTTTTCTAGTACTATGTCATGGGAGACTCTCTTCATTTTGGCCTTCTTACACACATGTAACAGTCTTTTGACATCATCCTGCTCTTCTCTGTTACGTGTGTACGAAGGTGGAACTATTTTGATCCCATTAACCATAAATAGGATTGTAAGAAACTCTACGGCCTTGGCCACTTTTGTGTTTGTAGCCCTACTTCTTTGGGGACCTCTGTTTGCTATTAATGGGCTTATCTTAATATTATCTGCATTTGATAATTGTGTTTTTTTGTTTTATTTTTTTACAATGGCATAAAAACAGATGCTTAACACATGTTAGCCCCCATAATGCTTGGTTCTTTTAACTTGAAAGGATCAAAACAATCTGTGTTAACCACACAAAAACAGCTTATATATTAAACCACGTCAGGTTATAGAATTAAACTTCACGTCTAGCCAACTTAAACACACATTCTACTAATAGGTTACACCCCCCGCGTCTAAAACACATTGATGGACTAACGAGAAATGACATCAACCGATTGCCAAAAAAAAAAAAAACATAATAAAATACCAACAAAACGACATTGGTATGTCGTTTTGTTACAACATAGGGTCATCAGGTTAACACATCTTCAACCATTTTCAACATACTAACTACCCATTGTTATCCTCCATCTCTAACAAGCTTTTCATCATGGTGTGGGAAATTCCTCATCATGAAAGTACAGAGGAGAGGGGCTGCGCTCACTCTCCCATGGGTCATGGTAACACCAGGACTGGATTGTTTCGGGTGAGTATGGACACAACGGGCAACCACATAATTCATGGTCTGGATCCGTCAGCAACCTAACCAACTCATCTGGTAGCCCCTTCAACTTTTCAGCTTCTGGAACAACGTGTTCCCTATGGCGTGACGTTTCTTTCGACACACCAGCTACATCAGTTACATTTTTGGTTCCGCTTTCTGAAGCATCGTCACCAGATGCTACTTCAGTTTTCCCGTCTTCTCGATTTTTGTGAGACCTGCTTCTTTCGTAGCACACCCCGTACCGGCCCTCACATGCTTCCTTCCCCTTTTGCATCCGCTTCTCCATGCCTGGTTGGGTAGCCGTAACCTTACCTTTACACGGGTCCATCACATTACACCACTTTGGAATCGCTAACAGTTTATGGTTAACTGAAGTGGTGAAGTATTACAGAATATGACTTTGGTTCTTCACTACAATACTTATAGAGGTTTTCCCTGGGTACATTTAATATAGGTCTTTGTGACTTGACTTTGATGTGACCATAAGGGGCCAAAAAGCAATGGTTCCTTTCCCAATAAAGTTGTTTTATAGACACCAACCCCTATGTTTGTAGACTTCTGCCACCTACTTTCCCCAATTTCCAATATTCCTACTACATTTTTAGAAAGAGTGGTCCCCTTGGAAGCAACATTTTCTCATTTTCTATAATGTTACACGTACCTTTATATAATTTCAAACAACCTCATTTAAAACATTATCAACTACGTCAATCAACTAGATTAATAATATTCTAACACATCCAACAACACAGAAGATGTTCTTTAGAGTATAGAATTACCAAGTTACTAAACATCAGATTGTATATAGATAGTCTATCCCCAAAAAGACATCGTGACGATGCCATACCCAACAAAACACCTACCCCGTAATAAGTTTAAAGCAACATCCCCAAATCCATCAAAGTACATTACATGTTTCCAAAAACAAAGCTGGCGCAATTAATGCACACTGGTGCTACAGTAACTACCATTTCACCCCCTAACACGTGTTACTCTATTCGGCAATCCTGCTTGATTTTTGGCAGCAGCACATTCACCTCCGAACATAAGATGTGCGCAGCATACCTCTTTCTCAACTTTCACACCTCCGCCATCTTCCTCGCCCCACTCATGCTGAACCCACAGTTAAAACTTTTGTTTTTCCCCATGTAGCACTCCATGTGCCGCATCAAGAAGACCCCACAATTAGTTGTGTTTGCGGTGGTCGCCCAAGGAACCGGCATACGCTGGATGTTGCAGTACTCTATGTCATCGGCTCGCGGATTCCCAACCTCCCGAAGATATTGCACAAACATATCTTTCTGCATACACATATACAAGCCATGCTCAATAAAAAAGCAGTTCCTCAATATTATCACACTTATTTGTTCAACAATTGTCAGTTTATAAGAAACTTACGATCTTATACGCTGTGTCCTTGTGGAGGTAGTAGACACTATCTTCTATCAACTGACCTTGGCGGGCTTTGTCATTATCAACGACATAAATTCCCGGGTCGCGTAACTCAAACACTAGCAAGTAAAAGTGTTTGTGCTCCAATATCGGGAAGAAAACAATGTCGTGATTTTGAAAGTCAGGAACATTTTCACCGCTGTTAACCGCACCTTTTATTCCAAGCCGAAACTTGTGCATCCGCGCCTCGACTCCACCTTCCTCAGTTGTTAGCATCCACGGAAACTTTAACCACAACAGAGAAATTAATAAGCTCAAAAAGTCGCCACACTGTAATCTCTATATACATGACACTCACCACAACTTTGGTACCAAAGAATTGCCTACTGTAAGCCTCCCGTGATTTCCGTTTCTCTTGGAAGTTTAGCACCTCCGCCCAACAGTCGATAATACCATCTGAGACCTCATTGCCAACGTTTAAACTCTTGAACATAGCCCGAGACGCTTCTACATGGGTAGGGCTTCTAAACAGCAACTCCCTGGTTTCAGATGTACAAATTATAAATTAAATTGCATACTTTAACACATGTTATTTATTATTTTACTAAATTTTGGTACGGTGACCCCCCTACTTACACAACCATGTGTATCGGACTATCTACATCAACAACCGACGACGAACCCTGTTCCCTCCTGCGGAAAAAATCAAAATATAACGAATTATCTAGTGTGGAACTTGGTTCATGGTTTACCCTATTATTATAAAACAATAAACCACGTTGCAGTTCTACTTACACGTTTGCCTCCATTGATCGCTTCCTACGAGAATGCCCATTTAAAGAGTGCAATGGGCTTTCATCAACGTATATGTACTCCCACAGATTTGCCTCCTTCTTAGTTATTGCCTGACCCATGTCAACAGACCTTATATAGTAAGGTGATCTGTTTGGTTCTGCTGCCACTTTCTCTCTGAAAGGGAGCTTCCTTTTTTGGGCCCCCAACTCAGCCAACATACGCACACGGTTTGCAAGCGGAATATTGTCCTCCACCTCATTCATATCACCCCCACAAAATTCCAGACCAGTTTGCCCTTTGTGGATTGCAAGGGCCGGGTCATAGGAGCTAACTGGTTCTACCATTATAACCATACTCAAGTCTGTGGTAGCCTCCATATCGCCTAAAACATATAAAATAAATAACTCACGTTACGCAGTAAAGAATACAACACTTTTCACAGTAAATGAATGTATTTCAGCTCACCGGAACGCTCCAGCACTGTTTCTGTCCGAGCAATATCATCCACCTTCCCACTTGTGCACCCTGCACGTTTAATGCAAATAAGTATATTACAGATGACTCCTACTAACCCATCAATACTGAGTTTCTTTAATGCTCTATCGTACCGATTTCCTGTGACACGTCCAATTCACCCCCAATTTGTGTCATTCCAAGACTCCAATTGGGGCCATCTAAATTCCGTTCATCAAAAATCGTATCGCCTTCGCACACTGTGTATATGATTAACACATGTTAACTCACTAAATGATGCAGGTAGGGGAGCAGTTAACACATGTTAGAGCATGAAAATCTTTACCGTTCTTTTCCGGCTGACACACCTCCTCAGCCGCTTTCCCTTTACCCTCGACATCATGGTCCTTATCGAAAGCTGCGCCTGTGACAGAGTCTACCACCGCGCTACTGCACCCTTGCATATTTACATCAGTTGAATGCATCCCATCATGCTCAATCTTACCTTCTTCAGCTGCATAAAACATTCTTATCACATCTCATGCACAACTTAGTACCAGAAGCTGCATAAATAATTACCCTTAAAATCACGGTCACACTCATCAATAGCCCCCGTGCCTTTGCCATCCAGAACCACATGTTCGTCCTTATCATTAACAGCACCTTCCACAGATGCAAACACGACGCCACCACTCTCTTCTTTTCTTCCATCAGCTGCAGCCCTAACTTCATTCTCAATCTTACTATCTGTAGTTGCATAAACATTTTTCGAATAAATTAGACATGCCTAAACATGGCTAAACAAATAAAACGGTTTCCGAAGACTGTGTATATGATTAACACATGTTAACTCACTAAATGATACAGGTAGGGGAGCAGTTAACACATGTTAGAGCATGAAAATCTTTACCGTTCTTTTCCGGCTGACACACCTCCTCAGCCGCTTTCCCTTTACCCTCGACATCCTGGTCCTTATCGAAAGCTGCGCCTGTGACAGAGTCAACCACCGCGCTACTGCACCCTTGCATATTTACATCAGTTGAATGCATCCCATCATGCTCAATCTTACCTTCTTCAGCTGCATAAAACATTCTTATCACATCTCATGCACAACTTAGTACCAGAAGCTGCATAAATAATTACCCTTAAAATCACGGTCACACTCATCAACAGCCCCCTTGCCTTTGCCATCCAGAACCACATGTTCGTCCTTGTCATTAACAGCACCATGCATTTCTGCTGCTTTAATACACAGTATTGCACGCATTAAACACAGTGGCTTATACACTTCTTCAGCATCACTTTTATCCACGCTTCCGGCTCCTTTATTTTCTTCGGCCCCACCAATACTACAGTCACCTCCACTTGAATTACCAACATCATGAACACTCTTATCACCTTCGACGACTTCATTTGTTTCTTCCACAAATTCACTAAACCCCAGTTCTCTCTCTTCCAGTTGCTTCTCAGTCTTGTTGAAGCCTATAACATCACAGAAATATTAAATGGGTTTCAGACACGTACGCATATTAGAGGGTAATAAATTTTAACGAGCAACAAACTACGCGTCACCGTCAACGTGTACTTCTAAATCTAAATGTATGATGAAACTGGTAACACATGTTACAGTTTACCTGATTCGAGTCCATCATCCGTTTTTTCCCGATCAATCTTTATATTTGTCTTCGGGCAATTCGGGGTCACAAAGCTTGCTTTCATTTCAGGAGCATCCTTTAACTTATTCAGATGGGAGATCTCCTTACCCGCAACGACATACCACCTTCTTCCAGCGCTCCGGTACACTCAGTTCCATCAGCAACTACGCTTGATTCCCCCGCACCATCTGCTGCAACCACAATAGAATGTTAAACTATACGATCATTATCACATTAACATGTGTTAGACTAAACATTTCATTCCATAACATATAGTACAGGTACATAAACTCTTTTCGCGCTATAAACGTACTCTTAAAATGGTAATACATGTAACAATTTACCTTTTTCTTTGCCACCATCCGTGTATTGTCCACCAAACTTCATATTTGTCTTTCTTCTTTTTGGGGTCACAACCCCTTCTTCTGTCTCACTAACATGCTTTAACTTCCCGATTCTTGCAGATCTCCTCACCTGACCCGACTTTCCACCATCTTCCATCTTTTCAGCATAGTCTTCTCCACCATCATCTACGATTGATTGGCCCGCAACATCAGCTGCAACCCCAAAAAAATTAGTCAATCAATACAGGTTGCCACACCGTCAAATGTGTTACAGTGATCACTTTAAGAATGATAACCAACACAACAGGTATCACATTAACACGTGGTTCAGTGTTCATTTCATAAACATTGTCAGCACACCTTCTTGGGCATCAAAGTCTATTGCTGAAGATCCTACTGCTTTCAATCTACTTTTACTGATTTTTTTGTTTCGCCGGATAAGCGACTTCCTGTACAAGCTCGCTATTGGTGACCCATCCGAAAAATCGTCGTCCACGCCATCCCCTACGAAATCGTTTGCACAACGATAAATGGATTCCAAATTATTAAACTAAATAACACAAAGAATAACAGTTACTAACCAGCGTTCTCTCCTTCGTTGATGTGAAACCTTTCATCATTTCTCAAATCTCGCAAGACCGAATTGATCTTGTGTGACGCTAAATCTACTGCGTCATCGTGATCCTCACTTTCACTAACTTTCTTCTCAAACATACTTTCAAACGTTGCCTTCAACGTTTGTACTTCTTCGTCTTCATGGCTCTCCACCAATAGCGATTCTAACATCCCCTCAATTTTGACTTTGTTCTTCTTTGTCACGTTTATTAACTGTCGTACTATCGTCAACCTCTCCTGTTGAAAATAGTTTTTCAACATTTTGATACTAACACTATATACTAATTGTAAAAAACACATGTTAGAGCATATAACTTTACCTCTTTACTTGCCCAGTGTTCCACGTTATAGTTTCTGGGACGTGTTAATCCTTTAAACCGTCCTAGTCCAAACCCACCAGCAAGTATTTCAAGCCTTTCTCTCTCTCGCAATCTTTTCAAGTTCCAAAAAGCTAAAGGACACACCGCACTGTCTACCTCCATCCCCGTGCACTCAATGCTATCAACGTACAACAACTACAAGAAACAACGATCCGTTCAGCCCAGAAATAATCAAGTATTCTAACACATGTTAATTATCTAAAATAATTAAAAGTACACTTACCATCAGAATCGTTAGAGGACCGACGAAGAAACTTTGTGGGTCAAGCCGATTCCAGGTATCTTTGCAAGTTCTCAGCTTTTCTACAACAAGGTCACACCAGTCTATTGTTGCAAAGTCCATTTCGTCATCCAGATACTCTAAGATTTCTTCCCGTAAACAACTTTGTTTATGACAATCAACCAGCACTGCCACAAAACACATTACAAAATCCATCATGAAATCAAAACTGTCTTCGCCATCGGACTCATCTATCATTTTCACCATCTTTGTTGGAGGCACCATTACACCCGGGTATCTCGCCCTCCAATCCGCAATGGCATCAATCAGCATCGGCAGCTTACCAATCGAACTAATCTTTTGTCCACCAGTCGGAATCCCTAATAACTTATGTATCACTTTCCTGTTCACCTTGATATCACCGGCAGGCGTACATATCACCATCTTATCGGGATTAAAATTGTCCACAACAAAATAAGCTAACTTAGCCGGCAAACCATCAACGCTGAAAGTTAGCAAACGACCAAAGCCCATTTGCCTGACTGCGTCACGTTGTTGTTCTGTCAATGCCCGTACACATTTATAAAACTGCAGTGGTGCAGATCTTGTCCTTATGCCTGGAAATTCATCCTTTTTTGCTCGCTTACGGGCTTTCTGAACCTTTTCCGGTTTGTTACCAACTACCTTTGGTTTCCCTGCTTTACCTTTCCCATTGTCCTCCGAACCCTTCTTCTTTTTGGTCCTTAACGTCCCACCCTTCGATGTAGCCGTCACTTCTGCCCTACTTACTGAAATAACATTTTATACGAAACCACAACAACCCAAACAATTAGTCTACTTTACAACCACCTATGACAACATGTAACAATTTTTCATTCGTAACATCCAAAAATTTGAAGGGCTTAAAAAATAACTAACC
Organism: Helianthus tuberosus; assembly: GCA_030545235.1. Lineage (NCBI taxonomy): Eukaryota > Viridiplantae > Streptophyta > Magnoliopsida > Asterales > Asteraceae > Helianthus > Helianthus tuberosus. Next base: position 4,699,070 of record CM060381.1, on the reverse strand, counting down.
ACGGTTTTTTCGCATTACATTGCCAGAATTATCATCGGCGCTGTTTCTTTCCCCTGCTGATTATCACATGTTAGTGAATTTTCAAGGTCATGCCCAATTAACACATGTTAATCAAAGCCAACAATATTTAACTAACCACGTTTTCTTTTATTTCCACACCCAGAACTATCCCCGACAATGCTTTTCTTCCCTACAGTTTCAAACATGTTACTCAGATTTAACTGGATACGCAATTAGCCACTATTGTAACAAAAGGAACTTACCACTGTGCTTTTTGTTATGTCCCCGTTTGCTTTCCACACAACCTTCATTTAGCACCGATAGATTCGTAACGAAAACGATTAGCCCAACAAGACATTATACAAATTATAAACAATATTACTGGTTACCCGTTACCTGCTTTCCGTCTTTTCCCATGGCTTGGTGACACACTATCGGTATCATCATACACTGCAAGGCAGCCAACAAAATTCTGTTATGCACAATTTCTTATCCAACACACTATCCATATATAGATCACCTTGAACAATGTTAAGAGACATAAAAATTCTAACCTAACTCCCGTTGGGTTGGACCAAAGTCAGATTGTTGTTTGGAAGGTCCTGTCTTGGGTTCGTCGGATATAATCACAACTCTACGGCTCTCAGACCTTTTTTGCCCTAATCTGTGTTTCGAAGTCCTACATATATAAAAGAAAACAAACTCAGGTGCCATTTTCCGATAAATCGGTTGAACAAAACCACCTTTTACATGACCGATTACAACAAAACTAACCTTTTAATTGAAGTCTGAATCTTCCTTAATCGTTTCATCTTCACGGACGACGACAATATTATGAACGACTTCCTCATTGTCCAAGTTGGACACTATCGGCTTCTGTGTTAGCGTTCCGGAACAGAGGAGCAATGAGTATAATGGTAAAGAAGAAAAAATTTTGAATTTTGTTTGCAGTTCTTGATTAGACGGCTACTGCATGGCAGTGATTTCTGTTTTCCAATGTCTTTGTTGACTTCCGAAAATGCCCTTCAATGGTACTAAATGGCAGTACTTTTTATTTCTTTTTAATTTTATTCATACCAAAATAATCATAGCCATTGATCAAGTTTGATGTAAGCTAATCAATGGTTCACAATGGGTTTCCATAGTTTTCTTAAAAAGATAGAGTTTCTTATATAACCAAGCCCTATATATATATATATATATATATATAGGATTAGGTTCAAACGTGAACAAAATCCCAAGAGTGAACTGTGTGAACTGATCTGGGCCATTGATTTTTATGATCTTGAGATTAAAGTGAGTGGCATGATGGTAATTATTTGGTTAATTTTTTTCATTTAATTAAATACAAAAAGGGTATATGTGTAATTTCAATCTTAAATTGATTGCATAAATCTCTCACAAATCAAGTAATCAATTATCCTCTTAAATTGATTGCATTAATCTCTGACAAATCAAATCAAGGATTAGGAAAGATGTAACTTAATTCAATTATTAAAATAATTATTTGTTTAAATGCGATGTACACATGTGTATTCTGATTTTGCCCTCTTTTTAATGCGATGTACACATGTGTATATCGTCTGTCTTTGTGATTTCTCAAATTTTTTTTTTGTATTGAATATCGTCTGTTTTTGTGATTTCTCAGATTTTTTTTTGTATTGAATGTTGATGTACACCTGTGAATTACTGTACACATATGTACGATGCTGAGTACACATGTGTACTGTTCTATTTATATCTAAGTACACATGTGTATACCGTTGAAATATGAAGGTTACGTGGATCTTAAAAATCAAAATTTGAATTCTGGTGATGAAATCTGAAATAAAAATTAAAATTGAAATCTGGTGATTTGTTGTTTGTTTTGATAATTATCTTATTAATAAATAAACATAATGTGGACAATGAATTTAAATTAGGAAAGATGTAACTTAATTCAATTATTAAAATAATGATTTAAATCTAATTTTTTATATAATTACAATCCTACCCTTAACAACTAAAAAGGAAATCAAGGGTTCATATATGTTCACGCAGTTCACTCTTGGGAGGTTGTTCACGCTGGAACCCTACCCTATATATATATATATATATATAGGGAGAAGATCATGCGAGAACCACCTCTTATTGTGAGAACCGCGAGAACCAATGTGAACACACAAAAAATGCCTAAAAATAGCTAAAAATCACACAAAATTTTTTTTTTTGAATTTTTTAATATTTTTTATAAAAAAAATCGCTACTTTTCGAAGCAAAAATAAAAAAATTTAAAAATTTTTTTTTTTAAAAAAAATATTTTTTTTTTGCTTCTAAAAGTAGCGATTTTAACATAAAAAATATTAAAAAATTCAAAAAAAAAATTTTAGATTTTTTTTTAGATTTTTTTAGGTTTTTTGGGGGTTTAGTTTTTAGCATTTTAGCTTGGGGGAGGGGGTGGGGGGGGGGGGGGGGGTTTAGGTTTTTGGGGGGTGGGGGAGGGGGGTTTAGGTTTTTTGGGGGGGGGGGGGGGTGGGGTTAGGTTTTTTTTAAGGTTTTTTTTAGCATTTAGCTTGGGGGGGGGGGGGGGGGTTAGGTTTTGGGGGGGGGGGGGGGGGTTTAGGTACTTTGGGGGGAGGGGTTAGGTTTTTTTAGGCTTTTTTAGGTTGTGTTCACATTGGTTCTCAAGGTTCTCACAATAAGGGTGGTTCTCGCATGAGCCCCTCCCTATATATATATATATATATATATATATATATATATATATATGGCCACATAAATTCATAATACCATATTATGATTAATAAGTGAACTCAAACTTGTAATTTTGTTGCTATTAGACATTAAAAACCTACCCACTGTGATTCTCAACGGACTCGATCTCTCTTAAGGCAAGCCACAAGAAGAGTGTAATCATATGTCCTGGGACAAGTGCAAGACCAAGAAAAGATGGAATCCCAAACAATATTACGTCCATCCAATGGGCATGCAAAGTAGCAAACCCCATAGGCGCTGAGTATTCATGATGAACCTTATGGATATTCTCATACATCCATTTCAAATGACAAAGTCTATGAATCCAATAATTAGCATAATCGTCAATAATAAAGTAGATAATCAGTTGAGATATAACCTCCATTGATGATGGTAAGGGCAAGCTTGTTCTAATACCAATCATCTACATATATACACATATGATCAATTATAACATTTTGTAGTACATAAAGATATACAATATTTAAAAGTGTTCAAAATGATACATCTTACTTTCATCAAAGGATAAGAGGCGAGTAGCATAGGTACGGCGGTGAATAAGAGTGTTTTTATTACACCCAAGTAACATGTGAGCTTATCGTATAATGAAAACTTAATCTTGGGTTGAAGTTTGTAAGAAGCGACGTAAGTGGGAAATGTGAGTTCCATAACTAGGTAGAATAAAGGTGGTAGAGTTGATAGGAGAAATACTAACGGAATGTTGTGGCAGTAGAGGACGTAATCAGACTTGTTGGCCGTGTAATTAAACCATAAGGTTTCAGCTCGGGTGAGATATCGGCCAATGGCGGTTTCAACCTCTTGAATAGAGGCAAAGGGCATCATTTGTGATTTCTAGAAATTAAGAAATTAGTGTGAAGAGTTTTGTTTGCTCACATATTTGTTTCAAGTGGTCTAATATATATACTAGGGGGCTATAGATATTTTGTAGGTTACCATTAGATATTTTTTTGGTATTGGGGTAATTTTTTTTGTTAAGTAGAAACCAAACCATATGTTTATCTTTAATTTTATGTACATGTTTTGTTCTCACATCTACTTAACTTTGCATATCTAAATAACGTTAGAACAACCATAAACATCTTACTTTGACAAACCACCCACTAAGGTGAGGACAAACCCAACACTAAAGATCAGATATGTAAACATGTGGACATAATAATTAGTGGCCAAGACATAGTATTACAACGTTGCATTTTTCAGTGTGATCAAATATACATTTGTCTACTTGTTAGATACATTTATTTGTGTCTTGGTACTTGATTTAGTGATTTAAACAAAAAAACAGAGAAACATGGTTTGCCTTCGAAAAAAAACCTCTAACAGATAAGAAGAATTGTTATGTAACGTAAACTTGTGTGGTTTAAAATAACAAAAGGGACTTTTCAATAAAAGGGGCCGTCTCTAATATATAAAAGGGATATCCAACAATTAGACATGTGTCAATTTATATCTTGGAGTGGGTGATAAAACTTACAGAACACCAATTTTTTTTAAATATAGTGATCTTGAAAAACGTATATACTAAGAAAATTGTTTTCTTAATTATATTTATTAAAATAGTATTTTTGTCTATCAAGAATCTCACTGGTTTTTAATCAATACTTTTAAATCATTCGCTTTTAAAATAAAAAAATAAACAAACATTTTTTGTTCTCACATCTACTTAACTTTACATATCTAAATAACGTTAGAACAACCATAAACATCTTACTTTGACAAACCACCCACTAAGGTGAGGACAAACCCAACACTAAAGATCAGATATGTAAACATGTGGACGTAATAATTAGTGGCCAAGACATAGTATTACAACGTTGCATTTTTCAGTGTGATCAAATATACATTTGTCTACTTGTTAGATACATTTATTTGTGTCTTGGTACTTGATTTAGTGATTTAAACAAAAAAACAGAGAAACATGGTTTGCCTTCGAAAAAAAACCTCTAACAGATAAGAAGAAATGTTATGTAACGTAAACTTGTGTGGTTTAAAATAACAAAAGGGACTTTTCAATAAAAGGGGCCGTCTCTAATATATAAAAGGGATATCCAACAATTAGACATGTGTCAATTTATATCTTGGAGTGGGTGATAAAACATACAGAACACCAATTTTTTTTAAATATAGTGATCTTGAAAAACGTATATACTAATAAAATTGTTTTCTTAATAATATTTATTAAAATAGTATTTTTGTCTATCAAGAATCTCACTGGTTTTTAATCAATACTTTTAAATCATTCGCTTTTAAATTAAAAAAATAAACAAACATTTTTACAGTTTATATTAATTTTTCTATCTTATTATTATAATTATAAGTAATATTAAATAACATCATAAAAAACAGTGTAGCCATTTCCATATTATAAATTACTAACATCTTAGTGCTTTGTTGACTTGTACTTAAAGTATAGGGAGTTTTCCAAAAAAAATTGAGGACTTTTCACTTCTAGCCAATAGGTTTTCATTTTTTGTAATTAAGCTTTTGATTTTTTTTTTTTACTTTCACCTAAACCTTTTCAACTTTGCAAATTAACCCCAACACTTTTTTTATTTTCAATTTTAATCCCTCATACTTTTATCTTTTACAAGTTTTTCGTTTTACGTTTCGTTCTAAATTTTACGAGTGAATACGCCGCAACATGCGTGTGGGTTCAATGATTTTTCATCTTTTTTTTCCCCATTTGACAGGTCCGCCGCAATGCGTCTTTATTTCCATGTTTGACTGGTTCGTCGCAATGACCGGGATCCTAGATCGACTTAGGTATTTTTTTTCTATATTTTACGTTTTAGTTTAATTTTTTCGCATTAACACGACGCAATGTGAATGATGGTTCAACGATTTTAAACTTGTTGAAATTAAATTGTTTCCCTATGAAAAACTGATCAGAAATGGTGAACTATGTGGAATATGTGCATACACACTTTTCCGAGAAGGTTTTTAATCAAGAAATTAAAAACAGATGAAAAAAATAACTTTTGTTTCTCCTTTTTGCATATATGGTCGACGAGTCAACATGGAATCCAATAAAATACAGAAAGGAAGAAAGTCGGTGATGTACCTTACTTGATTGTTCAAATTAATCTGGCGATACTGGAATATTTATATACTATTAATTTTTAACATTATGGTGCATTAAAATTTGTACTCTAAGCATATATTCTTGGGCATTGGTTCTTTTTACAAAACAACTAGGTGGTGTGGGTTATTGTTTTGGGCCAACTCTCTTTAATCGGAACGGTACCTGTATTTACATGTAAAATACCGGGTACTGGTACCGAACCGGTATATTCGGTACCTGTACCCATTTTTCCCGGTTTTCAGAACCGGTACTTTGGGTACCGGTTCAATACTGAACATGTACCTTGCTCATCCCTAATCAACATCAAGTATTTGTATTTCAAGACATTTGGAAACACAATGTGATCGTTTGGATATCTAACTTGATACAAAGGTGTGTAGTTAATCCTTAGGTTTGTGGTTTTAAAATGCAACGAGCGGGTCGATAGAGAAGTATAAAATAGATTCATTGCGTCGTAATTTGTAAGGGCCTAGCCGTATAAAATAGATTCATTGTGTTGTAATATGTAAGACCCTAGCCGCAACGCGGCGGATCTTACATCTAGTTACAATGATTTTTTAAGTTTTAAATTAACCCTTGCATTATAATATTACCTCAATAGTTTTATTTTCCTCTTATAATTTTCGTTCTTTAGTTAAAAAAATACTAAATAGGCGCTATATCTTTTTTCAAAGCAGCATACAACACATCACCACCACCATTCGTTTGTTCGTTTAGGTCGCTACACCACGTCACCATTTTTCTTCTATTTATTACATTTTATTTTGTTTTTGATTGTTTTACACATTTATATATTGTAGCTTCATACTGGTCTTTACCATGTGTTTTGTACAAAGATGCCACGCCGCAATCTGAAATCCTAGTTGGAAATCTATTGTTTTATATAAAAAGAGAATAACTTAAAGAAATATTAAATTTTAGAGTTTCATTTTTAATTGTATTTTTTAAGTGTTATGTAGCTGCAAATTATCTTGACTTAATGTTTGTTGCTTATTCCAACATGATATGGGTGATACAATCAATTTAGTTATCGGATAAATACATATATTATTTGCATTACGGTATATTTTTATATGATTCTTTTAGCCAAAAAAGAATCCGAATTCATGAGCCCTTTCCACCATCATTTTGAGAGGAGAGCAAGGTCGATAATATGAAAGGGACCAACTCCTAGCACACAGTCTCTTTTTGGCTTAATGGTTTTTTATCCCATGCAACCCAATTAGAATCGGAACTATGCAATCCGTGTGATCGTGTGGGTGAAATATGTATTTATTTAATGTAGATTCAGAACAATTAAGTGCAGTGATATGCATAAGAAGTTTGAGTGGAGAGGTGCGCCAATATAGTCTATAATTTTTGTATTTAACTTTAAGAAGTTACATGTTTTAATCCGTAATGTTGAAACGATTTCAAGCTATAAAAAATAAGATGACAAATCTATTAAATATTTGTTTTACTTTATTTATTATTATTTTTTTATTTTATGATTGCACAGTAATAAAAATTTAAGATACCCTTAAATTAATGTTCTAACTCCGCCTACAGCGTAAACTTGTGTGGTTTAAAAAGAAAAAAAAAGGAGATATACATAAAAGGAAGGGCCCGTGTCTAAATATAGAAAAGGGATAATTCCAAGAACTTAGACACATGTCAATTTACAATTTCTTGGAGTGGGTGATAAAAACTTATTTACATATTATAATTGGGGAACAAGTTGATGTTTTGAGTGTTGTAACCCATGTTTTTGGGGTTTTCCAAATTTTTGTTGATATTTCACTTTAAATCCAACTTGATTTTATAGTTTTAACCCAAAGTTTTTAGTTTTCAATTTAACCTAACAACTTTTTTACTTTCAACTTTGATCCCCTATATTTTTCATATTTTGCAAAATTTTTCGCTTTACGTTTAATTCTAAACTTTACGAGTTAACACGACACAATGTGTGTGTGTGTGGTTCAACGATTTTACGTTTTGTTATACGCTTCGTTCTAAATTTTGCGAGTTAACATGACGCAACATACGTGTGTGGCTTAGTGTATTTACGTCGTCTATTTTTTTTTCCCGTTCAACAAGTTCGTCACAACGTGCGAATCCTAGATCGAGTTAGTTATCATTTTCTTTGTTTTATATGTCGGTCTAATTTCTCCACATTACGACGCCACAACTTCAATGTTGGTGGTCGTTGGCTGTTTGGTGCTATTTGCCACGGTTTTACGCCCCCGCCGCAACGCGGGGGATTAATACTAGTTATAAGTTAAAACTTAAAATAGAACCAAATCTTTTTTCAATTAGTGATCATGAAAAATTTATATACTAATGAACTTGCGTTTCACATTATATCCTAGTGGCATAGATAAAGCAAATACACCATTAGGTTTTAGGTTTAATTTTCACAATAGGGTTTTCCAAGTTTATTGGATTTCATATTGAATTGATGTATAAGCATCAGTAGTCCGTCAGTGATCTAAATTTGCTGTTAAAAAACAGAAAATACGAATAAGCTTGTTTCCTTAAAGTTATTTTTATAGAAAGAATTATTTTGTCTCTTGAGAATCTTATCGGATAACTAATATATATATATATATATATATATATATATATATATATATATATATATATATATATAATACATTAATTTTTTATCAATACTTTTTAAATCATTCAATTTTAAATAAATAGATAATAAACATTGTTTTGGGTTTATATAAGTTTTTTTTAATTAGAAAGGAAAAGTTAAAGCTCACTTTTATTTCTACTTTCAAAAAAAGTTAATTTAAAAAAAAAACCACTTTAACCTCTTCGACTTTATAATACGTAATGGTACAAGTTCGATTTTTTCTATGATTTACGACGGGTCATTGTATAAATTCGCAATTGTCTTTGTTTTTGTTTTCGTTTTACGTCACGTGGTGGTATAAGTTCATGTTTTTATTAAGATTTTTCCGATTTTGATCGCCATTTGCTTACCACTTAGTATGATTTTGCGACCCCATGACACAGGGGTTAAAGACTAGTTATTTTTTATATAGAAAAGAACAACATATAGAAATGTTAAATATTTACTGTGTTATTTTCAATCGTAAATTTTTAGTGTTATGTAGCTAAAAAATATCTTGACTTGATATTTGTTGCTTATTCCAACATGATATGTATGATACAATTGTGTTGTGTTGTATTGTATTGTATTGTATTGTATTGTATTGTATTATATTAAACGGGATCAGGAGAGAACGCTCAAAAGTGTGAGAACGGTGAGAACACATCCTGGCCCAACACGTGCCACGCGGCATAGAGAAGGGCGGAGGGACTTTTTTGTCCTTTCATTTTCTGCTTTTCCAGTTCCGCTTTTCCGAATGTTGTTTTATTTTTTGGGGTTTAAGATTTTTGGCATTAAACAAATTCAATAATTAATGGCGTTTAATGGTTTCATCGTATTAACATTTTGGCGTTTATGACGTTTATTCAAATCGTATGCCATTGGAACCCAGGGTGATCAGGAAATCTATCTGAATGACGTTTTTCAAGGCGTTTTAAAAAGATGGCTCATTGTTCTATTATTTTTTATAAACATTTTGGCGTTTTTGGTATCTTGGCGTTTTACAATTGTTAGATTATATTTCAGCCACAGTAAAAAAAAAATACAAGCGAAGAAAATAAATTAAAAATCTTAATCGGATCTCTCTTCACAATCTTCACTGTCATCAGTCTCTATGTTCTTTAGTAGTACAAGAACTATCACAAAAAATATGGCGTTTTAACTTAACAAACCCATCGGTTTGATTATTTTGCCTGCTCGTCTGTTGAAGTGGTTTTTTTTGTGGATGCTTGGGGTCATAGATCTATGACGTGTGGGTGGGTTTTTTCGCTTTTTCTTCATGTTGATCTTCATCTTTATAATCATCCCACTAGTGTCATTGATCTCTTCTCCTCATCCAAGCCTTCTTCAAGAACAAAAAATACAAAATGCCATATGACTGGCATCAGTATCTTTTTCTTGAATTTTTGTCCATCTCATGCAGCAAAATCTTACTGAGTTACTCGCCTCCGCTAACAATTCATTCAGTGAAACTTCACGAATAACAATACTGAATATCCAAGAAAGCATATTAGCCATCTTTGATTTTTTTGGCGTTTTACAGTGAGTGGTATTTAGTAGTATTGGCGTTTGTTTTTTTTGGTTTGATCAAATGGAAGTTGTTGAGACGCATCATTTTATAGGATCTCTTTTTGGCGCCTAAGTTAGGCGCTGCGTTATTATAATAAAGTATTAGTCTTTTCAGTTACTGTTTGTAATTATTGTTTTTGAAAAGCTTTATCTCTGAAGTCTGTAACACGTCCCATCTTTCAAGTTTGGCGTTTTAGATTCTAATTTAATAAATTTTCTCTATCTTCAGTATTACTGATTTGTAGTTACTGTTTCTAGTTACATTTTCAAGTTTGTTTTTTTATTTATTTTATTATTATTTTTTTTTTTGGTTTTTTATAATACTTGTCCAAAGTAATTTTATGATGGTTTGATAAACGCCAAATGTGTAAGACATTTGGCTTTTTGGCGTTTTTATTAGATATGACGTTGTTTCTATATAACAATCAACTGAAAAAAGAAAATTAAACAAAATAAATATTGATCTTCCAAATCTTCACTGTCACCAGTCTCTTTCTTCTTTCGAAGCATCTCCACTGGCTGTTTCGACTTTCGTATGATTTTTTTTTATTTTTGTTTTTTAAAGTAGTTTTTTTGTCGCCGTTTGGAAACGCAAAGTCTGAAATCAGCCCCTTTTTCTATAATTTTTGTCCATCTCATGCAGCAAAATGTTATTGAGTTTACACCCTTTTTGCCAAAATGTTATCTTTTTTGGCGTTTTACCGAGAAAAAGAACGCCACAAAATAAACCATCTTAAAACTGTAAATTTGATCATGCTAAAATCAATAAAGTGTTGCTGTATGGTGATGGATAACATTGTTAATCCTCAGTTAAGAAAGATAACTGACAATGTTGTCCACCCCATACAGCTACACTTTATTGACAACATATTTGATGTTTGGGTTTTCTGGCGTTTTATCAGACGAATGGTATATATTAAATATGACGTTTGGGGTTTTTGTGTGTGTTTTTAATTGAAGGTCTGAGTTGTATATATAGGATTTTTTGGCGGGATTTTACTATAATTAAGTTTGACGTTTTATATCTAATGGCGTTTTTAGTTAGAATGGTGTGTGATTTTTGTTTGCCGTTTTATTTTCATGAGATGGCGTTTTGTTTGGAGTATTCAAAAGACGCTTTTACCCTTAATGAAGTGCGTCCACGTAATAAAATTGATGTTATTTACGAAAACGCCACCGGGCCAATCTAGTCCATAGATTGTTTTGATCGGACGATCCATAAGCGTTCTCACCGTTCTCACACTTTCCACCGTTTTCTCTAAATCCCGACCCTATATTATATTATATTATATTATATCATATCATATTATATTATACTACAAGAATTAAGCACCTGCGTTACAGCGGTTGTCATAAAACTATGTTAAGTAGTAGCAATACTATACAGCAACCATCAACACCGGAAAATCTTGTAAAAACAAAATAAATAAAAACGGGAAAAAAATAACGTCGAACGAAAAGCAGACGTAAAATCTTTGAATCACGCATGCTCATTGCAGAGAAATTAAACCGAAACGTAAAACATAGAAACAAATAACTAAGTCTACCCAGGACCCGCATGTTGGACAAATTTGTCAAACGCAGAAAAATAGAAGTGACGCGACGGGCAGGTTAAACGGGAAAAAAAATATACGAAAAAATGTTGAACCCCACACGCATGTTGCGGTGCGTTAACTAACAAAATTGAGAACGAAACGAAAAACTTGGGAAAGTTGAAAAGTATGGTGGACCAAAATTGAAAATAAAAAAGAGTTGGGATTAAATTGCAAAAAAAAAAAAGAAAAACTTTGGGTTAAAAGTAAAAAAACAAAGGGTCTAAATTGCAAAATTGAAGTTATTTATTAATTTTAAATAAAGATGAGAATAAAAATAAGTGATATCTATATATTGGTTATTAATTAATATTAATATTAAAAGAAATTTATAAAACAAATATAAATAAAATTTATGAGGTTGAAGGAGAGAATGCCATGTGGCATTATTTTGAGTCTTTTATTATAAGTTAGATTAGATACTATACTATACTATGCTATATATATTATATTATAGAGTAAACTGCAATTTTACCTCCTAAAGATATAGCCAATTGGCACTCTTACCCCCTACCACGAAATTTTTGCTGTCTAACCCCCCAACAAATGCGAAACGCTGCAATCTTAACCCCTGGCACCCAACTCTTTCAAGTCAACCTTTGTTTATGTAGGTCCACCCGGAAGATCGAGTAACCTCTATTCCCTGTTTTCCGACAAACCCGAAAGTGCGGAATCCAAACGGGTAAGCTAAACCAAGTTACGAACACAAACACAAAGATTCAACGATTAACACTCCATTGTATTAACTCGTATGAAACCGTTACAAAGCAATGTTTACAAGATAAACCTATAAACTCTCAGTTGTGTGTGTGTGTTTACAGTGTTCGCTCTCAAATCTATTCAGATTTGCCTAACTGTGTTATGTCTGTTTGCTGTGTTTATATAGTAACACACATGACGAAATCAAGATGCCCACGAAAACCCATTGACGAAATCAGATCATCATGACGAAATCAGGGTGATTTCGTCACCTCAGGGGATTTCGCCAAATTGGTTTTCACCACAAGGGTGATTTCGGCCCATGGGGCTTTGACGAAATCACATGTGATTTCGTCATACATGTTGGGCTTGGACATATTGCTTCTGTCTTCATGTTGGGCTTGGGTATGTTGGGCCAAAACAACAAACAAACAAACACTTAAACTAATAATGCAAACTGCACACACGCAGCTGCATTTTCATCGTTCGTTACAAAGTAAAACGCATACCGAGTCAAGACAGGAGGTTGTCTTGACTACGGCCTTCACTTCGTAACCGAGTCGAACCGAGTCGAGCCGTATCCACACGATATGTATCAATAAACTCCCCCTTGGATGCTGCTCGCGAGGTTCGTAATCTCGTTCTCCATCTCTTGATGGTTCATTCATTCTTGTCGTAGGATCTTCAAAGTCTTCACGCGTCGTAAGTAGAAAGTGTATCAACAAACTCCCTTTTCATTTAGGTAGTGTGTTAACAAACTCCCCCTTTGATTATGCTTGGGAATCTTTTAACTTCAATGCTTGAGATCCTTGTGGTGTTGGTGATTGATCAGCGGCAACTCGATCATCTTTATCATTTGAGTGCCTCCATGTCGTGTCTTCATTCCGCAGCTTGTCATTGAACATGTTCTCCTCGCCTTTAGCATCTGTACATGCAAGAAATCTAAACGCGTAATGAGAACAACTGCTTGGAATATAGTTAACATTAAACAAATAACACACATGTGACCATGTTTTCAACTACCGTCCGACAGTTAGTTTGAAAAGTTAACAGATTTTTTAATTTTGATTATTAACTTTCAAAACTTGCAAACTCTGACCGTTTATGAAGATTCAGTCATTTTGGTTTTCATTCAGGTTTCAGGTAACGAAGACTTGAGTTCCAACATCGGTTAATCAAAACTAAAACAGAAATAAAATCTTTTTGACTTTTATAAAGTTTATATTAAAACACATCTAAAATCTTTTTGGCATTTTGAATATTCCAAACTTAAAGACTGAAAGCAGTAAATAAATATATACAGAGTTGCAGAAACTAATTAAAGTAAATATATACAAACATTCTTTTTGCGAGTTTCGAGGGTAAGAGAATCATATCAGTGAACGGTAATGCCAAAACAACTTTTGTTTTTCTTTTTGTTAACAATTTGATAAACATCCTATAACGATTATTGGTATTGTTATCCACATAAGCTCAACTTATCATATGTAATCATGGCAAGGGGATACGTTAAGGTATGATTTATACTAACCGACCGGTGTTCATCCACATCACGACACATTCCCGTATCAAGGTATGCACGAGAGTTCATCTTACTGGTGAGTATACCATTTATCATCTGTTTTGACGTATAAAAAGATGTGAGTAACTCACTTATTTTGATTGAAAACAAGCCCTATATGATAGAATCACTTATTGATGAGGAACTTGATTTTCAGATGCATGAAGGCACAAGAGCAAGTCCGTGAACAGGTCAGTACTTTCGTACAGCAAAGAGACGAACTTGACTCCCGGATAAATGTGATATATTATCACTTCTTTTGTGGACATGTGATTGTTGATCACTTATTGAGGTCGTATGCAGTATGTACACGTATGTATGATATCATGGAAGATCTAGACTTCGTCTTCGTTTGTTTTGGTAAAAGAAACAACCATGATACCCAGATGATAAACAGCATAAAGACCACATATCTCAGAACCTCGGCAATCTCTCAAACGAAATTTCGGTACTAAGACCATATGCCAATGAGTGGTTCCCACCTGGTCTTCAGTCGATTTAGGTTTATATCACCCTGCACACTTTAAGATGATTGTGAGCCTACCGATACATCTTATATAGAGCTGCTTAACATTTTTCATTTTGCATTTCAGTTTAAAAAGGTTTGGACAGACCACTGATGCACTATCATTTTCTCTTTTTCTCGCCAGGAAACTCATTTTTGTTTTTCTATTGTTTTTGTGTTTTGAAATTTTTCGATGTTTTTGAATTTTTCAAATTTTGGATTACTCCCCCTAAAATCAACAAACTTACAATAATTTTAAAAACACAAAGATATTTACAAAAACGATTTTCCGATGCGGATTACTCTTGCTTGACCTTAATGCCGTTTACCAATAATAAAAAGTCAAATCTTGATTTATCAAATGCTTTGGTAAAAAGGTCGGCACGTTGGTCATCAGTATGGACCTTAACAACATCGATTAGCCTTTTATCAAAGCAATCACGTATGAAGTGATACTTAATTTCGATGTGTTTGGTCTTTGAATGCTGCACATGATTTCTAGTGATAGATAAGGCAGCATAATTATCGACAAAAATAGGAGTAGTTAGGAATTCAAAACCGTAATCGCGCATTTGCTGTTGTATCCACAGAACTTGGGAGCAACAACTTGAGGCAGCAATGTATTCAGCTTCACAAGTTGATGTAGCGACACAAGTCTGCTTCTTGCACTGCCACGTTACGAGGCGAGTTCCTAAAAACTGGCATCCAGCCGTTGTGGATTTGCCGTCGATTTTACATCCGCCAAAATCAGAATCACTGAAAGCGACTAGATCAAAGTTATCATCCTTAGGGTACCATAGACCGGTGTCTAGGAAACCCTTCAAATAACGAAAAATCCTTTTTACAGCTGCAAGATGTGAGGCCTTCGGGTTCACTTGATATCTGGCTAGCAGGCATGTTGGATACATTATATCTGGTCTTGATGCTGTGAGGTACATAAGGGATCCAATCATCACGCGGTAATATGAAGAGCTAACAACTTCACCCTTCAAGTCTGGATTGATTCCGTGATTTTACTGCAGTGGGGTACCAATGGGCGTTGTGTCGGACATCTGGAATCGGCTCAAGATGTCTTGGACATACTTAGTCTGATGGATGAAAATCTCAGACTTCGTTTGTTGCACTTGCAAGCCCAAAAAGAAAGTCATCTCCCCCATAGTGCTCATCTCGAATTTATCCTGCATTACACGCTCGAAATCCCTACACATAACATTGTTAGTAGAACCAAATATAATATCATCCACATATACCTGAACCAGTAGAAGATCTCCATCTTGTTCTTTTATGAAGAGAGTGCAATCGATAAGACCTCTGCGAAATCCATTCTCCAGCAGATAATTAGATAAGGTGGCGTACCAAGCTCGCGGAGCTTGATGTAGACCATAGAGAGCTTTGTTCAGCAACCAAACCCGATCGGGATGGACATGATCTTCAAAACCTGGAGGCTATTCAACATACACCTCTTCTTCCACTAGACCATGTAAGAATGCACTTTTGACGTCCATCTGGTAAACCTTGAATCCTTTGAATGAGGCATAAGCCAGAAAGATCTGAATTGCTTCCAGACGTGCAACAGGTGCATATACTTCGTTGTAGTCTATACCTTCAATCTGACGAAAACCTTGAACGACCAATCTTGCTTTGTTGCGAATAACGATTCCACGATCGTCCTTTTTGCATTTATACACCCAACGGGTACCAATCGTCTTATAACCAGCAGGTTTCTCTACGAGCTTCCAGACACCAAGTTTCTGGAATTGTTGCAGTTCTTCCTGCATAGCTTCAACCCAAGAGTTATCTTTCAAAACGTCTTTCCAAGTTCTTGGCTCTTCCTGTGAGACATAACACGCGAAAGACCAATCGTTTTGTTGACTAGATTCTCGAATCGCTGCATACAAGCCTGCGTTGTTGTTGTTGCGCAACATGTTTCTTGTTTGTATGCCACTTTGTACATTACCGATGATGTTTTGTTGAGGATGGGTATTGTGAATTCTTGATTCAGGGTTATCTGGAACAGGAACATTAATACCCAGATTGTTGAGATTGAGATCAACAACCAATTCAATACCCGGAACTGACGAAGAGGATGATGCAGTAGCTTCAGCTGTTATAGGGGCGTCCACTGGAGGTGTAGCCTCTGAAGTACCATGAACAGCTGATGTAGGAGCTTCTTGATCTGCATCGATAAATTCTTCATCCTCTGAAGATTCGTTCAGTTCGGTTGCATCATGAAAATCCTCATTGTCGAGAGCATTATTGTTCACTGAAGATGGCTCTTGATTGACAACAATTGGACGAACCAACGGTGAATCTGTTGCGTTGTCACTCTCGAAAAACATTCTTGTCGCAGCATTTTCTTCAACTGCTTCAACATGGATCGAATTGAAAAAGTCATCGTACTCAAACATCCAAGGTTGACCTGGATTTTTGACTGGTAAAGTGTGCCTTTGTACTCTGACTTCAGACCATTTTTTAACCCTTTTAGTCTCTAGATTCCAGACTCTTAAGTTCGGGGTGGCATAACCAATAAAGTGACCTTCAATAGCTTTTGCCCCAAACTTTCCATTAGGATCGATCATTGTGCAAGGAGCTCCAAACGGTTCAAGATATGACAAATCTGGTTTCCGTTTGTGAAGAAGCTCAAAGCAGGTCTTGTTGTGCCTTTTGACTGTAAGGACTCGATTCATCGTGTAACATGCGGAGGCCACAGCTTCACTCCAGAATGGAATGGGCAACTGCGACTCTACCAACATAGTCCTAGTAGTCTCGATCAATGTACGGTTCTTACGTTCAGCGACGCCGTTCTGTTGAGGAGTATAAGCCGCACTAAATTCGTGAAGAATACCTTTTGATGTGCAAAACTCTGTCATGGCTTGATTTTTAAATTCTGTACCATTGTCGCTGCGTATCCGTCTAACCTTCAACTTATACAAATTCTCAATCTGAACGATCAAGTTTTTGATAATACCGAAAGTTGCACTCTTGTGAGCCATAAACGCAACCCAAGAAAATCTTGAATAATCATCCGTTATCACGAGGCATTATTGATCATTCCTGATGCTTTTATGCTTGACAGGACCAAATAAATCCATGTGCAAACGTTCAAGAGGAACTGCCACCGTGTTGATCTTCTTTGTCAGATGTCGTTTCTTCATTTGCTTTCCTTTTTGGCATGAAACACAAACGTCTTGAAGACGGAAATTTTTAAGAAGAACACCATTCACTAATTCATTCCTCACCAAATGATTCATTTTGCGTAAGTGAATGTGACCCATACGTATGTGCCAAGAGATTGAGTCTTTTTCCGTGGCTTTTGTAATGAAACAAGTTGCTTGTGCAGTCGTTGTAATAGCTTGGCTCATATCAAGGACATATAAATCGTTTATCCTTGGAGCAGATAAGAGAATCCATTCTTTTGGAATCTTGAAGCCGGGTTTCAGTACGTAACATCCATTTGCATCAAAGTGTACTGAAAACTGTTTATCACAGATTTGTGAAACGCTGAGAAGATTGTGATCAAGCTGTTGTACAAAGTTGATCTTGTCAAAACTTACAACCCAGTTGGATACCATTCTTTCTCCAGTAATATATCCGCCTTTATCTCTAGCAAAGGCAACATAACCTCCTCTAATAGATTTAACGTCGTAGAGAAGCTTCATGTCGCCTGTCATGTGCCTGGATGCCCCACTATCAACAATCCAATGACTGCTGAAAGTTCCTCCTGGAACACCCTGCACATGTACTCACATGATTAGTTGGAGATGGGGACCCAAGCCTTTGTGGTCTTGGGTCTTCCATTTTCATCAACGTAAGTTACTTGAACTTCTCGATGTTGTGGAAATTGTGATGTTCCCCTTGATTCATTAACCGTTTTTGGTTTCCAGGTCTGTTTTGTTTTACCAGTGTTATTTTTTTAAATTTTAACTTCATGATTGTCTGAAGTTTTTGAATTGTCTGGTTTGACAGAAACAGATGTTTTGTTAACCACATCGGTTTTAATCTCCTTTTCAATTTTCTTGACCTGTTGGCGTTTCTGTTTCTTTTCCCTTTCTTTTACAAGACGGGGATCTGGTTTTGATGAAACAGATCGTTTGCGGTCAATTTGGTCACAGGGATCATCAACTTTGGCTTTTTGTTTATGAAGATATGGACAATTTCGAATAATATGTCCAAATGTGCCACATGAAAAACATGATCTACGTTCTACAAAACCCGTAGTATCATGTGATTGTCTTGTCGATGATGAACTTTGTGATCCCGAGGTACTAGGTTTTGAACTGTTTGGTTCGTTTCTTTTCAAAGAATTAACTTGAATGACATGATCTAAGTTAGATTTATTGGAAAATGTTTCAAGTTTATCTGTTCCCTTCGATTTCACAAAGTTCACTTTCTTGTCCTTTTTCTTGGTCTGTTTCTTTTGCCATTGAGTCGGTGAGTTAGTTTTAGGTTTGGTGCGGTTTTGCTGAACTTTCTCAGTTGGTAATTTTTGATTGCCACATTGTTTTCTAACTTCAGCCTTTGGGATAGGAGGACACTGTGTTACCACAACGTGTGATCCTGTCTTTCCCAAAAACTTACTTGTTGAATCCTCAAAAATTTTACTTATTAAAGATTGATTAACATTCTTAATAGGAAAATATTTGTCAGAGTAGATTTTATCATCACCAACAAGAGTGTACATCAAATTCACACTCTCAGACTCTTGTGAGGAAGTAGACATGGACTCGGTCAGAACAGTCGTAGCAGGTTTTGCGAGAGGATTACACAGAATATGATTCTCGAGAGGTATGTCCTCTTCTTTGATTACCGCATCTGACTGTGCTGAGTCAGTATCATTAGATTCATCATCTGAAGAATCAATATCCTCAACAATGATTGGAGGATCCTGATTTTGTTCAGCAGTTACAAATGTATCTGCTGACACATTCGAATCTGATGATACTTCCTGTTGGTATCCAAGTCCCGTTGCAAATTCCTCAATGTCTAAAGGAACAGATTCTTCATAATGAGTTCTATACTCCTCATCAGGCAGTGCATCATAATTTTGTCTAACAGGTGGTGGACATTTCTTATATCCAATGCACGTGACATCCTTTTTCTCTTTTTGTGTGCCAATGATGTGATCCAACACATATCTAGAGTTAGAATAACTGTCTAGTTTAAGCCGGATCGCCTCACTTTCACACTTTGTGCAGGCTAACTCTTTTTGCATGCTTTCAAGACGATTGATATAAATGTTTATGTCAGTTTGTTTTCTTGAAACCATTTTTGTCAGTTCGGTTTTATCTTTTCTTAAAGTTGCAACCATCGTTTTAAATTCCTTTTCATGGTTTTCATAAAACATGTTAGCCTCTTTGCATTTTGAAAGATCCACTATCAACTTTTGATTGTGCATATTTGTCACTTCAAATTTGTTTTTGCAAATCCTCATGTTTGCTTTGAAAATCACACCACTTAGCATCAAATGAAACATGTTTGTTTTGCAAGACAGACAATTCAGCATTTAAAGCATCATGTTTGCTTTGCAACTCAGACATATTAGCATCCAAATCAGCACATTTAACACTTAAGCTAGCAAAATTATCACAATTAACAACATTTGGTTCATCGACACATACCTGGCTTGATGAACTGCTGCCATTAGCCATAAAGGTTGAAAGAAGAGAAGAAGAAGAATAAGCAGCTTGATCCACCAGAATAGATCTTCTATCATTCCTTGCTGCAGCTTCTCCTAACAATTCATCGATATCTTCATAGATTCTCCCACTAGATACATCATCAGAATAATCTTCGCCTGAGGTTGAGATTTCCTCATCTGAACTCCTTGAATCACCAGAACTCTCTTCATCTGAAGTTTCACCACCACTGGTGGAAGATTCTCCACCACTGGCGTGCTTCAAATCCTTAGCAGCTTCAGCAAAACAAGCTGCTCCTCCTTGATCACCAATGCCTAGTTGCATTGAACAGTCTCAACCTTCATCTATTTGCACCACAAGAGCTTGATTGGTGTTCGATGGTCCTGCTTGATTGTTTGCAGGGACCAAGGTGCGATCGTCATTCCTGGTTTGATTCTGATTCTGTTGGTTGCCTTGACCTCTGAAAGGATTCTGGTTCCCATGCTGAGCTGGCTTTGTGCATTCCCTCTTGAAGTGACCACGTTCGCCATAGTTAAAGCACTTAACAGACTGCTTATCGAACCCATACTTGGTGTCTTTCTTGCTTTCCAAGCTGGTTCGACCCGTCCGTTCCATGAAGTCTTTAGCTCGCCTAACAGCACTAGCGAAAGCCCATTTGATGTCCATCATATCCATCTCTTCTTTATCGATCTGCTGATAATCTTCTTGAGTTAGATTGATGTTTTTGATCTGCCCAGCATTCAACCCACAATACGATCTCACCAATGTGTTTAGTATCTCCATATGATCTTTAGCTACTTCAACGCTAACTTTGGAGAAGTTTGACGTGACAAGCCGTACTGTATTTGACTTTGATTGCTGACCAGCAGATGATGTGCTTCCATAACGAGCTTGCTATTGTGGAGATGGTGGTAATGGATTTCCATACAAGTCTGTGGTTGGAGCTGGCTTCACAGGAACTTGTATCGTATTGCCATATAAATCCGTGCTTGTGACAAACGCCGTCTGAAGTGGAGCATGTGAAACAGGTCTTGCAGAAGTACTAGAAGTTCCATAATACATATCAGGATTTTGTCGCACTGGTATTGTAGAAGTGCTAGAAGTTCCATAATACATATCAGGATTTTGTCGCACTGGAACCCTTTTTGCCTTTAGGATTTCTTCCTGATCTTTGTTCTCCAAGAGCTGACCGAAGTCATTGATGTTTGTTGTAGCCAATGTGCCATTGTATTTCAGGATTTCCAAGAAACCATTCCATTGAGGTGGCAGTGCATCAGCAAACTTTGTGACAACCTGTGTTGGAGTTGTTTCTACGTCATAATTGCTCAATTCAGTCAGCAAGTGATGAAATCGACTTGTCATATCTCCCAAAGATTCATTTTCCATACAAGTGAAACCATCAAACTCCTTTTTGAGTAAATCATGTCGTAGTTGACGTGACTTTTCATTTCCTAGACCTCTTGTCTTCAATGCATCCCACAATCGCTTTGATGTCTTGAAGCTGACGAACTGATGATATATTTCCTTGCTCATCGCCTGAGTCAGAATAGCATATGCTTTCTTTTCTAAATCATATGCCTTTTTCTGGTCTTCCGAAAGATCTGCAAATGTAGCGGCAGTTGAAGCGGCAACCTCAAGAGTTTGATCGAAATCTGTAGTAAAACGTAACCACAGTTCCGTGTTTTGCCCATTGACATACGTCTGAAATCTATCAACCCAACCAGGATATTCGTTTAGGTGCATCAGTTTCGGTGGACGATTCAGACTTCCGGTCTCGCTTTCGCTTAGGAGTATACTTTGAATACTCGGAGTTTGATTTGAAACAAACGCCCATTGACCTGTCGACATTTGATTCGCTTGCGAAGATGCAGGTGCAGGAGATTCAGCCCATGATGGCGACAAACGCGTGTTTGTATACTTACTTTCCGTATTAGATGCGGGTGCGGGAGATTCGGCCCATGATGGAGATAAACGCGACGGAGTACCCCACAAATTCGGATTCATTTTTGATGTTTAATTACTAATACCTGAACAAATCACACAAATTAAACAGTTAAAAATGTTTTACAAGTCTACTGTTAGAAATATCACAAGTATGAATGACAAAAATAAGGTGTTTTCGTCTGAAGAATGATCACGAAATCAAGAGTGATTTCGTCTGAATACTGAAGTGATTTCGTTGAATGATGTTTGACGAAATCAGACTTGGATTTCGTCCAGCATAAGTGATTTCGGCCAAGATAAGTGACGAAATCAGACTTGGATTTCGTTGAATGTGTTTTCGTTGAGAAGGGATTTCGGTCAAGATCTTGTGATTTCGCTGATAAGTGATTTCGGCAACAAGTGCACAAAGTGTTTTCGTTGATAAGGGATTTCGTTGAAGACAAGACAAGCACCCAAATGATTTCGGCCAGGGAGTGTTTTCAGCCAAGAATGAGCTTGTGATTTCGTCCAGGATAATAACTAGAGGGATTTCGTCCAGCTTAACATTTTTGACCAATGTTGATTTCGTTGACTGGACATATAAGGTGATTTCGGCCAGAAAATGTACACAAGTTGATTTCGTTGAAAATTGCAACCAGACAAGAAGATATTTTCGAAACCTTATCTCCTGACACAAAGACCTCTTTTGTCAAACCACCTTACTGAAACAGATTTCAAAGCTTGTTATTTTCAACAACCATCATCACACTTGTACACATTTTTCAACTTAATCTATTTTATAATCAACAACAATAATTCATAAAACTCAAATCTTCAAATATTAAAATAAGAAACCCAGAACATATGAAGAACAGGATGAACTCTATGATATTTCCGGCGAAATTATGAGTTTACCGGTGACCTGAAAATTTCCGAGCACAAGTTTTGCACAATGTTTCAATAATACCCCAATTCTAACATATATGCATAAGTTTTAACAAGGTTTTTAATAAAACAAACAGCAAAACAACAAGGTTTTTCGAGAATTTTAAAGTGATTTTCCAGAAAATGTATGATCTTTAAGTTCAAAAATCAAGAAAAACACCTATAAAACTTTGAAAAACACAAGAAAAACAACTTGGTTTAAACAAGGAATCGAGCCAATGCTCTGATACCAATTGTAGGTCCACCCGGAGGATCGAGTAACCTCTATTCCCTGTTTTCCGACAAACCCGAAAGTGCGGAATCCAAACGGGTAAGTTAAACCAAGTTACGAACACAAACACAAAGATTCAACGATTAACACTCCATTGTATTAACTCGTATGAAACCGTTACAAAGCAATGTTTACAAGATAAACCTATAAACTCTCAGTTGTGTGTGTGTTTACAGTGTTCGCTCTCAAATCTATTCAGATTTGCCTAACTGTGTTATGTCTGTTTGCTGTGTTTATATAGTAACACACATGACGAAATCAAGATGCCCACAAAAACCCATTGACGAAATCAGATCATCATGACGAAATCAGGGTGATTTCGTCACCTCAGGGGATTTCGCCAAATTGGTTTTCACCACAAGGGTGATTTCGGCACATGGGGCTTTGACGAACATGTTGGGCTTGGACATATTGCTTCTGTCTTCATGTTGGGCTTGGGCATGTTGGGCCAAAACAACAAACAAACAAACACTTAAACTAATAATGCAAACTGAACACACGCAGTTGCATTTTCATCGTTCGTTACAAAGTAAAACGCATACCGAGTCAAGACAGGAGGTTGTCTTGACTACGGCCTTCACTTCGTAACTGAGTCGAACCGAGTCGAGCCGTATCCACACGATATGTATCAACAGTTTGACTGTTAATAATGTGTGAAAAGTCGTTTTTGCCCCTATCTTATTAAAATTATATAAAAAATCAAGAATCAACCAAATTCATTACCAATATTTACAAATCCATTACATCAAGTTCATCATCATCATCAGTTCATTCTTCATTCCAATATTTACAAACCATTCCCAGATTCATCAACTCCACCACCACCTCCGTTTCCTCTTCTGACCAACGCCACCATTAACTCAGCCACCACCTCATTCCCCTTTCTCACCACTGCTACCATCAACTCACAAATTTGATTCATTACTAAAAAAATCATGGATTTTGTTCCAGATTGTCCCATAATTATCAAAATTAAAACCATAAATGTAACCCCAATCACCACAAATGTAACCTCCACCCAAATTCACCACACCAACAAATTCGAAACCCAAATTAAACCCAAAAATTAACAAAATTAAACCCACAAATCTGACACGACCATTACCTTTCATCACCCAGCGGAACTCCGGCGACACCCAACCGCCACGAAACCATCACCTTTCACCACCCGCTTGGTGTGGCGGAACCCTAGCCGTCACCGTTCACGTCGGTCGGAGATGAACAGAGGGTAAAGAGGGAAGGGTTTGGTTGCAAGATTGAGAGGGGTTCAGAGGGTAGAAGAAGTTGTGGGGGCGTACCAATTTCATCGTCGGTGTGGCTATTATCGTCGTAATGGTGGGTGGTGGTGGTGGTGGGGGAGGGGAAAAGTGACTCGTCCGGCTCACGGTGGTGGAAGTTGTTTTGTGACAGTGTTGGATTGTGGTGGCTCCGATTCTGGATCCGGGGTTTTCACGGCGGCCACGATGGTGGTGGTGGTGGACGGTGGTGGTGGGGGTGTAAGGGTTTCCATGGTAGAAGTGAAATTAGATTTGAAGATGAGGTTAAAGTGTTGTTTTTATTATCATGAAAAATATGAAAGGAATAATAATAATAATGAAAAAACATGAAAAATTACAAAAACACCCTTACCTATAACAGTCAAACAACCGTTGACTGTTAAGAAGGTCCAAGATTGCAGCGTTTCGCATTTGTTGGGGGGTTAGACAACAAAAATTTCGTGGTAGGGGGTAAGGGTGCCAATTGGCTATATCTCCAGGGAGTAAAATTACAGTTTACTCTGTATTATATTATAATGTATTATATTAATAAATGATTATAAATAGTAACTTCAAAATTATGATAGTATATAGTTTTATTATTTTAATATTATAATATTTCTTTTTTCCGTTTTAAAACCATATTTCATTTGTAATTTACTTTTTGTTTTTATAACTTTTTACAAATTGTATTATCTTTGTCAATTAATTTAATATTTCTGTAATAACTCACGTTTGTTAATTTAAAAAAAATTAAGTACGTAGTTGTGCTTATTTTTCTCTGGACATTAAGACATAACTATTGTTAAAATGAAGTTGTATTCAAAATAGAGTATATTAACAAGTTGTGAGAATCATGAGAACTACTTTCCGCGCGAGTTGGTTCACACTTTTTTTTGCACAAACGTAGAGGAAAATGTTATAAACACATTTGTAATAAAACAAAAATATTGTCGAGTCGATAGCCACCTCTGATGTAAATTTTGTTTAAGCCTGATATATATTTTGTTTACGACGGTGTAACTTTTTTTTACATCCGATTTAATTTTTGCATGCGACATTTTTTTATTCTTTTTTTGCGGGAACAAGTGATTTTTTTTAAATATTTTTGAGAATTAAAAAAAAGACGTTTTGAAAGGCCTAGTTCTCATGATCTCACAACTCAAGGTGGTTCTCATTTTACCCTTTCCCTGTATTCACCTATATAGGTGAAGTATAGGAAGAAAACTCACCTAAGTTGAAAAACTCAAGAAAACCCTATTTAGCATTTTAATTTTTTCTAAAAAATAGGGAATGTAACATACATATATTTGAACATTTTAATAAAAAAAAAGTAAAAAGCGTCGACTAGTTTTTTTTAAATGTTCTAAATCAATATGTTACATTTTTTTGGACATATATTATGTAACATGGAATTTTTAACATTTAAGAAAAACTATTTGGTGCTTTTTTTTTTCCTTACAAAATTGTTCATTTATATGTATGTTACATTCCCAATTTTTTTTTAGAAAATAAAAATAAAAATGTTACATAGGGTTTTTACAAGGGTTTCTTGAGTTTTTTTCAACTCAAGTCAGTTTTCATTTTAGTTTTCCCTTAATATATATGTATATGACGTCGGAGTGACATGACTCACGATTTTCGAGTGTACACTGAGAACAAGGTTGGATGGGTTTAATCATTGATGACTAATATATATATATATATAGGGAGGGGCTCATGCGAGAACCACTCTTATTGTGAGAACCATGAGAACCAATGTGAACACAACCTAAAATAGCTAAAAAACCTAAAAAAAACCCTAAAAAAACCTAACCCCCACCCCCCCCCCCCACCCAAAAACCTAAACCCCCCACCCCCCCCCCCCCCAAAAAAAACCTAACCCCCCCCCCCAAAAAACCTAAACCCCCCCCCCCCCCCAAGCTAAAAAAAACCTAAAAAAACCTAAAAAAAACCTAACCCCACCCCCCCCCCCCCAAAAAAAAAGCCTAAACCCCCCTCCCCCACCCCCCAAAAACCTAAACCCCCCCCCCCCACCCCCCCCCCCCAAGCTAAAATGCTAAAAACTAAACCCCCAAAAAACCTAAAAAAATCAAAAAAAAATCCAAAATTTTTTTTTTGATTTTTTTAATATTTTTTAGGTTAAAATCGCTACTTTTCGAATCCAAAAAAAAAAAAAAAATTTTTAAAAAAAAAAAATTTTTTTTTTTTTTTTTGGATTCGAAAAGTAGCGATTTTAACCTAAAAAATATTAAAAAAATCAAAAAAAATTTTTTTGTGTGATTTTTAGCTATTTTTAGGCATTTTTGGTGTGTTCACATTGGTTCTCGCGGTTCTCGCAATAAGAGGTGGTTCTCGCATGATCTTCTCCCTATATATATATATAACGACAGCTTTGAATCACTGACGGACCAATGGAGGATCATCAGCGGAACCACCCGATCATATTCATCTCCACCAGGCATAATGGTTATACACCAATTCAGGAGGAAACCCAATAAATATGGGAACCGCTCCTCCTCTTGTGGGAATCGAACCGAGGACCTATTGGTTCTAAAGCCTTATCCCACCCTAAAGAAGCCACTTAGGCTATATAGTCATGGACAATTTTGATGACTAGTATATACAAACATTATTGATAAACAAACTATGCAATGTGTTTGTAATGATCATATTCACTTAATCACTTATTTCATGACACAAAACGTCATCTGCTAGTAATCCACCTGAATGGAAGCGCCTCTGCTAAGAGGAAGATGGTTGATCACTCTACTCCGACTCTAAGCATCTGATGCGCCCCCTTTTGAGCCATCTTTCAACTGAACAACATCAAATTCATATATGGATTTTCAAATTCATACAATTAATCTTGTGGCCAATCGTAGATCCAGATATTTAACTTTCACCTCTTAATTTAAATAAAGCTAATACATGCATGTTTACTATATATATAATTGGAAATGGATATAAGATTTGTGTTGATTAAATATTAAGATGTGAAGTGTATGTTTACCTGTTTCTTCAAAAGTCTTTTGTGGTAGTTGTAGCCCTGGTGAAAGGAGGAAACAGTTAAGAGCTTCACCCTAAGTACACACTATGATATATACAAAACTAATATAAAGTACCTTGTATGTGCCGTATATGTAGTCACAGTAAGTGAAGACAGGTGCAAAGTTGCAATGGCTTTGGCCTCCAACGCAATGGTGATAGTCATGGTATTCAGCACCAGCAGAAAATGGGATAATTTTTTTCAATGTCCAGGGAAAGTCATACCTAGTAAAATGTATGTTTAAACTTAATAATGAACCATTGAATTTATAACTATTTTAAATACATTACATGGCCATATAAAGTCATAATAACATATGATAATTTGGCTGCTATTAAACATTTAAACCTACGTACCCACTGTGATTCTCAACGGACTCAACCTCTCTCAAGAAAAGCCACAAGAAGAGTGTAATCATATGTCCTGGGACAAGTGCAGGACAAAGAAAAGATGGAATCCCAAATAACACTACGTCCAACCAATGGGCATGCAAAGTAGCAAACCCCATAGGTGCTGTGTATTCATGATGAACCTTATGGATATTCTCATACATCCACTTCAAATGACAAAGTCTATGGATCCAATAATTAGCGTAATCGTCGATAACAAAGTAGATAATTAGTTGTGATATAACCTCCATTGATGACGGGAAGGGCAAGCTTGTTCTAATACCAATCATCTATACATATATATATGATCAATTATAAAATTTTATACAAAGATATTCAATATTCAAAAGTGTTCAAAACCGAAAAATCTTACTTTCATCAAAGGATAAGAGATGAGTAACATGGGTACGGCGGCGAGTAAGAGTGTTTGCATTACACCCAAGTAACATATAAACTTATCTCGTAATGAAAAATTAATCTTGGGTTGAAGTTTGTAAGAGGCGACGTAAGTGGGAAATATGAGTTCCATAACAAGGTAGAAGAGAGGTGGTAGAGTTGATACAAGAAATACTAATGGAATGTTATGCCAATAGAGGACGCAGTCAGACTTGTTGGCTGTGTAATTAAACCATAAGGTTTCGGCACGTGTGAGAGATCGGCCAATGGCGGTTTCAGCCTCTTGGAGAGAGGCATAGGGCAACATTTGTGATGTCAAGAAATGAGTGTGAAGAGTTGAGTTTGATCACATATTAGTTTCAAGTGGCCAAATATCTATACTAAGGGACTGTGCATATTTTGTAGGTTACTATTAAATACTTTTAGATATTTTGTAGGCACTAGGATAAAAGTTTTTGATAAGTTGAAACTGAACCATAGAGTTATCCTTAATTTTATCAAATCCACTTAACTTTACACACCCAAATAACATCCGAGCAACCTAGAGACATCTTAATTTTATTTATATTTCTGAATCAAGTGTCTAAACTTCAGATTAATGGCTAAGACTATCTGTAGTTGTAACCCTTCCATAACCTCCATAAGGTGTGTTGTGGATGGAGCTCTATAACCCCCTACCAATCATTACTCAATTATATTTTTTTATTTCTAAATTTACAATCCATAAAAAGAAATAACATTTCATTATAAAAACCATTACAATAACTAAAAAACATTACAATAAAATTAAAAAAAAAACACTCTAAAACATAAAGTCCATATTTTTTTGTTCTTCGATGATCGCCTTACACTTTAGAGCCAAGTCCAACGCCTTTCCCGTGAGGTGGTCGATCGGCTTCGAGTAAGACTAAAAGTCTCGCTCTATTTGTCTATCCTTCTTTAACTCGACCCCTTCGGGGGTTTTCTTGTATACGTTGAGCCCCAAGGTTGTGTATGTCTTGAAGCTGTTGTTTCCTCTCGGAGAACTCTTTTTTCAAGTCAGATCCCCCCCAAGATGACTCCAGTCGCCTCGTTTTTCCACCACTTCTTCTACTGGGTGGTCGTGGTAGCTCCGCCCGTTGCTCATCCGCCCCTTCTTCCCCCGTAAATAACGAATTAACTTTGTTTAAGTTGACGTTTCGGGTTCAACCGACTCGGAGGTTTTTGACTTCTTTGCCGGCCTTCTATTTCCCGACCTACCGGAAGAAGTTCCTTCCATCGTAGGGACGTTGGCCCATTTAGAGTTACGACAAAGAATTTTCCAAACCTTCAAGTATGGGAACCTCCCTCGTTCTAGTTGATATTCTATTAAAACCGGCGAAATTATATCATGATCGCTCTCGTCGCTTTTTCAACCATTTCTATGACATTGATAAATCAGTTGAATTTTTGTGCATTTATTGTTCATATCGGTCCACTTGCCCGATATTAAAACTGGTAGCCAATAATCCAACCCCTTGCCGACGATATCAAAAAATAGTGCTTAGATTCGTCTCCAAAATAAAATTTTATTTTGGTTGTTTGCTACAAACAAAATTGATAAAAAGAATAAGTACAATTTTTAAGAATCAAAATATAAATAAAAAAAGTATATAAGAACAATACCAATTGCTGGATCCTCCGATACGTCGAGCCAAGCCCGTGCTAAATCATACTCCTCTTCATCATCCCACATTTACACGTTTTTTACCCGGTTTGCGGTTGTTTCTTTCTTTTTATGTGACGCCCGTTTGCCTCGTTTGATTTGGTCCGGTGATGTCTCTGGCTCCTCCTCCAGTGTGGTCTCCGGTTGTGTTTCCGAGACAAAGTGAGGCTCGCCTTGTGATGACCTGTAACCTTGTGACGAGCTGTAACAGCCCATGTTGAAGTTCGGATTCCAACCGCATTGATTTGGGTCTCATGAGAGAGGTTGGTTCAAGAAGTTTATGAAACCGGTTTGGTTGTGGTTATACTCGATAAACCCGGTTCCATAGGCGGTCAGTTGGGTGGGAACCAGAACAAACGGTTGGTTAGGAGCGTTCATTTGGTTCGGGTCGCCACTTGATCAAGGAGCAACGAAATGCGGGTTGTTGGAACGCATATTTTTTATATTGAAATCTTGAGTTTTTTTTTTTAAATATAGAGTGAAGAGAATGAGATATGAGAGAGTGGTATAAAAATAATAGAGATGAGAGGATATATATAAGGTTTAAAAAGTTAAAAAATATATACACATATTTAATTTTCTTACCGTTCAACGGTAATATTTCAACCCCCACCCACAAAATCAAGCCGTTATAGCAGAGCCGTTCTTACGTTTTTGGAGACCCTAAGCGAAGTATGAAATGGAGGCCTAATTTCGTCGATAAACTCTACTCCAATCCCTACGCCATGGGTGATTACCCTTACCTTTTCATCTAGTGATAGCCGATAGCCTTGAAATTGAAAGTAGGTTGCGATGGAAAGTGAGAACGATGATTGCGGTTGTATTTAGGGGCTTTAGGCCGCTAAATACTAATGATTAGGTCGATGGTTGTCATGTTGTAATAGTTGGAAATCAAGACGAAATGGGTTTTGAAACTTGGCCTATTTTTGTTAAACAATATTTGTTTCTTTCTTTTTATGTGACGCCCGTTTGCCTCGTTTGATTTGGTCCGGTGATGTATCTGGCTCCTCCTCCAGTGTGGTCTCCGGTTGTGTTTCTGAGACAAAGTGAGGCTCGCCTTGTGATGACCCGTAACCTTGTGACGAGCTGTAACAGCCCATGTTGAAGTTCGGATTCCAACCGCATTGATTTGGGTCTCATGAGAGAGGTTGGTTCAAGAGGTTTATGAAACCGGTTTGGTTGTGATTATACTCGATAAACCCGGTTCCATAGGCGGTCAGTTGGGTGGGAACCAGAACAAACGGTTGGTTAGGAGCGTTCATTTGGTTCGGGTCGCCACTTGATCAAGGAGCAACGAAATGCGGGTTGTTGGAACGCATATTTTTTATATTGAAATCTTGAGTTTTTTTTAAATATAGAGTGAAGAGAATGAGATATGAGAGAGTGGTATAAAAATAATAGAGATGAGAGGATATATATAAGGTTTAAAAAGTTAAAAAATATATACTCATATTTAATTTTCTTACCGTTCAACGGTAATATTTCAACCCCCACCAACAAAATCAAGCCGTTATAGCAGAGCCGTTCTTACGTTTTTGGAGACCTTAAGCGAAATATGAATTGGGGGCCTAATTTCGTCGATAAACTCTACTCCAATCCCTACGCCATGGGTGATTACCCTTACCTTTTCATCTAGTGATAGCCGATAGCCTTGAAATTGGAAGCAGGTTGCGATGGAAAGTGAGAACGATGATTGCGGCTGTATTTAGGGGCTTTAGGCCGCTAAATAATAATGATTAGGTCGATGGTTGTCATGTTATAATAGTTGGAAATCAAGACGAAATGGGTTTTGAAACTTGGCCTATTTTTGTTAAACAATATTTATTTAGGGTTCCTTCAATGAAAAACCAGTTTAATTTTAAAATAAACGTATTTATTTGGGTCTAATATATATATTATATATAAAAACTTTATAAAAACTTGGAGACCCTTATTTTTTGATGGCCATATGCTCGTGCCTAGGTTACCAAGCTTATAGAGCCGGCCTTGTGTTATAGCCATCACGGAGTTTGATATTTAAAGCCCATAGCGTCCGAGGGGGCGGTGTACCCGTGCTATGGGGCACTCGCTAAAGTGAAACCGACCCACCACTTAAGATGAAACCTACCCGCTACTTAAGATCAGGTATTGACAACACATGGGCTTTAATTAGTGATATTGACTTATTATTAGAGTGTTTCCTCTTTCCATGTGATCGGCAGTCCTATTAGGTACATTTTTGTACTTGTTAAACAGATTCGTCTATAATTTATGACTAACGGGTATGGTTTGGCCCATCCCCACGGGATGAGCCTCCACGTAGGCGCCACGTGGGCGGCTCGTGGGGGATGGGCCTCCATGAAATTTGAGGGGGATGGAGGCTCGTGTGGGATGCGGCCCCACCTCATTATTTTATAATTTTCTAAGTTTTAATTTATTAAGTTAATTAAAACTTTATAAAAATTAAAAAATACAACATAAAACAACATAAATAATTTCATTTCATAACATAAAAAAAAATTACATTTCATAACATAAAAAAAAATTACATTTCCTAAAAAAAAAAATTACCGAAAAATAAAAATAAAAAATTACATTTCCTAAAAATAAAAAAACAACCTACGACGACCATTTTTTCATCACTTCTTCCTTCATCCTCCGATAAACCGCTCGTTCCTCCTCCGGAACCGAGTCGAGATCCAACCTCATAATCCTAAAATCCTCCGCTCGAGCTTGGTCGGCCGACACGGTTTTCTTGTGTTGCATCATTTGTTGTAGCGCTTGGTATTGTTGGAGTTGTTGAACTTGAGACATTTGTGAGAATGCGTTGGGTGTTTGTTGAAAACCCGAAAAAGGAAATTGCGGAGCCCCCCACGATTGATCCATACTCGGAGTGTAAGCGGGGGTCGAAAAAAAGTTAGGTTGGTTCGGGTTGGGGTTGTTCGGGTTGGGATTGTTTGGGTTGAAAGGATTCATGATTTAGAGAAAAAGGTATAAAAAATATGGAGTGTTTTTATAAAAAAGGAAGAGAATTGGAGAAGAATGGGAGTAGAATGAGGTTGAATTGTATAAAAATGGATGAGATATAGGGTATTTAAATTGGAAAATGAATTTTTTTTTTAAAAAATAGCCGTTTGCAACGGCTAGTTGCATGAAGTGGGGCCTCGTCTGAATCGGCTGGGGTGAACCGATTGGGCCGAGCCGGGGCTAAGGGGGGCGGTGTGGGGGACCGGCGCCGGTCCTAGCCGGGCCCCATACCCTTTAGTCTAATATATCCTGGTATTTGAGTTAATGAATTGAGCGGACAAAACACAGAGAAACATGGTTTGCTTTGGATAAAGAATTGAGTTGTACTTCCTGTTTCTAGCATCTTGCTAGATTATATTAACTAGGATTAAGCAACCCCGCGTTGAGACGATGTCACAAACACTAAACTTGTGGTGTGTTAATGCAAATAACTTAGACCAAAACGTAAAACATAGAAAAAAATAAGTAAGTTGATCTAGGACCCGTGAGTTTCGACGAACCTGTCAAACGGGAATAAATAGACGACGTGAAAACGTTGAAATGCACATAGGTTGCGCCGAGTTATTTCGCAAAATTTAGAACGCAACATAAAACGGAAAAAGTTGCGTAAGATGAAAAGTATAGGTGACCAAAGTTGAAGGTCCAAAAGCTGTGAGGTTAAATTGCAAAAGATGAAAGTTTTGGTGTTATATGTAAAAAAATAGTTTTGGGTTAAAAATGAAAAATTAATTTTTTTTAAAACCTTCCAAAGCGGCAAAGCATAAGGTACACACCTCTATGCACACAAATATTATAAATTTAAGAGTAAACTGCCATTTTGGTCCCTGTGGTTTGGCCAGTTTTGCCACTTTAGTCCAAATCTCAAACTTATTATATCCAGGGCCCTGTGGTTTGGTTTTTGTTGCCATTTTGGTCCAAATTTCAAATTTGACTAGAATTCCCAATTTCAACCCTCTGTTTTGTCCTTATATCCAGGGGTATTTTTGTCATTTTGGTTTTATTGTAAATATTTAATACCTAAAACAATTATATATAATATATATACACCCACACATACTGATGAAGTCAGAACTCTCTCTCTCTCTCATCTGAACTCACTCTGCTCTCTCTCTCTCTGAACTACCACCACCACACCACCACAACCACCACCCCCACCACCGTATCATCACCACCACCATCTCTGCTCTCTCTCTATCTGAACTACCACCACCACACCACCACCACCACCCCCACCACCGTACCTACCCCCACCACCTCCTCCACCGTTCTCTACTACCAGCATCACCACCCTCTCTCTTTTTCTCTCTCTCTCTCCTCCTGCCGCCACAAACCACCACCACCGTCTCCAGATTCAATCGATTGATTATCAGAGGAATCGAACCAGTCATCTGTACCGGAATCACCCACCACCACCGTCTCCAGATTCAATCGATTGATTATCAGAGGTGGTTTCTTTGATACGGCGGCGACGGAAGCGGATGGTTGAGGGTTGTGAAATTCTAGAGAGAGAAAGTGGAACAAACCCTAAATTGGGGGTTGATGGTGGTGGCGGTGGTGATTTTGATGCGGGTTTAAGGCAACCGATTTGATGATTTTGATGTTCATACATTCACCGATTTGATGATTTTGATGTGGGTTTAAGGCAACCGACCTCACCTTAATCTCTGCCTTATTGGTGGCTTAGGTGTGGCGGAGGTGTGGTGGAGGTGGTGGTGCTTGTTGTTGTTGTTCTGCAGTGGCATTATTGTTGTTGGTGTGTGTATGTGTATGTGTCTGATTAGGGTGTTAATGGGTGATGGATGTGTCTGATTGGGTGTTAATTCGGTGGTGGTGGGTTTGTGGTGGCGGTGGTTCTCACAGAGGTAGCAGGGGTAGGGGTGGGGGTTTGGGTTTTGTGGTGGCGGTGGTTCTCACAGTGGTTCTCACAGAGGTAGCAGGTGGTGATGGGGGTCTACGTCCTCCCTCTCTTCTGGTCTACGTCCCTGTCGTCGTCGGGAATTCATGGGGGGTGTTGCAGACAAGAGATGAGGGGAATAGGGAAAGGTAGCGGCTGATGATATTGGCTAGGGTTCTTGAATGAGTGAAGTAGAGAGAGCAGGGTTGGTGGTGGTGATGATACGGTGGTGGGGGTGGTGGTTGTGGTGGTGGTAGTTCAGAGAGAGAGAGAGAGAGTGCAGAGAAAGGGGTGTTTGGGATTTATAATCAGAGTTTAGGGGGTGTTTGGGATTTATAATCAGTTTAGGGGGTGTTTGGATTAATAATCATTTACAATAAAACCAAAATGACAAAAATACCCCTGGATATAAGGACAAAACAGGCGGTTGAAATTGGGAATTCTAGTCAAATTTGAAATTTGGACCAAAATGGCAACAAAAACCAAACCACAGGGCCCTGGATGAAATAAGTTTGAGATTTGGACTAAAGTGGTAAAACTGGCCAAACCACAGGGACCAAAATGGCAGTTTACTCAAAATTTAAAGTATTTAAACTCTCTTTAAATATATCAAAAGGGAGAATTCACCTTAAATTATGGATTATCAACATATATGTAATTTTATGGACCAACTTTATAGCAATCACCATTCTGGCTTTATTTATTTAATTTCTTTCTGTATTCGTCATTTTCGGTTTCTGAAAATTTTGTTTTATTTTATGGGTTGAGTTATAATACAAATGATTTAAAACTAAGAAGGGCAAGAAGCCATCAGAGAGTGACAAGTGTTCTAGAAGGAATGAAATGGAAATGGTAATCTATACTATCTATAATAAGAGATTATGAGCTGATGTAAAACTGCATATGTGTCAATTTCTAAGGTATGCCACATGTAATCGTTGATGTCATAATTCCTTTTTCAATATTTAGATATGTATAAATCTTTCTAAAATATATAATCAGATTTTATTATTAGTAAATAAGAGATTTCTTTATGAGGGAAGTTTGAAATTGCATGGGGAGAAGAAATCAGCAATTAATGCACTGTAAGAAATAATCATATCTATTAATTAATAATCTATCTAAAATATATAATCAGTATCTAAATGGGCAAAAGGACAAACACTGATGATCATCCAAACCACTGGCCAACTCCAAAAGTCACGAACTGATGATTCAAAATCAACCACTGATGATTCAAAATCAAAATTATGGCTCCAAATTCAAAATTCAAAATTATGGCTCCAGATATATAACCTATCATCTTCTTCAATCAATTACCCTCTCTAATCAATTTCTCTCTCAACTCTCTCTCTCTCTAAAATTCACAGTCTTTTGAAAGATAAATCATTCGGTTCACAGTAGCAGGCCCCTCTTTTGAAAGATAAATCTTTCTTCTTTGGCAAGAATCTGGAATTATTTTAATTTCTTCTTCATATCGAAATCTTCTGCCCTAATTCTGTGTGCCGTCCTTCAGCCTTACGAAATCTTCATCACAAAGGTACAATTCCATCTCTTTGGTAACATTCAATCTTGGTTTTCTTTCCTTTTCTTTCGATTTCTTACTTTTTATTTACTGGAACCATATTAGGGTTTTTAGAGTCATCAGGGCACAGGTAGTTGAATATTACACCGAATCTTGACCCTCATGTACTGTTTATTCATCATCTTTACCCTCGATGTGTAGATTATGAGCCCATAAACAAACATATATCATTAATAACCTAGGGGATAAAAAGCATTTATGTTTGGCAGAGTATTATGAGCTAATTTCACTAGGTTAAAAAGCATTTATGTAAGCATTTATGTTTGGCAGAGTATTATGAGCTAATTTCACTAGGTTAAAAAGCATTTATGTTTGGCAGAGTTTTATGAGCTGATATTTGTGCAGTATAATCTTATACAGAGTTAAAAAATATGAATACCCCGATCTTACAAATGGTGATGAACGAGTTTTTTTATTGAAATTACTAATTACTATGGTTGTGAGTAACAAGTTGATTGTTAATTTAGGTAATGGGGATTTCCGTGTCATCAGTATGTATCTGTGGTAGAAGAAGAAAGAGTTTCAGGTATGAGAACCAACTTAAGAGTTATTAGTTATTAGTTATTATAAAGGAAGACATGTTCTTGCTTATAAAGGTGAAGTTAGAATTGATGAAAACGTTATCGGAGAAAGGTCTGGTGGCAAGAAGAAAGACTTTCAGGTATGAGTTTCAGTTTTATATATAGATATATAGATCATTATAGTGTCGGTGTATAATGTTTCAATATGCTAAGCGTAATGGTTATTAACGTTTTGGTTGAATTTTATAGGCGTAGAGCGGAAACTGCCGGAGAGGTGGAGGCTTGCAAGCGATGTAACTGTAAGAAATCCAAGTTTTTGAGGTTGTATGTAACTTTGTTGAAGAAGAAACCAGTGAGAGTGTTTTGGTGGAAAACTTGGAGGGGTCGGTGACGTTGTCGAGGTTGTCAGGAAATGCAAAGTGATAGCATTTCCTGACAACCCTCGACAATGTCACCGACCTCCTAATCTGAGCGTGACCCTCTGAAAATATAAATGTTTTGAAACTTCACCATGAATAGAGAAGAAAGAGACAGTTGGGTTTCTAGCTCCAGTTGTGTTGCAGCCGAATCAACGGCAAATTCAGCAGCAGTAGTTGTTGATGCATGAATATGAAGATTGAATTTGTGAGGTTCTGTTAATAATCGACTGATTGAAATTATATTATTTATTGTATTCACCATTGTTAAACCAAAATGATTGAATTTGTGAGGTTCAGGAATATGAAGATTGAATTTGTGAGGTTCAGCAGCAGCAGTTGTTGATTCAGCAGCAGTAGCAGTAGTTGTTGATGTAGGTGAGTTTTACAAAGGTTTGCGGGTTGAAATAAAATTATTTATTGTATTCACAATTGTTAAACCGATTGTGCTTTATGTTTATGATTTGAACTTGTGATAATTTGTGCCTAATAATCGACTGATTGAACGGATTTTGATTTTTAATTAAGTTTATTAATGTGAACCAAAAGTTTTGGTAAACCAAGGTATGTGCTCTCACATATTCTTGGTTCAAATTAATTTCATGGGATGATAACATCTTCATTTTTATTATTTAGTTTAGGGATTGAATTTTGTGTAGAGATAGATGGATGAAGTGGGCACCTGTTTCATCGGAAGAGTTTTGGTTTAATCGAATCGAATGGAAAGTTGGATCCTTATGCTAATCTCAATGGAACTGTTAGTAGTGAAGAATCTTATTGGTGCTAATCTGAATGGAATGTTGGATCCTTATGCAATCATCACTTGTGGTTCAGAAAAGCGGTTTAGGTAATAGATAGTATAAATTAAGTTTGTTGTGAAACATGTATTTGGCAAAGGTCTGTTTTATGTTTGAAACCTCTGTTTGTTGTGAACAGATGTTAGAATATAAAACAGATGTTTCAAACGACTGTTGGGTTAAACAGTGTTTTGTGTAGAAAATAGTGGTTGAAACCATTGTTGGGTTAAAACGGTGGTTGAAACCAGTGTTGGGTTAAAACGGTGGTTGAAACCACTGTTGGGGTTAAAACGGTGGTTCAAACCACTGTTTTGTTCAAACCACTGCTTGAAACTACTGTTCGGTTAAAACGGAGGTTTGAAACCATTGTTGGGTTAAAACAGTGGTTGGAACCACTGTTTGGATGTGTGTTGAAAGTATTTGGATGTGTTGAAAGTGTGGAAGCGAAGGGTAATAAAGTGGTTTTGTGATTTGGTGGTTTCATATCAATGTAGTTCTTTCCATTTACGTTTTTTTCTATTTGTATGTAGTGAAATTGGCTGAATTTATGAAATGTTTTTAGAGCTTTATTGGAAGAACCGAGACGAGAGGGTTTTTG
The DNA here is from genome assembly GCA_030545235.1 of Helianthus tuberosus. Classification (NCBI taxonomy): domain Eukaryota; kingdom Viridiplantae; phylum Streptophyta; class Magnoliopsida; order Asterales; family Asteraceae; genus Helianthus; species Helianthus tuberosus. The sequence continues at coordinate 4,660,343 of CM060381.1, read as the reverse complement.
AACTAAAGTATATAGATACATCAACACATCTCCTGGAAAGTAAAAAGGCAGAATGAAATCATACCGGTGGATGGTTAAAAGGATAAAAATTGCGGATCTCACCTTAGATAGCTGGAACAATTTTGTAAAACTTGGATTTTGTATAGGCTTCTCTGTAGTTTGTTTGTTGTTTTTGTTCTATTTGGGGTGTATTTGTTCTTATGTTATGGCTAATATAGCAGTTATCAGATAGAAGCATTAGCTCAGGCAATTAAGGAGAACACTATAGTGTTCTTGGAGACGGGATCAGGCAAGACGTTGATCGCGATTATGCTTTTATGTCACTACGCTTATCTGCTGAAAATACCCTCCCCGTGTATTGTTGTGTTCTTGGTAGTTGGTACCCACTGTTGTATTGGTCAAACAGGTATGTCGGTTGACTTAGTTGTTTCTTGAACATGTTTTCAACATGTGGTTAAAGCATACTAATGGAATCTTTGTCTGTCTTATTAGCAAGCGGAGTATGTGAGAAAGCACCTTGATTTGAAAGTGGAGGAGTATTGGGGTGAAAAAGGTGTTGATTTTTGGAATGCTGCTGATTGGAAGAAACAACGATATCAGAATCAGGTATGACAAGTCAACATTTGACTTTTTTGTTGACCGCATACAATCTCATCAGAATTTTGACTAATGATCAAATACATAAAGTACCCCTGAGGCAGACAAATGTAGTCTTGAGCATGGTTGCAAAAGTCGCTAGGCGCTCACTAGTCGGATTCGGGAGTACTCGGGAAGTACTTGGCTTAGGCGGAGATTACTCGGGGAGTAATTGGCCTGGGAGACCAGTACTCGTGCCTCGGCAGCCTACCTTGTAGCGAGTACTCGGGGAGTACTCGGAGCCTAGGCGGGACTTTTACAACCATGGTCTTGAGTAATAAACTTTTATTGTGTTACTTTTTACCTTTGTTGTATTATGTAGTTTTTATTTTTCAATTTAAACTGAACACACGTATATGTTATACATCATTCTTACAGCTATTGGTCATGACCCCTGACATTTTAAGGAATGCATTGAGGCATAGATTCTTAACGCTGGATATTATCAAGGTGTTAATATTTGATGAATGCCACAACGCAAAGAAAAATCATGCGTATGCTATCATCATGAAGGTATATTAATGATCGTAATTTTTAACGTTATTAATTTGTTTTAGATGAGTTTAAAAATTGAAATAATATTTGTTCAAACCACAGCTTGAAACTACTGTTCGGTTAAAACGGAGGTTTCAAACCATTGTTGGGTTAAAACAGTGGTTGAAACCACTGTTTGGATGTGTGTTGAAAGTGTTTGGATGTGTTGAAAGTGTGGAAGCGAAGGGTAATAAAGTGGTTTTGTGATTTGGTGGTTTCATATCAATGTAGTTCTTTCCATTTACGTTTTTTTCTATTTGCATGTAGTGAAATTGGCTGAATTTATGAAATGTTTTTAGAGCTTTATTGGAAGAACCGAGACGAGAGGGTTTTTGAACTAAAGTATATGGATACATCAACACATATCCTAGAAAGTATAAAGGCAGAATGAAATCATACCGGTGGATGGTTAAAAGGAGAAAAATTGCGGATCTCACCTTAGATAGCTGGAACAATTTTGTAAAACTTGGATTTTGTATAGGCTTCTGTGTAGTTTGTTTGTTGCTTTTATGTTAATTATGCAAAAGAACAATTTCATCAGCATTTCAATATTAAAGTTTTCAAATTAGAAGAAGAGGTACCACCATCTTATTTTTCAATATCATAATATTGTTATTAACCATCGAGATAGTGTTGTTAATGATGTTTTTTTTATAGAATGTTAGATGTATTTTGATCTTATCCACTAAAGAAAATCCGTTTGTTACACTTAACTAAGAACAAGTTTTGTTTGGGCCAAATACGACTGCTTTTAATGAAAGTTTGTGCGAATGTCAATTCATCAAATATTTGTTCACATGATAGTTTACATAGACAAAAACCCTATCAGAGGAACAGATGTATTAGAGCCAAAACTGGTTCAAATAAGTGGATTCATCATAAGCAGCTGTTTGCATTAGACTATCCCCTTGAAAGTGGTTATAACATCTGATGGCCCTCATCCATTGTTTGTATACTACAACTACTGTCCATTAAGTACTGCTTGTGTACAACAACTGCTAAAGACAAGGTGCTGCTACTTAATCTACTGTCCTAACTCAAGTGCTGCTAAAGAGCAAAGCCCTGCTTGGAATGAAGCAGTGGAATGTAAAAACTGCTGACAAATTAATACGATTAAAATATGAAGTATTAAGAAAGTAGCAATTACATAAAAAAAAACTAATCAGACACGTCTAACTCTAATAACAAGAATCAAGAAACTTTAACTTCAACTCCATGGAGCGCTGAACCTCTCGATGTATCTCATTGATCTTTCTCATGAACTCCAGGTCTCTTTCTCCACATTCTATATTACTCGCAAGACACAGGTCACGAATGGAAGTAGTCGGCATTGCCCTCAAGTCCCTCGAAACCTGGTCTCTTGTCAGCAGACCAACTTCCAGATCGTTAAAACACCTCTTCAACTCTTAAAGAGTATACCTATCAGCCAAAACTTGGTCTTCTATTTGTTTAATAAAACGTTGCTTGAAATCGTCAGATTTTGCAGAAGTATATGACTCCATTTTAGTATATTTATAAGAATTAAGGCAAAATAATAATAGTTGCTCTTCTGTTTCACTGAATGAATTTGTTTTGATGAAAAAACTTTTTATTAGCAATGCTATTATATAGAATATATGTAAACATGCCAAAGGTCAGATTTAAATGTAATCATTAAATAAACATTTATACTTAAAAACCATGTACATTTAATGATTTAACAGTAAAAAACGTGTATATGGGAGATGCCTGTTCAGTCACCCTATCAAACATTTTAATGCAAAACCTTTGAAAAATGAGTTTTCATGGGAAAACAAGTAAAATTAAATATCTAGAAAACCAAAGAACAAAATTGAAACCTTCAAAACAAGGTTATCATAATTAGGAGACGTCTCTTCAGTTATCCTATCAAACATTTTAAACACTATAAAGGATCATTATTAGTTTACTTGAAAACATCAACACTTCAATTTAAAAAAAAAACGTTCATCCTAAAGCAAACCGTCTAAAAACACTCACATTCTTCCTAAATGGCAAGGAAAACCTTCTACCACTGGTCGGATACTACTGATCTTAAAATCGAATTTTCAACATGGTCACTCCAAGAACAGAGAAACGCTGAAGAACTCAACAAAAAAGTTGGTATGGTTAGTGATAAATATTATAAGCAAACCTGGAGTAGCATTGCACTGCTGGATGAAGTTGCCTCTTCTACTCCAACAGAATTTAAAGAAAAAGCGGAAGAGTTTATCACAAATTTGCTGAAACAGGATCAGAAGACCTGTGATATGCTAGCTGATCTGCAAATTAAAACAAAAAATGAAATTGGATGGAAGAAGGCGAGAGAACGAGATATTCTATGAAGTGTTAATTGTAATGTTTAATTTTTATTATTTTTCAAAATCATAATTTTGTAATACTATGGTTTATTATTGAATGAATGAAGAAAATTCAAACTTTGATAAGTTTTACAGTACTGAAAAATAATCTAAAGAGTATTGGGATTGAACCCTATCAGATGAACAGATAATTAAAGTCAAAACTGGTTCACAATAGTGGATTTATCATAAGCAGTAGTTTACACGAGGCTTTCACCTTGAAAGTGTTTATAACATCTGATGTCCTCTATCCACTGTCTCTATACAACAGTTGTTGTCCTTCAAACTGCTGATGAAGTCCTAAAGACTGTTAAGGATTAAACACTGGTGGTTCAATCTACTGATGCTATCTAAGTACTGTTGTTGATTAAAGTATTGCCCACTTAAGGACTGATCAACTTTGAAGAAACCACTGGGTGTCAAACATCAGTGCTTGACATGCAACAATGGAAGGAAGAAGCAGTAGTTTAGTTTGTCACTTATATTGTATAGAATCAGTGGTTAAGGTTAGCAGTGTTTGAAACCACTGTTTGGTTAAAATAGTGTTGTTAATGATATTTTTTGGCGCTGTCGTGGAAACCTTCTCAGGTGGATTTGATAACTTGTGCCTAAATTCAGTAACTGTATGGTGTATAGAGTTTTCTTATTACTATTAATCATTCATCATAAGCAGTAGTTTACACCAGGCTTTCCCCTTGAAAGTGTTTATAACATCTGATGTCCTCTATCCACTGTCTCTATACAACAGTTGTTGTCCTTCAAACTGCTGATGAAGCCCTGAAGACTGTTAAGGATTAAACATTGCTGGTTCAATCAACTGATGCTATATAAGTACTACTGTTGATTAAAGTAGTGTAACAACTCTCATCAAAAGTCCTAGTTATTATTTAATTTGGTCAATAGGAAACCCTAGTTGAGAAACCCAAGTGATTCTGAACAAACCCTAAAATTTTCATAATTTTCAGAATCAGGATTAGGGCCCCTAAAACTCAGGGGGGGTAAACCCTAGTTGATAATTATCCTTAAAATTTCGTTGTAAAATTCAGAATTTTCGAAACTACTGATTCAGCATAGCTAGTCCCAAACGTGGCTACCCTATAGCCTATTATTTAACCTTACGGACCGCAACATTACCAAGCTTACGGTCCGTATGATGCCTTACGGACCGCAACATTGGGAAGCTTACGGTCCGTAAGCTAGTCCAATTTTTGACTATAAATAGCAGACATTGGGACTTGAAATTTGGCATAAGATCGACGAAGAAATTCGTTTCAGAAATCGACGTTACTTTCTGTATACTACAATTAACACACACAGTGCACTAATCGACGCCACAATCAGGGTAATAACTCGATCGCTATTACGATTCAACGTCCGATCGATTATAACTATCCAACGATTGTTTAAGTGCCGCTCAAATTGAGATTATACTTTATTAATTCATTGTGATTTCGACTTGAATGTTTGAGTACTGCTCGAATTCGGACTATACTCTGTCATTCGTTGTGAATCCACTGAATTGCTAAGTATTGCACTAATAACTCGTTGTGAATGTTTAATCTCGTGAATTGTCGTAACTGTTGTATTAGTTACTAACTGATTGTGTGTGCATTGTTAATTAAATTAGGTTAATCAAGGCTAATCAGTAGGCTTATATTCTGCTCGTTAAACCTACAATGTGAGTCATTCTCTTTTTATCAAAATACTTTTCAAAAGAATGTTTTTATCAAAATTATAGTTACAGTGATTAAGTCATTGTTATCTGAAATTACTGCCAGTATGTGGGGGGATGTGCACATAGCTACTAATTATTTATCACTTGGGGTGAATGGACCCTACAAGTGATATGTCCACAGTCACAGTCCGGTAAAGTGACAACTGGATCAGTTAATTTAAAAGATGAGGCAATTGTAATCGCTCTTAATACTGTATATTATAATAAACAGTATGTTTTACTAAATAGAATGATTCACTCAGTATTTCCCGCTGACAAAACCTTTTCCAAACATGTTTCAGGTGATCTGTTGTGAGCAAAGGAAAAAGTGCCGAGTAGCACTACAACCTTAGAAAGTGGCTCAATGTAAATAAATAAAGAAACATGTTTTAAAGAAATAAAGGATTTCTTATTGAAATCAAGTGTTTGTAAATTATGGGAATTATCCCTATAATATATATAAACGAGCAGTTTTATTAAAAATTGATCCTGTTTAAAAAGTCTTCCGCTGACGCTAAATTAAATACCACAGGATTTCCTACCTCGCGGCTCTGGACCGGGTCAAACCGGGGTCAAGGGCCGTGACAGGAAAAGGTGGTATCAGAGCCACTGATTTAAGCTTACTATTGATTTTAGCCTATAAAAATAATTATGAAGTTTAACTGCTATTCTGTGAAAATATGTTTTATTAACTGATTAATTGTTAAATTACAGTATGGGTAAACACAAGATTTCTGCTATTTATCACAAATTAGATACTGCACCCACAAGAAAAGGAACCTCTTCCTCCAAACACCCAGCAGATCTAGATGAAGGGATTTTTGTCCGTAAAGCAAATTATGAAAACCCTCTCACCCAAGATAAAAGAAATTTGATTCTTAAAAAGGGACAAGAGAAAATAAAGAAAACCCAACCCAAGAAAGTGAGGTTTAATCCAGAAATCCAGGAATTAGGAAATAAGTCACCTTGGGAAGATACCTTAGATGAAAAATGGGCAAACCTTTATATGCTAGCTACTGTAGCAGAGAATGCAAACCTCTAAATTTTAAAATCTGGTCTAGTATAAAAGAAATACCCAGTAAATAAATAAATTATAGTATGTTCACTTTCCTGTAGTCTTTTGTACAAATCCGTATGCAATAAACTTAATGTTTATTTGTTAAACTTTGTTCCAAAGTTTTAACTTAGCATTTTTGTGCATTTTGCATATATGCTGTCCAGCATGAATGAGATATCGGAAGCATTTCAGAATCTCAACCTCTACCCAGTACCAATTGAAGTCTCCCACGACTTTACTGGTTATATTGCTGACATAGAGGAACCCATGGAATTCCAAGCTCCACCGCTGGAAAAAGCAAAACTTAAAAAGAAAAGAAGATATGTAGGATGGAGAAAAGTACGCAGAAGAAAGCCAGCTACTAGGAAACTCCCTCAAATAGAAAACCCTATAGGAAAAGGAAAAAGAATAGAAACCGGAGAAAATTCTAATTCTGTAGAAATAGAAACCAGGGAAAACTACAAACAAAAAGGAATAGAAACAGGAGAGAGTTCTAGACAAGCTGAGGAAATCACATTCCAAGACGAAATCGACCGTCTACTGGCAAATTGTGATGTCTTTAGTCCTATCCATAATAATCCATATCCTACCCTAGAAACCCAACTTCCTGTTAATCTGGAACCCGCTATTCCAGATCCACTGGTCCATACTCTACCTTTAGGTCAAATGGAAGAATGGTGGACAAATGACTGGCCATTCCAGAATATTGTTAACAGTCCTTATTCTTTCCTTCCACAGTGGGAACCAGATCCTATCCCCAATCCTCCAATGAGCTACGAAAACTTAGCCGAACTCCGTCAGTACGGTGAAGAACTGATAAATGCAGGAAATAGGATTAGGGATATGGGAGAAAGGATTACCTGGAAGTACGACGAAAGGGAACGTCGTTACTAAACTGCCTGTGACCAAAGAAGAGTGGGGTTAGGAAAATGCCTGTATATTAATAATAATAATTAAATATATAATTCTGTAAAATGGGAAATAAAACAGTGTAAGATAAACGGTGTGTATGGATGCCTATCTAATATATATATAAAGTAAAATAGAAGTCGAAACATCGACAATTTTGGATATATATATCTGTGTTATCAGAATATATGTGCTTCTGTGAAATTGTTTTATTTATCACTTGATACTAATAATTATATAATTATCAGATGGAAAATGCTAATAATGAACCAGTTAATGAAGGGAATCAATCTGAACAAAATCAGGAAAACCAGTATATGACTAGACAGGATATAGAAAATATTGTTGCACAAGGGATAGCCAATGCTATTCCAGCATTCGTTGCTGCTGTTAAAAATCCAGTAGAACCGCAACAAATCATTCCTAGTAAACGTACTCAGGAAGATAATTTTAGTCATAGTGTAAATGGAGGCAGCAATCATGATAATGATAATCTACGACAAGCTCCACCTCCTAAGAAGATGAAAGCTGCAACACCTGGTTGCACTTTCAAAGAATTTCTTGCTTGCAAACCTGCTGAATTTGCAGGTAATGAAGGAGCAACTGCAGTACTGCGTTGGTTAGAGAAAACCGAAGCAGTAATTGCAATAAGTAAGTGTTCAGAAGAAGATCAGGTGATGTATGCATCAAGTTTGTTTAAAGAAGGAGCATTAGAATGGTGGAATACGGTGCTACAAGCTAAAGGAAGAAGGATGGCTTATGCCATGAACTGGGAAGAATTCAAGAATCTGGTAGAAAGGAAATATTGTCCTGAATATGAAAAGGAACAAATGGCAAATAAATTCCTAAATCATCGTATGATAGGAGTAGAGTGTCGCGGTTATACTTCAACATTCTTTGAATATGCACGAGTGGTACCTACACTGGCTTCGCCAGAACCGGTACTCATTTCTCGATACATCTGGGGATTAATTAGTGAAATCCGCAATATTGTTAAAGCTGCGAGACCTCGCACTATTGACGATGCTGTGGAATTAGCTAATACCCTAACTGATGAACTGGTGCGAACAAGAGAAGAAGACAGAAAGAAGGAATTGGCGCAAAAGATTACTCAAGGATTTCGTGTGGGTAATAATAATAATCGATTCAAGAAAAGAGGAAACGGGCAATCCTCAGTTCCTCCGTATTGTCGAAATTGCAAAAAGAAGCATTTCGGAAAATGCAAGGGATATTGCAATTTTTGCAAAATTCCAGGACATCAAGAGGAGAATTGCAGGAAGAAATCTCTAATCTGCTACAACTGTGGCGAAATAGGTCATTTTCGAACCGAATGTCCTAAATTGACAAAATCCGCAGACAACAAAGGCAAACCAGCTGATGGAACAACAAAGAAGAATGCCCGAGCATTTCAGCTAACTACTCAAGAAGCGGAACTCATTCCTGATGTCATAGCCGGTACGTTCTTGGTCCACGACGTTTATGCAAAAGTATTATTTGACTCTGGTGCAAACCAAAGTTTTATCAATACTTCATTTTGCCAAGCCCTTAATTTACCTTTAACCACCCTTAGGAAAATTTTTACAGTTGAAACGGCAGATGGAAATTCTGTTAACATAAATAAGGTTTTGCAAGAAGGTAAGATAGAACTGTTAGGTCATAAGTTTTCTGCAAACCTGTTACCTATGAAGTTAGCCGGATTCGATGTCGTATTAGGAATGGATTGGTTAATAGCCAACCATGCTCGAATCCTTTGTGACAAGAATTCCGTAGAAATCAGTACTCCTACAGGAGAGGTAATTGTAATTACCGGAGATAAACCCCGAAAGCCACTAAAGTTCATATCAGTAATGAAAGTTGCTAGTTATGAACGAAAGCAAGGAATGGTGTATATGATTTCAGTAATCATTAACACTAAAAGTAAGGAACTTTCGGACATCCCTATAGTGTCAGAATACCCAGACATCTTTCCAGAAGAATTACCTGGGTTACCACCAGATAGGGAAGTAGAGTTTAGAATTCATCTAATTCCAGGTACTACACCAATAGCTAAGGCACCTTATAGATTAGCACCCACCGAAATGTTAGAATTGAAAAAGCAGTTAGATGAATTATTAAGCAAAGGATTTATACAACCTAGTTCATCCCCTTGGGGAGCACCAGTGTTGTTTGTGAAAAAGAAAGATGGATCTATGAGAATGTGTATCGATTATAGAGAACTAAATAAAGTTACAATTAAGAATCGATATCCATTACCTAGGATTGATGATCTTTTTGATCAACTTCAAGGTGCTAGGTATTTTTCTAAAATAGATTTAAGATCCGGATATCACCAATTAAAAGTAGAAGAAGAAGACATACCTAAAACTGCTTTCAGAACTAGGTATGGTCATTATGAGTTTACAGTCATGCCCTTTGGATTAACAAATGCCCCAGCAGCATTTATGGACATGATGAATCGGATCTGTAAACCATATTTGGATAAATTTGTAATCGTATTCATCGACGATATACTAATTTACTCCAAAAGTCAAGAAGAACATTGCAAACATTTGCATGCACTCTTAACTTTGTTAAGAAAGGAAAAGCTTTATGCAAAATTCTCAAAGTGTGAATTTTGGTTAAAGGAAGTGCAATTTTTAGGTCATATGGTGAATCATGAAGGAATTCATGTAGATCCTGCTAAAATAGAAGCAATTACCAAATGGAAGGTCCCACAAACAGCTATGGAAATTAGAAGTTTTCTAGGCTTAGCCGGATATTACAGAAGATTTATTAAGGATTTCTCTAAGATAGCTGTACCTTTGACTAAGTTAACCTGTAAAGCCACTAAGTTTGAATGGGGACATAGGCAAGAAGAAGCTTTTAAGATTTTAAAGCAACGATTGACGAATGCTCCAATTTTAGCATTGCCCGAAGGAACAGAAGATTTTGAAGTATATTGTGATGCTTCAAAATTCGGATACGGATGTGTATTGATGCAGCGCAAGAAGATAATTGCGTATGCTTCCCGGCAGTTGAAAAAGCATGAGGAAAATTATACAACTCATGACTTAGAATTAGGAGCCATAATTTTTGCCTTGAAAATTTGGAGACATTATCTGTACGGAAGTAAGTTTACTGTCTATACAGATCATAAAAGTTTGAGGTATATATTTGGACAGAAAGAATTAAATATGAGGCAAAGAAGATGGATGGAAATTCTAAGCGATTACGACTGTGATATTCAATATCACGAAGGAAAAGCAAACGTAGTTGCAGATGCCTTAAGTCGTAAGTATCATGAAAAACAAAAGCGAGTCCGTGCTCTTAGATTAAATCTACAAGTAGATTTAATAGAACAATTAAAGAACATTCAAGAAACAGCAATCAAGGACGATGCTGAAGGAATGAAAGGTTATATAAAAGAACTAGAGCAAGGAAATGATGGAATTTGGAGATTCCATAAGAAACGAATTTGGGTACCTAAACAAGGAGAGTTAAGAAATAAGATTTTAGAAGAAGCTTATAAATCTAGGTATACTATGCACCCTGGAAACAATAAGATGTACCAAGATTTAAGAAAGAATTTCTGGTGGATTGGAATGAAGAAAGATATCGTAAAATATGTTTCTAAATGTCTTACTTGTTCACAAGTTAAGGCAGAACACCAGAAACCCTCAGGTTTACTACAACAATTGGAAATGCCTGTATGGAAATGGGAACTCATAACAATGGATTTTGTTACTAAGTTACCCAAGACCAGAAAAGGTAATGATGCGATTTGGGTAATTGTGGATCGATTAACCAAATCAGCTCATTTTCTACCAATGAAGGAAACCTTTAGTATGGAAAGGTTAGCCAAGTTGTACGTAGACGAAGTAGTATCTTTACATGGAGTCCCACTCTCCATTGTTTCAGATAGAGATAGTCGTTTCACTTCTCATTTCTGGAAAAGTTTCCAGCAAGCAATGGGAACTCGACTAAATCTAAGCACTGCATATCATCCTCAAACAGACGGACAAAGTGAAAGGACAATACAAACCCTGGAAGACATGCTCCGAGCATGTGTAATTGATTTTGGTGGATGTTGGGATGATCATTTACCATTAATTGAATTCTCCTATAACAATAGTTATCATTCAAGTATTGAAACTGCTCCATTTGAGGCACTTTATGGAAGAAAGTGTAGAACTCCAGTATGTTGGGCAGAAATAGGAGAAAGTCAATTGTCAGGACCTGAAATAGTGCAAGAGACGACCGATAAGATTACTCAAATCAAGGAAAGGTTGAAGACTGCTCGAGATCGCCAGAAAAGTTATGCAGATAATCGCCGCAAGCCGATAGAATTTCAGGTTGGAGATAAAGTACTTTTGAAAGTTTCTCCTTGGAAAGGAGTAGTTAGATTTGGAAAGAAAGGAAAGCTGAGTCCAAGATACGTAGGACCATTTTCAGTAATCCAACGTATAGGATTAGTTGCCTATCGTTTACAACTACCAAAAGAATTAGCTGGAGTACATGATGTATTTCATGTATCCAATCTCAAGAAATGTTTATCAGATGAATCTTTGGTAGTACCTCTTCAAGATATAGAGGTAAACGAAAAGCTAAAATTTGTTGAGAAACCTCTTCAAATTGAGGATCGAAAGATTAAGTTTCTCAAACATAAACGACTAGTTTTAGTCAAAGTTAGATGGGATTCAAAGAGAGGAGCTGAATACACTTGGGAGCTGGAATCAGAAATGAAGCGAAAGTATCCTCACTTATTCCAGTAATCTCGAGGACGAGATTTTATTAAGGTGGGGAGAATGTAACAACTCTCATCAAAAGTCCTAGTTATTATTTAATTTGGTCAATAGGAAACCCTAGTTGAGAAACCCAAGTGATTCTGAACAAACCCTAAAATTTTCATAATTTTCAGAATCAGGATTAGGGCCCCTAAAACTCAGGGGGGGTAAACCCTAGTTGATAATTATCCTTAAAATTTCGTTGTAAAATTCAGAATTTTCGAAACTACTGATTCAGCATAGCTAGTCCCAAACGTGGCTACCCTATAGCCTATTATTTAACCTTACGGACCGCAACATTACCAAGCTTACGGTCCGTATGATGCCTTACGGACCGCAACATTGGGAAGCTTACGGTCCGTAAGCTAGTCCAATTTTTGACTATAAATAGCAGACATTGGGACTTGAAATTTGGCATAAGATCGACGAAGAAATTCGTTTCAGAAATCGACGTTACTTTCTGTATACTACAATTAACACACACAGTGCACTAATCGACGCCACAATCAGGGTAATAACTCGATCGCTATTACGATTCAACGTCCGATCGATTATAACTATCCAACGATTGTTTAAGTGCCGCTCAAATTGAGATTATACTTTATTAATTCATTGTGATTTCGACTTGAATGTTTGAGTACTGCTCGAATTCGGACTATACTCTGTCATTCGTTGTGAATCCACTGAATTGCTAAGTATTGCACTAATAACTCGTTGTGAATGTTTAATCTCGTGAATTGTCGTAACTGTTGTATTAGTTACTAACTGATTGTGTGTGCATTGTTAATTAAATTAGGTTAATCAAGGCTAATCAGTAGGCTTATATTCTGCTCGTTAAACCTACAATGTGAGTCATTCTCTTTTTATCAAAATACTTTTCAAAAGAATGTTTTTATCAAAATTATAGTTACAGTGATTAAGTCATTGTTATCTGAAATTACTGCCAGTATGTGGGGGGATGTGCACATAGCTACTAATTATTTATCACTTGGGGTGAATGGACCCTACAAGTGATATGTCCACAGTCACAGTCCGGTAAAGTGACAACTGGATCAGTTAATTTAAAAGATGAGGCAATTGTAATCGCTCTTAATACTGTATATTATAATAAACAGTATGTTTTACTAAATAGAATGATTCACTCAGTATTTCCCGCTGACAAAACCTTTTCCAAACATGTTTCAGGTGATCTGTTGTGAGCAAAGGAAAAAGTGCCGAGTAGCATTACAAGCTTAGAAAGTGGCTCAATGTAAATAAATAAAGAAACATGTTTTAAAGAAATAAAGGATTTCTTATTGAAATCAAGTGTTTGTAAATTATGGGAATTATCCCTATAATATATATAAACGAGAAGTTTTATTAAAAATTGATCCTGTTTAAAAAGTCTTCCGCTGACGCTAAATTAAATACCACGGGATTTCCTACCTCGCGGCTCTGGACCGGGTCAAACCGGGGTCAAGGGCCGTGACAAGTAGTGCCCACTCAAGGACTGATCAACTTTGAGGAAACCACTGAATGTCAAACATTAGTGCTTGACATGCAACAATGGAAGGAATAAGCAGTAGTTTAGTTTGTCACTGTTCGGTTAAAATAGTGTTGTTAATGATATGTTTTGAAACCATTTTTGGGTTAACACTGTTTGAAACTACTGTTGATTTAAGGACAGTGTTTGAAACCAATGTTTTAAGCCAAAAGTGTTTTCAAAACAGTTTTTTAACAACACTAAGTATAATTCACCAATCTATCATTGTTTGTATCTTCAATGGTCACACAACTTGAATCGTCAAATCATAACATTGAGAGCAACTCATTAACAAATTTTACAAACTGTATTCTCTATAGAGTTTTCTTATAACTATTAATCATTCATTGAATGTTGATTTATCTATTGTAACTGATGAAATGAGGACATCTTCCAGAAGAGTTGCTTATTACAGAAAAAGTTAATCCAGTTGGTTCTCTCATATCATTCACATAACCTGATATTTAAGGAGAGTTGTTGATGAAAGTTGTATTGGCATTGTTAATATTTTTTATAACAAATTATTAAAGCCTAAATTGTATATTAAATGTAAAGTTTTAATACATACAATACAGAGACAAAAGACTTGACGGAACTTACAGACTAGATAACAAAAGACTATAACATACAATACAGAGACAAAACGTCATACCACCACAAGCAATTGTGGATCTTTACTGACGGTGCACTTCGGAATGTAGCAGATATGAATGAATATAACCTCAGTGTAGCTAATTACATATCTGCCACTTGGGTTATATTCATTCATATGAATGAATATAACGCCAGTGTAGCTCTTAGATTTTCCTTGAAATTACAGAGCTCGCTAATTACATATCTACCACTGGGGTTGTATTCATTCATATGCAATTGATCGTTTTGATCAATCACTTCCTTATGTGCACCGTACTATCTTCTAGGAGGTTGTCAAGTGTTCTCGCCTTCGTAGTTGGTGTTTTGCGTATCTTTACATCCACAGCCATTCTGTACAAAATTTTTACAAAAAACATCACAAACAAACCTGAACAAAGCAAAACAAATCAACCCTCTGTTTTTTCAAAGCAAAACAAACAAAACAAACAAATATAACAAAGCAGAACAAAAACAAAACAAACAAACAGAACAAAACAGAACCAAAACAGAACAAAAACAGAACAAACAAACCTGAAAAACTGAAAGCAAAATGCCCAAATCAACCCATTCACAAATAAGTGATTATCATCATCATACGGCATTCAGATTATCAAAGAACTGACTATCAAAAACTGATTATCAAAGAACTGATTATAAAAAACTGATTATCAAAAACTGATTCACAAATAACTGATTATCATCATCATCATCATCATCATGCGGCATTCAGATTATCATTATCAAAAACTGAAACCTAAATACCCAAATCAACCCTCTGTTTTTTCAAAAAAACATTCACAAAAAACTGATTATCATCATCATCATCATGCGGCATTCAGATTATCATTATCAAAAACTGAAACAAAATACCCAAATCAACCCTTTGTTTTTTACAAAAACATCACAAATATCAAAAATATATATAGATAAGATGATGATTCAAACCTATGTTTTCAAGATGAAGATGGATGAAGATGATGAAGATCTGTGTTGACTGTTGAGAGTTGAGAGAGATATTTGGAGATTTTTGGAGAAGTGTGATGATGATAATGATCGGTGATGATGTTAGTCATTTCATACAACTTATAACAGTCAAGTTGCATTTTTGGAGAAGTGTGATGATGACAAGGAGATTAAACTAAAAAATAATTATCCATAAGAAATTAAACTAAATAATATTTAGTAGGAGGATTATATATAAATTAATTAGAAAAGATTAAACTAAAATAATACTTATCTATAAAATATGGTCTAATATAGTATAAATAGAACTAAAGACCAAAATTTAAATGATATATTATAATCTGATGTAAATCTGCCTATGTTACGGGTATTAAGGGATAAGGGTATTAAGGAATATTAAGGGATATTAAGGGATAAGGGTATTAAGGACATTTCATACATGTCCTTAACAAATCTAATCCATATTTGATAGAAGGGTTTTAACGGGCCTACAAAATCTAATCCATTAGTAAGCTTAATTTGATCAAATATAAGGGGCTTTATTGAACTGTTTAATAACATTTGGTTATTTGAATTAAGTCAGACTTTAATTATTAGACAATATAAAATTAGGTCATGCTTTCAGTTTAGACAAGAAATTTTGAGTTAGTTAGCTAATTTCTATATCAAACATGAACTAAATACAAACAATTTAAATGATGTATTATAATCTATTTCGATGGTTATTAAAACTACCCGTGTGGTCACACATACTGTCTTCAACATTACTTTATAAAGATATAGAAATAAAGACCAAAATTTAAATGATATATTATAATCTGTTTTTTAGTATTTGATTTCGATCATTACTAAACCTACCCGTGTGGTTACACGGGTACTACACCTAGTTTTGTCTACAAGAGGAAAGAGAATATGCACATGCAAGTCACATGTTATTTTCCCCCAATTTTTAAACGTCCGTAACTTTTTTATACATCATTTGTTTTTAAAAAAAATTATACCATAAAATCGAGCGTTTTCTATCTTTAATATGAGTACCATATTGTTATATTTTTCAAAAAAAAAATTCAAAAACCCAGTTGCATATTAGACAATGGACATGATGTAAAACACAATGTAAAGTAGATCAAAAGCACAATCAATGACAACAGATAAAGACACAATGGACAACATACTAAAACACAATGACCATAACGTATAACACAATGGCGATAACATATAACACAATAAGTATCAAACTAAATAAAAACACAATTGATGACAACAGATAAAAGACACAATGGAAAGCAGATGAAGACACAATGGAAAACAAACTAAAAACGCAATACACAACAAACTAAAACACAATGAACAAGATAATAAAAAAAATTGAGCAAATTATTAAAACACAATGGACAACATATTAAAACACAATAAATAACATATTAAACACAGTGACCTGAACTAATAACACAATTTATAGAAAACCCAGATATAACATTATCTTCATTGTGTCATATATTGTGTTATAGGTTCTTATAAAAACGCAATGGATAGAACCCAAATTAACATTGTGTTATAGGTTTTGATAATAACACAATGTATAGAAACTCTACTGACCAAAACCCAGTTAAAAGACACAATGACCTGAACCTTTAACACAATGCAAAAAAAAAACCCAGTAAAAGTGAATTTTTTTATTTTATTTTTATATGATAATATGGTACTAATATTAAAGATAAAAAATGCTCGTTATTATGGTGAATTTTTTTTAAATGTCTTATGAAAAAGTTATGGACGTTTTAAATCGATGGGGGAATTGGCATGTGCCTTGCATATGGAGAGGGAAAATCCATAAATATAGGATTCTCTTTATGCCATTCTACTATCTTCTTTTCCCTACAACTAATCTCAACCCTCCAAATCTAAGATTAATGGACTAGAATCCTTCTTACCATTCTTATTTATTTTATCCTTTGTGTTTGATCCTAACCCTTTATTTTGATAGATAGTAAACTACTTCACTGGTAATTAGTTTTTTATTTGGGTTTGGGCCCACTATCAGATTGGAATTGGATTGTATTCTAGATTTTCAGACCGAAAGCTTTGGCCCAACTAAAACCTATTACATGGACCACTTATTATTTTTTTAACGGCGGAAATACGTTAAAAATCAAGAAGCTAAAGCCACCGACGTTAACATGGACCACATATGTAAGATGGGCTAGTCTTAATCACGAGTCAACGTTTTTTCAGAGTATGGTCCGAGAGTGTAAATGTGATATGTTAAATTAAGAATGAACATTTTATTTTATATATTTGCAAGAACCAAAACTGGTTTCTAGATTGGCCAGTTCTTGCTGAAGTCGGTTCGATTTGAAACCAGTTCAATTCCTTTCCGGTTTGGTCGGTTTTTAGACCGGTTTGAAACCGGTTTCGGTTCGCGGCAATTTTTTTTACCGTTTTGATGACAAAAAAGTTTTTAAAAAAATACAAAGTACGTGTTTTTTTTATAGTTTTTTAAAACTATCCGGGGATATGAATAACCAGTATTTTTATTGGTTTTTTATTAAAAAAATCAATAAAACCAAGTAACCGGGCTGGTTTCCTTACCAGTTTTTGCCAAACGGGTTTTGGTTCGATTTTCTGGAGAGGTGAAACCGGTGTAGAATCGCCAATTTGGATATCGAATCTAACTGGTTTGTGTGATTTCGGTTCCAAACCGGTTTAGGTTCGGTTTAGTTTTTAAAAAATCGGTTCGGTTAACAAGCTTTATGTTCATCTCTATGTTAAATACTTATTATATATTTTTAACTAGTGGGTTACACTCATACTCCGCAACCGAAGATGAGCCGCTTTTAACAAAATTTAAATAGAAAAATAGATGCAATTGTCACATTGTCACACCAATATAAGAAAAAGTTCAACAAAAGAAATAAAAGAAAGGAAAACACTAAACTTATGGTATAAACTAAAGAACAAGAATAAAAATAAATAACCATTGGGGTTCGTGGCTCATTGCAGAGGCAAAAGCTCTAGAAGCTCCAGTTACGAGGATGTCACCACTTCTACCTTGGGCAAGTGTAAAATATATTTGGGGTGTGGTTTATGAGTGGGAGTAGGATATAATTTCTGATAAAAATAAATCTAAAGATAGGTTTATTATAAAAGAACCAAAAGAACAAAATCTAAAAAAACACATGGAAAAAATCAAAATAAAAGGAAAACACCTGCTAACATCCCAAAATTATCAGCTGTTTCAAGTAGTTTCTAGTTGGGGTTTTAGGTTTCGAAAGCCCGCAATGGATTGAGTGTGGTGTGCCTCAAAGGGAGGTGGGGCAACTTGTCGTTGCCCCCGCTAACCCATTACTTTTCGTCATTTATTTCCTAAGTTCAGCGCGAATTTTCCTTAAACTTCGTTTGTATTTTGAATTGTTGATGCCCGGGTCTGGAGTGGGGGTTTTGTCTAGGGTTTTGACTGTTTGTGGGGCTCCATCCGAGGAGGGGGGTGTTGGTTCCTCAAGGGGTGTCTGGTTGTGCCCTTTTAAAAGCTTCCATTGTTGCCCTGATGGACAAGCAGGGGCTAAGGGGTTCCCGAGGTTGGTGGCCCATATCAAGCGGCTTCATTTTTCTTCAGATGACAAGAAGTGGGCCATGCGGGATGCCATATCTGCGGATTGGGATTTGTTTGTTTTAGTTGGTGAGGCTCTTAAGGTCTCCGGCCAATGGTTATGTGGGGAGTGTATGTGTTTACATGCTCTTAGTCGGGGGTGCCATCATGCAGATGGGGTGGCACGGTTCAAGTTGGTTACGGGAAATGCGGAGGAGTTTATGGTGGGGATTCCTAAGCCACATGTTGGAAAGGAGATTGTTTCTTTTGGAGGTTTGGAGGTAGACGTGGGTTTGCTTGAACGTGTCTTTTCTCTTCCCATCAAAACAGTTAAGAGCATCCCTCATAGTTGTCGAATGGCCTTTTCCCAGGCTTTTACGACATCTTTGTGCAAGGTGGTGGCTACGCCAGAGTCTGTTGAGGCGTGGGTGAGACTTTTGTTGTTGCCACGTTGCACGTTGCGGATTTTCAGGCCTTCTAACCGTCAAGAGCGCAGGTCGGGGAATAGGAAGTCCTTACAATGTCTTAGTATTCAGCGGGCCCTGGCAGCGTGGGGCAATAGGGATGGTTTTGCTGAACTCATCCTATCACTTTTTGCCGAAACATCAGAGGTGGTTACGCGCCCTAACAAGCCTTCCCATGAGTCTAATAATTCTAAGGTGAGCACCAATGTTAAGCAATGTTTACGGAAAGTTGTAGATGGCCATTTCACTGCGGCGGTTAAGGTTTTATGTTCTTCGGGGGTTGCACCTCTTGGTGAGGATACTATGAAAGCGTTGGTGGCTAAACATTCTGTCGTACCTCCTCCGGTTATGCCTGGGTCCTTACTATCGGAGCCACCCCTTACTGTGGATGTTGATAACGTTCTTGGGTGCATTAAATCTTTCCCCAAAGGGACCTCTTGTGGGAGGGATGGGTTGAGGGCACAACACATTTTGGATGCTCTTTGTGGAGAGGGGTCGGTGATCGCTTGCGGGCTGCTTAGGGCTATTTCTGAGGTGGTTAACTTGTGCTTGGGTGGGAGGTGCCCTAGGGTCTTGGCGGAGTTTGTTGCTTCTGCGCCCCTCACGCCCTTACTTAAACCAGGCAATGGGATTAGGCCTATTGCTGTGGGCGCCATTTGGAGGAGGTTAGTCTCTAAGGCAGCTATGAGGGGGGTCGGGAAGGAGATGGCTAAATATCTCGGTGATTTTCAATTTGGGGTGGGTATTCCTAGCGGGGCTGAGGCTGTGCTCCATAGTGCGAACAGGTTCTTAAACGCGTTCCACTCGGATGGGTCGTTGGCCATGATTACTGTTGATTTCTCTAATGCTTTCAACCTGGTGGATAGAACCGCCCTTTTGTCAGAAGTTCGGACCCGATGCCCGTCCATTTCTTTATGGGTGGATTTTCTATATGGACAGCCGGCTAGATTATATGTCGGAGACGACCATATTTGGTCCACCACCGGGGTTCAGCAGGGAGACCCCTTAGGGCCTCTTCTCTTTGCCTTAGTTTTGCATCCCCTCATTCATCAGATACGAGATAGATGCAAGTTACTCTTCCATGCTTGGTACTTGGATGATGGTACGATTATAGGAGATGCTAAAGAGGTGGCTAAAGCTTTAGAAATCATCAGGACTAAGGGGCCTTGTTTGGGGCTTCAACTTAACGTCAAGAAAACAGAAGTTTTTTGGCCATCGTGCAATGGAGTTAAGACGCAAAAGGGTTTGTTTCCTAGTGGGATTGGAAGGTCGGCGTCGGGTGTCAAACTCCTCGGGGGCGCTGTTAGTCGGGATGCGGGTTTTATCAGTAGTTTGGCCGTGAAAAGGGCATATTGTGCAGTGGATCTGATGAGCTATCTTCCACATCTGCGGGACCCTCAATGCGAGCTCCTCTTACTACGCTCCTACATGGGTGTTGCTAAGTTGTTATTCGGCCTCAGAACGTGCCAACCCACGTTTGTTGGGGAGGCTGTTTCGGTTTTTGACAAAGGCCTTAGGAGAGCTATCGAGGATATTGTGGTTTGCGGGGGTCCATTTTTTGGGGATCTTCAATGGAGGCTTGCATCCCTTCCGATCCGTTTTGGGGGTTTGGGTTTATGTTCGGCTGAGGATGTATCTACGTATGCTTTCGTGGCCTCGAGGGCACAATCTTGGAGTTTGCAGGACCACATTCTTCGGGACTGTGGTATTGTCGGGTTAGATTCTGATTATGTGTGCGCGTTGGATTGCATGCATATATCCCTTCCGGATTTCGATCTTGGCGGTTTCTCTAATAAGGACACCGCCCCTCCTAAAGCCCAGAATGCTTTGGCGAGTGCCCTATTTAGTAGAACTGTCCAAAGTTTGGGAGAGAAGTTTAGTCTATCCCCTCGTCAGAAAGCCGTGTTCGATTGTCTCCGGGCTCCTCATGCTCAGGATTTCCTGACAGTCATCCCCATTGAAGGACTAGGCCAACACATGTCGGCAGTGGAATACCGGGTAATTCTTAAGTACCGGCTAATGATCCCTCTGTTTCCGGTTGATGAGCCTTGCCCAGTTTGCCGCAAGGTTTGTTTAGATACTTTTGGCGAGCATGCGGTGCATTGTAAGGAGTTGCCTGGTTTTAAATACAGACATGATTTGGTAAGGGATATTCTGTTTGATGTTTTAAAGCGGGCGGGGATTTCGTCGAAAAAGGAGGCTCCGGTGAACTTTCTGACGGATCCGCTTGATAGGAGGTCTACTCTTCGACCAGCTGATATTCTTGTGTTTGGGTGGGCCAGGGGAAAACATGCTTGTGTGGACCTTACAGGAGTGTCCCCTCTTGTTGGGCTCAAGGATAATGGGTTTGCTGCTGGCCAAGCTGCGTTGAAAGCGGAATCAAGCAAAGTCGCTAAACACGAGAAGGCTTGTTTAGAGAATCAACATGTGTTTATCCCATTCGCTTTTGATACATTTGGTTCCCTAGCCCCAGAGGCTGTGGAATTTCTAAACAGGGTCCAACAGGTTGTGAATAGTAATCTCTCAACCTTTAAGGGTCGTTTCGTCTTTAGTAGGATTGGTTTTGCAATTCAAAAGGGGGTTGCGGCGCAGCTTGTTGCCCGTTTACCTGCCACTTGTTTGTAATTTGCTAATTTGGAATAAACATAATTTAATGAAAAAAAAAAATAATAAACTAGTGGATTGTAATTACGGTTGGAACTTTAGATAAAATCCCATGATGAAAAGGTTGAAAGCCCGTAAGAGCAAGATGGTAATTTTGCTAAAACCCTAAATTAGATAGCCTTGCTTGGTGGTCTCAATGCTCATTCTTGCACCTTCTGTTTAGAGATCTAGTGAGGGTGTTCAAGCGATAGAAACACTCATTTAGGGTCATTTTCGAGCCGGATTCGAGAGAGGATTGAAAGGAAACATCGGGATTATGTTCAAGTTCCTGTTTAAAGCAATCAGAAGTTAGTTTGGGGTGGTTTAAATTCAAGGTTGGAAGCTTTGTTAGGTAATCATCTCGGTTTCAAGCTAAAGGTTGTATTTTCTCGAAAGACCATGCATGGAAACATAGTATACGATCATTTCGGAACATTGGGAATCATAAAGTCTAAATCTTGATATGTTTACGTATCCAAAACATCACAGCCGCCACTGATCAAATTAGGGTTTCTTAAAGAGAGACGTTATACATGACAAATGTAACACCCAAAATATTTCATAAAATAAGTGAAATGGACTTGGTTTAGTTCTTGGATAAAAAGGCCCAAAACGAAAATGAACTATAATGCCCATAAGGGCATAATGGTCATTGTACATATGAAAGCCTATTATGGAAGAAGGCAAAATCAACCTTCTTATTCTCATCATTGTAGGATCGAATTCGGACCTAAACGAGTCGGTTAGAAGAGCTATTACTGATTTGAACGGCGGAAACAGACAAATCAGATGCAATTCAGCGAGAATTCACTTTAATATGTTGATTCTATTAATCTGAATGACATTTACAATCAAGTCAACACTTCGGCAGCACTTCGTGGCTCACCGGAAGACAACACCTAGAACTCTATCCTGATTTCGCCCCAAATGTCCTATATATAGTAGTTCTGATTTCGCTCCTAATGACATGGTGTCATTTGGAGTGGAATCAGCATGTTACTTTCGGGTGGAATCAGGATTTAACACTTCGAGTGGAATCAGAATTTAACATTTGGAGTGGAATCAGAAAATTACATTAGGAGTGGAATCAGAAAGTTAACTTTCGAGTGGAATCAGAAAATTAACTTTCGAGTGGAATCACTCCTAAATATTCTGATTCTTGGATTCCGTGCTCTATTCTATCTATTTCTAAACAAGACTCGATACAAGACGTAGACGACAGACGGATGCACCAACAAACTCCCCCTCGGATGTTGACGGAGTCTTCAGTGTCGAGTCTTCGCATCTTCAGTCTTTATCAGTCTCTTTTCTTTCTTAGCATATACCAGGATCTTCTCTTTGGCTCTAACCTCGTCAGACTCCCCCTCTCATCATGATGGGATCGCTGTCTGGAATTAGCTATCACCTAGAAATCAATCCCTGGCTTTATCTCTGATCAGCTCATTTCCTGCACACATTTTCTCACAAACACATAAGTTTTTACTTAAAACAATAAGAAAAACTTACTGGAAATAGTTACATCAAGTTCAAATTAATGACCCTGATTAACTAAACTTAATTTCTTTCTCAAATCAAAATTTTCAATTCAATACACACACTCCCAAACCAGTTCATCATGTTCAGCACTTGAAATTTTGAATATCAGCTCTTCAACATCAGTTGTCGAAAATATTTTTGAATTTTATCAAAATTTTATGCTAAAACACACTAAAATCTTTTTGGATTTTGAAAAGAATGAAATGCAGTAAAGAAATATTTACAGACAATATTTTTGTGAGTTTGTGTAAGAGGATCATATCAGTTTTTGTGACCAATCACTAGCACCGTTAGGCTTGATTTCATTTTATGCTCTAAACAATTCACATGGATTGACGATATTGTTGTTCACTTAAACTCAATCTAAAAACTTTCGACATGCTTACCGATACGTTTAAAGTATATTAAGATAGCACTAAATTCTTATGGACCCCACGATCTCCGCATATCCCCTCATCATGCAATACACTAACTCAAGTAATGCCTTTAAACTTTTATCGACTGTGATTTGTGCGAAAACAAAGCAGAATGTTTAAACATTAACAATCAGGTCGATACTTCCGTATACGCAGAGAAAGTCTAATGTTTAAACAAAATAAGAAAATAAAAATAAGTTGAAGTTGTTTAGGCTTTAACCACCAGGTCGATACTTCCGTATACGCAGAGGAGGTCCAAAGCTTAAACGAAACACCAAAGAAAATAAAGCAGAACGTTTAGGCAACAACATCCAGGTCGATACTCACGTATACGCAGAGGATGTCCGATGCTTAAACGAAATAAAGAAATAAAACAAGTTTAAATCTTTGAAAAAAAATGCACAATCACAGCGACTTTTTAGCAAAGTTGTGAAAGTTCACGAACTTAACCAGTTTTATGTCTTACGACAATCAGCGATTACCGAGTAGGCACACAGTCAAGAAGGACAAAACTAAGTACTATGCTTTCGACCATGTTTCCCACTAGAACTAGGCTTTTTCATTTAAGTTTGTATCATTATCGCAAATCTACTAATCTAGCTGAGCCTACCGTCACATCTTTAGTGAGATCGTTTATCACATTTTAACTTTCCATTTCTTTAGCATGCTGTGACAGTCCAACTGATCTACTATCATTTCCTCTTTTTGACAACAAAACTCATTTTTGCATTTTCAATATTTTTGACATTTTCAAATTTTCTAATTTTTTTAAAATTTTTACTCCCCCTAAAATCAAAATATGTCTCAATTTTGATTTTCTGGGAAAATTTGAAAACAAGCTGTACAAGAAATGTGACAACATGATGAGAATCACTTCAATTCTCCATTCACTTGGCTTAAACAATCAGAACTCCCCTTCACAACAAACTATTTTTCCCATGGTGATTTCAAAACACTTAAGTTTGTTTTAATCAAAATGGTTTTTCCGGAAAATAAGTTTTGTGTGTCTTTTCACAAATTCGGGGATCTTTCATCACCTTGTTCTCTTCAATCACTTGTAAAAATTAACATTTGAAAGATCAATTCACAAACATCACTTGTAGAAAATCAAGTACAACTTAATGTCCCTGATTTACCACTTGAAAGTCGAAATATCACATTCGTGAATTTCTCAAGAAATGTGCCGATTCATGTTCCACGCTTACCAACCTGGGAACTCCGGCAAGTCAGGTTTTTCATTTGAACAGATTCACCCAAGCCTGACGATCCTTGGGTGCTTTTGAATTCTTGTTCAACAATGGTGGAAAATTTTCATCATCCATTGTTAGACCAGAATTCTCAACTTTTACCTCAACACATGGCTCTTTTGGTTTTACCATACCAGAATCATTGCCTGCACATGGCTTGTCTGACTTTGATACGTCAGATTCATCGCCGACCATTTTCTTCTTTTTCTTTTCCTTTTTCGTCCTCAGATTTGTATCTGATGAATTTGTCTTGCTTGACTTTGCAGTTGAAGGAGTTGATTCATCAGAACTCTTATTCGATCTATCTGGTGAACCCGAGGACAAGATCTTCTCGAGATACTCTCTCGCCTTCTTTCTCTTCTTCCTCAGTCTGTCTTTCTGTCCCTGAGAAAGTTTCACTTTCGTTTCTTGAACTTTAGGTTCTTGAACCTTCTGTTCTTTGGGCTTGACATTGACTGATTTCTTTGCCATCTTCTGAGAATTAACCCTCAATCTTTCATTTGATCTCCTTGGGCAATCTCTGGCAATGTGACCTCTGATGTTGCAATTAAAGCATCTTCTCGTCTCATAATTCCAACCTTGGCAGTTAACAGCAATGTGTCCTTGATAACCACATTGGTAACACACTCTGTTATCGTACCAATCACCTTTTTCAGCCAAAATGCTCAAATCAAAACACTGTTTGGCTTGGTGATATTCCTTCCTCATGTTTTCTGAATTTGACTTTTGAGCACTATGGTCCAACCTGCACCACTTATTGCCAACAATTTTAGAGTTTTCATTTTTTACTTTTTGTAATTTTTGATTGCGATTGGATGATTTATCTGATGAACTTTTATTTTCTTTTTGAACATTTTTCAAAATTTTCTCTTTTTGTTTTTGTTCCACATTTTTCTTCAAAGGTTTTTGCTTAGTGCATTCTCCCTTTTCAGTTGATTGTGGAACAGTTTCTTGAAACTTTTCTTTTAACTTCAAAAATAAATTCTTTTTCTTCATTTTTTCATTTTCATCATCAGATTTCTCATCACAATCTTCAACTTTGACTTTGTCAAAGTTTGTGACATTGTCACTTATTGGAACAGAATTAACTGGTTTTGGGCAGGGAATAGCTGAAGTATTCACAAAAACCTTCAACTTTTCTTCCCATTCCCTGATTTTACCTTCAAACTCTTTGATTTTCTTTTGAGCACACTCTGCTTCCTTTTCAAGTCGAATAATCTTTTCAAGATGAGAATTGATTGCAATTTGCTTTTCAAGATTGTCTTTACCAAACACATCTCTCTCATCTTCTAAAATTTTTATTTGACTTTGAAAATCTTTCTCAATTTTTACTTTTTCATTTTCTAGATTTTGTATTTGATTTTTCAAAACATTTTCTGATTTTTTAAGATTTTTGTTTTCTAATGACAAACTCTCTACATTCTTCAAGAGTTTGGCATTGTCTGTCTCAGATTTTTCACAGTTCAAGCATTTCCCAGAAATCTGTTTCTCTTCAGCTTTCATCTCAACCTTCAAAGCTGAAATATTTTCAACCTATTTCTTCTCCTCATGAACACTTTCATCCTTACTCTCTTCTTCTGATGAATGATCAAAGATAGGTGCGTCTTCTGCAACTTCTTTCTTTAACTCTGGTTCAGGATTCACAGATACAGGTTTTTCAGATTCTCCTTTCTCAACCTTGACCGATGGAACTTGTTCAACCTGCTCAGCTCTGATCTCTTCTTTAACAATAACTGCCTTTTGATTCTTTCTTTTTGCATCTTGTTTTTCTTTCAATTTTTCAATTTTATCGGCATAAAATAACTTTCCACTACGTTGATCAGATGGAAGTTGTTGTTTAAGATTTTCAAGTTCCCAGATTTCCTCTTCATAATTTTCACTTTCTTCGTCAGACGAATGATAAAAAACCGGAACTTTTTCAACAACTTCTTTTGCTGAGACTGTTTCTCCTTCTTGCTTTATCGGAATATACTGTTGAGATTCATAATTCATATACGCCAATAATTCTTCAAAATCCATGTTTTGATTTTCAAAGTTTATTAAATTCACTTTTCACGAGACACAATAACCGTTTGTATCCCAATTTCAAAACCTCGATTCAAATGAAAACACCAGCTCAATATCTAAAGTTTTCGGCCCAAAAGCTTTGATCCAAGCCCACTTAATCACTTTGTAATTTTTCTTCTTCAATTATAAATGACCAGCAAAAACAATTATCATCTAAAATCCTATTGGGCCGTGAGCTTTGATATGAATCCCATGGGCCAACAAACACTTTAAGACATGTCACATATATCCGAAAACAAAGCTCTGGTGACTTAGTAGGCTGACAACAATCAATGGCTCAACACTGATGAAACAAATTGATTAGGCCACTAAATCCACTAAACCGACAAACTTTAAATGTAAATAAATCTGATTGGGCCTCACAATCTTAGTGGTCGACAAAAACAGTTACGTCTTCAATTTGATAAGGCCACTATATTCAGCACATGAGTCGTATCAATTTATCTTGGTCAACAATATTAAGTGAATGAATTCTAATTTGGCTGCTAAATCCAATGAACCGACAGATTGAATCAGATCACATGCAAAGTCCTGACAACTTTAAATGATAATTGAACTGAAATCACTAAAACCCTTTGGAGCTGAATCACTCGATAACTGTTCTGAGCGGAATCACTGACAACAATTTAAAGCGAAATCAGACTTAACTCAGGAGCGGAATCAACAAACTACTCAAGAGCGGAATCAACAATCTACTCAGGAGCGGAATCAAAGTTTAGAGCAGAATCAGGACCAATTTTCGAGCTGAATCACTGTGACGTCATCATATCAATCGAGCAATTATGAGCGAAATCACAAAAATAACCAGTTTTAGTTTGAATTTGGACATGAAACTTTCAAGGCTTTGTTAACTATCAATTCCGAACATATTGTGTGAATTTAAACCGATTCTGACCGTAAAAAAATTTTGATTTTCAAAAAGAATGGTGTAGAAACAGAATTATCGACTGAATTGTATAAAACTCTTCTTCACTGGCTCTGATACCAATTGTAGGATCGAATTCGGACCTAAACGAGTCGGTTAGAAGAGCTATTACTGATTTGAACGGCGGAAACAGACAAATCAGATGCAATTCAGCGAGAATTCACTTTAATATGTTGATTCTATTAATCTGAATGACGTTTACAATCAAGTCAACACTTCGGCAGCACTTCGTGGCTCACCGGAAGACAACACCTAGAACTCTATCCTGATTTCGCCCCAAATGTCCTATATATAGTAGTTCTGATTTCGCTCCTAATGACATGGTGTCATTTGGAGTGGAATCAGCATGTTACTTTCGGGTGGAATCAGGATTTAACACTTCGAGTGGAATCAGAATTTAACATTTGGAGTGGAATCAGAAAATTACATTAGGAGTGGAATCAGAAAGTTAACTTTCAAGTGGAATCAGAAAATTAACTTTCGAGTGGAATCACTCCTAAATATTCTGATTCTTGGATTCCGTGCTCTATTCTATCTATTTCTAAACAAGACTCGATACAAGACGTAGACGACAAACGGATGCACCAACAATCATACATATCTTCATCCTAGAGAGAGAAATCGTGAATCAAACCCTAGATCTCATGAGTTATATCATATAACTTATATGTTTCATTTGGTGGATTCACGATATCTAGTCACTTTCTACATCTTAAATTGAAGACCATTGTTTCATCATGTTCCCTTACTAGTTTTTAAGTATTCAAGTTTGGTTTATGGTTTTCGCAACGAATAGCTAATATTCATGTAAAAGTTAGCATGTCTTTTATGTTTGTAGCTTGAAATGATGTTATGAGTTGATTTGGATGCGTTTTCAACAAAAAATAGATAAGATATTGATGATTGAACAAGCTTGGATATGATCTCAGCCGTCGTTGACACGTTTTAGGATTTCATCGGGTACATTTTGCGATTGTTTTGGCGTAGGATTAATGATACAAAATGTGGCACTTTACGCAAGAACATATAATACAAAAAGTAGACTTATCGTGCGAACAATTTTAGTTTTCATATGCTATTTTTGGAATGGTATGTGGCACAAATAGTGGTCTTTTTGCACGAAATGTATGATACGTGAAATGTAATGATTTAAGCAAAAACACCTTTCATGTGAAAGGTAAATTTTTGCATGGGGACATTTCATGCAAAAAGCTTACCGTTTTGCATGGTTATATGTTGTGAATAGTTTACATAGCTTGTATGTGAATCTTTAACCAAATAATCCAAGTGTTCTAGTGTCTTATCATTCATAGTAATCTGTAAAGAAGCTAACTCCCAGGTGATTTCTAGATGCCTCTTTTCTTTACATTTTTTGGTTGATATGCATGCAACTGTATATTCTTTTGTTTGTAATAGTTTGATGCAACGGTTATGTAATGCTCCGCATTTTTGTACTTTCCTTAATTAGAATGATGTAATCGTATTTCTATTTTTGGAAACTTGTATTCGTATTCATTTCCAACTTTGTATTCCAAGATCTTGATCATAATGAAATTCTTATTTTATACATACATGCTATACTTACAAATAAATCATTTAGATACATGTTACTTGCAGACCGATGCTTATTATACGTTCAAACTCATACATACATTCACGATACTCGAATTATCCTTGCATGCGCATTCCATACATGAAAACATACTAATTATGAAAGTTATTGTATGAAATGATAAACAACCAAACTTTAGGGGCCATATTGTAACAAAAAATGATAAACAACCAAACTTCAAGGGCTATACTGTAAGAAAACTGGTTTGGCTATTATAGGCGCCGCGCCACGCGAAGGCCCTCCCCCTTCACCGTTGCACGACGCCAAGCCTCCCGATCCGCAAAAGGTTGGTTTCCGCTCATGTATTGGCTGTCTTTTTCCTTCCCAATCACCATTCAACCTTCATAAACACAAAACCCTACCTCATCTCTTTATAAACAAGCCTCCATCCTCCCATTTTCACTTTCCCAACTCACTTACACTCTTAAAATAATCTCAATTCAGCTGGAAATTCAAGAACAAGGCAGAATACTCTAAGTCCTAAAGTGAGTTGAAACTCACTTTTCTTCAACTTTTCTTCATCCTTTCTTCTACTACAAAGCTTGGAACACCTCTAGGAGTGTTTCCACAAGTTTAGCATGGTAAACTAAGGTGGAACATCACCATTTTGAGGTCCAAAGTTTCTGTTTTGGAAGTTATACATTGTAAACTTTTATAAACTTTACTTTCTTTCATGAATCTTATGCCTAACATGTGCCTAAACCGATTCATGGTTATGAGACTTGTTAGAGGTTGATTCTTATGAGTTTAGAGGTGCAAACACCCTTTAAACTTTCTATTTTGACAAAGGTTTGAGATGACCTACAAGTGATGAAACCATCCAAGCTCACCATCTTCAATATGGTGAGACTTTTGTTTTGGTAAAGGTGTGAACCATGGAAACATTGGCTTTTCAAACTTGTTCCACCACCTCACTTGATGCTTTATCATGTTATTCCAAGTAGTTTCCTAGATCTAAAGTAACATAACCCCACCGCATCTCCAACACTTTTATTTTATTTTCATTCATGACCAATCGGGTTATTAACTATGTTGATAACTTTATGTTTTGGTGAACTCATACAATGAGGTTTAATGGATGCTAAGCATCATACTTCTATGCTTGACTTGTATGACATTCATGATGGACTATATTACATAACTTATAATATATATATATATATATATATATATAGTAGGAGTTGGATAGAAAGTGGGTTTTTCCAAGAAAGTCTAGGAAGCAATCAGAATGCGACATGTGGCATTGAAGATTTTTAACTAGAAGGGCAATTGTGTACTTTCACATTCTATTTTTTTTTTGGAATTTATATTCATTAACTAACTATCCATGTCCATATTTTGCAACCGTTTTTCTCCATGATTTTCTGAATAATTTGTTTTCGAAATCTAAACCAATCGCATATTCCATTGTTCAGAAGATTACTGGAAATTATCAGCATGTTCTTGGTGCCCTGAATGATAAACATTTTCATCAGATTGTGTTTTATTTTGATGTACCACCCCACATTTCATGCGATTTTTTTCTCTCTCTCTCTCTCTCTCCCTCTTCCTTCTATCCTTCATGAAGAAACACATCAAGAAAACACATCGTATTAATCTGTTTGCTAATCTGCTTGCTGTTAAAACACAGCGTCAAGAAATCCTCCAGCATTACCAGCATGGATGGTAAAACACAGCGTATGAATCTGCTTTCTGTTAAAACACAACTGTATGAATCTGAATGCTAAAACACAACTGTATGAATCTGCTTGCTGTTAAAACACAACTGTATGAATCTGAATGCTAAAACACAACTGTATGAATCTGCTTGCTGTTAAAAAACAACTGTATGAATCTGTTTGCTGTTCAAACACAACTGTATGAATCTGAATGCTAAAACACAACTGTATGAATATGCTTGCTGTTAAAACACAACTGTATGAATCTGAATGTTAAAACAGAACTGTATGAATCTGCTTGTTGTTAAAACACAAATGTATGAATCTGCTTGCTGTTAAAACACAATTGTATGAATCTTAATGCTAAAACACAACTGAATGAATCTGCTTGCTATTAAAACACAACTGTATGAATCTGAATGCTAAAACACAACTGTATGAATCTGAATGCTAAAACACAACTGTATGAATCTGCTTGCTGCTAAAACACAACCGTGTTAATTTGCTTGCTGTTAAAACACATCGTCAAGAGAACGGAGATGATACGAACAATATTTGAATGGTGATGATGAACTCGGAGATGGTGGAGATGGAGAAGTGTTTTAATTTGATCCGGTGCTCTTCATCCTTTCTAAAGTTATCTTCTTCCATGATTGTAGTTATTTTGGTAGGGATTGGGGTTTCGAAGATGGGTTTGGAGAGAGAGAGGGAAAATCGCGTGATCCCTACTCTCTCTCTCTCTCTACATATATATATATATATATATATATGGGAAGGTTCATTGGGGAACACTAAAAAAATGGGGAACAGCGGGGAACCGGCTCAAACGAACTTCGATTGGGCTCATTCCAGCGGCGTTGGAACCGGCTCGTCGAACCCTAACTAAGATCTCTTAACCCTAAACCCTAAATCCTAACTCCTAAACTCTAAACCCTAAAGCTAAAAAATAAGGCTAAAACCTAAGCTAAACTGTAAAATCTAAACTATAAACCCTAAAACCTAAACCCTAAAGGCTAATCCTAAAGCTAAACCCTATAGATCAACCCTAAAGCTAAACCCTAAACCCTAAAGCTAAACTCTAAACCCTAAAGCTAAACCCTAAAGCTAAGCCCTAAGGCTAAACCCTAAAGCTAAACCCTAAAAGCCAAATTATAATATATTTAGGGTTTAGGGGATATGATTTATGGTTTAGGGTTAAGAGATCCTAGTTAGGGTTCGACGAGACGGTTCCAACACCGCTGGAATGAGTCCAATCGGAGTTCGTTTGAGTCGGTTTCCCATTGTTCCCCACTTTTTTAGTGTTCCCCAATGAACCTCACACTATATATATATATGAGTGGGGATCCAACGGAAAGTGTGTTTTTCCTAGAAAGTCTAGGAAGCGATTTGGGCCATCCAATGGGTGTGTTTAATGGTTGAGATCATCTTGGTGGCATTTTGGTAATATATGTGTTTTTTAAAAATAGGATTATTTAATTAATCAAGGGTAGATATGTCATTTAGCTTGTTTTAAATATGGAAATAATTGTCATTCCATAACTACCCCACATTTCTTGTGATTTTCTCTCTCTCTCTCTCCCTCTCTCTCTCTCTTCCTTCTATCCTTCATGAAGGAACACATCAAGAAAACACATCGTATAATCTGCTTGCTAATCTGCTTGCTGTTAAAACACAACGTCAAGAAATCCTCCAGCATTACCAGCATGGATGGTAAAACACAACGTATGAATCTGCTTGTTGTTAAAACAGAACTGTATGAATCTGAATGCTAAAACACAACTGTATGAATCTGCTTGCTGTTAAAACACAACTGTATGAATGTGAATGCTAAAACACAACTGTATAAATCTGCATGCTGTTAAAACACAACTGTATGAATCTGAATGCTAAAACACAACTATATGAATCTGCTTGCTGTTAAAACACAACAGTATGAATCTGAATGCTAAAACACAACTGTATGAATCTGCTTGCTGTTAAAACACAACTGTATGAATCTGAATAATAAAACACAGCGTCAAGAAATCCTCCAGCATTACCAACATGAATACTAAAACACAACTGTATGAATCTGCTTGCTGTTAAAACACAACTGTATGAATCTGAATGCTAAAACACAACTGTATGAATCTGCTTTCTGTTAAAACACAACTGTATGAATCTGAATGCTAAAACACAACTGTATGAATCTGCTTGCTGTTAAAACACAACTGTATGAATCTGAATGCTGAAGAAGAAAACAATAGAAAGAATTGTATATACATATGATTTGAATGAGATTTGGACGATTTGGATTCGAAATAAGCGAAGATGGAGGGTTCGGGTGAAGATGGGGGTTTAGGGTACGGCGGAGAAGGGTGAATCGGCGACGGGCGGCGATGAGTCCGGTATGTGGTGGGACGAAGTGGGTGGTGGTTCAGGGAGAATATGAAGATGGAGGGTTACTGGCAACGGAGATGGAAAGTGTACTAGATTTTCCAAAAATATAGCAATGTTAGTTAATGAAATATAAATTCCAAAAATAAAATTAAAATGTAAGTTACATAATTGCCCTTCTAGTTAAAATAACTCAATGCCACATGTCCAATTCTCATTGCTTCCTAGACTTTCTAGGAAAAATACACTTTCTACTCAACTCCTACTCATATATATATATATATATATATAGGGGACCGCTAGAATGAGTACCACCTCCAGTTTTAAGAACCGCGAGAACCACTTTCTAGCCGTTAGATAAAGTAGATGGATGGATGAGATTAAAAGTATTTAAAAATAATATTAAGTATTTTTTGTCTTATTATGTCTTTAATATTTTATTCTTAAAGGGTATTTAAGTAAAATTGTGTTTTTTGTCTTTTT
The DNA here is from genome assembly GCA_030545235.1 of Helianthus tuberosus. Classification (NCBI taxonomy): domain Eukaryota; kingdom Viridiplantae; phylum Streptophyta; class Magnoliopsida; order Asterales; family Asteraceae; genus Helianthus; species Helianthus tuberosus. Next base: position 4,626,239 of record CM060381.1, on the reverse strand, counting down.
ATATATATTAATTTTAAATTACCTGTTTTGTCCTATTTTATTAATTACTTTTTTGACTTAATTACATTTTATTTATAAACAGATTTTGTTGTTAAACAAAATTTTTGAAATCAAATTTTTATTATAATTTTTTTTAAGATTTATTTAAAAAAAACGTTTTGAAGAGCCGTTTTTTTTAAGCCCGGCTTTTTCAGGCGTCGTTTTTTTAAACGCGCCGTCATTTACGTTAAAAGCTTTACGTTTTGCGTTACGCGCCGTCATTTACGTTAAAAAACTTTACGTTTTGCGTTAAAAAATTACGTTTTCCGTTTTTTCGCACGGCTTTTTCACGCATCGTTTTTTAACGGGTCGTTTTTGCACGCATCGTTTTTTTTACGGGGTCGTTTTTTAGCGCGACGTTTTTTACGTGCCGTTTTTTTCAAAGCGTCGTTTTTTACACTTTTTTTAACACGTCGTTTTTTTACACGCCCTTTTTTTGCACGTTTTTTACACGTCGTTTTAACACGCCGTTTTTTTGTCGTTTTTTAAACTTTATACGTTTTACGTTATACTTTTAATACTTTTTACTTTTTAAGTTTTATGTTTAACTTTTTACGTTTTACGGTTTACGTTAAAAAAGTTTACATTTTACGTTAAAAATTTTACCTTTTACGTTTTACGTAAAACTTTTTACGTTTTACGTTTTTTACGTTAAAATGTTTACATTTTACGTTTTACGTAAAACTTTTAACGTTTAACGTCTTACATTTTACGTAAAAACGTTTTACGTTAAACGTAAAACTTTTTACATTTTACGTAAAACTTTTTACGCTTTACGTTTTTACAACAAAAAGTTTACGGTTTACGTTAAAAAAGTTTACGGTTAACGTAAAAAAAAGTTTACGGTTTAACTTTTTTTTTACAAAAACTTTTTTACACAAAAATGAACGCACTCAGAAATCGCAAACTCGGGAGGTGTCTCAGATATATCGCTATGATCATCGACTAGGGGGAAAAAATAAAAAAAAACAACAACATCAAAACAAAGTGTATCTCGAAAAAAAAAACGGGTTAAAAAAACGAAGTTTTGGCTCAGATTTCCCGATAATCAGAGGCTGCAAAGTGGGGTTGCGGGTTCAATAACCTCCCCTCCACCATCTTTGCCACGCCATCGTCAGTTTTTTTTTTTTTTGCATCATCACAGCCTATTCAACAGCAACAAAAACAGAGATTCAACAGATTCAACAGCAACAAAAACAGAGATTCAACAGATTCAACAGATTTAACAGCAACAAAACCCCAGATTCAACAGAGATTCAACAGCAACGAAAACCCAGATTCAACAGCAATAAAAACCCAGATTCAACAGCAACAAAAACCCAGATTCAACAGCCGATTTAAACCCAGATTCAAACCCACAAGGAACATGAACATCATTCAACCCACATATCAGATTCAAGATTAAACCCCCAACATACCACCATCAGATTCAAGAACAGTAGAACACCCAAATCAAACCCCCAACATACCACCATCAGATTCAAGAACAGTAGAACATACAAATCAACAGATTAAACCAACAAATCAACACACAAATCAACAGTCGAAAACAACCCTGAACCAACAGATCAAACCAACAATCAACAACCTAAAAACAAACCTGAACCCGTTTAAACCAACAAATCAACCACCGATAGCCATCACTTAATCACCGGCACCGCCTCTAGCCACCATTCAAACACCGGCACCGCCGCCGTGAAAACAGGTGCACCACCGCCGCCGTCACGGTGGCACTGCCGTCCCCGGCTCCGCCGTCGCTGTGTGCCGCCACCACCACAGTGGTGGCCGGTCGTTTAGTTGAGCAGGGGTGGGGGGAGGGTTGAGTGGTGAGCGAAGATGAGTTGAGGAGGGTGTTTGTGGTCGCCTGATGTATATATCGAATGGGAGAGATGAAGGTTTTGGTTGCCTGTGATTTGCTTTAGGTATTCGAGAGAGAGGATATAGAAAGATGGAGATAGAAAGAGACATCAGGTCTGACAAAATATAAATGAGGAGAGAGAGTGAGAAAATGACATTTGGTGTTAAAAGACCAAAATAACCTTTTGAGTGGCAAACTCTCATTGGTTGAAAGTGGTTCTCGCGGTTCTTATTTTAGCGGCCCCCTATATATATATATATATATATATATATATATATATATATATATATATATATATATATATATATATATATATATATATATATATATATATATATATGGTAGGGTTATTGTAAAAAGGGGGTTTTGTATGAGAAGTGTAAGAAGGGATATGGTGAGGACATGTGGCACGAATTAAAATTAATACTTGAGGGGCTTATGTGTTATTTATGTTTCTATTTTTACAATGTTACTCTCTCGTCACTTCTTTTGTTATTGGTAGCTTCCTATTTCTATATTTCAGTTCTGTTTGTCTGTATGTTGTTTGTTTTAGAGTCGGGGGTTTCTCTAGAAGTCGCATCTCTATCCCTGGAGTAGGGATAAAGTGTGTCTACGTCCCACCCTCCCAGACCGTACAAATAGCTTCTACTATTATAAGACAGTGCGGTGTGGGGCTTGTCCCCGAGCCGGCGAGCTCCGGCTTAGGCCAGCACAACCACCCCCTTGGGCTCGTCATCGTCACCTCCGTCTTCCCCTTGCTGCCTACGACGGGGCTATCTTACACACACACACATACATACATACATACATACATACATACATACATACATACATACATACATACATACATACAGCTCGACCCCAGCCAGGGGCTGCCACCCCTTGGACCCTGCTCCCAGGGGCGCTGCCCTCGGACCCCCGCCAAGATCGTAAAACGCAATGACTCAATTCATAAACCCAGATCATAAAAACGCAATTCAAAAAATTCTTACATAGATCGAACCCGAATTCTTCAGATTTCTTAACCGATTGACGAAATTTGAATGTTAGAAACACTTATCAGCGATCGAATTAAGGGGATCGCTTCAAAATCAAAAGAAAAAAATGAGATATTGTATGAAATTAAACTGGGTTTCTTCAAAAAAGTGAGAGAACACATTGATTTGGTGTTTGAATCATTGATTGATGACGAAAATCGTACTATAATATAGTTATTATTGAGATAGAAAGTGAAGAAAAGGTTGAAGATGGTGGGTTTTGAAAATGGTGGGTTTTGAAGTTACAGAGAGAAGAAGAAAGGGGAAGATTGGGTAACATTTACTAAATACCCTTCCTCTTTATTTTAAATTTTGTCACATGTCATAATCCTATTGCTTTCTATCGTTTCTAACCAAAATAAACTTCTATTTGATCCTCACCTTACAAAAGAATATGAAATAAAGCAAGGATGGTGATTGATGTATTTGTCGTAAAATTGGTCCATGAAATCGTACAAAATGAAGGAAGGGCCACCACCAATAGATGTTGATAATTCAATGAACCCAAAGTTAAAGGTCTCTTTTAAGTTTTAATACCCACTCACACATCTCCAACACTCCGTGGGGGGTGGACAATGTTTCTCTGTTTGTCCATTCAATTTCTATAAAACATCAAGAAACAAAAAGACGAGTGTATCTAAGGAACAGACAAGTGTATCTAATGTGACTATAGATCACATGGAAAGATACAGAGTTTTAATACCAAGTCTTTGTCACTAATTAAGCCCACATGTTTTTTTAAACGGCGAACGAATCTTTCAAATGGGCTACTGGTGAAATTCACCACATCGGGAATTCGGGATACACTCGCCTCCGAACTAGGGAAAACCCTCACCTTGGGCCGAAGCCCGTGAACACTCGCCTGAAGGCACGACAGTGCGGTGAGGTAAAAGCTGCTTATTTCAAGGATCAAGCTAGACATGTCCACCTATTCGCCTAGTCTCCCATCATCACCAGGTGTCGCAGAAAATAATGGGGAGGGCATGAATCGAACTTAGGTCCCTTAAAACACCAAAACTCTCCCTTACCACTCCACGTCTCCACCACCACCTCATTGGTAAGCACACATGTTGTACATATCTGATCTTAAGCTAAGGGTCGTCCTTCACTTGAGCACGCGGTTTGTAAAAATAATAAAAACTCTTTAACCCCAAATATTGAGTTTGGGCACCAGATATGAATATATATATATATATATATATATAGGGGAAGGATAAATCGAAAACCCACTCCAGTTGACTAAACCCAGAAAACCCTATATCTACCCTTGATTAATTTTGATGAATGGTTGTGATCGATTTGTTGGAAAAGTGATAACACTTTTAGTAAAATAATAACAGAAGGTACAAACAGGGGTATTATGGGGATATAATGTATTTTCTGGTCTTCTTTGTAAAAACCAGACATCTATAGTACAAGTTTCATCATTATATGTACTACACACTCTACCATACATGCTAATAAAAAGATCATCCTCCATTTTTAGATTTGTTATTCAAAAAGAAGCACCATCTCTCTCTCTCTCACACACACACGCGCACACACTCTCTCTCTCTCCCTCAACTTCAAACTGATTTCAAAATTTGATCTTCACCTCCTAAAAAATGGAGTTGCACCCATTTTATAGGATTTCGACCACAATCATACAAGCAGAGAAAGCTTCAAGTTCTTCCACATAAACGTCCTGTTACATTAAAAGGTAAGTATATTCCTTTACGTGTAGATGCATGATTTTTTAGGGTGAAAAAAATATGTATTCAATGATTCTTGAAGCTATTAGTGTTGTTTTTTTAATCATTCTGTTAGTAGGGGTTTTTGGATTGTTAATTTGTTATTAATGTTGAATCCAACATGTTTTTTGTGATTTAAAGGTGTTCAAAAAAATCTGTAAAAAAAGGTTACTAGTTAGTCTAGTCAACAATGAAATTTCTTATGGTTTTTGTTTTGTTCATAAAGATAAGAAAAAGTGACATTTATCAAGGGCTTTTTACATGTTAATTTGTATCATTTTTGTTTACGGGTATCTTTGTAACAATACAGGAATGTTTTGTTTTATGTATGAGGCTACATATCTAATTACTTGGTTGAAGATGCTCCAGATCCGGTTGAAGATGTTCGATGATGTTTCAGATCCTGGTTACATTTAAAAGGGAAAATGTAAACAAAAGAAGGTTAAACGTTGGTTTTGAAACAAAACAAAGCTCGATTTTTTGTTCTGTGGTTATTTTTTAGTTGAATTCCTTTTACATAAAAAAAGTTACACTGATATTTGATGTGTATAAAAAATGTACATGCGTGTTGCATTTTGAGATAATCCAAAAAATTGTATATTGTACATGAATGTAAACAAAGCTAGATTTTGGAAAAATGTAAACAAAAGGAAAAATGTAAACAAAGTTACTATGCTTTTGTAAACAAATCAGATCCTGATTACATTAAAAGGAAAAATGTAAACAAAAGAAGGTTAAACATTGGTTTTGAAACAAAACAAAGCTAGATTTTTTGTTCTTTGGTTATTTTTTAGTTGAATTCCTTTTACATAAAAAAAAAGTTACACTGATATTTGATGTGTATAAAAAATGTACATGCGTGTTGCATTTTGAGATAATCCAAAAACTGTATATTGTACGTGAATGCTTCACATTGTTAGATCCTTGGAAAATTGTAACTTGTTATTAACCTTCGGTGCTTTTAGATAATGAATATAAGCAACAAAATAAATAAAAATGACCACATGTCTTTATACATTCAAAAAATTGTTTATTTATTTTTTGTGGGTGGGGGGTATTCCCCATCTTAATAAACGTTTCGTATTGCGGGGAATGTTGATGTTTTTTTTTAATTGAAATGCAGGGAAAAAAACCATCTACAACCAAACTGGAAAGGTGTTAAAGGGAAACTAATAATTATTTAATCTCAAATTATTACATTAATTTGTATCATTTTTGTTTACGGGTATCTTTGTAACAATACAGAAATGTTTTGTTTTATGTATGATGCTACATATCTAATTACTTGGTTATATAAAGAAAATTTTGGGTTTTGTTTTTTTATTTATATGTACAAATCTAAAATGTAACAAAAAAATGTCTATGTTGTAACATTAACGTGTATACATGTAGAATAAAATATGAAAAAAAAATATTTTTTGTAACATATGACTCGGTTTGGAAAACATATGAAAAAAAATGATTTTTGAAGCCTAAATAACTAATGTAGATATGACTCGGTTTGGTGTAACATATGAAAAAAAAATATTTTTGTAAAAGGTCTTACATACGTCAAATGAAAAAAAATGTTACATGAGAGTTGTTACATCAAAACACTGATGCGAATATTACAAATAGTCTTTAACAATGTTTCATTACCAAAAGATTAAGCAAAAAAAAGTACATAATTTGAAGTGACATAAAATCAAATTACACTATGGGAAAAAAGAAGTCTGACAAAGTGTGAATTCACTTCTCAATGTATCATCATGACAAGCCTCACCCTTATATTTTATCTTTTTGGTATTTTATCTTTTTGGATGTGGTGTATATACACTAAGGTCTATGCAAAAAAAACTAATATAAACAAAAAAAGTTAGAAGTTGGTTTGAAAAAAATAGAAGTTACATAGTTTTTATTATTATGTAAGTTGAATTTAAAAAAAAACGTGGGGATATATATATTTGTTACAAAACAAATGCGGGGCTTTGATATTCATATGTATAAAAAATGTTTATAATGTTTTTAAAAAATAGTATGAATTTGTTTTTTTTTTTTTTTTTTTTTTGCAAGTTGTCATGTATCTTCGTATAGGGCTGTTGTATAGGATCGTTTTCGTACATTTATTTAATCTGTAAAAGGGTGAGAGAAATAAGAATGATGAAATGACCATAATAATAAATAATATAGTGTGTACCTGAACATAAAAATCAAACTATCTATAACCTAAAAAGCAAACCTACAACCCCCCTCACTAGGTTGCTGCAACAATACTTGACAACCCAACTTGTACATAAATGTGTCAGCACAAAAGGATTAAATATTATATATATTTTGTTGGTCTAGTATGAATTACCGAATTTGCCCTTTAACACATCTATTACAAAAATGACGTGGAGAATCCTTCTCCACACAATTAGGTTTCTTGGGTTTAGTCAACTGGAGTGGGTTTTCTCCTTATAATTAGCCTATATATATATATATATATATATATATAGGACCGTTAAAATGAAAACCACATCCAGTTGTAAGAACCACGAGAACCACTTTCTAGCCATTAGATCAAGAAGATGGATGAACAAGATTAAAAGTAGTTAAAATTAATATTAGATAGATTTTGTCTTATTATGTCTTTAATATTTTAATCTAAAAGAGTATATAAGTAAAATTGTTTTTTTTGTCTTTTTATATATATTATTTTTAATTGTCTTTTTTTGTCCTATTCATTAATTAACTTTTGTCTTAATTTATTTTTTTATTAAGAAACATATTTTTTTGTTAAATAATTTTTTGAAATCAGATTTTTATGATAATTTTTTTTAAGATTTGTTTAAAAAAAACGTCCTGAAGAGCCGTTTTTTTACGCCCGGTTTTACGTTAACGCTATTTACGTTTTACACGCCGTTTTTTTACGTTTTACGCGCCCGGTTTTTTTTACGTTAACGTTTTTTTACGTTTTACGCGCCCGGTTTTTTTAACGTTTTACGCGCCTGTTTTTTACGTTAACTTTTTTAACGCCGTTTTTACGTTAACATTATTTACGTTTTACGCGCCGGTTTTTTACGTTAACGTTTTTTTATGTTTTACGCACCGGTTTTTTACGTTAACATTTTTTACGTTTTTACGTTTTACGCGCCGGTTTTTTACGTTTTACGTAAAACTTTTTACGTTTTACTAAAAAAATTTTACGATTTACGTTTTACCTAAAACTTTTTACGTTTTATGAAAAACTTTTTACGTAAAACTTTTTACGTTTTATGAAAAACTTTTTACGTAAAACTTTTTACGTTTTACGTTTTTTACGTTAAAAAGTTTACGGTTTAACTTTTTTTTACAAAAACGTTTTTACGCAAAACCGAACGCACCCAAAAAATCGCACACTCAGGAGGTGTCCCGGATAGTTTGCTATCATCATCGACGCCTCAAAAAAAAACCCAACAAACAAAAATCAAAAGGACGAGTGGATTCTTGAAAAAAATCAAAGTTTTATCTCAGATTTTCCGATAATCAGAGGCTGCAAAGTGGGGTTGCAGGTTCAAAAACCCACCCTCCACCATCCTTGCCGCGCCATGGTCAGTTTTTTTTTTTTTTTTTGCATCATCACCGCCGATTCAAAAAGGCACCAGATTCAACCGATTTAAACATTCAAAAGGAACAAGAACATCATTAAAACATATTCAAACAGATCCAAACCTGTATCGAGATCCAAACCGATCAAAACCCACATAATCAAAGAATACAAATGGATCATTCAAGGAACCTGTATCCAGATCCAAAAAACATTCAAACATCAAACAACGTCAAGAACCGAACCAAAAACATCAAACAACCCACCAAAACAGAGACACCCCTCCTCACCCCACCCCTCCACCCATCATTCACCTCCGCCGCCGCCACCGACACACCGCCCCCCTAACCCACCACAACAATCCCCCTTCACCGGCCACCGCCACCTAGAAACATCAAGATCAGAACCAAAAATACATCAAACAACATCAAGAATACAGAACCAAAAAACATCAAACAAAAACCCCAAAACAGAGACACAAAGAAAATATCGCTACCTTTGTCTCTCTCTTCGTGTTCCACCACCACTGAAGAACTGAACCACCGGCATCACACGTCGCCACGACAGTTGGGTGGCCGGAGATTACAGTGGAGACGGAGGGGGTGGGTGGGTTGCAGTTCACTATCGCCGGAGAGCCCCACCGCCATAAACGGGATGAAAGAGATGAGAGGGGGGTGTTTTGGCTGGTGGTTGTTGTCGGAAACAGGGTGGATGAAAGGAGTGGATGAGAGGTTTTGAGAGGGTTGCATCTTTTGTGTTATTCTCGTTGATGACAGAGATGAAAATGGGGAGAAAGCTTTGAATTTAAAAGACATGAAAGAGAAGATTGAAGAGAGAGGAAAGATAAAAAACAATAGAAAAACCTGCTACAATTAATGAAGAGAGATAGAGAGATAAGACATATGGGGTAAATGACCATAATACCCTTTGGGTTGTCAAATTCTGATTGGTTGAGAGTGGTTCTTGCGGTTCTTACAACTGAAGGTGGTTCATATTTTAGTGGCTCTCTCTCTCTCTCTCTATATATATATATATATATATAATAAGGTGTCTCTATGTTGCATTGGCATTTTTTTTTCAAGGAGCGTTTAAAATTATCTATATTACATGCTCTAAAACTTCTATAAATCACAGTTTGTTATATAGAGTTTTTATGGGTTTCATCTCATCAGGTGGGTTTTCATTCCACATTTCCCATATGCATTACATATAAATTTTAAAAAATTATAAATACAAAGCTATTTTCAATTTTTTTTCTCAAACATTCCAATTTAATTTAAGTTATATTGAAAACGGATTGTCTACAGAATAAAATATTTTTCTGGTATCGTAAACTATACCAAGTATCACTACCAGATCGATACCGATCAAAAAACATCGGCATGGTGTCAATATACATGTTTATGGTGTTCAGTTTCATATAATGGTATTTATTATATGGTTTCTAGTTTCAATAATAGCTCATTATCATTTAATTTTGATATAATTATATATTTAGATTTGATACTACTGTAAATAATATTTTATGAATAAGTCAATTTTTTTTATTAATTTGCTTTAATAAAACTGAATCAGAAAATTAAATTTTCTGGAAATTGACTCATTTTTGTAGACAGTTTTGTCACACCCCAACCGATGGCGTAAACATCGGGGTGAGGCAATGAGCAAAACAGATTGTCCAAGAGAATCCACAGCAACTATTGATGACAATATATTTAAGTGTTAACGTCCCATACCATCAACATATAATGTAAAAACAGTTATTACAGATATTGTTCTCAAAGACAAATAGCAGTTCCGACAACTCAGATTTTATTCGTGGGTTTCTAGACCACCTAACTTGATTCCACAAAAGTTCTGCAATTCTAGCATCCTAAACACCTATCACATACGTTAAAATAAAGTCAATACACAGAGTGTAAAGGTGAGTACACAAATTTAATAGCATATAGTAGCGAAAAGCGATTTACGCATAACCAGCATGTAACACGTAGAAATGTGAAGCAAATAAGGTATCGATAATGAAATATGCAACCGACATGACTGCGAGTTGTAGAATGCGCAACACATTATCACCACTGTAACCATGTGAAGTAAAGCCCTTAACAACCCCTGTCCATGACAGGTGCTGAGTCCAAACTATAGTACTATCGTTGCTAAGGTGTCAGGCAACAATCACTGTGTAAACATAACATACAAGCATTCATCGAAAACACGTATATCATGCAGAGCGGTTAGCGTTTAAAAGTATTGGCGTTGTGTGTCGATGTGATCTGATATAGGTAACGTATGTAACACCCAAAAGTGCGTTAAGCAAAAAGGGATTGAGTATACTCAAATAGCGTGTTTAGTAAATAAACACAGTCTTGGATTGAAGGGAGCGCTTGAGAGATTAGCCTGATTACAGAACGATAGTGTAAGCGTATAACAGTGCGTCGCGTGAGAGGATTGATCGGATGGTGGTTCGATCGGATGTTCGTCCGGACGAATGGTCATCCGGAGGGATGACCATTCGGTCGGTTGGTCATTCGACTAAGGAAAAGTATTTGTAAAATATTTGAACTTTTGAAGTTTTCGTTGTAGTATAAATAAAGTCATTCGATCGGATGGTCATCCGGACGGATGGCCCTTCGATCGGATGGCTATTCGATTGAAAACTGATATTCTTTGAAGTTTTGCAAAATAGTTTAAGTGTTGAGATCACAAGTCACCTGGTCGAATAGTCGTTCGATCGGATGGTCGTCCGATCGGACGACTATTCGATTGAGCAACTGGTTTGTTTGAAAACTTTGTAAAAATTAGTTAAGGTAGAAAGTTTGCGGTTTGACAGAGACGGCATGACGGCGTGTTAAGCAACGGAAATCACATCAAGTCCAACTCGTTCGATCGGACGGGAATCACCTCGTTCGATTAGACTTAACTGTTCTTGACGGAGTTTCATATTCAACTCGTGAATCGGTCGTCTCTCCGGTAGAAATCCATTCTCAGACCGGTTCTCCACTAGAGAATGAGTAGAGAGTCTGAACGAGTCCAGATTCTAACGGTTTTGAGTGAAAAGTGAAAGATGTTGAAGAAAAGTTTGAATCAGTTTGAAAATGTTTAGATTTAGACGAAATCAGTGTAAAAAATTGTAGAAATCGTTTAGATCCGAACCATTCTTGATAAGATGAGGTCACACTTCAGTGTTCACGAGAACCCATGGTGACGTCACCCTAGAAAAGCCCCTGTCACACCCCAAAAAATACAACAACCTGAAACTCCCGCGAGGCGTGTGACGTACCAGGATCTAGCCATTAATCACATTGAACCATATACATATAAGATAAAATAAAACCTTTCATTAAATGTAAATGTATAATTCAAACACCATTTAATAAAATCAACATGTTCAGCGGAAGCATAATAGCTTGTTTAAATAAAGTGTTCAACAATGCAACGTTGAGAAGCGTTCCAAATGCCACGACCCATGACCACTCCAGCTTCCCAGACAGCAAGTTCCATGACAGTGTACCTAAAGGCCTGCAAGCATGCAGAAAAAGTGTATCAGACAGGCTGGTGAGTTCACAGTTTGCTTTAACCGTTTAATACCAAGTAGTGATTTATGATTTGTTAAGTTGATAATAACTCGATACCGCAGACGGCCCTTTTTGCCCTTCTCCAATGCTCTATCAAACATTGGTCATGATTTAAAGTTATTAGTTCACGCCCGTCCTATCCAGGTACGTCGTGAGGGTGCCAAACCTAATAGCGCTATCAACTAATAACCTCATTGCCCTACAAGCAACTAACCCGGTAGTATGATGGGACTTAAGTGATAGAGAGTGAGTGTATTATCCAACATTAACGTTTACTGAAAACCGTTGCATATCCCCTGCAAAGATATGCGTATGTGAAATCAGCCTCACATCCCCTACAAGGATATGGGTATTTGAAAATCGCCTCATATCCCCTACAAGGATATGGGTTTACGAAAATCCGTTTACAAGTTTTTCCAGTTTGATTGTCCCCACCGGACGCATGCTTGTTTTGAGAGAAGTGAACTCACCTTGGTTTGCTCGGTATGATTAATTACTCGTTCACAAATAATTCAGTCAATGCCTATGGTATTCATGTATACGAAATCAGTTTACATTCACATGGTTCGCATATAAATTATGATCATAATGTGCGTTCAAGCAACAATCACCGCATAGCACTTAGCAGTTATTCGAACTCACGCAAGTTCACAGTTTACATGTAAGTTCCGTAACACTACTCAACAGTTAAGTGTGCTATACATATCAACCAAATCATGTCTCCTCATTCATAATATGATTTCATTAACATAGTCCCTCATCAACACATTCAAACTAGTCCACTGTTCCATTTGTTTTCTCAGCTGGCGAAAAACCTGACTTCGTCGAGGGTTCCTTGGGACGAAAAATCAAGGTGTTTCGTCGATGTATAGATGACGAAACATCAAGGTGTTTCATCGATGGCCTTAACAGTTTTCATGTTTCCTAACAGTTTTCATGTTTCTCAACCCTAGTCATGTCAAACGATCATTTGCAATCATTACTTAATCATAAGCACCCTAACCAATCATCACGTATAATGTCACAATCTCGATTATTCAGTAATTTTTTACACAGATAACATCATATACATATGGCAACAGGATCATTAACGGAGCAGTGAGCATGATTGTGTACAAGACATCAAATCTTTATCGTACGTGTTCCAATCTATCGGCCTAAACGTCAAGATATCATAACCCTAATTAACACAACATATGAGTATGGTCTCTAAAACAACCCTATATCTCGTTTACACCGCAGTTATTCGTTGTATTTGATTATGCCAACATAATACAATTAAACATCATAACTAGGGATTCGTTAAAAGGAATGATACTAACCGGAGATGTTAAGATCGATAAGAAGAGATGCCTCGAGAAAGAAAGAGTCTGCCGTCGATAGCAGGGAGGAGAGAAGGAAAGGTCTAGGGTTTGCTAAATGAAACTTCACATACGGCTGTGCGAATACAAAAGATATAAACGAGTCATGCTGGGCTTCCCTTGGGCCACAAGCGCACACGGCGAATAACCAATGTTTCGTCGTGATGATGGTGACGAAACACCACTGTTTCGTCGGGTACGGATGATGGCGAAAAACCATCCTTCGCCGTGTAGAGGAGATGACGAAAGTTTAAAGTTCGTCGGGTGAGGTTTGTGGGATTAAGTTTATAACTGACATTTCAAAAGTTTCCAACACTAACACAGTAAATCAATCATAAATCAACGTACACAATTACAATGCAAACAAATTATTCAAACACCGGTGTGAAACAAGTATCGTGTCGAGGAAAGACCCTGAAAGTTCAGGTTGTCACAGCCCCAATCCAGATGATTTTATGGTGAAAATGTGAGATTTGATGGAGAAGTTTATGAGAAGGTGTGTGATGAAGATGGACGTACAAGATTTAGGAAGAAAACTTACAAGAATCGCGAGGAATCGAGAGAAAAGAGCTTGAGAGTGCGTGGGTCGGACGGAGGTGTCACATCAATGAACAATTGATGTGACAGGAGGGGTATTTATAGGTGAAGGGGTGAAAGGCGGTGTTAAGTTACGTGGGTCGGACAGTCGTTCGATCGGATGGCCATCCGGTCGGATGGTCATCCGGTCGGATGTCCATTCGATCGAATGGTCGTTCGATCGGTTGGCTCGTGCGGGTTAGTTTTCCAACTTTCGTTTCGTGCGTTGAGCGTTGTGTTGCGTTTAAGCGAGTTGCAAGTAAGTGATGCGATAACATTAAACAATAGTTACACAAATAACATAACTAACACATAACAACATAAAAGTAAGTAAATTTGCGTGTAGCGTTTGCGATGAGATTGCGTTGCGATAGAGTTGCGATTGCGTTGGCGAATATCACCTTTAAACATATACAAGCATACACAAATAAAGCACATAACAACACACACACATAGAACAATATCAATAACTGCGATTCGAGTTGCGTTGCGATAGCGATGTGATAGCGTCTAGTAGATTACGTTTAGTTGCGTTTATCGCATTGTTACTTCACATAATAAATCGTAGTATAGAATAGCATTAACTAATATATCGATTGTCGAATTACGAGAGTACAAGCAATAATTAAGTAAGAAATGACAGATCTGAAAGCTGACATGTCTTGACTTTGACTTGTACTTTGACTTTAAAAGTCGGGTTGTTACAAGTTTTTGAAGTGTTTTTAGTCATTGCGTCTTAGGTAAAACACATCTTTATGTGTTTTCAATCCATTATGTTTTAGAGAGAACACTTTCTTTTGTGTTTTTAGGCCATTGCGTTTTAGAAATAACACATTTTTATGTGTTTTCTAGCCATTGCGTTTTAGAAAAACACATTTTTGAAGTGTTTTTAGTCCATTGCGTTTTAGGTAAAACACATTTTTTTTTGTGTTTTCAGTCCATTACGTTTTAGAAAAAAGACATTTTTAAGTGTTTTCTGGCCATTGCGTTTTAGAAATAAAACATTTCTTTGTGTTTTTGGTGCATTGCGTTTTAGGTAAAACACATTTTTATGTGTTTTCAGTCCATTGCGTTTTAGAAAGTACACTTTCTTTTGTGTTTTTAGGCCAATGCGTTTTAGAAAAAAAAAACATTTTTAAGTATTTTATTGTCATTGCGTTTTAGAAATAAGACATTTCTTTGTGTTTTTTGTGCATTGTGTTTTAGAAAAAAGTCATTTTTTACGTTTTTTTTTCATTGCGTTTTACGCAACTGTGTTTCTTTTTCCATTGCGTTTTACGCAACTGGGTTTTCGAAAAAAAAATCGAAAATACAGCAATAGTATATTCGTTTTAAAGATTAAAAAACACTCATTTTTTAGTGCAATTTTTATAAAAAAATAATGTCGTATGAAAAAGTTATTAATTTTTAAAAAATGAGGGGGGGGGGGGGAATTGGAGGAGAGAGAAACTATTGTCCTGGATTGACTACAATGCACTTACACAAACCCACGTGCCTCTTTTTTTGATCTTCAATATCACTCATTTAATCTTAGCCATTGATTAAATCAATTGATGGTCTAGATTACTTCCTAGCCTTCCTAGCCAAAAAAACTTCCTATTATATCCTAACCCCCTTTTGTATTGGTTGTTTTCAATTTTTGTATTTCTTGTTTTCACGGACAGTAAATACATTAGCTTCACTAGTAACTAGTGGGAGTTCATAGCACTTTGCGGCGGTCTTTCGGTCAGTATTAGTTCGTTTCATTACAGTACCAGTACGATACCGGACCTTGGCATAGCAATTGACACATGTTTTTCATCGATTGAAAACCATAAAATGCATATCCGTGTCGGTGTTGTTCGATTGGTATTGGTTCGGTTCATTACGATACCAGTATGGATACCAAAAAAAATATTTTATTACGAATACAACTCTGTGTTCAACGAATTTAATACCTTCACGCCGAGAATCCCATAAAAATGAATACGGTACTCGTACCGATGTTGTTTGGTCGGTATATATTTAGTTTGTGACGATAAAAAATTAACTATATTTACCCTTTCGAATAGAACTATTATCGAATCATAGATTATAACAATAAGCACATCGCGAAGGTACTTTTGAAATTTTATAAAACATTACATAATATTAACAAAAATACGAAAAGGGTAATCCAAATCATTTTATAAAAAAAAAATCCGTAATCCACATCATTTTATAAAAAAAAAATCTAAATAAATGTTATGTGATATCGATAAATAGGTAATGTTAAATAGAAAAATCATTACAAGTTAAAATAGAAAATCAAAATATTATTAAAGTTAAAAGTATATATAATAATAATTTATTATAATATTAAAATAATAAAAATATTAAAATAACTATATATATAAGACTATTATGAAATAGAGTTTCAAAATATATAATACATGTAACTATTTTTGGTTTAGGCTATTGGGCTCACTATCAAATTAACACCAAATGTTACTCATGTTTTGTATTCTAGATTTTCACACCCAAAGCCCAGAGTTTTGGGCTAATTAAGATTTATTACATGGACCAAATAGAAAACATGGGTCAACTTTTTAATAATGTGTGAAAAACTTAGTGGTACCAACCCGTATATAATTCCTTCGCCCTTCTTTAATAAGATTTTAATAATGTGTGAAAAACATAGTGGTACCAACCCGTATATAATTCCTTCGCCCTTCTTTAATAAGATTTATAATAAATTAGTGTGTTATTTTTATCTAATATACAATAATAATTGATATATTTTTAATGGTGGTTATATATCTATATATCTGTATTACCCGATAAAAGAATAACTAGAGTTGTCACAGCACATTTTCATGTACCTGCTTAACTTTTGTTCCCGCTAAAATACTTGACCATATTATTTTAATTAACTAAGAGCATTCACAATCGAATCTTTTACTCCATCTTTATAATTACACTAAAAAACACAACATTTTTTCTTTCCTTTTTAATTAAATAATACTAGGTTAGTTACCCGTGTGTTACACGGGTTCAATAATAAAAACGATTTAAAAAAATCACAAAATTATACAAACAAATAAAACTCCAAAAACAAAATCTTACCATGAATTCATAGGCAAACAACACATGATATATCAAAATATTCTAATTCATCCTATGAGCAGCTTCTTAATTTGGCCAAAACCCTCTCCGTCGCCTAAAATTTGGAACCCATTATTCCACCACCCTTTTTCTTCAGGTACTCATTATATACATTTCACTAAACTTGGCCTAAATTATGAAAAAACCAAAACCCGTTTTAATAACATATCAACAATTTAATCAGAATAAAATCTAAACTTATAACATGCAAGCAAACATACCTTGATAGCTTCCAGAATTCTGTGCTGAACTCCGTTTTATCTTCATTCTTAATTGTAGTCAAACACAAGGTTTTCTAATAAATAATCTGAAAGATTTTGAAAAAAAAAAGTTTATTCTTTCTTTATCAAGTAAGCCAAATTATTTCTCCTAAGGACGGAGCATTTAGGTCCAAATTCCATATGTACAACCAAATAAAAGTTTCATCTATTTCACACCTCAGCCTTTTTATAAAGTAAGCAAAATTATTTTTCCATATCATCCCTCCTAGTGCTAGAGAACATAACTTCGACTAATTTAGACTTAGGTGTGAATGAAGAAATAATCATAATTCGCACGTATTATGACATAAATAACTTGCAAATACAACAATGTTTAGCCATATGAATCACAAAAGGGATGTTGGGGATTGCATATTGTTGTCATGTTGTTGCCATAATTTTCATTATCCAACTAAGATGCCAAAACCATAACAGTACATACTTATTTCCAGCAGCAATAAGCACTCAAATAATGGTTCAAAATCACACGGACCAGTCGCTATTTTGCAAGCAAAACAAATCATAGAAGCTACCGAATTGTGCACTTGATTATTGAACCTAAACACAACAAAAATGCAGTCCAAAGTCACACACTAAGACACCCGAATAGTATATGTATCAAGATAGAACAAACCCGTAGCAACTTTTTACGGCCAATATCATAATCAAAAAACTCCTATATAACAACAGCTAACCTGACAAAAAAATAAATATGTTAGTGGCACCACAATCAGAAGTAAATCTTAGGACGTCAACCTGTTACCACAACGTTTATCAATTCGTCTTTACACCGTATTACAGAATTTAACGCAACCACGCCCATTATTGAATTACTACTTAACCATGATTAATAACCTGAATATAAATATATACAAATGAACTTGCCATGACTGATGTATGGAAAAGCAAAAAAGGGCTTCTAATTTTCTCACCTCATATGTTTCAAGAATCAGAATGATGAAACTGCAAACGACATCAAAAAGAAAAAAAACATATAAAATAACACATTCAATGAGTTAGTAAAACATAATTAATGTAGTCAATTAAAACAAAAAAAAAACAATACGATAAACCTAATTGCACATGTTATTGGAAAAAAAAACATTTTTTTAGGATAAACCTAATTGCTACCCATCTTTATTTTAGGATTAAGAACACAAACCGTGAATCTTGATCCATGTGAAAATTTTAATTTATATAAAAACCCAATCTGAAAGATTTTATTCATACTAAAACCTGAAACCAAATCAAAACGATTTAGATTGCGTACCAAACGCGATGGAATCTATCAAACGAATGTGATTTTCTCCAAACTCACCTGGAAGAAAACCGGCGTTGTTGAGAGATGATGGAGGGTTGTTTAGGGGTTGGAGTGAAAAGATAATGATGGCAAAATTTGGATTGGATGACATTTAAATCTAGGTCATAAAAAGATATGGAGCACCGCGTGCAAGCATATCTATAACCCGGATATAGGCGGGAAGATAAAAATCAAAGTCTCTCAAAACGTGCCAAGTGTCCACATAATGGTTTCTTTTATTAGATGTATAGATTTTATACTTTTATCATTACCTTTTTCAGTTCTCCACTCACAATCACTTTAATAGATTATTGAATGCTAGTGGCTGGTTTTGTGATCTTCCTCTTGGTTTATAAGGTTGCTCAAGGTGGTTCTATGTGTTTGGTTTTTGAGTTAAACAACTGTCTTTTAGACAGTTGTTCTTTTGTTGTGTTTGGCTTATAAACCTTTTACTATGGGCTGGTTAGGTTAACCGTGTCTTGGTTTATAAGGTTGCAGGCGGTGGTTTTAGGTGTTTGCTTTGCGATCTGAACGTATGTTCATTTAGACAACTATTCTTTTGTCGTGTTTGTCTCTCTAGAGGTTTTAGGTGTTAGCCTGACGTTGTCCAACGGCTCCAACCGTCTGTGGCGATGGCGGAATAGCGGTTTGCAGTGGGTTATTTTGTTCTCCGTTTATCGATTTGAACATTTTGCTCTCACTCGAGCTATAACGAGAAACAGAGAAACATATGGGTGTAGCCCCGTCGTTGTCGGCGACTCTGGCATTCTACGTCACCCGATAAGGATGCTTTATAACACAGTTGATGCAGGAAGTGCTTATCTTATTGATAATAAACATATTGTACAATTGTTGGAAACTCAAATTACAACATCTAATCAGACTAAGTCTAACTTGATGTAACAACACTTCCACCAGATCACACCGATCCAGGATATACACTTCTACTAGACTTGGTATTCCACCGACCACACAGGTCTGGGATAACCAGCACGTACAAAACTAACCATCATTACCCGTGACATATGCTTAAAAGACGTCGGTTATTTCCGGTGAGTTCATGAATATGCACGAGTTATAAATCACATTATTTCACCATGACTTTGAACCCGTCCATATCATCATAACCAACGTCAACACGTGACACATATCATACAGTTAATGCCCTTTACACCATAGGTGTAAACCAGACAAATCCCGCCGTAGCGGCACGTATAAGGGACCACAAATATCGTGTGTATGAGTGCACAGGTTATGTACATGCGTACAACAGTCATGCCATATTATTACAGTTTAGGACAATCATGTTCACATTTGGAAAATCATTCATAAAACTCAACCGTGTAACAATTGCAAGCACAATCAGGTAACAATTCTAGTACAATCAGATAATAGTTGTTAGCATAATCCAACAATATCTCTAGGTTTATAGCATAAGAAATCCTAGGTTAGGTTATGATACATCTAACTACTTATTATCATGGTTGGGTATTGGTTACACTACCTTATTTAAGCATGGGTGATCAGTCCATGCCTAACTAAGGCTATGCTACCATATACCCACCCCTAATACCTAAAAATAATAATACTAATACTAGTTACTAGAAATAAATAAATAATAAATACTAAACATAAACTTAAACGAACATATCTTAAAACTATCTACGACAATTTGATATAGAGTCTCCCTACTCGAGCTCATTCTCATCCTCCAAAAACGACTACTAACAACACCCAACATGGTATCGTATGTCTGAGATTCTCTTATACTAGAGCATTCCTATTAAAGAAACTGATACTAAAATATGAAACTACACTTTTATTTATAGAACTATTTATAGAAAAGGTTCATAAGTTCACTATCTCAATTATGTAGATGTGGGACAAAAGTGTGCACCTTGCATGCTACCTTGCTTAATTCACGAGAATCTCTCAATGTGTATGTTATGATTTTATATTATTATATTATTATAATTAATTCAGTTGTTTTACTTGTTTTTGTCGTATAACTTTTAAAATATAACGTTTTATAAAACAGCGAATATGTCATTAGAACGAGCATATTTTTATCTACGTTTTAACCTAAGTTTCATTAAAAACGGAGTAGAGTCGAATATAACACATATTATTATTATTGTTATTGTTATTGTTATTGTTATTGTTATTGTTATTGTTATTGTTATTGTTATTATTATTATTAAACGACATCTTAAAATACTAAATGTTCGTCTAAATGTCACCATCTTACTCGTTACCTACTCGTTTGACCATCTTACTCGTTACCTACTTGTAGTGCACATGTGCACTATTTTTTTTTTTGAAAAAAAGTTTTTTTATATACAAAAACTATCGATTTTTAATAAAAAATTGAAAAAAAAAACTTTTTTGTGTGTTTTTTAGGTTTTTTTTAGTTAGTTTTCGAGTTTTCGCGTTAAAAGTGGTTTTCATTTGAACCATCCCCTATATATATAAGGGATGGATCATGAGAAAACTCGTTCAAATAAGAAAACCAAAAAACTAACTAAAAAACATAACAATTTTTTTACAATTTTTTTATTAAAAATTCGCTATTTTTTATATATGAAAAAAAATTTCAAAAAAAAAAATTTGTACTACACATGTGCACTAATACGGAAAGCCTAAACCACTTAACCCACCCCCCACCGACACCCCCCAAAAACCTAAACCCCCCACCCCCCAAAAACCTAAATTCACCCTCCTACCAGAAGCCTAACCCCTACCCCCCAAAAACCTAAACCCCCCTCCCCCCCTCCCAAAAACCTAAACCCCCCTCCCCCCCTCCCAAAAACCTAAACATAAACCTGAAAAAAACCTAAACCCCCTCACCCTACCCCTCAAAAACCTAAACCCCCTCCTCCCACACTCAAAAACATAATTCTAATCATAAACCTCCAAAAAACCTAACACTAAAATCTAAACTAGACTCAAAAGCTAATTTTAAGCATGTAATGCACTTGTGTAGTACACATATAATGCACATGTGCAGTACAATTTTTTTTTTCATACATAAAAAAGAGCGATTTTTTAATAAGAAATTGTAAAAAAAATTTGGTATGTTTTTTAGGCTTGTTTAGGTTTTTTTAATTAGTTTTCTCATGATCCTCTCCCTATACATACATACATACACATATATATATATATAGGTAAAGAGTACTATACAATATTGCTTATCGTACATTACGTACGCTTCAATCTCAGCCGTCAGATCATTTTCCCGCATTTTAAAATCGCATGTTGTTTTTTTTATAACAATTTCGCATGTGATAATTTTTTATGAATTCGCATGTTGTTTTTTTGTACCAATTTCGCATGTGATAATTTTGATGAAATAACATGTTTTTTTTATAACAATTTCGCATGTGATAATTTTTGATGAATTCGCATGTTGTTTTTTTGTACCAATTTCGCATGTGATAATTTTGATGAAATAGCATGTTGTTTTTTTTGTAACAATTTCGCATGTGGTACAAAAAAACAACATGCGAATTCAATGCGGGAAGATGATCAGACGGCTGAGATTGTAGCGTACGTAATGTACGATAAGGGCATTTGTATGATAACCGGCCTATATATATATATATATATATATATATATATAATAGACGCATCTACGTTTATGAAAAATAATTTTGATCCACCTCGCCCCGTATGGTGTAGTTCTCACGGTTCTTACAACTCGAGGTGGTTCTCATTTTAGCGGTCCCCTATATATATATATATATATATATATATAGGGAGGGGCTCATGCGAGAACCACTCTTATTGTGAGAACCATGAGAACCAATGTGAACACAACCTAAAATAGCTAAAAAACCTAAAAAAAACCCTAAAAAAAACCTAACCCCCACCCCCCCCACCCAAAAACCTAAACCCCCCACCCCCCCCCCCCCCCCCCCCAAAAAACCTAAACCCCCCCCCCCCCAAGCTAAAAAAACCTAAAAAAACCTAAAAAAAACCTAACCCCACCCCCCCCCCCCCAAAAAAAAAGCCTAAACCCCCCTCCCCCACCCCCCAAAAACCTAAACCCCCCCCCCACCCCCCCCCCCCCAAGCTAAAATGCTAAAAACTAAACCCCCAAAAAACCTAAAAAAAATCTAAAAAAAATCTAAAAAAAATCCAAAATTTTTTTTTTGATTTTTTTAATATTTTTAAGGTTAAAATCGCTACTTTTCGAATCCAAAAAAAAAAAAAAAATTTTTTTTTTTTTAAAAAAAAAAAATTAAAAAAAAAAAAAATTTTTTTTTTTTTTTTTTGGATTCGAAAAGTAGCGATTTTAACCTAAAAAATATTAAAAAAATCAAAAAAAAAATTTTTGTTTGATTTTTAGCTATTTTTAGGCATTTTTGGTGTGTTCACATTGGTTCTCGCGGTTCTCGCAATAAGAGGTGGTTCTCGCATGATCTTCTCCCTATATATATATATATATATATATATATATAAAGAGAGAGAGAGAGAGAGAGAGAGAGAGAGAGGGGGGATAAAGATCATTACAGAACACTAAGTATTGCGAGAACAAAAATAACAACTCTAAATCACTAAGTTTTGGGATTTAAGGTTCATATCTCTTAAATTTTATGTTTCTTACATTCATATGTATATTATATATACATAAAAAATCATAAATTTTTCTCTACACATAGTCTACATACATGTAGGTAATTTAGCATACACATAACCTACATGTCTGTAGGTTATTTAAAAACTGAATATTTTTCTAGTGTGAGAAACAATAAATCATACATTTATAATATTTTCATTTCTTTTTTAGGTTTTTAGGATTGAAAAAATTAGTGATTCATTTTGTTCTGCATTGTGACAACCGTTAATTAACAGCTTCTAATTACGCGATTAACAAATGTTTAGGCGATAACAAATAGTGTTTAAGACACGAATTAGCATAATTAGGCTATTGGAATGCGTAGGAATGCTTATCTGACGTTACGGTACGCGAATGATAATCTACGGAGAAACTGTGTAACGATAAACAATAACGAACTGATTCCGTACAAAATACTGACCACGCCGACAAATACGAAGTTTATACGTATTCCGTATACTTATGAATGAAAACGCGACTGTAGGAATGCACCGGAAACGAAACGGAAGCATCAGACACACGTATTAACTTAAAAACTTAAATATTTTGATATGTTTAGCTTCGCTTTCGAATTTTGATGCTCGCAGCAGAAATCGGATCGAAAACAAATTATAAACCGACAAACTATGCATTTTACGTGTTTTCAACGCAACAGATAAAAATACGCATCTAATAACGATATACGACACAATTTGAGTGTTTTGACGCTAAAATTTTATATTACGAGAACTTGCTAAGCTCGGGAACGAAAACGGGCTTCGAAGATGTGAGCGGGTCGCTTAAACACGAGAAATGGGCTTGTGGGCTTTGGGCCCAAGCCCAATTTAAAATTCCTAGTATAAAAGCTATCTTATAACTTTCAACCCTAACCCTTCCCCTCATTTCACTTCAGCCGACACCCCTTACACCTCCCCTCTCCCTCTCGACTAAACTCCGGAGACCAGAGCAGAGTCCGGCTGTCCGGCGCTGGTTTCCGTCACCTCACTCCCCTTACACAACCCACTCCCTCTTTTCTTCATCTAAAACCCACCAAACAACTCATCATTTCCCGTTTAACTGCCGACCGCCACCATTGTTTTACGGCGGCGCACGACGGCATACTGGAGGAAGAAAGAGAGAGAACGAGGAGAGATAGAGAGAGAGAGAGAAGAAAGTTAGAGAGAGATCGATCGGAGAAAGAGGGGGCGGCGAGTCGACGATGTACGGCGGAGCCGGTGACACAGCTAATATGATGATGCACGATGATGTGGAAGACGACGATGATGTTAAGATGATGGCGACCTGCTGAGGATGACGGCGGTGGTGTTTCAGAATGAAGACAACCGCGATTTCCTTTAGGTTTTCTCCGACGACGGAGATGGTGGCTGTCGGGTGAGCGACGGCTGGAGTAATGGCCGGCGTCGGAGTCGCCAGCGGCACCGGTGACGTCGCGGCAGGCCAATTGGAGTTTGATTCAAGTTCCGTTCGGGTCATGGGTTCAAGTTATGGTTCACGTGGTTCACCTTTGGCTCGGGTTCTAGTTCAGTTCAACTCGAGTAAAAACAGTCAACACGGGTTCGGTTCGAGATCAGGCAAACACGGGTCAACAGTTTCATTTCGGGTTCGGGTTGGGAGCAACTCGGTCAGATTCAAGTGCGGGTTTCGGGTCAATAAGTCAACGCTGGTCAAACTGGTCAAACTGTGGTCAACACCCGGTCAACTCAGTTCGTTTTGGTCAACACCCGGTCAACTCAGGACCCGGTAAATTTTAAACGTTGCAAATATTTATTACGTTAGCTTAGATTTTTAGATTACGTGAACCGAGCTCGAACCATCGTATTATAGTTATTACGTTAGTGACTTATTACATTTTCGACGTGTTGTCGAAAATTATATATATGGTTTATTGAATTGTTGAATTTTGACAAAATGACGAATGCTGGAGTCGTCGGGTTATTTCAAAAACAGAGGAAACTCTGTCCGATTTTCATAAAAATCTGAAACACGACACACGAATTTATTCTAAAAACGACACTTGTCGAAGTCCAAGGTTCTTATAAAATACATATGAAAGTATGTTTATTTTGACGACTTTATAAGCTAACGAAACCAGATACTCATTTAAAATAAATATAACGTATGTATTTATTTCGAATGTCAATACTCCCGAACGCTTTTGCAAATAAACATAAAGTATATATGTATTTCGAACATCAATACTTCCGAACGCTTTTACAAATAAATATGATGTATATATGTATGTATTCCGAACATCAACATTTTCGAACGATTTATAAAATAAATATAATTGTTATATTTATTTCAACGTCGTTACTTCGTGTTACTTTATAAAATAAATATAATCGTCTATATTTATTTCGGACGTCGGAATTCGGGATTCACTTTTCAAACATTTAATATTTGGAAATTATATAATATAAATATGATTATTTATATTTCTTTCCATCGCCTAGAATCCGAATTCTTATAAAGTGAATATATTTGTTTATATTCGTTTTAAACATCAAGTTTTGAATATATATATATATATATATATATATATATATATATATATATGTGTATGTATGTTTGTATATCTATTTATTTATTTCCATCCTACGAAAACTACAACGGTATGTTACTGTATCATATACGACATTTCGAATACGTATCATTGTTCATCTACATCTTCCTTCGTAGAGTCGTTTTGTTAGCAACTCGGTAGAGCTCGGACACGTAGTTTAACTACGTTGTTTTATTAGAAAACTCATAAGTATTCCTTCGTAGGAATGTCGTAGTTGCACGCTAGCTAAATACACATTCTTGGAACGACACTACGGAATCCCGCTAAGCTAGCATTGCACAAGAATGTTAAGGTGAGTTCATAACCCCCACTTTTTACGGTTTTTACATTTTTATAAACGTTTTCGGGGGTGGAAAGACATGCAAGTTTTGCAAAGACACACAATGTTTTGAAGAACGATATCACATATTTATAAACCATTTCACAACAGTATTTCAGCGAATTCAAATGTTTTACGAAAAGATCATGCTAAACATACCGGTTTTACAAAAACATAAGTGTTTCTCGAAACATGCATGGGTTTTACGATAGGGGCAAGGCCCAAGGACATGGGCTAGGCCAAGTAACACACACGTTACATGTTACTTTGGTATGATTAAGCTACGAAATGAATTAGTGGGTCACGTGCGAATAGGCTGATACTTAAAGCACCATTAATCTTGTTTAAGACCAAGGAACAAAGGGGGTAGATCTATCGGGTACAGGGCGCATGGAGTTTCCTTTGTTACCCTCGCCGGGTGGACCGGTACTAAATCGCTTACGGGTTGGTGGCTTCCTATGTCGGCACACATATTAATGTCCTAGCTACACATTAATGATTAGCATGTTCATTGACGCTTTACATCCCGGATTTTGATACCTAAACTTTCAAATGTTTTTAAGATTCATTTGACGCAAACTCATAACACATGGATTTACGAACTTGGTAACGTTTTTCACTTATGTATAAGTAAGATGACGTGTTGGTCCTGCTTACTATAACAATCCTCAAATAAAACCGACACCCTCATAATTTTTCCGACACCCTAATATATTTTAAAAATATCCCAAAATGTCCCAAAATACACCCCATACGTAAAAACGGGCCCCTAATACTCTAAATATTAATAAAAATAATTAAAAATTGAAACTTTGGGCTGAGGCAGGCCGCGTAGGACCCACCCAAACCCTCACGCCGGTGGTATAAAGGTTAAGACCTGATTTCGTTGATTTTCTTAAGTTTAGGCGGGCCGCGTAAGACCTCCGTTAGTTAGCGCGGGCCGCGAGAGTCCCAAATTGTGGCGCAGCCCGGTGCGGCCATGTGGCCCAACACATGTCGAGCCTACATAGTGATCCGGATGGGCTACACGTTGACCCTGAGTCAACGCGGGCCGCGTAGGCCCTGCCCCTATTTTACGCGGGTCGCGACACAGCCAAACTCAGCAACTATAATGTAACAACCCTCGGTAAAACCAACACCCTTATAATATTTCCGACACCCTATTACATCTTAAAATATTCTAATGTGTCTTATAATACACCCCGTATGTGAAAACCGAGCCCGAAATATGTTATAGTTTATGAAATTAATTAAAAGCATGAAATATAGAGTTGAGGCGGGCCGCGTAGACCCACCCAACATCTCACGCGGGCGGTATCAAGACTGAAAACGCACTCCGTTGATTTCTTTAGTTAATACGGGCCGCGTAAGAGTTCACATTAGTTTACGCGGGCCGCTTGAGATCATGAAACGCGGAGACATCTGGTGCTGGCACGTGTCGACATTGTGTCGGACCTACGTATCGAATCAGCTAAGCTATATGTTGACCGCGTGTTGACGCGGGCCGCGTAAGGCTTAGCCTTACCTTACGCGGGCTGCGTGAGGACCAGATTACACGACTATATAAGAAGGCCATCAAACTTCGTTTTCCGTCGCTCACAATCTCAATTCTCAATCTAAATTCTGTAGTAGTGTTATAATACTCGGGTATTATACCCCTAATTAGCGAGGTTCTGCTCCGTTGTAAGTATTATAACCCCAGTTTCATAATAGTTACGCTGCCCGAGTGATTTAGGGTTCCGTAACAACTGTCGTGGTTCTGCCCGACGTAGTTATTGGAATGCCGTCTCGGGGAGGGTATCATTAATAATTTCAAAGGGTTATGATACTAACCAATGTACATTTGTATAAATTATAGATTATACCCAGGAAACCCTTACAAGAAGCCTAAGATAGCAAAGTGAGTTTATCCTCTTTTTGTTAATATTTTTGGAATAATTTTCAAAACCTTAATATTTTACAATGTGATTAAGCGGTGATTGAGTCTTTGTAGTTCTTCAATTACTGCCGGTATGTTGGGGTTTTGTATACAAAAGTTGTACTACTTGTGAGTAGTAAGTCAAGGTTGACAGTACGTTACCATTGGACAATGAGTTAGCCAATGTGTAATATGACCCACAAGTCAGGTTTGATAGTACCAAATGGAGTAATTGTGTAGACATAAACATTGTAATCGTCCTCGATACTGTTTTAATCAATAAAATGTTTTGTGATTAAACTGGGATTCACTCACCAGTATTTTCGACTGACAAATGTTTTTAAAACGCGTTTCAGGTAACCCAATGTGAAAGCCAATTAGTAGAAAGCCAGCTGGAGAGCACTAAAGGCTTGGGGATAATGTGGCTATAAAAGTTACCTAATAAACGATGTTTTAAATTCAATAAGATAGGGTTTGTCCCTATAAATGTATTGTAATAAGAAACTTGGATTTCATCCATGTGATTATTAATATAAAAGAAGGTGGTTTTACTCTGATAAACATTTCCTAACTACGATCCTGATGTAAATTCCGCTGCGAGATTTAACAAACCTGATACCACCGAAACTCTGAGTTCGCGTCCGCCCGTTCCCGGGGATCAGGGATCGGGGGTTGCGACAGAAGGTGGTATCAGAGCCTAGCCACTGGTCTAAGCCAAAGAAGTGTTCTGCTGACACTTAAATTTTAAATTTTGTGTTAGGAAATAAATTACGGAAATACATGCATAACTGTAATTATGTGTTATGTGTTATTTGACTATTTGTTAGTTTTCAGTATGAGTGATCAAGGACCATCAGACGTGAATCGTCAGTTAGCTGATTCACCTAGGAGTGAAGGTACATCATCACAGCCTGCCCTTTCAGGGTATTCTGCTGATCAGGAAGACGGAATATTTGCTTTTAGAGCTAAATCTGAAGAGCCATTTCCTAATAAGAAACGAGGATGGTTCAGTAAAGAAGCTTTTGCTCGTAGGAAGAGAATGCGAAAATTGCAACAGTAAAGGGCTTTAGCAGCTATTAAGCGAAAAACAGATGCCCATACTCAGGATATGCTTAATAGAAGCCTAGCTAATTTCCATATCTTAGCTACGACTGCTGCTGACCCAAGTCTGGAACAATTAGTAGCCCCACAACCACAAAACCCAGAACAACCCATGGAGATAGAAAACCTGGAAAACCAAGTAGAGATGCACGATTTTAACTTAGAAGAAATCCCAAGGGTACCTGCACCAAACCATCTAGATCCAAATTACGACCCCTGGTGGGACAACAATAGGGACTTTGTGCAACGTTACCCTATTCAGGACTATCCACCCATACAGAACATAGAAGTTTACCCAGGTATGGACCCTTTAGATCCCTATTACCAAAATGATTATATTAGGGAGATATTAGAGGATCCTTACCAATTTCAGGAATTGTCACCCCCATTTCAGGATACCGCACCCCAGATTCCAAACCCAGTCCGAGAACCTGCACCCCCAATGAGTGCAGAAAACGTTCAAGAACTTAGGACTTTTGGGGAGGAAATTTTAGAAAGCAGTGAGAGGATGCGTCAGGTGGGAGAGCGTCTCGTATGGAAATACGATGAGCGCAATATGGATTTTTGGATGAATCCATATCCGTGAATGTTAGAATGGAAGAAGCGGTAGTAATAATAATAAAATAAAAATAAAAATATGTGTGTACGGATGCATATTACTATTTTATTTCTGTTGGTATTGTAATCTTTATTTCTGTACTAGTGTGTAATAGACGCATAGTATATGAAAAAGAGTATAGTCGCAATGATCGACGGTTTTGGTTAAATTGCGTGTCATGTAATTAACTATATTACCTATTAATTGTGATATTAATATGAGATAAATGTTTAAAATTCAGATGGCCGACGAATGAAATCAAGGAAATCTGAATAACGATAACCAGAGTAACATTAACGTGGTTAATGATAATCCGAGTATCAATAACAATGGAAACCAAGTGGATAATAGTGCTATCCAACATATAGTAGCACAGGGAATTATAGATGCAATGCCATTTATTCTTCAAACTGTTAAAGATGCTGATAATAAAAGTAAGCATAGCAGTAAGCGACCAAGTGAACCAGAAAATAGCGTGAACAATGGACCTGTACTTCAAATGCCCATTCCCAAAAGAAGAAGAACTGTGCCTTACGGTTATTCTTATAAGGAATTCTGGTCTTGTAAACCAATGGAATTCTCGGGCAATGAAGGGGCCATTGCAACTTTACGCTGGATAGAGAAAACTGAGGCAGTCTTAAGGATAAGTAAGTGTGCTGAAGAAGATAAGATAATGTTTGCTTCTAATCTGTTTAAGAATGCAGCACTAGAATGGTGGAACACTATCCTCCAAACAAAAGGAAGTGATAGAACCTATAATATGGAATGGGAAGAGTTTAAGAACAAGGTAGAAAGGAAATTCTGCCCACCCAATGAAAAAGAACAGATAGCAAACAAATTCCTAAACCCTAGGATGACTGGTGTGGATAGTAAGGGATACACTAAAATATTCTTTGAATATGCCAGAATAGTGCCAACTCTTGCTTCACCAGAACCAGTGTTAATTTCCCGTTATATTTGGGGATTAATTGGAGAGATTAGACACATAGTCAAGGCAGCTAGACCTCAAACTATAGAAGAAGCTGTAGAATTAACAAATACCTTGACTGATGACTTAGTTCGTACTAGAGAAGAGGATCAGAGGAGGAACTTAACCCAGAGGCTTACACAAGAATTTCGTTCCAGAAATTACAATCGTAGAAATATGGGTTCTACCTCTGCACCATACTGCAAGGTCTGTAAGAAAAAGCACTCGGGAAAATGCTCCAATCTCTGCAATTACTGCAAGATGCCAGGACACAAGGAAGAAAATTGCAAGAGGAAATCCAGTAATGGATTATGCTACAACTGTGGAGAAAAAGGTCATATCAAGCCAAACTGTCCAAAATTGGCCCCAGCTGCAAACAACAAGAATACTAAAAATGCTAGAGCATTTGTTCTGACTGCAGAAGAAGCCAAGATGATTCCAGATGTCATAGCTGGTACGTTTTTAGTTAATGATGTTTTTGCTAAAGTATTATTTGACTCTGGTGCAAACCAAAGTTTTATTAATACATCGTTTTGCAAATTTCTAAATCAATCATTAACTAAACTACCACAAGAATGCTTAGTAGAGACAGCTAATGGGGAAATTGTTAGAATTTCTGAAATCTTGCAGGGAGCAAGCATAGAAATTTTAAATCAGAAATTTATTGCAAATCTTTATCCCATGAATCTGGTAGGATTTGATGTCGTTTTAGGAATGGATTGGTTAATAGCTAATAAAGCCAGTATTTTATGTGATCAAAAGTTAATTCAAGTAAATTCACCAAAAGGTAAAATGATCACAATTAAAGGAGATAAATCTTCTAGATCTACTAAATTCATTTCTGTGATGAAAACTGCAAGTTGTATGAGAAAAGGTTCTATAGTTTATTTGATTTCTATAATCACTAACACTAAGGAAAAGGATTTAAAAGATATATCAGTAGTATCGCAGTTTTCAGATGTATTTCCAGAAGAATTACCAGGACTACCTCTGGATAGAGAAGTTGAGTTCAGAATCCATTTGATACCAGGAACAACACCAATTGCCAAAGCACCTTACCGATTGGCACCCGCTGAAATGCAAGAATTAAAGAAACAATTAGATGAATTGTTGGAGAAAGGATTTATACAGCCAAGTTCGTCGCCATGGGGAGCGCCGATACTATTTGTTAAAAAGAAAGACGGATCAATGCGTATGTGCATTGACTACCGTGAATTAAACAAAGTCACGATTAAGAATCGATACCCATTACCGAGAATCGATGATTTGTTTGATCAGCTACAAGGAGCTCGATTTTTCTCTAAGATCGATTTAAGGTCAGGATATCATCAATTAAAGGTACAGGAAGAGGATATTCCTAAAACCGCATTTAGAACAAGGTATGGTCATTATGAATTTACTGTCATGCCATTTGGTTTAACCAATGCCCCAGCTGCATTTATGGACATGATGAACCGAATATGTAAGCCATATTTGGATAAATTCATAATTGTTTTCATAAATGATATTCTAATTTACTCTAAGAGTAAAGAGGATCATGCAAGACATTTGCATGCACTTTTAAGTTTGTTAAGAAAGGAAAAGCTTTATGCTAAGTTTTCAAAATGCGAATTTTGGTTAGAACAGGTACAATTCCTTGGACACCTAGTCAATCATGAAGGAATTCATGTAGATCCAACAAAGATTGAAGCAATTACGAAATGGAAAACCCCTGAGTCACCAACTGAGGTTAGAAGTTTCTTAGGATTGGCCGGTTATTATAGAAGGTTTATTCAAGATTTTTCTAGAATAGCTATTCCCTTAACTAAGCTAACCTGTAAATCTGTTAAGTTTGAATGGGGATTTAAGCAAGAAGAAGCCTATAGAATTCGTAAGCAAAGATTAACCCATACACCCATACTAGCATTACCAGAAGGAACTGAAGACTTCATAGTCTATTGTGATGCTTCTAAACTAGGTTATGGATGTGTGTTGATGCAACGACAAAAGGTTATAGCTTACGCATCTAGACAACTTAAGAGTCATGAAGAAAATTATTCAACCCATGATTTAGAATTAGGAGCTATAATTTTTGTTCTTAAGATTTGGAGACATTACCTTTATGGTAGTAAGTTTACCATATTTACTGATCACAAAAGTTTAAGGTATGTTTTCGGGCAGAAAGAGTTAAATATGAGACAAAGACGTTGAATGGAATTTCTTAGTGATTATGATTGTGATATCTAGTATCATGAAGGAAAAGCCAATATAGTGGCAGATGCTTTAAGCCGAAAGTATCATGAAAAGTCAAAAAGGTACGTTCTCTTAAATTAAATCTGCAAGTAGATTTAAATGATCAAATAAGAGAAGCACAAGAGTCAGTAATCAAGGAAGATACTGAAAAGTTAAAAGGTATGTTAAAAGAATTAAAACAAGGAACAGATGGAATTTGGAGATTCCATGAAAAGAAAATGTGGGTACCTAAATTAGGAAATCTACGCCATCGTATATTAGAAGAAGCTCATAAGTCCAAGTATACGATGCATCCAGGAAGTGACAAAATGTACCAGGATTTAAGGAAAAATTTCTGGTGGATAGGAATGAAGAAAGACATAGCAACCTATGTTTCTAAATGTTTAACTTGTTCATAAGTTAAAGCTGAACATCAGAAACCCTCAGGTTTGTTACAGCAATTAGAAATGCCAGTTTGGAAATGGGAATTTATAACCATGGATTTTGTTACTAAATTACCCAAAACTAGGAAAGGAAATGATACAATCTGGGTGATTGTAGATAGACTAACTAAGTCAGCTCATTTCTTACCAATGAAGGAAACAATTAGTATGGAACAATTATCTAAATTGTATGTAAATGAAATTGTTTCTTTACATGGCATTCCTTTATCAATTGTTTCTGATAGAGATAGTCGCTTTACATCTCATTTTTGGTCAAGTTTCCAAAAGGCAATGGGAACCAAGTTAAGATTAAGCACAACTTATCATCCTCAAACAGACGGACAAAGTGAAAGAACAATTCAGACAATGGAGGACATGCTTAGAGCTTGTGTAATTGATTTTGGAGGTAATTGGGATGATCACTTACCTTTAATAGAATTTTCTTATAATAATAGTTATCACACAAGTATCAATGCTGCACCATTTGAAGCACTTTAAGGACGAAAGTGTCGAACCCCAGTCTGTTGGGCAGAAATTGGGGAAAAGCAATTATCTGGACCTGAGATAGTGCAAGAAACAACTGATAAAATTATTTAAGTCAAGGAACGACTGAAAGCAGCACGTGATAGACAGAAAAGTTATGCGAATAACAGGCGAAAGCCATTGGAGTTTCAAGTAGGAGATAGAGTATTATTGAAAGTCTCTCCTTGGAAAGGAGTGGTAAGATTCATCAAACGGGGAAAGCTAAGTCCCAGGTATGTTGGGTCCCTTTCAAGATTATTAGAAAAATAGGACCTGTAGCCTATCAGCTACAACTGCCAGAGGAAATGGCAGGAATACATGATGTGTTTCATATATCTAATCTTAAAAAGTGTTTAGCTGATGAATCATTAATAGTACCTCTTAAGGATATAGAGGTAAATGAACAACTCAAGTTTGTAGAAAGACCCCTACAAATTGAAGACAGGAAAGTCAAGAATCTCAAGCATAAGAGACTAGTTCTAGTCAAAGTGAAGTGGGACTCCAAAAGAGGACCGGCATACACATGGGAACTTGAGTCAGAAATGCAAAGGAAATACCCGCACTTGTTTCAGTAGATCTCGAGGACGAGCTCTAAAACAAGGTGGGGAGAATGTAACAATCCTCGATAAAACCAACACCCTTATAATATTTCCGACACCCTATTATATCTTAAAATATTCTAATGTGTCTTATAATACACCCCGTATGTGAAAACCGAGCCCGAAATATGTTATAGTTTATGAAATTAAGTAAAAACATGAAATATAGAGTTGAGGCGGGCCGCGTAGACCCACCCAACATCTCACGCGGGCGGTATCAAGACTGAAAACAGACTCCGCTGATTTCTTTAGTTAATACGGGCCGCGTAAGAGTTCACATTAGTTTACGCGGGCCGCTTGAGATCATGAAACGCGGAGACATCTGGTGCTGACACGTGGCGACATCGTGTCGGACCTACGTATCGAATCAGCTAAGATATATGTTAACCGCGTGTTAACGCGGGCCGCGTAAGGCTTAGCCTTACCTTACGCGGGCCGCGTGAGGACCAGATTACACGACTATATAAGAAGGCCATCAGACTTCATTTTCCGTCGCTCACAATCTCAATTCTCAATCTAAATTCTGTAGTAGTGTTATAATACTCGGGTATTATACCCCTAATTAGCGAGGTTCTGCTCCGTTGTAAGTATTATAACCCCAGTTTCATAATAGTTAGGCTGCCCGATTGATTTAAGGTTCCGTAACAACTGTCGTGGTTCTGCCCGACGTAGTTGTTGGAATGCCGTCTCAGGGAGGGTATCATTAATAATTTCAAAGGGTTATGATACTAACCAATGTACATTTGTATAAATTATAGATTATACCCAGGAAACCCTTACAAGAAGCCTAAGATAGCAAAGTGAGTTTATCCTCTTTTTGTTAATATTTTTGGAATAATTTACAAAACCTTAATATTTTACAATGTGATTAAGCGGTGATTGAGTCTTTGTAGTTCTTCAATTACTGCCGATATGTTGGGGTTTGGTATACAAAATTTGTACTACTTGTGAGTAGTAAGTCAAGGTTGACAGTACGTTACCATTGGACAATGAGTTAGCCAATGTGTAATATGACCCACAAGTCAGGTTTGATAGTACCAAATGGAGTAATTGTGTAGACATAAACATTGTAATCGTCCTCGATACTGTTTTAATCAATAAAATGTTTTGTGATTAAATTGGGATTCACTCACCAGTATTTTCGACTGACAAATGTTTTTAAAACGCGTTTCAGGTAACCTAATGTGAAAGCCAATTAGTAGAAAGCCAGCTGGAGAGCACTAAAGGCTTGGGGATAATGTGGCTATAAAAGTTACCTAATAAACGATGTTTTAAATTCAATAAGATAGGGTTTGTCCCTATAAATGTATTGTAATAAGAAACTTGGATTTCATCCATGTGATTATTAATATAAAAGAAGGTGGTTTTACTCTGATAAACATTTCCTAACTACGGTCCTGATGTAAATTCTGCTGTGAGATTTAACAACCTGATACCACCAAAACTCTGAGTTCGCGTCCGCCCGATCCCGGGGATCAGGGATCGGGGGTTGCGACATATAAATAGAGGCCATCGGATTTCAGTCGAGAATCACTCACAAACGTTTCTTTTCTCTCATTTCTGAATATTAGGCTTTATAAGCGGGCATTATACCCCCCCTAATTAGCGAAGTTCTGCTCCATTGTAAGTATTATAACCCCTGGATACGTATTAGATACGCTGCCCGATTGATCTAGGGTTCCGTAACGGCTGTCGTGGTTCTGCCCGACGTAGGTGTTGGAATGCCGTCTCGGGGAGGGTATTACTAATGTTAAAATGGGTTATTAATACTAACGCGTGTACTTTTGTGTAAATTTTAGATTATCACCAGGGAACCCTTATGAAAAATCTAAAAAAGCAATGTGAGTAATCTCCTTTTTGTTAACAGTTTTTATAAAACCTTAACTATTTTACAATGCAATTTAGCAGTGATTGAGTCTTTGTAATTCTTCAATTACTGCCGGTATGTTGGTGTTTTGTGTACAAAATGTACTACACTGTGAGTAGTAAGTCGGGATGACAATACGTTACCATTGGACAATGAGTTAGCCAATGTGTAATATGACCCACAAGTCAGGATTGACAGTACTAAATAAGTAATTGTGTAGATATAAACATTGTAATCGCTCTCAATACTGTTTAAATTAAATTAATGTTTCTTGATTAAACTGGGATTCACTCACCAGTATTTCCCACTGACAAATGTTTTTAAAATGCGTTTCAGGTAACACAATGTGAAAGCCAATTAGAAGCCAGCTGGACAGCACTGAAGGCTTGGAAAAGTGGCTATAAAAGTTACCTAAATAAAGAAGGCGTTTTAATTCAAATAAAATGGGATTTATCCCTGTAAATCAGCTTGTAATAAAAACTTGGGTTTCATCCCAATATGTTTATTTATATATAAATGGTGGTTTCACTCTGATAAACATTTCCTAACTACGGTCCTGATGAAAATTTCCGCTGCCAAATTAGACGACACACGATACCACCGAAACTGGCTTACGTCCGCCCGTTCCCGGGACAGATAAGGGATCGGGGGTTGCGACAGAAGGTGGTATCAGAGCTAAGCCACTAATTCAGCCACAGAGGTGTTCTGCTGACATCAAAATGTAAAGTGTTAGGAAATAAATTACGGAAATACGTGCATAACTGTGTTTATTTGTTATATGTTGTTTGACTATTTGTTAGTTTACAGTATGAGCGACCAAGGACCATCTGACGCGTACCGTCAATTGTCTGGTTCGCCTAGAAGCGAAGGCACCTCCTCTTCTCAGCCTGCCCTCTCTAGGTACTCTGCTGATACGGAAGAAGGAATCTTTGTGTTTAAGGCTCAGTCAGAGGAGCCATTTCCTCAGAAAAAGAGGGGATGGTTCAGTAGAGGGGCACACGAGCGTAGGAAGCGTATGAAAAAATTACAAGATCAGAGGGTACTAGCAGCAGCCAAGAGAGAGACAGATGCCTATGCCCAGGACATGATAAATAGGGGTATAGCCAATATCCACATACTAGCCACCACTGCAGCTAACCCAAATCTGGAGTAAATAATAGCACCCCAACCACAGCCACTAATCCCTGTCCAACCCATGGAGATAGAAAACCTTGAAAACCAAGTAGAGATGCATGACTTCAATCCGGAAGAAATACCTAGGGTACCTGCACCAAACCCCCTAGACCCAAATTACGATCCCTTGTGGGATGACGTTAGGGACTATGTGCAATGTTACCCGATACATGAAGACACCCCCATGAAAAACGTAGGAGCTTACCTAGGTTTGGACCCTTCAGATCCCTATTTCCACGATGAATACATTAGGGAAATTTTAGATGATCCTTACCGATTCCAGGCCCCTACACCCCCACATCAAGAACCCGCACCCCAAATTCCGAACCCAGTCCTAGAACCTGCACCCCCAATGAGTGCAGAAAACGTATAAGAACTTAGGACTTTTGGGGAGGAAATTTTAGAAAGCAGTGAGAGAATGCGACAGGTGGGAGAGCGACTCGTATGGAAATACGATGAGCGCAATATGGATTTTTGGATGAATCCATATCCGTGATGTGATGGAGGAGATGGTAATAGTAATAATAATATAATAATAAAATAAAATAAAATATGTGTGTACGGATGCCTACTATTATTTATTTCTATTGGTATTGTAATCTTTATTTCAGTACTGGTTTGTAATAGATAGATAGTAGATAAATAGAGTAAAGTCGCAATGATCGACGCTTTTGGCTAATTGCGTGTCATGTGAATGACTATATGAAATATTATTTTGTGATATTAATATGGGGTAAATGTTTAAAATTCAGATGGCCGATGAAGGAAATAAAGGAAATCTGAATAACGATAACCAGAGTAACATTAACGTGGTTAATGAGAATCCGAGCATCAATAACAATGGAAACCAAATGGATAATAGTGTCGTTCAACACATAGTGGCATAAGGAATTATAGATGCAATGCCATTTATTATTCAAACGATTCAAGAAGCGAATAATAAAAGTAAGCATAGCAGTAAGCGACCAATTGAACCAGAACACAGCGTGAACAATGGCCTTGTACTTCAAGTGCCCATTCTCAAAAGAAGAAGAACCGTGCCTTATGGTTGTTCTTACAAAGAATTCTGGTCCTGCAAACCAATAGAATTCTCGGGAAATGAAGAACCCATTGCAGTTCTACGCTGGATAGAGAAGACTGAGGCTGTTTTAAAAATAAGCAAGTGTGCTGAAGAAGACAAAATAATGTTTGCTTCTAATCTGTTTAAGAACTCAGCCTTAGAATGGTGGAACACTATCCTCCAATCAAGAGGAAGTGTTAGGGTTTACAATATGGAATGGGAAGAATTTAGAAATATGGTAGAAAGGAAATTCTGCCCTCCTAATGAAAAGGAACAAATAGCAAACAAATTCCTAAACCTTAGGATGAATGGAGTGGATAGTAAGGGGTACACAAAGTTATTCTTTGAATATGCTAGAATAGTACCAACCCTTGCATCACCAGAGCTGGTATTAATCTCCCGTTACATCTGGGGATTAATTGGAGAGATTAGACATGTAGTCAAGGCAGCTAGACCTCAAACTATAGAAGAAGCTGTAGAACTAACTAACACCTTGACTGATGAATTAGTCCGTACTAGAGAAGAAGACCAGAGGAAAAATCTAGCACAGAGGCTTACTCAAGAATTCCGTTATGGAAATTACAACCGTAGGAATATGGGTTCTACCTCTGCACCTTTCTGTAAGGTCTGCAAGAAAAAGCATTCGGGAAAATGCTCTACTCTTTGCAATTATTGCAAGATGCCAGGACACAAGGAAGAAAATTGAAGGAAGAAATCCAGTAATGGATTATGCTACAACTATGGAGAAAAGGGTCATATCAAGCCAAACTGTCCAAAACTAGCCCCAGCTGCAAACAACCAGAACACTAAAAATGCTAGAGCATTTGTTCTGATTGCAGATGAAGCCAAAATAATTCTAGACGTCATAGCTGGTACGTTTTTAGTTAATTATGTTTTTGCTAAAGTATTATTTGACTCTGGTGCAAACCAAAGTTTTATTAATACTTCGTTTTGCAAATTTCTAAATCAGTCATTAACTAAACTACCACAAGAATGTCTCGTAGAGATAGCTAATGGAGAAACCATTAGGATTTCTGAAATCTTGCAGGGAGCAAGAATAGAAATTTTAAATCAAAAGTTTATGGCAAACCTTTATCCCATGAATCTGGCAGGATTTGATGCCGTTTTAGGAATGGATTGGTTAATAGCCAATAAAGCCAGTATTTTATGTGATCAAAAGTCAATCCAAGTAAATTCACCAAAGGGTAAAACGATCACAATTAAAGGAGATAAACCATCTAGATTCACAAAATTCATCTCTGTGATGAAAACTGCAAGTTATATAAGAAAAGGTTCTATAGTGTATTTCATTTGCATAATC
This sequence comes from Helianthus tuberosus, assembly GCA_030545235.1. NCBI lineage: Eukaryota > Viridiplantae > Streptophyta > Magnoliopsida > Asterales > Asteraceae > Helianthus > Helianthus tuberosus. Next base: position 4,586,553 of record CM060381.1, on the reverse strand, counting down.
ACTAACACTAAAGAAAAAGAACTAAAGGACATTCCAGTAGTGTCTCAGTTTTCAGATGTATTTCTAGAAAAATTACTAGGACTACCACCGGATTGAGAAGTTGAATTCAGAATTCACCTACTGCCAGGAACAGCACCAATTGCGAAAGCACCTTATCGTTTGGCACCCGCCGAAATGCAAGAATTGAAGAAACAATTAGATGAATTGCTGGAAAAAGGATTTATACAACCAAGTTCGTCGCCATGGGGAGCGTCAATATTATTTGTTAAAAAGAAGGACGGATCAATGCGTATGTGCATTGATTACCGTGAATTGAACAAAGTTACGATTAAGAATAGGTACCCATTACCGAGAATCGATGATCTGTTCGATCAACTACAAGGAGCTCGATTTTTCTCTAAAATCGATTTAAGGTCAGGATATCATCAATTAAATGTACAGGAAGAGGACATTCCTAAGACCGCATTCAGAACAAGGTATGGCCATTATGAATTTACTGTCATGCCATTTGGTTTAACCAATGCCCCAGCCGCATATATGGACATGATGAACCGAATATGTAAGCCATATTTGGATAAATTCATAATTGTTTTTATAGATGATATTCTAATTTACTCTAAGAGTAAAGAGGAACATACAAAACATTTGCACGCACTTCTAAGTTTATTAAGAAAGGAAAAGCTTTATGCTATATTTTCAAACTGCGAGTTTTGGTTAGAACAGGTACAATTTCTTGGACATTTAGTTAATCATGAAGGAATTCATGTGGATTCCACAAAGATCGAGGCAATTACTAAATGGAAAACCCCTGAGTCACCAACCGAGGTTAGAAGTTTCTTAGGATTGGCCGGTTATTATACAAGATTTATTCGAGATTTTTCTAGAATAGCCATTCCTTTAACTAAGTTAACCTGTAAATCTATTAAGTTTGAATGGGGACCAAAACAAGAAGAAGCTTTTAGAATTCTTAAGCAAAGATTAACTAATACACCCATACTAGCGTTACCAGAAGGAACTGAAGATTTTATAGTCTATTGTGACGCTTCCAAATTAGGTTATGGATATGTGTTGATGCTACGCCAAAAGGTTATAGCTTATGCATCTAGACAACTTAAGAATCATGAAGAAAATTATTCAACCCATGACTTGGAATTTGGAGCTATAATTTTTGCTCTTAAGATTTGGAGACATTACCTTTATGGTAGTAAGTTTACCATATTCACAGATCATAAGAGTTTAAGATATGTTTTCGGGCAAAAGGAGTTGAATATGCGACAAAGACGCTGGATGGAGATGCTTAGTGACTATGATTGTGATATCCAGTATCATGAAAGAAAAGCAAATGTAGTGGCAGATGCTTTAAGCCGAAAGTACCATGAAAAGCCAAAAAGGGTACGTTCTCTTAAATTAAATCTATAAGTAGATTTAAATGAACAAATCAGAAAAGCACAAGAATCAGTAATCAAGGATGATACTGAAAAATTAAAAGGTATGATTAAGGAATTAGAACAAGGAACAGATGGAATTTGGAGATTCCATGAAAAGAGAATGTGGATACCTAAATTAGGAAACCTGCGTCATTGTATATTAGAAGAAGCCCATAAGTCTAAGTATACGATGCATCCAGGAAGTGATAAAATGTACCAGGATTTAAGGAAAAATTTCTGGTGGATAGGAATGAAAAAGGACATAGCAGCCTATGTTTCTAAATGTTTAACCTGTTCTCAAGTTAAAGCTGAACACCAGAAACCCTCAGGTTTGTTACAACAATTAGAAATGCCAGTGTGGAAATGAGAATTGATAACAATGGATTTTGTTACTAAATTACCCAAAACAAGGAAAGGTAATGATACAATCTGGGTGATTGTAAATAGGCTAACCAAATCAGCTCATTTCCTACCAATGAAGGAAACTTTCAGTATGGAACAGTTAGCTAAATTATATGTAAATGAAATTGTTTCATTACATGGAATTCCTTTATCAATTGTTTCTGATAGGGATAGTCGATTTACCTCTCATTTTTAGTCAAGCTTCCAAAAAGCCATGGGAACCAAGTTAAATCTGAGCAAAGCTTATCATCCTCAAACGGACGAACAAAGCGAAAGAACAATTCAGACAATGGAGGACATGCTTAGAGCTTGTGTAATTGATTTCGGAGGTAATTGGGACGATCACTTACCTTTAATAGAATTTTCTTATAATAATGTTATCACACAAGTATCAATGCTGCACCATTCGAAGCACTTTAAGGACGAAAGTGCCAAACCCCAGTCTGTTGGGCAGAAATTGGGGAGAAACAACCATCTGGACCTGAAATAGTACAAGAAACAACCGACAAGATTATTCAAGTCAAGGAACGACTGAAGTCAGCACGTGATTGACAGAAGAGCTATGCCGATAACCGACGCAAGCCATTGGAATTTCAAATAGGAGACAAAGTATTGTTAAAAGTCTCTCCTTGGAAAGGAGTAGTAAGATTCATCAAAAGAGGAAAGCTAAGTCCCAGGTATATTGGACCTTTTAAGATTAATAGAAGAATAGGACTTGTAGCCTATCAGCTACAACTGCCAGAGGAAATGGCAGGAATACATGATGTATTTCATGTATCTAATCTCAAGAAATGCTTAGCTGATGAATCACTAATGGTACCTCTTAAGGATATAGAGGTAAATGAACAACTCAAGTTTGTAGAAAGGCCTCTACAGATTGAAGACAGGAAAGTCAAGAATCTCAAGCATAAGAGATTAGTTCTGGTCAAAGTGAAGTGGGACTCCAAAAGAGGACCTGAGTACACATGGGAACTTGAATCTGAAATGCAAAGGAAATATCCACACTTGTTCCAGTAGATCTCGAGGACGAGCTCTAAAACAAGGTGGGGAGGATATAACAATCCTCAAATAAAACCGACACCCTCATAATTTTTCCGACACCCTAATATATTTTAAAAATATCCCAAAATGTCCCAAAATACATCTCATACGTAAAAACGGGCCCCTAATACTCTAAGTATTAATAAAAATAATTAAAAATTGAAACTTTGGGCTGAGGCGGGCCGCGTAGGACCCACCCCAACCCTCACGCGGGCGGTATAAAGGTTAAGACCTGATTTCGTTGATTTTCTTAAGTTTAGGCGGGCCGCGTAAGACCTCCGTTAGTTAACGTGGGCCGCGAGAGTCCCAAATTGTGGCGCAGCCCGGTGCGGCCACGTGGCCCAACACATGTCGAGCCTACATAGTGATCCAGATGGGCTACACGTTGACCCTGAGTCAACGCGGGTCGCGTAGGCCCTGCCCCTATTTTACGCCGGCCGCGACAAAGCCAAACTCAGCAACTATAAATAGAGGCCATCGGATTTCAGTCGAGAATCGCTCACAAACGTTTCTTTTCTCTCATTTCTGAATATTAGGCTTTATAAGTGGGCATTATACCCCCCTATTTAGCGAAGTTCTGCTCCGTTGTAAGTATTATAACCCCTGGATACGTATTAGGTACGCTGCCCGATTGATCTAGGGTTCCGTAACGGCTGTCGTGGTTCTGCCCTACGTAGTCATTGGAATGCCGTCTCGGGGAGGGTATTACTAATGTTAAAATGGGTTATTAACACTAACGCGTGTACTTTTGTGTAAATTTTAGATTATCACCAGGGAACCCTTACGAAAAATCTAAAACAGCAATGTGAGTAATCTCCTTTTTGTTAACAGTTTTTATAAAACCTTAACTATTTTACAATGCAATTTAGTAGTTATTGAGTATTTGTAATTCTTCAATTACTGCCGGTATGTTGGGGTTTTGTATACAAAATGTACTACACTGTGAGTAGTAATTCGGGATGACAATACGTTACCATTGGACAATGAGTTTGCCAATATGTAATATGACCCACAAGTCAGGATTGACAGTACTAAAGGAGTAATTGTGTAGATATAAACATTGTAATCGCTCTCAATACTGTTTAAATTAAATTAATGTTTCTTGATTAAACTGGGATTCACTCACCAGTATTTCCCACTGACAAATGTTTTTAAAACGCGTTTCAGGTAACACAATGTGAAAGCCAATTAGAAGCCAGCTGGACAGCACTGAAGGCTTGGAAAAGTGGCTATAAAAGTTACCTAAATAAAGAAGGCGTTTTAATTCAAATAAAATGGGATTTATCCCTGTAAATCAGCTTGTAATAAAAACTTGGGTTTCATCCCAATATGTTTATTTATATATAAATGGTGGTTTCACTCTGATAAACATTTCCTAACTACGGTCCTGATGAAAATTTCCGCTGCCAAATTAGACGACACACGATACCACCGAAACTGGCTCGCGTCCGCCCGTTCCCGGGACAGATAAGGGATCGGGGGTTGCGACACTTACAAAGACTCTTTTGGGCTCGGCCCATTCTCTCTCATGCAATGCACAAGGATTTCATTACCGATATACAGATATGACATTTCAAACATTTTGGAATACTATGATCTCACAAACCGGTTTTCAAATGCAAGATTTCAAAATATTTTAAGACGCATTTGATACAAAACAAACAAACTATGAACTCGCTCAACTTTATGTTGATTTTTCGCATGTTCTTTCTAAGGTTGCAATTTCAAAACTACGGAACGGTTGGAATAGGAGAACCCATGGGAATTCGAGTACTTAGCGGGCGTTCACTGTTTAGAAGTCTTAGCGCAAATACTTCTGTTGTGCAATGAAGATACCAGTCCAGTCACGCCAGCTCTGATATTTCGGGGTGTGACATGCATGTTCTCGCAATATTTAGTGTTCTGCATAGAACCTTCCACTATATATATATATATATATATATATATATATATATGATTAGGTTCAAGAGTGAACACTAGTGTAGCTTGCGAACTGAGCGAACTAATCCTGGCCATACACATGTGTAGATCAATGGCCAGGATTTGATATTGAAATACAGTAGTGTATTTTACGATTTGATGATGAGATCCTGGCCATACATGTGTGTAGATCAATGGTCAGGATTTGTTCACTCAGTTCGCAAATACACTAATGTTCATTATAGAGCCCCACCCTATATATATATAGTGTGAGGTTCATTGGGGAACACTAAAAAAGTGGGGAACAGTGGGGAACCGACTCAAACGAACTCCGATTGGTCTCATTCCAGTGGCATTGGAACCGGCTCGTCGAACCCTAACTAGGATCTTTTAACCCTGAACCCTAAATCATAACCCCTAAACCCTAAATATATTAGGGTTTGGCTTTTAGGTTTTAGCTTTAGGGTTTAGCTTTAAGGTTTAGATTTAGAGTTTAGGGTTTAGCTTTAGGGTTTAAGGTTTAGCTTTTGGGTTTAGCTTTAGGGTTTAGGTTTAGCCTTTAGGGTATAGCTTTTAGGGTTTATACTTTATATTTTACGGTTTAGCTTAGGTTTTAACCTTATTTTTTAGCTTTAGCGTTTAGAGTTTAGGAGTTTAGATTTAGGGTTTAGGGTTAAGAGATCTTAGTTAGGGTTCGACGAGCCGGTTCCAACACCGCTAGAATGAGTCCAATCGGAGTTCGTTTGAGTCGGTTCCCCGCTGTTACACAATCAAAAACGGGGAGTTACCCTTCGCGTGACGCGGCGCTAGGTAAGACCAACCAGTTTGTTTTATTTTCAATTTAGAGCCTGAATTTCCATTTGTTCATTTTTTATGCCCAAAGTTCATGTTTTTGCTTGTTTTCGGGTATGAAATGTGATTGTAAGTGTCGTGTAAGTATTGTGCACGTATAAATGATACTTGAAGCGTGTAATAAGTCTCGGTTTGCATGCAAATGTGCATCCAAAGTTTGATTGTGTATAAGTACAAGTATAACAAGTGTAAGTATCAAATTGAATTTCCATTATGATCGTAGTCTCAGATTAAAAGGTTGGAAAAGAAATATGAATACGATACGGTTACAAGTTTCCCAAAGTAGAAATACGAATACAATTTCTAAATAAGGAAAGTATCAAAGTGCGAAGCGTTACAGAGAGGGGATGGAATGAAAAAAAAGCACGGGGGATAGATGTAATGATTTTGAGGGAATGAAATGCCTTATGGAATGAGTGATTTCATTCCATTAACAAAACAAACACTTTTTTCTTCGTTTACTCGTAATGATCCATTACATTTCGCTTCTCATTCCTGCATATCAAACACTACCCAAATGCTGTGTCAATTTATTATCGTTATCATTATATATTTCTTCACTTATCTTTAACAGAAAACTAACTAAACGATAATCATGTCTTTATAAAAGGAAAAAATAGTCAATTTTAAATGTCTTTATTGTACTCTTAAATATCTATTGACTATTATAAAGAAAAAGTTAAAAAAAAAACATAATGCATTAAATAAAAAAGGCACATGGACCCACCCCTTTTGTCTCCTTAGTTCCTCACCCCACCACCACGTTTTTCCGCTACCTACCGACTTGCATCAAAACCCACAGGCGGTTGAACAGATTAGGTTGCCGATCTAAAACAGTTAGTTTATGTGTGTATCAGTACCGGTTCATTTTAGTATCGGTATGATTCTGTTATGGATTGAAATCATTACAAGGTATGAGACTTGTCCCATATCGGTTGTATTTGCAACCAATGTGGGGTTTATATAACAAATGGGTTCTCTCACCCACCATATTAGACTTTTGGGTTGAGTTCTCTTGTTTGGTATGTAACAACGCTCGCTATAGCCTATGGTATCAAAAAGATACTTTATTGCAAATACAACTATGTTTTTAATGAATTCTATATCGTCACATCACGAAAACCATAAAAATAAATACGATACCTGTAGCTATGGTGTTTAAATGGAAGTGGTTCTCTTCGTCAGGGAAAACACTAAAGAAAAATCTACTATATTTGACCGGTTCTAATTAAACTTTTATTGAATAGTAAATAAAAACTTAAAGTCAAGACAACTTTGATAACATATACGTTTGTGATTTGATCACTTGTACATTATATTCATAACTTGGTTTTGAGTTAAGTTTATACCCAAATGTATATAAACAATAAACGCATCGTAATGGTATTCTCGGAATTTTATAATACACCATTCTAAAAAGTTTTAATAGAAAAATAAAAAAAAACTAAGATGCTAGCGACTACTCACGTGTGGATTATTGTTAGTGAAACTTAACTTTTTTCTTTTGTTTTTGTCTTTTGGGTTTTAGTTTTATTTTAGATGGGGAAAATTGTCAATTTATACTCACTTAATAGAAAAAACTTTAACCAGCATTCGTCCAGGGACATTTTTCTTTTGTTTTTATCTTTTTTGTTTTAGTTTTTTAGTGAACGTGTAAAATAGTCGGTTTACACCTACTTAATAGAAAATTTTTTTTTTAAAGAAACATTCATCCCAGAGAAAAAAACATGGCAATCTAGCAAACACTTGAGGTGGTTTTTGCAATTTTCAAAGCTAGGAATGAAAAGTGAAATTTATGCAAACAGACATGTACCGTGTAATCTAGGGATGAGCATGCTATTCGTTCAGTACTGCACCGGTACCTCAAAACGAGGAAAATTGATACCGGTTCCGGTACGGGTACTGAATATACATGTTCGATATCGATACCGGTATTTTTCCGTTGTTTCACCTGTAAATACCGGTACCGTACCTGTCGACACCTGTCGACGAGGGACCCTCGTTTGGGCTCCTCGTTGGGATGCTCACCTGGGCTCCCTAAAAGGCTCAATTCTTATTTCTCAAAGGTATCATGCACGATGAAAGAGTGGAAACAAGAGAAACCATCACTTCGTCGTCCCTGTTAGAACATTAATGACCTGCAGCAAGAGATAGAAAGTGACAGCCGGAGCAAGTACGAGTTTGGTACTGACCTGCAGCAATCCATATCTCACAAAGTTCACTCTTGAAGATCCCGTTTTCCCGTACGTTGAAATATGCTTATTTTACCGTTTCGGTAGCGTTTTTGGGCGTTGGAAGTCACGTATGACCAACCAATAACCAAAAATATTTAATATAAGTTAAAATATTTATATTTATCATAAAATATCAGTTTATAATCAGATTTAAAACAGTTTTATAAAAATCACTTAAAAACCGATTTTTACCGTTTTTAACGCATAATTTCGTACCTGAACTTTACCGTAACCATCCCAAATCATCACGACATGATATTTTAACATAACACGTGTTATCTTCTGATCAAAACAATAATTTTAATCATATATATGCAGGTCTCATAAATAGCACAAAAATCATGCAAACATCACCCGATTTACTACTTTTCAAGCCATAACTACAACATGCAAAGCTACCAAGTTATGACATAATTTTGTAACTTCAAAATACATCAAATAGCTTTATTTTACATGTTTATTTACTGATTTGAGTGAATGTTTAACATGTCACAACAATTCCATTTTATGATAATCACTAAATCATCCTACAAGTTTATGTACAAGCACATTATTCACATTTACTACAAAATCATAACACAAGAATAATAAATCTCATTTCTTGTTCAATCATTAAATCATCATACAAGAATCATTAAACATATGCATATAACATGTTCTTGCGCATTCAAGAATCATCAAACAAAACTCACAAATTTCAATATATATATATATATACATACATACCTACTACCACGTGTGTGTGTGTGTATATATATATATATATATATATATAAACGGGATCAGGAAAAAACGCTCAAAAGTATGAGAACGGTGAGAACGCATCCTGACCCAACACGTGTCACGCGGCATAGAGAAGGGCGAATGGGTTTTTTGTCCTTTCATATTTCTTTTTTTTAAACACGTGTCTCATCACCTTTCCATTTTTTGGCGTTTAATAAATACGCCGCGTTTTTATTGTTTTAAGATCAGGATCGTAGTAAACATTTTGGCGTTTTAAGTATGTTTTGGTGTTTTTATTGTTTTTAGATCAGTATGCAGGCCTATAATGTAAAAAACATTAGTAATTTTCTTGATATTTATTATATCAAGTAGGATTCAGGCCTATAATTTGACAGGCAATTATGGCGTTTTGAAAAGATAAATATATTCAATTTTCCATGTAGTGGCTTTTAATATAATAAATGTTTGTCAATAATGTTACTGTCTCTTCATTTTATTGTTTAGCAATTACTGTTTCGTTCAATTTCATCTGTCAATTAGTGTTGATTTTTCCAGTAATACTTTGTTTGGCGTTTTATATAGCAACATCGTGCTTTGCTAGCATCCGTTCTCTCAGTTTTCACATTATTCAGGCGTTTCGATGTTTGTAGATTTTGGCGTTTTATACTCAATTTTTTTATTAGTAGAGAATTAGATAATAAACAACAGAGAATTAGATAACAAACAATAGAAAATGAAAAAAAATAAAACTTATAATCTAATTTCTAATCCAAATCTTCACTGTCATCAGCCTCTTCTACTTTTGACCATTTTGGCGTTTTGAACCTATTTTTGAATACCTTATGTAGATCCTTATTTTCCTACATACCGCCCATCTTTAGAAGATGCTTATTTTTTGTGGCATCCTTTATTGTGGTTTGATATATACTTGTTTGATGACATGTTGAAGACCAATGCCTGCTCTAATGTATTGATCCCTTCATGCCATCATTATATCCATCAAGAACAAAGTGACATAATGACATATCAGTGTCATCAGTTTCTTTTTCTTGAATATTTGTCCATCTCATTTAGCAAAAACTTATAGAGATACCCACCTCAGAGAAGAATCAATTCAGTGAAACTTCATTCAGAACAATACTCAATATAGAAGAAACGATGTTCCGCATCTGTGGCTTTTCTAACTATTATTTTTTTAGCGTTTTTAAAGTGAATGGTTTCTAGGAAATATGGCGTTGTTTTTGGGTTCTGATCAGTTGATTGTGCAGAGACGTCTCTCTTATAGGATGTTTTTGGCGCGTAGTTTAGGCGAGATTTTATTTTATAATAAATGATATTAATAAAGTAGTCGTCTTTTCAGTTACTGTGTATTTTTACTGTTTTTGTTCAGCTTTTTATCAGTTTTTAGGGTCATAGACTTTCAATCTCCCAAGCTTGGCGTTTTTAATGGCTTTAAGTAGTTTTTGGCATTTTTTCCATTTTTAGCTTTTAATAATACTTCTGCAAATTACTTTTATTATAGTTTGGGAGTTTTTGGCGTTTTACTGCATTATGGCGTTTCACATGCATTATGACTGTTTGGCTTTTTATTAATATAATGCATTTTTTTATTCTAAGTTGAAAAATACATAACAAACAACAGAAAAAGAAAATAAAAAAAATAAAAATAGAAACAATTCATCTTCCAAATCTTCACTGTCACCAGTCTTTTTCTTCTTTGAAACATGTTTACTGGCGGTTTGGCTTTGTCATGCTTGTATTTTTGTGGCCGTTTGGAAAGACAAAATGACATAAGTTTTTTCTTTGAATGTGTATATTCAAACAACTCATTAGTGTCATTCGTCTTTTCATGCCATTATAATATTCATCAATAACAAAACACAAAAAATGACATAAGTCTGACCCCAACATTTTTTTGTTTAAGATTTGTCCATCTTATGCAGCAAAATGTTATTTGAGTCACAACACCTCAAGGAAGAATGCATTCTCCGTAACTTGGCGTTGAACAATATTGAATATACAAGAATCGATATTTGCCATTTTTGGAATTTTACTGAGGAAATAATGTATCTGGAAAAAACGTCGATTTTTGGGAATCTTTGATGTTTGAATGTTTTGGCGTTTTCTAAGATGATTGCTATATATTAAAATATGGAGTTTTTTTAGTAGGTGGGTTTGATGTCTTGGGGATTTTGGCGTTTGTAAGATGAATGATATATAGTAGAAAATATGGCGTTTCAGGTTCTGTGTGGGGGGGGGGGGTGTTTTTATGTCTGGTATGTTTTTGTTTATATAAGGATGTGTTTTGGTCCGTAATGGCGTTTTATTCATTAGTTGGCGTTTTGGTATATAAGTGTAAAGACCTTTTTACCCTTAATGAAGCGCGTCCACTTAATAGAATTCGTGTTATTTACGAAAACTCCACCGCGCCAATCTAGTCTATAGATTCTTTTGATCGGACGATCCATATGCGTTCTCACCGTTCTCACACTTTCCACCGTTTTCTCTAAATCCTGACCCTATATATATAGGGTAGGGTTCTATAGTGAACATTAGGTTAAGAATGAACTGTGTGAACTAATCTGAGCCATTAATTGTTTAGATCTTGGAAATTTTAATAATTGTAGTTTTGTAATTATTTATATGTAAAAAATAAATGAAAATGGTATAAAGGTAAATTATTAACTACTTCTCTCTCAAATTAAATAATTAATTACATTCTTTCTCATTTTTTTCTCTCACCAATTAACTAATTTTTTCATTCTAAAAAATATTAACCATTATATAATATAGAGTAATTTAATTTTTGAGTCCTTGTATTTTAGTGGTTTTAACCACTTGAGTCCAAAATCAAAAAGTTTAATGCCCTGAGTCCCTAGCCATTTATTTTATAACGTTTTGAGTCCAATTTTGTTCATTTTATAACGATTAGTGTCCAAAAAATTGGGCTCAAAAGGTTAAAATTTGGACCCAAAAGGACTCAAATGGTTAATGAAAATCCTTATAGGGACTCAGGTCGTTAAACTTTTTGCTTTTGGACTCAAATAGTTAAAACCACTAAAATACAGGGACTCAAAAATTAATTTACCCTATAATATATTGTTTCATCTAGAACATGAATAAAAAACTGTAGAGGTGAATGTACATATATGTATTATACATAATCACCATTTAAGAACGTATGTACATTATCAAATATTGTTCCATCCAATCATCTTCTTTAGGTGTACATGTCCGATTTGTAATGTGCACATATGTATATTCATAATATACTTCTAAAAAAGAAGTTAATGATATGGTTGTTCAACATGGTACACATGTGTATAGCAAGTATCTGAGATGATTGTTCGACATTGTACATATTTCTACATAACAGTCTCAACACGTTATATACATATACGTACATTAACAAGTAATATTCCTAACACGTATGTACACATATGTACATTACCACACCTATATTCAGAAAAAGTGTACATTATCACACAAGATTCATGATGAGTACATGAAGAATTATCATGGATATGCAATCTTAAAAAAAATTGAATATTTAATCCAAAATAAAACACAATATGTAATCAAACGTTCTGTAAATAATTCATTCTTGCATGAATATACAATTAAAAAAAAAGAATAAATAGCACAAACATATGAATTCATTTATTAAAAAATAATACTTCTCAGTCTTGTGTGAATATAATTATCCCTTATCAAGGGCCTGCTGAACGACATGAACGTATAGAGAAATGGAAAATAAAATTATTTTGAATTAAGAGAGATGGAGAAGATAATTATGTAATTTAAGAAAACTACCAAAATTAAAAGTGTAACTAAAACTCAATGATTAAAATAAAGATTTAAAACTAATTTATTGTATAATTACAATCTTACCCTTAACAACTAAAAAGGAAATCAATGGTTCTGATTAGTTCACACAGTTCACTATGAAGATGTTGTTCACAAATGAACCTAATCCTATATATATAGGGGGTCAAGATTTAGAGAAAACGGTGGAAAGTGTGAGAACGGTTATGGATCGTCCGATCAAACAATCTATGGACTAGATTGGCGCGGTGACGTTTTCGTAAATAACATCAATTTTATTACGTGGACGCGCTTCATTAAGGGTAAAAAAGGTAAAACATCATTTATCACATAAAACGTCGTTTAAATATAAAACGCCAAATAAATACAAAACGACAATTTTATCACTGCGTAGTTTTTTCTGTGTTTTTATTTAAGCTCTCAGGCTACAAAAACGCCACAAAATGTGAAACGCCATAATATATAAACGCCAAGCCTTACATCCGGATAAATGTTAATTACATTTTTTGTTATAAAAATAATATCCCGCCTAAACTACACGCCAAAAAAAATCCTATAAGTAGAAACGTCTCACCACCTTCCGTTTATCACACCAAAAAAACATAGAAAAACACACAGTGGTGCCTAAAAAATACAACTCAATGTAAAACGCCAAAAAATACAACGATGGCAAATATCTTTTCTTTGATACTCAGTAATGTTCTGCATCAAGTTTCACTGAATGATTTGTTAGGTGAGTGGAGTAAGATTTTGTTGCATGAGATGGACACAATTCTAGAAAGAGGGACTGATGACACCCATATGCCATTTTGTCTTCTTTGTTCTTGAAGAAGGTTTAGATGATTAGAAGAGACCTATCCCAGTCAGTGTTGTAGAAGGCGCTAGGCGCTAGTCGGGCGGTGAGGTACCGCCTAGGGATTAATCGGGATTAATCAGGATTAATCGGGATTAATCGGATTGGGATTTTTATATGTATTTTTTCAAAATTATATATATATACCCAATAATATAAAAATAATACTTCAAAATTCACATAAATACTTCAAGTTTCAGATAGTATGGTTCGATTTTGACCGATTTTGACTGATTCTGACCAATTTTGACCGCCTAGGACCGCCTGGGACCGCCTGGGACAGCCTGGGACCGCCTGGGACCGATTTTGACCGATTTTAACCGATTAATATAGGCCGATTAATCCGATTTTTGACCGCCTAGGACCGCCTAGGACCGATTTTGACCGACTTTGACCGACTCCGATTAATTGGCCGACTAGCTCAAAATTAGTCAGTAACTAGCCGCCTAGCGCCTAGGCGCCGATTAATCGGCCGCCTAGGCCGATTTTTGCAACACTGATCCCAGTGTAAATGCTACTTTGGCCTATTAGATTATAATGAAGACGACGGGCAGATAGCATCCACCCACACAGAGTCGATCTTTGTCTCCAACATCCCCAAAGACACTTCAACACATGAACAAAGAAAATAAACCACGCCAAACCCAAAACGCCATTTATTTGTGACAGTTCTTGTAGTTTCAAAAGAAGAAAGAGACTGATGGCACTGAATATTTAGATCATAAATTGCTTCTATTTGTTTTTTTATTTTCTTTATCTGTTGTTTGTTATGTAATTTCAGCTAAGAAACAACAAAAGTACATTAATCCTATAATGAAAAATATAATAAAACGCCAAACGGCAAATGCTTGTAAAACACCATCATGCCATAAAATGCCCCAAAAAGTACCAAACTATAATAAAATTACTTTGAACAAGTACTATTATAATAAATCTAAAAAAAAAAGCTTAAAACAATGTGCAAAGAAAATAAAACAAAAAAGTCACATCGTTATCTAAACGCCACTGGAAAACAAAACGCCATAATTACAGCCGTCAAAATATTAGACGTGTTACATTACACCATAAAAACAGATGAATTTGAAAACAAAACACGGTAACTGCAAAAACAGTAAAATGAAACGACGGAAACATAATTACTAACATTTATTATATTGAAAGCCAAATACTTGGGGAATTGAATTTATTTATCTTTTTCAAAACGTCATAATTACCTGTCATGAGCGGGAAAAAAAGTCAATATAAAAAGAAGACCATGAGAACACAACCTCAAACACGCTAAAAACATTGACTAAAAACGCCACATATTGTCCAAAACGCCAAATACTTCAAAAAATGGCTAAGATTATTGCATGGAGGTTTGATAGGAAAGAGAAATGATTCATCATAAAGTTCTCTGATAGGAGAAGGGTGAAGGTAAGGACAATCAAAGCCTTACTTGGTATGAATGAAGGGGTTCAGAGGGATATCCTGGCCCTTGGGGTATGGACAACGATTGTGAAAGAACCCGAACTGTAATAAAAAGATTGAAGAGAAAATTTCTGGCAGAAGATGATGATGATATTGACGATACTCCTCTACCAACACTTAGCAGTTGGGTGATGCATGAAGAAGCAGGAACGGTTGAAGTGACTTATCAACACGGGGTGCAATATTCAATGTCAATGGAAGAAATGTTGAAGACAAGGAGACTATCTCTCATTGAACAACTCTGTGATTTAGCACCTTTGAACGATCCAAAATCCAGGGTTGCAATGATATTCAAGAATAGGCTGCAGCAAAGAAGAGACGAGCTAATGGCGTTACACGCCAATCTAAACTTTGATTATGATGAATATGAAGAAAGTGATGAACAAAGCGATGAGTACATCTCTGATGTAATCCCATCCACGGAAGACTATTAGTTTATTTTGATTTCGTATTATTTTAATTTTATAAAATATTAATCTATGGTAATCAATTACTAACAAAAGACCTAAAACGCCAAAAAGATGACCTAGAAAACGCCATAACGCCAAAAAAATTAACTATGTGACACAAAAAGAATTAATTCAATGAGAAGAAATCTAGGAAAAATAGTAAAACGCTAAGTAATTAATGATTCTAGTTAACGCCAAAATTATCTTGCACGCCAAAAATGAAGCAGCATGTCACACGCGAAAAACCGGGAAAGAAGAAGAATATTGTGAAGACAAAAAAACCCCTCGTACCCTGATAATGTCCCGCGCCACGTGTTGGGCAGGATGTGTTCTCACCGTTCTCACACGTTTGGGCGTTTTCTCCCGACCCCGTTTATATACATATATACACACTTAAAATTTTAACATTTTCCACTTAATCATTTCAACCACAAGAACTTTCATAAAACCTTCTATTTTCTTCAAGAATAAGAACATGAACTTGAAAATAATTTTATACCTTAAGATAGAGAAAGTTGAGAAATTGTGATATTTCTTGTGTAGAATCATCAAGAACACCAAGAAAAGCGCTGACAAAAGGATCCGGTGAGTTCGACGGAGCTTCGGTCCCAAAACGAGGTGTTCGGTGCGTTTATTACGACTAAGAAAGGAGTAGAAACAGAATACGACACCGAGCAGTCACTTATAATCTGGTCTCTATTGATTATTCAACGTTTACAGCACCACGAGACTAGTTGGACAGCATTTCCCTTCTGGGAACCAAAAGCTTATCCAAATGGGAGCCTTAACCCCCTATTTATAGACAACTCACACATATGAGCCATCCGATCGGATTGGCTTTGACAATTACAAAACCGTGTCCAACTTTCTCTATTCTATACAATATTCAACGCACGCTCTATCTAACTATTTGCAGTATACACACTGTATTGCGAAGTATACACATTGTATTGCGTAGTATGCGCTTAAACTCGAAAAATAGTGTTTTTATTCGTTTTAATTTATTTTTCTTCATGAATATGATTAAAATAGAATTTTAATCATAACATAATATTTTTAGGATTTTTACATTATATGGGCAGTCACCAACGTTCGTTTGGCATTTTGTTCATTACGCGATAAGCGTTTATCTTATTATTGCCAACATAATTTCTAACAATGTTTGGATTTACTAACACATTAGATATCACATAATTACATCTTATTTACTAAACCACTGCCTTTATTTATTCATAACACGTGTCACACTAGTACGATAAGGACTCAAAATAGTCGGGTGTCACAATCAATGGACTAAAACACACTCAACTGTGTGAGAAGCTAGAGGAGGAGTTCCCCGAGACGTTTGATGGCCTCATGGACAAGGTCAGGGCCTTCGTTGTGGAAAGGACACCAGCAACAAAGCCAAAGAGCTGGATACTGGATACTGGATCCCGGAGAACCAACACCACTCCCCGGCCACAAGAAAAAGGAAACCTTTACTCCAAAAGATCTTTTTATGATAAAATGCTGCATGACAGGTCCGAACCAACTTTTTCCCCTTTGAAGCCTTGGGGTAATAGGGGACCAACCCCCTATTACAATAGTTTCACTCCCCTGACCAAGACATCAAGTGAAATACTGGCAACTGAAAGAGTCAAAAACTCCTTCCCAAAATCACCTCCCCTCAAGCTCGGACCGAAGCTACCCGAACGAATATTGTGAGTTCCATGAGGGATGCGGTCACAAAATAGACAATTGCATGTATTTGAAAAGGGAGATTGAACTAACGGTGAAGACTGGAAAGTTGTCTCATTTGATAAGGGAAATAAAGGAATGGGGAGACAAGAAAGGGAAGGATGTAAAAGCGGAAGAGCCGGAAGGAGGTTTCGTGGACATGATCAGGCGAATAAACGAGTACAACTCTACCCGGAGTGTCAAGGCCAGGGTGCTAGGACCCCAGACTACGTGAGAGCACCTATACCCATGCCTCACCTGGAGGAACATGAAATTCAGAGGCTCCCCCCTCAACATCTCAGCAAAGATAGCAGGACATAAAGTAGCACCAATACATGTAGATGGTGAGAGTGGGGTAGAAGTGATATACGAACATTGTTTCCTCAGGTTTGACAGGGACATAAGGGACAGACTGGAGGAAGACTCCATGCCCCTTGTAGGTTTCAACAACAGTATCTCTCACACCTGGGGGAAGATAAGACTCTCGTTCATAGTGGGTGTAGGTAACAGGGTGAGAACCATAGAGCTGGTGTTCACTGTAATAAGATCACCCTCAAAGTACAATGCCATACTAGGGAGACTGGTATCGGGGACCTCTAAGCACAAGCCTCAACTTCCCATGGAGCCCTGGTATTCCAGACTCCAGAGATAAAATCCTCTTATGTATAGTGTCTTAAGTTTCCGAAAGAGGAACGGGAAAGAAACCTAAAGAGGAAGGAATAAAGGAGTGAGCTCTGAATGAAAGGTTCCCGGAACAAACCGTACGAGTAGGTGCACACCTGAGCGACAAATGCAAAAGCCCCTCAAGGAGATGCTGCTTTTTAATATAGATGTCTTCGCATTTCAGCACGGGGACATATGTGGCATACCTCGAAGCTTAACAGAGCACCGACACAACACTCGTAGTTGGATAAAACCGATTAAACAAAAGAAACGAAGTATGGGAACAGAAAAAAGAATAGCTACATGCGAAGAAACCTGGAAGCTCCTGAGGGTCGGCATCGTGAAGGAGGTACGATACCCTACCTAGGTCTCAAACCCAATGATGGTAGGCAAAAAAGATGGAGAGTGGAGAATGTGTGTGGATTACAAGGACCTCAACAAAGCATGCCTAAAGACGCTTTTGCAAATTCACTAAAAAAATTATTATATTTATACGAGTTGTATATGGTTATATGACCCGTATAGAGGTTCAAAAACCACAAAAAGTCATAAAAACGAACGAAAATACTGGGGTTGGGTCGTATAGCATTATATGGGTCGTATAACATTCTATACGACATGTATAATGTTATACAACTCGTATAGATCAAACCAAAAAGAAACATTTCCCGCATTATTTTTGTGTGGCAGTCTCCAATACGGTCCGTGTAACTCTATATAGGTTGTGTAGATTTGTGAAAATATGATGTTTGGGTTGTGTAAATAGTGGGAGACTTTTTTTAAATCCTATGATTCTTCACTTGAAACTGCGGTTATGGTTTGTATCTTCTAGAATTTATTGAAGTTGTTGAAGTTATACTTTCGATCCTCAATTTTCTAAGAGAGACTCAGTGTATTGGTAATGATAACGATTGTGAACAATATTTTAGAGAGTATAGATTGTAGAGTTGATGAGCAACTTTGCTTCTAAAATGGTAGGAGAGTCTTTCGATTAATTTAAATATGTAAAATTATTATGTTATAGTAATTTTGTTTTGTTTATTGATATAACAATTGTTTTCGTAATAATGAAGTAATGAATTTTATTTATATATGTGTGTATGTTTTTCTATTTTCAAAGACCCATTTTTATTTGTCACACAAGGAATCTGAATTGTTAGGGACAATACTGAACTTTTATAATTTAATTCCACTTCAATCATATTGGATGTCTTATTCAAATGTTTGAACTTTGGTAGAAACTTACATTACGAGAGTTTGCGTAAGAAAAAATTGCGTAGACTTAAGTAGTTAAGTAGATAAGTTAATGTCTTACAGTGGTATTATATATATAGTTAACGAGGCTCATGAATAGTAATTTTATTTTTAAAATAATATATAGTTTTTTTTAATTTTATTATTTTAATATTATAATACTTTATTATTATATTATTATAGAATATATTTTTTTTACTTTTGTAAACCATATTTTCTATTTCATTTATCATTTACCATTTGTTTTTATTAACTTTTTTTTTCTTAAATCATATTCTTTTATCAATTAGTTTAGTTTGATATTTCTTTATAAACTTATGTTTATTAATTTTTTTTGTAAGGAACTTGAATAGTGATTTTCTTTTTATAAAACTATATAGATTTTTAATATTATATTATTTAATATTTTAATAGTTTTTATATTTATATTTAAGTTTTAACATTTTCTTATTTTTATTTTACTTTCTTAAAACCATATTTATTTTATCATTCCTTTTTTATCTTTATAATCGTATATTGCTTTTTTAGTGTTTTATTATTTAATATTATAATAGTTTATTATTATATCTACCTTTAAGTTTTAACATATTTTTATTTTACTTTCTTAAAATGATTTTTCTTTTATTATTTTTTTAATAATTCATTTTTCTTTTTCTAAATTATATTTCCTTTATCAATTAATTTTAAATTTCTCTAATGACTTACGTTTGTTAATTTTTTTAAGAACTTAAATATGTAGTTGTGTTCTTTTTTTTTTCTTTTTTACATTCCGGTATAAGTTTTGTTAAAATAAAGTTTTATTCAAAATAGAGTATTTATTTGGTTTCGTAAAATAATATGATGATAAATTAAACCGGTTCTAACGTTTGGTTTTCTAAACAACATGTTTCATTTTCAAATAATGTTTGTTTTACATTATCATTTGATCCGTTTCGCCGCAACGCGCGGCGCCAATAAATCTAGTTTTTATTATTATTCATTTGCGCCTTTGCGGTATATATTTGAGAAATCAAACAACATAAAACGAGAAACATGGTGACAAGGTTAAAAGAATTTGGTGAGCTGACTCGAACCCAAAGGAATTTGTAGATTAAGTTCATAAACATTAGGGTGGAGGGTATGGTTCAATCACTTTAGGGTGTTTAAGTTATTCTCTACCCAATAATATTATGCCATGTCAAGTCCCCATTCCACTCCCCATTTTGCACTCAATCACTAGGTATGGTTCAAACACCAGATGATTGGTATGTGAATTACACCAGGGTGAAACCGAGATGATTAGCCGCTCATGGTTGAAGAAGCTTGATCACCGGATGATTGGTATGTGAATGGAGTCATCTTGAAGCTTGAAAGATGTAGGAATTGTGAATGATGGAGGGTTGGTGATGAATGATGATGAGAGGATGAATAGATTGATGGCTAGGGTTTAGAATCAAGATTGAGATGATGAAATCTTCTTGATTCGGGTTGTTATCTTGATGGTAGATGGAATGGTAGGTGATTGCTAATGAGTCTTGGCTCCAAGATATGTTTCTTACTTCAAAGTATTGTGTAACTCCCGACTTCAATGCCTGAGAGCCAATGAGAATCGATTTTGGCTAAAGAATCCCAAAATTTTCCGTCAGCCAAAACCGCTGCCCGTTGCCGACGGGTCTGACCCCGTCGCCGACGGGTTCTCCTGAACTTGTTTTTTCGTCCGACGCTCGATGTTGCTGGTTACGGGTATTGTTGGCCGACGGGTTTGTCTGGAGCCCGTCCGGGACGGGCTATACCCCGTCGCCGACGGCCTCTTGAACACCAATTCTCCATTTTTCACTACTCGCACTCCCGATTGATCCGTAACGCGTCCCGGTGCTCCGGTTTTCGACCCGGTGACTCGTAAAGCTCCCGAAAAACTCCTTAAACTTCGTTAAACCTGCATAAACACAAATCTAATTAAAAGTAGGCCATTCAAGATTAAAACTCATATAAAAACATAAAGTTACACGTTTACGAGCACCGGTTTTCAACCACGTATCAAAGCTGCGCTGATAACTCTTGCATCTCTGAAGGCGAAAGTCGATAAGGTGCCTTGGCTACAGGCGCGGCGCCTGGAACCAAGTCATTGTGGAATTCGACTTGTCGTTGAGGAGGTAATCCTGGCAAGTCTTCGGGGAAGACTTCAGGATATTCCCTTACCACCGGGATATCTTCAAGCTTGGGCTCATTGGCGTCCTTATCCACAACATGAGCCAAGAAGGCAACACATCCTTTATGTAGGAACTTCCGCGCTTTCAAACAACTAATAATCCGCATAGGCGTATCATGCTTCTCTCCATGAATCACGATCGTCTCTTCATTCGCCTTCGGAACGCATATAATCTTCTCATGGCATACAATCTCCGCACGGTTACTCGACAACCAATCCATCAAAACTACGATGTCGAAGCTTCCCAATTCAACCGGCAGAAGATCGATCGAGAACTCACGCTCTCCAAGCTCTATAACACAACCTCTAATTACCTCATTAGCTTCTACTAGCTTTCCATTAGCTAGTTCTATTGAGTACGGGACTTCTAACTTACTTACTACTAAGCCAAGTATATTCTTAAACTCTAGAGATACGAAGCTATAATCGGCACCGGTATCAAATAGCACATATGCAAAATGTTGATTAATAGGGAACGTACCAGTAACCACGTTCGGATCCTGGCGTCCTTCCCTAGCTCCAATGTTGAACACTCTTCCATGAGCTTGGTTATTCTTTGGGCAATCCCGCTTAAAATGCCCCATTTCACCACAACCAAAGCAACCTTGACCGCGTCCATTTCCAGTACCACCCTGATTATTGTTGTGGTTGTGTCCTCTTCAGTTTCCATTTCCAGCCTGGTTTCCGTTTCCACCACGGTTCTGATTACCATTTTGATTCCCATTACCACCATGGTTACCATTGCCATTACCATTTCCTCCTTGCCCTCCATTTCCACGACAACCCAACACGTTTCCTTAGAATGACCATTCCTTCCACATTTCCTAAACCTGCACTAACCGACATGATGAAACTGACATACATCACACTTGGGCAGAGTGCCCATATACCCCTTCACTTTGTTCTCAGCATTTGCAGTGCCAGCTTGTGCCTCAACTGGCGGATTAGCATCTCTGCGCTTGTTGGTATTGTTTATGATGCTAGTTTGTAGCTACTTTTCTTACATGGTTCTTGTTCCAATTTACCACTAACTGAATAGGTATGTTTAATTAACGGTTTGAAAAGTTGTAGTATCTAGTGAATTTATGCTTTAATTTAGTTGTCTCAAATATGCAATATATATTTAAATCTCCACAATTGCTCATTTTGAAACTACTCTAAAGATTTTAATAATATAATTCTACTTGTATCTCAACTAACTCTTGAAAGATGTAGTTATGTGTGGTATGTATTAAACGTGAAATTATTTAGATTGGGAATGTGATATGATATATGACGTTGTGGATCCATATTATACATCTTTGTAAAAGCTAATAAATTAAGGTGTATATCATTTTTGGTTTTTGAATTGTAATCGACTTATTACTTGTGGGATAAATTGTTTTTATTATATTTTATGGTTAGTAATTAAATAACCTTTTATTGTTGGTCTAAATTTTATACAACGAATTATGTTGTTGGGGTTTCAAAGAGACATTACAAATTCCAAATCATTATGTGCTTTTAATTTACAAAATTTTATTGATTTCGGGATGATGTTTTGTGAAATCGCCCATAAATGATTAGCAAGGTTACTGAGAAATTTTCAATATATTAATATATAAATTTAATTTTGATTTGGTGAATGGATGTAACTATTATTATGGTTATGAGTTTTGATTGGTCCATTAATTAGTTTTTGTTATTAATATTTATACAATTTATGATGAACTACCAAAATACAATATGTATTAAAAGGTGATGTCTAATAGTTCTATTTGAAGTTAATCATTAGTGCAATTATGTTAATGAATTTACAATAATACACATGTTTATATGATCATATGTTATAATATGACAACTATTTAGTTAACTTTGTTTTATATCATTGTTATTGCAATTGTATAAGCCTTTTAGTTGCTATTAAATATTTAAATATGTGATTTGATTCTATGAAATATTTGTGTGGTAAAATATATTATTTTCAAATTAACATGACACTAAAATTCTCAAGATGTCTGTTATATTTTCTTGAGCAACAAAATTTATTAGTATAAGAAAGCTCATTTACAAGTAATAAAGATTCATATGTTATTATATGATCGAGAAAGTTGATAGTGACATTTGTTTATGTTTTAAACTCTAGTGACAAATATGTGTATATATGATATACTTGTGATTGGCTATATCATGTTACATTTATACATAAATTACATACATTTTCTTACAAGTGATGAAAAAATCTTATTTCATAAGGTTGTATCATAACCTACTTATTTGGTGACATGTTATATAGTCATGCATTGTATAATCTAATGTATATATTATGCTCCATATGTTATAAATTTGGAAGGGGACATCAAAGTGACCAGGGTTGTGGTATATGATCACAAGCTATAAAAACGATTGAATTGTGGTCACGGTTTATATAAAAAGACACCTGAAGTGTCTAACTTCTCAAAGCTTATTACGAGTTTATCGAAGCTTGTAAGATTTTAAACCGATAAGTATAAATGTCTCGGTTATATAACTACATCTCGATTTATATCTTGTGATGAGAAAAATATATATCATAATCCATTGAGCAAAACAATTTCCATCAACAAATATCATTGATTATTAAAGAATATATATAAAGTTTAAAACAACGAGCATGAAAGTTCTGTAGTTCTAATCCATTCCCTGATGTGAATATGATGATATAATGATCAATTCAAAGGTTATGATCATATACATAACTAAGAAAATTGTAATGATGTCATCATGAATGTTGTATGGGTATAATTTATTCCTTGAATAGAATGTGATGATATAATAATTGGTGTAAAGTTCATGAAAATGGTAATTGAGGAAATTGTTATGATGATCATGTAATGAGATACACCATGTTAATAGTGCAATAACTATACAATGATCGTTATAAATGTCATGTAACAATCCCAAAATTTTTATGTTATGAAAAAGAATGCATCATGCGTAAGTTGACCAATGGAAATATGAAGTACCTAGACGGGCATAGCGACCGTCTAATAATTTAATTAAACCTACTCCGTTTTTAATGAAACTTGGTTCAAAATGTAGACAAAAATATTCTCATTTTAATGGCATATTTATTATAAAATGTCATATTTTAGAAGTTATAAGCACCAAATAAATGAAGCAATTAAATTAATTACAATAATAATACTAATCATATTTCAATATACCAGTTTGTAGTATATTGTAATATTTATTGGTTTCTTTTAACAAAATAAACTAATTTTGACATGGAAACTAACAAATATTTGACATCGTTCTAGAATGTATAGTATGTTTAAATCATTAAATAATTTACAATTTTCTAAAAGGTTTAATTGTTAAAACATAAAATAATAAAATTGCATTAAATGAAAAATGACCACGTAGAGGAATACATGGACTTGGCAACGTGCACTCCAAGTCTTTTTGACAATATAAATATAGATTCCAATCAACATCATATGTGCACATTCAGTCTCGACCTCCTCTCTCTCACTCTAGAATTCTATTTTTCACCCATAATAATAATAAAGTCCTACCCTGTTTTAAGTATTGTAGTCACTAATCACTGATACCCTGTCCAAGTGACGTAGGGCCCCGTAACGTATGTCAAGGCTCTGCCTAAATTCGTTGGGGTTCTGTCTAGTGACGTAGGGATAAAGTGAAATTGGGTTACTATACTTAATGTAAGTACGCTATATATTTTATTAAATAACCCAGGAGTGATACCCAAAATATAACCACCCTCCTAAAACACCCTTACACCCTACACTTTCTAAAATACACCCCATATGTGAAAACCGAGCCCGAAATACAATATAGCATTAAAAATAAATTAAAATCTAGAAATAATAAGTTGAGGCGGGCCGCGTAGGACCCACCCCAACCTTACACGGGCGGTATGAAGGTGTAGATCTGAATTCGGTGATTCTTTAAGTTCAGGCGGGCCGCGTAAAGATCCTTATTAGTTTACGCGGGCCGCGAGGGACTAAAAAGGTGGCGCAGCCCAGTGCGGCCACGTGGCCCAACACCCGTCAAGCCTACACATCGACTCAGCATACCTATACATTGACTGGAGGTCAACGCGGGCCGCGTAAGACCTGCTCTCATGTTACGCGGGCCGCGAGAGGGTCCAGTATCAGCACTATATAAAGGAGGCCTCGGGTTTCAATTCAGTTCGTTCATTTCTCAATTCTCAATCACAATTTCTGTAGTAGGCTTATTATACTCGGGTATTATACCCCTAATTAGCAAGGTTCTGCTCCGTTGTAAGTATTATAACCCCAGTTTCGTAATTGATACGCTGCCCGATTGATTTAGGGTTCCGTAAAAACTGTCGTGGTTCTGCCCGACGTAGTTATTAGAATACCGTCTCGGGGAGGGTATCATTAATAATTTCAAAGGGTTATGATACTAACCATTGTACATTTGTATAACTTATAGATTATATCCAGGAAACCCTTACGCGAAGTCTAAGATAGCAATGTGAGTAATCTCCTTTTTATTAACAGTTTTTACAAAACCTTAATTATTTTACAATATGATTAAGCGGTGATTGAGACTTTGTAGTCTTCAATTACTGCCGGTATGTTGGGGTTTTGTATACAAAATTTGTACTACTTGTGAGTAGTAAGTCGAGTATGACAGTACGTTACCATTGGACAATGAGTTAGCCAATGTGTAATATGACCCACAAGTCAGGTTTGATAGTACCAAATGGAGTAATTGTGTAGACATAAACACTGTAATCGTCCTCGATACTGTTTTAATCTATAAAATGTTTCTTGATTAAACTGGGATTCACTCACCAGTATTTCCTGCTGATAAAATGTTTTAAACATGTGTTTCAGGTAACTTAGTGAGAAGCCAATAAAAGCCAGCTGGAGAGCACTGAAGGCTTGGAAAAGTGGCAATAAAGTTACCTAAAATAAAATAGATGTTTTTATTACATAAAATAGGATTTATTCCTATGAAAATAAGTGTACTGCAAACTTGGGTTTTTCCCATGTATTTGTATTTATAAAATAAGGTGGATTACTCTGATAAAATATTTCCTAACTACGGTCCTGATGAAAAATTCCGCTGCCAAATTAATAAACACCGATACCACCGAAACTGGCTCGCGGCCGCCCGTTCCCGGGAATTAGGGATCGGAGGTTGTGACAGAAGGTGGTATCAGAGCCTAGCCACTGGTTCAAGCCAAAGAAGTGTTCTGCTGACACTTAAGTTTTAAATTTTGTGTTAGGAAATAACTTATGTGATTATGTGTTTTATATTATTTGACTATTTGTTAGTTTACAATATGGGTTAACAAAGAATTTCGGACATCTATCATCAATTAGATAGTTCACCAAAAGATAAGGGAACCTCATTTCAACCAAATCCCTCAGGATACTCAGCAGATATTGAGGAAGGAATATTTATTCGTAAAACACAGTCTAAGAAACCATTTACCACTAAGAAAAGAAATTGGATTATTAGCAAAAGTCGAGAAAAAATAAAGAAGTCACAACCGAAGGGAGCGATAATCAGTCAGGAAATAAATGCACAAACTCAGGAAACAGGCAATAACTTACTAGGGAAAGAAAAATTAGATGAGCAATGGGTAAATCTCCATATGTTAGCCACTACAGCAGTAAATGCTAACTTATATTAAATAGTTGAACGGCCAAATCAGTACCAGTACCCATGCCACCTATGAGCTAAAAACTTTAAAAAGGAACTTTGCCTATTAGATAACAACTTAGTAGAGACAGGAGATAGAATAAACCTTACATAAAGGCATGTTGAGCATAATACTCCTATAACATAGATAGATTAAAATAAGTTACGGATGCATAATCCCTAGTTTATTAAGAATTTCAGTTGTAGTTTGTAATAGATACATATATGAGTCACAATGTTCGTCGTTTTTAATCAATCTATTTTACGATTGTACCCCAAATGTTTGTACTAGAAATTTGTCTGTGATAATTAATACCATCTACTCAAATAATATCATAATATATATCAAACTAAGTTAGTTATTAACAAAGCAAGTCATGTTTATGACTTTCTTTTGGAATCAATCATTTACTTTGGTTTAAAAATACATATTGAAATATATGATACAAAGCTTTAAAACTTTGTGGTTTTAATAATATTATTTTTATAAAACCAAAGCTATTAAATTAACCAAAAGGATTTTAAGAATTAATTTCAAAGATTGCTTTAAGAACTAACTACGGTCCTGATGAAAAATTCCGCTGCCAAATTAATAAACACCGTACTGGCTCGCGGCCGCCCGTTCTCGGGAATTAGGGATCGGGGGTTGTGACATGTCATGATCATGGTAACTGAGGAAATTGTAATAATCCTCAAGTTGACAACCATTCTAATATTGAGATCGACCACAAAAAGTGGCACACTTAGGGAGTGATTATATGAACATAAAACATGGGAAACATGTTTTACCATGAATGTTGAAATAATATTACATTATTCTCTCATACTTCCCATCGTGTATAGAACAAACACGATTGCAACTTAAACATATATGATCATAAACCAGAAGTTTATGGATCGTGATTATTTAATTCAATGGCATTACCGGTCAGACCATCTCGAGTCATCGATGATGTGAAACATATTGAAGAACTGGAAGGAACTGAAAGATTCTTCAAGATAATAATTAGCATGTAATGTTTGCTCTAAAGGGAAATTATATATTTGCAAAATAAACGATGGTGTGTATACCTAAATATTCTAGAAGCGAATAAAGGATATGCATATCCCAACATGATACCATTTAGTATTTTAAATCGATGCATCGTCTAAATGGTTATCAAATCCACAACCTAAAGCTTGTGTGATTGTGGCTTAGCTAATGTGATAGCAAGCATATTAATCCAGATTAGTATATTTATTCGATAATAGTGAATTTGATTCCCAGGTTATTAAGATCATTGGTATAAGTGTTATTGTTGAGATGCTCACTAAACGTCTACTATTGGTTACAAAGCCAATGATCATGAGAGGAGCAAAAGTTCATTTTGGTACATGTAATTTTATATGTAGTACCATCAATTCACATCAAGCCAATAAGTTATAGTTCTCCCCATACAGTTGGTTTTTGGTCAGGAACCAAAGATGTCTCATCAAAGATTTTGGTTGTGCGACATATATTGAAACTCATCCACCACACCGCATAAAGATGGGACTTCTAAAAAGTTTGAGAATATGTTGGGTATAAATAATCGTCTATGATTAAATACTTAAAGCCATTAGTGAGAAATTCTTTTATGGCTCATTGGTTTTCACTTTAGTGAGTGAATGTTCCCAACATTCAGGGGAGATAACAAGCAGTTGGAAAGTGAAAAGTAAAATGAATTATCATGTCATCTTGATCCTCAGACTATAAACTATGAACTAGAAGTTAAAAGTACAATTCATTTACCAATATTAAAGAACAAATTACCAGACAAGTTCACTTACCTAAATAGAGTGACTAAGTAAGTCACATAATCAACTGCTTATGCTCCAGTTATATTTGTGTCCCAAGAGGACAACCACATATTTTGTAATGAGTCTATTGCACGCCTAAAGCGTGGTAGACAAGTTGATTCTAATAATAAAATTCCTCGAAAATTGGAGCAAGTAAATAAGATGGTCAAGTAGAGGTTATAGTAATAAGATCTCCTGAAGAGACAATAGACATGATGGTTCAAGAAGAACCTCAGGTACCTGGAAATAAAGAGATCTCGCTAAGTTGTATCATGTCTAAGATATGTATGGAATCGAAAAAAAAAATCGACGTCGTTATACTTTTGTATATAATGTAGCGCTTAAAATGATTAAATGATGAGGATCAAGATTAAGATCTGCATATGAATGAATATTAAAAAATGATTGGCCAAAATAGAAAGACGCAAATAAGGCAAAGTTTAGTTCTCTAATGAAATGGAAAGTTTTTGGAAAGACCTATGATTGATTATGAGGAAACGTATTCTCCAGTGGTGGATGCATTGACTTTCCAATATTTTATTAGTCTGGTAATATAGAGAGAGAATTGATGTGCGTCTATGAATGTTATGTATCACTTGATACTAAAAGTGTACATGAAGGTCCCTAAAGGATTTGAATGATCAAAATCATGTAAGTTAAGTTCTCGAGAACAATATGATCGTTGTATATAGATTCGTTTTTGTTTACGATTGAACTCCTGATGAGTTTTCTAAAGCAATTGAGTTCCCTAAAGGTAAATCAAAACATCTTAATGATGTAATTCTTGTGCACCAATAAACATACATAGAAACTTGTACCCTGTGATTGTGATATCTCAATAAATAGTGTACACGCATGGTACAATATGGATTTTGAAGATAAAATCAAGTGTTCATGTCATTTTTGCATATGATATAGATATCTATGTGTTATATGGGTAAGTTTATGTAGCAAAACTCATGAAGAATGAATACACATGTATATTTAGATAAGATGGGCAGAATTCCCTTATGGATTGATAATGCCAGAAGCATTGATATAAAAACCTCAAGAACTTACTATATGAAGTTGACAAAATACGTATGGGCTAAAATAGTTGGGTCGATTGTTGTACAACTCGAGATATTCGCATAAAGAGGGATATAAGTTTGATTAAAATAGTCATGTTCTATGAACATTCTACTTTTAAAGTTCACTATAATCGCAATTTACAGTAATGATGTCTTGGCATCATTGAGAGAAATTGTCGAGCTTTTAGAGGGAGAATTTTTGAATGACCTTGGCACGGTCTAATTATTACTCGAAATGCAGTTCGAGTATATATGTAATTATATTTTACTAATCCCTCAAGTACATCTAGAAGATGATGTTTGGATATTTTAGTATGGACATAGTTGAACCTTAAAGTATGTTAAAGGTTGTTAAGTCATTTATTATAAGAAATGTCTATTATCATCTCCTACCAAAGTAGAGATTCTCATTCTAGAAGTACCATTCTTTAAATGCATGTAACACCTCGCAAAATCATGTCCAATGTAGTAACGACACGTGTCATGAACTTTAAACGTGTAACGAAGTGATTTCAAGGGAATAAAGTTGACAAATGAAGAAAGTATGTGTGTAGAAGGATCCAAAGTGTCAATATTTGGAAATTTTTCCTTTCAACGACCCTACACGATGCTTATACCCTTAAACGAATAAATTATGAAGCGTACGAAGCCGTTTGAGGAAGAAAGTGAAAGTTTACAAGACGTGAGGGTTAAATGTGTCAACATGTTGAATTAATACCTCTGAGTGACCTTTTAATGAACCCGGAGTTTTGTAACAATTAGTTATACTCCCAAGAACAAGTGACGAAAATTTCACAAGGTTTCGATGTCGTTTGAGATAAATATGCTAACTTTTGTGATTAAAGGGTTAAAAGCGTCAGCGAGGCAAAACTTGTGTTTTCGGTTATCGTTTAATGAAACCGGACCTAGCGATGATTGGTTATATCATATAGATCATAAAAATATAAATTTTATGGTTAAATGTGCATGAAATGGAAGTTACTACGTTTTAAAAGGTCCAGGGGGTGAAATGGTCAAGTTTGAAACTTGTTGAGCTGGTAAACCACATGGTGGCATCGCGCCACACCTCCCCCTCTTTTCCGTCGCGCGACGCAATGGCATGATCTGAACAGCAAACATGCACAGGTGCAGGTTCTGCACTCTTCTTCTCCAATACAGCCATGCACTCTCATAAATTAAAAACCAGGGGACTTTTGATGGTATTTTAAAACCACTAGACACCTGTAGGCACAAGATTATACTTGGGGACACCTACTTTGATCTTAGAACCGGCCAAAAACCTATATAAAGGGGCCATATTGGAAGCTCATAACTTGCACATAAAAAATTCTCATACTCTCAAACTTTGGAGCTTTCAAACTCATTCTTTGGAGCATCCTAACTTGGAAGGAAGCTCTCTTAGTCTAAATTTTCGTGCTAAGGACTCTTGTAAGTGTTCTTAGCCTCCGTAATTAAGTTTTCGTTAGTGTAATGACCGAAAGTCAAAGATATCGTAATTACGCTTTGACTTTGTGATTAATCACTAACGGTCCAGCCTTTTTTCAAATTAAAAGTGGCTATGTGTTGGTAATTATGTAGGTGTTAAACCCTTAAAAGGGCACCTTCAAATTATCACGTTATCTGAGTCAATAGTCGGGTCAAACTTCTTAACAAAAAGTCAAACGAGTCAGTTGTTGCAAAATAATTCATAACTGATAATGCTGAGATTATGGAACATGTTTTAACACTTAAATAACTTGGTAAATAATATAAGAACATGTTTAGGCATGTTCAACCCAACAATTCTGAGTTTAGGCTCGGTTTGCAACCGAAAGTCGCAAAAGGAGACTTTTTCTTTGACTTTCAGTTCTTACCCGATTTAGCTTAGTTTAGATATGCCTTAGGGTTCCTTTAGGACCATATTACATGTTAGTATAACCCTCTGAGATTATACTATATGGTTCCATAGAAATCTGAATCCTTTGCATGTCCCCGTTAAATGCTTAAAAATGGACCATTATGCCCTTTTGATATAAAAACGAGATTTTTGAAAATGTGAGTGGACAAAAATATTTATTACTGATATATAAGTATTTCCTAAAAGTTTGACATCAGTTTCTGGTCTAAAATGAAAGTTATGCAAGATATCGTCAAATGAAAGCTTTTTGTTAATTAAATGACATTTTCGGCATAAATCATAATTAAACCCAATTTTTGGCACCAAACTTTCTACCCACTGTTAAGATATAATATTTAGGGATTTTTGGAAATTTTTGCCAAATTTTATACTGACCATAACATAGAGTTCTAGCATAAATTCGGTAAATGACGGTAATGCCCTTTTTGTTATTAAAATGAGTTTAACATATGATTTGATTACCAAACCTTTTCCTACTGATATCATATGTTAAATAAAATATTTTAAGCTTCAGAGACTAATCAAAACCTCAGAATTTTATAAAAATGTTGAATACCGTCAATTATCGACTTTTACGCTTATTAAGCGCATAGTATGATTTAAAACCATATTTAACACTTTAGACTTGTTACCTACTAATTTTTAATATTAATTTTTATACTTTAACAGTAAGTTAAGTCTTGAACTTAGATTTCCAAATTTGACCCTTAAAGCATAAGTGAAATGACCAAAATGCCCCTTATGTGCATAGTTTGGGCATAAATGATAAATTTCACATATGTATTATATCTTACTGATGTAACTTGTTAAAATAAATACTTTTACTGATTGTTTTAGAACAAAACCTTAGATTGCTATTTAACCTCCTTTATAAACTTTAAAATGACCGAAATACCCTCACGAGGCTTAAATTGGTTTTAAATTCGTTTTGGGCATAATGGAAGATATCCTACTGATATCACAACATAATTTAAGCATAATAACTTATGGGACTTGTACATGAATCATTCGGTTACCCGTTATGCATATACGCGTTCGGTACGGCTTATGTAACTAGTTTGCATAAATTAGCCGAAACGGGTCAAACCTTATCATTTTTACTTCAAAATCCAGAATGTGATTAGTTTACCCATTATATACAAGTCTTCATACTTGTCGGGTCTAAACCACATTCTAATCCGGTCTTCACTTAATCTTGCGTTTTGAACAATAAACCTTTCATTAAAACTAACCGGTCTAAGTTAAAACTTAAATAAGACCCGTTAGGAATCTAATAGGTTATTAAAACCTTCGTTTCAGATTAGGATCCCAGTAAAAGCTACTTGTACTTGTTGATTTGATATACGGCAGAGAATAAAAATTACTTTTAGCTCAGGTAAATACTTTTAACTTATTTTTCATTATACGGGCTTGGGGTACGGTATTATAATTATACCTCTTGGTCGGGTATGAAATCATTTAATCGGATTGTGATTAATAAATTTACATAACCCGTTTTAATCTGTTTTGTTTGATACAATGCCTTTGGGCGGGGGGGTTAATGACCGTGTCCTGGATATCCTCGGCTGATTCATTTGAAATGGTTACGGCTTAAGCACGGGGTGTAGGCATACACCTGACAGTTGTGTATGTATAAACGGTATCTCATACGTGAGGAAACTCCTTGTGGGCCTATACTTGTGGTGTGTCTATTAATATTATACCGGCTCTTCTATTCCGGTCCTGAACGGACGACACACATGTAAATCTGTATACAAGATTATTTTTAAATAATTGTCCCAAGTTATAAAAGATTTTATGCCTTGTGCATCCAAACCAATTTTATAAATGCTTTTCAAAAGAGTCAGTTAATTGTATTTACCTGTGTAAACTGACGTATTTTTCAAAAAGACTAAGTGCAGGTACTACACGTAATGGGCTGGAAACTCCTGAGTATTAAATAAAGAGTCTTGCAAGCTTTTAATACTTAAAGTCTGTTGAACAATATTTCCTTTCTGTTTTAGATACGCCTGTGGATCCACTTACAACCGTTGTGTAATATTTTATTATACTTTCAATTCGGTTTGTATTATTACTTTAGACTTCCGCTGTGCATTAAACTGTGAATATTTGACTATGATGATATCAACTACGTCACAATAATTCCCACCGGGCCCACCGGTAATACGTGGAAATAACGGGGTGTGACAATGCATAAGTGCATTGATATGTTTTGCTAGCTACGTATGGTTATAATATCTTTCACTTGAGATTATTGTCATGATATAACCTTTGTCAAGCGATGAGACATTGGAATGAGTTCAAAGAAATATTTCAGGTATAAACGATATTTAATTATATTTTACTAACCCATCAAAACAAGTTTGGTTAGTCTTGTAGATGCAGAAATGTGACAAAACACAGTCATGCGCATTAAGGGACCAAACGAAAAATCATTCTCTACAAAAAGCTTTATTCGACTTTCAAGGAAGATGGACACACGTCACTTAAAGGATACATGTTAAAATGAGGGGGAGACTTATTCAAGTTGCACTCTTTTTCCCTTGACTAAGTTTTGTCCCATTGGGTTTTCTTAGTAAGGTTTTTAACGAGGCAACACACCTGATCCAAAACTATCAGGGGGAGAAAATACGCGCTGCACTCTTTTTTCCTTAGCTATAGTTTTATCCCACTGGGTTTTCCTAGCAAGCTTTTTAAGGAGGCAACATCATCTAGCGTATTAAAAGAATAGTAGACTATTATATTTCAACATGTGGATAGTCAAGCGGGAGTGTTATGAATGCATCATAATGTGGTGACTCTCCACGTTCTTAACTCCCGTCTCTTTACTTACTCTTGTATTAATAATATGGTCTATATATAGAGGTCCTATGTATTTGATATGATATACTCAATATTATAAGAATTTTCTTATTCTCCATATTTCTTTCTCTACATGATCTATTATAAGAATTATCTTATTCTCCAATATTTGGCACCAAACTTTTTACCCACTGTTAAGATATAATATTTAGGGATTTTTGGAATTTTTTGCCAAATTTTATACTGACCATAACACAGAGTTCTAGCATAAATTCGGTAAATGACGGTAATGCCCTTTTTGTTATTAAAATGAGTTTAACATATGATTTGATTACCAAACCTTTTCCTACTGATATCATATGTTAAATAAAATATTTTAAGCTTCAGAGAGAGACTGATCAAAACCTCAGAATTTTATAAACATCTTGAATACCGTCAATTATCGACTTTTACGCTTATTAAGCGCATAGTATGTGTCACGACCCCCGACCCACCCTGGACGGAATCGGGAGTCGCGAACAGTCCAGTGGTACCGGTGATTATTTTGAAAACGTTGCAGCGGAAATTTCCTCAGAACCGTGAGTTAGGAAAAATATCAGAGTTTAGAAACACCGGATTTTATTTATTTTAAATAGATGGGATAAACCCATGTTTTACAATGGTAGCTTTAATAAAGATAAATTTTATTATATAAAACAATATTTCTAAATTTTGATTTAATTTAATAAAATAAGCCACTTCTTGATGCCTTTCAGTGCCGTATCCATCTCTTACTCCGATCTACTGTAATTACCTGAAAAGTGTTTTAAAAAGGTTTTGTCAGCGGGAAATACTGAGTGAATCATTCTATTACTAAAATGACACATTTGTTATAATATACAGTATTAAGAGCGATTACAATGTTTCTGATATCAAGCCAACTACCCACGGTACTTGTCACTAGACCCATTGGCCCATTCGTCCAATGGTGACTGTGACTATGGTCATATCCCCCATTGGCTGCCCCAATGGTGACGATTATCAAGTAATGTATACAAAACCCCACATACCGGCTGTAATTTGGTGATTACAAAGACTTAATCCCCGTAATTATAACTTTTGAAATAAACATGATTTGAAAAGTATTTTGATAAAAAGAGAATGACTCACATTGCTGATTTAATATGGTCAGAGTCTAATCTATGATTTAGCCTTGTTAACCTAATATAAATAACAATGCACACAAAACTGGGTTAGTAATCAATCCAGCAATTACGATAATTTACGAGATCAAATTCTCACAATGAATGTCAAAATGCAATACTTTGTCCATCGAATTAACGATGATCCGTTGAATTAACAACGAATGACAAGGTATAATACTTTACCCATCGAATTAACGATGATCCGTTGATTTAACAACGAACGATAAAGTATAATACTTTACCTATCGAATTAACGACAATCCGTCAAATTAATGACGAACGATAAAGTATAACCCTAATGTGGGCGGCACTTAAACATTCATTGGATATATTGATCGTCGGATAAATGAATCGTAGCAGCGATTGTGCTAATACCCTGTTTTGTAGCAGAATTTCGATACCCGGGGGTTGAATTTTGGAATGACAGTACGTAATACAGTGTATTTGTGAGAATTATTTCGACGTAAAGTGTTCAGATTACGAATGCCAATGTCTGCTATTTATAGGTGAAATTTTG
This sequence comes from Helianthus tuberosus, assembly GCA_030545235.1. Taxonomy (NCBI): domain Eukaryota; kingdom Viridiplantae; phylum Streptophyta; class Magnoliopsida; order Asterales; family Asteraceae; genus Helianthus; species Helianthus tuberosus. The sequence continues at coordinate 4,550,587 of CM060381.1, read as the reverse complement.
CTAGCTTACGGACCGTAAGCTTATCAATGTTGCGGTCCGTATGCCTGCTTACGGACCGTAAGGTTGAGAGTGTTGCGGTCCGTATGGAATCAAAATAGGCTATAGGGTAGCCACGACTGGGACTAGCTTAGCTGAGTTGACATACTCGAATTTCAGTTATTTGACAACAAATTAAGTGGATAATCGTCCACTAGGGTTTATCCCCCCTTGAGTTTTAGGGGCCCTAATCCTGATTCTGAAAATTCTGAAAATTTTAGGGTTTGTTCAGAATCACTCGGGTGTCTTAATTAGGGTTTCCTTTTGGTTACATTAAAATAAGAAATAGTATTTTAATGAGAGTTGTTATATCAGGGGTCCGGGTTATACTTACGGAACGTTTTTTAGGACGTTTTTGTGTGAGTCGTTACATTCTACCCACCTTAATAAAAATCTCGTCCTCGAGATTTACTTGAATAAGTAGGAATACTTTTTCTTCATCTCAGATTCCAGCTTCCAAGTATATTTGGGTTATGATAGTTCTTTTAGAATTATGGCATATTTTAGTCAACAAAATGACATAGATTTAAATATCAAATTTTGTGAATACGAGTTGTATTATGTAGGATTCAATGATTCCACTGGATTATTTCAAGAAATTGATGATAAACGAATGAGATGAAATGATAAAATTTCAAAGTGACTAAGTTCAAACCAAAATATATGGTCGATAATTATTTTAAAACGAATATGAAGAACTTTTAGAATTAATAAAAATTCTTTGTCAAAAAGAAAGCTTACTTTGATTGGTAACTAAGGAAGACTTAGAATTGACAGTTTCCAAATGAAATCAAATCATGAAAAATGATTTGTCAAATATTTATGATATGAGAAATCAAAGTGTTGAGAGGAGTGAATTGCAAAGATACACCAAAAGACAATAGAGTTAGGGTATCATTTTAGAGTTTCAATTTGTTTTAATTGTGAAACATTGTGATAGTACACTTTTAATAACTATATTTTTCATACTATCTCCTAGAAATTGAAATATAATAAGAACAAATTATTTTGGTCTGACCAACCATTATATTATACTTTTTGTAAAGCAATTGTAATATATATATTATTTGTGTTCTTATCTGAACCGTATCTTATATATCACATATAAATATTAGGTAATATATATATTATTTAAGTATTTTACCATACTAAATAATTATATAAGATATATTACAAAATACCGTAATGAAATTATTATGTTTACAAAATATTATTTTGTAAAAGAACTTATTAAATGTTAAATGAGGTTTGTAAATAAAGGTGTAAAAATATTTATTATACAAAATATTCGTACAAATACTTTTGTACATATATTATACTTAATGGGTCGATTCTATGGGGTTACTTATTTTCATTTTGAAATCATATAACTTTTGTGAATGTATTTATAAATGTTGTAAATAAGTAAAAACGGAAACTATTCTTATATTGTTTTATGAAAATATATCTTTCTCCAATGTATATATATTTTCATATATAATTAAAATTTACTAAATATGTATGGTGACTTAATTTATATATATATTAACTAGTTATTATCATGGTAGATATTGATTAGTGCTGCCTTGTTTAAGCATAGGTGGCCAATCCATGCCTAACTAAGGCTAGGTTACCCAATATCTGCCCTTGACAATAATCCTAGTATTTTAAAATAATACTAACACTATTATTATTAATATTTTCTTACTAATAGTAAAACTGATATTACTATTACATAACTAAACATACACTTAAATGGAAAAAAAAATTTCTAATAAAAATGGTGAAACTGGCCGTCCCCAGGATCGAACCCAGGTCTAGGCCACACCCTTTCGCGCGCCTAACCAACCGAGCTAGGTGCCTAGTTTATGAAATTTCCATTTTGGTTAAATATAAGCATATGTACAATAAATTCTGTACTTCTTATTATAAGTCACCTACTTATATTGACTAAGTATTTACTTATCCTCCTTATGGTGACTAATAAGAATATAGTAATACTATTAGGTAATCACTTATGTAAGTTTCCATATATAAAATAAATTTTATATAATGTTTTTCGATTTGAAGATGTTAAAGTAATAATTATCACGAAAGGCTAGATTGATGTTGTAAAAATCATTTAAGAGATATATTAAAATATGACAAGAATTTGTGTATTATTATCTTATCACACGATTTGTGTTAAGATAGCTTTTATAAATATCCGTATATGATATATATATAAATGAGATTAGTGTAAGTTTTAAATTTTATGAAAACGTTAGTACAAGGTGATCGTGATCAAAGAAATGATTTAATGGAGTTGAGGATTATACAAGCATGTTATAGTTCAAAAGATTTGAAATGCTTGTTAGGATTATTCCGAACATGATGGTTTTAATTCATCATATGGAACTTTGAATTGAATATGAAATACGAGCAAGTTCAAACAACTGAATTTGGTTTAAACAAAACGAGTTAAAATAAGAAAGTTCGGACATGGTTACAACAAAATCATGTATGCCAAAGAAAATTGAATTTCTTAAGAAATTTATTGACTCGATATCAAAGAGTTATCGTTTTGCAATTAATTCGGTTCACAGTGCAAAAAGCGAAATGATATTTGAGTTTGGATAAAATGACAAATTAGAATGAAGTCCTCCAGTGATCTTCACAAATTCAATGAACCACATGCGCGATAAACAGTGCATGTGTAACGTGTGAATTTACCAAGAAATGAAATAGATCAATATTTACTACTATGAAAGAAATCCTCATGGTATAATGACCATTAGAGGAAGTAGAAATACGAAAGTCACTTATTATATGTAGAAGTCTGAAAAATATAAGAACTTTATCTGGAATTTCGGGTGATAACTTGTTTTGTTAATTGACATTACTAAGGAATGTCGAAAAAATGAAATAGGGAATTTGCAAAGGTATATGACTCCTTTTTCAGTGATAATAATTATGACTTTGATTAAACTATGCATCGATGGTTATAAAATCTTGTTTTAACATACCTTAGCGATATTCGTGTCATTTGTAGGATCAGGTGGCAAAGTGCCTCTTTTTGATTAGTATTTCTTCTACTGACGGAATTAACATTGGGGTCATCGTGCTTAATTTATATTCTCCAAAGGTTTTGCCTTGGAATTCGGGTGTGATATACTTCAACTTTTGTGGACTTATAATTAAATTTTCATGTGTTTTCTTGTATATTATCACAACTTTACATGCTTCTTATTTGCGTTAATAGTTTATGGTAACGCTTTAGAAATTCTTATACTTTTGATGGTATCCCAATTTAATGGGTTTCCTTTGTTTATTTTATCATACAAGCTACAAGACAGATGATCAAACGAAATAATCGGAAAAGAGATTCTTAATAAAGAAATCTAGACACAGATGCAAGTGCTTTATTCTTACTTGACTTTTGGAATTTCTTTATAGATATGTATATCTATATAATCATATATTTCACATGTGGAAATAAACATTCCATCTATCAAGTCAATGTATTTAACAGATTCATATTTCCAAATATCAGTCAGATATCAAATCATGATACTATTTAGGGAAATCTTGTCACTTATTTGACATATTATATATCCCGTCTTATCCGATTCGCGTCGGAGCGGTAACCTTAGTATATCCGGACAAACTGGAGAGTCTACCACACCATACCCAGTTTTGCCGGAGAAATTTTATATTTCCCATAAATAGTATCTTTTCAAAAGTGCCTCTTTCATTAGGGCTTTTATCCAAAATTAAGGAAACTTGTATTTCCATAACATATCTTTATTTTAGCCCAAGTAATATTAATAAGCAATAATTACTATTAATTCTTGCTTATTTATCATATCTTGCAATATTCTAATTACCATTCCTATGGTATATCAAAACATATCATAATTTATTCACATAAGTACTTAGCTTATCTTGAAGCTGATACTAAGGCATCTTTTCTTAAATTCAAGTCTAAATGCTATCATGTGTGCTACCAGTTAACAGCAATTTCCTAACTCTTTTATATAAATTTAGGTATTATTGTCACAACACCTAAAGGCTTAAAGCAGTGGCTCTGCTTAGTGGCTCTGATACCACTTTCTGTCACGAACCCCGACCCACCCTGGACGGAATCGGGAGTCGCGAACAGTCCAGTGGTACCGGTGATTATTTTGAAAACGTTGCAGCGGAAATTTCCTCAGAACCGTGAGTTAGGAAAAATATCAGAGTTTAGAAACACCGGATTTTATTTATTTTAAATAGATGGGATAAACCCATGTTTTACAATGGTAGCTTTAATAAAGATAGATTTTATTATATAAAACAATATTTCTAAATTTTGATTTAATTTAATAAAATAAGCCACTTCTTGATGCCTTTCAGTGCCGTATCCATCTCTTACTCCGATCTACTGTAATTACCTGAAAAGTGTTTTAAAAAGGTTTTGTCAGCGGGAAATACTGAGTGAATCATTCTATTACTAAAATGACACATTTGTTATAATATACAGTATTAAGAGCGTTTACAATGTTTCTGATATCAAGCCAACTACCCACGGTACTTGTCACTAGACCCATTGGCCCATTCGTCCAATGGTGACTGTGACTATGGTCATATCCCCCATTGGCTGCCCCAATGGTGACGATTATCAAGTAATGTATACAAAACCCCACATACCGGCTGTAATTTGGTGATTACAAAGACTTAATCCCCGTAATTATAACTTTTGAAATAAACATGATTTGAAAAGTATTTTGATAAAAAGAGAATGACTCACATTGCTGATTTAATATGGTCAGAGTCTAATCTATGATTTAGCCTTGTTAACCTAATATAAATAACAATGCACACAAAACTGGGTTAGTAATCAATCCAGCAATTACGATAATTTACGAGATCAAATTCTCAAAATGCAATACTTTGTCCATCGAATTAACGATGATCCGTTGAATTAACAACGAATGACAAGGTATAATACTTTACCCATCGAATTAACGATGATCCGTTGATTTAACAACGAACGATAAAGTATAATACTTTACCTATCGAATTAACGACAATCCGTCAAATTAATGACGAACGATAAAGTATAACCCTAATGTGGGCGGCACTTAAACATTCATTGGATATATTGATCGTCGGATAAATGAATCGTAGCAGCGATTGTGCTAATACCCTGTTTTGTAGCAGAATTTCGATACCCGGGGGTTGAATTTTGGAATGACAGTACGTAATACAGTGTATTTGTGAGAATTATTTCGACGTAAAGTGTTCAGATTACGAATGCCAATGTCTGCTATTTATAGGTGAAATTTTGCTAGCTTACGGACCGTAAGCTTATCAATGTTGCGGTCCGTATGCCTGCTTACGGACCGTAAGGTTGAGAGTGTTGCGGTCCGTATGGAATCAAAATAGGCTATAGGGTAGCCACGACTGGGACTAGCTTAGCTGAGTTGACATACTCGAATTTCAGTTATTTGACAACAAATTAAGTGGATAATCGTCCACTAGGGTTTATCCCCCCTTGAGTTTTAGGGGCCCTAATCCTGATTCTGAAAATTCTGAAAATTTTAGGGTTTGTTCAGAATCACTCGGGTGTCTTAATTAGGGTTTCCTTTTGGTTACATTAAAATAAGAAATAGTATTTTAATGAGAGTTGTTATATCAGGGGTCCGGGTTATACTTACGGAACGTTTTTTAGGACGTTTTTGTGTGAGTCGTTACAGTATGATTTAAAACCATATTTAACGCTTTAGACTTGTTACCTACTGATTTAGTATGATATCTTACTGATGTAACTTGTTAAAATATAATATTTTTACTGATTGTTTTAGACTAAAATCTCAGATTGCTATTTAACCTCCTTTATAAACTTTAAAATGACCAAAATACCCTTACGAGGCTTAAATTGGTTTTAAATTCGTTTTGGGCATAATAGAATATATCCTACTGAAATCACAACATAATTTAAGCATAATAACTTATGGGACTTGTAAATGACTCATTCGGTTACCCGTTATGCATATACGCGTTCGGTGCGGCTTATGTAACTAGTTTGTATAAATTAGCCTAAACGGGTCAAACCTTATCATTTTTACTTCAAAATCCAGAATGTGATTAGTTTACCCATTATATACAAGTCTTCATACTTGTCGGGTCTAAACCACATTCTAATCCGGTCTTCGCTTAATCTTGCGTTTTGAACCGTAAACCTTTCATTAAAACTAACCGGTCTAAGTTAAAACTTAACTAAGACCCGTTAGGAATCTAATAGGTTATTAAAACCTTCGTTCCAGATCAGGAGCCCAGTAAAAGCTACTTGTACTTGCTGATTTGATATACGGCTGGGAATAAAAATTACTTTTAGCTCAAGTAAATAGTTTTAACTTATTTTCCGTTATACGGGCTTGGGATACGGTATTATAATAATACCGCTTGGTCGGGTATGAAATCATTTAATCGGATTGTGATTAATAAATTTACATAACACGTTTTAATCTGTTTTGTTTGATACAATGCCTTTGGGGGGTTAATGACCGTGTCCTGGATATCCTCGGCTGATTCATTTGAAATGGTCACGGCTTAAGCACAGGGTGTAGGCATACACCTGACAGTTGTGTATGTATAAACGGTATCTCACACGTGAGGAAACTCCTTGTGGGCCTATACTTGTGGTGTGTCTATTAATATTATACCGGCTCTTCTATTCTGGTCCTGAACGGACAACACACATGTAAATCAGTATACAAGATTATTTTTAAATAATTGTTCCAAGTTATAAAAGATTTTATGCCTTGTGCATCCAAACCAATTTTATAAATGCTTTTCAAAAGAGTCAGTTAATTGTATTTCCCTGTGTAAACTGACGTATTTTTCAAAAAGACTAAGTGCAGGTACTACACGTAATGGGCTGGAAACTCCTGAGTATTAAATAAAGAGTCTTGCAAGCTTTTAATACTTAAAGTCTGTTGAACAATATTTCCTTTCTGTTTTAGATACGCCTGTGGATCCACTTACAACCGTTGTGTAGTATTTTATTATACTTTCAATTCGGTTTGTATTATTACTTTAGACTTTCCCTGTGCATTAAACTGTGAATATTTGACTATGATGATATCAACTACGTCACAATAATACTCACCGGGCCCACCGGTAATACGTGGAAATATCGGGGTGTGACAATGCATAAGTGCATTTATATGTTTTGCTAGCTATGTATGGTTATAATATCTTTCACTTGAGATTATTGTCATGATATAACCTTTGTCAAGCGATGAGACATTGGAATGAGTTCAAAGAAATATTTCAGGTATAAACAATATTTAATTATATTTTACTAACCCATCAAAACAAGTTTGGTTAGTCTTGTAGATGCAGAAATGTGACAAAACACAGTCGTGCGCATTAAGGGACCAAACGAAAAATCATTCTCTACAAAAGCTTTATTCGACTTTCAAGGAAGATGGACACACGTCACTTAAGGGATACATGTTAAAATGAGGGGGAGACTTATTCAAGTTGCACTCTTTTTCCCGTGACTAAGTTTTGCCCCATTGGGTTTTCTTAGTATGGTTTTTAACGAGGCAACACACCTGATCCAAAACTATCAGGGGGAGAAAATACGCGCTGCACTCTTTTTTCCTTAGCTATAGTTTTATCCCACTGGGTTTTCCTAGCAAGCTTTTTAAGGAGGCAACATCATCTAGCGTATTAAAAGAATAGTAGACTATTATATTTCAACATGTGGATAGTCAAGCGGGAGTGTTATGAATGCATCATAATGTGGTGACTCTCCCCGTTCTTAACTCCCGTATCTTTACTTACTCTTGTATTAATAATATGGTCTATATATAGAGGTCCTATGTATTTGATATGATATACTCAATATTATAAGAATTATCTTATTCTCAATATTTCTTTCTCTACACGATCTATGTTCTCATGTTTAGCGTGTATATTGGTTGCTAATAGACCATTGTTTTATAACATTGGCCAATTTAAAGCTTTAGGTTTATTAAATTTGCATGAACCTTTAAGTTTAGCAGTTATGAAGTTTATTCACCTACTTCTCGAATTTTAATAAAATAATAAACGACTAGATAAAATTGTGAAAGTTTTTGGAGTTGTTTCAAAATGAATTAGAAACATAAACATATTTTTGTTTTGTTACAGAAGTTCATAGAACTATGATGAAAAATCTTAAATCACGGCAAAACGATAATTTCTCTGTGACAGTTTACGTTAAAATTCATTAGAAAATTGACGTTTAAGCAAATAGCACGGGACCAATTAGAAAATCTTTCTAACTCATAGTATTACCTCCTGTATAAATTTTAGGTTATTTGAACTTGTATTTTATGAGTTATGGCCCTCCTAAGACACCTTAATCTTTGTGACCCGAAAATAGTTTTGACACGTGTTTTTGTTAATTCATCAGATACCCTAATGTTTGTGATCGTAAAACACCCTAATGTTTGTGATCCGAATATAGCTTATTTAAAGCATTATGCTAAGAAAGTTAATCAGTAGGGATGAGCACGGTACCGAACCGATACCAATCCCAAAAATCCCAATCCCGATATTCATGAAAAGTTATCGGTACCGATTTTTTGGTATGATACTGTTTGATACCGAATTCTTAAACTGATAAGTTAGTATCCAGTATATATATGCACACCCTTATCAATAATATATCTCCACATCAACACTTGGTATCCAGTTGTAATGTGAGTGAACTTTAGTGACCGTGTTAATAAAGAAAAGCTGACGTGTTTACTTTTTTCATGAAATATATAAAGCTCAATATACAATGCTCAGCAGAAACATATGAGGATTTGAAATTTTATTTGGATTAGGCAAGGGATACGAGAATAATTACAGTTCACCACCCTACATGAATTACGGGTGGGAAATAGGTAGTGGGAAATCGGTACTAATTCGGTATTACCGAAAAATACCGGTACCAATCCCGAAAATCCCGATCCTGAAAAAAAAGTAAAACGTAATACCGATACCGATACCGAATACAACCGGTATGGTATCGGTATCTGGTACCACATGCTTATCCCTATTAATGCTTATCCCTATTAATCAGTGTGTTTTAAATTTAATGTCTAGAAGACATTTGATTATGATTTAAATTTTTACGTTTGATACTTTTCTATATAGGGTTATTGGATTTTAATAATCCAAACTTTGACCAATTGGCCGGCAATAATCCCAACTTAAAAAATTCCCCCTACCAGTCCCAACTTTCAAGCTATTTTCCTCCACCAAGCCTTTACTAATTGGGTTATAACCCAGTTAGTGTTTTGCATATGTGGTAGCTTATGTGGCACATAACCTGGTTAAATGCTGACGTGGAAGCTTACGTGGCACCATCATCATCACCATCTTCAACACCACAACCCATAATCACCGCCTGCCACCACCATCACCACCACACACCGCGACAACTTCTTTCGACGACCTTATAACTTATTCAGGCGACCTACACCTTACTCCGGCAACCTGAAACTTACTCTGGTGACCTGCAACTTATTCCAGCGACACTATTTAGCTAGGAAACCACAAAACGAGACAACCGTCAGTCATCTCCAACCTCTTGTAACCTTCTCCACCACTCAAACCTTCAAAATTTCAACTATCGTCGTGTCTCACGTTTTTCCGGTGAGGTTGGAGTAGTGGATGGTAGTTTAATGGTGGTAACCGAGGTTTGAAAGGTGGATATCCACCGAAAATCTCACCCTTCAAACATCCGACCACCTCCATTAAACTAACGTCCACAACTGCAAACTCACCGAAAAAATGTGAAACTAGGCGATGGTGGAAATTTTGAAGTTCTGAGCGGTGAAGAAGGTCACATGAGGTTGGAGATGACTGGTGGTTGTCTTGTTTGGTGGTTTCATAGGTAAAGAATGTCGTCGGAACAAGTTGCAGGTCGTCGGAGTAAGTTGCAGGTCGCTGTAACAAGTTATAAGGTCGCCGGAGTAAGTTGCAGGTCGCTAGAACAAGTTATAAGGTTCTCGGAAGAAGTTGTCGCGGTGTGTGGTGGTGATGGTGGTGGCAGGCGGTGGTTGTGGGTGGTGGGTGGTGGTGTTGAAGATGGTGATGATGATGGTGCCACGTAAGCTTCCACGTCAGCATTTAACCAGGTTATGTGCCACATAAGCTACCACATATGCAAAACACTAACTAGGTTATAACCGAGTTAGTAAAGGCTTGGTGGAGGAAAATAGCTTGAAAGTTGGGACTGGTAGGGGGAATTTTTAAGTTGGGATTATTTCCAGCCAATTGGCCAAAGTTTGAATTATTAAAATCCAATAACCCTTCTATATAATACCATGCAAAAAGAATATAAAACAACATGCCCAAAAATTAAAACACAACATATACTTAGAGTTCTCACACTTTTTAAGAAAAATACCATTTGTAGACGAACCTTACCCCCTCCTTTCTCTCCCGCTCTCTCTCTCTCTCTCTCTCTCTATATATATATATATATATATATATATATATATATATATATAGGGTAGGGATAGTATAAAAAGGACCTAAAGTGTGAAGCGTTTTAAACCATTAGATATTTGATCTAATTGTTGAGATCAATAGGGACCAAATTGTAAAATGTGTTTTAATTATTTGGACTGATTTGAAAATTGCAGGGATAATAGTGTCTTTTTATATGTTTCAAATAAGGTAACATCTTCTAAATTCCAACGATCCATTTTTAAACTTATCCTAAAAATCCGGACATTCTAAAAATCTGGAAACACGTAACTGCTACCAGAAATATATAACACTATATATATAACACCATATAACACTATATAACATTATATATCCATCATAGACCTGCCACCAGAAAAATATAACACTATATGACACTATACATCCATCATAGACCTGCTTACATCCATCCTAGACTGCTACCAGAAAATATAACACTATAACACTATATAACACTGTATAAAAACCTTCATTCTGCATCCATCACTATATAACACTCTATAAAACTTCATTCTATGATCTTCAGAAATTATAATTGATGAACGATAAAAAAAATATAAATTCGTAGATTAATTCGTATTCCTATTAGAAAGGGTGGCGGTTATGGAAGGTTATCAATTAATTGAATCAATGAGAAAATTACTTGTTTACCCTTTTGAATTAATTTAGATTGAGGACACATGTCATCTTCACAATATTTCTCACACTTCTCACACTTTTGAATTAACGTATACGATCTTTGATATATATTTATATATACACAGAGAGAGAGAGAGAGGGGTTCTAGAATAAACACTGGTGTATTTGTGAACTAAGCGAACAAATCCGGACCATTGATTTGGATCATCAAATCATAAAATACACTAGTGTATTTTCATTATCAAATACTGGCCATTGATATACACTTATGTGTACATTGTGTATTGATAATCAAGGGCTAGGATCAGTTCACTAGTGTTCACAATCAAGGGAGTTTTTCACTAATGAACCTAACCCTATATATATATATATACACACACAAACAAACACACACACACACACACACTTTTTGTTATAAGTTGGTAGTTATTACATGGTTTGTTGAAGTTGCTTGACACTCGCTTGAAAAATGATCGGAATTTACTTATTCGATTCAAGTCGATGGAAAAAGGCGCTCGGTTCATATCAATCCGGTTTCAAAACGAGATTGAGAACGAGCAAAAGTCCGCTTGGTTCAGTTCGGCTCGATTTATTTTTATTATATTGAATGTTTGGTCTAAGATCCCAATAGAGTCCATTCATGTAACTAGGACTGAAATCCATTACCAATAGTCCATTGTTTAATACTCTAATGCCCATTTGAGTAGTTGAGTTAAAATGTTAAATACTGAAATGTGAAGGGTCGATCGATACTCAAGTAGTAACCCGCCTTTTGATCTAGAAGTACAAAATCCTAATCAAAACTACCCATCGGCCATCATTATTCCATTTCTCCATCACCACTCACCAAGACGCCAACTCGCTAGGGTTTTTCTTCAATCGGTTCATTTGATTTTGAATTTCCGATAGAACAAGGGTCTCCTTCAATCGGTCGACTATTCATCTTCCCGCTTAATTGATCTCTATAGAACCAGTTGAGTGTTTTTATATTCCTTGTTAGTTGTTACATTTATACTTTTTATGTGTTAAATTAATACATGTTTTCTAATTGGACGAAACCTCGGGGATAAAAACTACACTGTACTCTAAAAAATAACACCTCCATCGTCACATTCCTTTTTTGTTCTGCAACGCTCGTTACTCGCTCAACGTTCACTCGAAATATGCTCGTTTGAGTTTTGTTCGGATGAAAAAACGCTCGGTTCGGTTTGATTGGGTTTGTAAACGAATTGAGTACGAACAAAGTTCCAATGGATTTGAATCACCTTGCGAACAACCCTACTTATTCCATGATATTGAGGATATATTTTGTTAGAAAACAATGTTTAAGTGTCCTCACTCCTCAAGCTTCGCATAATTATGTTTATTGAAGGGTTATTGGATTTTAATAATGTTAAGTTTCACCTGTTGGTCGATAATAATCCCAATTTTAAAAATTCCTCCAATAATCCCAACTTGTAAAAGTTTGTCCGCCATTGATCCTTTTCTAACATACGTGCACTTAAACCAATTAAGGAGTCTCTAGGTGTAATTGAATCTATTGAGGAGACCAAATTTTTATATGTTTGAAAAGGATCAATGGCGGCCAAACTTTTACAAGTTGAGATTATTGGAGGGAATTTTTAAAGTTGAGATTATTATCGGCCAACAGGTGAAACTTGGGATTGTTAAAATCCAATAACCCTTTATTGAAAGAAATACTAATCATGTAAAATAACACTTTAAATCTAATCTTACTAAAAGGAAAAGCAAGTCGATAATGAAACTAACGTAAATTTCACAATATTAATATGTTTGATTTTACTATATAGTCGGTCTTGCGGGACACAACACATGTCATGTCTGGTGCATATACCACAAGAACGAAAGTTAAATTTATACAGGAATTTCATGCAAAAAAATATACTGTATAATACTGACACTCACCATACAAAAAAATATACTTTATTTTGAATACAACTCCGTTTGCGATAAGTTAAATTTATACAGGAATTTCATGAAAAAAATAAGCACAATGACATATTTAGTTTTTTTGAAGTTAATGAACGCAAGTTACTAAAGAGAAAGAAAATTGGTAAAAAAAATTAAATGGGTTAAAGACGATATTTATGGTATAAGGAGTGAAATCACTTAGAAAAAAAAAACGTTTATGCCGACCTTTACTATTAACTAACTCGATTGAAATTTGGTTGGTATTGGTTTGGTTCATTACGCGAGGATAATTCGGTATGAACTCGGTTCGTTACGATATGGGTTAGGTACTAACTCTCCATATAGCAAGAAAAAGTTAAATTTTAAAAAATAAGGTCATAATATGTACAAAAGGATATTGATACATGTTTTATATCAATGGAACATCATAAAAATAAATACATGTATCGGTACCGATAATACTGGTATTGGTATTGATGTCAATATCAGTTCGGTTTGTGACAATACCAGTATGATACCGCCATTCATTACAACTTGCATTACCGAAAAAAACCTCTATTTAAATATAACTAGGTTGTTTTTCCGCGCGTTGCGGTGATACGTTATCTCAGACATTCGATCGGTATCGGTTAGGTTCGTTATAGCACTGGTATGATACATGTACTCGATTTAGAAATCAACACATATTTTACCTGGACCGAAACGAAAAAAACGAACACCCATACCAACAACGATGTTGTCCGAACGGTGTCGATCTGTTCAGATCGTCTGGGTAGTGGTAGTGATATCATCATAGACAGAGTTGTATAAATGAAAATTATCGAAATTGAAGACCATAAAAATGAACACAGGTACATGTACTAATGTTATTTGATAGCATACATAAGTTTATCAAAAGCACAACAATAAAAATAAGTAGCGGTACTGATACCGATGTTGTTCGGTCGGTTTCGGTTTGCTAATTACGATAGCAGCACAAAATTCATTACCAAACAGAAACTATACAAATGAGTACATGTACAACTAACGATGTTGTTTGGTATAGTATATTAGTGATACGATGTCAGTTTGTTGAAAACAAAAACAATATAAATAAATGCCGGTTTATCAAAATCAATATAAATAAATACCGGTATCGATACATATAGTATTCGCTCAGTTTCGGTTATTTTTTGGTAGGATGGTGGAACAATATTCGTTTTCAATAAAATTTATACTACAATGTTGAAAAAAACAATCGGTTTCAGTTCGGTTTAGTACGATAGTAGCACATTATCCGTTTTCAATAAATTTATATTGCAGTGTTGAAAAAATAAAAATAGAACGCAAGTTAAAAAAATAATCAAAATATACGATAAATAAAATATTATTAAAAAGTTGAAATAATTATTTAAAAAATCAAAACCATTATCTATGAAAAATTTGTTTTAATTATATATACACATATCTATATAAATTATTTTATTATAAATAAAACTAGTTGATTTTCCGCCCTCGCGTTACGGCGGGGACCTAATGTCTGCAAAATGCGTGTCGGTAACGACAAGCAGATACCAAATATCAAAACAAAAATAAAAATGACGTGGTAACGATAGTCACTTCTTCCTAAAAAACCATTTTAAATAATCTAATATATAATAATAGGACCCACATGTCCAACACGTTGGAAATTCGGTTGTTTTCAGTTTAGTTATCACGGTGCTAACACCTTAAAATATGGATGAGCTTGGTACCGTTAACGGCACCGAAAGTACCGATACGGAAAATAATCGAAATTAAGTACCGGCACCGAAAATGCTCAGTACCATACGGTATGGTATTTGAAGGTAAAAATCAGTAAATACAGGTATGGTGCGAGACCGGTGTCGAACCGAAAGTAACGATTCTGAAAACGCCAAAAGGTGGGTACCAAATTGGTACCGAAAATGATTGGTATAGTAAATTTGGTACCGATACTATACCGGTTTGATTACAGGACTTGATATGATTTGCTCATCAATAATCTAGATATCCAAGTTAATTTTACATGCTACAATTCATTCATTGTAGAAAGACAAAAAAGAAAACAAAATAAGTTGTTTTGTATATAAAACCTCATTCAAACGGAATACAGTTTACTTACAGTGTGTATGAAAAGTAATCTAAAAGGTGCAATTACTTACGTTGCTACGTTGCTACAGGATTTAATGAGCTCGGTACCAACCGGTACCGAAAATATCGTTATCGAAAATACTCAAAAGTGGGTATCGGTACTGAATATACCTGGTACGGTATGGTGCGGTACCGGTCGGTACTGGTACGGTACCGGTATTTGAGGGTACAAACCGGTGAATACTGGTGCCGAACCGATATCGAAAATGTCAAAAGTCGGTACAATTCGGTACCGAAAATATACCCGGTTTGGTAAATTTGATACCCGATACCAATTGCTCATCTCCTTGATGATGTTACTATTCATTGGGTTGTGTATGAAAAGTAATCTAAACGGTGTAATTACTTGAGTTGGTACATGATTTGACGATCTCGGTACCAACCGGTACCGAAAATACCGTTACCGAAAATCCTCAAAAGTGGGTACTGGTACCGAATATACACGGTACGGTACGGTTCAGAACCGGTCAATATTGGTACGGTACCGGTATTTGAGGGTAAAAACCAGTTAATACCGGTGCCGAACCGATACCAAAAATGTAAAAAGTCGGTACCGATTCGGTACCGAAAATATACCCGATTTGATAAATTTGATATCGGTACCAGTACATGATACCATTTGCTAATCCCTCTGATGATGTTACTGTTCATTGTGTTACCGAAAATCCTCAAAAGTGGGTACCGGTACCGAATATACCTGGTACGGTATGGTTCGGTACTGGTACAATACCGGTATTTGAGGGTAAAAACCGGTGAATACCGGTGCCAAACCGGTGAATACCGGTGCCGAACCGATACCGAAAATGTCAAAATTCGGTACCATTCGGTACCGAAAGTATACCCGGTTTGGTAAATTTGATACCAGTATCGGTACCCGATACCATTTGCTCATCCCTTTGATGATGTTACTATTCATTGGGTTGTGTATGAGAAGTAATCTAAACGGTGCAATTACTTGCGTTGCTACGTTGCTATAGGATTTGATGAGCTCGGTACCAACCGGTACCGAAAATACCGTTACCGAAAATCCTCAAAAGTGGGTACCGGTACCGATATACCTGGTACGGTACGGTACCGGTATTTGAGGGTAAAAACCGGTGAATACCGGTGCCGAACCAATACCGAAAATGTCTAAAGTCGGTACCGATTCGATACCGAAAATATACCCGATTTAATAAATTTGATACCGGTACCTGATACCATTTGCTAATCCCCCGATGATGTTAGTGTCCATTGTGTTCTAATTTTAATATATAGGCAAATATTATTAGAAAAAAGTGAAACAATTATTAAAAAAAATCAAAAACACTATTCATGGCCTACTGTTTTAATATGTATAATAATATGTATAATTCTGTCTTTAAAAAAAATTGTACCAAAATGCCAAGGGAAAAAAATCTAGAATTAGTTTTATTATCGATATAGTTATTAAAGAGTTACTACCAGTTTTCGTTCATGAGGTTTGTTAGTATTAACTATATTAACTATTGGAGTCCCAAATCGTATCCTATCTTTGACCATTTCCGCAGTGGTGTAGCTTTTAAGGGACGGGAGGGTGCACCTGTCCCTCGAATGTTTTGGTTAGAAATGTAATATTTCTGATTTTTTTATCCGAAAATTTTAAAATTTTATAGGTCAACCCAGCTAATTATTTTGCCTAAAAATCCCCTGCCTCTACTCAGTTTATTGTCAAAAATATTTTTACATATTTTCGTATTGAGTTAAAATAAAATGTGAAGAACGAACTATTAGTAAGTTTTATAATTGTTTATCTTAAAGATCGTTAGGTTGAGTTGTAATTCTTCATCCTGGTATTTAACATTTATCTTGCATTATTATAAATATTTGGTCTTTAGTTTTCTTAAACAATATTTAGCATTTTTTATGTGTAAGAACGCCTCATTTCTAATGAAGATTATGTAGTTTTATTTGGAGTTATTATTGTTTGACCCGACCCAAATCGAAGTTTTAAGAGGGCTACACCCATTTCCAAGTTGTATATAAGATGAGTTAATGCAACCCGCGCGTTGCAGCGGGATGTATTTGGTATCCCTATATCATATGCTAAAATTATTACGCTCATGTAAAGCATTCTTTTTTATTTTTCCAAGCCACCTGCACAATGCTTTATTAAAACATTTTAGTTAGAAATGTTTTTTTTTATATTTATTTTCACCTAAGCCAATCATTTATTGTCACATTTGTCATAATGAACATTCAATCTCAACACCCTTAATCTTCTTAGTTTGTAAATGGGCTCCAAAAAATTCATTGTTTATTTATTTATATTTTTAACAACGAATTTTTGTTTCTTGTGAGATTTGAACCCAAAACCTCACACTTCATTGAATTGATCAATATATAGTCTCGGCATTTTGGCGTCTGCATAACAGTATAACATAAACGATGATAAAACAAAAACTACTAGTGTATTATAAACCTGTATCCAATCCCTATTTAAAAAAAATGTAAGAAAAAAACCTCATGGAAAGGTAAATTTATGATAAACAAAAGCATCAAACAAAACATGGCAAATTTATCGTCAACAATTTTAGATCTGTATTCATAGCTTTGAACAAATGACATATCAATTTAAAAAAAAACTCTTCAATCATAGATAATTCTGGTAACAATTTTTGTTTTGTTTTTTGGATTTTCCAATCATAGATATTTGTGGAAATATATTTTTAAAACACCTAGAGACAAATCTGACATTTTGTTTTTATGAACAGTTGGACACTTGGTTGTGTAAAAAATCTACATTTCATTCCAACCATGATATCAATTGTTCAAAAAATGGTTCTTAATTCCTTGGAATTATAACAACCCTCCTAAAAATATTTCACAATCCTTAAAAGTATCCCTATACGTCCTAAAATACACCCCGTATACGAAACACCAACCCGAAATACCTTTATTTTACAAAAATAAAATAAAACAAGAATTAGGGGGCGCTCGCGGGGCGCGGCCCCCTTGAGATAAGTTGTCGCGGGCCGCGACCTGGTGCCACCTGGCGGACTCTCGTGATGCCACGTGGCCCAACGCGTGGTGAAGCTAGCTCATGACTGGCCAAGGCTAGGCCCTAGTTAGCCTAGCTCGCGGGGCGCGAAGGTCCTTCTTGTTTCTCTCACGGGCCGCGAGAAAGTCTCTGATCAGCACTATAAATAGGAACAATCGGTTTCAATTGGAAATCGTTCAAAAAATTCTCGAATCTCTTAAATTATCTGAATAGTAGAAGTAATTCTCGGGTATAATACCCACTAAATAGCGAAGCTTTGACTCGATGTAAGTATTATAACTCCCGGTTACGTATTAGTTACGCTGCCCGATTGATCTAGTGCTCCGTAACGCATGTCGAGGCCATGCCTGACTCAGTCGTTGGAGTTCTGTCTCGGTGAGGGTATACCTAATGTAAATTTGGGTTATTATACTAACACGTGTGCATTGTTTAAATTAACAGATTATAACCAGGAAGTCACAAGGAAATATCTAAATTAGCAATGTGAGTAATCCTTCTTTTTGTAAACTGTTTTTTACAAAACCTCAATTGTTTAAATTACAATTCACAATGACTGAGTATTTGTAAATCTACATTTATCGTCGGTATGTTGGTGTTTTGTATACATAACTTGTTACTACACTGTGAGTAGTAGCATGACCACAAGTCAGGATTGACAATACTGTGGGTGGTAATTAAAGTAGACGTAAACAAATGTAATTGCGGGTTGCTCTCAATGCTGTGAAATGATAAAACTTGTTTTGATTAAACTGGGATTCACTCACCAGTATTTTCCACTGACCAAAAATGTTTTAAACGCGTTTCAGGTAACAAAATGTGAAAGCCAAATAGAAGCCAGCTGGAGAGCACTGAAGGCTTGGAAAAGTGGCTATAAAAGTTACTTAAATAAAGAAGAAGTTTTATTTCAATAAATTATGGTTTATCCCTATAAAGAGATTGTAATAGAAACTTGGGTTTTTCCCATATGTTTATTATTATAAAAATGTGTTGTTTTACTCTGATAAAAATATTTCCTAACTACTGTCCTGATGTAAATTCCGCTGCCAAATTAAATAAACACCGATACCACCGCTCTGAGTAGCTCGCGGCTGCCCGCCTCCTGGGGCAAGGGGTCGGGGGTTGCGACAGGAGGTGGTATCAGAGCTACAGCCACAGATTTCAGCCACAGAAGTGTTCTGCTAACACCAAAATTTTAATTGTGTTAGGAAATAATCTATGTGATTACGTGCATATCTGTGTATTATTGTTTTGTGTTACTTGACAATCTGTTAGTTTACAGTATGAGTGATCAAGGACCATCTGACGCCTATCGTCACCTCTCTAATTCTCCTAGAGATGAAGGAACTTCCTCCTAGCCTACTCCTTCGGGGTATTCAGCTGACAACGAAGAGGGGATATTCATCTTTAAAGCGCAATCCGAAGAACCATTCCATACGAAAAAGAGAGGATGGTTCAGTTGGGGAGCACATGAGCGTAGGAAACTAATGAGGAAATTACAACAACAAAGGGTTTTAGCAGCAACAAATATGGAGATGAACACCCAGACCCAAGACATAATCAATAGGCGATTGGCTAACTTTCACATACTAGCTATCACTGCGGCAGACCCAAACATAGAACAAATTATTACACCACAACCATTGCCACTGTTTCCAACTCAGCCAATGGAAATAGAACCTAACCAAGGAGAACATGTCCCCATACTAGCTTTTAACCCTGATGAGATACCTAGAGTCCCAACACCCAATCCCCTAGCATATGATCCATGGAATGAAGACCATAAGGATTACCAGGAACTCTACCCGTATGGAGACCCAATTCCAAACCCTATAGCACCATACCCCAACCTTGACCCTCTAGATCCATATTAGGATGCCGACCAGTATGTTCGGGAAATACTAGAAAATCCGTACCCATATGAAGAACCTTTACCTATGTACCCTGACCCAATACCCGCACCACCACCACCCATGAGTACCGAAAACGTGTAGGAACTCCGCACATTTGGTGAGGAGTTAGTAGATGAAGGAGAAAGAATAAGACAAATAGGGGAAAACCTCGTTTGGAAATACGACGAGCGAAATATGCAATACTGGATGAACCTCTAGAAATAATATATATATATGAAATAGAGTAAATGTCGCAATGCTCGAAAGTTTTGATCAATGTGTTGTTTGTGCAATTGTTGGCATTAAATCTTATTATGTGATATTAATACTTGATAATTGTTTGTAAATCTAGATGGACAACGAAGAAAATCAGGAAAACCAGAATAATGACAACACAAGGAATTAGAGATGCTATGCCATATATTATCCAAACTGTTAAAGAAGCGGAAAATAATAAAAGTAATAATGGAAGTAAACGATCACCTACTGAACCCAGTCACAGCGTAAACAATGGAATGTTACTTCAATTACCTATTCCCAAAAGAAGAAGAACCATGTCATATGGTTATTCTTGCAAACCAATAGAATTCTCTGGCAATGAAGGAGCCATTGCAGCTATACGCTGGATAGAAAAGACAGAGGCAGTCTTAAAAGTAAGCAAGTGCGAAGAGGAAGATAAAATCATGTATGCTTCCAATCTTTTTAAGAATGCAACCTTAGAATGGTGGAATACTATTCTCCAGTCTAGGGGAAGTGACAGAGTCTATAATATGGAATGGACTGAGTTTAAGAACATGGTTGAAAATTTTTTTTGTCCTCCCAATGAAAAAGAACAAATTGCTAATAAGTTCTTAAACCTTAGAATGACTGGAATAGACTGTAAGGGTTACACTACCATATTCTTGGAATATGCTAGAATAGTGCCAACCCTAGCCTCACTAGAACCAGTATTAATCTCCCGTTACATATGGGTATTAATTAGTGAGATTAGACATGTAGTTAAGGCAGCTAGACCACAAACCATAGAAGAAGCTGTAGAACTAGCAAATACTTTGACTGATGAATTGGTACGTACACAAGAAGAGAACCAGAAAAAGAACCTAGTCCAGAAGCTTACCCAGGAATTTCACTACGGTAATTTCAATCGTGGGGAGAACATAGGTTCTACTTCCGCACCTTACTATAAGTCCTGCAAGATGAAGCATTCGGTAAGATGTTCCACCTACTGCAACTTCTGCAAAATACTGGGACACAAGGAAGAAGACTGCAGGAAGAAACCCAGCAATGGGGTATGCTTTAATTGTAGAGAAAAGGGGCATATCAAACCAAACTGTCTGAACCTAGGGCCAGCCATGAACAACAAGACTACTAAGAATGCTAGAGCTTTTGTTCTAACTGCAGAAGAAGCCAAGATGTTTCCGGATCTGATTACTGGTACATTTTTAGTTAATGATGTTTTTGCTAAAGTATTATTTGACTCTGGTGTGAACCAAAGTTTTATTAATACTTCATTTTACAAAATTCTTAATCAACCATAAACTAAACTTCAACAAAAATGTCTAGTGGAGACGGCAAATGAAGAATCCATTAAGATCACTGAAATCTTGCAGGGAGCAAGAATAGAAATTCTAAACCATAATTTTATTGCTAACATTTACCCAATGAACCTAGCTTGATTTGATATCGTATTAGGAATGGATTGGTTAATAGCCAATCAATCCAGCATTCTATGTGATCAAAAGTCAATACAAGTAAATTCACCAAAAGATGGAAAGATCACAATTAAAGGAGATAAGCCAACTAGATCTACAAAATTCATCTTTGTGATGAAAACAACAAGTTATGCAAGAAAAGGATCCCTAGTGTCGCACCCCCAAAAATACCACAAGCGGAAACCCCCGCGAGGCCAAGAACGGTGAGAGGTTGAGCTATCTTCGAAAATATCTCGATAAACCTTTGATAGTATCCAGCGAGACCAAGAAATTTTCGCACCTCTGAAGGATTCTTTGGTGCTGCCCAATTCCTGATAGAGTCGATTTTTGTGGGATCCACATGTATTCCCAGCTCGTTGACTATGCGGCCAAGGAAGTGTACTTCTCGAATCCAGAAGTCGCAATTAGAGAATTTCGCGTAAAGCTGCTCCTTCCTCAGGAGCTCCAAGATAAGACGCAAGTGCCGTTCGTGGTCCTCCTTGCTCTTAGAGTAGATCAGAATGTCATCGATAAACACGATGACAAAATCGTCAAGATATGGTTTACGTACGCGGTTCATGAGATCCATGAATACCGCTGGTGCATTGGTTAACCGAATGGCATGACCAGAAACTCGTAATGGCCATACCGCGTCCTGAAGGTTGTTTTGGGAACATCCTCTTCTCGGACTCTCATCTGATGATAGCCCGACCTTATATCAATCTTTGAGTAGAAGCTTGACCCTTGCAACTGGTCAAACAAATCGTCAATGGGAGGTAAGGGATAACGATTCTTGATTGTCACCTTGTTGAGTTCACGGTAGTCAATACACATGCGAAATGATCCGTCTTTCTTCTTTACAATGAAAACTTGGGCTCCCCAAGGCGAAGAGCTGGGTCGAATAAATCCTCTATCCCACAGTTCTTGGAGTTGATTAGACAGTTCTTGCAACTCTCCAGGTGCAAGACGATAAGGTGCACGAGCAATCGGAGCTGCTCCTGGTGTAAGATCAATTTGGAACTCCACTTGATGGTGTGGAGGTAAACCTGGAAGTTCCTCAGGAAAAACGTCAAGAAACTCACGAACAACTGGTAGATCCTCAATTCTCTTTTCTTCAGGCTGAGTATCAGTAACAAGCGCAAGAATAGCATGATAACCCTTCCGTAAACACTTCTGGGCTTTCATGGATGAAATGATGCTGACAGTTGCACCACTTCGATGACCCTGAACGGACAACGGTTCCCCACTAGGGAGTGGC
Source organism: Helianthus tuberosus (assembly GCA_030545235.1). Lineage (NCBI taxonomy): Eukaryota > Viridiplantae > Streptophyta > Magnoliopsida > Asterales > Asteraceae > Helianthus > Helianthus tuberosus. The sequence continues at coordinate 4,527,493 of CM060381.1, read as the reverse complement.
ACACGCACGATTTTCTCCTTACAAAGTATATCGGCTCAGTATTTTGACAACCAATCCGTACCAACAACTATATCAAAACTACCAAGAGTGACGGGAAGAAGGTCAATGTCGAACACTTGACCCAAAAGATCAAGTTTACACTCTAAAAGGACATGTGAGGCTTCAATTGACTTCCCATAAGCCAATTCTACCACGTGTTTGGTCTTGAGAGGTGTTGGAGTTAACCCTAACTGACGACTGAACCCCAAAGACACATAACTCCAGTCGGCACCAGAGTCAAATAATACAGAAGCGGAAATACCATTGACAGAGAAAGTACCAGTCACAACGTGTCCATCATTCCTTGCATCTCCTGCTCCAATGGTAAACACTCTCCCACGAGCACCATTCCCACCGTTATTCCCATTGTTGTTGTTTCCCGCGTTGTTGTTGTTGTTGTTGTTTTTGTTGTTGTGGCGATTATTGTTCCCACCGTTGTTGTTGTTAGCGTTCTGATTCAATTGTGGGCAATCCTTCTTGCAGTGCCCTTCATTGCCAGATTGGTAACATCCCCTTTGATTACCCCGATTCTGCTGGGGTTGCTGCCTCTGTTGCTCATGTTTCTTTGGATACGGAGCTCTACAATCTTTCGCCATATGACCCACCTTGTCACACCTTTGACATATTCGGTTACACGGGCCATAATGGTGGAAACCGCACTTGTTGCACTTCGGCTGTTTTCCCGCATAAGAGCCCGAAGTTTGACTGTTGTTCTGATTCTGGTTGACCGAAGGGGACTGGCCGAAACTACGACTGTTGTTGTCAGGCTTCTTTTGCGACTGGTTCGAGTTGGCCGCCTTGTCGGCGTCATTCCATTTACGCTTGTTGTCAGTGGTGGGGGTTGTAGTAGTAGCAGCAGTAGTGGCAGTAACACGTGGTGGTAGCGAGCCACGTTCCACCTCCTAATCAGTGATCTTATGAGCCAATCTGATCATCCGTGGTAAGTTGTCAAGATTTGTTGTTGTGACCAAACCCTTAACTTGTGGTGCTAACCCTTTGATGTATAGTTCGATCCTTCGGTGTGGTGGTCGGGATAGGTTAGGGCACATGTTCGCTAGCTCATGGGACCGTTTCGTATAAGCCTCGATCTCCGATCCCACCATCTCCAGGTTGTAGTATTCGTTTTCCAGCTTTTGTATTTCATCTCGAGGGCAGTACTTTTCCCGTATCAGCTCTTTGAAATCGTCACAAGTAGTCGCGTTTGCCATCTTAATGCCCAGCATCTGCACCTGAGCATTCCACCAAGTCAAGGCACCATCCTCCAGGGTGCCTGAAGCAAATTTCACCCTGTCCCCAGCTGGATAGTTGCACATGGCAAAGACATATTCAACTTTCTCGAACCAACGGAGCAACCCCACAGGACCTTCAGTTCCACTGAAAGTTTGAGGCTTGCAATCCATGAACGTTTTGAATGTACACAAAGGTGGATTGTTCTGGTTGTGGTTCGCATGTTGACCTAAAACAAAGGGGAAGTATGCACGAATGAGAATCGAGTAAAATGACTAAGGATTATGCTTTGTCTGGTGTGTATCGTACCAGCTTGCTGAGCTGCCAAAGCCTCAGCCACACGCGTGTTAATCAGGTCTGTCAACTCTGCCTGACTCATCACAATGTTGCCACGTCCACCACCGCGGCCACCTCCACGTCCACCATTACGTCCACCACGTCCGCTCATGATTCTATATAAGAAGCGTGGAAAAGATAAGGATCGCGAGCGAGTAGAAGTCAATCATCACTATGAATTCTATAGATTAAGGAACTCTACTTTCACATCGGATAATGGAACAGAACCCCTTTCACACTTATTAAGCCTCACTGGGACTCACATGCACCCCTCATTATTATTATGTGTGCACCCATAATAATAATGCAATTTGCATGTTTATCTCAGTTCCTCTTAACTAGTGCTAAATGGTTCCCCATACTCGAGTAACAAAATAGAGGAGATCACAAAACTAGAGATCACAAAAGTCTAAGGGTAGTGTCACACTGTCTAGCATCACATAAACAAGTAGCACATGTAATCCTATCATGGTGTCAAGTATGTAGTTTCATGCAATGTCATGAGTTATGTGTACACTAGGTAAGAAATGCATAAGTAAACAAAAGACGAACCTTGCAATCTGGAGCTGAGTGTCATGGTCGTTTTCAGTACTATTTGGTTATAGTCTGGTTTTATGAACATGTTTTAAAACCTAGTTCACTATAACCAGTGGCTCTGATACCAAACTGTCACACCCCCAAAAATACCACAAGCGAAAACCCCCGCGAGGCGTGTGACATACCAGGACCAAGCCACTAATCACATTGAACCATAAGTAAAATAGAACTTTCCATTAAACGAGAATAGTGCAATTCAAACATAGGTTTTGAAAAACAAACATGTTCAGCGGAAGCATAATAAAAGATTCAATAAGTCTGAAACAATGTTGAAAACATCAAAAGTGCATCCAATTGTCACAACCCATGACCACTCCAGCTTCCCAGATAACGAGTCCCATATCAGTGTACCTAAGGGCCTGCAAGCATGCATAAAAGTGTATTAGCAAAAAGCTGGCGAGTTCACAGTTTGTTTAACTGTTTGTTACCAAGTATTGATTTACGTCATGTTGATAATAACTCGATACCACAGACGACTCCTTTTTGCTCTTCCCCAATGCTCTATCAAACATTGGTCATGATTTTAAAGTTATTAGTTCATGCCCGTCCTATCCAGGTACGTCGTGAGGTTGCCAAACTTAATAGCGCCATGAACTAATAACCCCGTTGCTCTACAAGCAACTTGTTCGGCAGTATAACAGGACTTATGTGATGGAAGGTGAGTTTATTATCCAACATCAACATTTATGAAACCTGCCTCATATCCCCGTAGGGGATATGGGTTTATGAAAGTCTGTTTGATTGTTTGTCTGTTTGATTCTCCCCACCGGACACATGCTTGTAATGAGAATAGTGAACTCACCTTGGTTTACTCGGCAAGATTAGTTACTTGTTCACACTTAATCAATCGTGTCCTATTATGGTTACTCACAACAGTCAGGGTTTCATTCAACACTTCATACAAGAAAATCACCACATAACATACACAGTGTACCTTTTGGCCACATACGACTCATCGGTTACGCATACAACACAACTACACATCACAGGTAATACACATATCCAATAAAGGTACGACCCAATCAATTTGAGGCCCACTAAGGGTGTGCGATTGAGTTCTGGGTGTGCGATGTCGCAACCCCCGACCCCTGCCTCGGGAGGCGGGCGGCCGCGGGCTACTCAGAGATGGTGGTATCGGTGTTTTTCATTATTTGGCAGCGGAATTTACATCAGGACCATAGTTAGGAAATATTTTATCAGAGTAAAACACCACATTTTTATAAAAATAAATATTTTGGGATAAAACCCAAGTTTTTACTACAAACATGTTTATAGGGATAAACCCTAATTTATTGAATAAAACATCTTTCTTTATTTAGCTAACTTTTATAGCCACATTTTTCCAAGGCTTCATTGCTCTCCAGCTGGCTTCTATTTGGCTTTCACATTTTGTTACCTGAAACGCGTTTAAAAACATTTTGTCAGTGGGAAATACTAGTGAGTGAATCCCAGTTTAATCAAAACAGATTTTATCCTTGTACAGTATTGAGGGCAATCCGCAATTACATTTGTTTATTATTCTACCTTAATTACCACCCACGGTACTGTCGACCCGACTTGTGGTCATGTTACTACTCACAGTGTCGTAAAAAATTATGTATATAAAATCCCAACATACCGACGATAATTGTAGAATTACAAATACTCAATCACTGTTAATTATCATGTAAATTAATTGAGGTTTTGTAAAAACAGTTTGCAAAAAGGTTTACAAAAAGGATATTACTCACATTGCTAATTTTGACTTTTTCCTGTGGTTTCCTGGTTATAATCTAATAAATTAAACAATGCACATGCGTTAGTATAATAACCCAATATTTACATTAGTTATACCCTCCCCGAGACAGAACTCCAACGACTACGTCGGGCAGAACCTCGGCAGCCGTTACGGAGCACTAGATCAATCGGGTAGTGTATCTAATACGTAACCGGGGGTTATAATACTTACAACGAGGCAAAGCTTCGCTGTTTTAGTGGGTATAAAGCCCGGTATATTTCTACAATATAGAAATTGAGAGAGAAAGTAAAAGTTTTGAACGAGTTGGAATGAATCCGATCGATCCTATTTATAGCGCTGATCAGGCACTTTGTCGCACCCCGCGTAAGCCGAAGGCAAAGCCTTCGCGGCCCGCGACGTAGGGTGTGCAGGGTCTAGCTTGGTCTGGTCACAAGTGTAGAGTTGACACAATGCTTCCACGTGGCAGCTCAGGGTGTCGCCCTGATCTAGAGCTGTGGCGCCTCACGTAAGCCGAAGACAAGATCTTCGCGGCCCGCGAGCACTCTAAATTTCTTGTTTTTAATTAATTTTTGTAAAGTTAAAATATTTAGGGATCACTTAAAGTATTAAGGTGTATAGGGATATTTTATATATTATAAGGGTGTCGGAAATATTTTAGGAGGGTTGTTGTATCCTCCCCACCTTGTTTTTAGAACTTGTCCTTGAGGTCTACTGGAATAGGTGTGGATATTTCCTCTGCATCTCAGATTCAAGCTTCCATGTGTACTTTGGTCCTCTCTTGGAATCCCATTTTACTTTGACTAGAACTAATCTCTTGTGTTTAAGATTCTTGACTTTCCTGTCTTCAATTTGTAGAGGCTTTTCTATGAACTTTAGCTTTTCATTTACCTCTATATCGTTAAGAGGTACTACTAATGATTCATCGGCTAAACACTTTTTGAGATTACATACATGAAATACATCATGTATTCCTGCCATTTCCTCTAGCAGTTGTAGCTGATATGCTACTGGTCCTATTCTTTTAATAATCTCAAACCTGGGGCTTAGCTTTCCTCTTTTGATGAATCTCACCACTCCTTTCCAAGGAGAAACTTTTAATAATACCTTGTCTCCTACTTGAAATTCCAATGGTTTTCGCCTGTTATTAGCATAACTCTTTTATTGATCGCGTGCTGCTTTTAGTCGTTACTTGACTTGAATAATCTTTTCTATTGTCTCTTGCACTATCTCTGGTCCAGATAATTGTTTTTCTCCAATCTCTGCCCAACATACTGGGGTTCGGCACTTTCGTCCATAAAGTGCTTCAAATGGTGCAGCATTGATACTGGTATGATAGTTGTTATTGTAAGAAAATTCTATTAATGGTAGATGATCGTCCCAATTTCCTCCGAAATCAATTACACAAGCTCTAAGTAAATCTTCCATTGTCTGAATCGTCCTTTCGCTTTATCCATCCATTTGAGGAAGATAAGCGGTGCTTAGATTTAGCTTGGTTCGCATTGCTTTTTGGAAACTTGTCCAAAAATGAGAAGTAAAATGACTATCTCTATCAGAAACAATAGATAAAGGAATTCCATGTAATGAAACAATTTCATTTACATATAACTTGGCTAGTTGTTCCATATTGAAAGTTTTCTTCATTGGTAAGAAATGAGCAGATTTAGTTAGTCTATCTACAATCACCCAGTTTGTATCATTACCTTTTTGTGTCTTAGGTAATTTGGTAAGAAAGTCCATTGTTATCAATTCCCATTTCCATACAGGCATTTCCAATTGCTGCAACAAACCTGAGGGTTTCTGGTGTTCAGCTTTGACCTGTGAACATGTTAGACACTTGGCGACATAAGCTGCTATATCCTTTTTCATTCCTATCCACCAGAAATTCTTTCTTAAGTCTTGATACATTTTATCACTTCCAGGATGAATCGTATATTTAGACTTATGGGCTTATTCTAATATTTGGTGACGTAGGTTTCCTAGTTTAGGTTTCCTAGTTTAGGTATCCAAGTTCTTTTCAGTATCATCCTTGATTACTGATTCTTGTACTTTTCTAATTTGCTCGTTTAAATCTATCTGCAGATTTAATTGAATAGAACGTACTCTTTTTGGCTTTTCATGATACTTTCGACTTAAAGCATCAACAACTACATTAGCCTTTCCTGCATGATACTGGATACTACAATCATAATCACTAAGAATTTCCAACCAACGTCTTTGTCTCATATTTACCTCTTTTTGCCCGAAAACATATCTTAAACTCTTATGATCGGTGAAAATGGTAAACTTACTACCGTAAAGGTAATGTCTCCAAATTTTCAAGCCAAATATTATGGCTCCTAACTCTAAATCATGGGTTGAATAGTTCTCTTCATGATTCTTAAGTTGTATAGAGGCATAGGCTATAACCTTTTGACGTTGCATTAACACACATCCATAACCTAATTTAGAAGCGTCGCAATAAACTACAAAATCTTCAGTTTCTTCTGATAATGCTAGTATGGGTGCGTTGGTTAATCTTTGCTTAAGGATTCTAAAGGCTTCTTCTTGTTTTGGTCCCCATTCAAACTTAAGAGACTAGGTTAGTTTGGTTAAGGGAATGGCTATTCTAGAAAAATCTCGGATAAACCTTCTATAATAACCGGCTAGTCCTAGGAAACTTCTAACCTCCATTGGTGATTCAGGGGTTTTCCATTAAGTAATCGCCTCAATCTTTGTGGGATCTACATGAATTCCTTCATGATTAACTAAATGTCCAAGAAATTGCACTTCTTCTAACCAAAATTCACATTTCAAAAATTTAGCGTAAAGCTTTTCTTTTCTTAGTAAATTTAGGAGTGCATGCAGATGCGCTGCATATTCCTCTTTACTTTTAGAGTAAATGAGAATATCATCTATAAAGACAATTATGAATTTATCCAAATATGGCTTACATATTCAGTTCATCATGTCCATAAATGCGGCTGGGGCATTGGTTAAACCAAATGGCATGACAGCAAATTCACAGTGGCCATACCTTGTTCTGAAAGCGGTCTTAGGAATGTCCTCTTCCTGTACCTTTAATTGATGATATCCTGAACGTAAATCGATTTTAGAAAAGAATCAAGCTCCTTGCAATTGATCAAACAGATCATCGATTCTCGGTAATGGGTACCGATTTTTAATCGTGACTTTATTCAATTCTCGGTAATCAGTGCAAATACGCATTGATCCGTCTTTCTTTTTGACGAATAAGATTGGTGCTCCCCAAGGCGATGAACTTAGCTGTATGAATCCTTTTTCCAAAAGTTCGTCTAGTTGTTTCTTTAGTTCTTGCATCTCTGCTGGTGCTAATCGGTAAGGTGCATTGACAATTGGTGATGCTCCTAGTAGTAGATGAATTCTGAATTCGACTTCTTTGTCTGGCGGTAGTCCTGGTAGTTCTTCTAGAAATACGTCTGAAAATTGAGATATTACAGGGATATCTTTTAATTCCTTTCCTTTAGTGTTAATAACTACGGATATCATATACACTAGTGATCCTTTCCTACAATCTTCTTCTTTGTGTCCTGGTATCTTGCAGTAATTGCAGTAGGTGGAGCATCTTCCTGAATGCTTCTTCTTACAGGCTTTACAGTAAAGTGTAGAAGTAGAACCTATATTTTTCCCATGGTTGGAATTACCGTAGCGAAGTTCCTGGGTAAGCCTTTGAGCTAGGTTCTTTCTTTGGTTTTCTTCTTGGGTACGCACTAATTCATCAGTCAAGGTATTTACTAGTTCTACAGCTTCTTCTATGGTTTGTGGTCTAGCTCCCTTGACTACATGTCTAATTTCACTAATTAATCCCCAGATGTAACGGGAGATTAACACTGGTTCTGGTGATGCTAGGGTTGGCACTATTCTAGCATATTCAAAGAATGTAGTAGTGTAACCCTTGCTGTCTACTCCAGTCATTCTAAGGTTTAAGAATTTATTAGCTATCTGTTCTTTTTCATTGGGAGGACAAAATTTTTTTCCCACCATGTTCTTAAACTCATTCCATATTATAGACCTTGTCACTTCCCCTAGACTGGAGAATAGTGTTCCACCATTCTAGAGCTGCATTCTTAAATAAATTGGAAGCAAACATGATTTTATCTTCTTCTGCGCATTTGCTTATTTTTAAGACTGCCTCAGTCTTTTCTATCCAGCGCAGAGCTGCAATGGCCCATTCATTACCCGAGAATTCTATTGGTTTGCAGGACCAGAATTCTTTGTAAGAACAACCATAAGACATGGTTCTTCTTCTTTTTGGAATGGGCATTTGAAGTAATGGTCCATTGTTCACGCTGTGACTAGGTTCAGTATGTGTTCGCTTACTTCAACTATTACTGTTATTATTTTCTGCTTCTTTAACATTTTGGATGATATATGGCATAGCATCTCTAATTCCTTGGGTTACAATGTGTCGAATTACACTGTTATTTATTTGATTATCATTATTCTGGTTTTACTGATTTGCTACGTTGTCCATCTGGATTATAAACAATTACCAAGTATTAATATCGCAAGACAATATTAAATGTAAACAATTCTCACAACACAAACAGATTGGTCAAAATCGTCGTTCATTGCGACCTTTACTCTATCTTATATATATGCGCCTAGTACAAACCACACTGGAATTTAAAATACAATACTAGTAGGAATCAGTAGCTATAAGATTACCTATATATATATATACTATTTAATGGAGGTCCATCCAATACTGCATGTTACGCTCGTCATACTTCCAAACGAGCCTCTCACCTATCTGTCTTATCCTTTCACTTTCATCTAACAACTCCTCACCAAACGTTCGGAGTTCCTGTATGTTCTCAGTGCTGATGGGTGGTGCGGGTGTTGGTATTGGATCAGGGTATTGCGGCATCGGTTCCTCCTGAGGGTATGGGTTCTCTAGAATCTCCCTGATATATTGGTCATTATCAAAATATGGGTTTAGAGGGTCCAGGTTGGGATAGGGTGCTACTGGGTTTTGCATGGGCTCCTCTATTGGGTAAAGTTGTTGGTAATCCCTATGGTCGTCAAACCATGGGTCATAATCTGGAGGATGGGGTGCTAGGACTCTAGGGATTTCGGCTGGGTCAAAAGCAGGTACTGGAGGTTGGTCTACTGGGTTTGGTTCAATTTCCATGGGTTGTGTGGGAAATAGTGGTAACGGCTGGGGTGCAATAAGTTGTTCTAGATTCGGGTCAGCAGCGATGGTAGCTAATATATGAAAATTAGCTAATCTCCTATTGAGTATATCTTGGGTTTGAGCATTCATTTCTCTATTAACCGCTGCTAAGGCCCACTGCTGCTGTAATTTTCTCATCCTTTTTCTACGCTCGTGAGCTCCTCTGCTGAACCATCCTCTCTTCTTGGGAGGGAATGGCTCTTCAGATTGTGCTTTGAATACGAAAATCACTTCTTCGGTGTCAGCCGAATACCCCGAGGGGGTACGCTGGGAAGAAGTTCCTTCGTCCCTAGGTGAACTGGACAATCGACGGTAAGCGTCCGAAGGTCCTTGATCACTCATACTGTAAACTAACAAATTGTCAAATAACACAAAATAATAATTTACACATATGCACAATGTCTCATTCATTATTTCCTAACAAAATTAACAATTTCAATGTCAGCAGAACACCTCTTTGGCTGAAATTAGTGGCTGTAGCTCTAATACCACCTTCTGTCACAACCCCCGACCCCTGCCTCAGGAGGCGGGCGGTCGAGGCCTACTCGGAGATGGTGGTATCGGTGTTTATCATTCTTTGGCAGCGGAATTTACTTCAGGACCGTAGTAGGAAATATTTTATCAGAGTAAAACACCACATTTTTGTAACACCTCGTAAAATCACGTCCAATGATGTATTGACACGTGTAATAAACCATAATGAAGTCAAATAGTAAATTTAAGGGACTAATTTTTCAAAAAATCGAAAACCTTGATTATGAAAGGACTGGAAGTTTTAGTATACCTAAAATAAGTTTCTAAATAACCTCTTACGATAATTATATTCACAAATGGGCCACTTGATGATCGAGTGTAGCCGTTTGCGTAATTAATTGAAAGTTTGCGCAATCAAGGGTTAAAAGCGTCAACATGTTGATTCTTACCTCTGAGTGACCTCTTAATAAACCAGGAGCTTCATGATATTAGATTATACTCTCAGGAATGTCAATTATTGGCCATCTAAGGTTTTTATGCCTATAAGTAAAGTTACGCGTAACTTTGCAAGTTAGAGGGACTAAAAGTGTCAATATGTTTAATTATACCTCTGAATGACCTTTTAGCGAACCCGAAGCATCGTGATGTTTTATAATACTCCCAATAATGCCCAACGTTGATTAGATGAGGCTTCGATGCTATTAAACGATGATCTACGCATGTTTGCGCATTAGAGGGACCTAAAGCGTCAACTTTTGAATCTACGCCTTTTGGTGACCATTTAAGCGATCGAAAGCATATCAATAATCAAACCTATGCTGGGGAATGCCCATTATGGGCCATGGAAGGCTTGGATATCAGTAAACGACATTTCGCGCTACTTTGTGCGATTAAAGGACTAATTGCATCAAACTGCAAAAGTATGTCGATTCGTAGGGTAACGGGCCTTCCGGAATATGACCATGAGTTAAAAATACCCTATTTATTCTCTATATAGCTTAGATATAGGCTTAGAGGTGTTTGGTGCGCAAAAATAAACTTTTAAGTCAAGCAGGGACTAAAAGTGTCAAAAAGTGCACAAGTTTGCATTTTCGCGCATATCTTCCATTCTGAATATGTCCGGACATCCAAAAATTTATGTAAGCATTAAAATATTTTATTTTAGTGTTCGACATGATAAAATTCCATTCGTCGCGTAATTTGGATCGTTTTTAGCGTCCGTTCGTGTTTCGTCGTAATTAGTCAAACAACGTGACCGTACGACCCAAACGAACCGACATCCGACATGTTCTTGAGCATGTTTCATGTCCCTCATGTTTAGGCATCATTTTAGAGCCTTGTAAATAGCTTAACGGGCCTTAAACGTGACCTTAAAAGCTATCAGGGACCATTTCTGTAATTATTCAAACTTGATTGCTGAACCAGGGACCTCAGGCGGCCCGCGTAAGCATCCCTTGAACCTTACGCGGCTCGTGTGAGCATGTCAGAGCTGAAAAACTGATTTCCCAGCTGTTACTAGATGTTCCAGCTGTTTGAATCACTTGCAAATGGTATTTCTTCAATCTTTGGGCACCCATAGTATTGAAAAACAGTGGGTAATAGGTGTATGGTCCAGATTTAACCACGTTTATCGAGGAACGATCCTACCGGTCCTCTAAATCCTATAAATACCCCATTGATTTTGGGTTTCATTTGCACCTCATTTCATTTCTGATTGCTCTCTGAATTCTTGGAGGATCTTGAGCTTCTTGAGAACCTCCTTTTGTCCTTTGGACCTCTTGTAAGTATCCTTTCGTGCTTAGTTTAATTGTTTAGCGATTAAAAACCGAAAAGTCAATCGTTTGCGACAAACGCTTTGACTTTCAAACGGTTGCGCCATTGTTCGCAACGAACATGGCTACGTGATCGTAATTAGGTAGGTATTAAACCCTCAAAAGGGCACCTCCTAATTACCACGTTTGCTTAGTTAATTGTCGGGTCAAAGTAATTAAAATAAAAGTCAAACAAGTCAGTTTTTACTAATAAATTCATAACTGATAATTCAGAAGTTATGGAACATGTTTTAACACTTAAATAACTTGATAATTAACATAAGAACATGTTTAAGCATGTTCAACCCGACAATTCTAAGTATAGGCTCGGTTCGGAACCGAAAGTCACAAAAGTTGACTTTTGCTTTGACTTTCAGTTCTGACCCGATTTAGCTTAATTTAGATATGCCTTAGGATTCTATTAGGACCATGTTATAGGTTAGTGTAACCCTCTGAGGTTATACAACTTGGATCCTTAGTTATCCTATTCATTTACATGTTCCCGTTATATGCTTAAATGTTGACCATTATGCCCTTTTGACCCTAAAACGAGAGTTTTGAAAATGTGAGAGGACAATAGTCTTTATTACTGATTTATAAACTTGTCCTTAAAATTTGACATCAGTTTGAGGTCTAGATTAGGAGTTATGCTCAATAGCGTAATTAAAAAGCTTTTTATTAATTAAACGGCGTAATTAGCATAAATGCTATCTAAACCCAATTTTTGATACCAAACTTTTTACCTACTGATTTAAAATAATATTTTGGGATTTTTGAAGATTTTTATTTATTTTTAGGCTGAGCATAACATAGGGTTCTAAGCTTGATTCGGTAATTGCCGGTTTTGCCCTTTTGGCCTAAAAAATGAGTTTTACAAATCATTTTGATACCAAACCTTTTTCTACTGATCTTATATGATAAATAAAATATTTTGAGCCTTCTGGAATAATAAAATTATCAGCTTTCATTATAAAACCCGGAAATCGCTTAAAATCGCCTTTTTATGCGTTTTAAACGCATAGTATATATTAAAACTATTTTAAATATATAAGACTTGACACCTAGTGATATTTTAGTAAATTTTCATAATTAAATAGTAGGCAAAAGTTTTAAACTCAGAATTCTAATTTTGACCTTTAAAGCTTATGTGAAATTACCAAAATGCCCCTTCGGTGTATAGTTTGATTATAATTAATAAATTTCACATATATGCAATACCATGCTGATATAACTTATTAAAATTATCAGTTCGGTTTGTGACAATACCAGTATGATACCGCCATTCATTACAACTTGCATTACCGAAAAAAACCTCTATTTAAATATAACTAGGTTGTTTTTCCGCGCGTTGCAGCGATACGTTATCTTAGACATTCGATCGGTATCGGTTAGGTTCGTTATAGCACTGGTATGATACATGTACTCGATTTAGAAATCAACACATATTTTACATGGACCGAAACGAAAAAAACGAACACCCATACCAACAAGGATGTTGTCCGAACGGTGTCGATCTGTTCAGATCGTCCGGGTAGTGGTAGTGATATCATCATAGACAGAGTTGTATAAATGAAAATTATCGAAATTGAAAACCATAAAAATGAACACAGGTACATGTACTAATGTTATTTGATAGCATACATCAGTTTATCAAAAGCACAACAATAAAAATAAGTAGCGGTACTGATACCGATGTTGTTCGGTCGGTTTCGGTTTTGCTAATTACGATAGCAGCACAAAATTCATTACCAAACAGAAACTATACAAATGAGTACATGTATAACTAACGATGTTGTTTGGTATAGTATATTAGTGATACGATGTCAGTTTGTTGAAAACAAAAACAATATAAATAAATGCCGGTTTATCAAAATCAATATAAATAAATACCGGTATCGATACATATAATATTCGCTCAGTTTCGGTTATTTTTTGGTAGGATGGTGGAACAATATTCGTTTTCAATAAAATTTATACTACAATGTTGAAAAAAACAATTGGTTTCAGTTCGGTTTAGTACGATAGTAGCACATTATCCGTTTTCAATAAATTTATATTGCAGTGTTGAAAAAATAAAAATAGAACGCAAGTTAAAAAAATAATCAAAATATACGATAAATAAAATATTATTAAAAAGTTGAAATAATTATTTAAAAAATCAAAACCATTATCTATGAAAAATTTGTTTTAATTATATATACACATATCTATATAAATTATTTTATTATAAATAAAACTAGTTGACTTTCCGCCCTCGCGTTACGGCGGGGACCTAATGTCTACAAAATGCGTGTCGGTAACGACAAGCAGATACCAAATATCAAAACATAAATAAAAATGACGTGGTAACGATAGTCACTTCTTCCTAAAAAGCGATTTTAAATAATCTAATATATAATAATAGGACCCACGCGTCCAACACGTTGGAAATTCGGTTGTTTTCAGTTTAGTTATTACGGTGCTAACACCTTAAAATATGGATGAGCTTGGTACCGTTAACGGCACCGAAAGTAACAATCCGGAAAATCATCGAAATTAAGTACTGGCACCGAAAATGCTCAGTACCATACGGTATGGTATTTGAAGGTAAAAATCAGTAAATACAGGTATGGTGCGAGACCGGTGTCGAACCGAAAGTAACGATTCTGAAAACGCCAAAAGGTGGGTACCAAATTGGTACCGAAAATGATTGGTATAGTAAATTTGGTACCGATACAATACCGGTTTGATTACAGGACTTGATATGATTTGCTCATCAATAATTTAGATATCCAAGTTAATTTTACATGCTACAATTCATTCATTGTAGAAAGACAAAAAAGAAAACAAAATAAGCTGTTTTGTATATAAAACCTCATTCAAACGGAATACAGTTTACTTACAGTGTGTATGAAAAGTAATCTAAACGGTGCAATTACTTGCGTTGCTACGTTGCTACAGGATTTGATGAGCTCGGTACCAACCGGTACCGAAAATATCGTTATCGAAAATCCTCAAAAGTGGGTATCGGTACTGAATATACCTGGTACGGTATGGTGCGGTACCGGTCGGTACTGGTACGGTACCGGTATTTGAGGGTACAAACCGGTGAATACTGGTGCCGAACCGATACCGAAAATGTCAAAAGTCGGTACCATTCGGTACCGAAAATATACCCGGTTTGGTAAATTTGATACCAGTTCGATACCCGATACCAATTGCTCATCCCCTTGATGATGTTACTATTCATTGGGTTGTGTATGAAAAGTAATCTAAACGGTGTAGTTACTTGCGTTGGTACATGATTTGACGAGCTCGGTACCAACCGGTACCGAAAATACCGTTACCGAAAATCCTCAAAAGTGGGTACTGGTACCGAATATACACGGTACGGTACGGTTCGGCACCGGTCAATATTGGTACGGTACCGGTATTTGAGGGTAAAAACCAGTTAATACCGGTGCCGAACCGATACCAAAAATGTAAAAATTCGGTACCGAAAATATACCCGATTTGATAAATTTGATACCGGTACCAGTACATGATACCATTTGCTAATCCCTCTGATGATGTTACTGTTCATTGTGTTACCGAAAATTCTCAAAAGTGGGTACCGGTACCGAATATACCTGGTACGGTATAGTTCGGTACCGATCGGTACTGGTACAATACCGGTATTTGAGGGTAAAAACCGGTGAATACCGGTGCCAAACCGGTGAATACCGGTGCCGAACCGATACCGAAAATGTCAAAATTCGGTACCATTCGGTACCGAAAGTATACCCGGTTTGGTAAATTTGATACCAGTATCGGTACCCGATACCATTTGCTCATCCCCTTGATGATGTTACTATTCATTGGGTTGTGTATGAAAAGTAATCTAAACGGTGTAGTTACTTGCGTTGGTACGTTGCTATAGGATTTGATGAGCTCGGTACCAACCGGTACCGAAAATACCGTTACCGAAAATCCTCAAAAGTGGACCGGTACCGATATACCTGGTACGGTACGGTTTGGTACTGGTACGGTACCGGTATTGGAGGGTAAAAACCGGTGAATACCGGTGCCGAACCAATACCGAAAATGTCAAAAGTCGGTACCGATTCGATACCGAAAATATACCCAATTTAATAAATTTGATACCGGTACCTGATACCATTTGCTAATCCCCCGATGATGTTAGTGTCCATTGTGTTCTAATTTTAATATATAGGCAAATATTATTAGAAAAAAGTGAAACAATTATTAAAAAAAATCAAAAATACTATTCATGGCCTATTGTTTTAATATGTATAATAATATGTATAATTCTGTCTTTAAAAAAAATTGTACCAAAATGCCAAGGGAAAAAAATCTAGAATTAGTTTTATAATCGATATAGTTATTAAAGAGTTACTACCAGTTTTCGTTCATGAGGTTTGTTAGTATTAACTATATTAACTATTGGAGTCCAAAATCGTATCCTATCTTTGACCATTTCCGCAGTGGCGTAGCTTTTAAGGGACGGGAGGGTGCACCTGTCCCTCGAATGTTTTGGTTAGAAATGTAATATTTCTGATTTTTTATCCGAAAATTTTAAAATTTTATAGGTTCAACCCAGCTAATTATTTTGCCTAAAAATCCCCTGCCTCTACTCAGTTTGTTGTCAAAAATATTTTTACATATTTTTGTATTGAGTTAAAATAAAATGTGAAGAACGAACTATTAGTAAGTTTTATAATTGTTTATCTTAAAGATCGTTAGGTTGAGTTGTAATTCTTCGTCCAGGTATTTAACATTTATCTTGCATTATTATAAATATTTGGTCTTTAGTTTTCTTAAACAATATTTAACATTTTTTATGTGTAAGAACGCCTCATTTCTAATGAAGATTATGTAGTTTTATTTGGAGTTATTATTGTTTGACCCGACCCGAATCGAAGTTTTAAGAGGGCTACACCCATTTCCAAGTTGTATATAAGACGAGTTAATGCAACCCGCGCGTTGCAGCGGGATGTATTTGGTATCCCTATATCATATACTAAAATTATTACGCTTGTGTAAAGCATTCTTTTTTATTTTTCCAAGCCACCTGCACAACGCTTTATTAAAACATTTTAGTTAGAAATGTTTTTTTTATATTTATTTTCACCTAAGCCAATCATTTATTGTCACATTTGTCATAATGAACATTCAATCTCAACACCCTTAATCTTCTTAGTTTGTAAATGGGCTCCAAAAAATTCATTGTTTATTTATTTATATTTTTAACAACGAATTTTTGTTTCTTGTGAGATTTGAACCCAAAACCTCACACTTTATTGAATTGATCAATATATAGTCTCGGCATTTTGGCGTCTGTATAACAGTATAACATAAACGATGATAAAACAAAAAACTACTAGTGTATTATAAACATGTATCCAATCCCTATTTAAAAAAATGTAAAAAAAAAACTCATGGAAAGGTAAATTTGTGATAAACAAAAGCATCAAACAAAACATGGCAAATTTATGGTCAACAATTTTAGATCTGTATTCATAGCTTTGAACAAATGACATATCAATTTAAAAAAAAAAACTTCAATCATAGATATTTCTGGAAACAATTTTTGTTTTGTTTTTTGGATTTTCCAATCATAGATATTTGTGGAAATATATTTTTAAAACACCTAAAGACAAATCTGACATTTTATTTTTATGAACAGTTGGACACTTGGTTGTGTAAAAATCTACATTTCATTCCAACCATGATATCAATTGTTCAAAAAATGGTTCTTAATTCCTTGGAAGTATAACAACCCTCCTAAAAATATTTCACAATCCTTAAAAGTATCCCTATACGTTCTAAAATACACCCCGTATACGAAACACCAACCCGAAATACCTTTATTTTACAAAAATAAAATAAAACAAGAATTAGGGGGCGCTCGCGGGGCGCGGCCCCCTTGAGATAAGTTGTCGCGGGCCGCGACCTGGTGCCACCTGGCGGACTCTCGTGATGCCACATGGCCCAACGCGTGGTGAAGCTAGCTCATGACTGGCCAAGGCTAGGCCCTAGTTAGCCTAGCTCGCGGGGCGCGAAGGCCCTTCTTTTTCTCTCGCGGGCCGCGAGAAAGTCTCTGATCAGCACTATAAATAGGAACAATCGGTTTCAATTGGAAATCGTTCAAAAAATTCTCGAATCTCTTAAATATCTGAATAGTAGAAGTAATTCTCGGGTATAATACCCACTAAATAGCGAAGCTTTGACTCGATGTAAGTATTATAACTCCCGGTTACGTATTAGTTACGCTGCCCGATTGATCTAGTGCTCCGTAACGCATGTCGAGGCCATGCCTGACTCAGTCGTTGGAGTTCTGTCTCGGTGAGGGTATACCTAATGTAAATTTGGGTTATTATACTAACACGTGTGCATTGTTTAAATTAACAGATTATAACCAGGAAGTCACAAGGAAATACCTAAATTAGCAATGTGAGTAATCCTTCTTTTTGTAAACTGTTTTTTACAAAACCTCAATTGTTTAAATTACAATTCACAATGATTGAGTATTTGTAAATCTACAATTATCGTCGGTATGTTGGTGTTTTGTATACATAACTTGTTACTACATTGTGAGTAGTAGCATGACCACAAGTCAGGATTGACAATACTGTGGGTGGTAATTAAAGTAGATGTAAACAAATGTAATTGCGGGTTGCCCTCAATGCTGTAAAATGATAAAACTTGTTTTGATTAAACTGGGATTCACTCACCAGTATTTTCCACTGACCAAAAATGTTTTAAACGCGTTTCAGGTAACAAAATGTGAAAGCCAAATAGAAGCCAGCTGGAGAGCACTGAAGGCTTGGAAAAGTGGCTATAAAAGTTACTTAAATAAAGAAGAAATTTTATTTCAATAAATTATGGTTTATCCCTATAAAGAGATTGTAATAGAAACTTGGGTTTTTCCCATATGTTTATTATTATAAAAATGTGGTGTTTTACTCTGATAAAAATATTTCCTAACTACTGTCCTGATGTAAATTCCGCTGCCAAATTAAATAAACACCGATACCACCGCTCTGAGTAGCTCGCGGCTGCCCGCCTCCTGGGGCAAGGGGTCGGGGGTTGCGACAGAAGGTGGTATCAGAGCTACAGCCACATATTTCAGCCACAGAAGTGTTCTGCTAACACCAAAATTTTAATTGTGTTAGGAAATAATCTATGTGATTACGTGCATATCTGTGTATTATTGTTTTGTGTTACTTGACAATCTGTTAGTTTACAGTATGAGTGATCAAGGACCATCTGACGCCTATCGTCACCTCTCTAATTCTCCTAGAGATGAAGGAACTTCATCCTAGCCTACTCCTTCGGGGTATTCAGCTGACAACGAAGAGGGGATATTCATCTTTAAAGCTCAATCCGAAGAACCATTCCCTACGAAAAAGAGAGGATGGTTCAGTCGGGGAGCACATGAGCGTAGGAAACTAATGAGGAAATTACAACAACAAAGGGTTTTAGCAGCAGCAAATATGGAGATGAACACCCAGACCCAAGACATAATCAATAGGCGATTGGCTAACTTTCACATACTAGCTATCACTGCGGCAGACCCAAACATAGAACAAATCATTACACCACAGCCATTGCCACTGTTTCCAACTCAGCCAATGGAAATAGAACCTAACCAAGGAGAACAGGTCCCCATACCAGCTTTTAACCCTGATGAGATACCTAGAGTCCCAACACCCAATCCCCTAGTATATGATCCATGGAATGACGACCATATAGATTACCAGGAACTCTACCCGTAGGGAGACCCAATTCCAAACCCTATAGCACCATACCCCAACCTTAACCCTCTAGATCCATATTGGGATGCCGACCAGTATGTTCAGGAAATACTAGAAAACCCGTACCCATATGAAGAACCTTTACCTATGTATCCTGACCCAATACCCGCACCACCACCACCCATGAGTATCGAAAACGTGCAGGAACTCCGCACATTTGGTGAGGAGTTAGTAGATGAAGGAGAAAGAATAAGACAAATAGGGGAAAAGCTCGTTTGGAAATACGACGAGCGAAATATGCAATACTGGATGAACCCCTAGAAATAATATATATATATATATATATATATATATATATATATATATATATATATATATATATATATATATATATATATATATGAAATAGAGTAAATGTCGCAATGCTCGAAAGTTTTGATCAATGTGTTGTTTGTGCAATTGTTGGCATTAAATCTTATTCTGTGATATTAATACTTGATAATTGTTTGTAAATCTAGATGGACAACGAAGAAAATCAGGAAAAACAGAATAATGATAACACAAGGAATTAGAGATGCTATGCCATATATTATCCAAACTGTTAAAGAAGCGAAAAATAATAAAAGTAATAGTGGAAGTAAACGATCACCTACTGAACCCAGTCACAGCGTAAACAATGGAACGTTACTTCAATTGCCTATTCCAAAAAGAAGAAGAACCATGTCATATGGTTATTCTTGCAAAGAATTCTGGTCTTGCAAACCAATAGAATTCTCTGGCAATGAAGGAGCCATTGCAGCTATACGCTGGATAGAAAAGACAGAGGCAGTCTTAAAAGTAAGCAAGTGCGCAGAGGAAGATAAAATCATGTATGCTTCCAATCTTTATAAGAATGAAACCTTAGAATGGTGGAATAATATTCTCCAGTCTAGGGGAAGTGACAGAGTCTATAATATGGAATGGACTGAGTTTGAGAACATGGTTGAAAAAAAATTATGTCCTCCCAATGAAAAAGAACAAATTGCTAATAAGTTCTTAAACCTTAGAATGACTGGAATAGACTGTAAGGGTTACACTACCATATTCTTGGAATATGCTAGAATAGTGCCAACCCTAGCCTCACCAGAACCAGTATTAATCTCCCGTTACATCTGGGTATTAATTAGTGAGATTAGACATGTAGTTAAGGCAGCTAGACCACAAACCATAGAAGAAGCTGTAGAACTAGCAAATACCTTGACTGATGAATTGGTACGTACACAAGAAGAGAACCAGAAAAAGAACCTAATCCAGAAGCTTACCCAGGAATTTCGCTACGGTAATTTCAATCGTGGGGAGAACATAGGTTCTACTTCCGCACCTTACTGTAAGTCCTGCAAGAAGAAGCATTCGGTAAGATGTTCCACCTACTGCAACTTCTACAAAATACTGGGACACAAGGAAGAAGACTGCAGGAAGAAACCCAGCAATGGAGTATGCTTCAATTGTAGAGAAAAGGGGCATATCAAACCAAACTGTCTGAAACTAGCTCCAGCCATGAACAACAAGACTACTAAGAATGCTAGAGCTTTTGTTCTAACTGCAGAAGAAGCCAAGATGTTTCCGGATCTGATTACTGGTACATTTTTAGTTAATGATGTTTTTGCTAAAGTATTATTTGACTCTGGTGTGAACCAAAGTTTTAGTAATACTTCATTTTGCAAAATTCTTAATCAACTATTAACTAAACTTCAACAAAAATGTCTAGTGGAGACGGCAAATGGAGAATCCATTAAGATCACTGAAATCTTGCAGGGAGCAAGAATAGAAATTCTAAACCATAATTTTAGTGCTAACATTTACCCAATGAACCTAGCTGGATTTGATATCGTATTAGGAATGGATTGGTTAATAGCCAATCAATCCAGCATTCTATGTGATCAAAAGTCAATACAAGTAAATTCACCAAAAGATGAAAAGATCACAATTAAAGGAGATAAGCCAACTAGATCTACAAAATTCATATTTGTGATGAAAACAACAAGTTATGCAAGAAAAGGATCCCTAGTGTCACACCCCCAAAAATACCACAAGCGGAAACCCCCGCGAGGCGTGTGACGTACTAGGACCTAGCCACTAATCACATTGAACCATAAGTAAAATAGAACTTTCAATTAAATGAGAATAGTGCAATTCAAACATAGGTTTTGAAAATCAAACATGTTCAGCGAAAGCATAATAAAATATTTAATAAGTCCGACATAATGTTGAAAACATCAAAAGTGCATCCAATTGTCACGACCCATGACCACTCCAGCTTCCCAGATAGCAAGTCCCATGTCAGTGTACCTAAGGGCCTGCAAGCATGCATAAAACTGTATCAGCAAAAAGCTAGCGAGTTCACAGTTTGTTTAACCATTTGTGTGTTAGAACGGTGAAAGGTTGAGCTATCTTCGAAAATATCTCGATAAACCTTCGATAGTATCCAGCGAGACCAAGAAATTGTCGCACCTCTGAAGGATTCTTTGGTGCTGCCCAATTCCTGATAGAGTCGATTTTTGCGGGATCCACATGTATTCCCAGCTCGTTGACTATGCGGCCAAGGAAGTGTACTTCTCGAATCCAGAAGTCGCACTTAGAGAATTTCGCGTAAAGCTGCTCCTTCCTCAGGAGCTCCAAGATAAGACGCAAGTGCCGTTCGTGGTCCTCCTTGCACTTAGAGTAGATCAGAATGTCATCGATAAACACGATGACAAAATCGTCAAGATATGGTTTACATACGCGGTTCATGAGATCCATGAATACCGCTGGTGCATTGGTTAACCAAATGGCATGACCAGAAACTCGTAATGGCCATACCGCGTCCTGAAGGCTGTTTTGGGAACATCCTCTTCTCGGACTCTCATCTGATGATAGCCCGACCTTATATCAATCTTTGAGTAGAAGCTTGACCCTTGCAACTGGTCAAACAAATCGTCAATGGGAGGTAAGGGATAACGATTCTTGACTGTCACCTTGTTGAGTTCTCGGTAGTCAATACACATGCGAAATGATCCGTCTTTCTTCTTTACAAAGAAAACTGGGGCTCCCCAAGGCGAAGAGCTGGGTCGGATAAATCCTCTATCCCACCGTTCTTGGAGTTGATTAGACAGTTCTTGCAACTCTCTAGGTGCAAGACGATAAGGTGCACGAGCAATCGAAGCTGCTCCTGGTGTAAGATCAATTTGGAACTCCACTTGATGGTGTGGAGGTAAACCTGGAAGTTACTCAGGAAAAACGTCAAGAAACTCACGAACAACTGGTAGATCCTCAATTCTCTTTTCTTCAGGCTGAGTATCAGTAACAAGCGCAAGAATAGCATGATAACCCTTCCGCAAACACTTCTGGGCTTTCATGGATGAAATGATGCTGACAGTTGCACCACTTCGATGACCCTGAACGGACAACGGTTCCCCACTAGGGAGAGGCACACACACGATTTTCTCCTTACAAAGTATATCGGCTCGGTGTTTTGACAACCAATCCATACCAACAACTATATCAAAACTACCAAGAGTGATGGGAAGAAGGTCAATGTCGAACACTTGACCCAAAAGATCAAGTTTACACTCTAAAAGGACATGTGAGGCTTCAATTGACTTCCCATAAGCCAATTCTACCACGTGTTTGGTCTCGAGAGGTGTTGGAGTTAACCCTAACTGATGACTGAACCCCAAAGACACATAACTCCAGTCGGCACCAGAGTCAAATAATACAGAAGCGGAAATACCATTGACAGAGAAAGTACCAGTCACAACGTGTCCATCATTCCTTGCATCTCCTGCTCCAATGGTAAACACTCTCCCACGAGCACCATTCCCACCGTTATTCCCATTGTTGTTGTTTCCCGCATTGTTGTTGTTGTTGTTGTTGTGGCGATTATTGTTCCCACCGTTGTTGTTGTTAGCGTTCTGATTCAATTGTGGGCAATCCTTCTTGAAGTGCCCTTCATTGCCAGATTGGTAACATCCCCTTTGATTACCCCGATTCTGCTGGGGTTGCTGCCTCTGTTGCTCATGTTGCTTTGGATACGGAGCTCTACAATCTTTTTCCATATGACCCACCTTGTTACACCTTTGACATGTTCGGTTACACGGGCCATAATGGTGGAAACCGCACTTGTTGCACTTCGGCTGTTTTCCCGCATAAGAGCCCAAAGTTTGACTGTTGTTCTGATTCTGGTTGACCGAATAGGACTGGACGAAACTACGATTGTTGTTGTCTGGCTTCTTTTGCGACTGGTTCGAGTTGGCCGCCTTGTCCGCGTCATTCCATTTACGCTTGTTGTCAGTGGTGGGGGTTGTAGTAGTAGCAGCAGTAGTGGCAGTAACACGTGGTGGTAGCGAGCCACGTTCCACCTCCTGATTAGTGATCTTATGAGCCAATCTGATCATCTGTGGTAAGTTGTCAAGATTTGCTGTTGTGACCAAACCCTTAACTTATGGTGCTAACCCTTTGATGTATAGTTCGATCCTTCGGTGTGGTGGTCGGGATAGGTTAGGGCACATGTTCGCTAGCTCGTGGGACCGTTTCGTATAAGCCTCGATCTCTGATCCCACCATCTTCAGGTTGTAGTATTCGTTTTCCAGCTTTTGAATTTCATCTCGAGGGCAGTACTCTTCCCGTATCAGCTCTTTGAAATGGTCACAAGTAGTCGCGTTTGCCATCTCAATGCCTAGCATCTGCACCTGAGCATTCCACCAAGTCAATGCACCATCCTCCAGGGTGCCTGAAGCAAATTTCACCCTGTCCCCAGCTGGATAGTTGCACATGGCAAAGACATATTCAACTTTCTCGAACCAACGGAGCAACCCCACAGGACCTTCAGTTCCACTGAAAGTTTGAGGCTTGCAATCCATGAACGTTTTGAACGTACACAAAGGTGGATTGTTCTAGTTGTGGTTCGCATGTTGACCTAAAACAAAGGGGAAGTATGCACGAATGAGAATCGAGTAAAATGACTAAGGATTATGCTTTGTCTGGTGTGTATCGTACCAGCTTGCTGAGCTGCCAAAGCCTCAGCCACACGCATGTTAATCAGGTCTGTCAACTCTGCATGAGTCATCCCAATGTTGCCACGTCCACCGCCGCGGCCACCTCCACGTCCACCATTATGTCCACCACGTCCGCTCATGATTCTATATAAGAAGAGTGGAAAAGATAAGGATCGCGAGCGAGTAGAAGTCAATCATCACTATGAATTCTATAGATTAAGGAACTCTACTTTCACATCGGATAATGGAACAGAACCCCTTTCACACTTATTAAGCCTCACTGGGACTCACATGCACCCCTCATTATTATTATGTGTGCACCCATAATAATAATGCAATTTGCATGTTTATCTCAGTTCCTCTTAACTCGTGCTAAATGGTTCCCCATACTCGAGTAACGAAATAGAGGAGATCACAAAACCAGAGATCACAAAAGTCTAAGGGTAGTGTCACACTGTCTAGCATCACATAAACAAGTAGCACATGTAATCCTATCATGGTGTCAAGTATGTAGTTTCATGCAATGTCGTGAGTTATGTGTACACTAGGTAAGAAATGCATAAGTAAACAAAAGATGAACCTTGCAATCTGGAGCTGAGTGTCATGGTCATTTTCAGTACTATTTGGTTATAGTCTGGTTTTATGAAAATGTTTTAAAACCTAGTTCACTATAACCCGTGGCTCTGATACCAAACTGTCACACTCCCAAAAATACCACAAGCGGAAACCCCCGTGAGGCGTGTGACATACTAGGACCAAGCCACTAATCACATTGAACCATAAGTAAAATAGAACTTTCCATTAAACGAGAATAGTGCAATTCAAACATAGGTTTTGAAAAACAAACATGTTCAGCAGAAGCACAATAAAAGATTCAATAAGTCTGACATAATGTTGAAAACATCAAAAGTGCATCCAATTGTCACAACCCATGACCACTCCAGCTTCCCAGATAACGAGTCCCATATCAGTGTACCTAAGGGCCTGCAAGCATGCATAAAAGTGTATTAGCAAAAAGCTGGCGAGTTCACAGTTTGTTTAACTGTTTGTTACCAAGTATTGATTTACGTCATGTTGATAATAACTCGGTACCGCAGACGACTCCTTTTTGCTCTTCCCCAATGCTCTATCAAACATTGGTCATGATTTTAAAGTTATTAGTTCACGCCCGTCCTATCCAGGTACGTCGTGAGGTTGCTAAACTTAATAGCGCCATGAACTAATAACCCCGTTGCTCTACAAGCAACTTGTTCGGTAGTATAACAGGACTTATGTGATAGAAAGTGAGTTTATTATCCAACATCAACATTTATGAAAACTGCCTCATATCCCCGTAGGGGATATGGCGGGGATATGGGTTTATGAAAGTCTGTTTGATTGTTTGCCTGTTTGATTCTCCCCACCGGACACATGCTTGTAATGAGAATAGTGAACTCACCTTGGTTTACTCGGCAATATTAGTTACTTGTTCACACTTAATCAACCGTGTCCTATTATGGTTACTCACAATAGTCAGGGTTTCATTCAACACTTCATACAAGAACATCACCACATAACATACACAGTGTACCTTTTGGCCACATACGACTCATCGGTTAGGCATACAACACAACTACACATCACAGGTAATACACATATCCAATAAAGGTACGACCCAATCAATTTGAGGCCCACTGAGGGTGTGCGATTGAGTTCCGGGCGTGCGATGTCGTAACCCCCGACCCCTGCCTCGGGAGGCGGGCGGCCGCGGGCTACTCAGAGATGGTGGTATCGGTGTTTTTCATTATTTGGCAGCGGAATTTACATCAGGACCGTAGTTAGGAAATATTTTATCAGAGTAAAACACCACATTTTTATAAAAATAAACATATTGGGATAAAACCCAAGTTTTTACTACAAACATGTTTATAGGGATAAACCCTAATTTATTGAATAAAACATCTTTCTTTATTTAGGTAACTTTTATAGCCACATTTTTCCAAGGCTTCAGTGCTCTCCAGGTGGCTTCTATTTGGCTTTCACATTTTGTTACCTGAAACGCGTTTAAAAACATTTTGTCAGTGGGAAATACTGGTGAGTGAATCCCAATTTAATCAAAACAGATTTTATCCTTGTACAGTATTGAGGGCAATCCGCAATTACATTTGTTTATTATTCTACCTTAATTACCACCCACGGTACTGTCGACCCGACTTGTGGTCATGTTACTACTCACAGTGTAGTAACAAATTATGTATATAAAATCCCAACACACCGACGATAATTGTAGAATTACAAATACTCTATCACTGTTAATTATCATGTAAATTAATTGAGGTTTTGTAAAAACAGTTTGCAAAAAGGTTTACAAAAAGGAGATTACTCACATTGCTAATTTTGACTTTTTCCTGTGGTTTCCTGGTTATAATCTAATAAATTAAACAATGCACATGCGTTAGTATAATAACCCAATATTTACATTAGTTATACCCTCCCCGAGACAGAACTCCAACGACTACGTCGGGCAGAACCTCGGCAGCCGTTACGGAGCACTAGATCAATCGGGTAGTGTATCTAATACGTAACCGGGGGTTATAATACTTACAACGAGGCAAAGCTTCGCTGTTTTAGTGGGTATAAAGCCCGGTATATTTCTACCCTATATAAATTGAGAGAGAAAGTAAAAGTTTTGAACGAGTTGGAATGAATCCGATCGATCCTATTTATAGTGCTGATCAGGCACTTTGTCGCACCCCGCGTAAGCCGAAGGCAAAGCCTTCGCGGCCCGCGACGTAGGGTGTGCAGGGTCTAGCTTGGTCTGGTCACAAGTGTAGAGTTGACACAATGCTTCCACGTGGCAGCTCAGGGTGTCGCCCTGATCTAGAGCTGTGGCGTCTAGCGTAAGCCGAAGACAAGATCTTCGCGGCCCACGAGCGCTCTAAATTTCTTGTTTTTAATTTATTTTTGTAAAGTTAAAATATTTAGGGATCACTTAAAGTATTAAGGTGTATAGGGATATTTTATATATTATAAGGGTGTCGGAAATATTTTAGGAGGGTTGTTGTATCCTCCCCACCTTGTTTTAGAACTCGTCCTTGAGGTCTACTGGAATAGGTGTGGATATTTCCTTTGCATCTCAGATTCAAGCTCCCATGTGTACTCTGGTCCTCTCTTGGAATCCCATTTTACTTTGACTAGAACTAATCTCTTGTGTTTAAGATTCTTGACTTTCCTGTCTTCAATTTGTAGAGGCTTTTCTATGAACTTTAGCTTTTCATTTACCTCTATATCGTTAAGAGGTACTACTAATGATTCATCGGCTAAACACTTTTTGAGATTACATACATGAAATACAACATGTATTCCTGCCATTTCCTCTAGCAGTTGTAGCTGATATGCTACTGGTCCTATTCTTTTAATAATCTCAAAGGGTCCAACATACCTGGGGCTTAGCTTTCCTCTTTTGATGAATCTCACCACTCCTTTCCAAGGAGAAACTTTTAATAATACCTTGTCTCCTACTTGAAATTCCAATGGCTTTCGCCTGTTATTAGCATAACTCTTTTATTGATCGCGTGCTGCTTTTAGTCGTTCCTTGACTTGAATAATCTTTTCTGTTGTCTCTTGCACTATCTCTGGTCCAGATAATTGCTTTTCTCCAATCTCTGCCCAACATACTGGGGTTCGGCACTTTCGTCCATAAAGTGCTTCAAATGGTGCAGCATTGATACTGGTATGATAGTTGTTATTGTAAGAAAATTCTATTAATGGTAGATGATCGTCCCAATTTCCTCCGAAATCAATTACACAAGCTCTAAGTAAATCTTCCATTGTCTGAATCGTCCTTTCGCTTTATCCATCCATTTGAGGATGATAAGCGGTGCTTAGATTTAGCTTGGTTCGCATTGCTTTTTGGAAACTTTTCCAAAAATGAGAAGTAAAATGACTATCTCTATCAGAAACAATAGATAAAGGAATTCCATGTAATGAAACTATTTCATTTACATATAACTTGGCTAGTTGTTCCATATTGAAAGTTTTCTTCATTGGTAAGAAATGAGCAGATTTAGTTAGTCTATCTACAATCACCCAGATTGTATCATTACCTTTTCGTGTCTTAGGTAATTTGGTAAGAAAGTCCATTGTTATCAATTCACATTTCCATACAGGCATTTCCAATTGCTGCAACAAACCTGAGGGTTTCTGGTGTTCAGCTTTGACCTGTGAACATGTTAGACACTTGGCGACATAAGCTGCTATATCCTTTTTCATTCCTATCCACCAGAAATTCTTTCTTAAGTCTTGATACATTTCATCACTTCCAGGATGAATCGTATATTTAGACTTATGGGCTTCTTCTAATATTTGGTGACGTAGGTTTCCTAGTTTAGGTATCCAAATTCTTTTCTTATGGAATCTCCAAATTCCATCTGTTCATTGTTCTAATTCCTTAATCATTCCTTTCAATTTTTCAGTATCATCCTTGATTACTGATTCTTGTACTTTTCTAATTTGCTCGTTTAAATCTATCTGCAGATTTAATTGAATAGAACGTACTCTTTTTGGCTTTTCATGATACTTTCGACTTAAAGCATCAACAACTACATTAGCCTTTCCTGCATGATACTGGATACTACAATCATAATCACTAAGAATTTCCAACCAACGTCTTTGTCTCATATTTACCTCTTTTTGCCCGAAAACATATCTTAAACTCTTATGATCGGTGAAAATGGTAAACTTACTACCGTAAAGGTAATGTCTCCAAATTTTCAGGCCAAATATTATGACTCCTAACTCTAAATCATGGGTTGAATAGTTCTCTTCATGATTCTTAAGTTGTATAGAGGCATAGGCTATAACCTTTTGACGTTGCATTAACACACATCCATAACCTAATTTAGAAGCGTCGCAATAAACTACAAAATCTTCAGTTTCTTCTGGTAATGCTAGTATGGGTGCGTTGGTTAATCTTTGCTTAAGGATTCTAAAGGCTTCTTCTTGTTTTGGTCCCCATTCAAACTTAACAGACTAGGTTAGTTTGGTTAAGGGAATGGCTATTCTAGAAAAATCTCGGATAAACCTTCTATAATAACCGGCTAGTCCTAGGAAACTTCTAACCTCCATTGGTGATTCACGGGTTTTCCATTAAGTAATCGCCTCAATCTTTGTGGGATCTACATGAATTCCTTCATGATTAACTAAATGTCCAAGAAATTGCACTTCTTCTAACCAAAATTCACAATTCAAAAATTTAGCGTAAAACTTTTCTTTTCTCAGTAAATTTAGGAGTGCATGCAGATGCGCTGCATATTCCTCTTTACTTTTAGAGTAAATGAGAATATCATCTATAAAGACAATTATGAATTTATCCAAATATGGCTTACATATTCAGTTCATCATGTCCATAAATGCGGCTGGGGCATTGGTTAAACCAAATGGCATGACAACAAATTCACAGTGACCATACCTTGTTCTGAAAGCGGTCTTAGGAATGTCCTCTTCCTGTACCTTTAATTGATAAATCGATTTTAGAAAAGAATCAAGCTCCTTGCAATTGATCAAACAGATCATCGATTCTTGGTAATGGGTACCGATTTTTAATCATGACTTTATTCAATTCTCGGTAATCAGTGCACATACGCATTGATCCGTCTTTCTTTTTGACGAATAAGATTGGTGCTCCCCAAGGCGATGAACTTAGCTGTATGAATCCTTTTTCCAAAAGTTCGTCTAGTTGTTTCTTTAGTTCTTGCATCTCTGCTGGTGCTAATCGGTAAGGTGAATTGACAATTGGTGATGTTCCTAGTAGTAGATGAATTCTGAATTCGACTTCTCTGTCTGGCGGTAGTCCTTCTAGAAATACGTCTGAAAATTGAGATATTACAGGGATATCTTTTAATTCCTTTCCTTTAGTGTTAATAACTACGGATATCATATACACTAGTGATCCTTTCCTACAATCTTCTTCTTTGTGTCCTGGTATCTTGCAGTAATTGCAGTAGGTGGAGCATCTTCCTGAATGCTTCTTCTTACAGGCTTTACAGTAAAGTGTAGAAGTAGAACCTATATTTTTCCCACGGTTGGAATTACCGTAGCGAAGTTCCTGGGTAAGCCTTTGAGCTAGGTTCTTTCTTTGGTTTTCTTCTTGGGTACGCACTAATTCATCAGTCAAGGTATTTACTAGTTCTACAGCTTCTTCTATGGTTTGTGGTCTAGCTCCCTTGACTACATGTCTAATTTCACTAATTAATCCCCAGATGTAACGGGAGATTAACACTGGTTCTGGTGATGCTAGGATTGGCACTATTCTAGCATTTTCAAAGAATGTAGTAGTGTAACCCTTGCTGTCTACTCCAGTCATTCTAAGGTTTAAGAATTTATTACCTATCTATTCTTTTTCATTGGGAGGACAAATTTTTTTTTTCCACCATGTTCTTAAACTCATTCCATAGTATAGACCTTGTCACTTCCCCTAGACTGGAGAATAGTGTTCCCCCATTCTAGAGCTGCATTCTTAAATAAATTGGAAGCAAACATGATTTTATCTTCTTCTGCGCATTTGCTTATTTTTAAGACTGCCTCAGTCTTTTCTATCCAGCGCAGAGCTGCAATGCCCCATTCATTACCCGAGAATTCTATTGGTTTGCAGGACCAGAATTCTTTGTAAGAACAACCATAAGACATGGTTCTTCTTCTTTTTGGAATGAGCATTTGAAGTAATGGTCCATTGTTCACGCTGTGACTAGGTTCAGTATGTGTTCGCTTACTTCCACTATTACTGTTATTATTTTCTGCTTCTTTAACATTTTGGATGATATATGGCATGGCATCTCTAATTCCTTGGGTTACAATGTGTCGAATTGCACTGTTATTTATTTGATTATCATTATTCTGGTTTTCCTGATTTGCTGCGTTGTCCATCTGGATTATAAACAATTACCAAGTATTAATATCGCAAGACAATATTAAATGTAAACAATTCTCATAACACAAACAGATTGGTCAAAATCGTCGTTCATTGCGATCTTTACTCTATCTTATATATATGCGTCTAGTACAAACCACACTGGAATTTAAAATACAATACTAGTAGGAATCAGTAGCTATAAGATTACCTATATAGATATATATATACTCAATCACACACACACACACACACACATATATATATATATATTATTACTATTTAATGGAGGTCCATCCAATACTGCATTTTACGCTCGTCATACTTCCAAACGAGCCTCTCACCTATCTGTCTTATCCTTTCACTTTCATATAACAACTCCTCACCAAACGTTCAGAGTTCCTGTATGTTCTCAGTGCTGATGGGTGGTGCGGGTGTTGGTATTGGGTCAGGGTATTGCGGCATCGGTTCCTCCTGAGGGTATGGGTTCTCTAGAATCTCCCTGATATATTGGTCATTATCAAAATATGGGTCTAGAGGGTCCAGGTTGGGATAGGGTGCTACTGGGTTTTGCATGGGCTCCTCTATTGGGTAAAGTTGTTGGTAATCCCTATGGTCGTCAAACCATGGGTCATAATCTGGAGGATGGGGTGCTAGGACTCTTGGGATTTCGGCTGGGTCAAAAGCAGGTACTGGAGGTTGGTCTACTGGGTTTGGTTCAATTTCCATGGGTTGTGTGGGAAATAGTGGTAACGGCTGGGGTGCAATAAGTTGTTCTAGATTCGGGTCAGCAGCGATGGTAGCTAATATATGAAAATTAGCTAATCTCCTATTGAGTATATCTTGGGTTTGAGCATTCATTTCTCTATTAACCGATGCTAAGGCCCACTGCTGCTGTAATTTTCTCATCCTTTTTCTACGCTCGTGAACTCCTCTGCTGAACCATCCTCTCTTCTTGGGAGGGAATGGCTCTTCAGATTATGCTTTGAATACGAAAATCACTTCTTCGATGTCAGCCGAATACCCCGAGGGGGTACGCTGGGAAGAAGTTCCTTCGTCCCTAGGTTAACTGGACAGTTGACGGTAAGCGTCCGAAGGTCCTTGATCACTCATACTGTAAACTAACAAATTGTCAAATAACACAAAATAATAATTTACACATATGCACAATGTCTCATTGATTATTTCCTAACAAAATTAACAATTTCAATGTCAGCAGAACACCTCTTTGGCTGAAATTAGTGGCTGTAGCTCTAATACTACCTTCTGTCACAACCCCCAACCCCTGCCTTAGGAGGCGGGCGGCCGCGGCCTACTCGGAGATGGTGGTATCGGTGTTTATCATTATTTGGTAGCGGAATTTACTTCAGGACCGTAGTAGGAAATATTTTATCAGAGTAAAACACCACATTTTTGTAACACCTCGTAAAATCACATCCAATGATGTATTGACACGTGTAATAAACCATAATGAAGTCAAATAGTAAATTTAAGGGACTAATTTTTCGAAAAATCGAAAACCTTGATTATGAAAGGACTGGAAGTGGTAGTATACCTAAAATAAGTTTCTAAATAACCTCTTACGATAATTATATTCACAAATGGGCCACTTGATGATCGAGTGTAGCCGTTTGCTTAATTAATTGAAAGTTTGCGCAATCAAAGGTTAAAAGCGTCAACATGTTGATTCTTACCTCTGAGTGACCTCTTAATAAACCGGGAGCTTCATGATATTTGATTATACTCTCGGGAATGCCAATTATTGGCCGTCAAAGGTTTTTATGCCTATAAGTAAAGTTACGCGTAACTTTGCAAGTTAGAGGGACTAAAAGTGTCAATATGTTTAATTATACCTCTGAATGACCTTTTAGCGAACCCGACGCATCGTGATGTTTTATAATACTCCCAATAATGCCCAACGTTGATTAGATGAGGTTTCGATGCTATTAAACGATGATCTACGCAAGTTTGCGCATTAGAGGGACCTAAAGCGTCAACTTTTGAATCTACGCCTTTTGGTGACCATTTAAGCGATCAAAAGCAAATCAATAATCAAACCTATGCTGGGGAATGCCCATTATGGGCCATGGAAGGCTTGGATATCAGTAAACGACATTTCGCGCTACTTTGTGCGATTAAAGGACTAATTGCATCAAACTGCAAAAGTATGTCGATTCGTAGGGTAACGGACCTTCCGGAATATGACCATGAGTTAAACATACCCTATTTATTCTCTATATAGCTTAGATATAGGCTTAGAGGTGTTTGGTGCGCAAAAATAAACTTTTAAGTCAAGCAGGGACTAAAAGTGTCAAAAAGTGCACAAGTTTGCATTTTCGCGCATATCTTCCATTCTGAATATATCCGGACATCCAAAAATTTATGTAAGCATTAAAATATTTTATTTTAGTGTTCGGCATGATAAAATTCCATTCGTCGCGTAATTTGGATCGTTTTTAGCGTCCGTTCGTGTTTCGTCGTAATTAGTCAAACAACGTGACCGTACGACCCAAACGAACTGACATCCGACATGTTCTTGAGCATGTTTCATGTCCCTCATGTTTAGGCATCATTGTAGAGCCTTGTAAATAGCTTAACGGGCCTTAAACGTGCTAAACGTGACCTTAAAAGCTATCAGGGACCATTTCTGTAATTATTCAAACTTGATTGCTGAACCAGGGACCTCAGGCGGTCCGCGTAAGCATCCCTTGAACCTTACGCGGCTCGTGTGAGCATGTCAGAGCTGAAAAACAGATTTCCCAGCTGTTACTAGCTGTTCCAGCTGTTTGAATCACTTGCAAATGGTATTTCTTCAATCTTTGGGCACCCATAGTATTGAAAAACAGTGGGTAATAGGTGTATGGTCCAGATTTAACCACGTTTATCGAGGAACGATCCTAACGGTCCTCTAAATCCTATAAATACCCCATTGATTTTGGGTTTCATTTGCACCTCATTTCATTTCTGATTGCTCTCTGAATTCTTGGAGGATCTTGAGCTTCTTGAGAACCTCCTTTTGTCCTTTGGACCTCTTGTAAGTATCCTTTCGTGCTTAGTTTAATTGTTTAGCGATTAAAAACCGAAAAGTCAAGCGTTTGCGACAAACGCTTTGACTTTCAAACGGTTGCGCCATTGTTCGCAACGAACATGGCTACGTGATCGTAATTAGGTAGGTATTAAACCCTCAAAAGGGCACCTCCTAATTACCACGTTTGCTTAGTTAATTGTCGGGTCAAAGTAATTAAAATAAAAGTCAAACAAGTCAGTTTTTACTAATAAATTCATAACTGATAATTCAGAAGTTATGGAACATGTGTTAACACTTAAATAACTTGGTAATTAACATAAGAACATGTTTAAGCATGTTCAACCCGGCAATTCTAAGTATAGGCTCGGTTCGGAACCGAAAGTCGCAAAAGTTGACTTTTGCTTTGACTTTCAGTTCTGAACCGATTTAGCTTAATTTAGATATGCCTTAGGATTCTTTTAGGACCATGTTATAGGTTAGTGTAACCCTCTGAGGTTATACAACTTGGATCCTTAGTTATCCTATTCATTTACATGTTCCCGTTATATGCTTAAATGTTGACCATTATGCCCTTTTGACCGTAAAATGAGAATTTTGAAAATGTGAGAGGACAATAATCTTTATTACTGATTTATAAACTTGTCCTTAAAATTTGACATCAGTTTGAGGTCTAGATTAGGAGTTATGCTCATAGCGTAATTAAAACGCTTTTTATTAATTAAACGGCGTATTTTGCATAAATCCTATCTAAACCGAATTTTTGATTCCAAAATTTTTACCTACTGATTTAAAATAATATTTTGGGATTTTTGAAGATTTTTATTTATTTTTAGGCTGAGCATAACATAGGGTTCTAAGATTGATTCGGTAATTGCCGGTTTTGCCTTTTGGCCTATAAAATGAGTTTTACAAATCATTTTGATACCAAACCTTTTTCTACTGATCTTATATGATAAATAAAATATTTTGAGCCTTCTGGAATAATAAAATTATCAGCTTTCATTATAAAACCCGGAAATCGCTTAAAATCGCCTTTTTACGCGTTTTAAACGCATAGTATATATTAAAACTATTTTAAATATATAAGACTTGACACCTACTGATATTTTAGTAAATTTTCATAATTAAATAGTAGGCAAAAGTTATAAACTCAGAATTCTAATTTTGACCTTTAAAGCTTATGTGAAATTACCAAAATGCCCCTTCGGTGTATAGTTTGGTTATAATTAATAAATTTCACATATATGCAATACCATACTGATATAACTTATTAAATTAAGTATTTTTTTACTGATTATATCAGACCTGAAACTCAAATTAATATTTAAACTCTTTTATAACCTTTAAGATGACCAAAATACCCCTACGGGGCATAGTTTGAGTTTAAATTCGTTTTGGGCATAATGGAAGGTATCCTACTGATATCACAACATGTTTAGGGCATATTAACTTAGGAAACATGTTCATGACTCATTTGGTTACCCGTTACGCACTTGTCGCGTTCAGATCGGTTTATGTATCTAGTTTGCATAAATTAGCCGAAAGGGGTCAAACCTTATCATTTTTATCTCAAAATCCAGAATGTGTTTAGTTTACCCATATTAAACAAGCATACAAACTTGTTGAGTCGAAATCTATAAGACCCGGCTTAAATAACAAGATTTAAGACTCAAGATAAGCATTTAATGCCAAAATATGGAGTTTACAAAAACTTTCACGATCTTAAAAGACCATATTTGATTCTAATATTCCAGTTTAAAACAAGGCATCAATCAAACTTAAAAAACTTAGCTTCAAGTGTCTACTAGATAAAGTTTGAAAACATATTTCAAGTATCTACATATTGCTAAAACAAAATAGATCAAGTGCGGAAGCTTCGTTAGTGCGTTCGGCTCTTGATAATAGCTTGATCACCATCCGGATTTGGTTCCATATTCACCTACAGTCAAAACCATTTAAAATTATTAGTTTGACACTTTAAACACCAAGTATAAGCAAGTTCCATACTCAAAGTATCAAAAAAAAACAAGAAAATCTTGGTTTTGGGTGCTGGCGTCGCGCGAGGGAGGCCGTGGCGTCGCGCCACCACCGTGGCATCGCGCCAGCTTAAATTTTAGACAGAATGTTTGTTGTTTGATGCTGAAACTCAGCCCAGCTCTCTTATTCTAAATTCCAAACTTTAAATCGTCGTAACTTTTGACTCGGGCGTCCATTTTAGCCGATTCTTTTTCCTACGCGACCGTAATTTAATTACGGACGCGTTTATCAACACCATTCCTGAAAATTTTTAGTTTACAGACAAACTGCTTATAATCCAATTCCTTGCTTATTCGACCCGTTTGTCTACAAGTTCAACAACTTGTTTATTTCTCATCTCTTGTTTTCAAAGATTTTGCCCATTCCCGGGCTTACCAACAATAGCGTTTGACTCTCTTACCGAGAGTTGCTTACGCCTTAATGACATGCTTGATTTCCGAGGATTTAAACATGCTCCTCTTAACAATTTGACAAGCATAATTTCTAAACTTTAATCCCCATACCAAGGGTTCATTTGCAACAAGTTTAGCGTGTCCGCTTCACAGCTTACGCTTTAATTATAATCAATCATCGAGTGATGCTTCAGTCACTTCAACAATTACAACTTGACATTGTTTTTGACCTGTTTAGATGTCGAATGGAGACCACCATTTCAAAGACATACTAACTCTATTTTTACCCAATGTTTTGACCCGTTTTATTTGTCAAGTGAACTTTGTCACTTTCGCGACATTAGGGGTTTCCTCTTTTGCTAATTTTCACTACAATAAGCTAGGATAAATAAATAAACATAATATAACGAAACCATAGTTCGCGTACCTTTAGTGCACACCTTTCAAGCGCGTATCCCCTCCGGCGTGTGTCACACCCCTTTCTGCGGCGGAAGCACGAGGTGTGATCCTGAAAGGTTCTCATTGCATACGAAGAGTAAACATACTACATGCTCAAAAATAACTTCAAATATTACATTACTGAAAACATATGTCAAGTGTTTACAACACGAGATAACATATTGTCTTAAAAGTCACAACTTTATTTAAAGATAAACAAAGCGACATCCACAAGCATGAGTAAGACCGCGCGCACATCCATCCTAGTTACCTGAAATACATGTGAGTTTTGGAAAAACGTCACCATAATGTTGGTGTGAATTCATGCAGTGTTTGTATTTCACGTTTGTATACTTTGTATGAAAACATAGTTTGTGTCATGTATAAATCAAGTTTTCATATATAAATCAAGTATTCATGTGTACACCACGTACTTATGTATAATTCAGGTTTTTCTTGAGTACCCCACGTACTCAAGTATATTCCCGTTTTCTTGAGTACCCCACGTACTTCAAGTCATAAATCAAGTTTTTCTTGAGTACCCCACGTACTTCAAGTTATATATCAAGTTTTTCTTGAGTACCCCACGTACTTCAAGTTATAAATCAAGTCTTTCTTGAGTACCCCACGTACTTCAAGTATTAATCAAGTTTTAGTATGGTATGAATTTTATGTAAATACAGTATTCCTGTAAGTATTAGGATTGTTAATGGGTTGCAAAGCTATTAACATGTGACACGACATAGGAAGTCACCAAACCTTAGGCATTTAATTGGTATATTCTGAGACACAAAAGCACTACTCGATTCTCGCCCTCACCGAGAGTGTGGCTGCCCGGCACCCGTTAGATCTAACCTTTTGTTCTGCGGTCTAGGTATATTGTTGATTAATGGTGCTTATGTACCCTATTCGTGACACGATTTCTCGTATCATTTCTCATAACGCATCCTACTTGGTTCTCGTCCTCCCCAAGTGCGTTTCTTGTTATCATTTCTCATAACGCATCCTACTTGGTTCTCGTCCTCACCAAGTGCGTTTCTTGTTATCATACCATTTATAAACATTATAATATTTGTACATGTATTTCACCCCCGAAGTTATAAAAACTGAAAACAGTTAAAGAAAAGGGGAAGCATGAACTCACAACTTTGCGTTCCTTGCGTCGTAAACTTCACCGGATTTGCTTAATTAACGTCGTAACCTATACGCGTTTTCTTAATGTTAGTCACTAGACTTGTGTCGCACAAGTACAGTCACTCTCTTTTTTGTATATATTCTTGTGTTAAAAATATTTTATATTTTTAACTAAGTGTCTTACTTATATTATTTTCTCAAAAATAAATATAAGTTTTTTGTATTTCGCACTTTGCACCCGAATTATATATCTTGTATGTTGTATGTGTATTTTTATGTTTATACTCCTCATGAGTATTTTGTGTATTTTTAAGTGTTAATACACTAACACGTATAACACATACTATATACACTTAGCACAAAAGTTGGTGATAAAATAATATATATTTTTCTCTCAAAAAATCCTCATTTTATCACCAAAAATTAGGGAAACCTTGGTAATACTTTTAAATACATTTTTAGGGAATAAGTTTCTCGAAAACTTATATTTTTCTAAGTGTCAAAATTTATAAAAATTTTGACAGAGTTTCCCCTAAAAATGGAGGTTTCCCATGTTTTCAAAACATGTGTTTATTTTCTTTTAAATCGTCAACAATCATCAACAACAATTATCAACAATAATCATCAACAATAATCACTAATTTCTCCATTTCATGAACTTGAATATTTACAAAAATGTGTAGTAACTTACTAGCACATATAGTAAGTCTTTCCATCTCTAAAAATAAAATCATTATCTCGAAAACTTTATTTTTAAAGAATATGAAGTTTTACAACTTCTAGTCGGTATTTACGAAAATATTTCTTGGTTAAATCCTTTCGTTACACAAGTGTCTACACACTTTTTGGTTCTCAAAAATGTCTTTATTTTGAGAAAGATCCGGCTTTTTAAACATGATTTCATCATACACTTGGTTCTTCAAAAATACCACTTGTAGATCCGTAGATCTACTAGTTTAGAACTCCATTTCATAAGAAAAATCGTTTTTACACAAGTTCATGTTTGTGAGTGAAAGGGTTCGTCATCTAGTTCTTTTTACACTAAACATAGCGCTAGTTCATGTTCCATGAACATGACCTAGCGTGGTTAGATGACGATCCGTTCCCCTACTAGCATCCAACAATAATAAATAACCATAACAAAACAAGTTCCATAAGTTTTACACTAATATTTACTCATTAACCACCATATTCATCATTCTAACAAGACTTTAAACTTTGATCTCTAGTGTTCATAATTTTTACCCGTTAAATCTCTTATTAACCACTTTAAACATGAACAAGAAGATGTTTAGAGTCACTTACTACTAGCTCGAGGTTAGGGAAGAAACTAGACGAAAATGGGTGGTTAATAGCGTCGTAGAGAGGTCCTTGTGATTCCGTAAGCACCGGGTCTCCTCGTATGTGATCCTTCACCTTTGTAAGTGAGTGGGATTGCAAGATTGAAACTTGCAAGTGATGGTGGGGGTTGTTGTGATCTTGGCCGATTGTAAAGGAGAGGGAGAGATGAGAGCAAGTTGGTTAAGTGGTTAAGAGAATGAAAGTCTTGATCTTACGGTCTTATTTAAAAACCATTCAACCTCTTTACCCATAATGTAATATGTTATCTTGATATGAGGCACAAGCTAATAAAATAATCAAATGTGCAAGAGTGGTGTCCCCTATGGGGAACCGTTTGGTTGCAAGGGGGGGGGGGGTGAGTAATTAGTTGGTTTTCAACTAATAGTTAGTGCTCTAGTTTGTTAGTTTAGATATTTAAATTAGTTATTAGTGGGTCGTGTAATATAACGGGTGTTAGGGTGTTAGGGTGTTCGGGGACCCTAACTAGCTTAGAAAAAAAAAAAAAAAACAATGCTCCTAGCATTATTTTGGTGTTCCGGGTAATGTCCGGTTGTTCGGTTAGATACCGATTCGTTAAAGTGCTAAATTACACTTTTTAGTGTCTTTTAAGTATCTTTCTTGTATCCTTTCAATTCCCAACACTTGGGGAAGTATTTTGGATAATAAAACGACATTTCTGCATAATATTCATATGTCTAAAAGCTGTTTAGAGCTGAATTTACTAAAATTATGCACTTAAAGTGCGTTTCGGGTGCTTTTTAGTGCTTATTTTTGCTTCCGTAGAGTATATATATTAAACCCCTGTATGTATTCTTGGGTTTTAACGTATTCTTGTTGTTGGACCTACACCTAGGCTCCAATTTTAATGTCTGACTGCTTTCTGCAGTTCTGTTGACACATAGTGTCTTACCGGTGAGTTTACTTAGTATTTTTGACACAACGCTCTCGTTTATGCATAAAGCAATATTTTGTAGTATACAACGTGCATAAATTCACTTGTTTAGTATGTGTTCAGACATTGCTGACAATTAAGCACATAATTGCAGTCATTAAATAATGATTAAAGTGTACGGAAATTACCGGTTTGGTGCCAGTTGTCACAGTCTCCCCCCGTTAAAAGAATTTCGTCCCGAAATTCAGGCTGAACTAACTCTCGCAGGAGTCTTCTTGAATAGGTGGGGATACTTTTCTTTAAACTGGTCTTCACGTTCCCATGTGTACTCGGGTCCGTGCTTAGAGCTCCAACGTACTTTGACAAGTTTTACGCTGCTCCTCCTGGTCTTGTTGACTTTCCAGTCGGTAACCTCAACGGTTTGTTCTGTAAATCGGAGGGCATCATCAATATGCACTTCATCCATCAGGATGATCATGTTTTCTTGTGTTGGACTCTTCTTCCGGTTGGATACATGAAACGTATCATGTACTCCATTAAGTTCTTCCGGTAACTCCAGCTTGTAGGCCACGGTACCAATTCTTTTCAATATTCTGAATGGTCCGATGTATCGTGGATTCAGCTTTCCACGCTTTCCAAATCTGACTACGCCCTTCCATGGTGAGACTTTTAACAACACTTTGTCTCCCACCTCGAATTCTACCGATTTTCTTTTCGGATCAGCGTAGCTCTTTTGTCGATCTCGAGCCGCCTTAATGCGCTCTCGGATCTGCGCAATCTTGTCAGTTGTCTCTTGTACAAGTTCAGGACCAACCATACGTTTATCTCCAGCGTCTGCGCAACATAAGGGCGATCGGCATTTTCGGCCATACAGAGCTTCGAACGGTGCGGCTTTTATGCTTGTATGATAACTGTTATTGTAGGAAAACTCAACTAAAGGTAGATGAGTATCCCAGCTACCACCTAGATCCATGACACATGCGCGAAGCATATCTTCTAACGTTTGCATAGTCCGTTCGCTCTGGCCGTCTGTTTGTGGATGGAATGCCGTGCTTAGATCTAACTGAGATCCAAATGATTGCCAGATTCTTGAGACAAAGCGTCCATCTCTGTCTGAAATGATTGAGATTGGCACTACATGTCGTTCCACAATTTCTCTTAAGTATATCTCAGCAAGCTTTCCAGTGCTGTCTTTTTCTCGGATCGGTAGGAAGTGCGCAGACTTCGTTAATCGATCAACTATTACCCATATCATATCGTGCCCTATCGGGGTTCTGGGTAATTTCGTTATGAAGTCCATCGAGATTTGTTCCCACTTCCACACGGGAATCTCTGGTTGTTGTAGTAGGCCGGACGGTTTCTGATATTCAGCCTTAACCTTAGCACAGGTTAGGCACTTTCAAACATAGACAGCAACGTCGCTTTTAAGTCTCGACCACCAGTAATATTCTTTCAAGTCTTGATACATTTTGTCCGACCCTGGGTGGATCGAGTATCTCGAATTATGCGCTTCATCAAGGACGACTTCTCGTATGCCACCATAGAGTGGAACCCAAATACGCTTCTTGAAGTATAAGGCTCCCTCTTCGTTTGGCACCATGTATTTCAGCATACCCCGGAGGTATTCAGCTTTGCGGTTTTCTCTTTTAAGAGCTTCTTGTTGTGCATCACGAATGTGTGCAGTGAGGTTCGTTCGAATGGTCATCTCCAAAGCTCGAACCCTTAGGGTCTTAACCCTTTCTTTTCGGCTCAACGCGTCCGCTACAACGTTTTCTTTTCCAGGATGGTACTTGATCTCACAGTCGTAATCATTTAGCAGCTCGACCCATCGCCGCTGGCGCATATTCAATTCCTTCTGATCAAATATGTGTTGTAAGCTTTTGTGATCTCTGAAAATAATACACCGAGTACCATATAAATAGTGTCGCCAGATCTTCAAGGCGAATACCACTGCTCCCAACTCCAGGTCGTGAGTGGTGTAGTTTCTTTCATGAACTTTCAATTGTCTTGAAGCGTAAGCGATGACTTTTTGGCGCTGCATAAGCACGCAACCCAAACCCTGTCGTGAGGCGTCGCAGTATACCACGAAGTCATCAGTGCCTTTGGGTAATGATAGTATCGGTGCATCGCATAACTTGTTTTTGAGTAGCTGGAAGGCTTCTTCCTGATTGTAACCCCAGTCGTATTTCTTGTCTTTTTGAGTAAGGGTCGTTAGCGGTTGGGCTATCTTTGAGAAGTTCTCGATGAAACGTCGGTAATAGCCCGCTAAGCCCAAAAATTGTCGTACTTCGGTTGGGGTCTTGGGAGCTTCCCAATTCTTTATTGCTTCTATCTTGGACGGGTCTACATGAATGCCCTTCTCATTCACAACGTGACCAAGAAATTGTACTTCGCGAATTCAGAATTCGCATTTCGAGAACTTTGCATAAAGCTTCTCTTTCTTCAGTAGTTCCAAGATAGTCCTGAGGTGTTGCTCGTGCTCTTCTTTTGTTTGCGAGTAAATCAGGATATCATCGATAAATACAATCACGAATTTATCGAGATATGGTTTGCATACGCGGTTCATCAGATCCATAAAGACCGTTGGTGCATTCGTCAGCCCGAATGGCATCACAAGAAATTCGTAATGCCTATATCGTGTTCTGAATGCAGTTTTTGGTACGCTTTCCTCTTGGATTCTCAGCTGATGGTATCCAGATTGAAGGTCGATCTTGGAATAGTAGCTTGATCCTTGCAATTTATCAAATAAGTCATCAATCCTCGGTAGCGGGTACCGATTCTTGATAGTGAGCTTGTTCAGTTCCCTGTAATCGATACACATCCGCAGTGATCCATCCTTCTTCTTCACGAATAATACTGGAGCTCCCCAGGGTGAGAAGCTTGGCCTTATAAATCCTTTATCCAACAACTCCTGGAGTTGTGTAGATAATTCCTGCATTTCGGATGGTGCAAGCCGATAGGG
The DNA here is from genome assembly GCA_030545235.1 of Helianthus tuberosus. NCBI lineage: Eukaryota > Viridiplantae > Streptophyta > Magnoliopsida > Asterales > Asteraceae > Helianthus > Helianthus tuberosus. The sequence goes on along the minus strand of CM060381.1, from coordinate 4,484,222 downwards.
AGCCTTGGCTACAGGTGCGGCTCCTGGAACCAAGTCTATACGGAATTCGACTTGTCGTTGCGGAGGTAGTCCTAGCAGGTCTTCGGGAAAAACATCAGGAAATTCCTTCACCACAGGAATGTCTTCGAGTTTCCGCTCCTCAGCCTTCTTGTCTATAACGTGTGCTAGGAAAGCGACACATCCTTTCCTTAAGCACTTCTGTGCCTTCATGCAACTGATGATTCGAAGAGGTGCATCTCGTTTTTCTCCATGCACGATGAGAGTTTCACCATTCGCTAAAGGGATGCGAATGATTTTCTCATGACAAATAACTTCAGCTTTGTTCTTGGACAACCAGTCCATCCCGACTACTACATCGAAGCTACCCAATTTAATAGGTAGGAGGTCGATGCTAAATCTTCGTTCACCAAGTTCTAGTGTGCAGCCTCTAACAAGTTCGCCCGATTCAACAAGTTTACCATTGGCTAGTTCTATGGAATAAGGAATTTCTAATCTACTAGATTCTATTCCGAGTATGCGTTTAAATTCCACAGACATGAAGCTATAATCGGCGCCAGTGTCAAATAATATGGATGCAAAGTGATTGTTAATGAGAAACGTACCGGTGACCACGTTAGGGTCCTCACGTGCGTTCTTTGCTCCAATCACAAATGCTCGAGCCTGAGCATTGTTTCCCTCTGGGCAGTCCTTCATGAAATGATCATTGCTTCCACACTTGAAGCATCCTTGGTTCCGCCCTTTCCCGTTACCATTCTTGTTAATAGCACCATTTCCATTCCGGTTCTTTCCTTTTCCCCAACAGTCTTCTGCTTGATGACCCAGCTTACCACATTTGTCACACCTTGGAATGCGACAAGCTCCTTCATGATGATACTTACATTTTTGGCATCTAGGCATGGAGCCTTGGTATGCTTTGGTTGCATGGGTTTTCGCCTCCTGAGACGGGTTAGCGTCGCGCTTCTTGTTGTTGAAACCTTTGTTGTTACGAGTTGCTTGATTCAGATTCGAATGTTTTCTCTTCTTGTCACCGGACGACTCAGCATGTGTCTCGGTCTTCTCTGTTGGGTTCAGTGATAACTTCTTCATACGAACACAATCTTCAGTAAGGCTGACAGCCAGAGTTATAGCCTCGGTGATTGTTTGTGGTTTGGCCGACGTCACCATGCCACGAAACTCTGGGGCCAGTCCCCAAATGTAGCGTTCAACGCGCTTGAATTCGGGAGTCACCGTGTAGGGAAGCACTCTTGACAGATCGTGGAACCTTCGGGTATAACCATTAATGTCAGCACCTTCCATAGTCAAGTGCCAGAACTCCGTTTCCAGCCTTTGGAGTTCAGCGCGAGAGCAATACTTCTCTCTCATTCTTTCCTTCAGTTCCTCCCAAGTTAGGCCATAAGCGGCATCATCACCCAGAGTTTGGGCCTGCAAGTTGCACCAAGTCAGAGCTTCATTGACAAACAACCCAATAGCAAAAGTGACTTGTTGATCCGCGGTACACTTGCTCATGCGGATAGTAGCTTCAGTCTTCTCCGTCCAGCGCACAAATGCTACTGCACCTCCTGTGCCGTCATAGTTCATCGACTTGCAGTCGAGGAGCTGCTTGAAAGTGCAGCCTGGAATTGATTCAACCAATTCACATGTGAGCAATCGAAGAAATAATGAAACAAGGACCGTTCATAAATTTCTCCATGCTTAGCAAATTGTCTTAAGATTACCTTGAGCTGCATTGCCTCCAGATGAATCTCCGTTCCCATTACGTCTAGCGTTGCTTGGACCGCCACTGTCTTGAGTTCGGTTTTCCTCGTATTGGGCGATAGCAGTGGAGATCCTTTCTTCCAGTAGAGCGTTAAGCTCTTCAGCAGTTCTTGGCAGTGGGGGAGGAGGAGGTTGATCATCATTGCGAGCATTCACAACTTTCCTGGGTGCCATGTTCTGACAGAACATAACACAACAGGGTTAGACATTTGTTTGGTATCGTCATACCAGACAGTAGTAGTATATATATTCACAGGTATATACCACATAAGTGACATAAAACAATTATTACTCTAGCAGAGTACTTAGTAGGCTTGCTCTGAGGGAATCTATACGTGACAAGACTTGCTGTGGTTTCGTAGCACTGAATTCCATAATTATGTATGCATCCATAATTACGTAACTCCTTGCACAGTCAGCACAGTTTGTTTCATCCTCGTATTTCTTCCTTCAGATGGGCCATCGCTTTCAGATAAAGTCACGTATACTTGTGACATTCTACTTCTAGTTCATGCGAATTATCACACATAATTGCAAGTAGTTTCTCAGTTAAAGGCAAGTGCTACTCTAGTGCACTCTAAGTCTCGTAGTGTCTTTTCTAGACTCTTGTAACTAGTTTCTGGTAGTGGATGTCGCGGGACGTTTTATGCAATGAAAACTCTTGGAAAAAAATTGTTTTCGTGAAAGGATCCTAGAGATTGTAGACTAGACTCGAGAAGGAATCCTGGTTCACTACAATCGCAGCTCTGATACCAATCTGTCACACCCCTTTCTGCGGCGGAAGCACCAGGTGTGATCATGAAAGGTTCTCATTGCATACGAAGAGTAAACATACTACATGCTCAAAAATAACTTCAAATATTACATTACTGAAAACATATGTCAAGTGTTTACAACACGAGATAACATATTGTCTTAAAAGTCACAACTTTATTTAAAGATAAACAAAGCGACATCCACAAGCATGAGTAAGACCGCGCGCACATCCATCCTAGTTACCTGAAATACATGTGAGTTTTGGAAAAACGTCAACATAATGTTGGTGTGAATTCATGCAGTGTTTGTATTTCACGTTTGTATACTTTGTAAGAAAACATAGTTTGTGTCATGTATAAATCAAGTTTTCATATATAAATCAAGTATTCATGTGTACACCACGTACTTATGTATAATTCAGGTTTTTCTTGAGTACCCCACGTACTCAAGTATAATTCCCGTTTTCTTGAGTACCCCACGTACTTCAAGTCATAAATCAAGTTTTTCTTGAGTACCCCACGTACTTCAAGTTATATATCAAGTTTTTCTTGAGTACCCCACGTACTTCAAGTTATAAATCAAGTCTTTCTTGAGTACCCCACGTACTTCAAGTATTAATCAAGTTTTAGTATGGTATGAATTTTATGTAAATACAGTATTCATGTAAGTATCAGGATTGTTAATGGGTTGCAAAGCCATTAACATGTGACACGACATAGGAAGTCACCAAACCTTAGGCATTTAATTGGTATATTCTGAGACACAAAAGCACTACTCGATTCTCGCCCTCACCGAGAGTGTGGCTGCCCGGCACCCGTTAGATCTAACCTTTTGTTCTGCGGTCTAGGTATATTGTTGATTAATGGTGCTTATGTACCCTATTCGTGACACGATTTCTCGTATCATTTCTCATAACGCATCCTACTTGGTTCTCGTCCTCACCAAGTGCGTTTCTTGTTATCATTTCTCATAACGCATCCTACTTGGGTCTCGTCCTCAGCAAGTGCGTTTCTTGTTATCATACCATTTATAAACATTATAATATTTGTACATGTATTTCACCCCCGAAGTTATAAAAACTGAAAACAGTTAAAGAAAAGGGGAAGCATGAACTCACAACTTTGCGTTCCTTGCGTCGTAAACTTCACCGGATTTGCTTAATTAACGTCGTAACCTATACGCGTTTTCGTAATGTTAGTCACTAGACTTGTGTCGCACAAGTACAGTCACTCTCTTTTGTGTATATATTCTTGTGTTAAAAATATTTTATATTTTTAACTAAGTGTCTTACTTATATTATTTTCTCAAAAATAAATATAAGTTTTTTGTATTTCGCACTTTGCACCCGAATTATGTATCTTGTATGTTGTATGTGTATTTTTATGTTTATACTCCTCATGAGTATTTAGTGTATTTTTAAGTGTTAATACACTAACACGTATAACACATACTATATACACTTAACACAAAAGTTGGTGATAAAATAATATATATTTTTCTCTCAAAAATATACATACTTATATCCATTTTATTCTTGAAGAAATCCTCATTTCTTATCACTAAAAATTAGGGAAACCTTGGTAATACTTTTAAATACATTTTTAGGGAATAAGTTTCTCAAAAACTTATATTTTTCTAAGTGTCAAAATTTATAAAAATTTTGACAGAGTTTCCCCTAAAAATGGAGGTTTCTACAAACTTATTAGTCACCTACATTGGTGATTATAAACCTTACAAGCCTCATGCAAGATTTTGATAATAGATCATCTAGCGTTTATCCCTAGACACCATATTACTTCTAATTTCACCCATGCAAGACATAATCAAGCTCAATTTCAGTTCTTCACAATTAACCAAGAATTTGTGATGAATCAAAACATCAAGATTTTACATACCTTATGATCCCTTCGACGAGGTGGTCGCTAATCTACATTCAGATTTCGATTTCGACTTGATTTGAGCCTTCAATTTGAGTAAAATAACATGAACTAGGGTTTGAGGAGATCTCCTGGTCGCCCATGGGTTTTAAATCAAACCAGACACACATTTTTTTTTTTTGGGGGTTTTAATTTGGCAAATTGGATTTAAATAATCCCAACTCACTATTATTGGCCAATAATAATCCCAACTCATTTAATCACCAATAATAATCCAAACTATTCATTTTTGTTTGTAAAATACTCCCAGTTAAAAAAACACTAACAAGGTTAAAAAAATTGCTGATGTGGCATCTGATGTGGCCCTTTTAGCTGATGTGTCATATGACGTGGCAGTTGATGTGACATTTTTTGATGACGTGGTAGCTGATGTGGCAGTCTACGTGGCATTTTTCGATGACATGGCAGTTGATGTGGCAGTCTATGTGGCATTTTTGATTACGTGGCAACTGATGTGGCAGGTGACGTGGCAAGCCACATCAGCAATTTTTTAACCTAGTTAGTGTTTTTTTAACTGGGAGTATTTTACAAACAAAAGTGAATAGTTCGGATTATTATTGGTGATTAAATGAGTTGGGATTATTATTGGTTAATAACAGTGAGTTGGGATTATTTAAATCTAATTTGCCTTTTAATTTTTGTTTTATTATTTCAAGTTTTCCTATTTAACACCTTTGGCCCTCCTACTAATGCCAAGTTAAACTTTAGATGTTTTAATCAAGTTTCCTGTTATAACTAGACTTATGACTAACTAGGTTGTTTATTCCTAGTTAATTTATTTTCGTTTATTATATACTTTATAATTTTAATATAAAGTTTTATATTTTCGGGGTGTTACAAGTCCACCCCCCTTAAAAAGGGTTTCGTCCCCGAAACCTTCCTTAAGTAGTTCCCTGATTTAGGCCTAACCATCTTAATTTCGTTTTTCAGACCTTATTTATTTTAGTCGAAAGTTATCATTTGCCTAGACGCATGCGCTTTTCATGCATAAGTCCTCATGGACTTTAACTTGTGTCCTGTATTTCTTAACTTGCAGCCCAGTCGGCCCAATTGCCACTTGACCATTCAATGGTACGAGTTCGTCAACATGTTTATTCTATATCACCCTATATTGCCAAGTGTTTTATGTAAATTACAACACTATTTTGACCTTGAGTGATCTTATCGGTTAGACTGATTAGTCACCGTCACCTCATGCCTCGTAAATTTGGATTTATCCCTTCATCATATTCGGACTTATGTGAGTTTATGATCTCCTATCCCGTAACTTGCGCTACAACTTGATTATATTCTATGTCACTTTTATGATTATGATCCCACCGCATCACGTCATGTTTAAGTTTTTACAAACTTTTCATTATCAAAATCTTCTTTCTAACGTATCGTCTTACACCTATCGGTGTTAAGACCTATATTCTTTGTTATCAACTATTTTTCTAATTTATCCCATAATATTCATATTTGTTAAGCGTTGTTTCTTACTAAAACTAAATCTTAGTTTAACGTCTATCTCTTTAACTCATGTCAATTACTCATATTCGGGAATTGACGACAAGAATTTATTCTTTTCTGCTATTATAGTACACGGGGAATTGTAACCATTTTTCGCGTTTTTACCCCAAGTGACCCGTAGGTTCTTTTGCTTAACCCCGTAGGTTATTTCTTTCGGCTTTCTCCCCTTTTTAGTTTATTCCTTTCTATTGCAGATACGTCGTTCATTTAATCCTTTAAACTCTTACATGGTTTATAATCCCGAGGGTCATGATGATTCCGTAGATCATCTTTTACTCGTGTCATTTCGTTGCAACACTTTTTAATTCATTTTACTAATTCTTTATACAATCTCACTTATATCGAATAAAATTTGTGTTAAAATTGAATTCACAAGAGACATACCCGAAACGGCATCAGGTTCTATCTTGACTTCGGTTGCGGTTAATTGAAAAGATCTAGCCCTTGCCTTTTGTGCTTCCATCTGCACATCCTTCTCATTGTTTTTCTCATTCAACTCCGGCCACTCAAATTTCCTGTGACCCGATTGGTAGCAATTGTAACAAACCGAAACCTTCCCTGGGCATAGCGAAGCCGTATGCCCTATCTTTCCGCATATGGGACACGGTTTATCCTTAAAGCGACACTCGCCTTTATGTCCCTTTCCACATACCTTACAGCTCGGCGATCCGCCCTTCACATCCGGCTCCTTTGTCGATTCAGTTGTTCGTGCCTGCTTTGTAGGGCTTGGGTTCACATCTCGCGCCCTTCGTTCGCCCCTCTCTACTTGTTTCTTCAATTCAATCTCCCGCTCCTGAGCAACATTTATGATCTCGGTAAGGGTTTCATATTTTGAAGGAGTCATAAACTCCCTATACTCGGCGCTCAACATGTTATAGTAGTAGTATATCTTTTGTTCTTCATTCGTCACCAATCCATTGCAAAACTTCATCTTATCCATAAACGTTGCCGTAATCTTCTCTATGGTCTCGCCCTTGTGCCTAAGTTGCATGAACTCTTCCTTGATTCTATTAAGGACCGCTTTGGGGCTATGATGTTTAAGAAACGGTGTCTTAAACTCCTCCCATGTCATGACCTTAGCCGCTTCGCTGCCAATCTCTCTCTTTTTGTTATCCCACCAGTCTTTCGCTTGACCCCTTAATTAACCCGTGCCATAAGCTACGTAGTCATCTTCATCACAATGGGTCCTCTTGAATACTCCTTCAATATCGCTTAGCCATCGCTGGCATACGATTGGGTCAACATCCCCATTATAGACTGGCGGTTTGCACGCCATGAACTCCTTGTATGTACAAGGCTTTCGTCCTCCGGACTTTTCCATTGCTAAATTGGCATTATCCTCCAATTTATTGATTCTTTCCTCAACCACTGATAGTGCTGTGTTCTGGATCTTATCGATGAAACCAGACAAACTATTTTCGATTGCCTTTCCAACCTCCTCGGCAATAACTTCTCTTGTTTGCTCAGTGACTCTCTGCACCGCATCATCGTTACCTTTATCCGCCATCTTTAATACTGAAATGTTTACATTAATTGTTAAACATTTCATTTATAACATATGATTTACTTGTTTTGATTTAATCAAGTTCATAACTTGATTCAACCGTTCTTGTTTCATGCATTTCCTGTGTTTGAGTGAGCTTACACACTCTTTTCATGCATATTTGTTCATGATTTATTTGTATATTCTCTAAATCTACTTAAAACGATTAACTCTTCTTGGATGCTTGATCAAGCTTGAACCGAACACTTTATTGACAACCCTTAGCTCTGATTACCAACTTATAAGACCCGTCTTAAATAACAAGATTTAAGACTCAAGATAAGCATTTAATGCCAAAATATGGAGTTTACAAAAGCTTTCACGATCTTAAAAGACCATATTTGATTCTAATATTCCAGTTTAAAACAAGGCATCCATCAACCTTACAAAACTTAGCTTCAAGTGTCTACTAGATAAAGTTTGAAAACATATTTCAAGTATCTACATATTGCTAAAACAAAATAGATCAAGTGCGGAAGTTTCGTTAGTGCATTCGGTTCTTGATAATAGCTTGATCACCATCCGGATTTGGTTCCATATTCACCTACGGTCAAAACCATTTAAAATTATTAGTTTGACACTTTAAACACCAAGTATAAGCAAGTTCCATACTCAAAGTATAAAAAAAAACAAGAAAATCTTGGTTCTTGGTTTTGGGTGCTGGCGTCGCGCGAGGGAGGCCGTGGCATCGCGCCACCACCGTGGCGTCGCGCCACGAAGGCCGTGACGTCACACCAGCATCAATTTTTGACAGAATGTTTGTTGTTTGATGCTGAAACTCAGCCCAGCTCTCTTATTCTAAATTCCAAACTTTAAATCGTCATAACTTTTGACTCGGGCGTCCGTTTTAGCCGATTCTTTTTCCTACGCGACCGTAATTTAATTACGGACGCGTTTATCAACACCATTCCTAAAAAAATTTAGTTTACAGACAATCAGCTTATAATCCGATTCCTTGCTTATTCGACCCGTTTGTCTACATGTTCAACAACTTGTTTATTTGTCATCTCTTGTTTTCAAAGATTTTGCCCATTCCGGGGCTTACCAACAATAGCGTTTCACTCTCTTACCGAGAGTTGCTTATGCCTTAATGACATGCTTGATTTCCGAGGATTTAAACATGCTCCTCTTAACAATTTGACAAGCATAATTTCTAAACTTTAATCCCCATACCAAGGGTTCATTTGCAACAAGTTTAGCGTATCCGCTTCACGGCTTACGCTTTAATTATAATCAATCATCGAGTGATGCTTCAGTCACTTCAACAATTACAACTTGACATTGTTTTTGACCTGTTTAGATGTCGAATGGAGACCACCATTTCAAAGACATACTAACTCTATTTTTACCCAATGTTTTGACCCGTTTTATTTGTCAAGTGAACTTTGTCACTTTCGCGACATTACGGGTTTCCTCTTTTGCTAATTTTCACTACAACAAGCTAGGATAAATAAATAAACATAATATAACGAAGCCATAGTTCGCGTACCTTTAATGCACACCTTTCAAGCGCGTATCCCCTCCGGATTGTCCGCTTGACGATCCGGGTTCCTTGCCTAAAGAGTTCAATTCAAAATAAATTTAGAACTCTTTCATACGCCCTAACGCACAATTCTATATAATAATCGAATCTGCGTTTTCACCCAACTTTTTACATTTTAATCCTCACTTAGGCGTTTTATCAAACACCTAGCGGGTCAGATTTTTACATCATCATAACCAGGTTCATGACTTGTAATTTTCATCTAAACCAACTTCAATTAGGCATATTTACACATGTTTTAACTTCTATATTTCAGAATTTACCTCGTGGAATTCAGATTATATACTAAAACAAGAATCACAATCCTAGTGTTCATCAAGTTTCTACAAATTTATTAGTCACCTACATTGGTGATTATAAACCTTACAAGCCTCATGCAAGATTTTGATATGAGATCATCTAGGGTTTATCCCTAGACACCATATTACTTCTAATTTCACCCATGCAAGACATAATCAAGCTCAATTTCAGTTCTTCACAATTAACCAAGAATTTGAGATGAATCAAAACATCAAGATTTTACATACCTTATGATCCCTTCGACGAGGTGATCGCTAATCTACATTCAGATTTCGATTTGGACTTGATTTGAGCCTTCAATTTGAGGAAAATAACATGAACTAGGGTTTGAGGAGATCTCCTGGTCGCCCCTGGGTTTTAAATCGAACCAGACACACATTTTTTTGTGTGTTTGGGGTTTTAATTTTTGTTTTATTATTTCAAGTTTTCCTATTTAGCACCTTTGGCCCTCCTACTAATGCCAAGTTAAACTTTAGATGTTTTAATCAAGTTTCTTGTTATAACTAGACTTATGACTAACTAGGTTGTTTATTCCTAGTTAATTTATTTTCGTTTATTATATACTTTATAATTTTAATATAAAGTTTTATATTTTCGGGGTGTTACAAAATCACATTCTAATCCGGTCTTTGCTTAATCACGCGTTTTGAACCGTATCCTCCCTTAAAACTAACCGGTCTAAGCAGAGGCTTAATTAAGACCCGTTAGGAATCTAATAGGTTATTAAAAACCTTCGTTCCAGATTAAGAGCCCCAGTAAAGGTACTTGCACTTGCTGATTAGGATATACGGCTGAGTATAAATTGCATTTTTAAGCTCAGGTAAATACTTTTAACTTATTTTCCCTTATACGGGCTTGGGGTACGGCATATAAAATACCACTTGGTCGGGCATTGAATTTTTAATTGTATGAAGATTAATTTATTGAAATGTTCCGTTTAAATTGTTTTGTTTGCTTAAAGCCTTTGGGGGGTTAATGACCATGTCCCGGATATCCTTGGCATCATTTTAAGAAATGGCCACGACCTAAGCACGGGGTGTAGGCGTACACCCTACAGTGCATATATAAATAATAAGGTATAACCGCCGGTTTCGGGAATAACTCGTCGCGGGACTATATCATGTGGTGTGTCTATTAATCTTTAACCCGGTATTCAACCCGGGCTACTGAACGTATAACGAACATGTAATTCTTTTACAAGTTTATATATAAATAATTATCCCAAGTTATAAAAAGTTAATTGTATTTACCAGTGTAAACTGACGTATTTTTCCAAAAAGATTAAGTGACAGGTACTGTACATAATTGGCTGGAAGCTCAGAGCGTTAATAGGGAATCTTGCAAGTTCTAGATGCCTAAAGTCTGTTGAACAATGTTATCTTTCTGTTTTAAGATCCGCCTGTGGATCCATCTTACATTCCGTTGTAATATTTAATATTACTTTTGAATCGGATTGTAATATATTTATCCTTTGCTTCCGCTGTGCATTTAAATTGTGTTGTTTGACTATGATGATATCAACTACGTCACGATACACCCCACCGGTAATACGTGGAAATATCGGGGTGTGACAGGTTGGTATCAGAGCCAACATTGAGTGAATTAAACCCTAGCCTTTTGTGTTTAATCTCAATGACACAGTAGCACATTCCTTGACCTTCTGAGTCTAGACTTAACATAGGAATACTCCTATCCCTATACGGAGAATTATTGCTCTCAATTCTATATATTTTTTATTTGTCGCCAAGCAAAGAAGCCGTAATGTAAATTCTCCCCATTTGAAGCCTAGGAATGGCCGAGCTTCGTACTGCGACTAGGATTAACGTACAACCAAGGAGAAAACATTCAGAAATAAAATAAAAAAGAAACTCCTTTTGCTGAAGTTTGTTTCCTTAGTAAGTCCTTATAAGGGCATACGTATCTCTCAATCCCTTCGTGGACAACATTATTTCTTTCAAGCCCCGTTTAGGGCAATTCTGTACCTCTTTTAAAAATCCTTGGAATGTTTTATCTAAATGTTATTTACATCATTGTATATGAACATAAAATATGAATAATAACATTCCTTTTATAAGATCTACCATTATGATAAAATGACAAAATCTAAAAAGGACAAGACCTAGCCCATGTGTCATTTTAAGACAGGGCCAAGATGGTAGTTCCCCAATTAGATTCAGATCCTTAATAACATCACAATTTAGGATTGTTCTGCGTTAAATATTAAAAAGAATCTTAAAGGTAAAACCTAGCCACATGTCATTTTAGACATGGCCAAGATGGTAAAACCTATTCAAAAGATTCAAGTCCTTGTTAACATCTGAAAGCATGTTAACATTCCTGACAACAGTGATGCGATAAAATCACTTTTTAAAATTGATCAGCCAGTATATATATTAAAAAGAATCTTAAGGGGGTATAACCTAGCTTGAATGTCATTAAAGACCTGGCTACGATGGTAAAACATGTTTAAAAGAGATTCAAATCCCTGTTAACATCTGAAAACATGTTAACACTCCTGACAATAGGTGATGCGAAAAAAATCACACTTGTCATCTTTATATTAGGAACTTCCAAACCCCTTATTTAGCATAAATGATCAATAGGAAACATGGCTAATAGACGTCGAACATGATGTACACATCAAAACATCTATTTGGGATGTATACCTACGAGCAAAGATGTATACAAGAAAAAGATAGTTTTATTTCATAACTTCTTGTCAAGACAATGAACTGTGAAATTTTCCGACCCAAAGGATCATTGATTATGTTTTAAAATTTCCCTAGTGAGAAGGCCTTTGTGCCATCAGAAAGTCCTTTCGAACAAACCCTGGTGCTATATAAAATGTCGGTACGACATTGACAGTCGTGACTTATGCCCCCTGTCTAATAAACATAAAGGATTATATTCCGTTTAAACGCCAAAGATGGTTTATTAAAAAAAACCTAGGCAAAACATAATCAAATAAATTAAATACTATCTATTGGCCTATATGGTTTATTTGCACCATGGCTATTTAATCATCAAATTTGACAATTCACTATATAATTAAACAAATTATTACTACTTGGATTGTAGCCTTCAAAGCTTCACCATGGCTGACCCATCTGAAGCTCACAATCATCCAGTTGATCAGAATAATGATGCAAGACTGAACTTAACGGGCACCGAGTTGCAGGCTATGATAGATACAGCCGAAAACAACGCCGTGGACCGAGTATTAAAGGATCATAAGCGAAAGTGCGATAATACCCCAAATAAGGGTTACAAAAAGGGTAAGACCGGTTCAAACTATAACCAATCCAAGCCAAATGAGGCAAAACCCAAATGTAAAACCTGCGGGAAGAAGCACTTCGGAAAATGTTTATATGAACAGACCAGAGGATGTGGCATCTGTAAAGAGATGGATCACAAGACCCATGAATGCAAGGACTTGAAGGACGCCACATGCTATGGTTGTGGCGAGAAGGGGCACATAAAGACCCGCTGCCCAAAGAAGGCGACTAAAGGGAAAGGCACTTTAGATTCACAAGCTAAGCGTTGTGGAATTTGTAATAAGGAAGGGCACAAGACTTTGGAGTGCCAAGATATAAAGGACGCAACCTGCTATAGTTGCAATGAAAAAGGGCACATCAAAACAAATTGCCCAAATAAAACCAAGAAGCCTGGGGAGGCTAAGAAGACCAAAGCTGGGGGCTCTCAAATGAATGCTCAAGAGGCCGTTCAGGATGACAATGTCACAACAGGTACTTTCCTGATCAATGACGTTTATGCTAGAGTATTAATAGATTTAAGTGCAGATAAGTCTTTCGTAGACAATAGATTTTGTAAATTATTAAATCTGCCTGTTAAACTCTAAGCATTAAGTATGAAGTAGAATTGGCCGATGGTACCTCAGAGAATGCTTCAACAATATTAGATGGATGTTTTATATCCATTAGGAATCATTCTTTTCTGCTATCCTTTTCTCCGGTAAAAATAAGTGGGACTCGATATAGTGATAGGAATGGATTGGTCGTCTTAAAACCAAGCCCATATTGTGTGTGACAAGAAGCAAGTAGTTATCAAGACTCCTTATGATGAGGCTTTGACAGTTCAAGGAGACACGTGGTACGGATTGCCTAAGCACTTGTTGAAATTGGTATTTAATACCAAAGCTCCGAGTATGAAAAACTCAGAAGAGACAAACAACAGTCACGATGCTAGAGATGCGACAAATGTTAATGGTGCACCAAATGTGAATCTCAATGTTAATGGAGTTAATCTCCAAAATGGTAATTAACGCAGCTGTTAGAAAGGCTATGAGAAAAGTCATAAAAAGGTTCAAGAAGCCGAATGCTGCTTGCTCTAAAACACATGTCGTTGCTCATGAGAAGAGCTTTATTTATACTTCAAATGCAAAGAATAAACTAAATGAAATCATATATGGCAAGGAGCCCCATTCTTTCTAGGATGTACTTAAAAGTACTTCGTCTCTTGGAAGTCAAGAGACTTCAATAGTAAAAAGGGGCCATCGATTGCAGGAAATTGTAGAATGAAGTAGAAACCGTTAGGTGTATCAGCGGTTATGATGGAAGGGACACGGCAAGGTATGCACCGCAGTCATTCGATGGCAATACCCTTAATTAGTGAGGACATTAATGAAGTCCACAAGAAAGATCCCCTTATACAATATGGGATGGTCCAAGTTTTAGGGACCTTATTAGAAAAACCTATTATCCGTATCACGAAATGGAAAGAGATGGAATAAGAATTTTCTGACTCTCACCATAAAAGTTCTAGACTGTCAACAGTATGTTACAAATTTTAATTCATTGGCTGAGATAGTACCATATTCAATGTACCCAAAAATCTAAGCTTAATGCAAATAATCATTGGTGGTTAGCATCGGCAATAAAAGGGCACATTAAGGTTTCAAAGTCTGCTTATTATAAATCCATAATGGATCTACCTCAGCTACTCACGTTTTATAAAGTAAGATATAACCAGTCAAAGCTGAGACTGCCCTAAAATTTGTCAAAGATTTTGCAGCTAAGTTTAAAAGGATTAAGAATGGAGGCGCTTAACCCTCCTGATGTATGATTAGAGGCAGTTCACATTAATAATGACACCAGATAAATCCCTTATTGTGATTTTATTGCTAGGAGTTATGTTTGGGTTCAGGTGCTGCTAAGTCTCTCATAAGACCATAAGCTTAGAAAACTTTTAGAAATTTTTCCCGTATGAACCCCAGATATTAAGTGTAAGGTAAAACTTACAGGAAAAATCATAAGAACCATTCCTTCTGTTCCTGTCAGAAACCTCCAATCGTAGAATTCTAGAAGTATCCTCTCTCTAGAAGAAGTGCATCAGCATATACAGTTGATATCTCCTTGATCTCTATCGATTGCGAATACCAGACGGGATGATAAAAGCGCCATATGAGGATTGGTGTATCTTAATATGTTCCATAGATTGCTTCCATGCCTGATCAGTATGGAGGTTTAATGCATGGGACCACAAAGATATTCCGATGGTCATATGGTACTAAAGTCAGCTAATGGTATTCAAAGAAGATATCCAAAATGGAATTGTCCAAGTAAATGCCTCCGATTAAGGAATTCGTGGACTTGTAACATAAATGTGTCGCTCATTTGACACAAGCAATGATGGATGAACTGGAGCCTGAGATTTGGAAAATCTCTGTAACCTCCTTGTATCTTGATTTTCTTCTCCTACGACTACCCTGCTTACCTCCTGAAAGGCAAGTAGAGTTAAGATTTATATCCCATTTAGGGCTGTATTATTATGAAATCTCCAAGACGGCTAGTACCATCATTGGAAGAATTGAAGCCCTGATTAAGTGAGTTTTAAAATAGAGGATTCATACAGCCGAACTCAATATTCTGAGAATTCGGTATAGTTAATTAAGAAAGACGGTACATTTTTCTTATGCATTGATTACCGCAACCCTAATTAGGCAATAATTAAGAATTGCCATCAGCTGCCCAGGATCGTCGATTTGTTCGACTAACGGCGAGGATTAGCTATTCCTTAAGATTAGTTTTAAGCAGTGGTTGGAATAACCATCTCACCTTAAAATAAGCTTTTCTATAATAGTTGTTATATAAGTATCAAGGCTGCTTCTTTGGAGACCTTGTATAGATGGAATGTTAAACATTTATTGTTGGACAAAAGATTGGTAAGTCCAATTATCAGGATCTGAAAGTTGCCTTGGAAACAACGAATAAGATCATACAAATCCATAATCATCTGTAAGTTGCCAGTATTCGGTAGAGAATCAAGGATTAATGAAAGTAGCAACCCTCCTAAGTTCTTGTTAAGGAATAAGGTTCAACAAAAGATATCACCCAGGAAGGGTGTGCCAATTTGTTAAATTATCAGGCTAGTTAAGCTCTGAATATATAGAATCATTCGAAGGAAATCGAATGTATCAAGATCAAATAGCTTATAAACTAAAACCTATTTAAGGAGCTTAGCGGAGCTCGCAACGCATTACACACTAATGATTTAAGGATGTATTTCACCAATAAGTCGAGAAGCGTTATCACATAATGATATGCAGATTTATGATATGATGAGAAGCCTGCATTGATTGAGGATCGACAGGTTAAGAAGCTCCGAAAAGGATACATGTACCTATTATAGAGGTCAACTTGGGAGCTTGGAGAGGCTCCAGATATGCTATAGAAGTTGAGTCCATTATGCGACAAAAAGTACTTCCCGCATCTTAGCAAATCTCGAGGTCGAGATTTCTTTTAAGGGGGTGAGGATGTAACACCTCGTAAAATCACGTCCAATGATGTATTGGCACGTGTAATAAACCCTAATGAAGTCAAATAGTAAATTTAAGGGACTAATTTTTCAAAAAATCGAAAACCTTGATTATGAAAGGACTGGAAGTGTTAGTATACCTAAAATAAGTTTCTAAATAACCTCTTGCAATAATTATATTCACAAATGGGCCACTTGATGATCGAGTGTAGCCGTTTGCGTAATTAATTGAAAGTTTGCGCAATGAAGGGTTAAAAGCGTCAACATGTTGATTCTTACCTCTGAGTGACCTCTTAATAAACCAGGAGCTTCATGATATTTGATTATACTCTCGGGAATGCCAATTATTGGCCCTCAAAGGTTTTTATGCCTATAAGTAAAGTTACGCACAACTTTGCAAGTTAGAGGGACTAAAAGTGTCAATATGTTTAATTATACCTCTGAATGAACTTTTTGCGAACCCAAAGCATCGTGATGTTTTATAATACTCCCAAGAATGCCCAACATTTATTAGATGAGGCTTCGATGCTATTAAACGATTATCTACGCAAGTTTGCGCATTAGAGGGACCTAAAGCGTCAACTTTTGAATCTATGCCTTTTGGTGACCATTTAAGCAATCAAAAGCATAGAAATAATTAAACCTATGCTGGGGAATGCCCATTATGGGCCATGGAAGGCTTGGATGTCAGTAAACGACATTTCGCGCTACTTTGTGCGATTAAAGGACTAATTGCGTCAAACTGCAAAAGTATGTCGATTCGTAGGGTAACGGACCTTCCGGAATATGACCATGAGTTAAACATACCCTATTTATTCTTTATATATCTTAGATATAGGCTTAGAGGTGTTTGGTGCGCAAAAATAAACTTTTAAGTCAAGCAGAGACTAAAAGTGTCAAAAAGTGCACAAGTTTGCATTTTCGCGCATATCTTCCGTTCTGAATATATCCGGACATCCAAAAATTTATGTAAGCATTAAAATATTTTATTTTAGTGTTCGGAATGATAAAATTCCATTTGTCGCGTAATTTGGATCGTTTTTAGCGTCCGTTCGTGTTTCGTCGTAATTAGTCGAACAACGTGACCGTACGACCCAAACGAACCGACATCCGACATGTTCTTGAGCATGTTTCATGTCCCTCATGTTTAGGCATCATTGTAGAGCCTTGTAAATAGCTTAACGGGCCTTAAACGTGCCAAACGTGACCTTAAAAGCTACCAGGTACCATTTCTGTAATTATTTCAAACTTGATTGCTGAACCAGGGACCTCAGGCGGTCCGCGTAAGCATCCCTTGAACCTTACGCGGCCCGTGTAAGCATGTCAGAGCTGCAAAACTGATTTTCCAGCTGTTACTAGTTGTTCCAGTTGTTTGAATCACTTGTAAATGGTATTTCTTCAATCTTTGGGCACCCATAGTATTGAAAAACCGTGGGTAATAGGTGTATGGTCCAGATTTAATCACGTTTATCGAGGAACGATCCTAACGGTCCTCTAAATCCTATAAATACCCCATTGATTTTGGGTTTCATTTGCACCTCATTTCATTTCTGATTGCTCTCTGAATTCTTGGAGGATCTTGAGCTTCTTGAGAACCTCCTTCTGTCCTTTGGACCTCTTATAAGTATCCTTTCGTGCTTAGTTTAATTGTTTAGCGATTAAAAACTGAAAAGTCAAGCGTTTGCGACAAACGCTTTAACTTTCAAACGGTTGAGCCATTGTTCGCAATGAACATGGCTACGTGATCGTAATTAGGTAGGTATTAAACCCTCAAAAGGGCACCTCCTAATTACCACGTTTGCTTAGTTAATTGTCGGGTCAAAGTAATTAAAATAAAAGTCAAACGAGTCAGTTTTTACTAATAAATTCATAACTGATAATTCAGAAGTTATGGAACATGTTTTAACACTTAAATAACTTGGTAATTAACATAAGAACATGTTTAAGCATGTTCAACCCGACAATTCTAAGCATAGGCTAGGTTCGGAACCGAAAGTCGCAAAAGTTGACTTTTGCTTTGACCTTCAGTTCTGACCCGATTTAGCTTAATTTAGACATGCCTTAGGATTCCTTTAGTACCATGTTATAGGTTAGTGTAACCCTCTTAGGTTATATAACTTGGATCCTTAGTTATCCTATTCATTTACATGTTCCCGTTATATGCTTAAATGTTGACCATTATGCCCTTTTGACCCTAAAACGAGAATTTTGAAAATGTGAGAGGACAATAATCTTTATTACTTATTTATAAACTTGTCCTTAAAATTTGACATCAGCTTGAGGTCTAGATTAGGAGTTATGCTCAATAGCGTAATTAAAAAGCTTTTTATTAATTAAACGGCGTAATTAGCATAAAGCCTATCTAAACCCAATTTTTAATACCAAAATTTTTACCTACTGATGTAAAATAATATTTTGGGATTTTTGAAGATTTTTATTTATTTTTAGGCTGAGCATAACATAGGGTTCTAAGCTTGATTCGGTAATTGCCGGTTTTGCCCTTTTGGCCTATAAAATGAGTTTTACAAATCATTTTGATACCAAACCTTTTTCTACTGATCTTATATGATAAATAAAATATTTTGAGCCTTCTGGAATAAGAAAATTATCAGCTTTCATTATAAAACCCGGAAATCGCTTAAAATCGCCATTTTACGCGTTTTAAACGCATAGTATATATTAAAACTATTTTAAATATATAAGACTTGACACCTACTGATATTTTAGTAAATTTTCATAATTAAACAGCAGGCAAAAGTTTTAAACTCAGAATTCTAATTTGGACCTTTAAAGCTTATGTGAAATTACCAAAATGCCCCTTCGGTGCATAGTTTGGTTATAATTAATAAATTTCACATATATGCAATACCATACTGATATAACTTATTAAAGTAAGTATTTTTTTACTGATTATATCAGACCTGAAACTCAGATTAATATTTAAACTCTTTTATAACCTTTAAAATGACCAAAATACCCCTACGGGGCATAGTTTGAGTTTAAATTCGTTTTGGGCATAATGGAAGGTATCTTACTGATATCACAACATATTTAGGGCATATTATCTTAGGTAACATGTTCATGACTCATTTGGTTACCCGTTACGCACTTTTCGCGTTCGGATCGGTTTATGTAACTAGATTGCATAAATTAGCCGAAAGGGGTCAAACCTTATCATTTTTATCTCAAAATCCAGAATGTGTTTAGTTTACCCATATTAAACAAGCATAAAAGCTTGTCGGGTCGAAATCACATTCTAATCCGGTCTTCGCTTAATCATGCGTTTTGATCCGTATCCTCCTTTAAAACTAAACAGTCTAAGCATAGGCTTAATTAAGACCCGTTGAATCTAATATGTTATTAAAAACCTTCGTTCCAGATTAAGAGCCCCAGTAAAGGTACTTGCACTTGCTGATTAGGATATACGGCTGAGTATAAATTGCATTTTTAAGCTCAGGTAAATACTTTTAACTTATTTTCCCTTATACGGGCTTGGGGTACGGTATATAAAATACCGCTTGGTCGGGCATTGAATTTTTAATTGTATGAAGATTAATTTATTGAAATGTTCCGTTTAAATTTTTTTGTTTGCTTAAAGCCTTTGGGGGGTTAATGACCATGTCCCGGATATCCTTGGCATCATTTTAAGAAATGGCCACGACCTAAGAATGGGGTGTAGGCGTACACCCGACAGTGCATATATAAATAATAAGGTATAACCGCCGGTTTCGGGAATAACTCGCAGCGGGACTATATCATGTGGTGTGTCTATTAATCTTTAACCCGGTATTCAACCCAGGCTGCTAAACGTATAACGAACATGTAATTCTTTTACAAGTTTATATATAAATAATTATCCCAAGTTATAAAAAGTTTTGTGCCATGTGCATTCAAATCAATTTTCTAAAAATATTTTCAAAATGAGTCAGTTAATTGTATTTACCAGTGTAAATTGACGTATTTTTCCAAAAAGATTAAGTGACAGGTACTATACATAATTGGCTGGAAGCTCAGAGCGTTAATAGGGAATCTTGCAAGTTCTAGATGCCTAAAGTTTGTTGAACAATGTTATCTTTCTGTTTTAAGATCCGCCTGTGGATCCATCTTACATTCCGTTGTAATATTTAATATTACTTTTAAATCGGATTGTAATATATTTATCCTTTGCTTCCGCTGTGCATTTAAATTGTGTTGTTTGAGTATGATGATATCAACTACGTCACGATACTCCCCACCGGGCCCACCGGTAATACGTGGAAATATCGGGGTGTGACAATTTTTATAATAATAAACATATTGGGATAAAACCCAAGTTTTTACTACAAACATGTTTATAGGGATAAACCCTAATTTATTGAATAAAACATCTTTCTTTATTTAGGTAACTTTTATAGCCACATTTTTTCAAGCCTTCAGTGCTCTACAGCTGGCTTCTATTTGGCTTTCACATTTTGTTACCTGATACGCGTTTAAAAACATTTTGTCAGTGGGAAATCCTGGTGAGTGAATCCCAATTTAATCAAAACAGATTTTATCCTTGTACAGTATTGAGGTCAATCCGCAATTACATTTGTTTATTATTGTACCTTAATTACCACCCACGGTACTATCGACCCGACTTGTGGTCATGTTACTACTCATAGTGTAGTAACAAATTCTGTACACAAAATCCCAACATACCGACGATAATTGTAGAATTACAAATACTCAATCACTTTTAATTATCATGTAAATTAATTGAGGTTTTGTATAAACAGTTTGCAAACAGGTTTACAAAAAGGAGATTACTCATATTGCTAATTTAGACTTTTTTCATGTGGTTTACTGGTTATAATCTATTAATTAAACAATGAACATGCGTTAGTATAATAACCCAATATTTACATTAGTTATACCCTCCCCGAGACAGAACTCCAACGACTACGTCGGGCAGAACCTCGACAGGCGTTACGGAGCACTAGATCAATCGGGTAGCGTATCTAATACGTAACCGGGGTTTATAATACTTACAACGAGGAAAAGCTTCGCTATTTTAGTGGGTATAAAGCCCGATATAATTTCTACACTATAGAAATTGAGAGAGAGTAAAAGTTTTGAACGAGTTGGAATGAATCCGATCGATCCTATTTAGAGTGCTGATCAGGCACTTTGTCGCGCCCCGCGTAAGCCGAAGGCAAAGCCTTCGCGGCCCGCGACGTAGGGTGTGTAGGATCTAGCTTGGTCTGGTCACAAGTGTAGAGTTAACACGATGCTGCCACGTGGCAGCTCAGGGTGTCGCCTTGATCTAGAGTTTTCGCGCCCCGTGTAAGCCGAAGACAATGTCTTCGCGGCCCGCGAGCTCTCTAAATTTCTTGTTTTTAATTTATTTTTGTAAAATTAAAGTTTTTAGGGTTCACTTTTAGTATACGGGGTGTGTTTTAAGGTGTATAGGGATATTTTAAATATTTTAGGGGTGTCGGAAATATTCTAAGAGGGTTGTTATATGCGACCCAATCTTACTCAGGGCGCCCGAATGTTAGTGTGTGATCAATAATGTGTTCGGCCCAAGTACCACAGCCCAACATCAAGGTGTGTGATTGGACCCAATCTGTGCCACTGGCATCTGGTTTGTGGGCCTGTGTACGGCCCAAAAAGGAAGTTCAGCCCAACTATTCAGCCTATGCGACTGGGCTTCACTTGTGCGATCCACGTAATGTCCATTCGGACTTGTGCGATCCACGTAATGTCCATTCGGACTTGTGCGATTTATGAAGAGGTGTGCGTCATGCTCCCGAATTACAAACCCTATGTACGTGTGCGATTGGCTAAGTGTGTGTGCTCTATAATTGTTTCAATCAATTATCCATCAAATTACATAACTGCCAATCATTAACAACAAGGAGCACATGATCATCAATCAAATCGGGTCAAACATTATACAAGGAATGGTAATTCCGTTTTAGTGCTTAATCATCTCCATCATCGAACACCTTAATTTGAACCTTTCAAACCAGATCTTATGAACAATCAACTTCATTAAACCCTAATGAGTATGCCAATTCTGTTCGACAATCAATATCACTTGTACATTCACATTAGATCTAATCATGCTCTGTCATATATTCATCAACGATTCTACAACATACAATCCTATGTCACACATACACCACAATTAATCACATCATTCAATTAATATATAGCCAAGATCATTCAACAAGATTTGAAACAAGTAATTCGTACTAACCAAGAGACTTGCAAAGGTGTGATAGACTCGGGAGTAAAGGGCTTCGAATGAGGAAGGAGGCTTCATCCACCAACGCTGTCGTCGATGCAAGGGAGGGTGAGGGGTGTGTTAGGGTTTGTTATGTTTTCCAAAATCACAACCACTCACCACTTATTCCTCTTGTATGCGCATCATGTGAGGTGGGCTTGGGCTTGGTTGGTTGGGTTTGGTTATGTGTGTGCATTTGTGGGCCGAAAACCATCATGATCCAAGAATGTAGGAGTTGTGCGATCGAGGTGGGGTGTGCAACTAACTAACATGTAACAATCAAGTAGAGATGTTTAATGAATCGAAATATAACAAACACTTTCATTGGAAATTTCGTCACGAATGCATAGACACAATGTATAATGAATCACAAGTAAAAACAGTATCCACCAAAAGAGCCTTGGAAATCTGAGTTGTCACACCTAGTGTATATGATTTCCATAATTATTAAAACTAAAGGAAAAGAATTAAAAGATATTCCCGTAGTATCTCAATTCTCAGATGTTTTTCCAGAAGAATTACCAGGCCTACCGCCAGATAGAGAGGTTGAATTCAGAATTCAACTACTACCAGGAACAACACCGATTGCCAATGCACCTTACCGTTTGGCACCAACAGAGATGCAATAATTAAAGAAACAGTTGGAAGAACTTCTGGAAAAAAGGTTTCATACAACCAAGTTCATCACCATGGGGAGAACCAATCTTGTTTGTCAAGAAGAAGGACGGATCAATGCGTATGTGCATCGATTACCGAGAACTGAACAAGGTCACGATTAAAAATCGATACCCATTACCGAGAATCGATGATCTATTTGATCAACTGCAAGGAGCTCAATTCTTTTCTAAGATCGATTTACGCTCAGGATATCATCAACTGAAAGTACAGGAAGAGGACATTCCTAAAACTGCCTTCAGAACAAGGTATGGCCGTTATGAATTTACCGTCATGCCATTTGGTTTAACCAATGCCCCAGCCGCATTTATGGACATGATGAACATAATATGTAAACCATATCTGGATAAATTGATAATTGTCTTTATAGATGATATTCTCATTTACTCTAAGAGTAAAGAGGAACATGCCACGCATCTGCATGCATTTCTTACATTATTGAGAAAGGAGAAGCTTTATGCTAAATTTTCAAAATGTGAATTTTAGTTACAAGAAGTACAATTCCATGGACACCTAGTTAATCATGAAGGAATTCATGTGTATCCCACAAAGATCGAGGCGATTACTAAATGGAAAGTCCCTGAATCACCAACGGAGGTGAGAAGTTTTCTTGGACTGGCATGTTATTATAGACGATGTATACGAGATTTCTCTAGAATAGCCATTCCTTTAACAAAACTGACATGTAAATCAATTAAATTTGAATGGGGATCAAAACAGGAAGAAGCCTTTAGAATCCTTAAGCAAAGATTAACCAACGCACCCATACTAGCGTTACTAGAAGGACTGAAGACTTTGTAGTCTATTGTGATGCTTCTAAGTTAGGTTATGGAGGCGTGTTAATGCAACGTCCGAAGGTTATAGCCTATGCCTTTAGACAACTTAAGAATCATAAGGAGAATTATACAACCCATGATTTAGAGTTAGGAGCCATAATTTTTGCCCTTAAAATTTGGAGACATTACCTTTACGGTAGTAAGTTTACCATTTTCACCGATCATAAGAGTTTAAGATATGTTTTCGGGCAAAAAGAGCTAAATATGAGACAAAGACGTTGGTTGGAAATTCTTAGTGATTATGATTGTAGTATCCAGTATCATGCAGGAAAGGCTAATGTAGTTGTTGATGCTTTAAGTCGAAAGTATCACGAAAAGCCAAAAAGAGTACGTTCTATTAAATTAAATCTGCTGATAGATTTAAACGAGCAAATTAGAAAAGTACAAGAATCAGTAATCAAGGATGATACTGAAAAATTGAAAGGAATGATTAAGGAATTAGAACAATGAACAGGTGGAATTTGGAGATTCCATAAGAAAAGAATTTGGATACCAAAACAAGGAAACCTACGCCACCGAATTTTAGAAGAAGCCTATAAGTCTAAGTATACGATACATCTAGGTAGTGATAAAATGTATCAAGACTTAAGAAAGAATTTCTGGTGGATAGGAATGAAAAAGGATATAGCAGCCTATGTGGCCAAGTGTTTAACCTGTTCACAAGTTAAAGCCAAACATCAGAAAACCTCAGGTTTATTGCAGCAATTGGAAATGCCTGTATGGAAATGGGAATTGATAACAATGGACTTTGTTACCAAATTACCCAAGACAAGAAAAGGTAATGATACAAGATTAACCAAGTCTGCTCATTTCTTACCAATGACGGAAACTTTCAGTATGGAACAATTAGCTAAGTTATATGTAAATGAAATAGTTTCATTACATGGAATTCCTTTATCTATTGTGTCTGAAAGAGATAGCCATTTTACTTCTCATTTTTGGACCAGTTTCCAAAAAGCAAAGTGAACCAAGTTAAATCTAAGCATAGGTTATCATCCTCAAACGGACGAACAGAGTGAAAGAACTATTCAGACAATGGAAGATATGCTTAGTGTCACACCCCGACCGCGTTAAAACAACAAACCGCGGCGGAAACGTCGTGGACTGATGCGACATAATTATTGTTTCAACAACCATGGTAATTAAAGTTTTGTATCATTAAGATTAAAGTTTACATTGTCTTGGAAATTAACAGAAACATAACATAATTAACTGTCTTTTAAGTCACTAAGGCCCAAGTCCGCTTAAGTGTAGCACAAACATTATCATGCATTAGCACCTGAAACACATGTGAAAATAGGTACGTCAGCATAAAAATGCATGTGAGATACATAGGTTTTGTTTATGCAGGATTCATGACTTGCAGTTAAAAGAAAGGTTTAATAAAAATGTAGTCATGAACCTTGTAAAATGTTTTCCTTTATAAAATCACATGAAAATCAATGTGAAAATTAATTGATAATAAAAGGATAATGCATGGTTAAATGAATAACCAAGTAAAAGTGGATTTGTATAAAATATGTAATTTTGTAAAACAATGTCGTGTCCTTGTATAAAATGCTTCATGTCTTGTCAAAGTGGTTTAGATAACGCAACAATGTATAATACAATAAAAGCACTTATATAAAGGAAGTACCAGCGTCGTACCCACCATGCTTTTATCATATAATACATAGCCCCGTTACATAAGTCACTTATCAATAACCAACCAAAATGTCTTGTTCAATGTCAAAAATGTTTATGTGTAAACCATGTTCAATGTCATGTGTGAAATGTATCATGTATAACCAAATGCAATGCATAGCAAGTAGAAAGTATCTACTCAAACTATGTGATAATGTCAATGTGAAAACAAATGTCATGTATGGTAAATAACTAGTACTTACTCAACCCCATAGGAAAATGTACAAAACAAAGTTTTTGAATAAACCTAAATTTAAATCAAATGTTATGTTTTGCAGAAAACAATGCTTTATGATTACAAACATTTATGCAGTAATGTTAATCGCATACATTCAAGCCTTGCGACTGTGGCGACAAACCTTTAAACAAATTAAAGGTCTATCTAAATTATGTATATTGGATTCTGTCATTCCCAACTTCCAAACAAACCTAGGAAGTCAGAAACGGGATTTGTCAAGTCATATGGTACCATTACATACTACAGAGCGGTGTGATCAATGTTAATGAATGTATTATTGTCCCTATTAAACACACCAAATGCCATAACCAATGTAGCATGTGAAAACCATGTACTAGGTATGCTAAGTAAACATACCTAGTAGAAATGATCATGTAAAACAATGTGCTAGCATGCTCAGTAAACATACATAGCAGAAATGTCATGTAAAACAATGTATCCATATGCTAAGTAAACATATGCAACAAATGTGTAATAAATCAATGTGCTAGCATGCTTAACATACATAGCAAAACATAGTTGAAATCATGTACTAGATATGTACTAGGCAAAACTAGCATGTTTATGTCATGAAAGCAATGAAAACACATAAGTAACAAGTATGTACATGTGTATCACCCCAAATTATTTGAAAGCGGTAAAAGAGGGGAACTATGTACTCACATAGGATTGCTTATTAGTCTTGAGAATAAGACCAATTTAATCTCCAAGGATCACGGAATCAGCAAGGCACCTAGTATAGGTAACTATGTTAATAATCGGATCCTAAATTGGGAGATAGGATAGAATGATGTTCTATAAATCAAATGAGTAATTGAACTCATATGATATGATTTAATAGAGCTAACATTCTGATTTGGAAGTCTACCTAAGTGCTCTTGACCCGTTTCGACCCGTTATGGTAGTTTAAGCTACTATAACGCGTCGGTTGCGTAAAACTATGGTCGGATGGTTATCAATGAGCTATGTCAAGTCTTACATGCCCAATTATACCTAAACATGTTACTAAATTAGATTAGATGTCAAAAATATGTTCACATGTGCACAATATGGATTTATGCTTCAAAAGGGCATTTTGGTCATTTCCTATGGGCATATAAGCTACTTAATAATCAACTAACCAAATCCTAGGTGATCATAAGGTATAACCTCAGGGGTTATTCCCTATGCAACTATGATCACTAAGCATGCTTGGTCGGACCCTAAAGATTGACCAAACGGGTCGGGTTTAAAAGTCTAAGCGGTTGTTTAGACCGCTTAGCTTACGACCCTAAACAAGCATTAAACTAGTAGTGACGAGTTAAACATGTCAACACATGTTTAACTAACTTTAAAAACTGATTTGGTATCAAAACAAAATGTTTTGATACCTAAAAGTAGTTTCGTTGCAAAATGCGTGCTAAAACGCATTTTGACCGAAACTTTGACTCGTCACTACACCTAGTTAATGTGGTAATCAGTAGGTATAATCGCTAAGGATTATAACCATCGTGATTAAAATCACGTTAGAAAGTTCAAACGAACTTTGTGTTGACCATTGACTGGTCAAAGCTGAAAGTCAAACACTGTTTGACTTTCACACTTGGAAAGCGATAAAAGAACGAAAGAAGCTTACAAAGGGTCCAAGCTAGGGAGAACTTGATCTTATAATTCTCAAGTATGAAGTTATAAACCTCAACTTAGAGAATTTAGATCAAGGGTGAGGAAAAATGAATGAAAGGCATGGCTATTTATACTTGTTGTGAGCTTACAAGATCAAGCCATGTGTTTATGTGGCCAACAAGCAAGAAATCTGAGCCCTACATGTGTTAAGGGCCATCTAAATTACTTGGGGAGGTGCTAACTTGGCTACCACACAAAGAAATTGCAAGAATGGCCCCTGAATTATCAATCTGATGTTGAAAATAAGGTTTATGTCTAGATATGATGGTGGCGTGGCGTGACCATAAGACCATAAGGCAGTCGCGCGACGCCAGGGCATGGCTGGAAGTTTCAGAATTTGGCAGAAATGGTCCCTGCACGTGTTTAAACTTGTTTTCGATGTTTTTAACCTCCGTTAAGCCATTTTCAAGGCTCTACAAGGTTGTCAAAGTGTAGGGGACCTGAAATATGCTTGGAAATATCACGGATGTCGGTTCGTTTGGTCGTACGGTCACGTTGTTTGGTTAATTACGACGAAACTCGAACGGACTCGAAAACGAACCAAATTAAGCGACGAATGGTATTTTTGCATGCCGATCACTAAAATAAAAATATTTTAGTGTCTACAAAAATTTTGGATGTCCAGATGTGGTCAGAACGTAAGATATGCGCGTAAATGCATACTTACGCCGTTTTTGACACTTTTAGTCCCTGTAAGATCAAATAAGCATATTTTCGCACACCGAACCACTCAAAGCTTATTTCTAAGATATGTTTAGGTTATATATGGTATGTGTCACGACCCCCGTCCCGGTGTGACCTGGTCCAGGAGTCGCGGGACAGAAAACCCGTGGTATTTGTTATTTGTGTTGACAGCGGAAGTTTAGCAAGATCGTTTGAAACTTGAAAATGCCCAATTATTTTATTTCATAATTTGGGACAAACCCTGTAATTTACAGTGAAGGGAATTTCACGAGGAAATCCCTTATTTTACAAAACATGTTTATTTATTTTACTGAGCCACCACTTCAAGCTTGTTAGTGCTCCGTAGCACGTTTTCCTTGATTCACAGTAGGTCACCTGAAACATGTTTTAAAAATATTTTATCAGCGGGGAAATACTGGCGAGTCATTCAGGTTAAAGAAAATGACACATTAGTTATAAATTACAACATAAGAGCGATTACAATGGCTACTATCTTATTTTTATCTGGCGCCGTGTCACACCCTGGTGACGATGGTCATACCACTATTGGGTCCTTTCACCCAAGTAGTGATGATTATCACTGTTAGATTGATGAACCTAACCATGAGAAATTAGTAATGTGCACAATATCCCACTTGCCAGTGATTCAAGATAACCATGACTTAATCCCTATAATTATAACTTTTGAAAATAATTGGAGTATTGTAAAACATTGTTGATAAAAAGAGAATGACTCACATTGCAAGTTTAGACGGGCAGAGTTTAGCCTATTGATTTAGCCTTGTAACCTAATTTAAACAGCAATGCATACGAAACTAGGTCAGTAACTTAATACAACATTTACGATAACTCACGAAATCAAAACCCTCACGACGAATGACAAAGTATAGCTCTGATTTGGGCAGCACTTAAACATCCATCGGATCGGTTTCAATCAATCGGACATTATATCGTAGCAGTGATCGAGTTAATACCCTGTATTTGTAGCAGCGTTTCCCTACTCAGAAATTCGAATTTAAGCAGTATAGAATCATTTTGAAACTGATTTTTCGAACACAGAAGCAAGTCCCAGGTCCAGGTAATTTATAGCAACTTTTTGAGTTTTACGCGGCCCGCGTAAACCTTAACATAGGTTTTACGTGGCCCGCGAGAGCCCCTAGTCTACGTGTAGGGCTAGCGTGTCATCAGTAGGTCCGCCACGTGTGCGACACGTGGCCTGGAACGCTTATCCGGTCAACATTACTTTGACGTGGCCCGCGTAAGCCTAAGCTTACGTTTTACGCGGCCCGCGTGAAACCAAATTTTCTTGTTTTCTTTGTTTTTCATGCACATTAGGGTTTCAGGGGTCCGGGTTTTCACTTACGAGTCGTTTTGGGGCATTTTTGCAGGTCCTTACATCCTCCCCACCTTATTTAAAATCTCGTCCTCGAGATTTACTGAAATAAGTGAGGCTATTTTCGCTTCATCTCCGATTCCAACTCCCAGGTGTATTCGGGTCCTCTTTTCGAATCCCACTTGACTTTGACAAGTACCAGTCTTTTGTGTTTGAGAAACTTAATCTTTTTGTCTTCTATTTGAAGCGGTTTCTCCACGAACTTCAACTTTTCATTCACCTGTATGTCTTGAAGAGGGACTACTAGCGATTCATCCGATAGACATTTCTTGAGGTTAGATACATGAAATACATCATGTACTCCTGCTAGCTCCTCCGGTAGTTGTAAGCGATAGGCGACTGGTCCTATTATCTGGATTACTGGGAGTGGTCCTACGTACCTTGGACTCAGTTTCCCTTTCTTACCAAACCGAACTACTCCTTTCCAAGGAGAAACTTTGAAGAGTACCCTGTCTCCAACTTGAAATTCTAACGGCTTACGTCGATTGTCTGCATAACTTTTCTGGCGATCTCGATCCGTCTTTAGTCTTTCCTTGATCTGAGTGATCTTGTCAATGGTTTCTTGCACAATCTCGGAACCTGATAGTTGGTTTTCTCCTATTTCTGCCCAGCAAACTGGAGTTCTACACTTTCTTCCATATAGTGCTTCGAACGGGGCAGCTTTGATGCTTGAATGATAACTATTGTTATAGGATAATTCAATTAAAGGTAAATGGTTGTCCCAGTTTCCTCCAAAGTCTATCACACATGCCCTGAACATGTCTTCCAGGGTTTGGATCGTCCTTTCACTTTGTCCGTCTGTTTGGGGATGATAGGCTGTACTTAAATTTAGTCGGGTCCCCATTGCCTCTTGGAAACTGGTCCAGAAATGTGAAGTGAAACGATTATCCCTATCCGATACAATGGAGAGTGGAACTCCATGTAAGGATACTACCGCGTCTACATACAGTTTTGCTAATCTTTCCATGCTAAAGGTTTCCTTCATGGGCAGGAAATGAGCTGATTTGGTTAATCGATCCACAATTACCCAAATCGCATCATTACCTTTTCTGTTTTTGGGTAACTTAATAACAAAGTCCATTGTTATGAGCTCCCATTTCCATACAGGCATTTCTAATTGTTGGAGTACCCTGAAGGTTTCTGGTGTTCTGCCTTAACTTGTGAACAAGTTAGACACTTAGATACATATCTAGCTATATCCTTTTTCATTCCTATCCACCAAAAATTATTTCTTAAATCTTGGTACATCTTATTATTATTACCAGGATGCATGGTATACCTAGATTTATGGGCTTCCTCTAAAATCTTATTTCTTAAGTTTCCTTGCTTGGGTACCCAAATTTTTTTCTTGTGGAATCTCCAAATTCCATCACTTCCTTGTTCTAATTCTTTTATTCTTCCTATCATTCCTTCAGCATCATCCTTGATTGCTGTTTCTTGAATGTTTTTCAATTGTTCCATTAGATCTAATTGTAAACTTAATCTAAGAGCACGGACTCGTCGTTGTTTCTCATGATACTTACGACTTAAGGCATCTGCTACTACATTTGCCTATCCTTCGTGATGTTGAATATCACAGTCGTAGTCACTTAGAATTTCCATCCATCTTCTTTGCCTCATGTTTAATTCCTTTTGCCCAAATATATATCTTAAACTCTTATGATCTGTATAGACAGTAAACTTACTGCCATACAGATAGTGTCTCCAAATCTTAAGGGCAAAAATTATTGCTCCCAATTCTAAGTCGTGTGTTGTATAATTTTCTTCGTGCTTTTTCAATTTCCTCGAGGCGTACACAATTACCTTCTTGCGTTGCATTAGCACACATCCTAATCCTAGTTTAGAAGCATCACAGTACACTTCAAAATCTTTTGTCCCTTCTGGTAAGGCAAGAATTCTGGCGTTTGTTAACCTTTGCTTTAAAATCATAAAAGCCTCATCTTGTCTAGATCCCCATTCAAACTTAACTGATTTACAGGTTAGCTTAGTTAATGGTACTGCTATCTTAGAAAAATCCTCAATGAATCGTCTATAGTATCCAGCTAACCCTATAAAACTTCTAACTTCCATAGCTGATTACGGGACCTTCCATTTGGTGATCGCTTCTATTTTGGAGGGATCTACGTGAATACCTTCGTGATTTACCATGTGTCCTAAAAATTGTACCTCTTGTAGACAAAATTCACCCTTTGAGAATTTGGCGTAAAGCTTCTCTTTTCTTAACAAGGTTAAGAGTGCATGTAAATGCTTGCAATGCTCGTCCTGACTTTTGGAATAAATGGGTATATCGTCGATAAAGACAATTACAAATTTATCCAAGTACGGTTTACAGATCCTATTCATCATGTCCATGAATGCTGCAGGAGCATTTGTTAGTCCAAAGGGCATGACTGTAAACTCGTAATGACCATACCTAGTTCTGAAGGCAGTTTTAGGTATGTCTTCTTCTTGTACCTTCAACTGATGTTATCCGGAGCGTAAATCTATCTTAGAAAAACATCTAGCTCCCTGAAGTTGATCAAAAAGATCATCAATCCTAGGTAATGGGTATCGATTCTTAATGGTAACCTTATTCAATTCCCTATAATCGATACACATTCGCATCGAACCATCTTTCTACTTTACGAACAACACTGGTGCTCCCCAAGGGGATGAACTAGGTTGTATGAATCCTTTACTGAGCAATTTATCTAATTGCTTTTTCAATTCTAACATTTCGGTGGGTGCTAACCGATAGGGTGCCTTGGCTATCGGTGTTGTTCCAGGAATTAGGTGAAATTTAAATTCTACTTCCCTATCGGGTGGTAATCCGGGTAGTTCTTCTGGGAATACATCTGAGTATTCTGATACTACTGGAATTTCCTTAAGTTCCTTACCTTTAGTGTTAATGATTACCGAAATCATATACACTATTCCTTGTTTTCTTGAGTAACTGGCCACTTTCATTACTGAAATGAATTTCATTGGCTTACGTGACTTATCTGCTGTAATCATCACTATTTCTCCTGTGGGTGTATGAATTTCTATGGAATTCTTATCACAGAGGATTCGAGCATGGTTGGCTACTAACCAATCCATTCCTAAAACAATATCGAATCCGGCTAATTTCATAGGTAACAGGTTTGAAGAAAATTTATGGCCTAAGAGTTCTATCTTTTCTTCTTGCAAGACCTTATCTATGTGAACAGAATTACCATCCGCGGTTTCTACCGTAAAAATTTGTCTAAGATTGGTTAAGGGTAGGTTAAGAGCTTGGCAGAATGAAGTATTTATAAAACTTTGGTTTGCACCAGAGTCAAATAATACTTTTGCATAAACGTCGTGAACTAGGAACGTACCAGCTATCACATCTGGGATGAGTTCTGCTTCTTGGGTGGTCAACTGGAATGCTCTTTCATTCTTTTTGGTAGTTCCTTCTGCAGGTTTAGCTTTGTTGTCAGCTGGTTTAACCAATTTGGGGCAGTCGGGTCTAAAATGTACAGCTTCTCCACAGTTGAAGCAGATTGTGGATTTCTTCCTTCTGCAGTCTTCTTCTTGATGCCCTGGAATTTTGCAGAAATTGCAATACCCCTTGCATCTTCCAAAATGATTTCTTTTACAGGTACTGCAAAATGGAGCAGTGGAAGATTGCCCGGTTCCCTTTTTCTTAAAATTACTACTATTACCCACTCGGAATCCTTGGGTAATCTTTTGGGCCACTTCCTTTTTCCAGTTTTCTTCTCTTGTGCGTACCAGTCTGTCGGTCAAGGTGTTGGCTAATTCTACTGCATCGTCAATTATTCGGGGTCTCGCAGCTTTGAAAATATCACGAATCTTGCTAATTAAACCCCAAATATTGCGAGAAATAAGTACCAGTTCTGGCGAAGCCAGGGTAGGTACAATTCTAGCATACTCGAAGAATGTCGAAGTATACCCTCGACAATCAACATCCATCATCCGGTGGTTTAGGAACTTATTTGTCATTTGTTCCTTTTCATATTCGGGACAGAATTTTCTTTCTACTAGACTCTTAAATTCTGCCCAATTCATGGCATACGCCACATCACTTCCCTTAGCTTGTAGTACGGTGTTCCACCATTCGAGTGCCCCTTCTTTAAAAAGATGCGACACGTACATGACCTTGTCTTCCTCGGCACATTTACTTATTTTAATTACTGCTTCGGTTTTCTCTAACCAACGCAGTGCAGTAGTTGCCCCTTCATTGCCTGCAAATTCAACTGGTTTACAGGCAAGAAATTTCTTGTAAGTGCAACCAGGCGTTGCAACTTTCATTCTATTAAGAAATGGGGCTTGCATCCCATCATTATCATTATTATTATTGTTGCCGCCTCCATTTACACTATTACTGAAATTGTCGCCGTGAGTACGTTTGCTGGGGGTAGTTGGTTTAGGTTCAACTGGATTTCGGGCAACAGCAATGATTGTTGGAATAGCATTTGCTATTTCCTGGGCAACGCTGTTTTCTATATCTTGTCTATTAAGAAATTGATCTTCATGGTTTTGTTCGGATTGATTAACTTCGTTAACTGGCTCATTGACGGCGTGTTCCATCTGATAATTATCAATATATAAATTATTGGCATAAACAAATATCAATCAAACATAATAAAGCAATCGCACATAATCACGTTAACATGTATAGCCAAAATTGCCGACTTTGCGACTTTCATATTTTATATATTTTAGTATGCATCCGTACACACCAGATATGTTACAAAAGTTTTATTTTAAGTTATTTTACATGATTATATTTTTATTATTATTTTATTATTATTAAACACATAAGCACACAACCACATACGATCCCCGTCAGCTGGCATTTCATAAACGACGTTCCCTCTCGTCGTATTTCCATGATATCCTCTCCCCTACTTCCTGGATTATGTTTCCTGCATCCACCAGCTCCTCGCCATAGTGGCGGATTTCAGCCAAGTTTTCAGTGCTCATAGGTGGGTTTGGTGCAGGCTCTGGGTCAAACTGGGGGAAAAAGGTGTTAGGGTTATTCAAGAGATTCTGAAATTGCCAATCACTTGTCCACCATTCCTCCAGCTCTCCAGGTAGAAGTTGGTGGTTGACAATGGGATCTGGGATAGTAGGTTCCAAATTAACTGAAAGTTGTGATTCAATTGGGTAATTGAAGAGGTCTTCATTGGCAGGTCCAATGAGGTCACAATTTGCCAGTTTGCGATCAAGCTCCTCCCATGGTGGCATTTCCTGGGCTTGCCCTGAACTTTCCCCGATCTCTTTTCCTTTCCCTTTATCATTGGGATCCTCAGTCTTTTTAACCCTCTGCGCGGCTGGCTTCTTCCTGCGTGCACGTCTCCAGCCTACGAGTCTCCTTCTCTTTTTCGTCTTGGGTTTCTCCTGGGCTTGAGCCTGGAATTCCATGGGTTCTTCAGTGTCGGCCAGATAATCGGAAAAGTCTCTGGAAACTTCCATACCAGCAGAATGGAGATTGAGATTCTGAAGAGCTTCAGACAACTCATTCATGCTGTTTAGCAGATATAGAGAAAACACAAAATTGCAAGTTAAATTTTCACAGAATCACAGAGCGGCAATTTGAGAAATTAAGTATTTCTAATTACTTAATAGGCTTAAATCAGTGGCTCTGATACCACCTTTTTCCTGTCACGGCCCCCGTCCCGGTGTGACCTGGTCCAGGAGCCGCGGGACAGAAAACCCATGGTATTTATTATTTGAGTTGACAGCGGAAGTTTAACAGGATCGTTTGAAACTTGAAAATGCCCAATTATTTTATTTCATAATTTGGGACAAACCCTGTAATTTACAGTGAAGGGAATTTCACGAGGAAATCCCTTATTTTACAAAACATGTTTATTTATTTTACTGAGCCACCACTTCAAGCTTGTTAGTGCTCCGTAGCACGTTTTCCTTGATTCACAGTAGGTCACCTGAAACATGTTTTAAAAATATTTTATCAGCGGGGAAATACTGGCGAGTCATTCAGGTTAAAGAAAATGACACATTAGTTATAAATTACAACATAAGAGCGATTACAATGGCTACTATCTTATTTTTATCTGGCTCCGTGTCACACCCTGGTGACGATGGTCATACCACTATTGGGTCCTTTCACCCAAGTAGTGATGATTATCACTGTTAGGTTGATGAACCTAACCGTGAGAAATTAGTAAGGTGCACAATACCCCACTTGCTAGTGATTCAAGATAACCACGACTTAATCCCTGTAATAATAACTTTTGAAAATAATTGGAGTATTGTAAAACATTGTTGATAAAAAGAAATGACTCACATTGCAAGTTTAGACTGGCATAGTTTAGCCTATTGATTTAGCCTTGTAACCTAATTTAAACAGCAATGCATACGAAACTAGGTCAGTAACTTAATACAACATTTACGATAACTCACGAAATCAAAACCCTCACGACGAATGACAAAGTATAGCCCTGATTTAGGTAGCACTTAAACATCCATCGGATCGGTTTCAATCAATCGGACATTATATAGTAGCAGTGATCCAGTTAATACCCTGTATTCGTAGCAGCGTTTCCCTACTCGGAAATTCGAATTTAAGCAGTATAGAATCGTTTTGAAACTGATTTTTCGAACACAGAAGCAAGTCCCAAGTCCAGGCAATTTATAGCAACTTTTTGAGTTTTACGCGCCCCGCGTAAACCTTAACATAGGTTTTACGCGGCCCGCGAGAGCCCCTAGTCTACGTGTAGGGCTAGCGTGTCATCAGTAGGTCCGCCACGTGTGCGACACGTGGCCTGGAACGCTTATCCGGTCAACATTACTTTGACGAGGCCCGCGTAAGCCTAAGCTTATGTTTTACGCGGCCCGCGTGAAACCAAATTTTCTTGTTTTCTTTGTTTTTCATGCACATTAGGGTTTCAGGGGTCCGGGTTTTCACTTACGGGTTGTTTTGGGGCATTTTTGCAGGTCCTTACAGTATGTTTAGCTTATGATAAAGTTCCAGACTATACGTTGCGTTACGAAACAGCAGACTTTTGAAGTTTGACGCAAATAGTCC
Organism: Helianthus tuberosus; assembly: GCA_030545235.1. Classification (NCBI taxonomy): domain Eukaryota; kingdom Viridiplantae; phylum Streptophyta; class Magnoliopsida; order Asterales; family Asteraceae; genus Helianthus; species Helianthus tuberosus. The sequence continues at coordinate 4,447,666 of CM060381.1, read as the reverse complement.
CTGCGAGCGAACAAACTTGTTTTTGCCATACCAAACCCTTTAAAACTTATTTCTAAGTTATGTAAAGGTTATTTAAGGTATGTTAAGCTTATGTTACTATTCTTGAGTGTTTGTTGCGTTAAACTGGTTACGTTTACGCATCAGTTTGTGTATAACTTTCCAGAAAGCGATATAGAGTTCAAAATCGATCAAAAATCAAAACGTGCAAAATGTCAAACACAAATAACAAATATTTGGGATCAAAACACATTGTTTTATTAATATTGAACTGTTCATAGTTTGTACAACGATTACACAAGCACAGATGTCAAAGTGTCCCCTACTTTAGGAAATTTCGTCCCGAAATTTATTTAGAGGAAACTTGTGAGAATAGATGCGGATATTTCACTTTCATATGATCTTCACGTTCCCAAGTAAATTATGGGCCATGTTTAGATTCCCTGCGAAATTTGACAATAGGTATGCGCTTGTGTTTGAGCCTTTTGACTTCACGGTCCATGATTTCCACAGGTTTCTCAACGAAGTGCATCGTGTTATCAACACGAATTTCATCAAGTGGTATGTGGAGGTTCTCATCAGCTAAACACTTTTTGAGATTGGACACATGGAAGGTTGGATGAACATTTCCAAGTTCAGGAGGTAGCTCAAGTCTGTAGGCTACTTTTCCAATTCTTTCAACGATCTTGAATGGTCCAACATAGCATGGTGCAAGTTTTCCTTTCTTTCCAAATCTAATCACACCTTTCCAAGGGGATACCTTGAGTAGGACGTGATCACCGACTTGAAATTCTAAGGGCTTGCGTCGTCGATCCGCGTAACTCTTTTGACGGCTTCTAGCTGTCTGAAGGTTATCACGAATCTTCTTGACCTTATCTGTAGTCTCTAGAATGAGTTTAGGTCCAATAAGCTGAGCTTCACCTATCTCATTCCAGCAGCCCGGTGAACGACATTTTTGACCGTATAAAGCTTCGAAAGGAGCCATGTTGATGCTAGAGTGATAACTATTATTGTAGGAGAATTCGATCAACGGTAGATGCGAATCCCAACTACCACCAAAATCAATCACACAAGCTCTAAGCATATCCTCCAGTGTGTGGATTTTTCTCTCAGATTGACCATCCGTCTACGGATGATATGCTGTGCTCAAATTAAGTTGGGTTCCCATGGCAGATTGCATGGTTCTCCAAAAATGAGACGAGAATCGAGCATCTCTGTCAGATATAATGTTCAAAGGAACACCATGTCGAGATACAATATCATCCACATAGATTTTAGCCAGCTAGTCAGCAGATAGATCCTCACGGATCGGCAAGAAATGTGCTGACTTGGTAAGAAGATCAACAACAACCCAAATGGCGTCATGACCTCTTTTAGTGCGTGGCAGCTTGGTAATGAGATCCATACCAATGTTTTCCCATTTCCAAACCGGAATCTCTGGTTGCTCCAATAATCCAGAGGGATGTTGATGTTCTGCCTTAACCTTAAGACAAGTAAGGCATTTGGAAACATATAAGGCAATGTCTTTCTTCATACCCGGCCACCAATACTGGGTTCAAAGATCCTTATACATTTTGTCTGAACCAGGATGAATAGAATAACGAGACTTATGAGCTTCATCCATTAGCAAGGTGCGAAGATTGTTTAGACTTGGGAGCCACAAACGGCACATGAAATAGAATATCCTAAAGTCTCTTAGTTCAAGCTCAGGCTTAGTATGACACGGTAATTCTTTACCCATCAAGCCTTGTGTAACACAAGTATGTTGAGCCTGAGAAATGCGGGTGTGAAAGTCAGATTGAACCTGAACACAGTGAAGCTTGACACGTTCCTTACGACTCAATGCGTCAGCCACGACATTCGCCTTACCAGCATGGTAGCAAATTTCACAATCGTAGTCGTTTAGAAGTTCAATCCAACGTCGTTGGCTCATGTTAAGTTCTTTCTGATTGAAAATATACTGGAGACTCTTGTGGTCAGTGAAAACAACGCATTTTGTACCATATAGGTAGTGTCTCCAGATTTTGAGAGCAAAAACTACTGCACCTAACTCAAGATCATGAGTAGTGTAGTTTTTCTCGTGTACTTTTAACTGTCTTGATTCATAAGTTATGAATTTGTTTCTTTGCATAAGAACGCAGCCAAGGCCTAAGTTGGATGCATCACAGTATCCGACAAAGTCGTCGTTACCCTCGGGAAAAGATAGAATAGGTGCATTGCAGAGCTTCTGTTTCAAGGTCTGAAAAGCTTCCTCCTGTTTGGATCCCCACTCAAAAGGTTTGTTCTTCTGAGTTAAAGAAGTGAGAGGAACCACAATCTTGAAGAAGTTTTCAATAAAGCGGCGGTAATAACCCGCGAGACCAAGAAATGAACGAACCTCGGTAGGAGTAGTGGGTGTATCCCAATCCTTAATCGCACTGATTTTGGCGGGATCTACATGTATACCTTGTTTGTTAACAATGTGCCCCAAAAATTGAACTTCCTTAAGCCAGAATTCGCACTTGGAGAATTTGGCGAAAAGCTGTTCTTTCTTTAGAAGCTCCATTGTAAGACGAAGATGTTGTTCATGATCAGCTCGAGTCTTAGAATAGATCAGAATGTCATCAATGAAAACAATGATGAACTTGTCCAAATAAGGCTTACAAACCCTATTCATCAAGTCCATGAAGATGGAAGGAGCATTTGTTAAACCGAAAGGCATAACAGTAAACTCATAATGGCCATATCTTGTACGAAAAGCTGTCTTGGGAAAATCTTCTTCAAGCACTCGAAGTTGATGATACCCAGAACGAAGATCAATCTTTGAAAAGCATGTAGCACCCTGTAGCTGATCAAAGAGATCATCAATACGAGGTAGGGGATATCGATTCTTGATGGTAAGCTTGTTAAGCTCACGATAATCAATACATGTTCGGAATGATCCATCTTTCTTTTTCACGAATAGGACAAGAGTGTCCTAAGGTGAAAAGCTCGGACGAATGAATCCTTTGTCTGAAAGTTCCTGAAGCTGCTTAGATAACTCTTGCATCTCAGACGGTGCAAGACGGTAATGAGATTTAGTAATAGGATTTGCACCGGGTACAAGATCAATACGGAACTCAACTTGGCGTACAGGGGGGTAAACCAGGTAGTTCTACAGGAAATACCTCAGGATAATCCCGAACAACAGGGATATCTTGGATAGTCTTACCCTTGCCTTTCTCCTCTACGACATGTGCCAAGAAGGCAACATATTTCTTTCGTAGGTATTTTTGGGCTTGGGTACAAGACATGAGTTTAAGGCTACTAGCAGGTTTCTCCCCACGAACTTCTAAGATCTCACCAGTCGAAAGCGGTATGCGGACAATCTTCTCAAAACAAACAACCTCCGCATGGTATTTGGCTAACCAATCCATTCCCACTATAACATCGAAGCTCCCGAGTTGCATCGGCGTGAGGTCAATAGGGAAAAGATGGTTATTAAGGTTCAACTGGCAATTTCGAAGAATGGAATCGAGTACAACGGGTTCACCGCTAGCTACTTCTACTGTCAAGGGCTTTCCTAGTTTTGTTCTAGTCATCGAAAGAAAAGGCTCAAAAGCTAAGGACACAAAACTCTTATCGGCACCCAAATCAAACAGAATAGAAGCAGGTTGGTTGTTAACAAGGAACGTACCGTTCACCACTTCGTTATCTGCGTGTGCCTCATTTGCATTCAGATTGAAAGCTCTACCACGAGCCGGTGCCTGATTTGCGTTTGCCAACATCGGGCAGTTGTTCCTGTAGTGGGTTAGATCCCCACAGTTGAAACATGAACCAGGCGGATAGTGAGGTCGTGCAGGATTCTAGGCAGGGTTTTGTGCTAAGTTTTAAGCTGCCTGATTTTGGTTCGGAGCAAAACGGCAGGTGTTAGCAAGATGACCAGACTTGCCACAGTTTGTGCAGATATGGCGTTGCACTTGTGGTTGATGGTGGCTAGTACATCTGTTGCACAGAGGTGCATTACCAGCATACTGCCTTTTGGCAGCAGGTTGTGCAGCCTGATTAGGAGCAGCCTGGTTAGTCTGAGCAGTGACTGCGAAATTCTTGGAAGCCTTTCGCTTCCTTGATTTCTTTGAAAACTCAGCAGCCTTCTTACCCTTCTGCTCCTTGGTGCTATCACACAGTTTCTGCTTCTTATCCCCCTTTCTATTGAGTTTACCCTTTTTGACTTGCGACTCAGTAAGGGTTGCAGCTAGCTCAATGGCATGTCGGACGGTAGTAGGGTTGCTGCCAGTGACAATATCCTGAACAGGATCTGGCAAAGCGTCTATGTACTTCTCGATAGCCTTATCCAAAGGTGTGACCATTGTAGGATAGAGCAAGCTTAACTCCTCGTATCTGTCTGTGTAAGCTTGGTGTTCACCACTGTCTTGCTTCAAGTCATGGAACTCATTTTCAAGTGCCCTCTGCTCGTGACGAGGCCAGAACTCTCTCATCATAAGAGCTCTGAGTTCCTCCCATGTTTAACCCAAAGCAATATCAGCACCTCGATCTCTCATTACCCCATTCCACCAGGTGAGAGCCCTCTTTTGAAATACACTCGAAGCAAACTCGACCTTACGATTGTCAGGACACTGAACATGGCGAAAAGTGCTCTCAAGACTCTCAAACCACTGTAGGAGCCTAGTTGCTCCTTCAGAACCACAAAACTTGAGTGGTTTAGCCGGGTTAAAACTTTTGAAATTGCACGGAGCATGTACATTATTGTTATTGTTGGCTTGGTTTATTTGAGTGATGAGATTAGGTAGCATAGCAGCCATCTGTTGTGCTATAATAGCTGCCAGTTCGGCATTAGGTTCCTGAACGTTACGTCGAGGAGGCATTCTAAAAGAGGAAACATGAGAGAAAACTAGTGAGATGATGTGATGAAAGAAATGAGATGTCAATAAATATCGACAAAATGAAAGGATGGTGGTCATTTGTTCGTTACCTCGTAACAAACAGTCGACACACAGTGACAAATCAAAGTAAATGAGTCATAATAATGTATCACCGAAGACATGCTCGCCTATAAGTGAACACTCACCCCAAGAGTTCCCAGGTTAGAGTGACTGGTCAGATACTGCGGATTTGTACAAACACTCTAGCCTTAGACAGAAAACTCACGGTACAGGCATTCACCCTTTCAGTTTGCACGTGTTCACATTATTTAGACCCAAACTTTGACGAGATTTTGAAAATTTAGAAGACATTAAGCCAAAAGAAATCATCTAAGGATAAATGATTGATTTCAAAATCATTTTGGAAATTTGTGTTCATGTTTTTGGTAATCACCTAAGGATAGGTGACGTGTATTGTTTTAAGATCTAAACACAAGATAAATTGTGTTAGGGTCCTAGAAAGTTATAGTCTAGGTCAAAGAATTACTAATAACCTAATTCCCAATAACCATTGGCTCTGATACCAACTCTTCTGTCACACCTCGACCGCGTTAAAACAACAAACCGCGGCGGAAACGTCGGGGAGTGATGCGACAGAATTATTGTTTCAACAACCATAGCAATTAAAGTTTTGTGTTATTAAGATTAAAGTTTACATTGTCTTGGAAATTAACAGAAACATAACATAATTAACTGTCTTTTAAGTCACTAAGGCCCAATTCCGCCTAAGTGTAGCACAAACATCATCATGCATTAGCACCTGAAACACATGTGAAAATAGGTACGTCAGCATAAAAATGCCTGTGAGATACATAGGTTTTGTTTATGCAGGATTCATGACTTGCATTTAAAAGAAAGGTTTAATAAAAATGTAGTCATGAACCTTGTAAAATGTTTTCCTTTATAAAATCACATGAAAATCAATGTGAAAATCAAATGATAATAAAAGGATAATGCATGGTTAAATGAATAACCAAGTAAAAGTGGATTTGTATAAAATATGTAATTTTGTAAAACAATGTCGTGTCCTTGTATAAAATGCTTCATGTCTTGTCAAAGTGGTTTAGATAACGCAACAATGTATAATACAATAAAAGCACTTATATATAGGAAGTACCAGCGTCGTATCCACCATGCTTTTATCATATAATACATTGCCCCGTTACATAAGTCACTTATCAATAACCAACCAAAATGTCTTGTTCAATGTCAAAAATGTTTATGTGTAAACCATGTTCAATGACATGTGTGAAATGTATCATGTATAACTAAATGCAATGCATAGCAAGTCGAAAAGTATCTACTCAAACTATGTGATAATGTCAATGTGAAAACAAATGTCATGTATGGTGAATAACTAGTACTTACTCAACCCCATAGGAAAATGTACAAAACAAAGTTTTTGAATAAACCTAAGTTTAAATCAAATGTTATGTTTTGCAGAAAACAATGCTTTATGATTACAAACATTTATACAGTAATGTTAATCGCATACATTCAAGCCTTGCGACTGTGGTGACAAACCTTTAAACAAATTAAAGGTCTATCTAAATTATGTATATCGGATTCTGTCATTCCCAACTTCCAAACAAACCTAGGAAGTCGGAAACGGGATTTGTCAAGTCCTATGGTACCATTACATACTACTGAGCGGCGTGATAAATGTTAATGAATGTATTATTATCCCGATTAAACACACCAAAAGCCATAACCAATGTAGCATGTGAAAACCATGTACTAGGTATGCTAAGTAAACATACCTAGTAGAAATGATCATGTAAAACAATGTGCTAGCATGCTCAGTAAACATACATAGCAGAAATGTCATGTAAAACAATGTGTCCATCTGCTAAGTAAACATATGCAACAAATGTGTAATAAATCAATGTGCCAGCATGCTTAACATACATAGCAAAACATAGTTGAAATCATGTACTAGATATGTACTAGGCAAAACTAGCATGTTTGTGTCATGAAAGCAATGAAAACACATAAGTAACAAGTATGTACATGTGTATCACCACAAAGTATTTGAAAGCGGTAAAAGAGGGGAACTATGTACTCACATGGTATTGCTTATTAGTCTTGAGAATAAGACCAATTTAAGCTCCAAGGATCACGGAATCAGCAAGGCACCTAGTATAGGTAACTATGTTAATAATCGGATCCAAAATCGGGAGATAGGATAGAATGATGTTCTATAAATCAAATGAGTAATTGAAATCATATGGTATGATTTAATAGAGCTAACATTCTGATTTGGAAGTCTACCTAAGTGCTCTTGACCCGTTTCGACCCGTTATGGTAGTTTAAGCTACTATAACGCGTCGGTTGTGTAAAACTATGGTCGGATGGTTATCAATGAGCTATGTTAAGTCTTACATGCCTAATTATACCTAAACATGTTACTAAATCAGATTAGATGTCAAAAATATGTTCACATATGCACAATATGGATTTATGCTTCAAAAGGGCATTTTGGTCATTTCCTATGGGCATATAAGCTACTTAACAATCAACTAACCAAATCCTAGGTGATCATAAGGTATAACCTCAGGGGTTATTCCCTATGCAACTATGATCACTAAGCATGCTTGGTCGGATCCTAAAGATCGACCAAACGGGTCGAGTTCGAAAGTCTGAGCAATTGTTTAGACCGCTTAGCTTACGACCCTAAACAAGCACTAAACTAGTAGTGACGAGTTAAACATGTCAACACATGTTTAACTAACTTTAAAAACTGATTTGGTATCAAAACAAAATGTTTTGATACCTAAAAGTAGTTTCGTTGCAAAATGAGTGCTAAAACGCATTTTGACCGAAACTTTGACTCGTCACTACACCTAGTTAACGTGGTAATCAGTAGGTATACTCGCTAAGGATTATAACCATCGTGATTACAATCACGTTACAAAGTTCAAACGAACTTTGTGTTGACCATTGACTGGTCAAAGCTGAAAGTCAAACACTGTTTGACTTTCACGCTTGGAAAGCGATAAAAGAACGAAAGAAGCTTACAAAGGGTCCAAGCTAGGGAGAACTTGATCGTATAATTCTCAGGTATGAAGTTATAAACCTCAACTTAGAGAATTTAGATCAAGGGTGAGGAAAAATGAATGAAAGGCATTGCTATTTATACTTATTGTGAGCTTACAAGATCAAGCCATGTGTTTATGTGGCCAACAAGCAAGAAATCTCAGCACTACATGTGTTAAGGGCCAGCTAAATTACTTGGGGAGGTGCTAACTTGGCTACCACACAAAGAAATTGCAAGAATGGCCCCTGAATTATCAATCTGATGCTGAAAATAAGGTTTCTGTCCAGATGTGATGGTGGCGTGGCATGACCATAAGGCCATAAGGCCATCGTGTGATGCCAGGGCATGGCTGGAAGTTTCAGAATTTGGCAGAAATGGTCCCTGCACGTGTTTAAACTTGTTTTCGACATTTTTAACCTCCGTTAAGCCATTTTCAAGGCTCTAAAAGGTTGTCAAAGTGTAGGGGACCTGAAATATGCTTGGAAATATCACGGATGTCGGTTCGTTTGGTCGTGCGGTCATGTTGTTTGGTTAATTACGACGAAACTCGAACGGACTCGAAAACGAGCCAAATTAAGCGACGAATGGTATTTTTGCATGCCGATCACTAAAATAAAAATATTTTAGTGTCTACAAAAATTTTGGATGTAAAGATGTGGTCAGAACGTAAGATATGCGCGTAAATGCAAACTTAAGCCGTTTTTGACACTTTTAGTCCTTGTAAGATCAAATAAGCATATTTTCGCACACCGAACCACTCAAAGCTTATTTCTAAGCTATGTTTAGATTATATATGGTATTTTTAGCTTATGATCAAGTTCCAGACTGTACGTTGCCTTACGAAACGGTAGACTTTTGCAGTTTGACGCAAATAGTCCCTACGAGCGAATAAACTTGTTTTTGCCATACCAAACCCTTTAAAACTTATTTCTAAGTTATGTAAAGGTTTTTTAAGATATGTTAAGCTTATGTTGCTATTCTGGAGTGTTTGTCGTGTTAAACTGATTACGTTTACGCATCAGTTTGCGTATAACTTTCTAGAAAGCGATATAAAATTCAAAATCGATCAAAAATCAAAACGTGCAAAATGTCAAACACAAATACCAAATATTTGGGATCAAAACACATTGTTTTATTAATATTGAATTGTTCAGAGTTTGTACAACGATTACACAATAGCTATCAAAAATCAAAACGTGCAAGATGTCACACTTAGAGCTTGTGTAATTGATTTCGGAGGAAATTGGGATGATCATTTACCATTAATAGAATTTTCTTACAATAATAGCTATCATACCAGTATCAATGCTGCACCTTTTGAAGAACTTAATGGACGAAAGTGCCGGACTCCAGTCTGTTGGGCAGAGATTGGAGAAAAGCAACTGTCTGGACCAGAGATAGTGCAAGAAACAACGGACAAGATCATTCAAGTTAAGGAAAGGCTAAAAGCAGCACACGATCGAAAAAATAGTTATGCTGAAAACAGGCGAAAACCGTTGGAATTTCAAGTAGGAGACAAAGTACTATTAAAAGTTTCTCCATGTAAAGGAGTAGTTAGATTCATCAAAAAGGGAAAGCTAAGCCCCAAGTATGTTGGACCTTTTGAGATTATTCGAAGGATAGGACCCGTAGCTTATCAGCTACAACTGCCAGAGGAAATGGCAGGTATACATGATGTAATCCATGTATGTAATCTCAAGAAATGCTTAGCAGATGAATCATTAGTATTACCTCTTAAGGACATAGAGGTAAATGAGAAACTTAAGTTTGTAGAGAAACCCCTACAGAATGAAGACAGAAAGATAAAAAATCTCAAACACAATAGATTAGTTGTAGTCAAAGTGAAATGAGATTCCAAGAGAGAACCAGAGTATACATGGGAGCTTGAAGCTGAGATGCAAAAGAAATATCCACACTTGTTCTAGTAGACCTCGAGGACGAGTTCTAAAACAAGGTGGGGAGGATATAAAAACCCTCCGAAAAATATTTCACAATCCTTAAAAGTATCCTTATACGTCCTAAAATACACCCCGTATACGAAACACGAACCCCGAATACCTTTATTTTACAAAAATCAAATAAAACAAGAATTAGGGGCGCTCGCGGGTCGCGACCCCCTTGAGATAAGTTGTCGCGGGCCGCGACCTGGTGCCACCAGGCGGACTCTCGTGATGCCACCTGGCCCAACGTGTGATGAAGCTAGCTCGTGACTGGCCAAGGCTAGGCCCTAGTCAGCCTAGCTCGTGGGGCGCGAAGGCCCTTCTTGTTTCTCTCGCGGGCCGCGAGAAAGTATCTGATCAGCACTATAAATAGGAACGATCGGTTTCAATTGGAAATTGTTCAAAAAATTCTCGAATCTCTTAAATTCTCTGAATAGTAGAAGTAATTATCGTGTATAATACCCACTAAATAGCGAAGCTTTGCCTCGATGTAAGTATTATAACCCCGTTACGTATTAGTTATGCTGCCCGATTGATCTAGTGCTCCGTAACGCATGTCGAGGCTCTGCCTGACTCAGTCGTTGGAGTTCTGTCTCGGGGAGGGTATAGCTAATGTAAATTTGGGTTATTATACTAAGGCGTGTGCATTGTTTAAATTAATAGATTATAACCAGGAAGTCACAAGGAAACACCTAAATTAGCAATGTGAGTAATCCTTCTTTTTGTAAACTATTTTTACAAAACCTCAATTATTTAAATTACAATTCACAGTGATTGAGTATTTATAAATCTACAATTATCGTCGGTATGTTGGGGTTTTGTATACATTACTTGTTACTACACTGTGAGTAGTAGCATGACCACAAGTCAGGATTGAAAGTACCGTGGCTGGTAATTAAAGTAGATGTAAACAAATGTATTTGGGGGTTACCCTCAATGATGTAAAATGATCAAACTTGTTTTGATTAAACTGGGATTCACTCACCAGTATTTTCCATTGACCAAAAATGTTTTAAACGCGTTTCAGGTAACAAAATGTGAAAGCTAAATAGAAGCCAGCTGGAGAGCACTAAAGGCTTGGAAAAGTGGCTATAAAAGTTACCTAGATAAAGAAGAAGTTTTATTTCAATAAATTAAGGTTTATCCCTATAAACAGATTGTAATAGAAACTTGGGTTTTTCCCATATGTTTATTATTATAAAAATATGGTGTTTTACTCTAATAAAATATTTCTTAACTACGGTCCTGATGTAAAATTTCACTGCCAAATTAAATAAACACTGATGCCACCGCTTTGAGTAGCTCGCGGCCGCCTGCCTCCTGGGGCAAGGGGTCGGGGGTTGCGACAGGAAGTGCATGATTTACGAAAATTAATTTCAACTTTGATGAATTGTTTTCCAGCACAGTAACCACCTGTGTTATTCGTTTTTGTGGATCGGAAATTCTTAAATTGATTATTCTTATTTAATCAATGATCGAAAGAGATGTTCGTGTTCGGTTTGATGATTTCATTAGAAAAAATTGGTGTCACTCAGAAGTTTTGTGATACGTACAAATGGGGTATGTACTTTCTTTTGATTTTAACAAACAAAAAAAATAGTTTTGATGCCTTCGAGTATTCTTAGAATTTCAAGACCTAAACTTTTCTTCTCCTTTCTCATACGCATGCTTTGTATTTTTATATTTTTCTATGTCACCTTTAGGTCGAAGTGAACTTTTTTTTGTTCATTGAGGTGATCATTCTTATTCTAATAATCATGATCATGAATGATTGTAGGGACTGGGAGATCGATAAATGAGTTTGAAAGGGTTGATCACATATGAGGGTAACGGTGGTGGGAGGAGACGTATTGGTTAGCTGGTGTTGCTTCGGTTGATTGGCTGAATCGGTCTTAGAATGTGGCATACGCGCCGGTTTGGTGGTATTGCTTCGGTAATTGACGACTTTAGTGGATGGTGGTGTTAATTTTTTATATGTATTGTATATAAGTAATTTAGAAAGGGGAAAATTACCAAAATATCAGTTGACCAAAACATTTTCCAAAAATGTCACCTTCCTGCGTCGGTGGAGAGGCGCATCAAGCTTGGGATGCGTCTTTCAAGCACGGGAAGCGTTTGTGAGCGAAACCCAATAAAACATGGACACGTGGTCACGGGACGCGTCCTTGGAGTGAGGCATGATGCACGGGATGCGTCCGGCTAGTTTCTGAAGCGTCCGGTGTGTTTTCCGGCGAGTTGCAGGTTTCCAGCAAGTTTTCCGGTGAGTTTCCGGTGAGTTTCCGGCGAGTACTCATTTCTTATATCTCTTTTCTGTAAGACACCAATCAAGTTCACAATATCACACATGAATTTGGCCCCAAATAGATCCCAACAGATCTTGAAGATGACGGAGACCTTGTTTCTTAAGAATATGACGAACTCAATAGATTTTGAATATCTTTCTGTTCATTATCAAAGAACGAATTCATGAAATCAGTACCGAATTCCCGGAAACCAATACCTATATTTTATGTTGAACTCGCCGGAAACCTGCAACTCGCCGGAAACACCCACCGGACGCTTCAGAAGCTAGCCGGACGCATCTCGTGCATCATGCCTCACTCCAAGGACGCGTCACGTGGCCACGTGTCCATTTTTTATTGTGTTTCGCTCACGGACGCATCCCGTGCTTGAAAGACGCATCCCAAGCTTGATGCGCCTATCCACCGACGCAGGACGGTGACAAATTTGAAAAGTGGTTTGGTCAACCGACACTTTCGTAATTTTCCCTTTAGAAAGTTGTAAATAAAAAGATGACACATTATATTTAACCTTATAAAGTGGAGTCTGACAATTCGTTTAAGATGTCGTGGCAATTTTGCGAAACGATGGCATTTTGTTGTTTCCAAATTTTAAGAAAGTTCTAATGTAAATTGAAGTGTTCATTTTTCAATCGAAACGGTGTATAACATTATAATATTATATTTAATATAATGGAAAGGTAATGACTTTTTTTTAAATCACTATGCCTTAAGTTATAATTGAAAGGTCCTGACTTTTTTGTAAACCTTTATGTCTTAAGTTATAGAGTAAACTGCTATTTTGGTCCATGAGGTTTGGGCAGTTTTGCCACTTTAGTCCAAATCTCAAACTTTTTGCATCTGGGTCCCTGTGGTTTCAGTTTTATTGCCATTTTAGTCTAAAAATGAAATAAGATCAGATTTGGCTTATAAAATTCTCCTATTTTATCCTTTTTCTCAGGGGCAAAATGGTCATTCTATTATTTGTCTAATAAAAAATTAATATAAATATACATAATGTCTGCCCCATCTCTCTTCTCTCTACATCTCTCTCTACCCTATCTTTTTCTCTCTACCTCTCTCCACCTCTCTCCACCATCATCAACAACCACCACCCTCCACCACTCTTCTCCACCAATCACCGCCACTTTCTGCGCCAACCACCGCCGCCCCACCTGCCACCACTGTCGGAATACCACTGTTCTCTACGAACTTCTAAGTACTTGACACCTAAACTTCATTGTTTCCTCTTTTCACCCCCTCTTCAGAACTAGGCTTGCAGATCTAAACAGTTTTCGAAAAGTTTAGGATTTTAGGTGTGGTGTAGGAGTCAATCGTCGGATTTTACCTCAAAAACCCTACCACACTACCAAACCATATCCCTTACCCCCATCCCTCTCATCTTTCTCTGTCTCTCTAAGAAACGACGGTGGTGTGGGTGTATGGTGGTGGAGGGGAGACGGTGATGGTGGGTGTACGGTGGTGAATGGGAGACGGTGGTGGAGAAACTAAACCCTCTGTTTCTCTATCTCGATCGACTTCTCACCGGAGAAACTAAACCCTCTGTTTCTCTCTCTCGATCGACTTCTGGTGATGATTCCAAAAGTCAAATGTGAAAAGTCAAAGATGTGTTGATTTGGTGAATGTGTGCAGGATCTAATCCGGGGAGAACCGTTGCAATAATATTGGGAGGGGCTGCAGGTGTTGGGTTTATAATTGTGATCTTGTTGATTGCTAGATTTAAACAAGTGCGATTTTTGTTGGGTTTATAATTGTGATCTTGTTGATTGCTAGATTTTGTTGATTTGGTGAATGTGTGCTGGATTTAAACAAATGCGATTTTTGTGGGTTAGAGTTTTCTTTGGAGGGAAGATGATCTGTAAAAATGGGGGAAGATGATGAGCGTTAAATTAGGGTATTTAAAAGAATTAAATAAGGGTATTTATTAATTATTTATATGTTAAATGAAAATCAGTTGGACAAAAATACCCTGCACAAAAAGACAAAATAGGCAGGTTGCAACAGTCAAAAAAGGGGTTTTTGAATTTTGGACTAAAATGACAATAAAAGTGAAATCACGGGAATCTAGATTTAAAAAGTTTGAGATTTGGACTAGAATGGCAAAAGTGACCAAACCACAGGGACCAAAATGGCAGTTTACTCTAAGTTATAAGTGAAAAGTCGTGACTTTTTGCAAACTATTGGAATATTATATCCATAATAAACTCAGTATAATTAATAAACAAAAAACAAATTTAAAACCTTGAGGGGGGCTGGAAGGCATTTAATGTATTTAGTGTATTTTAATTTGGTGTACCAAGTTTAATTGTTGTTGGCCTTCAAAAAAAATCTTGAGGGGGACTGCTTCGATACCGCACTACAAAGTTGGTTGAGATGCGTGTCAGCCACCAGGCAAGCGCCCAGTTGTGTTAAAAAACTTATTCGTTACGGACATATGTATACACCTAAACAGCCCCTCTGAAAATATATATATATATATATATATATATATATATATATATCAAAATGGTTCATGAGGTTTGGTTATTTTTGGTACTTTAATCCAAAACTCAAATCTTTTGAATCTGAGTCCCTGTGATTTTAATTTTTTTGCCATTTTCATCCAAAATTAAAAACTAGTTAGATTTTTCAGTTAACATCCAGTTTTTTTTTTTGTCTTTCTCCTCCCTTTTAATTAAGAGGAAAATGGTTAGAGTTTTTTAATTTGTTATAATAAAATGTTAAAAGACCATTTTGCACTTCATTAAAAGGGGGGGGGGGGGGGGGGAGAAAAAAGTTGGATGTTAAATTAAAAAATAAAACCAGATTTTGATTTGGATGAAAATGACAACAAAATTGAAACCATATGAAACCAAATTCAAAAGTCTTAAGTTTTAGACTAAACTGAAAAAAGTAATCAAATCTAAGGGACCATTTAAACAGTTTACTCAAAACAAAAACATCACGTGAGCAAAAAGTTGTGGGTGGTGATACTATTCACGTCTAGTTACCACCACAATGGGACTATTTAAACAGTTTACTCAAAACAAAAACATCACGTGAGCAAAAAGTTGTGGGTGGTGATACTATTCACGTCTAGTTACCACCACAATTATTAAAGAATATATAATTTGGGGAGGTTCATTTGGAGAAAAAGAGAGATTATAATTGAAAATATTAAGTAGTTTTTTTTTGTCTCATTTAAAACTATCTTTAAATAATTAATTTATAATATCTTATTAAGAAAACTGAGTTTTTTTATTCTTGTGGGAATTTTGTCACATGTACAAATCTTGAAGCATCATGTATAAATGAAGCAAACCATTTTAGAGGGGGGAACTTGAACATTGTCCAAAGTTTTAAAACACTTTAAATGCAATCTAGACATTTGATCCTTAGAATCCATGCCCACTTATTTCTTCTATTAATTGAATTAAATTAAGGAATTAAATAAAAGTTTTAAGAATGACATAATCTTAATAAATTAATTATAAGGAACTCTTAAGTTCTTATAAATAATGCATTCAATTGAATTAACTAATTGATTAAATTGAAGGAATTAATTGAATAAATTAAATGTTAGACATGTCACCTTTGTGATTTTCATGATTTAATAGTATGTATAAATATAATAAATAGATTTATATGGACTATTATATCTATACCATGTGTAGTGGTTAACATCCCATCCTTGGGCGTTTTGCGTCATGTGGCAGTCCAGTCAGCAATGGGGTATTATGGGACGTTTTATAAAATGGGTGTAGTGGGGATGTGGGCATTGTGGGGCATTTGTTTGTAATAAAATTAAACAAAAAGTAAAATGAAGGTGATTGGACACAAGAAAAGGGGCTGGGCGTGGAATATAGCACGCCGGAACACATTTGGAACAAAACACGCCCACGGGGGCGGTGATGGTGGCGTTGTCGGGCATGTTTGGGGGGAAAACGCCCTAGTACGCATGGTCTAATACATTTCACAAGGATGATTGCAAAATTACAAATTTTTATGTTTACAGACAAATACTAAATGAGGTTAGTTGAGGGTAAATTGGTCTTTCTATATAATAATTAAATTAAAGAAGAAAAATTAATTAAATAGATTGTGAAATTAACAACGGTAATTTGAAAGGTCTATCATTCCACTCATCTATATACATCCGGAAAATTTCAAGATCACCATCGCAATAACTAATTCTAGAAATCTCTATGGAATATAAATTGTTTGATTATGTTGCAGCCAAAGTTGGAACAGATGAGGTTTTGCAACCTAATATCAAGAGGAAAGTAGGAAACCAAGAGTTTTTGCAACCAGCTATGCTACCAATTCGGAAAGAAACAGTCTCAAAGTTTACACCCAAGATTATGAGGTTTGTCATTCTCTTCGACCTGTAATTAAATTGAGTTAGTTATTTTTTTTTGGTTACTCTTCCGATACCATTACTCTTTAAGTCATTGAAAAGTAAAATAGCTAGATTAAATACAAATAAAGATTATGAATTTCTTAAGGAATTAATAACAAATAAAAATGAGTTTCGGATAAAAACTATGAAGAATAATTGAAGGGTTTTTGCGAGCAAATGTCATGCAATGCAACTCTGAAACGCCATCGGTAGGCCTAAGTGTTTTAGAAATTTGTTTCTTGTAGTAACTTATCTTGTTGCTTTTGTAGATATGTGGAATCAGACTTTGCAATTTTTCCTGTCATAATATGGATTGTGTATTACAAATACTTTGAACATTGAATGCTGGGAACCTTTTTTAATGGGCTGCAACAGAAGGAGATGGTTTTCGGTCGTCTTAATGAAGCTCATCTACTATCGAATGGTATAATCAAATAAATGGTAATTCACACTATAAAAAACAATAAAAGTTTTGGTTTTTTTCGTGTTTTGGGTTATTCGGGGCATGTTGTTTGGGGTTTTGGCCGGGAAAAGTGACCCAAAACCGACCCATATAAGGTTCGGGTTGGTCGGGTTTGGGTGGCTTTGGATTCGGGTTGGGTTGGGTTTAGGTAAAAAAGGACAATTCTAATTCTTTAGTTTACATGAACTAGATTAGAATTTGCTCAAAAAGCAAATGATAAACTAAAAATGACTTTGGGGTTTGACTTTTAAGACTTTCAAACTTTAAAATCAATTTTTTGTTTCTTGTCTTGAAAAAAAAATTGGACAAATCCTAAAAGGTAAGGATCTGAATTGCACACCCTTTTAATTCTATTTGTTTTGTTTGAAAGGGTAAAACCCAGGAAGATATTGAATTGTTGGATTTTTATGAAGAAAAAAAACATAATAGTTATAAGAATATAGTTGAAGAGCTCAGTAAGCATATGTCTCTGCCACAGATGATACATCAATTGAGATCATGTTGTCACGCATGTCACAACAACAAATTTGTTAGAATAGATTGATCTTTTTGAAAGTTTTCATGATTTTTTTACTTCTTATTAGTTTTATGTAAGTCTCACACTGGTAGTAAGTAGCGGAATTGTCTATCATTTCAACTAAAAATAAGCAAATTGTCGCTCCCGTAGCAACGCACGGGTTCCCCACTATTACTCATAATGACTATTATTCTCTACACTATTTTTTTTTGCATACACACATAATAATATATCCTAAGATTTCGAAAATTATCCTACACTTATTTAAATTTATCCTACACAACTCGTAATTTATCCTATACACCTAGTAATTTGTCCTACACTCTAATTTTTTTTGAAAGTATATATTTTAAAAATAAGTTACAAATTTAATGTAGTTAGCTATTAAAGAGGAAGACTAGAAATTAACAATCTATGTAAGTTTACAGTTATACTCTTACATTAAAATTAAATGCAAATATTAAATGAAATAAAATAAAGCATTTTTTTTAGTTGAAAGTTCTCTGTTTTATTCTTACAAAAAATTTCTTCTCATTTGAACTACTCACTAAATTATTTAACATAATATATATATATATATATATATATATATATAGAGTGAATTTCAAGTTTTGTCCTTTATCTTTAGGCCACTTTGCAGACGGTGTCCTTTATGTTTAAATTTGACGAGTTTTGTCCTTTATGTTTAAAAATCAAGCACGTTTTGTCCTTTGAGGCAAAACGCGCTTGATTTTTAAGGACAAAACGTGCTTGATTTTTTAAACATAAAGGACAAAATGTGCTTGATTTTTAAACATAAAGGGTAAAATGTGTTTGATTTTTAAACATAAAGGACAAAACTCGTCAAATTTAAACATAAAGGACACCGCCTGCAAAGTGGCCTAAAGATAAAGGACAAAACTTGAAATTCACTCATATATATATATATATATATATATAGGGGATGGTTCAAATGAAAACCACTTTTATTGTGAAAACTCGAAAACTAACTAAAAAAGCCTAAAAAGCACACCAAATTTTTTTTTTCCAATTTTTTTTATAAAAAATCGCGGGTTTTTGTATATAAAAAAAAACTTTTTTTCAAAATTTTTTTTTTGTATTACACATGTGTAATACTACACATGTGTGTGCAATACAAAATTTTTTTTTTTTTTTGAAATTTGTTTTTTATATACTAAAAGAAGCGAAAATTATTATGCAAAAATAAAAAAAATTGGTATGTTTTTTTGGCTTTTTTAATTAGTTTTCGAGTTTTCACAATAACTAGTGGTTGTCATTTGAACCATCCACTATATATATATATATATATAGGGGATAATCAAATGAGAAGAAAATTATTGAAAGAAGAAAGGACATATTGGTTGTTAGGGGAGGATTTTCCCATCCTAAGGATCATGGATCCTCAAGCACTGCCAGGATCACGGATCCTCAACTCTGTTTGAATTAAGGATCCTCAGAAGACATGGCAGGATCATGATTCAGGATCCTTGTTGTTATCCTTATACTAACGTTTGCCTTCATTATGTTTAAGTTTGTTTTGCAGGAGTATACACCTCGGACTTGGTCTTGCAGATATTCTTGGGGAATATGCCCTCAATATTCCGCACGTGCATGGCTTTGTGAACGTTATGAAAATCGTGAGAAGCTTGCACATTTAGCGGATAGTTAGTTGTTTTAGTTATTTCTAAATTTAAAAGGGGATAACAAGCTTGAATTAGAACACTTGGCGATTTTAGCAAAAACACACACACTCGAAACAGCTCTCAATAGCTCTCAACAGTTCATTTGGCGATTTCATACACCTTACACTATAGTGATCCTTGTAACAAGCTTGTTATCATCCCGAGTTATAACAAGCTTGTTACCATTTGTTTAATAGTAGTTGGTGATCGGTAGTTTCCATCACCCGAGGTTTTTATGCCGGAGATCAACTCTTGATCAAGGGCTTTTTCCTCGTATAAATCCTTGTGTCATTTGTTCATTTCATTTGCAAAATATTCATACATTTGTTCAAGCATCATTCCTCACAACAAAGATTTGGTTGCATTATCCTAGCCTGATTTTTGACCAAAACAGTTTGGCGCCCACCGTGGGGCAATTGGTGCTTCATTTCTGAAAAATTTTGCTCATTGTGTTCATTTTGGTTCATCATCTTCAACCACATGGCTTCTTCAGCGAAGAACACTTCAAGTTCAATGTCGGCAGTCACTTCTTCACTGGGCGTTCCTGTTAGGGGAGGATTTTCCAAAGATCAGTGATCCTCAATTACTGTCGGGCTTAGGGATCCTCAATTCTGTTTGAATTAGTGATCCTCGGAGAGTATTGTAGGATCAGGATCCAGGATCATCATAGTGATCCTTACACTAACGATTGTCTGCTTTGAATATGAAGTTGTTTTGCAGGAGTACGTGCTTGGACTTGGTCTTGGCGATATTCCTGGAGCATATTCCCTTTTTATTCCGCATGTGCTTGACTAATATGGACGTTATGGAGGTCGTGGAAGACTTGCACGAAATGCGGATAGTTAGTTAGCTTAGATATTTTCCAAATTTATAAGGGGATAGCGAGCGAGATTAGAACACTTGGCTATTTTTGGCTAAACACGCACACTCGTAACTGCTCTCATCAACTCTCGACAGTTTGCTCGGCGATTACACACTTTTTTGCACATTACACTCTAGTGATCCTTGTAACAAGCTCGCTATCATCCAAAGTTGTAATACATTTTCTGTTTAATCTGAGTTGGTGATCGGTAGTTTCCATCACCCGAGGTTTTTTATGCCGGAGATCAACTCTTGATCAAGGGCTTTTTCCTCGTATAAATCATAGTGTCACTTGTTCATTACATTTCTGAGTGATCCTTAATATTGTTCATTGATTCAAGCACAACACCTCACAACAAAAGATTTGGTTGCATTATCTTTGCTTTATTTTTGACCAAAATAGTTTGGCGTCCACCGTGGGGCAATTGGTGCTTCATTCCTAAGAAGATTCATATTTTTGTGGTCATTTCGGTTCGTTACAACCAAGCAGATGCCTTCCTCAGCGAAGAACACTTCAAGTTCAATGCTGGTAATCAGTTCTTCACAAGGCGTTCCACCTTTGCCTCCACCACCTTTTGGATCTCAGAAGAATGCTGCAAAGAGACCAAGCCCAATTTTTCCAAAACCACCAACTTCTTCTGTTTCCACTAATCCTACTGTTTTGGTCAAAAAATCTGTTGAGAATATTGCAACCAAACTCTAGATTACGGGGTATGATGCTCAAAAAGTGTAACAACAATGAGGATCACTTCAATGTGGAATGCACAAACAACACAAGGATTTATACGGGGAAAAAGCCCTTGATCAAGAATTGATCTCCGGCACAAAAAACCCCGGGTGATGGAAACTACCGATCACCAAGCTCAAATAAATGAATAAACGTTTACAACTTCGGATAGTAACGAGCTAGGTACAAGGATCACTACGGTGAAATGTGTAAAAAGTGTAAGTAATTGCTAAGTGTTTGAACGGGAGCTTGTATGAGAGTGTTTGCGAGTGTGTGTAACTGCCAAAAAATGATTAAGTGTCACTAACTAGCTCGTTACCCCTTTAAAATAAGAAAAATATCTAGTTAACAAACTCTCCGACTTTCGGGCCAAGTCTCCACGTTCTCCATAACGTCTAGTTTTGATCTAGCACGTGCAGAATACTTCGGGAATATTCTCCAAGAATGCCGCTAAGACTTGGTCAAGCTTGTTATACCTGCGAGATGTCATAAAACATATGTAAACAATCGTCAGTATGAGGATCCTTGAAGTGATCCATGATCCTGATCCTAAAGCCCTTCTGAGGATCACCACCTGTCACAGAAGTAAGGATCACCAGTTAGGATAACGAATAAGGATCACTAATTGTTAGAAAATCCTCCCCTAACAATTGCCCCCAAAATATAAGGAGTGAAATTGTAAAATTAGCGAGTTATGTTTTCTTGATCTTATCCGTAACAAACTAACGGATATATAGCCGTTAATTTTGAACTAGCCGTTGCGATGATGATGTCACGGAAATGACAACCTGCAAGATCATGATTATAAATAGAGATATAGATAGGATCAAATGCATTTAAATTTTCAGAGAAACTCCCTTTATAATCCCCATTCCGAAGACGTTCAGGTTTTCTCTCTCTCTATCCTTTTCCCTCTCTTGCTCTGTTTTTATCTTTCCATCAAAGATGTTGCTCCGAAGTTCTCCGGGCAAAGATCACAAGAAGGATAGCCCTTTGGAAAGTCAGAAAATCATCAAGGACTCAGCGAATGAAAAATGTTGTTTTAACGACGCACAGATAGACAGAATCCGTTGCTGTTTTCCGGCGAATGCCTTTATCAGACCCTTTGATCCTACTACCCTTAGCGACTATGTTTCAGAAACATGGGTTGCATTTCCAGCCACTCCATTCACCATAGGATACACCTATCCTTTCCCAGAGTTTACACAATCCTTCTTTTCCCTTACCGGCATCTCTTATATCCAAGCCATGCCGATGATTTGGAGGGTCTTGTATACCCTGGAGAGGATCATCGAACAAGAAGGCATTGCTTTGGGCATGTCAGAATTGGCGGAGCTGTATGATCTCACTACTTTTGGTTCCCATCGTTATTTGTTCAAGCGAAAACCCGGTGCAGATCATCCTTTTCTGAAAGTCACCAAGAATGACAGAGACTGGAAACGTCGCTTTTTCTTTGTCAAGAGAGATTCTATCCAGGGTGGAAAGGATCTTCCTAAAAATTGGGCTACCCATGGTAGGATGGAGGATCCTGATAAGGATCACCAGGAACTTTCTTTGATTGCAAGGATAACTTATATTTTTGCTTTCTTGTTTTGCAGCTATCACCGTTTCACGTATCCGCACATCACCTGAAACCAAGGATAGGCTCGCTGCTTTTTGGAAGCTTGATCCTGAAACAAGGACATTCAAGATAGACACCCAAGACTCACAAGAAGTATCCTCAGGTTCCATTACCATGTCGAGTAAGTATCCTGTCTTTTGCATAGTTTAAATATTAAAATAAATAGATAAATTGAAATAGGATAAGGATACTCATCTTGCTTTGAATGTGTAGGCGCTGGAAAACCTGTCAAGCCTGTTTCCCAATTCAACACAGCTGATCTTGATCTCGTACGACCCAGGAGGAAGAAGTCCACTACCAGTCCTAGCATCTCCATTCCAAGGGCACCCACTAAAGGAAAGGGTGTCAAGAAAAGGAAAACTTCTGATGCTGAAGATCTTCAAGGGCTGCCACTGATCCGCCACCAATTCCTTGAATACTTCAATGAAGTAAGGATCCTTAACTTTGCCTAGGTATCCTACTCTTATGAGGATCACTTGACCTTGAACTGCCTTATCTTCTTTCTGCAGAAATTTGCTGAGATAGAGGATTACGTGGGCAATATTGAGGAGCTGGACAAGAAAATAGCTGATCTCCAACAAGTTGCCGTGCTCAAAGATCTTGCACTTGCTGATGCTCGGAAGGAACTCCAGGATACCAAGCAGGAAATGGCCAAGATGCTGGTCAACTTTGATTATGAAAAGCATGACCTCATCGAAAATACCAAGCTCTCTGCTGCCATCACAATGTATCAGACTAAGTTGAAGATGGCCCAGGAAGCTCAAGATCCTAGTTTCGACAAAAGCAGTTGGGATGTTGAAGGCTGGAAGGCAAGGTTGGCAGATCTTGAGGATGATGAGGAGGAGGCAGCTGATGTCCTGGCAATTGAGGCTAGTGGCAGTGGGAAGGATCAGGCTGGTGGTGATGATGCTGGTGGTGATGCAGCCAAGGTGTGAGCTGCACAATTGGGCGATGATGGATATATGTGCCAAGGCCGGAGCCCAATTTTTTAGTTTGATGGTTGTTTTTTTTGTGGTTGTGATGTTTAAGACAATTTCATGGGTTGTACTTTGAACAATAGGTTTTAGGATTAAGGATCATGTATGATCCTTTGGACAATAGGCAGGATTGCAATTGGTGGAGGGATCCTCTGTTTGGGGGATGAAGCCATTGTGATCCTGCCGCCTTTATATTCCTGCACTATCTTTGAACTCATTATCATGGACACCCTTTACCTACCCCAGCGGTCGGGCCACGTTTTGCTGGTAGAAGCTCGGGTAGGTAATTTTGACAACCTTTAAAGGGTTAGTCTTATGTTAATAAATAAAAACTTAACCTTTTGTCGCTTATATTGTATTTGTTATCCTTTTTAGTATGTTGTTTTCCAACTGTTATAATGTTCAATTTGTTTATACTTATCAAGCCTTGAAAAACTAGAAAAGATATCCAAAAAGTTTAGGATATGAACAAGGATCATATATCCCACAACAGATAAGTTTTTAAAAAAAATGACATGATTTAAAATTTATAAGTTCAGTTGTCAAATATAAGGGTTATTTAAAAGAATAATGAATAGAATCAAAAGAGTTAAGGATCATACCTGAGGATCCAAGTTAGAATCCTAACCATAATAAGGATAACTATAAGATAAACCTTAGAGTGAAATAAGGATCAAGGATCCCTAGCTGCCTATCTTCAATGATCTGAAATAGAGCATAACTTGGGACTAAGCCAATATAAGAAAAGAGTTAGCAACTGGGGACAAGCCCAAGGATAACTGGGGACGAGCCCAAGGATAACTGGGGACAAGCCCAAGGATAACTGGGGACAAGCCCAAGGATAACTGGGGACAAGCCCAAGGATCGTGTGTAAACTGGAGTATGGCCCTAACTGGCGACTATCCAATCTTAGTGACATGAAGATGCCAAAACCTTAGCTAACGTGAAAACGTTAGAAACCTTAGCTAACGTGAAAACGTTAGAAACCTTGTGACCGGATGTATGGTACGTCTACCATTATACGTAGGATCCTAAGCATAGCCAGAACAATGGAATTATCAGCCCCTAGAACGAGTACTGGTCCCAAAGCCTTGAACTATACCAGGATCATCGTGCGCTACAGGCAGAATCTGGGGACAAGCCCGAATAACTGGGGTTAGACCCATATGACTGATTGCTTCTGTGGATAACCATCGTTATGCTAAGGATACCTGAACTTTCAAAACTTAAACTCACGTGAGAGATGGATAAAGGATACATGATCCTTATCCTTATAGGAAGATAATAAAATGAAATAGCTTAAGTTTAGGATATTACCTAAGTAAGGATCATCGATACTTTGAGGATCCTTTGAGGATGTCCCTTTCACTAGGATCATCCTTGCCACGAGGATCCTTGTCACATGAAATATTTCTTCAAGTGAACAGCATTCCAAGCTCTTGGTAGCAAATCACCTTCCATGGTTAGCAATCTATATGCCCCCTTTCCTGCTTCAGCTTCAATCAAATAAGGGCCTTCCCATTTTGGAGCCAATTTTCCATCGGCAGGATTGGTGGTATTCTGAAATGCTTTCCTTAACACCATATCTCCAACTTGAAACCTTCTGATCCTGACATTTTTGTTGTAAGCACCAGCCATTCTTTGTTGATAACTGGCCATCCTGATCCTAGCCATATCCCTGATTTCTTCAATAGTATCCAGGTCTTGAGCCAAGTTTTCATCATTTTCCTCAGGATCAGGGGTACTTGTTCTAGCAGTAGGAACCACCATTTCTGTTGGGATCACTGATTCTGCTCCAAACACCAAAGAGAATGGTGTCTGACCAGTAGCATTCTTAGGGGTTGTCCTGTCAGCCCAGAGCACATAGGGTAGTTCTTCTGCCCACTTCCCTTTCTTGGATCCAAGCTTTTTCTTCAAATTGTTGATGATGATCTTGTTGGATGATTCTGCTTGGCCATTAGCTTGTGGGTGGACTGGTGTTGATGTTATCATCCTAATCCCCCAGCTGTCACAAAAGTTAGTGGTTCTGCCCCCAATAAATTGGGAACCATTATCACATATAATCTCAGAGGGAATTCCAAATCTAGTTATAATATTTCTTTTAATGAAGGATATAACTTCCTTTTCTCTAACTTGGGCAAAAGCTTCAGCCTCTATCCACTTGGAGAAGTAATCAGTCATAGCTAGCATGAATACTTTTCCACCAGGTGCCTTAGGGAGCTTGCCAACTATGTCCATACCCCATCTCATAAATGGCCAAGAGGAGGATATAGGATGCAATAATTCGGCTGGTTGATGAAGGATATTGCTGTGTCTCTGGCAAGGATCACATCTTCTAGCATACTCCACAGCATCTTTCTTCATGGTTGGCCAATAATATCCTGTCCTCAGGATCCTTGAAAATAAAGCCCTGCCCCCAGTGTGGTTTCCACAATCTCCTTCATGGAAGTCTTTTA
Organism: Helianthus tuberosus; assembly: GCA_030545235.1. Classification (NCBI taxonomy): domain Eukaryota; kingdom Viridiplantae; phylum Streptophyta; class Magnoliopsida; order Asterales; family Asteraceae; genus Helianthus; species Helianthus tuberosus. Next base: position 4,421,809 of record CM060381.1, on the reverse strand, counting down.
AAACTTCCTGAACTTCAGGATCCTCAATGCATCTCAAGTATGGTCCTGCAAGAGATCGTCTATACAACATATTATTCATAATTGTGAATTGAGATACCTTAGATTTGAAAGCCCTAGGGTTTTCTCCTGTAGGAATCTCTCCATGTTGTAAGTATCTCATGATTGGTGAGATCCATGATCTGGATCCTGAATAGGATTGAATATCCTCACTAGGGATAACTGCAGAATCATCTCCTATCTCCATAGTCTGGTGATCCTCGATAGCCGGGGTCAGGATATGGATAATAGGAATCTTGATATCCTCTGGGATCTTCAAAGATGATCCTAAGTTAGCCAATGCATCAGCTTCTGTATTTTCTTCCCTTGGTACATGTGACAAACTAAAGGAAACAAAAGAGAGTGCCAAACTTTTGACTATCTCCAAATATTTGGTTAGTTTTTCACCTTTAATAGCATATGATCCATTAAAGTGATTTGTAATTAACAAAGAATCTACGTGTACCTCAAGATACCTGATCCCCATATGCTTTGCAATTTGCAGGCCAGCAATTAAGGCTTCATATTCAGCCTCATTATTAGTGGTTTGGAATTCACAAGCTATAGAATGGGGTATTATGTCCCCCTGTGGCGATTTTAGTAGTATTCCAAGCCCTATGCCTTTGACATTTGAGGATCCATCAGTGTGGAGTATCCAAGGATCCTTGGTCTCTTCTAGCTGCTGGACTTCTAGCTCAGCTTCTTCTTGTAGATCACTACTGAAATCAGCCACAAAGTCAGCTAATGCTTGGGATTTGATAGCTGTCCTAGGCTCATATCTTATATCATAGGCACTCAGCTTTACTGCCCACTTAGCCATCCTTCCGGACATCTCTGGTTTCCTGAGGACATTCTTAATTGGAAAATTAGTTTTAACAATGATAACATGAGTTTCAAAATAATGTCTTAACTTGGTAGATGCCATTATTAATGCAAGGATAAGTTTTTCAAGGTGTGAGTACCTGGATTCGGCATCAAGTAAACTTTTACTTACATAATAAACGGGATGTTGTGTACCTTGATGATCCTTAACAAGGACCGCACTTACCGCTTTTGAGGATACCGCAAGATACAAGGATAACACATCACCTTTTTCTGGTTTCATCAAAGCCGGGGCCGAGGATAGGTAATCTTTGAGGGCTTTTAAAGCATTTTCATGCTTCTCCGTCCACTCAAATTTCTTGTTCTTCCTTAGGATATCATAGAATTCTTTACATTTCTCGGAGGACTTGGATATGAATCTGTTCAAGGCTGCTATCCTTCCTGTTAACCTTTGAACATCCTTAGCATTGGCCGGAGATTTGATGTTCACTATTGCTTTGATTTGTTCCGGGCTAGCTTCGATGCCTCTCTTAGTCACCATATATCCTAAGAATTTACCTGCTTTAACACCAAAATGACATTTTGTAGGATTAAGCTTCATGTTATATTTGTCAAGGATATCAAATGCTTCCTCCAAGTCTCGTAGGTGATCCTCAGCTTTTAAGGATTTCACCACCATATCATCTATGTAGACCTCCATAGTTTGTCCAATCTGATCCTTGAACATCATATTCACCAGCCTTTGGTACGTTGCACCTGCATTTCTCAATCCAAACGGCATAGCAATATAGCAATATATACCAGTTGGAGTCATGAAGGCTGTATCCTCTTGGTCGGATGGTTCCATTTGGATTTGTTGAAATCCAGATGAAGCATCCATAAAAGTTAACAGTTCATGACCCGCAGTTGCATCCACCATGGAGTCAATGTGGGGTAAAGGGAAAGGATCCTTGGGACATGCCTTATTTAAATCGGTAAAATCGACACATACCCTCCACTTTCCGTTTTTCTTTTGAACAACAACCACATTGGCCAACCATCTTGGATACTTGACCTCTCTAATCATACCTGCCCGGAGCAATTTTTCTACCTCTTCCTGGATAATGGCATTCCTTTCTGGTGCAAACTTCCTTCTTCTTTGATGTATTGGTTTGAAGGATCTGTCGATGCCGAGTTTATGGGTGATAACATCTTTGGATATACCAGTCATGTCTTCATGTTTCCATGCAAAGGTAGTCTTTCTCCTTTTGAGGAAGGATATGAGGTCTTCCTTAATTTCGCCAAGGATCCCTGATCCGATATATATTTTGAATTCAGGATCATCAGGATCCATGAGGATTTCTACCACATCCTGCTCTCTGGCCTCCAAGACATTCCTTGGAGGATACCTTGATTGCTATTGCTCCCTTGACTTCGAAGCTGGTTTCATCGATGAAGTGTAGCAATTCTTAGCTTCCTGCTGATCACTATCGATCTTTACTATTCCCCAAGGACTAGGGAGCTTCACACATTGATGGTAAGTAGATGGGACTGCTTTCATATCGTGTATCCAGGGCCTGTCAAGGATAACATTACAACAAGATAAACAGTCAATAACACAAAATTTTTGATAAGAGTGTAAGCCTTCAATATATATTGGGAGTTTAATGTCCCCCAGGGTGTTCTTAGTTTCGCCACTAAATCCCACGAGCACGGAGGATCTTGGTATGATCTCTGATTCAGGGATACCCATCTTCTTTAGAACATCAAGCTGAATAATGTTCACTGAACTTCCTCCGTCTATTAGGATCCTGCGGACAAAACAGTTAGATATAAAAAGAGTAATAACTAAACCATCGTGATGAGGATCCTGGATATCAGTTCGATCCTCTTCATCAAAGGTTATAACTTTTCCTTCGGAGACACTCGATGTTCGAACTGGTCTTTCTCCATTATCCATTTTAGTTTCCTTTGCATGCCTCTTAGCTGCTGAGAAGGATGTGCCACAAATGTCGGATCCCCCAGAAATAAAGTTTATCACTTGTGCATCTGCTGGAGGGGCTGGAGCCTTCTCAGGGATCATTTCAGGATCCTGAGTCCTTGACTTTTTCCTACCCAACAACTCTTTTAGATGCCCTTTGCTCAACAAGTATCCAATCTCCTTTCTTAATGCAATGCATTCTTCTGTGAGGTGCCCAAAATCTTCATGATATGCACACCACTTTGATTTATCCTTAGTTGCAGCTGGCCTGTCATTCTTTCTTGGCCATCTAGCTTTATCACCTAGGTTACGTTCTGATTATCGGATTTGTTGTAGGATCTGAACTTGTTGTTTCTGAATGAGGATCCTTGCTTATCCTGCTTTGAGGATCCTGTTATCCTCTCCTGAATCCTCTTGTCATCCTCTAGCCGAATGAACCTGAGGGCCCGGGTTCTTACCTCATCTAGGTTCCTGCATGGTGTCATAACAAGATCATCATAAAATAACGAATCCCTAAGCAGTCCCATTTTGAAGGCTTCAACAGCCGTGGCTATATCTAAGTTGGGAATGTCTAAGGATTCTTTACTAAATTTGGTAATGTAATCCCTTAATGATTCATTATGACCCTGGGTTATCCTATATAAATCACTAGTTAATCGTTCAAATTTTCTACTACAAGAAAACTGAGTATTAAACAAGTTAACTAGGTTTGCAAATGAGGTAATAGAATAGGGAGGAAGACTTAGCAGCCATTTGAGAGCTGATCCAGTAAGAGTGGATCCGAATCCTTTGCATAAGCATGCTTCCTTTAACTTTTCTGGGATTGGATTGATCTCCATCCTCTCCCTGTATTGTGCTATGTGTTCTTCAGGATCCGTCGAGCCATCGTACAATTTCATTGTAGGCACATGGAACCTCTTGGGTATCTCAGCATCACAGATTGGTGGTGCAAAGCGAGATATCTTGTGGCTCCCATCTGCAATCTCTGGAATAGGTTTGACTACTCCCGGAACACTCGAGATCATATCCTTTAGCTTTTGTAATTCTCTGGCCATTGCATGATTGATACCTGGATCCTGCATAAGACCATGGTTAGTAGTACGAGAATTATTAAAAGTGTTACCTCCCATTGGATTCAAGTTAGGAAGAATAGAGGTCAATCCATATTGTTGAGACTCTGGAATGATCGAGGGATCGGTAGAGGCATTGGTCTGCATTGGAATAAAATCTCCTTGATGGACATCTGAACTTCCTGTTTGTAAACTCCTCAAGGATCCTGGCATCTGGAAGGATCCCTGAAACTGAGACGATCCTGGAACAAAGGAGGATCCTTGAACCTGGGATGATCCTGGAACGAAGGAGGATCCTTGAACCTGGGATGATCCTGGAACAAAGGAGGATCTTTGAACCTGGGATGATCCTGGGACGAAGAAGGATCCTTGATGCTGCTGCATTCCTGAATATCCTCCTGTACTCGTAAGGGATCCCATATGCTGGGGATAGGATCCTGCTGGCTGGAAATATGAACCTAGTGCCTGGGTCATAGCTGTTGTTCCATAGTGCACTCCTTTTGGTCCACCCGCATATTGAATGTCTGGATCCACTGATGGCTGAGAAGTAATCACCGGAGTGTCAAAATTCAAAGATCTGGGCATCAGTGGGGAATGATCCTCTGCCTTTTTCTTCTGTTTCTTAATTTCATCAATCTCCCGGAGGATCCTTTCGTTGGTTTTATCCTGCTCTTGTGTATGATTCCTTATCTGCAAAATCAAGGCATAGAGATCATTAGTAGTAGGATTAGTTGAAACAGAAGAAGTAGGTGGTTTTGAGAAAATGGGAGTCGGTTTCTTCGCAGCATTCTCTGTATTCTTCTGGGATCCAGAAGGTGGTGGAGGCAAAGGAGGAACGCCTTGTGAAGAAGTGAACGAAGGCATCAAGTTTGAAGCATTCTTCGCTGAGGAAGCCATTTGCTTGGTAGTAATGAACCGGAATGAGCACAGAAATGCGAATTCTTCTAAGGACAAAGCACCAATTGCCCCACGGTGGACGCCAAACTGTTTTGGTCAAAAAATCTGTTGAGAATATTGCAACCAAACTCTAGATTACGGGGTATGATGCTCAAAAAGTGTAACAACAATGAGGATCACTTCAATGTGGAATGCACAAACAACACAAGGATTTATACGGGGAAAAAGCCCTTGATCAAGAATTGATCTCCGGCACAAAAAACCCCGGGTGATGGAAACTACCGATCACCAAGCTCAAATAAATGAATAAACGTTTACAACTTCGGATAGTAACGAGCTAGGTACAAGGATCACTACGGTGAAATGTGTAAAAAGTGTAAGTAATTGCTAAGTGTTTGAACGAGAGCTTGTATGAGAGTGTTTGCGAGTGTGTGTAACTGCCAAAAAATGATTAAGTGTCACTAACTAGCTCGTTACCCCTTTAAAATAAGAAAAATATCTAGTTAACAAACTCTCCGACTTTCGGGCCAAGTCTCCACGTTCTCCATAACGTCTAGTTTTGATCTAGCACGTGCAGAATACTTCGGGAATATTCTCCAAGAATGCCGCTAAGACTTGGTCAAGCTTGTTATACCTGCGAGATGTCATAAAACATATGTAAACAATCGTCAGTATGAGGATCCTTGAAGTGATCCATGATCCTGATCCTAAAGCCCTTCTGAGGATCACCACCTGTCACAGAAGTAAGGATCACCAGTTAGGATAACGAATAAGGATCACTAATTGTTAGAAAATCCTCCCCTAACACCTACTAATAGTGATTTCTTTACTTTGATTTCGCAGATGAAGGATCGCATGCAAGAGCAGGATAAAACCAACGAAATGATCCTCAGGGAGATAGGTGATATCAAGAAACATAAGAAATCGATGGAGGATCATTCCCCATTGATGCCCAGATCGCTGAATTTCGACACTTCGGTCATAACTTCCCAGCATTCAGCAGCTCCGGACGTGCAATACTTGGGTGGATTACCAGGAAGGCGTTATGGAACAACAACAATGACTCAGGCTCTAGGATCTTACTTTCAACCTTCCGGAGCCTCTGTCCAGCATCAGGGATCCTTCGTCAGCTCAGGAGGACATTTGGGAATGCACACGGTCCAAGGATCCTCCATGGTTCCAGGATCCTCTCAGGTCCAAGGATCCTCTATGGTTCAAGAATCCTCCATGGTTCAAGGATCCTCCTCTCAGCCTCAAGGATCCTTTCAGGTTCAAGAATCCTCTCAGCATCAAGGATCCAACATCTTTCAGGATCAAGGATCCTTAAGGAGTATGCAGCCTCCAAGTTTGAATGTTCATCAGGGAGACTTCATACCAATGCAGACCATTGCTTCATCTGGTCCTTCGATCATACCGGAGTCCCGTCAATATGGATTCACATATGGAATTCCAAACATGAATCCTCTAGGAGGTAACACTTTCAATAATTCTTATAACACTAACCATGGCTCCGTGCAGGATACAGGTATCAATCAAGCTATGGCTAGGGAATTACAGAAGCTTAAGGATATGATATCCAGTGTTCCAGGAGTGGTCAAGCCCATTCCTGAGATCGCAGACGGTAGCCATAGGATATCTCGTTTTGCACCACCCTTATGTGATGCTGAGATACCCAAAAGATTCCAGATACCATCCATGAAGCTGTATGATGGTTCAACGGATCCAGAGGAGCATATACCTCAATACATGGAGAGGATGGAGATCAATCCAATTCCTGAGAGGTTAAAAGAAGCATGTCTATGCAAGGGATTTGGATCCACACTCACATGATCTGCTCTTAAATGGCTGCTAAGTCTTCCCCCTTACTCTATTACTTCATTTGCTAATCTAGTTAATCTGTTTAATAGTCAATTCTCTTGTAGTAGAAAATTTGAACGTTTAACTAGTGATCTTTATAGGGTAACACAAGGTCAAAATGAATCACTTAGAGATTACATCACTAAGTTTAGTAAAGAATCCTTAGACATTCCTAACCTGGATATTGCTACGGCTGTAGAAGCCTTTAAAATGGGATTGCTTAGGGATTCATTATTCTATGATGATCTTATCATCACCCCTTGCAGGAATCTTGATGAAGTAAGAAGCAGGGCCCTTAGATTCATCCGATTAGAGGATGATAAAAGGATCCAGGAAAGACTGACAGGATCCTCAAAACAGGAAAAGCAAGGATCCTACTTCAGGAACAACAAATCAAAGTCCTACAACAAATTTGATAACCAGAACGTGCATGCAGTGGAACAGGAAGAGGATGATGAGGATTATCCTCCCATTTCTGAATACTGTTTTTCTGTTGATAACAATGAACTAATTCTTGCAATGCAGAATCTAGGTGAGAAAGCTAGGTGGCCGAGAAAAAGTGATAAACCAGCTGCTACAAAGGATAAGTCCAAGTGGTGTGCATATCATGAGGATTTCGGGCATCTCACTTTAGAGTGTATTGCACTTAGAAAGGAAATTGGTTACTTATTAAGCAAGGGGCATTTGAAGGAGCTTTTGGGATGAAAGAAGTCAAGGATCCAGGATCCTGAAAGGATCCCGGAAAGGGCTCCTGCTCCTCCAGCAGATGCACAAGTTATAAACTTCATATCCGGTGGATCAGACATTTGTGGTACCTCCTTTTCAGCAGCCAAAAGACATGCCAAGGAAACCAAGATGGATAATGGAGACAGACCCATCCGGACCTCCATTGTTACCCAGGATAAAGTCATAACCTTTGATGAGGATGATCGTGTTGATGTCCAGGATCCTCATCATGATGGTCTTGTTATTACCTTATTTATATCTAACCACTTTGTTCGCAGGATCCTAATCGATGGAGGAAGCTCTGTGAACATCATTCAGCTTGATGTCCTCAAGAAAATGAATATCCCAAAGTCTAATATTGTCACAAGATCCTCAGTCCTTATGGGATTCAGTGGAGAAACCAAGAACACATTGGGGGACATCAAACTTCCCATCTATATTGAAGGACTTCATTCTTATCAAAAATTTTGTGTTATAGATTACTTATCATGTTGTAATATTATCCTTGGCTGGCCGTGGATACATGACATGAAGGTAGTCCCATCCACATATCATCAATGCGTAAAGCTTCCTAATCCATGGGGAGTGCTGAAAATTGAGAGTGATCAACAAGAAGCTAAGAATTGCTATACCTCATCAATGAAGCCAGTCTCAAGACCAAGGGAGCAATAACAATTAAAGTATCCTTCAAGAGATGTCTTGGAGGCTAGAGAGCAGGATGTAAAAGAAATCCTCATGGATCCTGAATAGGATCAGGGATCCTTAGCGACATTGAACAGGATCTAGTATCCTTCCTTAAAAGAAGGAAAACTACCTTTGCCTGGAAGCATGAAGACATGACAGGTATATCTAAAGATATAATTACTCATAAACTCGGCATTGACAGGTCATTCAACCCATTCATCAAAAAAGAAGGAAGTTTGCACCTGAAAGGAATGCTATTATCCAGGAGGAGGTAGATAAACTACTTCGGGCAGGTATGATAAGAGAGGTTAAGTATCCAAGGTGGCTAGCCAATGTGGTTGTTTTTCAAAAGAAAAATGGAAAGTGGAGGGTATGTGTCGATTTTACTGATTTAAACAAGGCATGTGCCAAGGATCCTTTCCCATTACACCACATTGACTCCATGGTGGATGCTACCGCGGGTCATGAGTTGTTGACTTTTATGGATGCTTCATCTGGATTTCAACAAATTCAGATGGAACCATCTGATCAAGAAGATACAGCCTTTATGACCCCAACTGGTATAATTGTTGTATTGCTATGCCATTTGGACTAAGGAATGCAGGTGCTACTTATCAAAGGCTAGTCAATATGATGTTCAAGGAACAAATTGGACACACTATGGAAGTCTATATAGATGACATGGTGGTTAAGTCCAAGAAAGCTGAGGATCACCTTAAAGACTTGGAGGAAGCATTCAATATCCTTGATAAATTTAATATGAAACTGAATCCTTCCAAGTGTCATTTTGGTGTTAAAGCAGGGAAATTCCTAGGCTATATGGTGACAAAGAGGGGCATTGAAGCAAGTCCAGAGCAGATTAAGGCTATTGTGAATATCAAATCTCCTGCCAATGCCAAGGATGTGCAAAGATTGACAGGCAGGATCGCAGCCTTGAACAGGTTCATATCCAAATCCTAAAAAATGTGCAAGGAATTCTATGACATCCTGAGGAAGAACAAGAAATTTGAATGGACTGAGAAGCATGAAAGTGCCCTCAAAGCTCTTAAGGATTACCTATCCTCAGCCCCCGCCTTGATGAAACCAGAAAAGGGGGATATATTATCCTTATACCTAGCAGTATCCTCAAAAGCAGTAAGTGCGGTCCTTGTTAAGGATCACCAAGGTACACAACATCCTGTTTATTATGTAAGTAAGAGTTTACTTGATGCTGAATCTAGGTATTCACACTTAGAGAAACTTATCCTTGCATTAATTATGGCATCTACTAAATTAAGACATTATTTTGAGACTCATGCCATTATTGTTAAGACTAATTTTCCAATTAAGAATGTTCTCAGGAAACCTAAAATGTCAGGAAGGATGGCTAAGTGGGCAGTGAAGCTTAGTGCATATGATATAAGATATGAACCAAGGACTGCCATCAAATCCCAAGCCTTCGCTGACTTTGTGGCAGATTTTAGTAGTGACTTGCAAAAGGAAGCTGAGTTGGAAGTCCAACAGCTAGAAGAAACTAAGGATCCTTGGATACTCTTCACTGATGGTGCTTCTAATGTCAAAGGAACAGGTCTTGGAATACTACTAAAATCACCACAGGGGGACATAATACCCCACTCCATAGCTTGTGAGTTCCAAACTACAAATAATGAGGCTGAGTATGAAGCCTTGATAGCTGGTTTGCAAATTGCTAAGCATATGAGGATCAGGTATCTTGAGGTACATGCAGATTCGTTGTTAATTACTAATCACTTTAATGGATCATACGCTGTTAAAGGTGAAAACGTAATCAAATATTTAGAGATAGTCAAAGAATTGGCACTCTCTTTTGTTTCCTTTAGTTTGACACAGGTACCAAGGGAAGAGAAAGCAGAGGTTGATGCATTAGCCAATCTAGGATCATCCTTGAAGATTCCGGAAGATATCAAGATCCCTATTATCCACATCCTGACCCCTGCTATCGAGGATCATGTAGCCATGGAGATATGATAGGATTCTGCAATCATCCCTAGTGATGATACTCAACCTCATTCAGGATCAAGGATCCTTCCAATCATGAGATACATACAACATAGAGAGATTCCTACAGGAGAAAACCCTAGGGCTTTCAAAATCAAGGTATCTCAATTTACAATATTGAATAATATGTTGTATAAACGATCTCTTGCAGGACCATATCTAAGATGCATTGAGGATCTTGAAATCCAAGAAGTCCTAAAGGATTTCCATGAAGGAGATTGTGGAAACCACACTGGGGGCAGGGCATTATTCTCCAGGATCCTAAGGACAGGACACTATTGGCCTACTTTGAAGAGGGATGCTGTGGAGTATGCCAAGAAGTGTTTGTCAGAGACATAGTAATATCCTTCACCAACCAGCAGAACTTTTGCATCCTATATCCTCTTCTTGGCCATTTATGAGATGGGGAATATATATAGTTGGTAAGCTTCCTAAGGCACCTGGTGGAAAAGTATTCATGCTTGCTATGACTGACTACTTCTCCAAGTGGATAGAGGCTGAAGCCTTTGCTCAAGTCAGAGAAAAAGAAGTGATATCCTTTATTAAGAGAAATATTATTACTAGATTTGGTATCCCTTCTGAAATTGTTTGTGATAATGGATCCCAATTTATTGGGAGTAGAACTACTAACTTTTGTGACAGCTGGGGGATTAAGATGATAACATCAACACCAGTCCACCCACAAGCTAATGGTCAGGCAGAATCATCCAACAAGATCATCATCAACAATTTGAAGAAGAAGCTTGGATCCAAAAAAGGAAAGTGGGCAGAAGAACTACCTTATGTACTATGGGCTGATAGGACAACTCCCAAGAATGCCACTGGCCAAACTCCATTTTCTTTGGTATTTGAGGCATAATCAGTGATCCCTTCAGAGATGGTGGTTCCTACTGCAAGAACAAGCATTCGTGATCCTGAAGAAAATGCTGAAAACTTGGTTCAATATTTGGATATTATAGAAGAACTCAGGGATTTGGCAAGGATAAGGATGGCCAGTTATCAACAAAGGATGGCTGGAGCCTACAACAAGAATGTCAGGATCAGGAAATTCCAAGTTGGTGATATGGTGTTAAGGAAAGCATTTCAGAATACCACCAATCCTGCTGATGGGAAGTTAGCACCAAAGTGGGAAGGCCCCTATTTGATTGAAGCCGAAGCAGGAAATGGGGCATATCGATTGCTAACAATGGAAGGTGATTTGCTACCAAGAGCTTGGAATGCTGTCCACTTGAAGAAATATTCCATGTAATAAGGATCCTTGATCCTTAGCTAACAAGTATCCTTGAAGGATCCTTACAAGACAGAAGATCCTCATTTTGGTAATGATCTGATCTTAAACTATTTCACTTTTTAATTATCCTATATTTAAGGATAAGGATCCTGGATCCTTTATCCTCCTTTCACTTGAATCTGAGTTTTGCAGAAGGTTTAGGTATCCTTAACAAAGGATTGAGTATCCACAGAAGTATCCAGTTATTTAGGCTTGACCCCAGTTATTTGGGCTTGACCCCAGTTATTTGGGCTTGACCCCAGTTTGGGCTTGTCCCCAGTATCGCCAGTAGCGCACGATGATCCTGGTACAGTTCATGGCAATGGGACCAGTACTCGCTTTAGGGGCTGACAATTTCATTGTACTGGCTGTATTCAGGATCCTACGTTTAATGGTAGACGTACCATACATCCGTTCCTAAGGTTTCTAACGTTTTCACGTTAGCTAAGGTTTTGGCATTTTCATGTCACTAAGTTTGGATAGTCGCCAGTGAGGGCCATACTCCAGTTTACACACGATCCTTTGGGCTTGTCCCCAGTTATCCTTTGGGCTTGTCCCCAGTATATTGGGCTTGTCCTCAGAATTGTTGGGCTTGTCCCCAGTTACTAACTTTTATCTTATATTGGCTAAGTCCCAAGTTGTATCCTATTTCAGGTTTTTGAAGCTAAACGACCAAGGATCCTTGATCCTTACCTTCTACTAAGGTTTGTCTTTTGGTTATCCTGATTATAAGTGTTAAAGGTTAGGATCCTAATTTGGATTCTTAGGTATGATCCTTAATTACTTTGATTTTATTTATTATTTACATGAGTGATCATTATCCTTTGACAACTGAACTTATGATCCTTAAACTACACTACTTTTCAGAACTTGTCGACTATAGGATATGTGATCCTTGATCATATCCTAAACTTTTTGAGGATATTTATTAAATTTTTTCTTCTTTACTTAATAAATTCAGATAAAATATATATCACAACAATTGAAAAGTAAAGTATTCACAAGGATAACAACACGGGAAATAGCCAAGTGTTCTAATCTAGCAGCAGGCTTCTTCTTTGCGGATCGGACAGCATCGAGGTCAGTGACACTGAAACGAGTAGCAGACTTCGATGATTTTCCAGCACCTACACATCCAAAACAGATAAGTATCCTTATTTCATTTTAATTTAAACATTTAGTTATGCACAAAATGGGATACTTACTTGACATCGTAACAGAGCCTGAGGATACTTCTTGAGAATCCTGGGTATTTGCTTGAAATGATCTTATTGCAGGATCAAGTTTTCGGAAAGCAGCGAGCCTCTCCTTGGTGGCAGGCGATGGAATAATATGCGAAACAGAGACAGCTGCACAAAATAAACAAAAGGATGCTAGTGATCCTCAGCAGAAACAAGGTTATCCTGGGATCCTTCTAAGGGTCCTCTACCCTACCGTGGATGGCCCACTTTCTTGGCAGATCCTTCCCATAAGGGATGGAATCCCTTCTGACAAAGATTCTTTCAAGGGTATATAAGACCCTCCACATCATTTCTGCTAACTCCGACATTCCCAGATCAATACCTTCATGCTCAATTATTCTTTCAAGGGTATACAAGACCCTCCACATCATTGGCATCGCTTGGATGTAGGAGATGTCGGTGAGAGAGAAGAAAGATTGGGTGAAATCAGGAAAAGGATACGAGTATCCTATCGTAAATGGGGTGACCGGAAAAGCTACCCAGGTTTCAGAAACAAAGTCGCTTAGGATGGTGGGGTCAAAAGCTTTAAAAATGGTGCTTGACGGAAAACAATGGCGAATCCTGTCTATCTGCGGATCAGTAAAGCAGCATCGTTCCTTCGCAGAGTCTTCGATGATCCCTTGGCTCTTCAAGGGACTGTCCTTTTTGTGATCCTTAGCCGGTGAAGATCTTAGCATCATCTTGGTCATGATGATGGTGAAGAAGAAGAAACAGAATGAGAATATGAAGAGAGAAAGGAAAGAGATGTACCTGATCAGATCTTCGAATGAGGATTTAAAGGATGAAACGCACGAATTTAAATGCTTCCTAACCCTTATCTCTAACTTCAATTTATAATCATGATTTTGCAGGATAGTCACTTCAATGACGTCTGATTGGCAACGGCTAGTCAGAATGTAACGGCTATATATCCGTTGGTTTGTTACGGATAAGAACGAGAAAATATAACTCGTTTATTTACAATTTACTCCTTATATTTTGGGGGCAATTGTTAGGGGAGGATTTTCCAAAGATCAGTGATCCTCAATTACTGTCGGGCTTAGGGATCCTCAATTCTGTTTGAATTAGTGATCCTCAGAGAGTATTGTAGGATCAGGATCCAGGATCATCATAGTGATCCTTACACTAACGATTGTCTGCTTTGAATATGAAGTTTTTAGCAGGAGTACGTGCTTGGACTTGGTCTTGGCGATATTCCTGGAGCATATTCCCTTTTTATTCCGCACGTGCTTGACTAATATGGACGTTATGGAGGTCGTGGAAGACTTGCACGAAATGCGGATAGTTAGTTAGCTTAGATATTTTCCAAATTTATAAGGGGATAGCGAGCGAGATTAGAACACTTGGCTATTTTTAGCTAAACACGCACACTCGTAACGGCTCTCATCAACTCTCGACAGTTTGCTCGGTGATTACACACTTTTTTGCACATTACACTCTAGTGATCCTTGTAACAAGCTCGCTATCATCCAAAGTTGTAATACATTTTCTGTTTAATCTGAGTTGGTGATCGGTAGTTTCCATCACCCGAGGTTTTTTATGCCGGAGATCAACTCTTGATCAAGGGCTTTTTCCTCGTATAAATCATTGTGTCACTTGTTCATTACATTTCTGGGTGATCCTTAATATTGTTCATTGATTCAAGCATCACACCTCACAACAAAAGATTTGGTTGCATTATCTTTGCTTGATTTTTGACCGAAACAGTTCCACCTTTGCCTCCACCACCTTTTGGATCCTAGAAGAATGCTGAAAATGCTGCAAAGAGACCAAGCCCCATTTTCCCAAAACCACCAACTTCTGCTGATTCTTCTAACCCAACTATTAGTGATCTTTTTTACTTTGATTGTGCAGATGAGAGATCACATATGTTTTGGTCAAAAATCAAGCAATGATAATGCAACCAAACTTTCTGTTGTGAGGTATGATGCTTGAATCAATGAACAATACTAAGGATCACTTTGAAATGTAATGAACAAGTGACACAAAGATTTATACGAGGAAAAAGCCCTTGATCAATGAATGATCTCCGGCATAAAAAACCTCGGGTGATGGAAACTACCAATCACCAACTCAGATTAAACAAGAAATGTATTACAACTTCAGATGATAGCGAGCTAGTTACAAGGATCACTATAGTGTAATGTGCAAAAAAGTGTATAATCGCCAAGTGAATTGTCAAGAGCTGGTGAGAGCAGTTGCGAGTGTGTGTGTTAAGCTAAAAATAGCTAAGTGTTTCTATTTAGCTCGCTATCCCCTTTTTAAAAATGGAAAATATCTAAGCTAACAAACTGTCCGCATTTTGTGCAAGTCTTCCACGACCTCCATAACGTCCACTTTAGCCATGCACGTGCGGAATAAATATAGAATATGCTCCAGGAATATCGCCAAGACTAAGTCCAAGCTCGTACTCCTGCAAAACAACTTCATATTCAAAGCAGACAATCGTTAGTATAAGGATCCTGATGATGATCCATGATCCTGATCCTACAATACTTTCTGAGGATCATTAATTCAGACATAATTGAGGATCACTAAGCCCAACAGTAAATGAGGATCACTGATCATTGAAGAATCCTCCCCTAACAATTGCCCCCAAAATATAAGGAGTAATTTGTAAATAAACGAGTTGTATTTTCTTGTTCTTATCCGTAACCAACTAACGGATATATAGCCGTTTTTATCGAACTATCTGTTGCCATCCTGACGTCACTGAAGTGACTACCCTACAAGATCATCATTATAAATTGAAGTTTGAGATAAGGGTTAGAGAGCATTTAAATTCGTGCGTTTCCTCCTTTAAATCCTCATTAGAAGATCCGATCAGGTAATTCTCTCTCCTTTCTCTCTTCATCTTCTTTCTATGTTCCTTCTTTCCTCATGTTTATTTGCGATCAAGATGATGTTGAGATCTTCGCCGGCTAAGGATCACCGTAAGGACAGTCCCCTGGAGTCCCAAGAGACCATCAAAGATTCTGCGAAAGAAAGATGGTGCTTTACTGATCCACAAATGGACAGAATCCGCCATTGCTTCCCGACGAACACCGTTTTCAAACCATTTGATCCCACCGTCCTGAGTGACTATGTTTCTAAAACCTGGGTGGCTTTTCCAGTCACACCATTTACAATAGGATACTCGTATCCTTTTCCAGATTTCACCCAATCCTTCTTCTCTCTTACCGGCATCTCCTACATTCAAGCGATGCCAATGATCTGGAGGGTCTTATATAACCTTGAAAGGATCATTGAACATGAAGGAATTGATCTGGGAATGTCGGAGTTTGCAGAGATGTATGACCTTGTTAGCCATGGATCCCACCGATATCTACTCAAACACAAGCCTGGTGAAGAACACCCCATCTTCAAAGCCACTAAGAATGACACCAACTGGCAACGGCGATTCTTCTTTGTCAGAAGGGATTCTCTCCCTGACGGAAAGGATCTGCCTAGAAAATGGACCACCCATGGTAGGATAGAGGATCCTTAGAAGGATCACCAGATGACCTTGTTTCTGCTGAGGATCACTAACACCCTTTTGTTTCTATTTTGCAGCTATCACTGTCGCACACCTTATCTCAACACCTGCAACGAAGAAAGGCTTGCTGTTTTTAGGAGGCTTGATCCTGAAATAAGATCATTTAAAGCAAATACCCAGGATTCTCAAGAGGTATCCTCAGGTTCTGTCACAATGTCAAGTAAGTATCCATGTTTATATGTAATTAAATGCTTAAATTAAAATGAAACAAGGATACTTATCTGTTTTTGAATGTGTAGGTGCTGGAAAATCATCGATGTCGGCTACCCATTTCAGTGTCACCGATCTCACCACTGTTAAGTCCGGAAGGAAGAAGGCTGCTGCTAGCCCAAGTGCTGCTATCCCCAAGGCTACTACCTCCAAGGGAAAGAAGAGGAAAGCCTCTGAGGTTGACAACCTAGAAGGCCTGCCTCTGATCCGCCACCAGTTCCTTGAGTACTTTGCTGATGTAAGGATCACTGACTTAACTTAGTTATCCTGCCCACTTGAGGATCATGTTATCCTGAGCTTTATATTGTCTTCTTTGCAGAAATTTGCTGAGATCGAGGATTACGTAGGCAGTGTTGAAGAAGTTGAGCAAAAGTGAGTGGATCTCCAAAAAATGATGCTGGCCCAGGATAAGAAGATTGCCTCCCTTGAAAATGATGTCAATCTGGTGAAGAGGGAACTGGTCCTGGCTCACATTACTGCTGATCAGGAGAAAAATGAGATCACCAATGATGCTAAAATCCCCGCCGCCATTGCTATGTACAAAACCCACTTGCAGATGGCCCAAGAAGCTCTGGATCCTGACTTTGACAAGAGCAGCTGGGACGTAGAGGGCTGGAAGGCTAGATTGGCTGAGCTGGATGATGAAGAAGAGGTCTTAGCAATCGAGGCTGGCGGCAGTGGAGTCAAGGATCAGGTGGATGATGCTGGAGCTGGAGGAGATGGTGATGCAGCAAAGGTGTAAGCTGCAGGAATGGGCGATGAAGGACATTTCTAGACGTAGCCGAAGCCCATTTTTTTTTTTAGAATTTGGTAGTTTCATTTTGGTTATGGTGTTTTGAAACAATCTTGGGGTTGTAATAACTTTGGACAATAGTTTCTAGGGTGAAGGATCATGGATTCTTGAACAATAGGCAGGATAATGGGTGGTGGATGGATCCTCTGTTTGGGGGGTGAAGCCACTCGTTATCCTTCTGTCTTTTATTTCCTGCACTACAAAGACCCGTAAACAATGGACACCCTTTGCCAACCCATGTGGACGGGCCACGTTTTGCTGGTAGAAACGTGGGTTGGCAATTTTGACAACCTTAAAGGGTTTAACGTTTTGTGAATAAAATAACTTTAACTTTTTGGCTATCTCCCGTGTTGTTATCCTTGTTAGTACTTTACTTTTCAATTGTTGTGATATTCATTTTGGTTAAACTTATCAAGTAAGGAAAAAATTTAATAAATATCCTCAAAAAGTATAGGATATGATCAAGGATCACATATCCTATAGTCGACAAGTTCTGAAAAGTAGTGTAGTTTAAGGATCATAAATTCAGTTGTCAAAGGATAAGGGCAACTCAGATGAATAATGAATAAAATCAAGATAGTTAAGGATCATACCTGAGAATCCAAGTTAGGATCCTAACCTTTAAGATTTATAATCAGGATATCCAAAAGACAAACCTTAGTAGAAGGTAAGGATCAAGGATCCTTGGTCTTTTAGCTTCAAAAACCTGAAATGGGATACAACTTGGGACTAAGCCAATATAAGATAAAAGTTAGCAACTGGGGACAAGCCCAAAGGATAACTGGGGACAAGCCCAAAGGATCGTATGTAAACTGTAGTATGGCCCTTACTGGCGACTATCCAAACTTAGTGACATGAAAATGCCAAAACCTTAGCAAACGTGGAAACGTTAGAAACCTTAGGAACGGATGTATGGTACGTCTACCATTATACGTAGGATCCTGAATATAGCCAGAACAATGAAATTGTCAGCCCCTAAAGCGAGTACTGGTCCCATTGCCATGAACTATACCAGGATCATCGTGCGCTACTGGCGAAACTGGGGACAGGCCCAAACTGGGGACTAGCCCAAATAACTCGGGTCAAGCCCGAATAACTGGGGTCAAGCCCAAATAACTGGATACTTCTGTGGATACTCAATCCTTTGTAAAGGATACCTGAACCTTCAAAACTCAGAATCAAGTGAAAGGAGGATAAAGGATGCAAGATCCTTATCCTTATATAAGATAATTAAAGAATGAAATAGTTTAAGATTAGAACATTACCAACATGAGGATCCTCTGTCCTGTAAGGATCCTTCAAGGATAGTTGTCAGGTAAGGATCATGGATCCTTATTACATGAAGTATTTCTTTAAGTGGGCAGCATTCCAAGCCCTTGGTAGCAAGTCACCTTCCATTGTTAGCAATCGATATGCCCCCTTTCCTGCCTCAGCTTCGATCAAGTAAGGGCTTTCCCACTTTGGTGCCAATTTTCCATCAGCAGGATTGGTGGTATTCTGAAATGCTTTCCTTAACACCATATCACCAACTTGGAATTTCCTGATCCTGACATTTTTGTTGTAGGCTCCAGCCATCCTTTGTTGATAACTGGCCATCCTTATCCTTGCCAAATCCCTGAGTTCTTCTATAGTATCCAAGTCTTGAACCAAGTTTTCAGCAGTTTCCACAATCTCCTTCATGGAAATCCTTTAGGACTTCTTGGATTTCAGGATCCTCTATACATCTTAGATATGGACCTGCATGAGATCGTTTATACAACATATTATTCAATATTGTAAATTGAGATACCTTGATTTTGAAAGCCCTAGGGTTTTCTCCTGTAGGAATCTCTCCATGTTGTATGTATCTCATGATTGGAAGGATCCGTGATCCTGCATGAGATTGAGTATCATCACTAGGGATGATTGCAGAATCCTCTCATATCTCCATAGCTACATGATCCTCGATAGCAGGGGTCAGGATATGGATAATAGGGATCTTGATATCCTCCGGGATCTTCAAGGATGATCCTAAATTGGCTAATGCAACAGTCTCTGCATTCTCTTCCCTTGGTACATTTGTCAAATTAAAGAAAACAAAAGAGACTGCCAATTCTTTGACTATCTCTAAATATTTGATTAGCTTTTCACCTTTAACAGCATAGGATCCATTAAAGTGATTAGTGATTAATAATGAATCTACATGTACCTCAAGATACCTGATCCTCATATGCTTAGCAATTTGCAGACCAGCTATCAAGGCTTCATACTCAGCCTCATTGTTGGTAGTTTGAAATTCACAAGCTATGGAGTGGGGTATTATGTCCCCCTGTGGCAATTTTAGTAGTATTCCAAGCCCTGTTCCTTTTACATTAGAGGCTCCATCAGTGAAGAGTATCCAAGGATCCTTAGTTTCTTCAAGCTGTTGGACTTCTAACTCAGCTTCCTTTTGCAAATCACAACTAAAATATGCCACAAAGTCAGCTAAGGCTTAGGATTTGATGGCAGTTCTAGGCTCATATCTTATATCATAAGCACTAAGCTTCACTGCCCACTTAGCCATCCTTCCTGACATTTCACGTTTCCTGAGAACATTCTTAATTGGAAAATTAGTCTTAACAATAATGGCATGAGTCTCAAAATAATATCTTAATTTAGTAGATGCCATAATTAATGCAAGGATAAGTTTCTCTAAGTGTGAATACCTGGATTCTGCATCAAGTAAACTCTTACTTACATAATAAACTGGATGTTGTGTACCTTGGTGATCCTTAACAAGGACCGCACTTACTGTCTTTGAGGATACTGCTAAGTATAAGGATAATATATCCCCTTTTTCTGGTTTCATCAAGGCCGGGGCTGAGGATAGGTAATCTTTAAGAGCTTTGAGGGCACTTTCATGCTTCTCAGTCCATTCAAATTTCTTGTTCTTCCTCAGGATGTCATAGAATTCCTTGCACTTTTATGAGGATTTGGATATGAACCTGTTCAAGGCTGCGATCCTGCCTGTCAATCTTTGCACATCCTTAGCATTGGCAGGAGATTTGATATTCACAATAGCCTTGATTTGCTCTGGACTTGCTTCAATGCCCCTATTTGTCACCATATAGCCTAAGAATTTACCTGCCTTAACACCAAAATGACACTTGGAAGGATTTAGTTTCATATTAAATTTATCAAGGATATTGAATGCTTCCTCCAAGTCTTTAAGGTGATCCTCAGCTTTCTTGGACTTAACCACCATGTCATCTATGTAGACTTCCATAATGTGTCCAATTTGTTCCTTGAACATCATATTGACTAGCCTTTGATAAGTAGCACCTGCATTCCTTAGTTCAAATGGCATAGCAATATAACAGTATATACCAGTTGGGGTCATAAAGGCTGTATCCTCTTGATCGGATGGTTCCATCTGAATTTGCTGAAATCCAGATGAAGCATCCATAAAAGTCAACAACTCATGACCCGCGGTAGCATCCACCATGGAGTCAATGTGGGGTAATGGGAAAGGATCCTTGGGACATGCCTTGTTTAAATCAGTAAAATCGACACATACCCTCCACTTTCCATTTTTCTTTTGAACAACAACCACATTGGCTAACCAACTTGGATACTTAACCTCTCTTATCATACCTGCCCGAAGTAGTTTATCTACCTCTTCCTGGATAATAGCATTCCTTTCAGGTGCAAACTTCCTCCTCTTTTGATGTATAGGCTTGAATGACCTGTCAATGCCAAGCTTATGAGTAATTATATCCTTAGATATACCTGTCATGTCTTCATGTTTCCAGGAGAAGGTGGATTTCATAAAGGATCCTTGGACCTGGTAGGATCCTTGGACCGGGAAGGATCCTTGGACCTGGGAGGATCCTTGGACCTGGGAGGATCCTTGGACCGGGAAGGATCCTTGGACCTGGGAGGATCCTTGGACCTGGGAGGATCCTTGGACCTGGGAGGATCCTTGGACCGGGAAGGATCCTTAGACCTGGGAGGATCCTTGGACCTGGGAGGATCCTTGGACCTGGTAGGATCCTTGGACCGGGTGCATTCCTAAATATCCTCCTGAGCTGATGAAGGATCCCTGATGCTGAAAAGAGGATCCCGATGGCTGAGAGCAGGATCCTTGAGGTTGGAAGTGAGAGCTAAATGCCTGACTCATAGTTGCTGTTCCATAACATCTTTCCGATGGACCACTTTGATACTGGATGCCCGGAACTGCCGATTGTAGGGTAGTTACAACTGGAGTGTCAAAATTCAATGACCTTGGCATCAGAGGAGAGTGATCCTCCACTGATTTCTTCTGTTTCTTAATATCACCAATCTCTTGGAGGATCCGTTCATTGGTTTTGTCCTGCTCTTGTATGCGATCCCTCATCTGCAAAATCAGATTAAAAAATCATTAGTAGTAGGATTAGTGGAAACAGAAGAAGTTGATGGTTTGTCTCTTCGCAGCATTTTCAGCATTCTTCTGGGATCCAGAAGGTGGTGGAGGCAAAGGAGGAACGCCTTGTGAAGAACTGATCGCCGACATAGAGTTGATGTGTTCTTTGCTGAGGAAGCCATTTACTAGATTGTAACGAACCAAAATGATCACTAGAATAATAATTTCTCAAGAACGAAGCACCAATTGCCCCACGGTGGGCGCCAAACTGTTTTGGTCAAAAATCAAGCAATGATAATGCAACCAAACTTTCTGTTGTGAGGTATGATGCTTGAATCAATGAACAATACTAAGGATCACTTTGAAATGTAATGAACAAGTGACACAAAGATTTACACGAGGAAAAAGCCCTTGATCAATGAATGATCTCCGGCATAAAAAACCTCGGGTGATGGAAACTACCAATCACCAACTCAGATTAAACAAGAAATGTATTACAACTTCGGATGATAGCGAGCTAGTTACAAGGATCACTATAGTGTAATGTGCAAAAAAGTGTGTAATCGCCAAGTGAATTGTCAAGAGCTGGTGAGAGCAGTTGCGAGTGTGTGTGTTAAGCTAAAAATAGCTAAGTGTTTCTATTTAGCTCGCTATCCCCTTTTTAAAAATGGAAAATATCTAAGCTAACAAACTGTCCGCATTTTGTGCAAGTCTTCCACCACCTCCATAACGTCCAGTTTAGCCATGCACGTGCAAAATAAATATAGAATATGCTCCAGGAATATCGCCAAGACCAAGTCCAAGCTCGTACTCCTGCAAAACAACTTCATATTCAAAGCAGACAATCGTTAGTATAAGGACCCTGATGATGATCCATGATCCTGATCCTACAATACTTTCTGAGGATCATTAATTCAGACAGAATTGAGGATCACTAAGCCCAACAGTAAATGAGGATCACTGATCATTGAAGAATCCTCCCCTAGCAACATACAAGAGCAGGACAAGACCAACGAAAGGATCCTCCAGGAGATTGGTGACATCAAGAAACAGAAGAGATCAGGGGAGGATCACTCTCCTCTGATACCAAGGTCACTGGATTTCGACACTACAGCTATAACCGCCCAGCAATCTGCAGCTCCGGACATCCAGTATCAGAGTGGACCATTGGGAAGGCGTTATGGAACAACAACTATGAGTCAGGCTTTAGGGTCTCACTTCTAGCCTTCAGGATCCTGTTTTCAGCCTTCGGGATCCTCTTTCCAGCATCAGGGATCCTTCGTCAGCTCAGGAGGATATATGGGGACACACATAGTTCAAGGATCCTCTCAGGTTCAAGGATCCTCCTTCCAGGTTCAAGGATCCAACATCTTTCAGGATCAAGGATTCTTAAGAAGTGTACAACCCTCAAGTTCAGATGTTCATCAAGGAGACTTCATTCCAATGCAGACCATTGCTACTTCTGGTCCTTCAATCATACCAGAATCTCGTCAATATGGATTCACATCTGGGATTCCAAACCTGAATCCTCTGGGAGGTAACACTTTTAATAATTCTTATAACACTAACCATGGCTCTATGCAGGATACAGGTATCAATCAAGCTATGGCTAGGGAATTACAGAAACTGAAGGATATGATATCCAACGTTCCAGGGGTGGTTAAGCCCATTCCTGAAATCGCAGATGGTAGCCATAGGATATCTCATTTTGCACCACCTTTTTGTGATGCTGAGATACCCAAAAGGTTCCAGATACCAACTATGAAGCTGTCTGATGGTTCGACGGATCCAGAGGAGCATGTAGCTCAATACAGAGAAAGGATGGAGATCAATCGAATCCCTGAGAGGTTAAAGGAAGCATGTCTATGCAAGGGTTTTGGATCCACACTCACAAGATCAGCTCTTAAATGGCTGCTAAGTCTTCCCCCTTACTCTATTACTTCATTTGCTAATCTAGTTAACTTGTTTAATAGCCAATTCTCATGTAGTAGAAAATTTGAACGATTAACTAGTGATCTATATAGGGTAACACAAGGTCAAAATGAATCACTTACAGATTACATCACTAAGTTTAGTAAAGAATCCTTAGATATTCCCAATCTGGATATAGCTACGGCTGTGGAAGCCTTTAAAATGGGATTGCTTAGGGATTCATTATTCTAAGATGATCTTGTCATGGCCCCATGCAGGAATCTTGATGAAGTGAGAACCAGGGCCCTTAGATTCATCCGATTAGAGGATGATAAAAGGATCCAGGAAAGACTGGTAGGATCCTCGAAGCAAGAGAAACAAGGATCCTACTTCAGGAACAACAAATCCAAACCTTACAATAGGTCTGACAACCAGAACGTGCATGCAGTAGAACAGGAAGAGGATGATGAGGATTATCCTCCCATTTCTGAATACTATTTTTCTGTTGATAACAATGAACTAATTCTTGCAATGCAGAATCTAGGTGAGAAAGTAAGATGGCCAAGGAAAAGTGATAAACCAGCCGCAACAAAAGACAAGTCCAAATGGTGTGCATATCATGAGGATTTCGGACATCTCACTGAAGAGTGTATTGCATTTAGAAAATAAATTGGTTACTTGTTAAGCAAGGGGCACTTAAAGGAACTTTTGGGAAGAAAGAAGTCAAGGATCCAGGATCCTGAGAAGATCCCAGAAAGTGCTCCTGCTCCTCCAACAGATGCACAAGTTATAAACTTCATATTCGGTGGATCAGACATTTGTGGTACTTCCTTTAAGCAGCCAAAAGACATGCCAAGGAGACCAAGATGGATAATGGAGATAGACCCATCCGGACCTCTACTGTTACACAGGAGAAAGTTATAACTTTTGATGAGGATGATCATGTTGATGTTCAGGATCCTCATCATGATGGTCTTGTCATTACTTTGTTCATTTCTTACCATTTTGTTCGCAGGATCCTAATCGATGGAGGAAGCTCGGTGAACATCATTCAGCTTGATGTCCTCAAGAAAATGAACATCCCTGAATCATATATTATTCCAAGATCCTCAGTTCTTGTGGGATTCAGCGGGGAAACCAAGAATACATTGGGGGACATTAAACTTCCCATCTTCATTGAAGGACTTCATTCTTATCAAAAATTTTGTGTAATAGATTGCTTATCATGTTGCAATGTTATCCTTGGCAGGCCATGGATACATGACATGTAGGCGGTTGCATCTACATATCATCAATGTGTGAAGCTTCCTAGTCCATGGGGGGTGATAAAGATTGAGAGTGACCAACAAGAAGCAAAAAATTGCTACACCTCATCAATGAAGCCAGCCTCAAGACCAAGGGAGCAATAGGAGCTAAAGTATCCTCCAAGAGACGTCTTGGAGGCAAGAGAACAGGATGTGAAAGAAATCCTTATGGATCCTAATGATCCTGAATCGAAAGTCTTCATAGGATCCGGGATCCTCAGCAACGTCGAACATGATCTAGTATCCTTCCTTAAAAGAAGAAAGACTACCTTTGCCTGGAAACATGAAGACATGACAGGTATCTCTAAAGATATAATTACTCATAAACTTGGTATTGACAGGTCATTCAAACCCATACATCAGAAGAGGAGGAAGTTTGCACCTGAGAGGAATGCCATTATCCAGGAGGAGGTAGACAAATTACTCCGAGCAGATATGATTAGAGAGGTTAAGTATCCAAGATGGTTAGCCAATGTGGTTGTTGTTCAAAAGAAAAACGGAAAGTGGAGGGTATGTGTCGATTTTACTGATCTAAACAAGGCATGTCCCAAGGATCCTTTCTGTTTTGGTCAAAAATCAAGCAAAGATAATGCAACCAAATCTTTTGTTGTGAGGTGTGATGCTTGAATCAATGAACAATATTAAGGATCACTCAGAAATGTAATGAACAGGTGACACAATGATTTATACGAGGAAAAAGCCCTTGATCAAGAGTTGATCTCCGGCATAAAAAACCTCGGGTGATGGAAACTACCGATTACCAACTCAGATTAAACAGAAAATCTATTACAACTTTGGATGATAGCGAGCTAGTTACAAGGATCATTAGAGTGTTGTTAGGGGAGGATTTTCTAACAATTAGTGATCCTTATTCGTTATCCTAATTATTGATCCTTACTTCTGTGACAGATAGTGATCCTCAGAAGAGCTTCAGGACCAGGATCATGGATCACTTTAAGGGTCCTCGTACTGACGATTGTTTACTTGTGTTTTCGATTATTTTGCAGGAAGTTCAACTTGGACCTAGTCTTAGCGACATTCCTGGAGAATTTTCCTTGACTATCTCGCACGTGCTTGGCCAAAAATAGACGTTGTGGAGAACGTGGAGGCATGGCACGAAAGTCGGAAAGTTTGTTAGCTAGTTATTTTCTTATTTTAAAGGGGTAACGAGCTAGTTAGTAACACTTAGTCAATTCTGAGTTACACACACACTCGTACAAACGTTCATACCAGCTCTCGTTCAAACACTTAGCAATTTCATACACCTTTTACACGTTACATTCTAGTGATCCTTGTACCTAGCTCGTTACTATCCGAAGTTGTAAACATTTATTGATTTATTTGAGCTTGGTGATCGGTAGTTTCCATCACCCGGGGTTTTTTGTGCCGGAGATCAAATCTTGATCAAGGGCTTTTTCCCCGTATAAATCCTTGTGTTGTTTGTGCAATTTACATTGAAGTGATCCTCATCGCTGTTACACATTTTAAGCATCATTCCCCGAAACAAAGAGTTTGGTTGCAATATCCTCATCAGATTTTTTGACCAAAACAGTTTGGCGCCCACCGTGGGGCAATTGGTGCTTTGTCCTTAGAAAAATACGCATTTCTGTGCTCATTTCGGTTCACTACAACCAAGCAAATGGCTTCCTCAGCGAAGAATGCTTCAAATTTGATGCCCTCATCCACTTCTTCACAAGGCGTCCCTCCTTTGCCTCCACCACCTTCTGGATCCCAGAAGAATGCTGAGAATGCTGCGAAGAAACCAACTCCCATTTTCTCAAAACCTCCAACTTCTTCTGCTTCTTACACTCCCACTACTAGTGACATGTTTACTTTGATTTTGCAGATGAAGGATCAGATACGGCAACAGGATAAGACCAATGAGAGGATTCTCAAAGAAATCGGAGATCTCAAGAAACAAAAGACAACGGCAGAGGATCATTCCCCACTAGTGCCGAAATCCTTGAATTTTGATACTCCGGTGATTACTTCTCAGCCATCAGTGGTTCCAGACGTTCAATATGTGGGTGGACCGAAAGGAGTGCACTATGGAACAACAACAATGACCCAGGCGTCAGGTTCATATTTCCAGCCAGCGCGATCCTATCCTCAGCATATGGGATCCCTCACGAATTCAGGAGGATATTCAGGAATGCAGCAGATTCAAGGATCCTCCTTTGTTCCAGGATCATCCCAGGTTCAAGGATCCTCCTTGGTTCCAGGATCATCCTAGGTTCAAGGATCCTCCTTTGTTCCAGGATCATCCCAGGTTCAAGGATCCTCCTTTGTCCCAGGATCATCCCAGGTTCAAGGATCCTCCTTTGTTCCAGGATCATCCCAGGTTCAAGGATCCTCCTTTGTTTCAGGATCATCCCAGGTTCAAGGATCCTCCTACGTTCCAGGATCGTCTCAATTTCAGGGATCCTTCCAGATGCCAGGATCCTTGAGGAGTTTGCAAACAGGAAGTTCAGATGTCCATCAGGGAGATTTTATTCCAATGCAGACCAATGCTCCTACTGGTCCCTCGATCATTCCAGAGCCTCAACAATATGGATTAACATCCAATCTTCCTAATCTGAATCCGATGGGAGGTAACACTTTTAATAATTCTTATACTACTAACCATGGTCTTATGCAGGATCCGGGTATCAATCATGCCATGGCCAGAGAATTGCAAAAGTTAAAGGATATGATATCAAGTGTTCCAGGAGTGGTCAAACCTATCCCAGAGATTGCAGATGGGAGCCACAAGATATCTTGTTTTGCACCACCAATCTGTGATGCTGAGATACCTAAGAGGTTCCATGTACCAACAATGAAGCTGTATGATGGTTCGACAGATCCTGAGGAACACATAGCACAATATAGGGAGAGGATGGAGATCAATCCAATTCCAGAAAGGTTAAAGGAAGCATGCCTGTGCAAGGGATTCGGATCCACTCTTACTGGATCAGCTCTTAAATGGCTGCTAAGTCTTCCTCCCTATTCTATTACCTCATTTGCTAACCTAGTTAACTTGTTTAATAATCAATTTTCTTGTAGTAGAAAATTTGAACGATTAACTAGTGATTTATATAGGATAACACAGGGTCATAATGAATCATTAAGGGATTACATTACCAAATTCAGTAAAGAATCCTTAGACATTCCCAACTTAGATATAGCCACGGCTGTTGAGGCCTTCAAAATGGGATTGCTTAGGGATTCATTGTTCTATGATGATCTTGTTATGACACCATGCAGGAACTTAGATGAGGTAAGAACACGAGCACTTAGGTTCATTCGGCTAGAGGACGATAAGAGGATCCAGGAGAGGTTAGCAGGATCCTCAAAGCAGGATAAGCAAGGATCCTCATTCAGGAATAACAAGTTCAAATCCTATAACAGATCTGATAACCAGAACGTGCATTCTGTTGATCAAGAAGAGGATGATGAGGATTATCCTCCAATTTCTGAATATTGTTTTTGTGTTGATAACAACGAACTAATCCTTGCGATGCAGAACCTAGGTGATAAAGCTAGTTGGCCAAAAAAAAATGATAGGCCAGCTGCAACTAAGGATAAATCAAAGTGGTGTGCATACCATGAAGATTTTGGGCATCTCAGAGAAGAATGCATTGCACTAAGAAAGGAAATTGGATACTTGTTGAGCAAAGGGCATCTAAAGGAATTGCTGGGAAGAAAAAAGTCAAAGACTCAGGATCCTGAAAGGATCCCTGAGAAGGCTCCAGCCCCTCCAGCAAATGCACAAGTGATAAACTTCATTTCTGGAGGATCAGACATTTGTGGCACATCCTTCTCAGCTGCTAAAAGGCACGCAAAGGAAACTAAAATGGATAATGGAGAAAGACCAATTCGAACATCAAGTGTCTCCGAAGGAAAAGTCATAACCTTTGATGAGGATGATCGTGTTGATATCCAGGATCCTCATCACGATGGTTTAGTTATTACTCTTTTCATTTCTAACCATTTTGTTCGCAGGATCCTTATAGACGGAGGGAGTTCAGTGAACATTATCCAGCTTGATGTTCTAAAGAAGATGGGTATCCCTGAATCAGATATCATACCAAGATCCTCCGTGCTCGTGGGATTTAGTGGCGAAACTAAGAATACCCTGGGGGACATTAAACTCCCAATATACATTGAAGACCTACACTCTTATCAAAAATTTTGTGTTATTGAGTGTTTATCTTGTTGTAATGTTATCCTTGGCAGGCCTTGGATACACGATATGAAAGCAGTCCCATCTACCTACCATCAATGTGTGAAGCTCCCTAGTCCTTGGGGAGTAGTGAAGATTGATAGTGATCAGCAGGAGGCTAAGAATTGCTACACTTCATCGATGAAACCAGCCTCGAAGTCAAGGGAGCAATAGCAATCAAAGTATCCTCCAAGGGATGTCTTGGAGGCAAGAGAGCAGGATGTGGTAGAAATCCTCATGGCCCGATGATCCTAAATCCAAAATCTATATCGGATCAGGGATCCTTGGCGAAATGAAAGAAGACCTCGTATCCTTCCTCAAAAGGAGAAAGACTACCTTTGCATGGAAACACGAAGAAATGACTGGTATATCCAAAGATGTAATCACTCACAAACTCGGGATTGACAGATCCTTCAAACCAATCCATCAAAGGAGAAGGAAGTTTGCACCGGAAAGGAATGCCATTATCCAGGAAGAGGTAGAGAAATTGCTCCGGGCAGGTATGATTAGAGAGGTCAAGTATCCAAGATGGTTGGCCAATGTGGTTGTTGTTCAAAAGAAAAACGGAAAGTGGAGGGTATGTGTCGATTTTACCGATTTAAATAAGGCATGTCCTAAGGATCCTTTCCCATTACCCCACATTGACTCCATGGTGGATGCAACTGCGGGTCATGAACTGTTAACTTTTATGGATGCTTCATCCGGAATCCAACAAATCCAAATGGAACCATCCGACCAAGAGGATACAGCCTTCATGATTCCAACTGGTATATACTGCTATATTGCTATGCCGTTCGGACTAAGAAATGCAGGTGCAACATATCAAAGGCTGGTGAATATGATGTTCAAGGATCAGATTGGACAAACTATGGAGGTTTACATAGATGATATGGTGGTAAAATCCTTAAAAGCTGAGGATCACCTAAGAGACTTGGAGGAAGCATTCGATATCCTTGACAAATATAACATGAAACTTAATCCTTCAAAATGTCACTTCGGTGTTAAAGCAGGTAAATTTTTAGGATATATGGTGACAAAGAGAGGCATTGAAGCTAGCCCGGAACAGATCAAAGCAATAGTGAACATCAAATCCCCGGCCAATGCTAAGGATGTTCAAAGGCTAACAGGCAGGATAGCAGCTTTGAACAGATTTATATCCAAATCCTCAGAGAAGTGCAAAGAATTCTATGATATCCTAAGGAAGAACAAGAAATTTGAGTGGACTGAGAAGCACGAAAATGATTTAAGAGCCCTCAAAGATTACCTATCCTCAGCCCCAGCCTTGATGAAGCCAGAAAAAGGCGATGTGCTATCCTTGTATCTTGCAGTATCCTCAAAAGCAGTAAGTGCGGTCCTTGTTAAGGATCATGAAGGTACACAACATCCTGTCTATTATGTAAGTAAAAGTTTACTTGATGCTGAATCCAGGTATTCACACCTTGAAAAGCTTATTCTTGCATTAATTATGGCATCTACTAAGTTAAGACATTATTTTGAAACTCATGTTATAATTGTTAAAACTAATTTTCCAATTAAGAATGTCCTCAGGAAACCAGAGATGTCAGGAAGGATGGCTAAGTGGGCAGTGAAGCTAAGCGCATGTGATATAAGATATGAGCCTAGGACAGCCATCATATCCCAAGCATTAGCTGACTTTGTGGCTGATTTCAGTAGTGATTTACAAGAAGAAGCTGAGTTAGAAGTCCAGCAGCTAGAGGAGACCAAGGATCCTTGGATACTCTATACTGATGGATCCTCGAATGTCAAAGGCACAGGGCTTGGAATACTACTAAAATCGCCACAGGGGGACATAATACCCCACTCTATAGCTTGTGAGTTCCAAACCACTAACAATGAGGCTGAATATGAAGCCTTAATTGCTGGTTTGCAAATTGCAAAGCATATAGGGATCAGGTATCTTGAGGTACATGTAGATTCATTGTTAATTACAAACCACTTTAATGGATCCTATGCTGTTAAAGGTGAAAAGCTAACCAAATATTTAGAGATAGTCAAAAGTTTGGCACTCTCTTTTGTTTCCTTGAGTTTGACGCAGGTACCAAGGGAAGAAAATACAGAAGCTGATGCATTGGCTAATTTAGGATCATCCTTGAAGATCCCGGAGGATATCAAGATCCCTATTATCCATATCCTAACCCCGGCTATGGAGGATCTTGTGGCTATGGAGATAGGAAATGATTCTGCAATGATCCCTAGTGAGGATACTCAATCCCATTCAGGATCAGGATCATGGATCTCACCAATTATGAGATACTTACAACATGGAGAGATTCCTACAGGAGAAAACCCTAGGGCTTTCAAATCTAAGGTATCTCAATTCACAATTTTAAATAATATGTTGTATAGACGATCTCTTGCAGGACCATACTTGAGATGCATTGAGGATCCTGAAATCCAAGAAGTTTTAAAAGACTTCCATGAAGGAGATTGTGGAAACCACACTGGGGGCAGGGCATTATTCTCAAGGATCCTGAGGACAGGATACTACTGGCCAACCATGAAGAGAGATGCTGTGGAATATGCTAAAAGATGTGATCCTTGTCAGAGACACAGCAATATCCTTCATCAACCAGCTGAATTATTGCATCCTATATCCTCCTCTTGGCCATTTATGAGGTGGGGGATGGATATAGTTGGTAAGCTCCCTAAGGCACCTGGTGGAAAAGTATTCATGCTTGCTATGACTGATTACTTCTCCAAGTGGATAGAGGCTGAAGCTTTTGCCCAAGTCAGAGAAAAGGAAGTTATATCCTTCATTAAAAGAAATATTATAACTAGATTTGGAATTCCTTCTGAGATTATATGTGATAATGGTTCCCAATTTATTGGGGGCAGAACCACTAACTTTTGTGACAGCTGGGGGATTAAGATGATAACATCAACACCAGTCCACCCACAAGCTAATGGTCAGGCAGAATCATCCAACAAGATCATTATCAACAATTTGAAGAAAAAGCTTGGATCCAAGAAAGGGAAATGGGCAGAAGAACTACCCTATGTGCTTTGGGCTGATAGGACAACCCCCAAGAATGCTACTGGTCAAACACCATTCTCTTTGGTGTTTGGGGCAGAATCAGTGATCCCAACAGAAATGGTGGTTCCAACTGCAAGAACAAGTACCCGTGATCCTGAGAAGAATGATGAGAACTTGGCTCAAGACCTGGATACTATTGAAGAAATCAGGTATATGGCTAGGATAAGGACGACCAGTTATCAGCAAAGAATGGCCGGTGCTTACAACAAAAATGTCAGGATCAGGAGGTTTCAAGTTGGAGATATGGTATTAAGGAAAGCATTCCAAAATACCACCAATCCTGCTAATGGAAAATTGGCTCCAAAATGGGAAGGCCCTTATTTGATTGAAGCTGAAGCAGGAAAGGGGGCATATAGATTGCTAACCATGGAAGGTGATTTGCTACCAAGAGCTTGGAATGCTGTCCACTTGAAGAAATATTTCATGTGAGCAGGATCCTCAAGGCACAGATGATCCTCACGATAGGGATATCCTTAAAGGATCCTCAAAGTATCGGTGATCCTTACTTAGGTAATATCCTAAACTTGAACTATTTCATTTCTTTATTTTCTCATATAAGGATAAGGATCATGTATCCTTTATCCATCTCTCACGTGAGTTGAAGTTTTGAAAGTTCAGGTATCCTTAGCATAACATTGGTTATCCGCTGAAGCAATCCGTTCCTTGGGTTTAACCCCAGTTATTTGGGCTTGACCCCAGTTCCGCCTGTAGCGCACGATGATCCTGGTATAGTTCAAGGCATTGGGACCAGTACTCGTTTTAGGGGCTGCTAATTCCATTGTACTGGCTATGCTTAGGATCCTACGTATAATGGTAGACGTACCATACATCCGTTCATAAGGTTCTAACGTTTTCACGTTAGCTAAGGTTTCTAACATTTTCACGTTAGCTAAGGTTTTGGCATATTCATGTCACTAAGTTTGGATAGTCGCCAGTCAGGGCCATACTCCAGTTTACATACGATCCTTGGGCTTGTCCCCAGTTATCCTTGGGCTTGTCCCCAGTTATCCTTGGGCTTGTCCCCAGTTATCCTTGGGCTTGTCCCCAGTTGCTAACTCTTTTCTTATATTGGCTTAGTCCCAAGTTATGCTCTATTTCAGGTTCTTGAAGATAGGCAACTAGGGATCCTTGATCCTTACTTTATTCTAAGGTTTGTCTTATAGTTATCCTTATTATGGTTAGGATCCTAACTTGGACCCTCAGGTATGATCCTTAACTATTAAGAATTTTATTCATTATTTATTTGAATAACCCTTATACTTGACAACTGAACTTGTGATTCTTAGACCATATCACTTTTTAGAACTTATCGTTTATGGGATATGTGATCCTTGATCATATCCTAAACTTTCTGGATATCTTTTCTAAATTTTCAAGGCTTGATAAGTATAAACAGAATGAACATTACAACGGTTGGAAAGTAAGATATTAAAAAAGGATAACAGCACAAGATAAGCGACAAAAGGTTAAGATTTTATTTATTAACAAAAGACTAACCCTTAAAAGGTTGTCAAAATTACCTACCCGAGCATCTACCAGCAAAACGTGGCCCGTCCGCTAGGGTAGGTAAAGGGTGTCCATGATAATAAGTTCAAGAGTAGTGCAGGAAAATAAAGGCGGCAGGATCACAATGGCTTCATCCCCCAAACAGAGGATCCCTCCACCAATTGCAATCCTGCCTATTGTCCTAAGGATCATACATGATCCTTAATCCTAAAACCTATTGTTCAAAGTACAAACCATTAAATTGTTCGACATCACAACCACAAAAAGTTACTACCACCAGATTTAAAAAATTGGGCTCCGGCTACGTCTAGAAATGTCCATCATTGCCCAACCAAGCAGCCTAAACTTTTGCTGCATCACCACCTCCGGCTCCACTTGCTTCACCAGCTTCATCCTTGCTTCCACCCTCAATTGTCAGGATCTCTTCAGCCTCCTCTTCATCACCCAATTCAGCCAGCCTTGCTTTCCATTCTTCAATTTCCCAGCTGCTTTTGTCGAAGGCAGGATCCTGAGCTTCCAAGGCCATTTGCAG
Organism: Helianthus tuberosus; assembly: GCA_030545235.1. Taxonomy (NCBI): domain Eukaryota; kingdom Viridiplantae; phylum Streptophyta; class Magnoliopsida; order Asterales; family Asteraceae; genus Helianthus; species Helianthus tuberosus. The sequence goes on along the minus strand of CM060381.1, from coordinate 4,387,823 downwards.
CTTGGTTTTGTACATTGCTATGGCGGCAGAGACTTTGGCATCATCTGTGATCTCCTGCCTTTCATAGTCAAAATTAACCAGCACCTTAGCCATCTCCTGTTTGGTATCCTGGAGTTCCTTCCGAAGATCAGCAAGTGCAATATCCTTGAGCACGGCAACCTGCTGGAGGTCGGCAATCTTCTTATCTTGATCCTCAACGTGGCCAACATAATCCTCGATCTCAGAGAATTTCTGCAAAGAGGATAAAGGATAAGGTCAGGATTAAGTGATCCTCAAATCAGCAGGATATATCAGCAGGATATGTCGACAGGATCTATGAGCAGAGACAATGATCCTTACCTCATTGAAGTACTCGAGGAATTGATGGCGGATTAGAGGCAGACCCTGCAAATCCTCAGCCCCGGAGGCCTTTCTCCTCTTGATTCCCTTTCCTTTGAGGGGTGCCTTGGGGATTGAGGCTGTCGGGCTGGCAGGAACCTTTCTTTTGGAGGATTTGACAGTGGTGAGATCGGTGACATTGAACCTTGAAGCAGCTTTGGCAGATTTTCCAGCACCTACACAACCAAAACAAGATAAGTATCTTTTCTTAATTTACATTTTACTATTTATTTAAACAAGGATACTTACTTGACATTGTGACAGAGCCTGAGGATACCTCCTGAGAGTCTTGGGTTGTTGTCTTAAAAGTTCTAGTTTCAGGATCGAGGTTCCAAAAAGCAGCAAGCCTTTCCCTGGTTGCGGATGTTGTGATGAGATGCGAAACAGAGACAGCTGCATGACACAAGACAAAAGGGGTTAGTGATCCTATGACATAAACAAGACTACCTGGTGATCCTTCTCATGATCCTCCGGCCTACCATGGGTGGACCATGTCTTAGGGAGATCTTTTCCGTTTAGAATGGAATCCCTCCTGACAAAAAAGAAGCGACGTTTCCAATCTTTGTCGTTCTTGGTGACTTTGAGAAGAGGATGATCTGCACCGGGTTTTCGCTTGAACAAATAACGGTGGGAACCAAAGGTAGTAACGGCTATATATCCGTTAGTTAGTTGCGGATAAGATTAAGAAAACATAGCTCGCTAATTTTACATTTCACTCCTTATATTTTGGGGGCAATTGTTAGGGGAGGATTTTCTAACAATTAGTGATCCTTATTCGTTATCCTAATTAATGATCCTTACTTCTGTGACAGATAGTGATCCTCAGAAGAGCTTCAGGATCAGGATCATGGATCACTTTAAGGGTCCTCGTACTGACGATTGTTTACTTTTGTTTTCTATTATTTTGCAGGAAGTTCAACTTGGACCTAGTCTTAGCGACATTCCTGGAGAATATTCCTTCACTATCTCGCACGTGATTGGCCAAAAATAGACGTTGTGGAGAACGTGGAGGCATGGCACGAAAGTCGGAAAGTTTGTTAGCTAGTTATTTTCTTATTTTAAAGGGGTAACGAGCTAGTTAGTAACACTTAGTCAATTCTGAGTTACACACACACTCATACAAACGTTCATACCAGCTCTCGTTCAAACACTTAGCAATTTCATACACCTTTTACACGTTACATTCTAGTGATCCTTGTACCTAGCTCGTTACTATCCGAAGTTGTAAACATTTATTGATTTATTTGAGCTTGGTGATCGGTAGTTTCCATCACCCGGGGTTTTTTGTGCCGGAGATCAACTCTTGATCAAGGGCTTTCTCCCCGTATAAATCCTTGTGTTGTTTGTGCAATTTACATTGAAGTGATCCTCATCGCTGTTACACATTTTAAGCATCATTCCCCGAAACAAAGAGTTTGGTTGCAATATCCTCATCAGATTTTTTGACCAAAACAAGTGTAATGTGCAAAAAAGTGTGTAATCGCCGAGCAAACTGTCGAGAGCTGATGAGAGCAGTTACGAGTGTGTGTGTATAGCCAAAAATAGCCAAGTGTTCTAATCTAGCTCGCTATCCCCTTATAAATTTGGAAAATATCTAAGCTAACTAACTATCCACATTTCGTGCAAGTCTTCCACGACCTCCATAACGTCCATATTAGTCAAGCACTTGCGCAATAAAAAGGGAATATGCTCCAGGAATATCGCTAAGAACAAGTCCAAGCACGTACTCCTGCAAAACAACTTCATATTCAAAGCAGACAATCGTTAGTGTAAGGATCACTATGATGATCCTGGATCCTGATCCTACAATACTCTCTGAGGATCACTAATTCAAACAGAATTGAGGATCCCTAAGGCCGACAGTAATTGAGGATCACTGATCTTTGGAAAATCCTCCCCTAACAATTGCCCCCAAAATATAAGGAGTAAAGTGTAAATAAACGAGTTATATTTTCTCGTTCTTATCCGTAACAAATCAACAGATATATAGCCGTTACATCCTGACTAGCCGTTGCCAATCTGACGTCATTGAAGTGACTATCCTGCAAAATCATGATTATAAATTGAAGTTAGAGATAAGGGTTAGGAAGCATTTAAATTCGTGCGTTTCATCCTTTAAATCCTCATTCGAAGATCTGATCAGGTACTTCTCTTTCCTTTCTCTCTTCACATTCTCATTTTGTTTCTTCTTCTTCACCATCATCATGACCCTGATGGGAAGGATCTTCCAAGAAAATGGGTTACTCATGGTAGGATAGAGGATCCTTATAGAAGGATCATAGGATACCCTGTCTCCGCTGAGGATCACTGACCCCTTTGTTTCTATTTTGCAGCTATTACTGTTTCACGCATTATTACAACACCTGCAACGAAGGAAAGGCTTGCTGCTTTCCGAAAACTTGATCCTGCAATAAGATCATTTCAAGCAAATACCCAGGATTCTCAAGAAGTATCCTCGGGCTCTGTTACGATGTCAAGTAAGTATCCCATTTTGTGCATAACTAAATGTTTAAATTAAAATGAAATAAGGATACTTATCTGTTTTGGATGTGTAGGTGCTGGAAAATCATCGAAGTTTCCTACTCGTTTCAGTGTCACTGACCTCGATGCTGTCTGATCCGCAAAGAAGAAGCCTGCTGCTAGTCCATCCGTCACGGTCCCCAAGGCAACCACTTCTAAGGGAAAGGGTGGAAAGAAAAGGAAGACTGCTGATACCCTTGAAGGTCTGCCTCTGATCCAGCATCAGTTCGAGGAATACGTTGCTGAGGTAAGAATAACTGATCCTTAAATGTGATTCTTGTACTTGATCTTTCCATACTGAGGGTAAGGGATCCTGAATTGTATCCTTTCTTTTGCAGAAATTTGCTGAAATCCAAGATTACGTAGGGAGTATTGAAGAGGTTGAGCAAAAGTGTTTGGACCTCCAAAAGATCATGCTGGCCAAGGATCAGAAGATTGCCTCCCTCGAAAACGATGTCAATCAGGTGAAGAAGGAACTTGTCCTGGCTCATGAAGGATCAGAAGATTGCCTCCCTCGAAAACGATGTCAATCTGGTGAAGAGGGAACTTGTCCTGGCTCATATCACTACTGATCATGAGAAGTCTGAAATCACAAATGATGCTAAAGTCTCCGCTGCCATTGCTATGTACAAAACCAAGTTGCAGATGGCCCAAAAAGCTCAGGATCCTAACTTTGACAAGAGCAACTGGGACATAGAGGGCTAGAAGGCTAGGTTGGCTGAGCTGGATGACGAAGAAGAGGCTGGTGAGGTCCTAGCAATCGAGGCTGGCAGTAGTGGGGTTAAGGATCATGTGGGTGATGCCGGAGCTGGAGAAGCTGGTGAAGGTGATGGTGATGCAGCAAAGGTGTAAGCTGCAGGAATGGGCGATGATGGACATTTCTAGACGCGGCCGGAGCCCATTTTTTTGGACTTGGCAATAGTTTTTTGGTTATGGTGTTTTGAAACAATCTTGGGTTGTATTTGAACAATAGTTTCTAGGGTTATGGATCATGGATCCTTGGACAATAGGTAGGATAATGGGTGGTGGATGGATCCTCTGTTTGGGGGATGAAGCCACTTGTTATCCTGCCATCTTTTATTTCCTGCACTCTTAAGACCCGTTAACAATGGACACCCTTTGCCAACCCATGTGGACGGGCCACGTTTTGCTGGTAGAAACGTGGGTTGGCAATTTTGACAACCTTGAAGGGTTTAACGTTTTGTGAATAAATAAAACCTTAACTTTTTGGCTATTTCCCGTGTTGTTATCCTTGTGAATGCTTTACTTCTCAATTGTTGTGATATACATTTTGTCTGAATTTATTAAGTAAAGAAGAAAAAATTTAATAAATATCCTCTAAAAGTTTAGGATATGATCAAGGATCACATATCCTATAGTCGACAAGTTCTAAAAAGTAATGTAGTTTAAGGATCATAAGTTCAGTTGTCAAAGGATAAGGGTCACTCATGTAAATAATAAATAAAATCAAAGTAATTAAGGATCATACCTGAGAATCCAAATTAGGATCCTAACCTTTAACACTTATAATCAGGATAACCAAAAGACAAACCTTAGTAGAAGGTAAGGATCAAGGATCCTTGGTCGTTTAGCTTCAAAAACCTGAAATAAGATACAACTTGGGACTAAGCCAATATAAGACAAAAGTTAGTAACTGGGGACAAGCCCAACAATTCTGGGGACAAGCCCAATATACTGGGGACAAGCCCAAAGTATAACTAGGGACAAGCCCAAAGGATAACTGGGGACAAGCCTAAAGGATAACTGGGGACAAGCCCAAAGGATAACTGGGGACAAGCCCAAAGGATAACTGGGGACAAGCCCAAAGGATCTTGTGTAAACTGGAGTATGGCCCTCACTAGCGACTATCCAAACATAGTGACATGAAAATGCCAAAACCTTAGCTAACGTGAAAACGTTAGAAACCTTAGAAACGGATGTATGGTACGTCTACCATTATACGTAAGATCCCGGATACAGCCAGTACAATGAAATTGTTAGCCCCTAAAGCGAGTACTGGTCCCATTGCCATGAACTGTACCAGGATCATCGTGCGCTACTGGCGAAACTGGGGGCAGGCCCAAATAACTGGGGTCAAGCCTAAATAACTGGGGTCAAGCCCAAATAACTAGGGTCAAGCCCAAATAACTGGATACTTCTGTGGATACTCAATCCTTTGATAAGGATACCTAAACCTTCTGCAAAACTCAGATTCAAGTGAAAGGAGGATAAAGGATCCAGGATCCTTATCCTTATATATAGGATACTTAAAAAGTGAAATAGTTTAAGATCAGATCATTACCAAAATGAGGATCTTCTGTCTTGTAAGGATCCTTCAAGGATATTTGTCAGGTAAGGATCATGGATCCTTATCACATGAAGTATTTCTTCAAGTGGACAGCATTCCAAGCTCTTGGTAGCAAATCACATTCCAATGTTAGCAATCGATATGCCCCCTTTCCTCCTTGGGCTTCAATCAAATAGGGGCCTTCCCACTTTGGTGCTAACTTCCCATCAGCAGGATTGGTGGTATTCTGAAATGCTTTCCTTAATACCATATCACCAACTTGGAATTTCCTGATCCTGACATTCTTGTTGTAGGCTCCAGCCATCCTTTGTTGATAACTGGCCATCCCTATCCTTGCCAAATTCCTGAGTTCTTCTATTGTATCCAAATCTTGAACCAAGTTTTCAGCATTTTCTTCAGGATCATGAATGCTTGTTCTTGCAGTAGGAACCACCATCTCTGTAGGGATCACTGATTCTGCCCCAAATACCAAAGAAAATGGAGTTTGGCCAGTGGCATTCTTGGAAGTTGTCCTATTAGCCCATAGTACATAAGGTAGTTCTTCTGCCCACTTTCCTTTCTTGGATCCAAGCTTCTTCTTCAAATTGTTGATGATGATCTTGTTGGATGACTCTGCCTGACCATTAGCTTGTGGGTGGACTGGTGTTGATGTTATCATCTTAATCCCCCAGCTGTCACAAAAGTTAGTAGTTTTACTCCCAATAAATTGGGATCCATTATCACAAACAATTTCAGAAGGGATACCAAATCTAGTAATAATGTTTCTTTTAATAAAGGATATCACTTCCTTTTCTCTGACTTGAGCAAAGGCTTCAGCCTCTATCCACTTGGAGAAGTAGTCAGTCATAGCAAGCATGAATACTTTTCCACCAGGTGCCTTAGGAAGCTTACCAACTATATCCATTCCCCATCTCATAAATGACCAAGAAGAGGATATAGGATGCAAAAGTTCTGCTGGTTGGTGAAGGATATTACTATGTCTCTGACAAGGATCACACTTCTTGGCATACTCCACAACATCCTTCTTCATAGTAGGCCAATAGTATCCTGTCCTTAGGATCCTGGAGAATAATGCCCTGCCCCCAGTGTGGTTTCCACATTCTCCTTCATGGAAATCCTTTAGGACTTCTTGGATTTCTGGATCCTCAATGCATCTTAGATATGCTCCTGCAAGAGATCGTTTATTCAACATATTGTTAGGGGAGGATTTTCCAATGATCAGTGATCCTCAATTACTGTAGGGCTTAGGGATCCTCAATTCTGTTTGAATTAGTGATCCTCAGAGACTATTGTAGGATCAGGATCCAGGATCATCATGAGGATCCTTACACTAACGATTGTCTGCTTTGAATATGATGTTGTTTTACAGGAGTACGCGTTTGGACTTGGTCTTGGCGATATTCCTGGAGCATATTCCCATTTTATTCCGCACGTGCTTGACTAATATGGACGTTATGGAGTTCGTGGAAGACTTGCATGAAATGCGGATAGTTAGTTAGATTAGATATTTTCCAAATTTATAAGGGGATAGCGAGCTAAATTAGAACACTTGGCTATTTTTGGCTAAACACACACACTCGTAACCACTCTCATCTGCTCTCGACAGTTTGCTTGGTGATTACACACTTTTTTGCACATTACACTCTAGTGATCCTTGTAACAAGCTCGCTATCATCCAAAGTTGTAATACATTTTTGTTTAATCTGAGTTGGTGATCGGTAGTTTCCATCACCCGAGGTTTTTTATGCCGGAGATCAACTCTTGATCAAGGGCTTTTTCCTTGTATAAATCATTGTGTCACTTGTTCATTACATTTCTGAGTGATCCTTAGCATTGTTCATTGATTCAAGCATCACACCTCACAACAGAAAGTTTGGTTGCATTATCTTAGCTTGATTTTTTACCAAAACAGTTTGGCGCCCACCGTGGGGCAATTGGTGCTTCATTCCTAAGAAGATTCATATTTTTGTGGTGATTTCGGTTCGTTACAACCAAGCAGATGGCTTTCTCAACAAAGAACACATCAAGCTCTATGCCGGCAATGAGTTCTTCACAGGGCGTTCCTCCTTTGCCTCCACCACCTTCTGGATCCCAGAAGAATGCTGAAAATGTTGCGAAGAGACAAACCCCCATTTTCTCAAAACCACCAACTTCTTCTGTTTCTTCTAATCGTACTACTAATGATTTTTTCACTCTGATTTTGCTGATGAGGAATCACGCACAAGAGCAGGACAAAACCAACGCAAGGATCCTCCGGGAGATCGCTGAGATCAAGAAACAGAAGAAATCAGTGGAGGATCACTCTCCTCTGATGCCAAGGTCGTTGAATTTTGACACTCCAGTTGTAACTACCCAACAATCGGCGGTTCCGGGCATCCAGTATCAAAGTGCTCCATCAGAAAGGCGTTATGAAACAGCAACTATGAGTCAAGCATTTGGCTCTCACTTCCAGCCTCAGGGATCCTATTTTCAGCCATCGGGATCCTCTTTTCATCATCAGGGATCCTTTGTCAGCTCAGGAGGATATTTGGGAATGCACACGGTCCAAGGATCCTCCCAGGTCCAAGGATCCTTTATGGTTCTAGGATCCTTTTAGGTTCAGGGATCCTCTCAGCCTCAAGGATCTAACATCTTTCAGGATCAAGGATTCTTAAGAAGTATGCAGCCTCCAAGCTCGGATGTTCATCAAGGAGACTTCATACCAATGCAGACCATCGCTTCCTCTGGTCCTTCAATCATACCAGAGTCCCGTCAATATGGATTCACATCTGGAACTCCAAACATGAATCCTCTGGGAGGTAACACTTTTAATAATTCATATAACACTAACCATTGCTCTATGCAGGATACAGCTATCAATCAGGCTATGGCCAGGGAGTTACAGAAGCTCAAGGATATGATATCCAGCGTATCAGGAGTGGTTAAACCCATTCCTGAAATTGCAGATGGTAGCCATAGGATATCTCGCTTTGCACCACCTATTTGTGATGCTAAGATACCCAAGAGGTTCCAAATACCAACTATGAAGCTATATGATGGTTCAACGGATCCAGAGGAACATGTAGCTCAATACAGGGAGAGGATGGAGATCAATCCAATTCCTGAGAGGTTAAAAGAAGCATGTCTATGCAAGGGTTTTGGATCCACACTTACAGGATCTACTCTTAAATGGCTGCTAAGTCTTCCCCCTTACTCTATTACTTCATTTGCTAATCTAGTTAATTTGTTTAATAGTTAATTCTCTTGTAGTAGAAAATTTGAACGAATAACTAGTGATCTATATAGGGTAACACAAGGTCAAAATGAATCACTTAGAGATTACATCACTAAGTTTTGTAAAGAATCCTTAGACATTCCTAACCTGGATATTGCTACGGCTGTAGAAGCCTTTAAAATGGGATTGCTTAGGGATTCCTTATTCTATGATGATCTTGTCATGACCCCTTGCAGGAATCTTGATGAAGTAAGAACCAGGGCCCTTAGATTCATCTGATTAGAGGATGATAAAAGGATCCAGGAAAGACTGACAGGATCCTCAAAACAGGAAAAGCAAGGATCCTATTTCAGGAACAACAAATCAAAGTCCTACAACAAATCTGATAACCAGAACGTGCATGCAGTGGAACAAGAAGAGGATGATGAGGATTATCCTCCCATTTCTGAATACTGTTTCTCTGTTGATAATAATGAACTAATTCTTGCAATGCAGAATTTAGGTGAGAAAGCTAGGTGGCCGAGAAAAAGTGATAAACCAGCTGCTACAAAGGATAAGTCCAAGTGGTGTGCATATCACGAGGATTTCGGGCATCTCACTGAAGAGTGTATTGCACTTAGAAAGGAAATTGGTTACTTGTTAAGCAAACGACAATTGAAGGAGCTTTTGGGACGAAAGAAGTCAAGGATCCAGGATCCTGAAAGGATCCCGGAAAGGGCTCCTGCTCCTCCAGCAGATGCACAAGTTATAAACTTCATATCCGGTGGATCAGACATTTGTGGTACTTCCTTTTCAGCAGCCAAAAGACATGCCAAGGAAACTGTTAGGGGAGGATTTTTGAATGATCAGTGATCCTCAATTACTGGTGGGCTTAGTGATCCTCAATTCTGTCTGAATTAGTGATCCTCAGAAAGTATTGTAGGATCAGGATCATGGATCATCATAAGGATCCTTGTACTAACGATTGTCTGCTTTGAATATGATGTTGTTTTGCAGGAGTACAAGCTTGGACTTGGTCTTGGCGATATTCCTGGAGCATATTCCATATTTATTCCGCACGTGCTTAACTGAAGTGGACGTTATGGAGTTCGTGGAAGACTTGCACAAAATGCGGATAGTTTGTTAGCTTAGATATTTTCCATTTTTAAAAGGGGATAGCGAGCTTTATTAGAACACTTGGCTATTTTTAGCTTAACACACACACTCGTAACTGCTCTCATCAGCTCTCGAGATTTCACTTGGCGATTACACACTTTTTTGCACATTACACTATTGTGATCCTTGTAACTAGCTCGCTATCATCCGAAGTTGTAATACATTGTTTGTTTAATCTGAGTTGGTGATCGGTAGTTTCCATCACCCGAGGTTTTTTATGCCGGAGATCAACTCTTGATCAAGGGCTTTTTCCTCGTATAAATCTTTGTGTCACTTGTTCATTACATTTCTGAGTGATCCTTAGTATTGTTCATTGATTCAAGCATCACACCTCACAACAGAAAGTTTGGTTCCATTATCATAGCTTGATTTTTTACCAAAACAGTTTGGCGCCCACCGTGGGGCAATTGGTGCTTCGTTCTTGAGAAATTATTGTTCTGGTGATCATTTCGGTTCGTTACAATCAAGCAAATGGCTTCCTTAGCAAGGAACACATCAAGCTCTATGCCGGCGATCAGTTCTTCACAAGGCGTTCCTCCTTTGCCTCCACCACATTCTGGATCCCAGAAGAATGCTGAAAATGCTGCGAAGAGACAAACCCCCATTTTCCAGAAACCACCAACTTCTTCTGTTTCCACTAATCCTACTACTAATGATCTTTTTAATCTGATTTTGCAGATAAGGGATCGCATTCAAGAGCAGGACAAAACCAATGAACGGATCCTCCAAGAGATTGGTGATATCAAGAAACAGAAGAAATCAGTGGAGGATCACTCTCCTCTGATGCCAAGGCCATTGAATTTTGACACTCCAGTTGTAACTACCCTACAATCGGCAGTTCCGGGAATCCAGTATCAAAGTGGTCCATCAAAAAGGCGTTATGGAACGACAATTATGAGTCAGGCATTTAGCTCTCACTCCCAGCCTCAGGGATCCTAATTTCAGCCATCGGGATCCTCTTTTCAGCATCAGGGATCCTTCGTCAGCTCAGGAGGATATTTGGGAATGCACACAGTCCAAGGATCTTCTCAGGTCCAAGGATCTTCCCGGTCCAAGGATCCTCCCAGGTCCAAGGATCCTCCCAGGTCCAAGGATCCTCCCAGGTCCAAGGATCCTTCCCGGTCCAAGGATCCTCCCAGGTCCAAGGATCCTCCCAGGTTCAAGGATCCTCCCATATCCAAGGATCTTCCCATGTCCAAGGATCCTTTATGATTCCAGGATCCTTCCAGGTTCAAGGATCATCTCAGCCTCAAGGATCCAACATCTTTCAGGATCAAGGATTCTTAAGAAGTATGCAGCCTCCAAGCTCGGATGTTCATCAATGAGACTTCATACCAATGCAGACCATTGCTTCCTCTGGTCCTTCAATCATACCAGAATCCTGTCAATATGGATTCACATCTGGAATTCCAAACACGAATCCTTTGGGAGGTAACACTTTTAATAATTCGTATAACACTAACCATGGCTCTATGCAGGATACAGGTATCAATCAAGCTATGGTTAGAGAATTACAGAAGCTTAAGGATATGATATCCAGTGTTCCAATAGTGGTCAAGCCCATTCCTGAGATTGCAGATGGTAGCCATAGGATATCTCGCTTTGCACCACCCTTATGTGATGCTGAGATACCCAAAAGATTCCAGATACCATCCATGAAGCTATATGATGGTTCGACGGATCCAGAGGAGCATGTAGCTCAATACCGGGAGAGGATGGAGATCAATCCAATTCCGGAGAGGTTAAAAGAAGCATGTCTATGCAAATGATTTGGATCCACACTTACAGGATCTGCTCTTAAATGGCTGCTAAGTCTTCCCCCTTACTCTATTACTTCATTTGCCAATCTAGTTAATTTTTTTAATAGTCAATTCTCTTGTAGTAGAAAGTTTGAACGATTAACTAGTGATTTATAAAGGGTAACACAAGGTCAAAATGAATCACTTAGAGATTACATCACTAAGTTTAGTAAAGAATCCTTATATATCCCTAACTTGGATATTGCTACGGCTGTAGAAGCCTTTAAAATGGGTTTGCTTAGGGATTCATTGTTCTATGATGATCTTGTTATGACCCCATGCAGGAATCTTGATGAAGTAAGAACCAGGGCCCTTAGGTTCATCCGCCTAGAGGATGACAAAAGGATCCAGGATAGATTGGCAGGATCCTCAAAACAGGAGAAGCAAGGATCCTACTTCAGGAACAACAAATCAAAATCCTACAACAAATCTGATAACCAGAACGTGCATGCAGTGGAACAAGAAGAGGATGATGAGGATTATCCTCCCATTTCTGAATACTGTTTTCTGTTGATAACAATGAGCTAATCCTTGCAATGCAGAATCTAGGTGAGAAAGCTAGGTGGCCGAGAAAAAGTGATAAACCAGCTGCTACAAAGGATAAGTCCAAGTGGTGTGCATATCATGAGGATTTCGGGCATCTCACTGAAGAGTGTATTGCACTTAGAAAGGAAATTGGTTACTTGTTAAGCAAGGGGCATTTGAAAGAGCTTTTGGGACGAAAGAAGTCAAGGATCCAGGATCCTAAAAGGATCCCGGAATAGGCTCCTGCTCCTCCAGCAGACGCACAAGTTATAAACTTCATATCCGGCGGATCAGACATTTGTAGTACTTCCTTTTCAGCAGCCAAAAGACATGCCAAGGAAACCAAGATGGATAATGGAGACATACCCATCCGGACGTCCTCTGTCACCGAGGATAAGATCATAACTTTTGATGAGGATGATCGTCTTGATGTTCAGGATCCTCATCATGATGGTCTTGTTATTACCTTGTTTATTTCTAATCATTTTGTTCGCAGGATCTTTATAGATGGAGAAAGCTCTGTGAACATCATTCAGCTTGATGTCCTCAAGAAGATGAATATCCCGGAGTCTGATATTGTCCCTAGATCCTCAGTACTTGTGGGATTTAGTGGGGAAACTAAAAACACATTAGGGGACATCAAACACCCTATCTATATTGAAGGACTCCATTCTTATCAGAAGTTTTGTGTTATAGATTGCTTATCTTGTTTTAATGTTATCCTTGGCTGGCCATGGATACATGACATGAAGGCAGTCCCATCCACATATCATCAGTGCGTGAAGCTTCCTAGTCCATGGGGAGTGGTGAAAATTGAGAGTGATCAACAAGAAGCTAAGAATTGCTATACCTCATCAATGAAGCCAGCATCAAGACCAAGGGAGCAATAGCAATTAAAGTATCCTTCAAGAGATGTCTTGGACGCAAGAGAGCAGGATGTAAAGGAAATCCTCATGGATCCTCATGATCCTGAATCCAGGATCTTCATAGGATCAGGGATCCTTAGTGATATTGAACAGGATCTAGTATCCTTCCTTAAAAGAAGGAAAACTACCTTTGCCTGGAAGCATGAAGGCATGACAGGTATATCTAAGGATATAAATACTCATAAGCTTGGTATTGACAGGTCATTCAAGCCTATACATCAGAAGAGGAGGAAGTTTGCACCTAAAAGGAATGCTATTATCCAGGAGGAGGTAGATAAACTACTTCGGGCAGGTACGATAAGAGAGGTTAAGTATCCAAGATGGTTAGCCAATGTGGTTGTTGTTCAAAAGAAAAATGGAAAGTGGAGGGTATGTGTCGATTTTACTGATTTAAACAAGGTGTTAGGGGAGGATTTTCTAACAATTAGTGTTCCTTACTTGTTATCCTAATTAATGATCCTTACTTCTGTGACAGATAGTGATCCTCAGAAGAGCTTCAGGATCAGGATCATGGATCACCTTAAGGATCCTCATACTAACGATTGTTTGTTTATGTTTCGTATTATTTCGCAGGAGTAACAAGCTTGACTTGGTCTTGGCAACGTTACTATGGAATATTCCACAGGTATTTCGCACACGTTTGACTGGAAATGGACGTTGTGGAGAACGTGGGAGCTTGGCACAAAAGTCAGATAGTTTGTTATTATAGCTAACTTCTATTTTTAAAGGGGTGACGAGCTAGAATTAGAACACTTAGCCATTTTCAGCTACACACACTCTCATACAATCGCACTCTTGAAGCTCTCGACGAACACTTATTAGTTTTCACTCACTTTTACACATTTCACCGTTGTGATCCTTGTACCTAGCTCGTTACTATCCGAAGTTGTAAACATTTATTGATTTATTTGAGATTGGTGATCGGTAGTTTCCATCACCCGGGGTTTTTTGTGCCGGAGATCAACTCTTGATCAAGGGCTTTTTCCCCGTATAAATCCTTGTGTCGTTTGTGCAATTAACATTGAAGTGATCCTTATCATTGTTCTACATTTCAAGCATCATACCCCGTAACTAAGAGTTTGGTTGCATTATCCTCATCACATTTTTTACCAAAACAGTTTGGCGCCCACCGTGGGGCCATTGGTGGTTCTTTCCTAAGAAGTTTTTCTGTTGGTGATCGTTCCGGTTCATTACATACAAATACATGGCTTCATCATTGAAGAATACCTCTACTGCAATGTCTGCGGTCAATTCATCTCAGGGCATTCAACCTTTGCCTCCACCACCTTCTGGACCTCAGAAAAATGCCGAGAAGAAACCAACTCCCATTTTCTCCAAACCTCCTGTTAGGGGAGGATTTTCTAACAATTAGTGATCCTTACTTATTATCCTAACTAATGATCCTTACTTCTGTGACAGATAGTGATCCTCAGAAGAGCTTTAGGATCAGGATCATGGATCACTTTAAGGATCCTCATACTAACGATTGTTTGTTTATGTTTCGTATTATTTTGCAGAAGTAACAAGCTTGACTTGGTCTTGGCAACGTTACTATGGAATATTCCACGGGTATTTCGCACACGTTTGACTGGAAATGGACGTTGTGGAGAACGTGGGAGCTTGGCACAAAAGTCGGATAGTTTGTTAGTGTAGTTAACTTCTATTTTTAAAAGGGGTGACGAGCTAGATTTAGAACACTTAATCATTTTTTAGCTACACACACTCTCATACAATCGCACTCTTGAAGCTCTCGACGAACACTTATCAGTTTTCACTCACTTTTACACATTTCACACTAGTGATCCTTGTACCTGGCTCGTTACTATCCGAAGTTGTAAACATTTATTGATTTATTTAAGCTTGGTGATCGGTAGTTTCCATCACCCGGGGTTTTTTGTGCCGGAGATCAACTCTTGATCAAGGGCTTTTTCCCCGTACAAACCCTTGTGTCGATTGTGCAATTTACATTGAAGTGATCCTTATCATTGTTCCACATTTAAAGCATCATTCCCCGTAACAAAGAGTTTGGTTGCATTATCCTCATCAGATTTTTTTGACCAAAACAGTTTGGCGCCCACCGTGGGGCAATTGGTGCTTCATTCCTAAGAAATTTTTCTGTTGGTGGTCATTCCGGTTCATTGCATACAAATACATGGCTTCGTCATTGAAGAATACCTCTACTGCGATGTCTGCGGTCAATTCATCTCAGGGCATTCCACCTTTGCCTCCACCACCTTCTGGATCCCAGAAGAATGCTGAGAATGCTGCAAAGAAACCAACTCCCATTTTCTCAAAACCTCCAACTTCTTCTGCTTCTTACACTCCCACTACTAGTGACATGTTTACTTTGATTTTGCAGATGAAGGATCATATACAGCAACAGGATAAGACCAATGAAAGGATTCTCAAAGAAATCGGAGATCTCAAGAAACAAAAGAAAACGGCAGAGGATCATTCCCCACTGATGCCCAGATCTTTGAATTTTGATACTCCGGTGATTACTTCTCAGCCATCAGTGGTTCCAGATGTTCAATATGTGGGTGGACCAAAAGGAGTGCACTACGGAACAACAACAGTGACCCAGGCATTAGGTCCATATTTCCAGCCAGCAGGATCCTATCCTCAGCATATGGGATCCCTCACGAATTCAAGATGATACTCAGGAGCGCAGCAGGTTCAAGGATCCTCTATTATGCCAGGATCATCCCAGGCTCAAGGATCCTCCTTTGTTCCAGGATCATCCCAGGTTCAAGGATCTTCCTTCGTTCCAGGATCATCCCAGGTTCAAGGATCCTCCTTTGTGCCAGGATCATCCCAGGTTCAAGGATCCTCCTTTGTTCTAGGATCATCCCAGGTTCAAGGATCTTCCTTTGTTCCAGGATCATCCCAGGTTCACGGATCCTCCTTTGTTCCAGGATCATCCCAGGTTCAAGGATCCTCCTTTGTTCCAGGATCATCCCAGGTTCAAGGATCCTCCTTTGTTCCAGGATCATTCCCGGTTCAAGGATCCTCTTTTGTCCCAGGATCATCCCAGTTTCAAGGATCCTTCCAGATGCCAGGATCCTTGAGGAGTTTGCAAACAGGAAGTTCAGATGTCCATCAAGGAGATTTTATCCCAATGCAGACCAATGCTTCTACTGGTCCTTCGATCATTCCAGAGCCCCAAAAATACGGATTCACATCCATTCTTCCTAATTTGAATCCAATGGGAGGTAACACTTTTAATAATTCTTATACTACTAACCATGGTCTTATGCAGGATCCAGGTATCAATCATGCCATGGCCAGAGAATTGCAAAAGTTAAAGGATATGATATCAAGTGTTCCAGGAGTGGTCAAACCTATCCCAGAGATTGCAGATGGAAGCCATAAGATATCTCGTTTTGCACCACCAATCTGTGATGCTGAGATACCCAAGAGGTTCCACGTCCCAACTATGAAGCTGTATGATGGTTCGACGGATCCTGAAGAACACATAGCACAATACAGGGAGAGGATGGAGATCAACCCAATCCCAGAAAGGCTAAAGGAAGCATGCCTGTGCAAAGGATTTGGATCCACTCTTACTGGATCAGCTCTCAAATGGCTGCTAAGTCTTCCCCCTACTCTATTACCTCATTTGCTAATCTAGTTAACCTATTTAATAATCAGTTTTCTTGTAGTAGAAAATTTGAACGATTAACTAGTGATCTATATAGGATAACCCAGGGTCATAATGAATCAATAAGGGATTACTTAGGGATTCATTGTTCTATGATGATCTTGTTATGACACCATGCAGGAACCTAGATGAGGTAAGAACCCGGGCACTTAGATTCATCCGGCTAGAGGATGACAAAAGGATCCAGGAGAGGTTAGCAGGATCCTCAAAGCAAGATAAGCAAGGACCCTCATTCAAGAACAAGTTCAGATCCTATAACAGATCTGATAACCAGAATGTGCATGTTGTTGAACAAGAGGAGGATGATGAGGATTATCCTCCAATCTCTGAATATTGTTTTTCTGTTGATAACAATGAACTAATCCTTGCGATGCAGAATCTAGGTGATAAAGCCAGATGGCCCAGAAAGAATGATAGGCCAGCTGCAACTAAGGATAAATCAAAGTGGTGTGCATACCATGAAGACTTTGGGCATCTTACAGAAGAGTGCATTGCACTAAGAAAGGAAATTGGATACTTGTTGAGCAAGGGGCATCTAAAAGAGTTGTTGGGTAGGAAAAAGTTAAGGACTCAGGATCCTGAAAGGATCCCTGAGAAGGCTCCAGCCCCTCCCGCAGATGCACAAGTAATAAACTTTATTTCTGGAGGATCAGACATTTGTGGCACATCCTTCTCAGCAGCTAAAAGGCATGCAAAGGAAACTAAATTGGATAGTGCAGAAAGACCCGTTCGAATATCAAGTGTCTCCGAAGGAAAAGTCATAACCTTTGATGAGGATGATCGTGTTGATGTCCAGGATCCTCACCACGATGGTTTAGTTATTACTCTTTTCATTTCTAACCATTTTATCCATAGGATCCTTATAGATGGAGGAAGCTCAGTGAACATTATCCAGCTTGATGTTCTAAAGAAGATGGGTATCCCTGAAACAGATATCATACCAAGATCCTCCGTGCTCGTGGGATTTAGTGGCGAAACTAAGAATACCCTGGGGGACATTAAGCTCCCAATATACATCGAAGGCTTACACTCTTATAAAAAATTTAGTGTTATTGACTGTTTATCTTGTTGTAATGTTATCCTTGGCAGGCCCTGGATACACGATATGAAGGCAGTCCCATCTACTTACCATCAATGTGTGAAGCTCCCTAGTCCTTGGGGAATAGTCAAGATTGATAGTGATCAGCAGGAGGCCAAGAATTGCTATACTTCATCGATGAAACTAGCCTCAAAGTCAAGGGAGCAATAGCAATTAAAGTATCCTCCAAGAGATGTCTTGGAGGCAAGAGAGCAGGATGTGGTAGAAATCCTCATGGATCCTCATGATCCTGAATCCAAAATCTATATCGGATCAGGGATCCTCGGCGAAATGAAAGAAGACCTCGTATCCTTCCTCATAAGGAGAAAGACTACCTTTGCATGGAAACATGAAGACATGACAGGCATATCTAAAGATGTAATCACTCACAAACTTGGCATTGATAGGTCCTTCAAACCAATCCATCAAAGGAGAAGAAAGTTTGCACCGGAAAGAAATGCCATTATCCAGGAAGAGGTAGAGAAATTGCTCCGGGCAGGTATGATTAGAGAGGTCAAGTATCCAAGATGGTTGGCCAATGTGGTTGTTGTTCAAAAGAAAAACGGAAAGTGGAGGGTATGTGTCGATTTTACCGATTTAAATAAGGCATGTCCCAAGGATCCTTTCCCATTACCCCACATTGACTCCATGGTGGATGCAACTGCGGGTCATGAACTGTTAACTTTTATGGATGCTTCATCTGGATTTCAACAAATCCAAATGGAACCATCCGATCAAGAGGATACAGCCTTCATGACTCCAACTGGTATATACTGCTATATTGCTATGCCGTTCGGACTAAGAAATGCAGGTGCAACATATCAAAGGCTGGTGAATATGATGTTCAAGGATCAGATTGGACAAACTATGGAGGTTTACATAGACGATATGGTGGTAAAATCAATAAAGGCTGAGGATCACCTAAGGGATTTGGAGGAAGCATTCGATATCCTTGACAAATATAACATGAAACTTAATCCTTCAAAATGTCACTTTGGTGTTAAAGCAGGTAAATTCTTAGGATATATGGTGACAAAGAGAGGCATTGAAGCTAGCCCGGAACAAATCAAAGCAATAGTGAACATCAAATCTCCGGCCAATGCTAAGGATGTCCAAAGGCTAACAGGCAGGATAGCAGCTTTGAACAGATTTATATCCAAATCCTCAGAGAAGTGCAAAGAATTCTATGATATCCTAAGGAAGAACAAGAAATTTTAGTGGACTGAGACGCATGAAAATGCCTTAAGAGCCCTCAAAGATTACCTATCCTCAGCCCCGGCCTTGATGAAACCAGAAAAAGGCGATGTGCTATCCTTATATCTTGCAGTATCCTCAAAAGCAGTAAGTGCGGTCCTTGTTAAGGATCACGAAGGTACACAACATCCTGTCTATTACGTAAGTAAAAGTTTACTTGATGCCGAATCCAGGTATTCACACCTTGAAAAGCTTATTCTTTCATTAATTATGGCATCTACTAAGTTGAGACATTATTTTGAAACTCATGTTATTGTTGTTAAAACTAATTTTCCAATTAAGAATGTCCTCAGGAAACCAGAGATGTCAGGAAGGATAGCCAAGTGGGCAGTGAAGCTTAGTGCCTATGATATAAGATATGAGCCTAGGACAGCCATCAAATCCCAAGCATTAGCCTACTTTGTGGCTGATTTCAGTAGTGATTTACAAAAAGAAGCTGAGTTAGAAGTCCAGCAGCTAGAGGAGACCAAGGATCATTGGATACTTTATACTGATGGATCCTCAAATGTCAAAGGCACAGGGCATGGAATACTACTAAAATCGCCACAGGGGGACATAATACCCCACTCTATAGCTTGTGAGTTCCAAACCACTAACAATGAGGCTGAATATGAAGCCTTAATTGCTGGTTTGCAAATTGCTAAGCATATGGGGATCAGGTATCTTGAGGTACATGTAGATTCTTTGTTAATTACAAACCACTTTAATGGATCCTATGCTGTTAAAGGTGAAAAGCTAACCAAATATTTAGAGATAGTCAAAGAATTGGCACTCTCCTTTGTTTCCTTTAGTTTGACACAGGTACCAAGGGAAGAGAATACAGAAGTTGATGCATTGGCTAACTTAGGATCATCCTTGAAGATCCCGGAGGATATCAAGATCCCTATTATCCATATCCTGACCCCGGCTATCGAGGATCATGTGGCTATGGAGATAGGAAATAATTATGCAATTATCCCTAGTGAGGATACTCAATCCCATTCAGGATCAGGATCATGGATCTCACCAATTATGAGATACTTACAACATGGAGAGATTCCTACAGGAGAAAACCCTAGGGCTTTCAAAATTAAGGTATCTCAATTCACAATTTTAAATAATATGTTGTATAGACGATCTCTTGCAGGACCATACTTGAGATGCATTGAGGATCCTGAGATCCAAGAAGTTTTAAAAGACTTCCATGAAGGAGATTGTGGAAACCACACTGGGGGCAGGACATTATTCTCAAGGATCCTGAGAACAGGATACTACTGGCCAACCATGAAAAGAGATGCTGTGGAGTATGCTAAGAGATGTGATCCTTGTCAGAGACACAGTAATATCCTTCATCAACCAGCTGAATTATTGCATCCTATATCCTCCTCTTGGCCATTTATGAGATGGGGTATGGATATAGTTTTTAAGCTCCCTAAGGCACCTGGTGGAAAAGTGTTCATGCTAGCTATGACTGATTACTTCTCCAAGTGGATAGAGGCTGAAGCTTTTGCCCAAGTCAGAGAAAAGGAAGTTATATCCTTCATTAAAAGAAATATTATAACTAGATTCGGTATTCCTTCTGAAATTATATGTGACAATGGTTCCCAATTCATTGGGGGCAGAACCACTAACTTTTGTAACAGCTGGGGGATTAAGATGATAACATCAACACCAGTCCACCCACAAGCTAACGGTCAAGCAGAATCATCCAACAAGATCATCATCAACAATTTAAAGAAGAAGCTTGGATCCAAGAAAGGGAAATGGGCAGAAGAACTACCTTATGTGCTTTGGGCTGATAGGACAACCCCTATGAATGCTACTGGTCAAACGCCATTCTCTTTGGTATTTGGGGCAGAATCAGTGATCCCAACAGAAATGGTGGTTCCAACTGCTAGAACAAGTACCCGTGATCCTGAGGAAAATGATGAGAACTTGGTTCAAGACCTGGATACTATTGAAGAAATCAGGGATCTGGCTAGGATAAGGATGGCCAGTTATCAACAAAGAATGGCTGGTGCTTACAACAAAAATGTCAGGATCAGGAAGTTTCAAGTTGGAGATATGGTATTAAGGAAAGCATTTCAGAATACCACCAATCCTGCTGATGGAAAATTGGCTCCAAAATGGGAAGGCCCTTATTTGATTGAAGCTGAAGCAGGAAAGGGGGCATATAGATTGCTAACCATGGAAGGTGATTTGCTACCAAGAGCCTGGAATGCTGTCCACTTGAAGAAATATTTCATGTGAGCATGATCCTCATGGAAGATGATCCTCACGTTAGGGGTATCCTTGAAGGATCCTTAAAGTATCGGTAATCCTTACTTTGGTAATGTCCTAATCTTGAACTATTTCATTTCTTTATTTTCTCATATAAGGATAAGGATCATGTGTCCTTTATCCACCTCTCACGTGATTTTAAGTTTTGAAAGTTCAGGTATCCTTAGCAAAACATTGGTTATCTGCAGAAGCAATCCGTTCCTTGGGTTTAACCCCAGTTATTTGGGCTTGCCCCAGTTCCGCCTGTAGCGCATGATGATCCTGGTATAGTTCAAGGCAGTGGGACCAGTACTCGCTTTAGGGGCTGATAATTCCATTGTACTGGCTATACCTAGGATCCTACGTATAATGGTAGACGTACCATACATCCGTTCCTAAGGTTTCTAACGTTTTCACGTTGGCTAAGGTTTTGGCATTTTCATGTCACTAAGTTTGGATAGTCGCCAGTTAGGGCCATACTCCAGTTTACATACGATCCTTGGGCTTGTCCCCAGTTATCCTTGGGCTTGTCCCCAGTTATCCTTGGGCTTGTCCCCAGTTATCCTTGGGCTTGTCCCCAGTTATACTTGGGCTTGTCCCCAGTTATCCTTGGGCTTGTCCCCAGTTTCTTACTCTTATCTTATATTGGCTTAGTCCCAAGTTGTGCTTTATTTCAGGCCCTTGAAGATAAGCAACTAGGAATCCTTGATCCTTACTTCTCTCTAAGGTTTGCCTTATAGTTATCCTGATTATGGTTAGGATCCTAACTTGGATCCTCAGGTATGATCCTTAACTAGTCTCAATTCTATTCATTGTCTATTTGAATAACTCTTAAAGTTTGACAACTAAACTTGTGTTCCTTAGAATATATTACTTTTTGGGATTCTTTAACTATAGGATATTTGATTATGGATCATATCCTAAAATATTTTTAATCGGACTTGTTCAAAATTGCTTATTCAATAAATGTACATCACAACAATTGAGAACTAAAGAATCAAATAGGATAACAATACAAGATAAGCGACAAAAGATTAAGGTTTTATTTATTAACAAAGGATTAACCCTTAAAAGGTTGTCAAAATTACCTACCCCGAGCATCTACCAGCAAAACATGGCCCGTCCGATAGGGTAGGTAAAGGGTGTCCATGATAATAGGTTCAAAAGTAGTGCAGGAATATAAAGGCGGCAGGATCACAATGGCATCATCCCCCAAACAGAGGATCCCTCCACCATTAGCAATCCTACCTATTGTCCAAAGGATCATACATGATCCTTAATCCTAAAAACTATTGTTCAGTACAAACCATCAAATTGTTCAACATCACAACCACAAAAAACTACTACCAAATTTAAAAATTGGGCTCCGGCTGCGTCTAAGAATGTCCATCATCGCCCAATTGTGCAGCCTACACCTTTGCTGCATCCTCTTCCCCTCCAGCTGCGGTATCCTTCACAAGATCCTTCCCACTACCTCCAGCCTCGATCGCCAAAACCTCCTCAGCCTCCTCATCATCCTCAAGATCAGCCAACCTTGCTTTCCAGCCCTCAACATCCCAGCTGCTTCTGTCGAAGTTAGGATCTTGAGCTTCCTGGGCCATCTTTAATTTTGTCTGATACATTGTGATGGCAGTAGAGACCTTTGCATTTTCTATGAGATCATGCTTCTCATAGTCAATGTCGATCAGGATTTTAGCTGTTTGAGTCTTGGCATCTTTAAGGGCTTTTTCAAGGTCAGCGATTTTAAGATCCTTGAGCACTGCAACCTGTTGGAGGTCAGCAATCTTCTTATCCAGCTCCTCAACACTCCCCACATAATCTTCAATCTCAGAAAATTTCTGCAAAGAGAAGGACAAAGCAGTTCAAGATCAGGTGATCCTCATACGAGTAGGATACCTAGGCAAAATTGGTGATCCTTACCTCATTGAAGTATTCAAGGAACTGGTGGCGGATCAGTGGTAGGCCTTGAAGGTCCTCAGTGTCAGAAGTTTTCCTCTTCTTGCCACCCTTTCCTTTAGTGGGTGCCTTGGGAATGGAAATGCTAGGACTGGTAGTGGCCCTCTTCTTCCTGGATCGAACAACATCAAGGTCAGCCGTGTTGAACTGGGATACAGGCTTGGCAGATTTTCCGGCACCTACACATTCAAAGCAAGATAAGTATCCTTATCCTATTTCAATTTAATTATTTATTTTAATATTCAAACTATGCAAAAAGTAGGATACTTACTTGACATGGTGATGGAACCTGAGGATACTTCTTGTGAGTCTTGGGTGTCTATCTTAAATGTCCTTATTTCAGGATCAAGCTTCCAAAAAGCAGCAAGCCTATCCTTGGTTGCGGGTGTTGTGATGATGTGGGAAACAGAAATAGCTGCATAACGCAAGACAAAAAGGGGGTTAGTGATTCTTATACAAAAACAAGACTACCTGGTGATCCTTCTCAGGATCCTCTGGCCTACCATGGGTGGACCATGTCCTTGGTAGATCCTTTCCGTTTGGAATGGTATCCCTCCTGACAAAGAAGAAGCGACGTTTCCAATTTGTGTCATTCTTGGTGACTTTAAGAAGGGGGTGTTCTCCGCCGGTTTTCGTTTGAACAAATAACGATGAGAACCAAAGGTAGTAAGATTATACATCTGTGTCAGCTCTGACATTCCTAAATCAATGCCTTCCTGCTCGATGATCCTCTCCAGGGTATACAAAACCCTCCAAATCATCGGCATGGCTTGGATGTAAGAGATGCCGGTAAGGGAAAAGAAGGATTGTGTAAATTCTGGGAAAGGATAGGTGTATCCCATGGCGAATGGAGTAACTGGAAAGGCAACCCATGTTTCTGAAACATAGTCGCACAGAATAGTAGGATCGAAGGGTTTGAAAAAGGCACTCGTCGGAAAGCAGTGACGAATCTTATCTATTTGAGCATCGTTAAAGCAACACCTCTCATGTATTGAGTCTTTGATGATCCTTTGACTCTTCAAGGGACTATCTTTCTGGTGATCCTTGGCGGGGGAGGACCGGAGCATCGTTCTTGAAGAGATAATGGAAAAGTAAGAAAAACAGAGTAAGAGAAGGAGAAGTAAGAGAAGAGATACCTGATAGATCTTCGACCAAGAATTTAAAGGGAGTTTCTTCGAATTTAAATGCATATCGATCCTATCTTTATCTCCTATTTATAATCATGATCTTGCAGGGTTGTCACTTCTGTGACATCATAGTTGCAACAGATAGTTCTACAATAACGGCTATATTTACGATAGTTAGTTGCGGATAAGATCAAGAAAATATAATTTGCTCATTTAACATATCACTCCTTATATTTTGGGGGCAATTGTTAGGGGAGGATTTTCTAACAATTAGTGATCCTTACTTATTATCCTAACTAATGATCCTTACTTCTGTGACAGATAGTGATCCTCAGAAGAGCTTTAGGATCAGGATCATGGATCACTTTAAGGATCCTCATACTAACGATTGTTTGTTTATGTTTCGTATTATTTTGCAGAAGTAACAAGCTTGACTTGGTCTTGGCAACGTTACTATGGAATATTCCACGGGTATTTCGCACACGTTTGACTGGAAATGGACGTTGTGGAGAACGTGGGAGCTTGGCACAAAAGTCGGATAGTTTGTTAGTGTAGTTAACTTCTATTTTTAAAAGGGGTGACGAGCTAGATTTAGAACACTTAGTCATTTTTTAGCTACACACACTCTCATACAATCGCACTCTTGAAGCTCTCGACGAACACTTATCAGTTTTCACTCACTTTTACACATTTCACACTAGTGATCCTTGTACCTGGCTCGTTACTATCCGAAGTTGTAAACATTTATTGATTTATTTAAGCTTGGTGATCGGTAGTTTCCATCACCCGGGGTTTTTTGTGCTGGAGATCAACTCTTAATCAAGGGCTTTTTCCCCGTACAAACCCTTGTGTTGATTGTGCAATTTACATTGAAGTGATCCTTATCATTGTTCCACATTTAAAGCATCATTCCCCGTAACAAAGAGTTTGGTTGCATTATCCTCATCAGATTTTTTTGACCAAAACACCTCCAACTTCTTCTGCTTCTTACACTCCCACTACTAGTGACATGTTTACTTTGATTTTGCAGATAAAGGATCATATACAGCAACAAGATAAGACCAACGAAAGGATTCTCAAAGAAATCGGAGATCTCAAGAAACAAAAGAAAATGGCAGAGGATCATTCCCCACTGATGCCCAAATCTTTGAATTTTGATACTCCGGTGATTACTTCTCAGCCATCAGTGGTTCCAGATGTTCAATATGTGGGTGGACCAAAAGGAGTGCACTACGGAACAACAACAGTGACTCAGGCATCGGGTTCCTATTTCCAGCCAGCAGGATCCTATCCTCAGCATATGGGATCCCTCATGAATTCAGGAGGATACTCACGAGCGCAGCAGATTCAAGGATCTTCCTTAGTTCCAGGATCGTTCCAGGTTCAAGGATCCTCCTTTGTTCCAGGATCATCCCAGGTTCAAGGATCCTCCATTGTTCCAGGATCATCCCAAGTTCAAGGATCCTCCTTTGTTCCAGGATCATCCCAGGTTCAAGGATCCTCCTTTGTTCCAGGATCATCCCAAGTTCAAGGATCCTCCCTTGTTCCAGGATCGTCCCAGTTTCAGGGATCCTTCCAGATGCCAGGATCCTTGAGGAGTTTGCAAACAGGAAGTTCAGATGTCCATCAGGGAGATTTTATTCCAATGCTGACCAATGTTTCTACTGGTCCTTCGATCATTCTAGAGCCCCAACAATATGGATTAACATCCATTCTTCCTAATTTGAACCCAATGGGAGGTAACAATTTTAATAATTCTTATACTACTAACCATGGCCTTATGCAGGATCCAGGTATCAATCATGCCATGGCCAGAGAATTGCAAAAGTTGAAGGATATGATATCAAGTGTTCCAGAAGTGGTCAAACCTATCCCAGAGATTGCAGATGGGAGCTGTTAGGGGAGGATTTTCTAACAATTAGTGATCCTTATTCGTTATCCTAACTGATGATCCTTACTTCTGTGACAGGTGGTGATCCTCAGAAGGGCTTTAGGATCAGGATCATGGATCACTTTAAGGATCCTCATACTGACGATTGTTTACATATGTTTTATAACATCTCGCAGGTATAACAAGCTTGACCAAGTCTTAGCGGCATTCTTGGAGAATATTCCCGAAGTATTCTGCACGTGCTAGATCAAAACTAGACGTTATGGAGAACGTGGAGGCTTGGCCCGAAAGTCGGAGAGTTTGTTAACTAGATATTTTTCTTATTTTAAAGGGGTAACGAGCTAGTTAGTGACACTTAGTCATTTTTGGCAGTTACACACACTCGCAAACACTCTCATACAAGCTCTCGTTCAAACACTTAGCAATTACTTACACTTTTTACACATTTCACCGTAGTAATCCTTGTACCTAGCTCGTTACTATCCAAAGTTGTAAACGTTTATTCATTTATTTGAGCTTGGTGATCGGTAGTTTCCATCACCCGGGGTTTTTTGTGCCGGAGATCAATTCTTGATCAAGGGCTTTTTCCCCGTATAAATCCTTGTGTTGTTTGTGCATTCCACATTGAAGTGATCCTCATTGTTGTTACACTTTTTGAGCATCATACCCCGTAATCTAGAGTTTGGTTGCAATATTCTCAACAGATTTTTTGACCAAAACAGTTTGGCGCCCACCGTGGGGCAATTGGTGCTTTGTCCTTAGAAGAATTCGCATTTCTGTGCTCATTCCGGTTCATTACTACCAAGCAAATGGCTTCCTCAGCGAAGAATGCTTCAAACCTGATGCCTTCGTTCACTTCTTCACAAGGCGTTCCTCCTTTGCCTCCACCACCTTCTGGATCCCAGAAGAATACAGAGAATGCTGCGAAGAAACCGACTCCTATTTTCTCAAAACCACCTACTTCTTCTGTTTCAACTAATCCTACTACTAATGATCTCTATGCCTTGATTTTGCAGATGAGGAATCATGCACAAGAGCAGGATAAAACCAACGAAAGGATCCTCCGGGAGATCGATGAAATTAAGAAACAGAAGAAAAAGGCAGAGGATCATTCCCCACTGATGCCCAGATCTTTGAATTTTGACACTCCGGTGATTACTTCTCAGCCATGAGTGGTTCCAGACATTCAATATGCGGGTGGACCAAAAGGAGTGCACTATGGAACAACAGCTATGACCCAGGCACTAGGTTCATATTTCCAGCCAGCAGGATCCTATCCCCAGCATATGGGATCCCTCACGAGTACAGGAGGATATTCAGGAATGCAGCAGCATCAAGGATCCTTCTTCGTCCCAGGATCATCCCAGGTTCAAGGATCCTCCTTCGTTCCAGGATCATCCCAGGTTCAAGGATCCTCCTTTGTTCCAGGATCATCCCAGGTTCAAGGATCCTCCTTCGTTCCAGGATCATCCCAGGTTCAAGGATCCTCCTTCGTTCCAGGATCATCCCAGGTTCAAGGATCCTCCTTTGTTCCAGGATCATCCCAGTTTCAGGGATCCTTCCAGATGCCAGGATCCTTGAGGAGTTTACAAACAGGAAGTTCAGATGTCCATCAAGGAGATTTTATTCCAATGCAGACCAATGCCTCTACCGGTCCCTCGATCATTCCAGAGTCTCAACAATATGGATTGACCTCTATTCTTCCTAACTTGAATCCAATGGGAGGTAACACTTTTAATAATTCTCATACTACTAACCATGGTCTTATGCAGGATCCAGGTATCAATCATGCCATGGCCAGAGAATTACAAAAGCTAAAGGATATGATCTCGAGTGTTCCGGGAGTAGTCAAACCTATTCCAGAGATTGCAGATGGGAGCCACAAGATATCTCGCTTTGCACCACCAATCTGTGATGCTGAGATACCCAAGAGGTTCCATGTGCCTACAATGAAATTGTACGATGGTTCGATGGATCCTGAAGAACACATAGCACAATACCGGGAGAGGATGGAGATCAATCCAATCCCAGAAAAGTTAAAGGAAGCATGCTTATGCAAAGGATTCGGATCCACTCTTACTGGATCAGCTCTCAAATGGCTGCTAAGTCTTCCTCCCTATTCTATCACCTCATTTGCAAACCTAGTTAACTTGTTTAATACTCAGTTTTCTTGTAGTAGAAAATTTGAACGATTAACTAGTGATTTATATAGGATAACCCAGGGTCATAATGAATCATTAAGGGATTACATTACCAAATTTAGTAAAGAATCCTTAGACATTCCCAACTTAGATATAGCCACGGCTGTTGAAGCCTTCAAAATGGGACTGCTTAGGGATTCGTTATTTTATGATGATCTTGTTATGACACCATGCAGGAACCTAGATGAGGTAAGAACCCGGGCCCTCAGGTTCATTCGGCTAGAGGATGACAAGAGGATTCAGGAGAGGATAACAGGATCCTCAAAGCAGGATAAGCAAGGATCCTCATTCAGAAACAACAAGTTCAGATCCTACAACAAATCCGATAATCAGAACGTGCATTCTATTGATCAAGAAGAGGATGATGAGGATTATCCTCCAATTTCTGAATATTGTTTTAGTGTTGATAACAATGAACTAATCCTTGCCATGCAGAACCTAGGTGATAAAGCTAGATGGCCAAGAAAGAATGACAGGCCAGCTGCAACTAAGAATAAATCAAAGTGGTGTGCATATCATGAAGATTTTGGGCACCTCACAGAAGAATGCATTGCATTAAGAAAGGAGATTGGATACTTGTTGAGCAAAGGGCATCTAAAAGAGTTGTTGGGTAGGAAAAAGTCAAGGACTCAGGATCCTGAAAGGATCCCTGAGAAGGCTCCAGCCCCTCCAGCAGATGCACAAGTGATAAACTTTATTTCTGGGGGATCCGACATTTGTGGCACATCCTTCTCAGCAGCTAAGAGGCATGCAAAGGAAACTAAAATGGATAATGGAGAAAGACCAGTTCGAATATCGAGTGTCTCCGAAGGAAAAGTTATAACCTTTGATGAAGAGGATCGTACTGATATCCAGGATCCTCATCACGATGGTTTAGTTATTACTCTTTTTATATCTAACTGTTTTGTCCGCAGGATCCTAATAGACGGAGGAAGTTCAGTGAACATTATTCAGCTTGATGTTCTAAAGAAGATGGGTATCCCTGAATCAGAGATCATACCAAGATCCTCCGTGCTCGTGGGATTTAGTGGCGAAACTAAGAACACCCTGGGGGACATTAAACTCCCAATATATATTGAAGGCTTACACTCTTATCAAAAATTTTGTGTTATTGACTGTTTATCTTGTTGTAATGTTATCCTTGGCAGGCCCTGGATACACGATATGAAAGCAGTCCCATCTACTTACCATCAATGTGTGAAGCTCCCTAGTCCTTGGGGAATAGTAAAGATCGATAGTGATCAGCAGGAAGCTAAGAATTGCTACACTTCATCGATGAAACCAGCTTCGAAGTCAAGGGAGCAATAGCAATCAAGGTATCCTCCAAGGAATGTCTTGGAGGCCAGAGAGCAGGATGTGGTAGAAATCCTCATGGATCCTGATGATCCTGAATCCAAAATATATATCGGATCAGGGATCCTTGGCGAAATGAAGGAAGACCTCATATCCTTCCTCAAAAGGAGAAAGACTACCTTTGCATGGAAACATGAAGACATGACTGGTATATCCAAAGATGTTATCACCCATAAACTCGGCATCGACAGATCCTTCAAACCAATACATCAAAGAAGAAGGAAGTTTGCACCAGAAAGGAATGCCATTATCCAGGAAGAGGTAGAAAAATTGCTCCGGGCAGGTATGATTAGAGAGGTCAAGTATCCAAGATGGTTGGCCAATGTGGTTGTTGTTCAAAAGAAAAACGGAAAGTGGAGGGTATGTGTTGATTTTACTGATTTAAATAAGGCATGTCCCAAGGATCCTTTCCCTTTACCCCACATTGACTCCATGGTGGATGCAACTGCGGGTCATGAACTGTTAACTTTTATGGATGCTTCATCTGGATTTCAACAAATCCAAATGGAACCATCCGACCAAGAGGATACAGCCTTCATGACTCCAACTGGTATATATTGCTATATTGCTATGCCGTTTGGATTGAGAAATGCAGGTGCAACGTACCAAAGGCTGGTGAATATGATGTTCAAGGATCAGATTGGACAAACTATGGAGGTCTACATAGATGATATGGTGGTGAAATCCTTAAAAGCTGAGGATCACCTACGAGACTTGGAGGAAGCATTTGATATCCTTGACAAATATAATATGAAGCTTAATCCTTCAAAATGTCATTTTGGTGTTAAAGCAGGTAAATTCTTAGGATACATGGTGACTAAGAGAGGCATCGAAGCTAGCCCGGAACAAATCAAAGCAATAGTGAACATCAAATCTCCGGCCAATGCTAAGGATGTTCAAAGGTTAACAGGAAGGATAGCAGCCTTGAACAGATTCATATCCAAGTCCTCCGAGAAATGTAAAGAATTCTATGATATCCTAAGGAAGAACAAGAAATTTGAGTGGACGGAGAAGCATGAAAATGCTTTAAAAGCCCTCAAAGATTACCTATCCTCGGCCCCGTCTTTGATGAAACCAGAAAAAGGTGATGTGTTATCCTTGTATCTTGCGGTATCCTCAAAAGCGGTAAGTGCGGTCCTTGTTAAGGATCATCAAGGTACACAACATCCCGTTTATTATGTAAGTAAAAGTTTACTTGATGCCGAATCCAGGTACTCACACCTTGAAAAACTTATCCTCGCATTAATAATGGCATCTACCAAGTTAAGACATTATTTTGAAACTCATGCTATCATTGTTAAAACTAATTTTCCAATTAAGATTGTCCTCAGGAAACCAGAGATGTCCGGAAGGATGGCTAAGTGGGCAGTAAAGCTGAGTGCCTATGATATAAGATATGAGCCTAGGACAGCTATCAAATCCCAAGCATTAGCTGACTTTGTGGCTGATTTCAGTAGTGATCTACAAGAAGAAGCTGAGTTAGAAGTCCAGCAGCTAGAAGAGACCAAGGATCCTTGGATACTCCACACTGATGGATCCTCAAATGTCAAAGGCACAGGGCTTGGAATACTACTAAAATCGCCACAGGGGGACATAATACCCCATTCTATAGCTTGTGAGTTCCAAACCACTAATAATGAGGCTGAGTATGAAGCCTTAATTGCTGGTTTGCAAATTGCAAAGCATATGGGGATCAGGTATCTTGAGGTACACGTAGATTCTTTGTTAATTACAAATCACTTTAATGGATCATATGCTGTTAAAGGTGAAAAACTAACCAAATATTTGGAGATAGTCAAAAGTTTGGCACTCTCTTTTGTTTCCTTTAGTTTGTCACAGGTACCAAGGGAAGAAAATACAGAAGCTGATGCATTGGCTAACTTAGGATCATCTTTGAAGATCCCAGAGGATATCAAGATTCCTATTATCCATATCCTGACCCCGACTATCGAGGATCACCAGACTATGGAGATAGGAGATGATTCTGCAGTTATCCCTAGTGAGGATATTCAATCCTATTCAGGATCCAGATCATGGATCTCACCAATCATGAGATACTTACAACATGGAGAGATTCCTACAGGAGAAAACCCTAGGGCTTTCAAATCTAAGGTATCTCAATTCACAATTATGAATAATATGTTGTATAGACGATCTCTTGCAGGACCATACTTGAGATGCATTGAGGATCCTGAAGTTCAGGAAGTTTTAAAAGACTTCCATGAAGGAGATTGTGGAAACCACACTGGGGGCAGGGCGCTATTTTCAAGAATCCTGAGGACAGGATACTACTGGCCAACCATGAAGAAAGATGCTGTGGAGTATGCCAGAAGATGTGATCCTTGCCAGAGACACAGCATTATCCTTCATCAACCAGCCGAATTATTGCATCCTATATCCTCCTCTTGGCCATTTATGAGATGGGGTATGGACATAGTTGGCAAGCTCCCTAAGGCACCTGGTGGAAAAGTATTCATGCTAGCTATGACTGATTACTTCTCCAAGTGGATAGAGGCTGAAGCTTTTGCCCAAGTTAGAGAAAAGGAAGTTATATCCTTCATTAAAAGAAATATTATAACTAGATTTGGAATTCCCTCTGAGATTATATGTGATAATGGTTCCCAATTTATTGGGGGCAGAACCACTAACTTTTGTGACAGCTGGGGGATTAGGATGATAACATCAACACCAGTCCACCCACAAGCTAATGGCCAAGCAGAATCATCCAACAAGATCATCATCAACAATTTGAAGAAAAAGCTTGGATCCAAGAAAGGGAAGTGGGCAGAAGAACTACCCTATGTGCTCTGGGCTGACAGGACAACCCCTAAGAATGCTACTGGTCAAACACCATTCTCTTTGGTGTTTGGAGCAGAATCAGTGATCCCAACAGAAATGGTGGTTCCTACTGCTAGAACAAGTACCCGTGATCCTGAGGAAAATGATGAAAACTTGGCTCAAGACCTGGATACTATTGAAGAAATCAGGGATATGGCTAGGATCAGGATGGCCAGTTATCAACAAAGAATGGCTGGTGCTTACAACAAAAATGTCAGGATCAGAAGGTTTCAAGTTGGAGATATGGTGTTAAGGAAAGCATTTCAGAATACCACCAATCCTGCCGATGGAAAATTGGCTCCAAAATGGGAAGGCCCTTATTTGATTGAAGCTGAAGCAGGAAAGGGGGCATATAGATTGCTAACCATGGAAGGTGATTTGCTACCAAGAGCTTGGAATGCTGTTCACTTGAAGAAATATTTCATGTGACAAGGATCCTCGTGGCAAGGGTGATCCTAGTGAAAGGGACATCCTCAAAGGATCCTCAAAGTATCGATGATCCTTACTTAGGTAATATCCTAAACTTAAGCTATTTCATTTTATTATCTTCCTATGAGGATAAGGATCATGTATCCTTTATCCATCTCTCACGTGAGTTTAAGTTTTGAAAGTTCAGGTATCCTTAGCATAACGATGGTTATCCACAGAAGCAATCCGTCATATGGGTCTTACCCCAGTTATTCGGGCTTGTCCCCAGATTCCGCCTGTAGCGCACGATGATCCTGGTATAGTTCAAGGCTTTGGGACCAGTACTCGTTCTAGGGGCTGATAATTCCATTGTTCTGGCTATGCTTAGGATCCTACGTATAATGGTAGACGTACCATACATCCGGTCACAAGGTTTCTAACGTTTTCACGTTAGCTAAGGTTTCTAACGTTTTCACGTTAGCTAAGGTTTTGGCATCTTCATGTCACTAAGTATGGATAGTCGCCAGTTAGGGCCATACTCCAGTTTACACACGATCCTTGGGCTTGTCCCCAGTTATCCTTGGGCTTGTCCCCAGTTATCCTTGGGCTTGTCCCCAGTTATCCTTGGGCTTGTCCCCAGTTGCTAACTCTTTTCTTATATTGGCTTAGTCCCAAGTTATGCTCTATTTCAGGTCATTGAAGATAGGCAGCCAGGGATCCTTGATCCTTATTTCACTCTAAGGTTTATCTTATAGTTATCCTTATTATGGTTAGGATTCTAACTTGGATCCTCAGGTATGATCCTTAACTCTTTTGATTCTATTCATTATTCTTTTAAATAACCCTTATACTTGACAACTGAACTTATAAATTTTAAATGATGTCATTTTTTAAAAAAAAACTTATCTGTTATGGGATATGTGATCCTTGTTCATATCCTAAATTTTTTGGATATCTTTTCTAGTTTTTCAAGGCTTGATAAGTATAAGCAAATTGAACATTATAACAGTTGGAAAACAACATACTAAAAAGGATAACAAATACAATATAAGCGACAAAAGGTTAAGTTTTTATTTATTAACATAAGACTAACCCTTTAAAGGTTGTCAAAATTACCTACCCGAGCTTCTACCAGCAAAACGTGGCCCGTCCGCTGGGGTAGGTAAAGGGTGTCCATGATAATGAGTTCAAAGATAGTGCAGGAATATAAAGGCGGCAGGATCACAATGGCTTCATCCCCCAAACAGAGGATCCCTCCACCAATTGCAATCCTGCCTATTGTCCAAAGGATCATACATGATCCTTAATCCTAAAACCTATTGTTCAAAGTACAACCCATGAAATTGTCTTAAACATCACAACCACAAAAAACTACCATCAAACTAAAAAATTGGGCTCTGGCCTTGGCACATATATCCATCATCGCCCAATTGTGCAGCTCACACCTTGGCTGCATCACCACCAGCATCATCACCACCAGCCTGATCCTTCCCACTGCCACTTGCCTCAATTGCCAGGACATCAGCTGCCTCCTCCTCATCATCCTCAAGATCTGCCAACCTTGCCTTCCAGCCTTCAACATCCCAACTGCTTTTGTCGAAACTAGGATCTTGAGCTTCCTGGGCCATCTTCAACTTAGTCTGATACATTGTGATGGCAGCAGAGAGCTTGGTATTTTCGATGAGGTCATGCTTTTCATAATCAAAGTTGACCAGCATCTTGGCCATTTCCTGCTTGGTATCCTGGAGTTCCTTCCGAGCATCAGCAAGTGCAAGATCTTTGAGCACGGCAACTTGTTGGAGATCAGCTATTTTCTTGTCCAGCTCCTCAACAGTGCCCACGTAATCCTCGATCTCAGCAAATTTCTGCAGAAAGAAGATAAGGCAGTTCAAGGTCAAGTGATCCTCATAAGAGCAGGATACCTAGGCAAAGTTAAGGATCCTTACTTCATTGAAGTATTCAAGGAATTGGTGGCGGATCAGTGGCAGCCCTTGAAGATCTTCAGCATCAGAAGTTTTCCTTTTCTTGACACCCTTTCCTTTAGTGGGTGCCCTTGGAATGGAGATGCTAGGACTGGTAGTGGACTTCTTCCTCCTGGGTCGTACGAGATCAAGATCAGCTGTGTTAAATTGGGAAACAGGCTTGACAGGTTTTCCAGCGCCTACACATTCAAAGCAAGATGAGTATCCTTATCCTATTTCAATTTATCTATTTATTTTAACATTTAAACTATGCAAAAGACAGGATACTTACTCGACATGGTAATGGAACCTGAGGATACTTCTTGTGAGTCTTGGGTGTCTATCTTGAATGTCCTTGTTTCAGGATCAAGCTTCCAAAAAGCAGCGAGCCTATCCTTGGTTTCAGGTGATGTGCGGATACGTGAAACGGTGATAGCTGCAAAACAAGAAAGCAAAAATATAAGTTATCCTTGCAATCAAAGAAAGTTCCTGGTGATCCTTATCAGGATCCTCCATCCTACCATGGGTAGCCCAATTTTTAGGAAGATCCTTTCCACCCTGGATAGAATCTCTCTTGACAAAGAAAAAGCGACGTTTCCAGTCTCTGTCATTCTTGGTGACTTTCAGAAGAGGATGATCTGCACCGGGTTTTCGCTTGAACAAATAACGATGGGAACCAAAAGTAGTGAGATCATACAGCTCCGCCAATTCTGACATGCCCAAAGCAATGCCTTCTTGTTCGATGATCCTCTCCAGGGTATACAAGACCCTCCAAATCATCGGCATGGCTTGGATATAAGAGATGCCGGTAAGGGAAAAGAAGGATTGTGTAAACTCTGGGAAAGGATAGGTGTATCCTATGGTGAATGGAGTGGCTGGAAATGCAACCCATGTTTCTGAAACATAGTCGCTAAGGGTAGTAGAATCAAAGGGTCTGATAAAGGCATTCGCCGGAAAACAGCAACGGATTCTGTCTATCTGTGCGTCGTTAAAACAACACTTTTCATTCGCTGAGTCCTTGATGATTTTCTGACTTTCCAAAGGACTATCCTTCTTGTGATCTTTTCCCGGAGAACTTCGGAGCAACATCTTTGATGGAAAGATAAAAACAGAGCAAGAGAGGGAAAAGGATAGAGAGAGAGAATACCTGAACGTCTTCGGAATGTGGATTATAAAGGGAGTTTCTCTGAAAATTTAAATGCATTTGATCCTATCTATATCTCTATTTATAATCATGATCTTGCAGGTAGTCACTTCCGTGACATCATCATCGCAACGGCTAGTTCAAAATTAACGGCTATATATCCGTTAGTTTGTTACGGATAAGATCAAGAAAACATAACTCGCTAATTTTACAATTTCACTCCTTATATTTTGGGGGCAATTGTTAGGGGAGGATTTTCTAACAATTAGTGATCCTTATTCGTTATCCTAACTGATGATCCTTACTTCTGTGACAGGTGGTGATCCTCAGAAGGGCTTTAGGATCAGGATCATGGATCACTTTAAGGATCCTCATACTGACGATTGTTTACATATGTTTTATAACATCTCGCAGGTATAACAAGCTTGACCAAGTCTTAGCGGCATTCTTGGAGAATATTCCCGAAGTATTCTGCACGTGCTAGATCAAAACTAGACGTTATGGAGAACGTGGAGGCTTGGCCCGAAAGTCGGAGAGTTTGTTAACTAGATATTTTTCTTATTTTAAAGGGGTAACGAGCTAGTTAGTGACACTTAGTCATTTTTGGCAGTTACACACACTCGCAAACACTCTCATACAAGCTCTCGTTCAAACACTTAGCAATTACTTACACTTTTTACACATTTCACCGTAGTAATCCTTGTACCTAGCTCGTTACTATCCAAAGTTGTAAACGTTTATTCATTTATTTGAGCTTGGTGATCGGTAGTTTCCATCACCCGGGGTTTTTTGTGCCGGAGATCAATTCTTGATCAAGGGCTTTTTCCCCGTATAAATCCTTGTGTTGTTTGTGCATTCCACATTGAAGTGATCCTCATTGTTGTTACACTTTTTGAGCATCATACCCCGTAATCTAGAGTTTGGTTGCAATATTCTCAACAGATTTTTTGACCAAAACAGGAGCCACAAGATATCTTGTTTTGCACCACCGATCTGTGATGCTGAGATACCCAAGAGGTTCCATGTTCCAACTATGAAGCTGTATGATGGTTCGACGGATCCTGAAGAACACATAGCACAATACAGGGAGAGGATGGAGATCAATCCAATCCCAGAAAGGTTAAAGGAAGCATGCCTGTGCAAGGGATTCGGATCCACTCTTACTGGATCAGCTCTCAAATGGCTGCTAAGTCTTCCCCCTTACTCTATTACCTCATTTGCTAATCTGGTTAACCTATTTAATAATCAGTTTTCTTGTAGTAGAAAATTTGAACGATTAACTAGTGATCTATATAGGATAACCCAGGGTCATAATGAATCATTAAGGGATTACATTACCAAATTCAGTAAAGAATCCTTAGACACTCCCAACTTGGATATAGCCACGGCTGTTGAGGCCTTTAAAATGGGATTGCTTAGGGATTCATTGTTCTATGATGATCTTGTTATGACACCATGCAGGAACTTAGATGAGGTAAGATCCCGGGCACTTAGGTTCATTCGGCTAGAGGATGATAAGAGGATCCAGGAGAGGTTAGCAGGATCCTCAAAGCAAGATAAGCAAGGATCCTCATCCAGGAACAACAAGTTCAGATCCTATAACAGATCTGATAACCAGAATGTGCATGCTGTTGATCAGGAAGAGGATGATGAGGATTATCCTCCAATTTCTGAATATTGTTTTTCTGTTGATAACAACGAACTAATCCTTGCGATGCAGAATCTAGGTGATAAAGCCAGATGGCCAAGAAAAAATGACAGACCAGCTGCAACCAAAGATAAGTCAAAGTGGTGTGCATACCATGAAGATTTTGGGCATCTTACAGAAGAATGCATTGCACTAAGAAAGGAAATTGGATACTTGTTGAGAAAGGGGCATCTAAAAGAGTTGTTGGGTAGAAAAAAGTCAAGGACTCAGGATCCTGAAAGGATCCCTGAGAAGGCTCCAGCCCCTCCAGCAGATGCACAAGTAATAAACTTTATTTCTGGAGGATCAAACATTTGTGGCACATACTTCTCAGCAGCTAAAAGGCATGCAAAGGAAACTAAAATGGATAATGGAGAAAGACCCGTTCGAACATCAAGTGTCTCCGAAGGAAAAGTCATAACCTTTGATGAGGATGATCGTGTTGATATCCAGGATCCTCATCACGATGGTTTAGTTATTACTCTTTTCATTTCTAACCATTTTGTCCGCAGGATCCTTATAGACGGAGGAAGCTCGGTGAACATTATCCAGCTTGATGTTCTAAAGAAGATGGGTATTCCTGAATCAGATATCATACCAAGATCCTCTGTGCTCGTAGGATTTAGTGGCGAAACTAAGAATACCCTGGGGGACATTAAACTCCCAATATACATCGAAGGCCTACACTCTTATCAAAAATTTTGTGTTATTGACTGTTTATCTTGTTGTAATGTTATCCTTGGCAGGCCCTGGATACACGATATGAAGGCAGTCCCATCTACTTACAATCAATGTGTGAAGCTCCCTAGTCCTTGGGGAATAGTCAAGATTGATAGTGATCAGCAGGAGGCTAAGAATTGCTATACTTCATCGATGAAACCAGCATCAAAGTCAAAGGAGCAATAGCAATCAAAGTATCCTCCAAGGGATGTCTTGGAGGCAAGAGAGCAGGATGTGGTAGAAATCCTCATGGATCCTGAATCCAAAATCTATATCGGATCAGGGATCCTTGGCAAAATGAAAGAAGACCTTGTATCCTTCCTCAAAAGGAGAAAGACTACCTTTGCATGGAAACATGAAGATATGACAGGTATATCTAAAGATGTAATCACTCACAAACTTGGCATTGATAGGTCCTTCAAACCAATCCATCAAAGGAGAAGGAAATTTGCACCAGAAAGAAATGCCATCATCCAGGAAGAGGTAGAGAAATTGCTCCGGGCAGGTATGATTAGAGAGGTCAAGTATCCAAGATGGTTGGCCAATGTGGTTGTTGTTCAAAAGAAAAATGGAAAGTGGAGGGTATGTGTCGATTTCACAGATTTAAATAAGGCATGTCCCAAGGATCCTTTCCCATTACCCCACATTGACTCCATGGTGGATGCAACTGCGGGTCATGAACTGTTAACTTTTATGGATGCTTCATCTGGATTTCAACAAATCCAAATGGAACCATCCGACCAAGAGGATACAGCCTTCATGACTCCAACTGGTATATACTGCTATATTGCTATGCCGTTCGGACTAAGAAATGCAGGTGCAACTTATCAAAGGCTAGTGAATATGATGTTCAAGGATCAGATTGGACAAACTATGGAGGTTAACATAGACGATATGGTGGTAAAATAAATAAAGGCTGAGGATGACCTAAGAGACTTGGAGGAAGCATTCGATATCCTTGATAAATATAATATGAAGCTTAATCCTTCAAAATGTCACTTTGGTGTTAAAGCAGGTAAATTCTTAGGATATATGGTGACGAAGAGAGGCATTGAAGCTAGCCCGGAACAAATCAAAGCAATAGTGAACA
The DNA here is from genome assembly GCA_030545235.1 of Helianthus tuberosus. Lineage (NCBI taxonomy): Eukaryota > Viridiplantae > Streptophyta > Magnoliopsida > Asterales > Asteraceae > Helianthus > Helianthus tuberosus. The sequence continues at coordinate 4,348,391 of CM060381.1, read as the reverse complement.
TCAAATCTCCGGCCAATGCTAAGGATGTTCAAAGGCTAACGGGTAGGATAGCAGCTTTGAACAGATTTATATCCAAATCCTCAGAGAAGTGCAAAGATTTCTATGATATCCTAAGGAAGAACAAGAAATTTGAGTGGACTGAGAAGCATGAAAATGCCTTAAGAGCTCTCAAAGATTACCTATCCTCAGCCCCGGCCTTGATGAAACCAGAAAAAGGCGATGTGCTATCCTTGTATCTTGCAGTATCCTCAAAAGCAGTAAGTGCGGTCCTTGTTAAGGATCATGAAGGTACACAACATCCTGTCTATTATGTAAGTAAAAGTTTACTTGATGCCGAATCCAGGTATTCACACCTTGAAAAGCTTATTCTTGCATTAATTATGGCATCCACTAAGTTGAGACATTATTTTGAAACTCATGTTATTGTCGTTAAAAATAATTTCCCATATAAGAATGTCCTCAGGAAACCAGAGATGTCAGGAAGGATGGCTAAGTGGGCAGTGAATATAAGTGCATATGATATAAGATATGAGCCTAGGACAGCCATCAAATCCCAAGCATTAGCTGACTTTGTGGCTGATTTCAGTAGTGATTTACAAGAAGAAGCTGAGTTAGAAGTCCAGCAGCTAGAGGAGACCAAGGATCCTTGGATACTCTATACTGATGGATCCTCGAATGTAAAAGGCACAGGGCTTGGAATACTACTAAAATCGCCACAGGGGGACATAATACCCCACTCTATAGCTTGTGAGTTCCAAACTACTAACAATGAGGCTGAATATGAAGCCTTAATTGCTGGTTTGCAAATTGCTAAGCATATGGGGATCAGGTATCTTGAGGTACATGTAGACTCATTGTTAATTACAAACCACTTTAATGGATCATATGCTGTTAAAGGTGAAAAGTTAACCAAATATTTAGAGATAGTCAAAGAATTGGCACTCTCTTTTGTTTCCTTTAGTTTGACACAGGTACCAAGGGAAGAAAATACAGAAGCTGATGCATTGGCTAACTTAGGATCATCTTTGAAGATCCCGAAGGATATCAAGATCCCTATTATCCATATCCTGACCCCGGCTATCGAGGATCACGTGGCTATGGAGATAGGAAATAATTCTGCAGTTATCCCTAGTGAGGATACTCAATCCCATTCAGGATCATGGATCTCACCAATCATGAGATACTTACAACATGGAGAGATTCCTACAGGAGAAAACCCTAGGGCTTTCAAAATTAAGGTATCTCAATTCACAATTTTAAATAATATGTTGTATAGACGATCTCTTGCAGGACCATACTTGAGATGCATTGAGGATCCTGAAATCCAAGAAGTTTTAAAAGACTTCCATGAAGGAGATTGTGGAAACCACACTGGGGGCATGGCATTATTCTCAAGGATCCTGAGGACAGGATACTACTGGCCAACCATGAAAAGAGATGCTGTGGAGTATGCTAAGAGATGTGATCCTTGTCAGAGACACAGCAATATCCTTCATCAACCAACTGAATTATTGCATCCTATATCCTCCTCTTGGCCATTTATGAGATGGGGTATGGATATAGTTGGTAAGCTCCCTAAGGCACCTGGTGGAAAAGTATTCATGCTTACTATGACTGATTACTTCTCCAAGTGGATAGAGGCTGAAGCTTTTGCCCAAGTCAGAGAAAAGGAAGTTATATCCTTCATTAAAAGAAATATTATAACTAGATTTGGAATTCCATCTAAAATTATATGTGATAATGGTTCCCAATTTATTGGGGGGAGAACCACTAACTTTTGTGACAGCTGGGGGATTAAGATGATAACATCAACACCAGTCCACCCACAAGCTAATGGCCAAGCAGAATCATCCAACAAGATCATCATCAACAATTTGAAGAAGAAGCTTGGATCCAAGAAAGGGAAATGGGCAGAAGAACTACCTTATGTGCTTTGGGCTGATAGAACAACCCCTAAGAATGCTATTGGTCAAACGCCATTCTCTTTGGTATTTGGGGCAGAATCAGTGATCCCAACAGAAATGGTGGTTCCAACTGCTAGAACAAGTACTCGTGATCCTGAAGAAAATGATGAGAACTTACCTCAAGACCTGGATACTATTGAAGAAATCAGGGATTTGGCTAGGATGAGGATGGCCAGTTATCAACAAAGAATGGCTGGTGCTTACAACAAAAATGTCAGGATCAGGAAGTTTCAAGTTGGAGATATGGTATTATGGAAAGCATTTCAGAATACCACCAATCCTGCTGATGGAAAATTGGCTCCAAAATGGGAAGGTCCTTATTTGACTGAAGCTGAAGCAGGAAAGGGGGCATATAGATTGCTAACCATGGAAGGTGATTTGCTTCCAAGAGTTTGGAATGCTGTCCACTTGAAGAAATATTTCATGTGAGTAGGATCCTCATGGCACAGATGATCCTTGCGTTAGGGGTATCCTTGAAGGATCCTTAAAGTATCGGTGATCCTTACTTTGGTAATATCCTAATCTTGAACTATTTCATTTCTTTATTTTCTCATATAAGGATAAGGATCATGTGTCCTTTATCCATCTCTCACGTGATTTTAAGTTTTGAAAGTTCAGGAATCCTTAGCAAAGTATTGGTTATCCGCAGAAGCAATCCGTCCTTTGGGTTTAACACCAGTTATTTGGGCTTGACCCCAGTTCCGCCTGTAGCGCATGATGATCCTGGTATAGTTCAAGGCAGTGGGACCAGTACTCGCTTTAGGGGCTGATAATTCCATTGTACTGGCTATACCTAGGATCCTACGTATAATGGTAGACGTACCATACATCCGTTCCTAAGGTTTCTAACGTTTTTACGTTAGCTAAGGTTTTGACATTTTCATGTCACTAAGTTTGGATAGTCGCCAGTTAGGGCCATACTCCAGTTTACATACGATCCTTGGGCTTGTCCCCAGTTATCCTTGGGCTCGTCCCCAGTTATCCTTGGGCTCGTCCCCAGTTATCCTTGGGCTCGTCCCCAGTTATCCTTGGGCTTGTCCCCAGTTATCCTTGGGCTTGTCCCCAGTTGTTAACTCTTATCTTATATTGGCTTAGTCCCAAGTTATGCTCTATTTCAGGTCCTTAAAGATAAGCAACTAGGGATCCTTGATCCTTACTTCTCTCTAAGGTTTATCTTATAGTTATCCTTATTATGGTTAGGATCCTAACTTGGATCCTCAGGTATGATCCTTAACTATTTTTAATTCTATTCATTGCTTATTTGAATAACCCTTAAAATTTGACAACTAGACTTGTGATTCTTAAAATATATTGCTTTTTGGGATTCTTTAACTATAGGATATTTGATCATGGATCATGTCCTAAATATTTTCAATTTGACTTATTCAAAATTGTTTATTCAGTAAGTGTGCATCAAAACAAAGGAGAATTAAAGAAACAAAAAGGATAACAACACAAGATAAGCGACAAAAGATTAAGGTTTTATTTATTAACAAAAGACTGACCCTTAAAAGGTTGTCAAAATCACCTACCCCGAGCATCTACCAGCAAAACGTGGCCCGTCCGCTGGGGTAGGTAAAGGGTGTCCATGATAATAAGTTCAAAAGTAGTGCAGGAATATAAAGGCGGTAGGATCACAATGGCTTCATCCCCCAAACAGAGGATCCCTCCACCATTTGCAATCCTGCCTATTGTCCAAAGGATCATACATGATCCTTAATCCTAAAAACTATTGTTCAGTACAAACCATTAAATTGTTCAACAAAACAACCATCAAACTAAAAAAATGGGCTCCGGCTATGTCTAGAAGTTTCCATCATCGCCCAATCATCCATCCTAAACCTTCCCTGCATCACTACCTCCGGCTCCACTTGCTTCACCACCTTCATCCTTGCCTCCAGCCTCAATCGCCAAAACTTCCTCAGCCTCCTCATCATCTTCAAGATCAGCCAACCTTGCTTTCCAGCCCTCAACATCCCAGCTGCTTCTGTCAAAGTTAGGATCTTGAGCTTCCTGGGCCATCTTCAGTTTTATCTGATACATTGTGATGGCAGCAGAGACCTTTGCACCTTCTATGAGGTTATGCTTTTCATAGTCAAGGTCAATCAGAAGTTTAGCCGTCTTAGTCTTGGCATCTTGGAGTTCCTTCTGAAGATCAGCAATTTTGAGGTCCTTAAGCACTGCAACCTGTTGGAGGTCAGCAATCTTCTTGTCCTGCTCCTCGACGTTCCCCACATAGTCCTCAATCTCAGCGAATTTCTGCAAAGGGGATAAAAGATAAGGTCAGGACCAAGTGATCCTCAAATCAGCAGGATATGTCAGCAGGATATGCCAGCAGGATATACAGGCAGATACAGTGATCCTTACATCATTGAAGTACTCGAGGAATTGGTGACGGATCAGAGGCAGACCCTGCAGATCCTCAGCCTCGGAGGTCTTTCTCTTTTTGCCACCCCTTCCTTTAGTGGGTGCCTTGGGAATGGAGATGCTAGGACTGGTAGTGGACCTCTTCTTCCTGGGTCTAACAGTATCAAGGTCAGCCGTGTCGAATTAAGAAGCAGGCTTGGTGGATTTTCCAGCACCTACACAACCAAAACAAGATTAGTATCTTCACTTAACTTATATTTCACTATTTATTTAAATTTTAAACAAAGATACTTACTTGACATCGTGATAGAGCCTGAGGATACCTCCTGAGAATCTTGGGTTGTTGTCTTGAAAGTTCTTGCTTCAGGATCAAGTTTCTTGAAAGCGATGAGTCTCTCTTTGGCAGCAGGAGACAATCTGAGGTGTGAGACGGTGATAGCTGCATAACAAGAAAGCAAAAATATATAAGTGATCCTTATATCAAAAGAAAGCTCTCTGGTGATCCTTCTCAGGATCCTCCACCCTACCATGGGTAGCCCATTTCTTGGGTAGATCCTTTCCTTCCTCAATAGAATCTCTCTTGACGAAAAAGAAACGCCGCTTCCAGTTAGCATCATTCTTGGTAGCCTTGAAGATCGGGTGTTCCTCACCAGGTTTACGTTTAAACAAATAGCGATGAGAACCAAAGGTAGTAAGATCATACAGCTCTCCCAGCTCTGACATTCCTAGGTCTATCCCTTCCTGCTCGATGATCCTTTCAAGGGTATACAAAACCCTCCAAATCATCGGCATGGCTTGGATATAAGAGATGCCGGTTAGGGAAAAGAAAGATTGGGTGAAGGCTGGAAAAGGATATGTATAGCCTATGGTGAACGGAGTGACAGGAAAAGCAACCCACTTGTCGGAAATATGATCACTCAGGGCATTGGGATCCAAAGGTCTAAACTCGGTGTTCGCCGGGAAGCAGTGGCGGATCCTATCAATCTGTGCATCATTGAAACAGCAGCGTTCTTTTATGGAATCTTCAATGATCCCCTGGCTTTTCGGAGGGCTGTTTTTCGGGTGATCCTTAGCTGGGGAGTTCCGGAGCAACATCTTTGATAGAATGGTGGAAAGAAACGGAAAACAGAGTAAGAGAAGGAAGAAGATGAATTGAGAATACCTGTTTATCTTCGGAATGCAGTTATAAAGGGAGTCTCTCTGAAATTTTAAATGCATTCGATCCTATCTCTATCTCCTATTTATAATCATGATTGTGCAGGGTTGTCACTTCTGTGACGTCATGGTTGCAACGGATAGTTCTACAATAACGGCTATATTTACGATAGTTAGTTGCGGATAAGATCAAGAAAATATAACTCGCTCATTTTACATATCACTCCTTATATTTTGGGGGCAATTGTTAGGGGAGGATTTTCTAACAATTAGTGATCCTTACTTGTTATCCTAATTAATGATCCTTACTTCTGTGACAGATAGTGATCCTCAGAAGAGCTTCAGGATCAGGATCATGGATCACCTTAAGGATCCTCATACTAACGATTGTTTGTTTATGTTTCGTATTATTTCGCAGGAGTAACAAGCTTGACTTGGTCTTGGCAACGTTACTATGGAATATTCCACGGGTATTTCGCACACGTTTGACTGGAAATGGACGTTGTGGAGAACGTGGGAGCTTGGCACAAAAGTCGGATAGTTTGTTATTATAGCTAACTTCTATTTTTAATGGGGTGACGAGCTAGAATTAGAACACTTAGCCATTTTCAGCTACACACACTCCCATACAATCGCACTCTTGAAGCTCTCGACGAACACTTATTAGTTTTCACTCAATTTTACACATTTCACCGTAGTGATCCTTGTACCTAGCTCGTTACTATCCGAAGTTGTAAACATTTATTGATTTATTTGAGATTGGTGATCGGTAGTTTCCATCACCCGGGGTTTTTTGTGCCGGAGATCAACTCTTGATCAAGGGCTTTTTCCCCGTATAAATCCTTGTGTCGTTTGTGCAATTAACATTGAAGTGATCCTTATCATTGTTCTACATTTCAAGCATCATACCCCGTAACTAAGAGTTTGGTTGCATTATCCTCATCAGATTTTTGACCAAAACACAAGGCATGTCCCAAGGATCCTTTCCCATTACCCCACATTGACTCCATGGTGGATGCTACCGCGGGTCATGAGTTGTTGACTTTTATGGATGCTTCATCTGGATTTCAACAAATTCAGATGGAACCATCTGATCAAGAGGATACAACCTTTATGACCCCAACTGGTATATATTGTTATATTGCTATGCCATTTGGACTAAGGAATGCAGGTGCTACTTATCAAAGGCTAGTCAATATGATGTTCAAGGAACAAATTGGACACACTATGGAAGTCTATATAGATGACATGGTGGTTAAGTCCAAGAAAGCTGAGGATCACCTTAAAGACTTGGAGGAAGCATTCAATATCCTTGATAAATTTAATATGAAACTAAATCCTTCCAAGTGTCATTTTGGTGTCAAAGCAGGTAAATTCTTAGGCTATATGGTGACAAAGAGGGGCATTGAAGCAAGTCCAGAGCAAATCAAGGCTACTGTGAATATCAAATCTCCTGCCAATGCTAAGGATGTGCAAAGATTGATAGGTAGGATCGCGGCCTTGAACAGATTCATATCCAAATCCTCATAAAAGTGCAAGGAATTCTATGATATCCTGAGCAAGAACAAGAAATTTGAATGGACTGAGAAGCATGAAAGTGCCCTCAAAGCTCTTAAGGATTACCTATCCTCAGCCCCCGCCTTGATGAAACCAGAAAAAGGGGATATATTATCCTTATACTTAGCGGTATCCTCAAAAGCAGTAAGTGCGGTCCTTGTTAAGGATCACCAAGGTACACAACATCATGTTTATTATGTAAGTAAAAGTTTACTTGATGCTGAATCCAGGTATTCACGCTTAGAGAAACTTAACCTTGCATTAATTATGGCATCTACTAAATTAAGACATTATTTTGAGACTCATGCCATTGTTGTTAAGACTAATTTTCCAATTAAGAATGTTCTCAGGAAACCTGAAATGTCAGGAAGGATGGCTAAGTGGGCAGTGAAGCTTAGTGCATATGATATAAGATATGAACCTAGAACTGCCATTAAATCCCAGGCCTTAGCTGACTTTGTGGCAGATTTTAGTAGTGACTTGCAAAAGGAAGCTGAGTTAGAGGTCCAACAGCTAGAAGAAACTAAGGATCCTTGGATACTCTTCACTGATGGTGCTTCTAATGTTAAAGGAACAGGGCTTGGAATACTACTAAAATCACCACAGGGGGACATAATACCCCACTCCATGGCTTGTGAATTTCAAACTACCAACAATGAGGCTAAATATGAAGCCTTGATAGCTGGTTTGCAAATTGCTAAGCATATGAGGATCAGGTATCTTGAGGTACATGTAGATTCATTATTCATCACTAATCGCTTTAATGGATCCTATGCTATTAAAGGTGAAAAGCTAATCAAATATTTAGAGATAGTCAAAGAATTGGCACTCTCTTTTGTTTCCTTTAGGTTGACACAGGTACCAAGGGAAGAGAATGCAGAGGCGGATGCATTAGCCAATCTAGGATCATCCTTGAAGATCCCGGAGGATATCAAGATCCCTATTATCCATATCCTGACCCCTTCTATCGAGGATCAGGTAGCTATGGAGATAGGAGAGGATTCTGCGACCATCCCTAGTGATGATACTCAATCTCATTCAGGATCATGGATCCTTCCAATCATGAGATACATACAACATGGAGAGATTCCTACAGGAGAGAACCCCAGGGATTTCAAAATCAAGGTATCTCAATTTACAATATTGAATAACATTTTGTATAAACGATCTCTTGCAGGTCCATATCTAAGATGTATTGAGGATCCTGAAATCCAAGAAGTCCTAAAGGATTTCCATGAAGGAGATTGCGGAAAACACACTGGGGGCAGAGCATTATTCTCAAGGATCCTGAGGACAGGGTACTATTGGCCTACTATGAAGAAGGATGCTGTGGAATATGCCAAGAAATGTGATCCTTGTCAGAGACACAGTAATATCCTTCACCAACCAGCAGAACTTTTGCATCCTATATCCTCTTCTTGGCCATTTATGAGATGGGGAATGGATATAGTTGGTAAGCTTCCTAAGGCACCTGGTGGAAAAGTATTCATGCTTGCTATGACTGATTACTTCTCCAAGTGGATAGAGGCTGAAGCCTTTGCTCAAGTCAGAGAAAAGGACATTATATCCTTTATTAAAAGAAGCATTATTACTAGATTTGGTATCCCTTCTGAAATTGTTTGTGATAATGGATCCCAATTTATTAGGAGTAGAACTACTAACTTTTGTGACAACTGGGGGATTAAGATGATAACATCAACACCAGTCCACCCACAAGCTAATGGTCAGGCAGAATCATCCAACAAGATCATCATCAACAATTTGAAGAAAAAGCTTGGATCCAAGAAAGGAAAATGGGCAGAAGAACTACCTTATGTACTATGGGCCGATAGGACAACTCCCAAGAATGCTACTAGCCAAACTCCATTTTCTTTGGTATTTGGGGCAGAATCAGTGATCCCTACAGAGATGGTGGTTCCTACTGCAAGAACAAGCATTCGTGATCCTGAAGAAAATGCTGAAAACTTGGTTCAAGATCTGGATACTATAAAAGAACTCAGGGATTTGGCAAGGATAAGGATGGCCAATTATCAACAAAGGATGGTTGGAGCTTACAACAAAAATGTCAGGATCAGGAAATTCCAAGTTGGTGATATGGTGTTAAGGAAAGCATTTCAGAATACCACCAATCCTGCTGATGGAAAGTTGGCACCAAAGTGGGAAGGCCCTTATTTGATCGAAGCTGAGGCAGGAAAGGGGGCATATAGATTGCTAACAATGGAAGGTGATTTGCTACCAAGAGCTTGGAATGCTGTCCATTTGAAGAGATACTTCATGTAATAAGGATCCATAATCCTTACCTGACAAGTATCCTTGAAGGATCCTTGCAGGACAGATGATCCTCATTGTGGTAATATTCTAATCTCAAACTATCTCATTCTTTAGTTATCTTATATAAGGATAAGGATCCTGCATCCCTTATCCTCCTTTCACTTGATTCTGAGTTTTGAAGGTTCAGGTATCCTTAACAAAGGATTGAGTATCCACAGAAGTATCCAGTTATTTGGGCTTGACCCCAGTTATTTGGGCTTGACCCCAGTTTGGGCCTGTCCCCAGTTTCGCCAGTAGTGCATGATGATCCTGGTATAGTTCATGGCAATGGGACCAGTACCCGCTTTAGGGGCTGACAATTTCATTGTACTGGCTATATTCAGGATCCTACGTATAATGGTAGACGTACCATACATCCGTTCCTAAGGTTTCTAACGTTTTCACGTTAGCTAAGGTTTTGGCATTTTCATGTCACTAAGTTTGGATAGTCGCCAGTGAGGGCCATACTCCAGTTTACACACGATCCTTTGGGCTTGTCCCCAGTTATCCTTTGGGCTTGTCCCCAGTTATCCTTTGGGCTTGTCCCCAGTTATTCTTTGGGCTTGTCCCTAGTTATCCTTTGGGCTTATCCCCAGTCATCATTTGGGCTTGTCCCCAGTATATTGGGCTTGTCCCCAGAATTGTTGGGCTTGTCCCCAGTTACTAACTTTTATCTTATATTGGCTTAGTCCCAAGTTATATCCTATTTCAGGTTTTTGAAGCTAAACGACTAAGGATCCTTGATCCTTACCTTCTATTAAGGTTTGTCTTTTGGTTATCCTGATTATAAGTGTTAAAGGTTAGGATCCTAAATTGGATTCTCAGGTATGATCCTTGATCATTTTGATTTTATTCATTATTTATCTAAGTGACCCTTATCCTTTGACAACTGAACTTATGATCCTCAAACTACACTATTTTTCAGAACTTGTCGACTATAGGATATGTGATCCTTGATCATATCCTAAACTTTTGAGGATATGTATTAAATTTTTTCTTCTTTACTTAATAAACTCAGACATAATATATATCACAACAATTGAAAAGTAAAGTACTAACAAGGATAGCAACACGGGAGATAGCCAAAAAGTTAAAGTTATTTTATTCACAAAACATTAAACCCTTTAAGGTTGTCAAAATTGCCAACCCACATTTGTACCAGCAAAACGTGGCCCGTCCACATGGGTTGGCAAAGGGTGTCCATTGTTTACGGGTCTTTGTAGTGCAGGAAACAAAAGACGGAAGGATAACGAGTGGCTTCATCCCCCAAACAGAGGATCCATCCACCACCTATTATCCTACCTATTGTCCCAGGATCCATGATCCTTCACCCTAGAAATTATTGTCTAAAGTTATTACAACCCAAGATTGTTTCAAAACTCCATAACCAAAATGAAAATACCAAATTCTAAAAAATGGGCTCCGGCTACGTCTAGAAATGTCCTTCATCGCCCATTCCTGCAGCCTACACCTTTGCTGCATCACCACCAGCATCATCAGCATCAGCATGATCCTTACCACTTCCACTCGCCTCAATTGCTAAGATCTCTTCTTCATCGTCCAGCTCAGCTAATCTTGCCTTCCAGCCCTCTACGTCCCAGCTGCTCTTGTAAAAGTTAGGATTCAGAGCTTCTTGGGCCATTTGCAACTGGGTTTTGTACATAGCAATGGCAGCGGAGACTTTAGCATCATTGGTGATTTCATTCTTCTCTTGGTCAGCAGTGATATGAGCCAGAACAAGTTCCCTCTTCACCAGATTGACATCATTTTCGAGGGAGGCAGTCTTCTGATCCTTGGCTAGCATGATCTTCTGGAGGTCCAAACACTTTTGCTCAACCTCTTCAACATTGCCTACGTAGTCTTTGATTTCAGCAAATTTCTGCAAGAAAGACAATATAAAGTTTAGGATCACATGATCCTCAAGTGCGCAGGATAACTAAGCTAAGTCAGTGATCCTTACATCAGCAAAGTACTCAAGGAACTGGTGACGGATTAGAGGCAGGCCTTCTAGATTGTCAGCCTCTGAGGCTTTCCTCTTCTTTCCCTTGGAAGCAGTAGCCTTGGGGATGGCAGTACTTGGGCTAGCAGCAGCCTTCTTCCTCCCAGATCTGGGACCAACAGTGGTGAGGTCAGTGACACTGAAACGGGTAGCAGACTTCGATGATTTTCCAGCACCTACACATCCAAAACAGATAAGTATCCTTATTTGATTTTTATTTAAATATTTAGTTATGCACAAAATGGGATACTTACTCGACATTGTGACAGAACCTGAGGATACCTCTTGAGAATCCTGGGTATTTGCTTTAAATGATCTTATTTCAGGATCAAGCCTCCGAAAAGCAGCAAGCCTTTCCTTCGTTGCAGGTGTTGTGATAAGGTGTGTGACAGTAATAGCTGCAAAATATAAACAAAAGGATATTAGTGATCCTCAGCAGAAACAAGGTTATCCTGTGATCCTTCTCAGGATCCTCTATCCTACCATGGGTGGTCCATTTTCTAGGCAGATCCTTTCCATCAGGGATAGAATCCCTTCTGACAAAGAAGAATCGCCTTCTACAGTTGGTGTCATTTTTGGTGGCTTTGAAGATGGGATGCTCTTCACCGGGTTTGTGTTTGAATAGATATCGGTGGGATCCATGGCTAACAAGGTCATACATCTCTGCTAACTCCGACATTCCCAGACTAATTCCTTCACGTTCAATGATTCTTTCAAGGGTATACAAGACCCTCCAGATCATTGGCATTGCTTGGATGTAGGAGATGCCGGTGAGAGAAAAGATGGATTGGGTGAAATCAGGAAAAGGATACGAGTACCCTATCGTGAACGGGGTGACCGGAAAAGCCACCCAAGTTTCAGAAACATAGTCGCTTAGGACGGTTGGGTCAAAAGCTTTAAAAACGGTATTCGCCGGAAAACAATGGCGGATTATGTCTATCTGTGGATCAGTGAAGCAGCATCTTTCTTTCGCAGAGCCTTCGATGATTCCTTGGGTCTTTAAGGGACTGTCCTTCTTGTGATCCTTAGCCGGTGAGGATCGTAGCATCATCTTGCTCATGATAATGGTGAAGAAGAAGAAACGGAAGAAGAAGAAGATGAAGAGAGAAAGGAAAGAGAAATACCTGATCAAGTCTCTGAATGAGGATTTAAAGGAGGAAACGCACGAATTTAAATGCCTCCTAACCCTTATCTCTAACTTCAATTTATAATGATGATTTTGCAGGATGGTCACTTCAGTGACGTCAGGATGCAACAGCTATTCAAAAATTAACGGCTATATATCCGTTGATTTATTACGGATAAGAACGAGAAAATATAACTCGTTTATTTGCAAATTACTCCTTATATTTTGGGGGCAATTGTTAGGGGAGGATTTTTGAATGATCAGTGATCCTCAATTACTGTTGGGCTTAGTGATCCTCAATTCTGTCTGAATTAGTGATCCTCAGAAAGTATTGTAGGATCAGGATCATGGATCATCATAAGGATCCTTGTACTAACGATTGTCTGCTTTGAATATGATGTTGTTTTGCAGGAGTACAAGCTTGGACTTGGTCTTGGCGATATTCCTGGAGCATATTCCATATTTATTCCGCACGTGCTTAACTGAAGTGGACGTTATGGAGTTCGTGGAAGACTTGCACAAAATGCGGATAGTTTGTTAGCTTAGATATTTTCCATTTTTAAAAGGGGATAGCGAGCTTTATTAGAACACTTGGCTATTTTTAGCTTAACACACACACTCGTAACTGCTCTCATCAGCTCTAGAGATTTCACTTGGCGATTACACACTTTTTTGCACATTACACTATAGTGATCCTCGTAACTAGCTCGCTATCATCCGAAGTTGTAATACATTATTTGTTTAATCTGAGTTGGTGATCGGTAGTTTCCATCACCCGAGGTTTTTTATGCCGGAGATCAACTCTTGATCAAGGGCTTTTTCCTCGTATAAATCTTTGTGTCACTTGTTCATTACATTTCTGAGTGATCCTTAGTATTGTTCATTGATTCAAGCATCACACCTCACAACAGAAAGTTTGGTTGCATTATCTTAGCTTGATTTTTGACCAAAACAGAAACCAAGATGGACAATGGAGACAGACCCATCCGGACGTCCATTGTTACCCAGGATAAAGTCATAACATTTGATGAGGATGATCGTGTTGATGTCCAGGATCCTCATCATGATGGCCATGAATACATGACATGAAGGCAGTCCCATCTACTTATCATTAGTACGTGAAGCTTCCTAGTCCATGGGGAGTGGTGAAAATTGAGAGTGATCAACAAGAAGCTAAGAATTGCTATACCTCATCAATGAAGCCTGCCTCAAGACCAAGGGAGCAATAGCAATTAAATTATCCTTCAAGAGATGTCTTGAAGGTAAGAGAGCAGGATGTAAAAGAAATCCTCATGGATCCTCATGATCCTGAATCCAGGATCTTCATAGGATCAGGGATCCTTAGCGAAATTGAACAGGATCTAGTATCCTTCCTTAAAAGAAGGAAAACTACCTTTGTCTGGAAGCATGAGGATATGATAGGTATATCTAAAGATATAATTACTCATAAACTCGGCATTGACAGGTCATTCAACCTAATTCATAAAAAAAGAAGGAAGTTTTCACCTGAAAGGAATGCTATTATCCAGGAGGAGGTAGATAAACTACTTCGGGCAAGTATGATAAGAGAGGTTAAGATGATAACATCAACACCCGTCCACCCACAAGCTAATGGTCAGGCAGAATCATCCAACAAGATCATCATCAACAATTTGAAGAAAAAGCTTGGATCCAAGAAAGGAAAGTGGGTGTTTTGGTCAAAAATCAAGCAATGATAATGCAACCAAACTTTCTGTTGTGAGGTATTGTTAGGGCATGAATTTTATGCGAAGGATCATCTATCCTGAGTCTGGGCATGGATCACGGGTCCTTAATGGATGATGCGGATAGTCTGAGGATCCAGAGTCTGAGGATCACGCGTCTGAGGATCACGAGTCTGAGGATCAGGATCCTTTATGTTTTGCACGTTTTTAATGTGTAAATGCAGGTAATGGACGTAGTGGACCACTTCTTTGCTGGAATCTCATGGAATATGCTTTTAGGCACGTGCATATTGAAGAAATAACCGTTAGTCGTGGTCATGGGTGACTTCCACCTTTTTCGGGAAGTTAGTTAGTTGTTTTTTCTTATCTTTTTAAGGGGAAACAAGCTCAAAAAAGGCATAAGTCGTGCACACCACAGAAAATACACACAATACACGAATTCTCTGCAAACACTTAGCAAAAAACACACACTTACACTAGAAATTCATTGTATCGAGCTTGTTTTCTTCCGAAGTTGTACAAGGATCACTATTGTTTCAGCAATATATTTGGTGATCGGTAGTTTCCATCACCCGAGGTTTTTTATGCCGGAGATATTCTAAAGATCAAGGGCTTTTTCCTCGTATAAATCTCGGTGTTCATCGTTGATTTCATATACTTATCGTTCATACAATTAACCAAGCATCATACCTCACAAAATCAGATTTGGTTGCATTATCCTTGTGTGATTTTTGACCAAAACAATTTGGCGCCCACCGTGGGGCAATTGGTGCTTCAATTCTGAGAAATTTTGTTCATTTCATTCATTTCAGTTCATTACCTTCAACCACATGGCTTCTCAGGGAAAACTACTCCAAGTTCTATGTCGGTGGTCACCTTTTCACAGGGCATTCCGCCTTTGCATCATCTCCCCCTTGCATTCCAGAAGAATGCTGAGAATTCTCCGAAGAAGACAACCCCCGTTTTCACAAAACCAACTGTTGTTTCTTCCTCTACACTTACTAACAGTGATTTTTATGATTTGATTATGCAGATGAAGGATCACATGCAGCAGCAGATCAAAACTAATGGCAGGATCCTTCGCGAAATTGATAAAATCAGCAGAGGATCACTCCTCTTTGATGTCGAGGTCGCCGAATTTCGACAATCCGGTCATAACTTCCCAGCACTTTGCAGCTCCAGATGTCCAATACCAGGGTGCATCAATAGGAATGCGTTCTGGATCATCGGTAATATCTCAGGCTCGAGGATCCTCTTTCCAGCCTTTAGGATCCTCATTTCAGCATCAGGGATTCTTCACCAGTTTAGGAGGATGCATGGGGACGCAGCCAATTCAGGGATCCTCCTCTCAGGTTCAAGGATCCTCTCAGGTTCAAGGATCCTCTCAGGTTCAAGGATCCTCTCAGGTTCAGGGATCCTCCTCCCAGGTTGAAGGATCCTTTCAGGTTCAAGGATCCTCTCAGGTTCAAGGTTCCTCCTTCTAAGTTTAAGGATCTTCATCTTAGGTTTCCGGATCCATGGATTATCCTCCAAGACCTACATTCATAGCACTTCAAGGATCCAACATCTTCCAGGATCAAGGATACTTAAGGAGTGTGCAACCTGGAAGTTCAGATGTTTATCTAGGAGACTTCATACCAATGCAGACCATTGCTTCCTCTGGTCCCTCGGTTATGCTAGAATCCCGCCAACATGGATTCACATCTGGAATTCCAAACTTGAATCATTCAGGAGGTAACACTTTGAATAATTTTAGCAATGCTAACCATGGCTTTGTGCAGGATACAGGTATCAACCAAGCTATGGCTAAGGAATTGCAGAAACTTAGGGATATAATATCCAACGTTCTAGGAGTGGTTAAGCCCATTCCTGAAATTCCTGATGAAAGCCACAAGATATCTCATTCTGCACCACCTATTTGTGATGCACAGATACCGAAGAGGTTTCAGACACCAAATATGGTTGCTTGTGCAAGGGCTTTGGATCCACACTTACCGGATTAGCGTTAAAATGGCTGCTAAGTCTTCCTCCTTACTCTATTACTTCATTTGCTAATCTAGTTAATTTGTTTAATAGCCAATTCTCATGCAGTAGGAGATTTGAACGATTAACTAGTGATTTATATAGGGTAACTCAAGGTCATAATGAATCACTTAGAGATTACATAATTAAATTCAGTAAAGAATCCTTAGAAATCCCTAACTTAGATATTGCTACAGCTCTAGAAGCCTTTAAAATGGGTTTGCTTAGGGATTCAATGTTCTATGATGATCTTGTCATGACCCCTTGCAGGAACTTAGATGAGGAAAGGAACAGGGCCCTTAGGTTTATCTGTTTAGAGGATGACAAAAGGATCCACTAGAGATTGTCAGGATCCTCAAAGCAAGACAAATAAGGATCCTATCTCAAGGATAACTGATCCAAGCAATACTCCAAGCATGACAACCAGAGTGTGCATGCTGTGGAACAAGAGGAAGATGATCAGGATTATCCTCCTATTTCTGAATATTGTTTTTCTACTGATAATAATGAACTAATCCTTTCTATGCAGAGTTTAGGTGACAAGGTTAGGTGGCCAAGGAAGAATGACAAATTGCCTACCACCAAAGATGAATCGAAATGGTGTGCTTACCATGGGGATTCTGGTCATCTCACAGATTAGTGCATAGCATTAAGGAAGGAGATAGGTTATCTTTTGAGCAAAGGATACTTGAAGGAATTGCTTGGAAGGAAAAAGTCAAGGATCAAGTATCCTGAGAAAGTTCCTGAAAAAGCTCCTCCTCCACCATCCGATGCTCAAATCATCCATTTCATCTCCGGAGGTTCTCAGCAGCTAAGAGACGTGCAAAGGAAACAAAGATGGAGAATGGGGGCAGACCTATTCGGACCTCCGTCCTTACCTAGCAGAAAGTGATATCATATGATGAGGATAACTGTGCGGACATTCAGGATCCTCATCACGACGGTGCCATGGATACACGATATGAAGGTGATCCCTCTCAACATATCATCAATGTGTCAAGGTCCCAACTCTATGAGATATGGTGAAGATAGAAAGTGATCAGCAGGAGGCAAAGAACTGTTACACTTCTTCAATGAAGCCAGCCTCCAAGGAGCAAGACATCATGGAGGCAAGAGAGCAAGACGTCAAGGATATTATGTTATACCCAGAGGATCCTGAATCCAAAATTTTTATAGGATCCGGGATCCTAGATAGTGGTGAGCAGGATTTAGTATCCTTCTTGGAAAGAAGAAAATCTACCTTCGCTTGGAAACATGAAGATATGACAAGAGAAAGTTTGCACTTGAAAGGAATGCCATTATCCAAGAAGAGGTAGACAAATTGCTCAAGGAAAGTTTGAGTGGACTGATAAGCATGAAGCTGCACTTAAGGTTCTTAAGGATTATCTATCCTCAGCACCAGCCCTGATGAAACCAGAAAATGGAGAATCGTTATCCTTATACTTAGCTATTTCAGCTAAAGCAGTAAGTGTGATCCTAGTTAAGGATCATGAAGGCTCTCAACATCCGGTATACTATGAAAACTGAAATGGCGGTAGTGATCTACAAAGGGAAGTTGAATTAGAAGTTCAACAACTTGAGAAGACCAAGGATCCTTGGACACTCTTCACGGATGGAGCTTCAAATGTTAAAGGAACTGGACAAAGCACACTACTAAAATCGCCACAGGGGGACATTATACCCCAATCCATTGCATGTGAATTCCAAACCACTAATCATGAGGCAGAGTATGAGGCCTTGATAGCAGGTTTGCAATTAGCTAATAATATGAGGATCAGGTATCTTCAAGTATATGTAGATTCTCTATCAATTACTAATCATTATAACAGTTCTTACACTGTCAAATGTGAAAAGCTAATCTAGTACTTAGAAATAGTCAGGAAACTGGCAGATTCTTTTGCTTTTTTCAGTCTACCACAGGTACCCAGGGAAGAAAATGAAGAAGCTGACGCTTTAACTAACCTTGGATCATTCCTAAAGATGCCAGAAGATGTGAAAAGTACTCATCACCCATGTTTTAACTCCTGCAATTGAGGATCACGTAGTCATGGAGATAGTGGAGGATTCTGCAATCATACCTGGTGATCCTGCACAGTCGAATTCAGGATCCTGGATCCTTCCAATCCTAAGATATATACAACATGGAGAGAGCCCTACAGGACAAAATCCTAAAGCTTTCAAAGTCAAGGAGACTATGGAAACCACACTAGGGGCAGAGCACTATTCTCAAGGATCCTTAGAACAGGACACTATTGGCCTACCATGAAGATGTATGCTGTGGAATACACAAAGAAATGTGATGCTTGTCAAAGACACAGTAATATTCTACACTAACCAACATAACATCTGAATCCTAAGAAGAAGCTTTTGCTCAAAGTCAGAAAAAAGGAAATGGCCAGTTATCAACAAAGAATGGCTGGAGCATACAACAAGAATGTCAGGATTAGAAGATTTCAAGTTGGTGATTTTGTGCTAAGAAAAGCATTGAAGAACACTACAAATCCTTCTGATGGCAAGCTAGCACCAAAGTGGGAAGACCCCTATCTAATTGAAGCTGAGTCAGGAAAGGGGGCATATCATTTGTTAACAATGGATGGTGATCTCTTGCCAAGAGCATGGAATGCTGTTCATCT
Source organism: Helianthus tuberosus (assembly GCA_030545235.1). Lineage (NCBI taxonomy): Eukaryota > Viridiplantae > Streptophyta > Magnoliopsida > Asterales > Asteraceae > Helianthus > Helianthus tuberosus. The sequence continues at coordinate 4,329,555 of CM060381.1, read as the reverse complement.
CAAAAAAATACTTTAAGTAAGAAGGATCAGGGATCCTCAGCGATACCGGTATTCTGATTAAGGATCCAGGATCCTCAAAGGATATATGATTCTACATTTGGTAACACATTACTTTCATTTTCATTTTCATTCATTTTATACTTATTACTTATCATAAGTTAAAGATGTTAATCAGTTAACATCTATTTTCACAAAGTTTAAGCTTTTGTAGAGTTGTTATCATTTTACAGAAGATCAAAGTGGTTGGCCAACCCTCCAAAGTTTTGGGCTTCTCCCCAGTTTGGGCCTGTCCCCAGTTTCGCCAGTAGCGCACGATGATCCTGGTGCAGTTCAAGGCAGTGCGACCAGTACTCGTTTTAGGGGCTGACAATTTCATTGTACTGGCTGTACCCAGGATCCTACGTATAATGGTAGACGTACCATACATCCGTTCCTAAGGTTTCTAACGTTTTCACGTAAGCTAAGGTTTCGGCATTTTCATGTCGCTCAAGTTTGGATAGTCGCCAGTGAGGGCCATACTCCAGTTTACATCCGTTTATATGGGCATGACCCCAGTTTACATCCGTTTATATGGGCTTGACCCCAGTTTACATCCGTTTATTTGGGCTTGTCCCCAGTTTGTTGGGCTTGTCCCCAGTTACTAACTCTTATCTTATATTGGCTTAGTCCCAAGTTGTATCCTATTTCAGGTTTTTGGAGACAAACGACCAAGGATCCTTGATCCTTACCTTCCATTAAGGTTTGTCTTATGGTTATCCTGTTTATAATGATAAAGGTTAGGATCCTAACTTGGATTCTCAGGTATGATCCTTAACTATTTTGATTTTATTCATTATTCATTTGAATAACCCTTATACTTTGACAACTGAACTTATGACCCTTAAAATATATTACTTTTCGGAACTTTTCGACTATAGGATATTTGATCCTGGATCATATCCTAAAATTTTTAAACTTAATTTGTTTAACTTTTCCTATTCAGACAAGTGTATATCAAAACAATTGAAAATTTAAAGGATATACAAGAATAACAACACGGGAAATAGCCAAAAAGTTAAGAGTTATTTTATTCACAAAATGTTCAACCCCTTAAGGTTGTCAAAATTGCCAACCCACGTTTCTACCAGCAAAACGTGGCCTGTCCACATGGGTTGGCAGAGGGTGTCCATTGTTTACGGGTCTTTGTAGTGCAGAAAATAAAAGATGGAAGAATAACGAGTGGCTTCATCCCCCAAACAGAGGATCCATCCACCACCCATTATCCTGCCTATTGTTCAAGGATCCCTGATCCTTCACCCTAGAAACTACTGTCTAAAGTTATACAAGTTCTGACGATAAGGATCCTTGATGCTAGAAGCTTTACTTTTCATAGTTTGCTTATTCAGTAATAATTTACGAGGATATAGAATCCTAACTTGGATTCTCTGGTATGTTATATTCTAACTTTTTCTAAGCTGTAAGTTGTCTCTTATCCTTTTTGGTTAAAGATCATTGATCCACATTTGTTCGAACACTTCAAGTTTTCTGTTAAAAGTTTAACATTATCATCAGATTTCCAATAACTTTCCAGTTATTTGGCGATGATATCTTTGAAAATAGAAAGCATACATGAAAAATAAAAAAATAAAAAATAGCTACAACAGTTGTAGCTAAAAATGTTTAATGTCGTTACCCATTCATTATGTATCAAATCATCTGGCCTGGATTTCACCAGCAAAACCGTGGACCATCCACCCAGGCCGGATAAGGCTATCTAACAGTTAAAGTGTCTATGCAGAAATTAAAGTGCAGGAAGGTTAATAGCAAACTGTGTAGAAGGATTCATTCTCCACGAACGGAAGGATCTTCTGATCTGTAAAGGCACTTGAGGAGTTATCTCTAACTCTATATTCTGCAACGATGATTATAGCAGGTTTTATCAGTGACGACAGGCAGTGTAACAACTAGTTACCAGCAACAACGGCTAGTCCGCTTCTGACGGAAATATGACAGCTGTGAATCCTTATCATAACTGCCATATTGGGGGCAATTGTTAGGGCATGAATTTTATGCTAAGGATCATCTATCCTGAGTCTGGGCATGGATCACGGGTCCTTAATGGATGATGCGGATAGTCTGAGGATCCAGAGTCTGAGGATCACGCGTCTGAGGATCACGAGTCTGAGGATCAGGATCCTTTATGTTTTGCACATTTTTAATGTGTAAATGCAGGTAATGGACGTAGTGGACCACTTCTTTGCTGGAATCTCGTGGAATATGCTTTTAGGCACGTGCATATTGAAGAAATAACCGTTAGTGGTGGTCATGGGTGACTTCCACCTTTTTCGGGAAGTTAGTTAGTTGTTTTTCTTATCTTTTTAAGGGGAAACAAGCTCAAAAAAGGCATAAGTCGTGCACACCACAGAAAATACACACAATACACGAATTCTCTGCAAACACTTAGCAAAAAACACACACTTACACTAGAAATGCATTGTATCGAGCTTGTTTTCTTCCGAAGTTGTACAAGGATCACTATTGTTTCAGCAATATATTTGGTGATCGGTAGTTTCCATCACCCGAGGTTTTTTATGCCGGAGATCTTCTAAAGATCAAGGGCTTTTTCCTCGTATAAATCTCGGTGTTCATCGTTGATTTCATATACTTATCGTTCATACAATTAACCAAGCATCATACCTCACAAAATCAGATTTGGTTGCATTATCCTTGTGTGATTTTTGACCAAAACAGGTATGATGCTTGAATTGATGAACAACAATAAGGATCACTATGAAATGTAATGAACAAGTGACACGAAGATTTATACGAGGAAAAAGCCCTTGATCAATGAATGATCTCCGGCATAAAAAACCTCGGGTGATGGAAACTACCGATCACCAACTTAAATTAAACAAGAAATGTAATACAACTTCGGATGATAGCGAGCTAAGTACAAAGATCACTATAGTGTATTGTGTTGAAAAGTGTGTAATCGCCAGGTGAGTTAACGAGAGCTGGTGAGAGCAGTTGTACGAGTGTGTGTGTAGCCAAAAATAGCTAAGTGTTTTCTAACTAGCTCGCTACCCCTTTAAAAATGGAAAATATCTACTCTAACTAACATTCCGCAAATGGTGCAAGTCCTCCACGACTCCATAACGTCCACTTCTGGCCAAGCACGTGCGGAATAAACATAGAATATGCTCCAGGAATATCGCCAAGACCAAGTCCAAGTTGATACTCCTGCAAAACAATTTCGAATTCAAAGTAGACAACCGTTAGTACAAGGATCCTTATGACGATCCATGATCCTGATCCTGCAACACTTCTGAGGATCACTACTTCAGACAGAATTGAGGATCACTAAACCGAATAGTAAATGAGGATCACTGATCATGTAGAAATCCACCCCTAACAATTGCCCCCAAAATATAAGGAGTAATTATGTAAATAAACGAGTTTTATTTTGTTCTTATCCATAACAAATTAACGGATAACTAGCCGTTGGAGTCGGACTAGCCGTTACAAGTATGACGTCACTGAGGTGACTATCCTGCAAAATCATCATTATAAATAGGAGTTAGAGATAGGGATCAATTCGCATTTAAATTCAAGAGAAACTCCCTTTAAATTCATATCCGAAGATCAATCAGGTATTTCTCTTCCTCTTCTTCCTTTACGTTTTCTTTCTCTGCTCCTTCTCTCTTCACCTTCTTCATAATCAAGATGATGTTAAGATCCTCCCCTGCTAAGGATCACAAGAAGGACAGTCCTCTTAAGAGCCAGGGGATCATCAAAGATCTGGCGAATGAAAGGTGCTGCTTCACTGATCCGCAAATAGACAGAATCCGGCATTGCTTTCCGGCGAACACCTATTTCAAACCGTTTGATCCTACTGTTCTAAGTGATTATTGTTAGGGGAGGATTTTCTAACAATTAGTGATCCTTATTCGTTATCCTAACTGATGATCCTTACTTCTGTGACAGGTGGTGATCCTCAGAAGGGCTTTAGGATCAGGATCATGGATCACTTTAAGGATCCTCATACTGACGATTGTTTACATATGTTTTATAACATCTCGCAGGTATAACAAGCTTGACCAAGTCTTAGCGGCATTCTTGGAGAATATTCCCGAAGTATTCTGCACGTGCTAGATCAAAACTAGACGTTATGGAGAACGTGGAGGCTTGGCCCGAAAGTCGGAGAGTTTGTTAACTAGATATTTTTCTTATTTTAAAGGGGTAACGAGCTAGTTAGTAACACTTAGTCATTTTGGCAGTTACACACACTCGCAAACACTCTCATACAAGCTCTCGTTCAAACACTTAGCAATTACTCACACTTTTTACACATTTCACCGTAGTAATCCTTGTACCTAGCTCGTTACTATCCGAAGTTGTAAACGTTTATTCATTTATTTGAGCTTGGTGATCGGTAGTTTCCATCACCCGGGGTTTTTTGTGCCGGAGATCAATTCTTGATCAAGGGCTTTTTCCCCGTATAAATCCTTGTGTTGTTTGTGCATTCCACATTGAAGTGATCCTCATTGTTGTTACACTTTTTGAGCATCATACCCCGTAATCTAGAGTTTGGTTGCAATATTCTCAACAGATTTTTTGACCAAAACAGTTTGGCGCCCACCGTGGGGCAATTGGTGCTTTGTCCTTAGAAGAATTCGCATTTCTGTGCTCATTCCGGTTCATTACTACCAAGCAAATGGCTTCCTCAGCGAAGAATGCTTCAAACTTGATGCCTTCGTTAACTTCTTCCCAAGGCGTTCCTCCTTTGCCTCCACCACCTTCTGGATCCCAGAAGAATACAGAGAATGCTGCGAAGAAACCGACTCCCATTTTCTCAAAACCACCTACTTCTTCTGTTTCAACTAATCCTACTACTAATGATCTCTATGCCTTGATTTTGCAGATGAGGAATCATGCACAAGAGCAGGATAAAACCAACGAAAGGATCCTCCGGGAGATTGATGAAATTAAGAAACAGAAGAAAACGGCAGAGGATCATTCTCCATTGATGCCCAAATCTTTGAATTTTGATACTCCGGTGATTACTTCTCAGCCATCAGTGGTTCCAGACATTCAATATGCGGGTGGACCAAAAGGAGTACACTATGGAACAACAGCTATGACCCAGGCACTAGGCTCATATTTCCAGCCAGCAGGATCCTATCCCCAGCATATGGGATCCCTCACGAGTACAGGAGGATATTCAGGAATGCAGCAGCATCAAGGATCCTTCTTCGTCCCAGGATCATTCCGAGCTCAAGGATCCTCTTTCGTTCCAGGATCATCCCAGGTTCAAGGATCCTCTTTCGTTCCAGGATCATCCCAGGTTCAAGGATCCTCCTTCGTTCCAGGATCATCCCAGGTTCAAGGATCCTCCTTCGTTCCAGGATCATCCCAGGTTCAAGGATCCTCCTTCGTTCCAGGATCATCCCAGGTTCAAGGATCCTCCTTTGTTCCAGGATCATCCCAGGTTCAAGGATCCTCCTTCGTCCCAGGATCATCCCAGGTTCAAGGATCCTCCTTTGTTCCAGGATCGTCTCAGTTTCAGGGATCCTTCCAGATGCCAGGATCCTTGAGGAGTTTACAAACAGGAAGTTCAGATGTCCATCAAGGAGATCTTATTCCAATGCAGACCAATGCCTCTACCGGTCCCTCGATCATTCCAGAGTCTCAACAATATGGATTGACCTCTATTCTTCCTAACTTGAATCCAATGGGAGGTAACACTTTTAATAATTCTCGTACTACTAACCATGGTCTTATGCAGGATCCAGGTATCAATCATGCAATGGCCAGAGAATTACAAAAGCTAAAGGATATGATCTCGAGTGTTCCGGGAGTAGTCAAACCTATTCCAGAGATTGCAGATGGGAGCCACAAGATATCTCGCTTTGCACCACCAATCTGTGATGCTGAGATACCCAAGAGGTTCCATGTGCCTACAATGAAATTGTACGATGGCTCGACGGATCCTGAAGAACACATAGCACAATACAGGGAGAGGATGGAGATCAATCCAATCCCAGAAAAGTTAAAGGAAGCATGCTTATGCAAAGGATTCGGATCCACTCTTACTGGATCAGCTCTCAAATGGCTGCTAAGTCTTCCTCCCTATTCTATTACCTCATTTGCAAACCTAGTTAACTTGTTTAATACTCAGTTTTCTTGTAGTAGAAAATTTGAACGATTAACTAGTGATTTATATAGGATAACCCAGGGTCATAATGAATCATTAAGGGATTACATTACCAAATTTAGTAAAGAATCCTTAGACATTCCCAACTTAGATATAGCCACGGCTGTTGAAGCCTTCAAAATGGGACTGCTTAGGGATTCGTTATTTTATGATGATCTTGTTATGACACCATGCAGGAACCTAGATGAGGTAAGAACCCGGGCCCTCAGGTTCATTCGGCTAGAGGATGACAAGAGGATTCAGGAGAGGATAACAGGATCCTCAAAGCAGGATAAGCAAGGATCCTCATTCAGAAACAACAAGTTCAGATCCTACAACAAATCCGATAATCAGAACGTGCATTCTATTGATCAAGAAGAGGATGATGAGGATTATCCTCCAATTTCTGAATATTGTTTTAGTGTTGATAACAATGAACTAATCCTTACCATGCAGAACCTAGGTGATAAAGCTAGATGGCCAAGAAAGAATGACAGGCCAGCTGCAACTAAGGATAAATCAAAGTGGTGTGCATATCATGAAGATTTTGGGCACCTCACAGAAGAATGCATTGCATTAAGAAAGGAGATTGGATACTTGTTGAGCAAAGGGCATCTAAAAGAGTTGTTGGGTAGGAAAAAGTCAAGGACTCAGGATCCTGAAAGGATCCCTGAGAAGGCTCCAGCCCCTCCAGCAGATGCACAAGTGATAAACTTTATTTCTGGGGGATCCGACATTTGTGGCACATCCTTCTCAGCAGCTAAGAGGCATGCAAAGGAAACTAAAATGGATAATGGAGAAAGACCAGTTCGAACATCGAGTGTCTCCGAAGGAAAAGTTATAACCTTTGATGAAGAGGATCGTACTGATATCCAGGATCCTCATCACGATGGTTTAGTTATTACTCTTTTTATATCTAACTGTTTTGTCCGCAGGATCCTAATAGACGGAGGAAGTTCAGTGAACATTATTCAGCTTGATGTTCTAAAGAAGATGGGTATCCCTGAATCAGAGATCATACCAAGATCCTCCGTGCTCGTGGGATTTAGTGGCGAAACTAAGAACACCCTGGGGGACATTAAACTCCCAATATATATTGAAGGCTTACACTCTTATCAAAAATTTTGTGTTATTGACTGTTTATCTTGTTGTAATGTTATCCTTGGCAGGCCCTGGATACACGATATGAAAGCAGTCCCATCTACTTACCATCAATGTGTGAAGCTCCCTAGTCCTTGGGGAATAGTAAAGATCGATAGTGATCAGCAGGAAGCTAAGAATTGCTACACTTCATCGATGAAACCAGCTTCGAAGTCAAGGGAGCAATAGCAATCAAGGTATCCTCCAAGGAATGTCTTGGAGGCCAGAGAGCAGGATGTGGTAGAAATCCTCATGGATCCTGATGATCCTGAATCCAAAATATATATCGGATCAGGGATCCTTGGCGAAATGAAGGAAGACCTCATATCCTTCCTCAAAAGGAGAAAGACTACCTTTGCATGGAAACATGAAGACATGACTGGTATATCCAAAGATGTTATCACCCATAAACTCGGCATCGACAGATCCTTCAAACCAATACATCAAAGAAGAAGGAAGTTTGCACCAGAAAGGAATGCCATTATCCAGGAAGAGGTAGAAAAATTGCTCCGGGCAGGTATGATTAGAGAGGTCAAGTATCCAAGATGGTTGGCCAATGTGGTTGTTGTTCAAAAGAAAAACGGAAAGTGGAGGGTATGTGTTGATTTTACCGATTTAAATAAGGCATGTCCCAAGGATCCTTTCCCTTTACCCCACATTAACTCCATGGTGGATGCAACTGCGGGTCATGAACTGTTAACTTTTATGGATGCTTCATCTGGATTTCAACAAATCCAAATGGAACCATCCGACCAAGAGGATACAGCCTTCATGACTCCAACTGGTATATATTGCTATATTGCTATGCCGTTTGGATTGAGAAATGCAGGTGCAACGTACCAAAGGCTGGTGAATATGATGTTCAAGGATCAGATTGGACAAACTATGGAGGTCTACATAGATGATATGGTGGTGAAATCCTTAAAAGCTGAGGATCACCTACGAGACTTGGAGGAAGCATTTGATATCCTTGACAAATATAATATGAAGCTTAATCCTTCAAAATGTCATTTTGGTGTTAAAGCAGGTAAATTCTTAGGATACATGGTGACTAAGAGAGGCATCGAAGCTAGCCTGGAACAAATCAAAGCAATAGTGAACATCAAATCTCCGGCCAATGCTAAGGATGTTCAAAGGTTAACAGGAAGGATAGCAGCCTTGAACAGATTCATATCCAAGTCCTCCGAGAAATGTAAAGAATTCTATGATATCCTAAGGAAGAACAAGAAATTTGAGTGGACGGAGAAGCATGAAAATGCTTTAAAAGCCCTCAAAGATTACCTATCCTCGGCCCCGGCTTTGATGAAACCAGAAAAAGGTGATGTGTTATCCTTGTATCTTGCGGTATCCTCAAAAGCGGTAAGTGCGGTCCTTGTTAAGGATCATCAAGGTACACAACATCCCGTTTATTATGTAAGTAAAAGTTTACTTGATGCCGAATCCAGGTACTCACACCTTGAAAAACTTATCCTTGCATTAATAATGGCATCTACCAAGTTAAGACATTATTTTGAAACTCATGCTATCATTGTTAAAACTAATTTTCCAATTAAGATTGTCCTCAGGAAACCAGAGATGTCCGGAAGGATGGCTAAGTGGGCAGTAAAGCTGAGTGCCTATGATATAAGATATGAGCCTAGGACAGCTATCAAATCCCAAGCATTAGCTGACTTTGTGGCTGATTTCAGTAGTGATCTACAAGAAGAAGCTGAGTTAGAAGTCCAGCAGCTAGAAGAGACCAAGGATCCTTGGATACTCCACACTGATGGATCCTCAAATGTCAAAGGCACAGGGCTTGGAATACTACTAAAATCGCCACAGGGGGACATAATACCCCATTCTATAGCTTGTGAGTTCCAAACCACTAATAATGAGGCTGAGTATGAAGCCTTAATTGCTGGTTTGCAAATTGCAAAGCATATGGGGATCAGGTATCTTGAGGTACACGTAGATTCTTTGTTAATTACAAATCACTTTAATGGATCATATGCTGTTAAAGGTGAAAAACTAACCAAATATTTGGAGATAGTCAAAAGTTTGGCACTCTCTTTTGTTTCCTTTAGTTTGTCACAGGTACCAAGGGAAGAAAATACAGAAGCTGATGCATTGGCTAACTTAGGATCATCTTTGAAGATCCCAGAGGATATCAAGATTCCTATTATCCATATCCTGACCCCGACTATCGAGGATCACCAGACTATGGAGATAGGAGATGATTCTGCAGTTATCCCTAGTGAGGATATTCAATCCTATTCAGGATCCAGATCATGGATCTCACCAATCATGAGATACTTACAACATGGAGAGATTCCTACAGGAGAAAACCCTAGGGCTTTCAAATCTAAGGTATCTCAATTCACAATTATGAATAATATGTTGTATAGACGATCTCTTGCAGGACCATACTTGAGATGCATTGAGAATCCTGAAGTTCAGGAAGTTTTAAAAGACTTCCATGAAGGAGATTGTGGAAACCACACTGGGGGCAGGGCTTTATTTTCAAGGATCCTGAGGACAGGATATTATTGGCCAACCATGAAGAAAGATGCTGTGGAGTATGCCAGAAGATGTGATCCTTGCCAGAGACACAGCAATATCCTTCATCAGCCAGCCGAATTATTGCATCCTATATCCTCCTCTTGGCCATTTATGAGATGGGGTATGGACATAGTTGGCAAGCTCCCTAAGGCACCTGGTGGAAAAGTATTCATGCTAGCTATGACTGATTACTTCTCCAAGTGGATAGAGGCTGAAGCTTTTGCCCAAGTTAGAGAAAAGGAAGTTATATCCTTCATTAAAAGAAATATTATAACTAGATTTGGAATTCCCTCTGAGATTATATGTGATAATGGTTCCCAATTTATTGGGGGCAGAACCACTAACTTTTGTGACAGCTGGGGGATTAGGATGATAACATCAACACCAGTCCACCCACAAGCTAATGGTCAAGCAGAATCATCCAACAAGATTATCATCAACAATTTGAAGAAAAAGCTTGGATCCAAGAAAGGGAAGTGGGCAGAAGAACTACCCTATGTGCTCTGGGCTGACAGGACAACCCCTAAGAATGCTACTGGTCAAACACCATTCTCTTTGGTGTTTGGAGCAGAATCAGTGATCCCAACAGAAATGGTGGTTCCTACTGCTAGAACAAGTACCCGTGATCCTGAGGAAAATGATGAAAACTTGGCTCAAGACCTGGATACTATTGAAGAAATCAGGGATATGGCTAGGATCCGGATGGCCAGTTATCAACAAAGAATGGCTGGTGCTTACAACAAAAATGTCAGGATCAGAAGGTTTCAAGTTGGAGATATGGTGTTAAGGAAAGCATTTCAGAATACCACCAATCCTGCCGATGGAAAATTGGCTCCAAAATGGGAAGGCCCTTATTTGATTGAAGCTGAAGCAGGAAAGGGGGCATATAGATTGCTAACCATGGAAGGTGATTTGCTACCAAGAGCTTGGAATGCTGTTCACTTGAAGAAATATTTCATGTGACAAGGATCCTCGTGGCAAGGGTGATCCTAGTGAAAGGGACATCCTCAAAGGATCCTCAAAGTATCGATGATCCTTACTTAGTTTTGAAAGTTCAGGTATCCTTAGCATAACGATGGTTATCCACAGAAGCAATCCGTCATATGGGTCTAACCCCAGTTATTCGGGCTTGTCCCCAGATTCCGCCTGTAGCGCACGATGATCCTGGTATAGTTCAAGGCTTTGGGACCAGTACTCGTTCTAGGGGCTGATAATTCCATTGTTCTGGCTATGCTTAGGATCCTACGTATAATGGTAGACGTACCATACATCCGGTCACAAGGTTTCTAACGTTTTCACGTTAGCTAAGGTTTCTAACGTTTTCACGTTAGCTAAGGTTTTGGCATCTTCATGTCACTAAGTATGGATAGTCGCCAGTTAGGGCCATACTCCAGTTTACACACGATCCTTGGGCTTGTCCCCAGTTATCCTTGGGCTTGTCCCCAGTTATCCTTGGGCTCGTCCCCAGTTATCCTTGGGCTTGTCCCCAGTTGCTAACTCTTTTCTTATATTGGCTTAGTCCCAAGTTATGCTCTATTTCAGGTCATTGAAGATAGGCAGCCAGGGATCCTTGATCCTTATTTCACTCTAAGGTTTATCTTATAGTTATCCTTATTATGGTTAGGATTCTAACTTGGATCCTCAGGTATGATCCTTAACTCTTTTGATTCTATTCATTATTCTTTTAAACAACCCTTATACTTGACAACTGAACTTATAAATTTTAAATCATGTCATTTTTTAAAAACTTATCTGTTATGGGATATGTGATCCTTATTCATATCCTAAATTTTTTTGGATATCTTTTCTAGTTTTTCAAGGCTTGATAAGTATAAGCAAATTGAACATTACGATAGTTGGAAAGTAACATACTAAAAAGGATAATAACACGAGATAAGCGTCAAAAGGTTAAGTTTTTATTTATTAACATAAGGCTAGCCCTTTAAAGGTTGTCAAAATTACCTACCCGAGCATCTACCAACAAAACGTGGCCCGTCCGCTGGGGTAGGTAAAGGGTGTCCATGATAATAAGTTCAAAAGTAGTGCAGGAAATAAAGACGGAAGGATAACGAGTGGCTTCATCCCCCAAATAGAGGATCCATCCACCACCTATTATCCTGCCTGTTGTCCAAAGGATCATACATGATCCTTAATCCTAAAACCTATTGTTCAAAGTACAACCCATGAAATTGTCTTAAACATCACAACCACAAAAAACTACCATCAAACTAAAAAATTGGGCTCCGGCCTTGGCACATATATCCATCATCGCCCAATTGTGCAGCTCACACCTTGGCTGCATCACCACCAGCATCATCACCACCAGCCTGATCCTTCCCACTGCCACTTGCCTCAATTGCCAGGACATCAGCTGCCTCCTCCTCATCAGCCTCAAGATCTGCCAACCTTGCCTTCCAGCCTTCAACATCCCAACTGCTTTTGTCGAAACTAGGATCTTGAGCTTCCTGGGCCATCTTCAACTTAGTCTGATACATTGTGATGGCAGCAGAGAGCTTGGTATTTTCGATGAGGTCATGCTTTTCATAATCAAAGTTGACCAGCATCTTGGCCATTTCCTGCTTGGTATCCTGGAGTTCCTTCCGAGCATCAGCAAGTGCAAGATCTTTGAGCACGGCAACTTGTTGGAGATCAGCTATTTTCTTGTCCAGCTCCTCAACAGTGCCCACGTAATCCTCGATCTCAGCAAATTTCTGCAGAAAGAAGATAAGGCAGTTCAAGGTCAAGTGATCCTCATAAGAGCAGGATACCTAGGCAAAGTTAAGGATCCTTACTTCATTGAAGTATTCAAGGAATTGGTGGCGGATCAGTGGCAGCCCTTGAAGATCTTCAGCATCAGAAGTTTTCCTTTTCTTGACACCCTTTCCTTTAGTGGGTGCCCTTGGAATGGAGATGCTAGGACTGGTAGTGGACTTCTTCCTCCTGGGTCGTACGAGATCAAGATCAGCTGTGTTAAATTGGGAAACAGGCTTGACAGGTTTTCCAGCGCCTACACATTCAAAGCAAGATGAGTATCCTTATCCTATTTCAATTTATCTATTTATTTTAACATTTAAACTATGCAAAAGACAGGATACTTACTCGACATGGTAATGGAACCTGAGGATACTTCTTGTGAGTCTTGGGTGTCTATCTTGAATGTCCTTGTTTCAGGATCAAGCTTCCAAAAAGCAGCGAGCCTATCCTTGGTTTCAGGTGATGTGCGGATACGTGAAACGGTGATAGCTGCAAAACAAGAAAGCAAAAATATAAGTTATCCTTGCAATCAAAGAAAGTTCCTGGTGATCCTTATCAGGATCCTCCATCCTACCATGGGTAGCCCAATTTTTAGGAAGATCCTTTCCACCCTGGATAGAATCTCTCTTGACAAAGAAAAAGCGACGTTTCCAGTCTCTGTCATTCTTGGTGACTTTCAGAAGAGGATGATCTGCACCGGGTTTTCGCTTGAACAAATAACGATGGGAACCAAAAGTAGTGAGATCATACAGCTCCGCCAATTCTGACATGCCCAAAGCAATGCCTTCTTGTTCGATGATCCTCTCCAGGGTATACAAGACCCTCCAAATCATCGGCATGGCTTGGATATAAGAGATGCCGGTAAGGGAAAAGAAGGATTGTGTAAACTCTGGGAAAGGATAGGTGTATCCTATGGTGAATGGAGTGGCTGGAAATGCAACCCATGTTTCTGAAACATAGTCGCTAAGGGTAGTAGAATCAAAGGGTCTGATAAAGGCATTCGCCGGAAAACAGCAACGGATTCTGTCTATCTGTGCGTCGTTAAAACAACACTTTTCATTCGCTGAGTCCTTGATGATTTTCTGACTTTCCAAAGGACTATCCTTCTTGTGATCTTTGCCCGGAGAACTTCGGAGCAACATCTTTGATGGAAAGATAAAAACAGAGCAAGAGAGGGAAAAGGATAGAGAGAGAGAATACCTGAACGTCTTCGGAATGTGGATTATAAAGGGAGTTTCTCTGAAAATTTAAATGCATTTGATCCTATCTATATCTCTATTTATAATCATGATCTTGCAGGTAGTCACTTCCGTGACATCATCATCGCAACGGCTAGTTCAAAATTAACGGCTATATATCCGTTAGTTTGTTACGGATAAGATCAAGAAAACATAACTCGCTAATTTTACAATTTCACTCCTTATATTTTGGGGGCAATTGTTAGGGGAGGATTTTCTAACAATTAGTGATCCTTATTCGTTATCCTAACTGATGATCCTTACTTCTGTGACAGGTGGTGATCCTCAGAAGGGCTTTAGGATCAGGATCATGGATCACTTTAAGGATCCTCATACTGACGATTGTTTACATATGTTTTATAACATCTCGCAGGTATAACAAGCTTGACCAAGTCTTAGCGGCATTCTTGGAGAATATTCCCGAAGTATTCTGCACGTGCTAGATCAAAACTAGACGTTATGGAGAACGTGGAGGCTTGGCCCGAAAGTCGGAGAGTTTGTTAACTAGATATTTTTCTTATTTTAAAGGGGTAACGAGCTAGTTAGTAACACTTAGTCATTTTGGCAGTTACACACACTCGCAAACACTCTCATACAAGCTCTCGTTCAAACACTTAGCAATTACTCACACTTTTTACACATTTCACCGTAGTAATCCTTGTACCTAGCTCATTACTATCCGAAGTTGTAAACGTTTATTCATTTATTTGAGCTTGGTGATCGGTAGTTTCCATCACCCAGGGTTTTTTGTGCCGGAGATCAATTCTTGATCAAGGGCTTTTTCCCCGTATAAATCCTTGTGTTGTTTGTGCATTCCACATTGAAGTGATCCTCATTGTTGTTACACTTTTTGAGCATCATACCCCGTAATCTAGAGTTTGGTTGCAATATTCTCAACAGATTTTTTGACCAAAACAATTATGTTTCTGAAACTTGGGTAGCTTTCCCGGTCACACCGTTCACAATAGGATACACATATCCTTTCCCTGAATTCACCCAGTCTTTCTTTTCTCTTACCGGCATCTCCTATATTCAAGCTATGCCAATGATCTGGAGGGTCTTATATACCCTCGAAAGGATTATTGAGCAAGAAGAAATTACTCTAGGAATGTCGGAGTTGGAAGAGATGTATGATCTCACCACCTTTGGATCCCACCGATATCTATTCAAGCGTAAACCCGGTGAAGAACATCCCATCTTCAAAGCCACTAAGAATGATACAAACTGGAAACGGCGATTCTTCTTTGTCAGAAGGGATTCTATCCCGGATGGAAAGAATCTGCCAAGGAAGTGGAGCACCCATGGTAGGATATAGGATCCTGAGGAGGATCACCAGATAACCTTGTTTTTGTATAAGGATCACTAACACCCTTTTGTTTCTGTTGTACAGCTATCTCTGTTTCACACCTTCTACCATCACCTGCCACCAAGGAGAGGCTCGCTGCTTTCAGAAGACTTGATCCTGCAACAAGGTCATTCAAAACAAACACCCAGGATTCACAAGAAGTATCCTCAAGTTCTGTCACTATGTCAAGTAAGTATCCTGTATTTTGTATAGTCAAATATTTAAATAAATAGTTAAATAGAAATAGGATAAGGATACTTATCTGTTTTGGATGTGTAGGCGCTGGGAAATCCTCGAAATCAGCCTCCAAATTCAGTGTAACTGATCTTGACACTGTCAGATCCTCCAAGAAAAAGTCTGCTGCTAGCCCTTCCATTGTTATCCCCAAGGCTACCACTTCAAAGGGAAGAGGTGGAAAGAAAAGAAAAACCTCTGAAGCTGACAACCTTCAAGGCTTGCCTCTGATCCGCCATCAATTCCTCGAGTACTTTAATGATGTAAGGATCACTGACTTAGTTCAATTATCCTATCCACTTGAGGATCACTTGATCCTAATCTTTGCATTGTCTTTTTGTAGAAATTTGCTGAAATCGAGGACTATGTTGGGAATGTTGAAGAGCTAGAGGAGAAACACTCTGACCTCCAAAAAGTAGCAATGCTCAAAGACCTCAAGATCGCTTCCCTTGAAAAGGATCTCAACGATGCCAAAGCTCAAACAGCTGCCATTCTGATCAATTTTGATTATGAGAAGTGCGAGATCACGGAGGATGCTAAGGTCTCCGCTGCCATTGCCATGTGCAAGACCAAGCTACAGATGGCTCAAGAAGCTCAGGATCCCGCCTTTGATCGGAGCAGCTGGGACATGGAAGGCTGGAAGGCCAGGCTGGCTGAGTTGGAGGATGAGGATGAGGCTGACGAGGTCCTGGCAATCGAGGCTAGTGGCAGTGGCAAGATCAGGCGAAGGATACTGGAGCTGGAGGGGATGATGATGCAGCGAAGGCGTAGGCTGCATGAATGGGCGATGAAGGACATTTCTAGACGTAGCCGGAGCCCATTTTTTAGTTTGGTTATGGTTTTTATTTTGATGATGTTTTAATGAACAATGGTTGGTCTGAACTTAAACAATAGTGATTAGGGTTGAGGATCGTGGATGATCCTTTGAACAATAGGTAGGATAATGGGTGGTGGATGGATCCTCTGTTTGGGGGATGAAGCCACTCGTTATCCTTCCGTCTTTAATTTCCTGCACTTGTTAGACCTATGAACCATGGACACCCTTTGCCAACCCATGTGGACGGGCCACGTTTTGCTGGTAGAAACGTGGGTTGGCAATTTTGACAAACTTAAAGGGTTTAATCTTTTGTGAATAAAATAACTTTAACTTTTTGACTATATCCCGTGTTGATATCCTTGTTAGTATTTTGCTTTCCAACTGTTGTGATGTTTATTTTGTTTAAACTTATCAAGTAAAGAAAAAATTTAAGAAATATCCCAAAAAATTTAGGATATGATCAAAGATCACATATCCCATAATCGATAAGTTCTGAAAAGTAATATAGTTTAAGGATCATAAGTTCAGTTGTCAAAGGATAAGGGTTATTCAAATAAATAATGAATAAAATCAAAATAGTTAAGGATCATACCTGAGAATCCAAGTTAGAATCCTATCCTTCAACACTTATAATCAGGATAACCCAAAAGACAAACCTTAGTAGAGGGTAAGGATCAAGGATCCTTGGTCATTTAACTTCAAAAACCTGAAATAGGATACAACTTGAGACTAAGCCAATATAAGATGAAAGTTAGTAACTGGGGGCAAGCCCAACAATTCTGGGGACAAGCCCAATATACTGGGGACAAGCCCAAAGGATAACTGGGGACAAGCCCAAAGGATAACTGGGGACAAGCCCAAAGGATAACCGGGGACAAGCCCAAAGGATAACTGGGGACAAGCCCAAAGGATCGTATGTAAACTGGAGTATGGCCCTTACAGGCGACTATCCAAACTTAGTGACATGAAAATGCCAAAACCTTAGCTAACGTAAAAACGTTATAAACCTTAGGAACGGATGTATGGTACGTCTACCATTATACGTAGGATCCTGAATATAGCCAGTACAATGAAATTGTCAGCCCCTAAAGCGAGTACTGGTCCCATTGCCATGAACTATACCAGGATCATCGTGCGCTACTGGCGAAACTGGGGACAGGCCCAAACTGGGGTCAAGCCCAAATAACTGGGGTCAAGCCCAAATAACTGGATACTTCTGTGGATACTCAATCCTTAGTTAAGGATACCTGAACCTTCAAAACTCGGAATCAAGTGAAAGGAGGATAAAGGATGCAGGATCCTTATCCCTATATAAGAGAATAAAAGAATGAAATAGTTTGAGATTAGAAGATTACCAAGATAAGGATCATCCGTTCTGTAAGGATCCTTCAAGGATACTTATCAAGTGAGGATCATGGACCCTTGTCACATAAAGTATTTCTTCAAATGGATAGCATTCCAAGCCCTTGGTAGCAAATCACCTTCCATTGTTAGCAATCGATATGCCCCCTTTCCTGCCTCAGCTTCAATCAAATAGGGGCCTTCCCACTTTGGTGCTAGCTTTCCATCAGCAGGATTGGTGGTATTCTGAAATGCTTTCCTTAACACCGTATCACCAACTTGGAATTTCCTGATCCTGACATTTTTGTTGTAAGCTCTAGCCATCCTTTGTTGATAACTGGCCATCCTTATCCTCGCCAAGTCCCTGATTTCTTCTATAGTATCCAGGTCTTGAACCAAGTTTTCAGCATTTTCTTCAGGATCACGAATGCTTGTTCTTGCAGTTGGAACCACCATCTCTGTAGGGATCACTGATTCTGCCCCAAATACCAAAGAAAATGGAGTTTGGCCTGTAGCATTCTTGGGAGTTGTCCTATCAGCCCAAAGCACATAAGGTAGTTCTTCTGCCCATTTTCCTTTCTTGGATCCAAGCTTCTTCTTCAAATTGTTGATGATGATCTTGTTGGATGATTCTGCCTGACCATTAGCTTGTGGGTGGACTGATGTTGATGTTATCATCTTAATCCCCCAACTGTCACAAAAGTTAGTGGTTCTATTCCCAATAAATTGGGATCCATTATCACAAATAATCTCAGAAGGGATACCAAATCTAGTAATAATGTTTCTGTTAATAAAGGATATAACTTCCTTTTCTCTGACTTGAGCAAAGGCTTCAGCCTCTATCCATTTAGAGAAGTAATCAGTCATAGCAAGCATGAATACTTTTCCACCAGGTGCCTTAGGAAGCTTTCCAACTATATCCATTCCACATCTCATGAATGGCCAGGAAGAGGATATAGGATGCAAGAGCTCTGCTGGTTGGTGAAGGATATTACTATGCCTCTGACAAGGATCACACTTCTTGGCATACTCCATAGCATCCTTCTTCATAGTGGGCCAATAGTATCCTGTCCTCAGGATCCTTGAGAATAATGCCCTGCCCCCAGTGTGGTTTCCACAATCTCCTTCATGGAAATCCTTTAGGACTTCTTGGATTTCAGGATCCTCGATGCATCTTAGATATGGCCCTGCAGGAGATCGTTTATACAACATATTATTCAATATTGTAAATTGAGATACCTTGATTTTGAAAGCCCTAGGGTTTTCTCCTGTAGGAATCTCTCCATGTTGTATGTATCTCATGATTGGAAGGATCCATGATCCTGAATGAGATTGAGTATCATCACTAGGGATGATTGCAGAATCCTCTCCTATCTCCATAGCTACATGATCCTCGATAGCCGGAGTCAGGATATGGATATTAGGGATCTTGATATCCTCCGGGATCTTCAAAGATGATCCTAGATTGGCTAATGCATCAGCCTCTGCATTCTCTTCCCTTGGTACCTATGTCAAACTAAAGGAAACAAAAGAGAGTGCCAATTCTTTGACTATCTCTAAATATTTGATTAGCTTTTCACCTTTAACAGCATAGGATCCATTAAAGTGATTAGTGATCAGTAAAGAATCTACATGTACCTCAAGATACATGATCCTCATATGCTTTGCAATTTGCAAACCAGCTATCAAGGCTTCATACTCAGCCTCATTGTTGGTAGTTTGAAATTCACAAGCTATGGAGTGGGGTATTATGTCCCCCTGTGGCGATTTTAGTAGTATTCCAAGCCCTGTTCCTTTCACATTAGAGGCTCCATCAGTGAAGAGTATCCAAGGATCCTTAGTTTCTTCAAGCTGTTGGACTTCTAACTCAGCTTCCTTTTGCAAGTCACTACTAAAATCTGCCACAAAGTCAGCTAAGGCTTGGGATTTGATGGCAGTCCTTGGTTCATATCTTATATCATATGCACTCAGCTTTACTGCCCACTTAGCCATCCTTCCTGACATTTCAGGTTTCCTGAGAACATTCTTAATAGGAAAATTAGTTTTAACAATAATGGCATGAGTCTCAAAATAATGTCTTAATTTGGCAGATGCCATTATTAATGCAAGGATAAGTTTTTCTAAATGTGAATACCTGGATTCAGCATCAAGTAAGCTCTTACTTACATAATAAACAGGATGTTGTGTACCTTGGTGATCCTTAACAAGGACCGCACTTACTGCTTTTGAGGATACCGCCAAATATAAGGATAACACATCTCCTTTTTCTGGTTTCATCAAGGCTGGGGCTGAGGATAGGTAATCTTTAAGAGCTCTGAGGGCACCTTCATGCTTCTCAGTCCATTCGAATTTCTTATTCTTCCTCAGGATATCATGGAATTCCTTACACTTTTCTGAGGATTTGGATATGAATCTGTTCAAGGCTGCGATCCTGCCCGTCAATCTTTGCACATCCTTAGCATTCGCAGGAGATTTGATATTCACAATAGCCTTAATTTGTTCTGGACTTGCTTCAATGCCCCTCTTTGTTACCATATATCCTAAGAATTTACCTGCCTTCACACCAAAATGACACTTAGAAGGATTAAGTTTCATATTATATTTATCAAGGATATTGAATCCTTCCTCCAAGTCTTTAAGGTGATCCTCAGCCTTCTTGGACTTAACCACCATGTCATCAATATAGACTTCCATAGTGTGTCCAATTTGTTCCTTGAACATCATATTGACTAGCCTTTGATAAGTAGCACCTGCATTCCTTAATCCAAATGGCATAGCAATATAACAGTATATACCAGTTGGGGTCATAAAGGCTGTATCCTCTTGATCAGATGGTTCCATCTGAATTTGTTGAAATCCAGATGAAGCATCCATAAAAGTCAACAACTCATGACCCGCGGTAGCATCCACCATGGAGTCAATGTGGGGTAATGGGAAAGGATCCTTGGGACATGCCTTGTTTAAATATGTAAAATCGACACATACCCTCCACTTTCCATTTTTCTTTTGAACAACAACCACATTGGCTAACCATCTTGGATACTTAACCTCTCTTATCATACCTGCCCGAAGTAGCTTATCTACCTCTTCCTGGATAATAGCATTCCTTTCAGGTGCAAACTTCCTCCTCTTTTGATGAATTGGCTTGAATGACCTGTCAATGCCAAGTTTATGAGTAATTATATCTTTAGATATACCTGTCATATCCTCATGTTTCCAGGCAAAGGTGGTTTTCCTTCTTTTGAGGAAGGATACTAGCTCCTGTTCTATATCGCTAAGGATCTCTGATCCTATGAAGATCTTGGATTCAGGATCATCAGGATCCATGAGGATTTCTTTCAAATCCTGTTCTCTTGCCTCCAAGACATCTCTTGAAGGATACTTTAATTGCTATTGCTCCCTTGGTCTTGAGGCTGGCTTCATTGATGAGGTATAGCAATTTTTAGCCTCCTGTTGATCACTCTCAATTTTCACCACTCCCCAAGGACTTGGAAGCTTTACACATTGATGATAGGTGGATGGGACTGCCTTCATGTCATGTATCCATGGCCTGCCAAGGATAACATTACAACATGATAAGCAATCTATAACACAAAACTTTTGATAAGAATGCAATCCTTCAATATAGATTGGGAGTTTGATGTCCCCCAATGTATTCTTAGTTTCTCCACTGAATCCCACAAGTACTGAGGATCTTGGGATAATATCAGACTCTGGGATATTCATCTTCTTGAGAACATCAAGCTGAATGATGTTCACAGAGCTTCCTCCATCTATAAGGATCCTGCGAACAAAGTGGTTAGAAATAAACAATGTAATTACAAGACCATCATGATGAGGATCCTGGACATCAACACGATCATCCTCATCAAAAGTTATGACTTTATCCTGGGTGAGAACGGAGGTCCGGACGGGTCTGTCTCCATTATCCATCTTGGTTTCCTTAGCATGTCTTTTTGCTGCTGAAAAGGAGGTACCACAGATATCTGATCCACCGGATATGAAATTTATGACTTGTGCATCTGCTGGAGGAGCAGGAGCCCTTTCCGGGATCCTTTCAGGATCCTGGATCCTTGACTTCTTTCAACCCAAGAGTTCCTTCAAATGCCCCTTGCTCAACAAATAACCAATTTCCTTTCTCAGTGCAATACACTCTTCAGTGAGATGTCCGAAATCCTCATGATATGCACACCACTTGGACTTATCCTTTGTAGCAGCTGGTTTATCATTCTTCCTTGGCCACCTAGCTTTCTCACCTAGATTCTGCATTGCAAGGATTAGTTCATTGTTATCAACAGAAAAACAGTATTCAGAAATAGGAGGATAATCCTCATCATCCTCTTCTTGTTCCACTGAATGCACGTTCTGATTGTCAGACTTATTGTAGAACTTGGATTTGTTGTTTCTGAAGTAGGATCCTTGTTTCTCCTGTTTTGAGGATCCTGCTAATCTATCCTGGATCCTTTTGTCATCCTCTAGGCGGATGAACCTAAGGGCCCTGGTTCTTACTTCATCAAGATTCCTGCAAGGTGTCATAACAAGATCATCATAGAATAATGAATCCCTAAGTAATCCCATTTTAAAGGCTTCTACAGCCGTAGCAATATCCAAGTTAGGAATATCCAAGGATTCTTTACTAAACTTAGTGATGTAATCTCTAAGTGATTCATTTTGACCTTGTGTTACCCTATATAGATCACTAGTTAATCGTTCAAACTTTCTACTACAAGAGAATTGACTATTAAACAAATTAACTAGATTAGCAAATGAAGTAATAGAGTAAGGTGGAAGACTTAGCAGCCATTTAAGAGCAGATCCTGTGAGTGTGGATCCAAATCCCTTGCATAGACATGCTTCTTTTAACCTTTCAGGAATTGGATTGATCTCCATCCTCTCCCTGTATTGAGCCACATGCTCCTCTGGATCCGTCGAACCATCATACAGCTTCATGGATGGTATCTGGAATCTTTTAGGTATCTCAGCATCACATAAGGGTGGTGCAAAACGAGATATCCTATGGCTACCATCTGCAATTTCAGGAATGGGTTTAACCACTCCCGGTACACTGGATATCATATCCTTAAGCTTCTGTAGCTCTCTAGCCATAGCCTGATTAATACATGTATCCTGCATTAAGCCATGGTTAGTGTTATATAAATTATTAAAAATGTTACCTCCCACAGGATTTGTGTTCGGAGTTGCGGATGTGAATCCATATTGACGAGACTCTGGCATGATTGAAGGACCAGAGGGAGCAATGGTCTGCATTGGTATGAAGTCTCCTTGATGAACATCCGAGCTCTGAGGATGCATAGTTCTCAAGAATCCTTGATCCGGAAGGACGTTGGATCGTTGAAGTTGGGATGATCCTTGAACCTGAAAGGATCCTGGAACCAGAGAGGATCCTGGGACCAGAGAGGATCCTGGGACCAGAGAGGATCCTGGGACCAAAGAGGATCCTGGGATAAGGGAGGATCCTTGGACCGGGAAGGATCCTTGAACCTGGGAAGATCCTTGGACCTAGGAGGATCCTTGGACCTGTGAGGATCCTTGGACCTGTGAGGATCCTTGGACTGCATGCATCCCCAAATATCCTCCTGACGTGAAGTATCCCTGATGCTGAGAAGAGGATCCTTGAGGCTGGAAGTGAGAACCAAACGCCTGACTCATAGTTGCTGTTCCATAACGCCTTCCTGGTAATTCACCCAAGTATTGCACGTCCTGAACCGCTGAGTGTTGGGAAGTTTTGACTGGAGTGTCGAAGTTCAGCGATCTTGGTATCAGAGGGGAGTGATCCTCCACTGATTTCTTCTGTTTCTTGATGTCATCGATCTCCCGGAGGATCCTTTCGTTGGTTTTGTCCTGCTCTTATGCATGATTCCTCATCTGCAAGATCAGAGTGTAAAGATCATTAGTAGTAGGATTAGTTGAAACAGAAAAAGTTGGTGGTTTTTGGAAAATGGGGGTTGGTTTCTTCGCAGCATTCTCAGCATTCTTCTGGGATCCGGAAGGTGGTGGAGGCAAAGGAGGAACGGCTTGTGAAGAACTGAATGACGGCATTAAGTTTGAAGTGTTATTTGCTGAAGAAGCCATCTGCCTGGTTGTTATGAACCAAAATGATCATGAATATACGAATCTTCTTAGGAATGAAGCACCAATTGCCCCACGGTGGGCGCCAAACTATTTTGGTCAAAAATCAAGCAATGATAATGCAACCAAACTTTCTGTTGTGAGTTATGATGCTTGAATTGATGAACAACAATAAGGATCACTATGAAATGTAATGAACAAGTGACACGAAGATTTATACGAGGAAAAAGCCCTTGATCAATGAATGATCTCCGGCATAAAAAACCTTGGGTGATGGAAACTACCGATCACCAACTTAAATTAAACAAGAAATGTAATACAACTTCGGATGATAGCGAGCTAAGTACAAAGATCACTATAGTGTATTGTGTTGAAAAGTGTGTAATCGCCAGGTGAGTTAACGAGAGCTGGTGAGAGCAGTTGTACGAGTGTGTGTGTAGCCAAAAATAGCCAAGTGTTTTCTAACTAGCTCGCTACCCCTTTAAAAATGGAAAATATCTACTCTAACTAACATTCCGCAAATGGTGCAAGTCCTCCACGACTCCATAACGTCCACTTCTGGCCAAGCACGTGCGGAATAAAGATAGAATATGCTCCAGGAATATCGCCAAGACCAAGTCCAAGTTGATACTCCTGCAAAACAATTTCGAATTCAAAGTAGACAACCGTTAGTACAAGGATCCTTATGATGATCCATGATCCTGATCCTGCAACACTTCTGAGGATCACTACTTCAGACAGAATTGAGGATCACTAAACCCAATAGTAAATGAGGATCACTGAGCATGTAGAAATCCACCCCTAACAGTGGGCAGAAGAAATACCTTATGTATTATGGGCTTGTTAGGGGAGGATTTCTTAATGACCCGTGATCCTCAATTGTTATCCTGTTTGGTGATCCTTACTTCTGTGTCAGTTAGTGATCCTCAGAAGTGCTTCAGGATCAGGATCATGGATCATCCTAAGGATCCTTATACTAATGATTGTCTGTTTTGAATTCGATATTGTTTTGCAGGAATACCAGCTTGGACTTAGTCTTGGTAACGTTCCTGGAGAATATTCCACGCTTATTCCGCACGTGCTTGACCATGGTGAACGTTATGGAGATCATGGGGAGAAGGCATGAATTACGGATAGTTAGTTATTTAGATATTTTAGTAAATTTAAAAGGGGTAGCGAGCTAATTAGACAACACTTGGCTATTTTTTGGCTACACACACTCGTACAACTGCACTCACCAGCTCTCGGCAAAACACTTAGCATTTTTTCATACATTTCTACACGATACACTATAGTGATCCTTGTATTTAGCTCGCTATCATCCGAAGTTGTAAAAGAATTATTGTTTAATTTGAGTTGGTGATTGGTAGTTTCCATCACCCGAGGTTTTTTATGCCGGAGATCATTCATTGATCAAGGGCTTTTTCCTCGTATAAATCTTTGTGTCTCCTGTGCAATTCATTTCATAGTGATCCTCATTGTTGTTTACCAATTCAAGCATCATACCCCGTAACAGAGAGTTTGGTTGCATTATCCTCATCTGATTTTTGACCAAAACAGTTTGGCGCCCACCGTGGGGCAATTGGTGCTTCATTCCTAAGAAATTCTCATTCTTGTGATCATTTCGGTTCGTTACATCCAAGCAGATGGCTTCATCATCAAAGAACACCTCCAGTGCGATGTCTGCAGTCAATTCATCCCAGGGCATTCCACCTTTGCCTCCACCACCTTCTGGACCTCAGAAAAATGCCGAGAAGAAACCAACTCCCATTTTCTCAAAACCTCCAACTTCTTCTGCTTCTTATACTCCTACTACTAGTGACTTGTTTACTCTGATTTTGCAGATGAAGGAGCATATACAGCAGCAGGATAAGACCAATGAAAGGATTCTTAGAGAAATTGGAGACATCAAGAAACAAAAGAGATCGGCAGAGGATCATTCCCCACCGATGCCCAGATCTTTGAATTTCGATACTCCGGTTATAACTTCTCAGCCTTCAGCGGTTCCAGACGTTCAATATGTGGGAGGGCCAAAAGGAGTGCATTACGGATCATCAGCAATGACTCAGGCTTCAGGGTCATACTTCCAACCAGCAGGATCCCATCCTCAGCATATAGGATCCTTCGTAAGCTCAGGAGGATATTCAGGAGCGCAGCAGATTCAAGGATTCTGGCCGTTTCAAGGATCCTCCCAGGTTCAAGGATCCTCCTATGTTCCAGGATCCTCCCAGGTTCAAGGATCCTCTCAGTTTCAAGGATCCTCCCAGGTTCAAGGATCCTCCTATGTTCAAGGATCCTCCCAGGTTCAAGGATCTTCCTATGTCCCAGGATCCTCCCAGGTCCAAGGATCCTCTCAGTTTCAGGGATCCTTCCAGATTCCGGGATCCTTAAGGAGTTTGCAATCAGGGAGTTCCGACATCCATCAGGGAGATTTCATTCCAATGCAGACCATTGCTTCTACTAGTCCATCGGTCATTCCAGAGCCTCAACAATATGGATTCACATCCGCTCTTCCTAATTTGAATCCAATGGGAGGTAACACTTTCAATAATTCTTATACCACTAATCATGGCCTTATGCAGGATACAGGTATCAATCATGCCATGGCCAGAGAATTGCAAAAGTTAAAGGATATGATATTAAGTGTCCCAGGAGTGGTCAAGCCTATCCCGGAGATTGAAGATGGGAGCCACAAGATATCTCGTTTTGCACCACCAATCTGTGATGCTGAGATACCCAAGAGGTTCCATGTGCCTACTATGAAGTTGTATGACGGTTCAACAGATCCTGAAGAACACATAGCACAATACAGGGAAAGGATGGAAATCAATCCCATCCCAGAAAGGTTAAAGGAAGCATGTCTATGTAAGGGATTTGGATCCACTCTTACTGGATCGGCTCTTAAATGGCTGCTAAGTCTTCCCCCTTACTCTATTACCTCGTTTGCTAATCTAGATAACCTATTTAATAACCAGTTTTCTTGTAGTAGAAAATTTGAGCGTTTAACTAGTGATCTGTATAGGATAACCCAAGGTCATAATGAATTATTAAGGGATTATATCACTAAATTTAGTAAAGAATCCTTAGATATCCCTAACTTGGATACAGCTACGGCTGTTGAAGCCTTTAAAATGGGATTGCTTAGGGATTCATTATTCTATGATGATCTTGTTATGACACCATGCAGGAATCTAGATGAGGTAAGAACCCGGGCCCTTAGGTTCATCCGGCTAGAGGATGACAAAAGGATCCAGGAGAGGTTAGCAGGATCCTCAAAGCAAGAGAAGCAAGGATCCTCATTCAAGAACAACAAGTTCAGATCCTATAACAAATCTGATAACCAGAATGTGCATGCTGTTGAACAAGAAGAGGATGATGAGGATTATCCTCCAATTTCCGAATATTGCTTTTCCGTTAATAACAATGAACTAATCCTTGCGATGCAGAATTAAGGTGATAAAGCTAGATGGCCCAGGAAAAATGACAGACCAGCTGAATTATTGCATCCTATATCCTCCACTTGGCCATTCATGAGATGGGGCATGGATATAGTTGGTAAGCTCCCTAAGGCACCTGGTGGAAAAGTGTTCATGCTTGCTATGACTGATTACTTCTCCAAGTGGATAGAGGCTGAAGCTTTTGCCCAAGTCAGAGAAAAGGAAGTCATATCCTTCATTAAAAGAAATATTATAACTAGATTTGGTATTCCTTCTGAAATTATATGTGATAATGGTTCCCAATTCATTGGGGGCAGAACTACTAACTTTTGTGACAGCTGGGGGATTAAGATGATAACATCAACACCAGTCCACCCACAAGCTAATGGTCAGGCAGAATCCTCCAATAAGATCATCATCAACAATTTGAAGAAGAAGCTTGGATCCAAGAAAGGGAAATGGGCAGAAGAACTACCTTATGTGCTTTGGGCTGATAGGACAACTCCTAAGAATGCTACAGGCCAAACTCCATTCTCTTTGGTATTTGGGGCAGAATCAGTGATCCCTACAGAAATGGTGGTTCCAACTGCTAGAACAAGTATTCGTGATCCTGAGGAAAATGATGAGAACTTGGTTCAAGACCTGGATACTATAGAAGAAATCAGAGATTTGGCAAGGATAAGGATGGCCAGTTATCAGCAAAGAATGGCGGGAGCCTACAACAAAAATGTCAGGAACAGGAAATTCCAAGTTGGTGATATGGTACTAAGGAAAGCATTTCAGAATACCACCAATCCTGCTGATGGAAAGTTGGCACCAAAATGGGAAGGACCTTACTTGATTGAAGCTGAGGCAGGAAAGGGGGCATATCGATTGCTAACAATGGAAGGTGATTTGCTACCTAGAGCCTGGAATGCTGTCCATTTGAAGAAATACTTCATGTGATAAGGATCCATGATCCTCACATGATAAATATCCTTAAAGGATCCTTAAAGCACAGATGATCCTCATTTTGGTAACATTCTACTCTTAAACTATTTCATTTCCTTACTTTCTCACATAAGGATAAGGATCCTACATCCTTTATCCCCCTTTCACGTGATTTTGAGTTTTGAAGGTTCAGGTACTCTTAGCAAAAGGATGATTATCCACAAAAGCAACCAGTTAATTGGGTTTGACCCCAGTTATTTGGGTTTGACCCCAGTTCCGCCAGTAGCGCACGATGATCCTAGTATAGTTCATGGCAGTGGGACCAGTACTCGTTTTAGGGGCTGATAATTCCATCGTACTGGCTATACCTAGGATCCTACGTATAATGGTAGACGTACCATACATCCGTTCTTAAGGTTTCTAACGTTTTCACGTTAGCTAAGGTTTTGGCATTTTCATGCCACTAAGTTTGGATAGTCGCCAGTTAGGGCCATACTCCAGTTCACACACGATCCTTGGGCTTGTCCCCAGTTATCCTTGGGCTTGTCCCCAGTTATCCTTTGGGCTTGTCCCCAGTTGCTAACTTTTATCTTATAATGGCTTAGTCCCAAGTTATGTTCTATTTCAGGTCTTCGAAGTTAAACAACCAAGGATCCTTGATCCTTACCTCTTACTAAGGTTTGTCCTATGGTTATCCTGGTTATAGTATTAAGGGTTAGGATCCTAACTTGGATCCTCAGGTATGATCCTTAACTATTTTGATTTTATTCATTGATTATTTGAATAACCCTAATACTTTGACAACTGAACTCATGATCCTTAAAATATACCACTTTTTGGAATTTTTCAACTATAGGATATTTGATCCTGGATCATATCCTAATTTTTTTTATCTAATTTGTTCAACTTTTCTTACTCAGACAAGTGTACATCAAATCCATTGAAAATTAAAAGGACAAACAAAGATAACAACATAAGATAAGCCAAAAAAGATTAAAGTTATTTTATTAACAAAGGTTTAACTGTCGAAGGTTGTCAAAATTGCCAACCCACGTTTCTACCAGCAAAACGTGGCCCGTCCACATGGGTTGGCAATGGGTGTCCATTGTTTAAGCGGTTATAGCTAGTGCAGGAAATCAAAAGGCGGCAGGATCACAATGGCTTCATCCCCCAAACAGAGGATCCCTCCACCATTTGTAATCCTACCTATTGTCCAAAGGATCCTAGATCCTTAATCCTAAAACTATTGTTCAAATACAGACCATCATTGTTTTAAAACAGCACAACCACAAAACAAACTGCTACCGAATTTAAAAAATTGGGCTCCGGCTACGTCTAGAAATGTCCATCATCGCCCAATCATGCAGCCTACACCTTCACTGCATCTTCATCCCCTCCAGCTTCGGTATCCTTCACCTGATCCTTTCCACTGCTTCCAGCCTCGATCGCCAAAACCTCCTCAGCCTCCTCATCATCTTCCAGATCAGCTAACCTCGCCTTCCAACCCTCAACATCCCAGCTGCTTCTGTCGAAGTCAGGATCTTGAGCCTCCTGGGCCATCTACAATTTTGTCTTGTACATTGTGATGCCAGCGGAGACCTTTGCACCTTCTATGAGATCATGCTTCTCGTAGTCAATGTCGATCAAGATCTTAGCTGTCTTAGTCTTGGTGTCTTGAAGGGCTTTTTCGAGATCAGCAATCTTAAGATCCTTGAGCACTGCAACTTGTTGGAGGTCAGCAATCTTCTTATCCAACTCCTCAACGCTCCCCACGTAGTCTTCAATCTCAGCAAATTTCTGCAAAAGAGACAAAGCAGTTCAAGATCAGGTGATCCTCAAATAAGTAGGATACCTAGGCAGAATTGGTGATCCTCACGTCATTGAAGTATTCAAGGAACTGGTGGCGGATCAGTGGCAGGCCTTGTAGGTCCTCTGTCTCAGAGTTTTTCCTCTTCTTGCCACCCCTTCCTTTAGTTGGTGCCTTGGGGATGGAGACATTAGGGCTGGCAATGGCCTTCTTCTTTCTGGATCGAACAGTGTCAAGGACGGCCATGTTGAACTGGGAGGCAGGCTTGGAAGCTTTTCCGGCACCTACACATTCAAAGCAAGATAAGTATCCTTATCCTATTTCTATTTAACTATTTATTTAAATCTTTAACTATATAAAAAGCAGGATACTTACTTGACATGGTGACTGAGCCTGAGGATACCTCTTGAGAATCCTGGGTGATTGTCTTGAATGATCTTGTTTCAGGACCGAGTCTTCTAAAAACAGCAAGCCTTTCCTTAGTATCAGGAGACGGTATGAGGTGTGAAACAGTGACAGCTGCATAACATAAAACAAAAGGGGGTTAGTGATCCTATCACAAGAGCAAGATTACCTGGTGATCCTTCTCAGGATCCTCTGTCCTACCATGGGTGGACCACTTCCTTGGTAGATCCTTTCCGTTTGGAATGGTATCCCTTCTGACAAAGAAAAAGCGTCGTTTCCAGTTTGTATCGTTCTTGGTGGCTTTAAAAATGGGATGTTCTTCGCCGGGATTTCGCTTAAACAGATATCGGTGGGATCCAAACGTCGTGAGATCATACATCTCTGCCAGTTCTGACATTCCTAAATCAATCCCTTCCTGCTCAATGATCCTTTCAAGGGTATATAAGACCCTCCAGATCATCGGCATAGCTTGGATGTAGGAGATGCTGGTTAGGGAGAAAAAGGATTGGGTAAAAGCTGGAAAAGGATAGGTGTATCCTGTGGTGAATGGGGTAACCGGAAAGGCAACCCATGTTTCAGAAATGTAGTCGCTCAGAACAGTGGAATCGAAGGGTTTGAAAAAGGTGTTCGCCGGAAAGCAGTGTCGGATCTTATCTACTTGTGGATCGGTAAAGCAACACCTCTCATTCGCTGAGTCTTTGATGATCCCTTGACTCTTCAAGGGGCTATCCTTCTGGTGATCCTTGGCGGGGGAGGATCGGAGCATCATTCTTAACGTGATGTTGGTAAAGAAAGAAAAACAGAGTAAGAGAAGGAGAAACAGGAAAAGAGATACCTGATTGATCTTCGGCTGAGAATTTAAAGGGAGTTTCTCTTGGATTTAAATGCAAATTGATCCTATCTCTAACTCCTATTTATAATGATGATTTGCAGGATTGTCACTTCAGTGACGTTAGGTTTGCAACGGCTAGTCCGTCTTCAACGGCTAGTTATCCGTTAGTCTGTTACGGATAAGATCAACAAAATACAACTCGTTTATTTACAATATTACTCCTTATATTTTCGGGGCAATTGTTAGGGGAGGATTTCTTAATGACCCTTGATCCTCAATTGTTATCCTGTTTGGTGATCCTTACTTCTGTGTCAGTTAGTGATCCTCAGAAGTGCTTCAGGATCAGGATCATGGATCATCCTAAGGATCCTTATACTAATGATTGTCTGTTTTGAATTTGATATTGTTTTGCAGGAATACAAGCTTGGACTTAGTCTTGGTAACGTTCCTGGAGAATATTCCACGCTTATTCCGCACGTGCTTGACCATGGTGAACGTTATGGAGATCGTGGGGAGAAGGCATGAATTGCGGATAGTTAGTTATTTAGATATTTTACTAAATTTAAAAGGGGTAGCGAGCTAATTAGACAACACTTGGCTATTTTTTGGCTACACACACTCGTACAACTGCACTCACCAGCTCTCGGCAAAACACTTAGCATTTTTTCATACATTTCTACACGATACACTATAGTGATCCTTGTATTTAGCTCGCTATCATCCGAAGTTGTAAAAGAATTATTGTTTAATTTGAGTTGGTGATTGGTAGTTTCCATCACCCGAGGTTTTTTATGCCGGAGATCATTCATTGATCAAGGGCTTTTTCCTCGTATAAATCTTTGTGTCTCCTGTGCAATTCATTTCATAGTGATCCTCGTTGTTGTTTACCAATTCAAGCATCATACCCCGTAACAGAGAGTTTGGTTGCATTATCCTCGTCTGATTTTTGACCAAAATAGGGCTGATAGGACAACTCCCAAGAATGCCACTGGCCAAACTCCATTTTCTTTGGTATTTGGGGCAGAATCAGTGATCCCTATAGAGATGGTGGTTCCTACTGCAAGAACAAGCATCCGTGATCCTGAAGAAAATGCTGAAAACTTGGTTCAAGATTTGGATACTATAGAAGAACTCAGGGATTTGGCAAGGATAAGGATGGCCAGTTATCAACAAAGGATAGCTGGAGCCTACAACAAGAATGTTAGGATCAGGAAATTCCAAGTTGGTGATATGGTGTTAAGGAAAGCATTTCAGAATACCACCAATCCTGCTGATGTGAAGTTAGCACCAAAGTGGGAAGGCCCCTATTTGATTGAAGCTGAAGCAGGAAAGGGGGCATATCGATTGCTAACAATGGAAGGTGGTTTGCTACCAATAGCTTGGAACGTTGTCCATTTGAAGAAATACTTCATGTAATAAGGATCCATGATCCTTACCTGACAAGTATCCTTGAAGGATCCTTACAGGACAGATGATCCTCATTTTGGTAATATTCTAATCTCAAACTATTTCATTCTCTAGTTATCTTATATAAGGATAAGGATCCTGCATCCTTTATCCTCCTTTCACTTGATTCTGAGTTTTGAAGGTTCAGGTATCCTTAACAAAGGATTGAGTATCCGCAGAAGTATCTAGTTATTTGGGCTTGACCCCAGTTATTTGGGCTTGACCCCAGTTGTTTGGGCTTGACCCCAGTTAGGGCCTGTCCCCAGTTTCGCCAGTAGCGCACGATGATCCTGGTATAGTTCATGGCAATGGGACCAGTACTCGCTTTAGGGGCTGACAATTTCATTGTACTGGCTGTATTCAGGATCCTACATATAATGGTAGACGTACCATACATCCGTTCCTAAGGTTTCTAACGTTTTCACGTTAGCTAAGGTTTTGGCATTTTCATGTCACTAAGTTTGGATAGTCGCCAGTGAGGGCCATACTCCAGTTTACACACGATCCTTTGGGCTTGTCCCCAGTTATCCTTTGGGCTTGTCCCTAGTTATCCTTTGGGCTTGTCCCTAGTATATTGGGCTTGTCCCCAGAATTGTTGGGCTTGTCCCCAGTTACTAACTTTTATCTTATATTGGCTTAGTCCCAAGTTGTATCCTATTTCAGGTTTTTGAGGCTTAATGACCAAGGATCCTTGATCCTTACCTTCTATTAAGGTTTGTCTTTTGGTTATCCTGATTATAAGTGTTAAAGGTTAGGATCCTAACTTGGATTCTCAGGTATGATCCTTAATTACTTTGATTTTATTTATTATTTACATGAGTAACCCTTATCCTTTGACAACTGAACTTATGATCTTTAAACTACACTACTTTTCAGAACTTGTCGACTATAGGATATGTGATCCTTGATCATGTCCTAAACTTTTTGAGGATATTTATTAAACTTTTTCCTCTTTACTTAATAAATTCAGACAAAATATATATCACAACAATTGAAAAGTAAAGTATTCACAAGGACAACAACACGGGAAATAGCCAAAAAGTTAAGATTTTATTTATTCACAAAACGTTAAACCCTTCAAGGTTGTCAAAATTGCCAACCCACGTTTCTACCAGCAAAACGTGGCCCGTCCACATGGGTTGGCAAAGGGTGTCCATTGTTAACGGGTCTTAAGAGTGCAGGAAATAAAGATGGAAGGATAACGAGTGGCTTCATCCCCCAAATAGAGGATCCATCCACCACCCATTATCCTACCTATTGTCCAAGGATCCATGATCCTCAACCCTAGAAACGATTGTCTAAAGTTATTACAGACCAGCATTGTTCAGAAAAACATCATCAAAACAAAAACAAAAACCATTACCAAACTATAAAAAAAATGGGCTCCGGCCACGTCTAGAAATATCCATCATCGCCCATTTCAGCAGCCTACACCTTTGCTGCATCACCATCACCTTCACCAGCTCCTCCATCTCCGGCATCACCCTTATGATCCTTAACCCCACTGCTGCCAGCCTCGATTGCTAGGACCTCACCAGCCTCTTCTTCGTCATCCAGCTCAGCTAACCTAGCCGTCCAGCCCTCTATGTCCCAGTTGCTCTTGTCAAAGTCAGGATCCTGAGCTTCTTGGGCCATATGCAAGTTGGTTTTGTACATAGTAATGGCAGCGGAGACTTTAGCATCATTTGTGATTGCAGCCTTCTCTTGGTCAGCAGTGATGTGAGCTAGGACAAGTTCCCTCTTCACCAGATTGACATCATTTTCGAGGGAGGCAATCCTCTAATCCTTGGCCAGCATGATCTTCTGGAGGTCCAAACACTTTTGCTCAACCTCTTCAATACTCCCTACGTAATCTTGGATTTCAGCAAATTTCTGCAAAAGAAAGGATACGATTCAGGATCCCTTACCCTCAACATGGAAGGATCATGTACAAGGATCACATTTAAGGATCAGTTATTCTTACCTCAGCAACGTATTCCTCGAACTGATGCTTGATCAGAGGCAGACCTTCGAGGGTATCAGCAGTCTTCCTTTTCTTGCCGCCTCTTCCCTTGGAAGCGGTTGCCTTGGGGATTGTGACGGACGGACTAGCAGCAGGCTTCTTTTTTGAGGATCAGACAGTATCAAGGTCAGTAACACTGAAACGAGTAGCAGACTTCGATGATTTTCCAGCACCTACACATCCAAAACAGATAAGCATCCTTATTTCATTTTAATTTAAACATTTAGTTATGCACAAAATGGGATACTTACTTGACATTGTAATAGAGCCTGAGGATACTTCTTGAAAGTTCGGTTTAGTTTTTCATAAAGGTTGCCTACTTAATTCCAGATTTATTTATTTATTTTTTTAACAGAAAGGGAGCCAACATTTATAAAACAAAAGGTCCGCTAGCAAGTGGCTAGAAAAAAAAATATATATACATCTCAACCTCAAAATCTACCTATTCCCCCACAGAAATATTTAGGTCTTTAGCTCTATGATTCATCCAAAGTAAAGTGATTTCTTTGATGTCTTGTAACATCAGAGTTTTAAAGATAAAGCTCCCTTTAAATATCTTTTTGTTTCTGTAACTGCATATTTTCCATAACACCATATTAACTACGCTTATAATCGCCTTCTTGTGTCTCTTTTCCAACCGTAGATCATAAGCCTTTTCCAAGATCTCCTTGACCTTGTATTTTTTTTTTTGGGTAAAGGGCTTTGCCCAGCAAATGTATAAATAATTAAAGGGTCTACATATTTACACACATTTATGCCTATTTCCACACCCTGTTAGATGCCTCGTATAGGGCTATACGAGGCGTATAGGGTTGCTTTTCCGACCAGCTTCTGCACCAAGTACAATGTCACATCAGTCACATCAGACGGGGAGTCTAGGCCTGTACGAGGGACCGATACGAGGGTGCTAAGACGCCTCGTATAGGCCTATACGAGGCGTCTTAGAGACTGATTTGACTACATGACTAACATGTGACTTAAAGCTATACGGGGTGTCTAGAGCTATACGAGGCATCTATATCTCACATAAAGTGCAACATACAGTGCATTCTTGGTCCACCCCGAGCATTCAACATTTCTTTCATTTTGTTTCTTCTTGTATTTCTTTGAAAGAATTGTTGTTTGCATTTGTGTTATTATCATCCCGAAGTGTTGAAATGTCATCTTACTGGGACGGCAACTATGTCTTCGGACATTATTCTATCGACAACTGGGTGCCCGAAAGCATTCCGGTAACAGTTATTAGCTTAAATGTTTTAATTAGTTGTTGTTTTAGTTTATTATTTACTAATGATGATACGGTTGTTTATTTTGTAGGAGTCTGGCGTTCCCGATTCTAATGAGCAAGAGGAGGTTGTGTCTAGTATACAAGGAAAACAAAACAGACAATTTCTAGATTTGAACAAGCATCCCCCTATTGATGAAACAGCCCCTATAGATGACTCATACCATGCTGGTCAACCAAGTTATCCGACGCAACAAGGGTATCCGAATTATTGATACGGGTGTGAATATTCTTACGGAGGAGACGGTGGATACGGAGGAGACGGTGGATACGGATGAGATGGTGGATACGGTGGTCATCAGCAATTCATTTCCCCGAGCACTCCTTACGTTCATCAAAACAATCCGGACGTTGGAGGATATGGTGGTTATGGTTATCCGGACAGTCCGTACTTAAAAAAGCAGGTATCAATTACTATTTTTTTATTATTTTATTATTATTATTATTATTATTATTATTATTATTATTATTATTATTATTATTATTGTCGATGTTACAGGTTTTCAACTCTTTAGATGAACTAAAGAAACGGATACAAGAAATAGCTAACGGGGATGGTTTCGTTATTGTCACCCGTCGATCAAACAAAATCGGGGGAAGAACCGGGAGGGTATGGCTTGAATGTGATCGTGGTGGTGAGCACCAGACTACAGCAACACTTAGAAAAGCTGGAAGCAAAAAAACCGGTTGCCCGTTTTACCTGCTGGCTGTGCGAAATCACCCGTATGAAACCTAGGAGATAAAAGACGGAACAATTGAACATAACCACGAACTTTGTGAGGACCTGTCGGCCCACGCGTTTGTGTGAAGGTTTACTCCAAGCGAAATGAAACTGATCGAACAGCTGACAGCTCAAAACATGGAGCCGCGCAAAATATTTCAAACGATAAGGAAGCAGGACCCCGACAGGTTTCATGTTCAGAAAGACGTTCAAAACATTGTGGTGAAGATTAGAGCCAAACAAAGACAAGGATTGACTCCCATGCAGTCACTAGAAAGCATGCTGTGTCACACCTCGATATTTCCACTTATTACTGGTGGGCCCGGCGAGGAGTATCGTGACGTAGTTGATATCATCATAGTCAATACACACAATATAATAGCACAGCGGAAGGCTTGGTGAATAAACTATTACAAACCATAACGTCTGAGTGTTCGAGTTTATGAATATACAGACTGGAATGTAATTAGATCCACATGCGGATCATAAATGTACAAAGAAACAAAAATAACAGACTTCAGGCATCTATGGATTTGCAAGATCCTCTTATGACACCTAATAGCTCCAGTCTATTTCAAGAGGTACCTGTCAAATCAGTCTTTAAGAAAATACGTCAGTTTACAGTGGTAAATACAATTAACTGACTCTTTTGAAAACATTTATGAAAATTGATTTAAGCGCACATGGCACAAATCTTTTATAACTTGGGATAATTATTTAAATATAATCTTGTATACAGATTTACATGTTTGTCTTACTATTTGGGCCGGTTAGAAGCCGGTCGTGATTAACCGACTCACCACTTATAGAACCCACAAAGGAGTTATCCCCAACATGTGGGTTTATATTTAGCATTTGCATCTGTCAGGTGTATGCCTACACCCCGTGCATAGGTCGTGGCCATTTTCAAACGAAATGAGCCGAGGATATCCAGGATACGGTCGTATTAACTCCCAATGTTTATGTTATCAAACAAGACATATTAAAACGGGTTATGTAAATTTATTAATCACAATCCGACTAAATGATTTCATACCCGACCAAGTGGTATTATTATAATACCATATCCCAAGCCCGTATAAGGGAAAATAAGTTAAAAGTATTTACCTGATGCTAGCAGTAAAATCCTAAAGCTTTTCGAAGGCACCTTCTACCGGTAGCTATTTAATCTGTATAGAAGGTTTATTAACCTATTAGGATGCTAACGGGTCTTTAATTTAGTCAAGGACTTATACCGGCTAGCTAGTAAGAAACCTTACGGTTCTAAACGCTCGATTAAGTGGAGACCGGAATAGAATGTGATTTAGACCCGACAAGCTTGGATACTTGTATAATATGGGTAAACTAAACACGTTCTGGAAATTGAGGATTTAATGATAAGGTTTGACCCGTTTCGACTACTTTATGTAAACTAGTCACATAAGCCGATCCGAACGCGTAAACGCGTAACGGGTAACCAAAATAAATTATACACAGGTCTTAATCATTATTATGCTCAAAATATGTTAATACATCAGTAAGATGTTAACATATATGCCCAAAAATAATTTAAACCAAAATAAGTCCCATAAGGGCATTTTGGTAATTTTAATGCCCATAAAAGAGTTTAAATGTGCAACTGAGTTTTAGATCTGATTCAATCAGTAAAAATATATATATTTTTATAAGTTATAACAGTAGGATATTTTATATATGTGAAAATTATCTTATATAACCAAACTATGTCCCGTAGGGGCATTTTGGTAATTTTACATAGGCTTTAAAGGTCAAAATAGCTTTCTAAGTTTAAAACTTTAACTTACTGTTTAATTGTATAAATTAACTTAACACATCAATGGGTAACAAGTTCTATATGCTAGAAATAGTTTTAACCCATACTAGGTGCTTAAAAACGCTTAAAAGTCGGTTTAAAAGGGTATTCGGGTTAAAATAGGAAATATGAGTTTTTGATCAGTTTATAAAGTTCAAAATACTTTATTTATCATGTGAAATCAGTAGCAAAAGGTTTGACACTAAAAAGTTATGTAAAACTCATTTTACGCATGAAAAGGGTAAAACCAACATTTACCGAAATTAAGCTATAATCCTATGTTATGCTCAGCCTAAAAATAATTAAAAATCTTTAAAAATCCCAAAATATTATTTTACATCAGTAGGTATAAGGTTTGATGTCAAAAACTGAGTTTAGATAGGCTTTATGTTAATTATGCCATTTAAATAATAAAAACTCCTTAATTACGCTATTGAGCATAACTTCAATTCTAGACCTCAAATTGATGTCAATTTCTTAGGACGTGTCTAAATATCAGTAGCAAAGGTGTTAGTCTAATCACATTATTAAAAATCTCAGTTGTATGTAAAAAAAAGCGTTTATGGCATTATTAAGCATAATTACGATCAAGTGCATATAATTCAAACCACTAGGCACCATGCAATATAACTCCAGGGGGTTATACTACTAAGTAATGTGGTCCTAATGGAAGCTTAAAACATGTGAGAATTAAGCTTAAACGGGTCAGAACTGAAAGTCAAAGCAAAAGTCAAGGTTTTTCGACTTTCGGTTATAAACTGACCTTAGACTATTAATTGCCGGGTTAGGACTGATAAAACATGTTTTAATATTGATTACCAAGTCATTAGAATGTTAAAATATAATTTAGAACTTCTTTTTTATTAATTAGAATCATTTTTGTAATTTCTGTCCAGTTTGACTTTTTGTCAAACTACTTTGACCCGACAATTGACCAGTCAAACGAGATAATTAGGGGGTGCCCTCTTAAGGGTTAATCACCTATACTAATGTGGTTCTATAACCATTTTCAATTTGATCAGTGGTTAAGCCACATGTAATTAAAACGAAAGTCAAACTAATTTTACGATAAGTTTGACTTTAGAGTAATTAAGCTAAATTAAATGACTAAACAAGAAATTAGAGGCTTACTTAAGGTCCTAGCAAACTTTTCTACACTTGATAATCCTTTTCTTACTGATGGAAGCTCCAGAACAAGTCCCACAAGTGAAATGCTTGCAAATGTGTTTATGAACACAAGAATAGGCTCCCTTATATAGCAAATTCCTTAAATCTAGATTACTTCCAGGTGTAATTGGAGGCCCTGGGATCACCCAATGTGTCCTAGCTACTGATATAAAACGACTTACAGCTCCCTAGGTCGTTACAAACTAGACTAAGGCGGTGTAACAGCTTTAACCCGCACCTGGCAGGAGTTTTCTGATCTGGGCATGCTGAGGCGGGCCGCGTAAGACTTAAGGGTGCCTTACGCGGGCCGCGTGGACCTGTTAAACTGGCAAAACAAGTTTGCATGCTGGCAGCTTTAGTCCCTGCTCGTTTTTAACCCTTTTTAACCTCATTGTTGACATGTGGGGCCCTTGTAGTCAGTATGTTGAAGCTCTAGGATAAATAAACTAACTTTGTTAGGCTCGGGTTCGTTAATTATCTCTATGAAAGCAAGTTTCATCAAATTGACACTTTTGGCCCAAAGTCTTGAAAACATGCTTAACGATATCGAAACCACGTGAAATTTATACCACTCATTCTTAAAAGTATATTTGAATGTTTCGAAGCCTCGGTTTCGTTAAAAGGTCGCTCAGAGGTCAGAATCGACATGTTGACACGTTTAACCCTTATAATTTAAAAATCTTCCGATTATTTTTTATAAACGGCTTCTTATATCCAATCAATCACTCACTTAAGAATATATTCATCATGTAAGGTCATTCAGAGGCACAAGTTTGGCATGTTGACACTTTGAGTCCCTGTGGTTTCATAGTTTCACTGTTCAAAAATTTTGGTCCTTCAAACTCAATATTTCGCACCTTTAGAGTTTAGGACACGTGTCTATGTATAATTGGACACATTTTTACGTGGTGTTACATGCTGATAAACAACGACTTTATTTACGAGACACGGGAGGAACCCGGAACAGAGATCATAACAGAGATCTTCTTTCTTCATTGGTACTCGAGAGACATGTGGC
This sequence comes from Helianthus tuberosus, assembly GCA_030545235.1. Classification (NCBI taxonomy): domain Eukaryota; kingdom Viridiplantae; phylum Streptophyta; class Magnoliopsida; order Asterales; family Asteraceae; genus Helianthus; species Helianthus tuberosus. Next base: position 4,289,026 of record CM060381.1, on the reverse strand, counting down.
GTGCATTCTCCCACGTCATGCTGATCGATGCGACGTACAAAACAAACACATACAATATGCCATTTATCCAGATTGTTGGTGTGACGCCTACCAACAAATCGTTTATTATTGCGCATGCCGTTGTTAGTAAAGAACAGGGTGATAACTTTGTGTGGGTGCTTGAGAGGGTCAAGTCAATGTTGGATGAATGTATGGAGCCACGTGTGATTTTAATGGATAGAGACCTAGCCCTTATGGGCGCGTGTGCTAAAGTATTTCCAAACGCCTCCAGGCTTCTGTGCAGGTGGCACATACAACAGAATGTTATGAAGCACTGCAAGGGTGCTTTCACAGACGAAGTCTGGGAGAAATTTTTTTCATTCTGGGGGACATTGATTGAGTCTCCATCCATACTCATCTACGAGTAACACTTGCGCAACATGTGAAAGCGACTTGTGGAGTGCAAACGTTCTAGTAAGTTTTTCTAATAACATACAACTCACATATGCAAATTTTATTAAATTATTTTTACTTTTTAGGAGTCTTCAATTACGTGTACGATAACTGGCTAAAAGACTATAAGGAGATGTTCGTCTTTGCGTGGACTGATAAGAGGCGCAACTTTGGTAATCGTACCACAAACAGAGTTGAGAGCCAACACGCCAACTTAAAGAGATACGTCCAAGATAGGAGCTCGCTGGACCGTGTAGTTGGTTGTGTCCGGGATATAGTTGAGACACAGTTCGGTGAAATAAGGAAGACTTTTCGATAAAGCATCGAAAAAAGAATGAACCACCACAAACACCCGATGTTTCAACACCTACTTTGAAAAGTATCCCATACAGCCCTTGACTTGTTGAGGGGAGAGGCAATTAGGAAGCTAGATGTCTTGGAGCGCTTTCATTCATCATGTGGTTGCCAAATGTGGTACAGCTGTGGGTTGCCCTGTGCTTGTAGGATAGAAAAGTACATGCGTTAATGTAATAATTGTTAAACGTACAACACTTGTTTGATATATTTCCGTTAATCATGTGACTTAAACAATGTTGTTTTTAACCGTGCAGAGCGTCCGATTCAACTCGAAGACATAGACGTCTTCTGGCGGAAACTTAACTTCCAAAGTTGTAAATTGATAGAAGATGACGTTGACGTGGTTGAATAGCTAAATATTGTTAGACAACAATTAGAGTCGCACCCCCCAGCTCAGCAAAAAAGCCTGATGTCAAAGATTAAAGCGGTGTTAACTCCAAAGAAATCTACCAAGAAACCACCGGTTGTCCAACAAAATACTCGTGGCCGACCAACAACAAAGCAGGTACAACAAAGGTTGGACGAGGCCTCTCGTATAGATGAAGAATTGAGGATAAGCTCCTTCAGTGATGCAAACACGTGCTTTGAAGGTTCCCGACAAAGTAAGTACGATAAACCTCGCCACAGCTCGTACGTTCCGTTACAGGCCTCTCAACAGTCGGTTATAAGGTCCTAAAAACCCAAAGCGAGCCTAAGCCGTTCAAAGAGTTCTAAGAAGAAAGAGACACGAGATTCTCACGGTTTTCCTTTAATCATTGGGGACGAGTACGTGGGAATCATCAAACAGTTTAAGTATGCCATTCCGCCAGTGTTCCATCCGTACATCTCATGCATACGAGATGTGATGCCGGATGGTCATTGTGGGTTTCGGTCTGTGGCTGTGGGCTTAGGTATGGATCAGAGTTCATGGGGGCTCATTCGAAGGGACCTTGTCCAAGAAATGGATCAGAACGAATCGATCTGGTTCCCAATATTTGAAGCATGGGATGAAGGTTATTTTTACACGCATCGTCAGGGCCTAATTTGGGATTCAGTGTCCGGTTGTGGGGAGGATTACTGGATGGACTTCCCCTTAGCAGGACTTCTTATTGCACAAATGTACGGTATCGGGGTGCACCTGTTAATGACAACCATGGGTGCGAGTTCCACTTTCTTCCCGATACTAAGTCCTCCGGCTAATAAACAACCAATATTCATAACGCTTACACATGTTAACGAGAACCACTTCATACATGTTAAGCTGGAAGGGGATTATCCAATGCCACCAGCACACGGGCTATGGTTGTGTAACACCTCGTAAAAATCATACCCAATAGAATAAAGACACGTGTCATGTAAGATAAACGTGTCAGGAAACCGAGTCAAAATTTGGAAGATGTATGGTAGGATTTAAAAAGTGTCGACATGTTAATAAACACCTTTGAGCGACCAAATTATAAATCCCAAGACCCTAATCAATACGATAAACATCTGATCTAGTTAGAGCCGGTTATTCCTATAATGAATAAATTCAGTTATAAAGATTTGGGTATCTAAATAATGTTACAAAAATATTTATAATTAAAATTATTGTTCAAAAGAATCAAACTTTGTTCAAATACATGACAAGACTCTCCGTAAGATTCCAAGATGTGTATGTGCATGGCAACACATGCAAGGACATGCAAGGCTTGTCTACATGGTCCCCATACTGATTTAAAGCACAAGATTCGAAGTGGTAAAGTTGCATGGTCAAGACCTCAAAGTTAACAAATATTTTGTCTTCTGATGAAGGCTTACGGACCGCAAAGGCTAACCCTTACGGTCCGTAAGATGGCGGAGCTGGGCGAGTTTTAAAGATAAAGCGGATACGGACCGCAAGGCTAAGGGCTTACGGTCCGTAAGACATGTAACTGGGCATCTTTAATCTAGGTCGGTTACGGACCGCAAGACTAAAAGCTTACGGTCCGCAAGAGGTGCTTACGGTCCGCAAGGATCTATCCTTACGGTCCGTAAGGCAGGTATCTGGGCAGAATTTTGGACAGATGCCTGTTAAACAAGTTACACCGCCTTATAATAGTGGTATTCGAAAATCAGGGGCCCAATAACTGGTTTTTAGCATCATAGGGACACCTTGGAACATCTTACAACAATTGTAGACTGATTTGGAGTGATCTTGATGCCTCAAAGTTGCTATATAAGAAGAACAAGTTGCAACATTTTTGTCACTCATTTGCAACTCACTTCAAGGACTTCTCTGGAGCTCCTCTGATCAGCAACAAGCTACCTTAAGTTCCAAATCATACTTAGGACCTTTGTTAGTGTCCTTAAACCTTTCTAATTCAGTTTAGCTTAGTTAATTAGCTAAAAGTCAAACCGTCGTAATTAAGGTTTGACTTCGAGATTAATCAATAATTGGTCAGTCAAATCTCGAATTAAAAGTACCTATAAGTAGGTAATTATGTGGGTAATAAACCCTTAAAAGGGTACTCTCTGATTCCCACTCTAACTAGGTCAATTGTCGGGTCAAAATTGATATTAAAAAGTCAACAGAAAGCTTAATTTCAAATTAATGCATATTTAGCAATGTAGAAGCTATGTAACCTGTTTTATCATTAATATAACTTGGTAATTAATGTAAGAACGTGTCTAAACATGTTCAACCCAACAATTTTCAGTTAAGGCTAGGTTCGGAACCGAAAGTCGCATAGTTTAACTTTCGCTTTGACTTTCGATTCTGACCCATTGTAGCATGTTTTAGAAATACCTTAGAGCCTTATTTAGACCAGGTTTCATATTAGTATAACCCTCTGTGATATACACCTTGGTTCAATAGTTACCCGATTCGTATGCATGTTCCCGTTAATTGTTTATATGTTGACTATTATGCCCATATGACCTTAAAACGTGATTTTTGAAAATGTAGAAGAATAGAAACCTTAGTTACTGATTTATAAGCTTGCACCTAAAATTTGACATCAGTTTGAGGTCTAGATTAGGAGTTATGCTCATTAGCGTAAATGAGAAGATTTTTATTAATTAAACGGCGTAATTAGCGTATAGCCCATCTAAACCAAATTTTTGATACCAAACTTTTTACCCACTGATGTAAAATAATATTTTGGGATTTTTGAAGATTTTTATTTATTTTTAGGCTAAGCATAACTTAGAGTTCTAAGCTTGATTCGGTACTTACCGGTTTTGCCCTTTTAAGCTATAAAATGAGTTTTACAAATCTTTTTGACCCCAAACCTTTTGCTACTGATTCTATATGATAAATAAATTATTTTAAACCTTCTAGAATAATAAAAATATCAGCTTTCTATATAGAACCCGGAAATGGCTCCAAATCGTCTTTTTAAGGTTGGATGCCCACTGATATTTTAAGTAAATTATTATATTATAACAGTGAGCAAAAGTTTTAAACTCAGATTTCCAGTTTTGACCATTTGGGCTTAAGTGAAATTACCAAAATGCCCTTCGGTGCATAGTATGGTTAGAAATGATCAATTTCACACATAGGTTATACCCTACTAATATAACTTAGTAAATTAAGTATTTTTACTGATTACATCAGACCCAAAACTCAAATTAATATTTAAACTCTTTTATAACCTTTAAAATGACCAAAATGCCCTTACGGTGCATAATTTGAGTTTAAATTCATATGGGGAATAATAGAAGATATCTTACTGATGTCACAACATATTTAAGGCATATTGACTTAGGAAACCTGTATATGACTCATTTGGTTACCCGTTACGCACTTTTCGCGTTCGAATCGGCTTATGTAACTAGTTTGCATAATTTAGCCAAAACGGGTCAAACCATATCGTTTTCATCTCAAAATCCAGAATGTGTTTAAGTTACCCATATTAAACAAGCATACAAGCTTGTCGGGTCAGAACCACATTCTAAACCGGTCTTCGCTTTATCATGCGTTTGAACCGTGTATTCCTTTTGAAAACTAACCGGTCTAAGTCTAAGCTTAATTAAAGACCCGTTAGGATTCTAATAGTTTTTTAAAACCTTCGTTCCAGATTAGGAGCCCAGTAAAAGCTATGGGCACTTGTTGTATTTGATTTATACTTTGCTCAGGTAAATACTCTTAACTTATTTTCCCTATACGGGCTTGGGATACGGTACTATAAAAGTACCGCTTGGTCGGGTGTGTGTAGTCATTTAAATCGGATTGTGATTAATGTATTTGCATGACCCGTTTAATACGTATTATTTGGTGTATGGCCTTTGGGGGTTAAATGACCATGTCCCGGATATCCTTGGCATCATTCAAAGAAATGGCCACGACCTAAGCACGGGGTGTAGGCGTACACCTGACAGATGCATATGTAAAAACTGGTTGCCCACTTAAAGGAAATGACCTTGTGGGTATTATACCTATGGTGTGTCAGTTAACCTAGACCGGCCCTAATGGATGACAAATAAGTAAAACTGTATACAAGATTGTTTTAAAATAATTGTCCCAAGTTATAAAGATATTTTTGCCTAAGTGCATTCAAATCAATTTTCAAACTCTTTTCAAAATGAGTTAGTTAAGTTGTATTTACCAGTGTAAACTGACGTATTTTCCAAAAAGGCTAAGTGCAGGTACTATACGTAATAGGCTGGCTACTCCAGGCATCAATAATCAAGTCTCGCAAGCTCTAGATGTCAAAGTCTGCTGAACAATTTTCCTTTTTATTTGATCCGCCTGTGGATCTGTTTCAACTGTTTTGTGATACTTAATATTACAATTTTATTCGGTTGAAATAAATCTATCTTTTGCTTCCGCTGTGCATTTAAATTTGTGTTGTTTGACCATGATGATATCAACTACGTCACGATACTCCCCACCGGGCCCACCGGTAATACGTGGAAATATCGGGGTGTGACAGGTTGGTATCAGAGCCAACACTGAGTGAATTAAACACTAGCCTTTTGTGTTTAATCTGAGTTACACAATTGCACATTCCTCGAACCTTCGAGTCTAGACAAAGAACATAGGACAAATCCTGAGTTTGTTTTATTATTGTCTTTTATATTTTTCTTTGTGGTTATCTGTGTTTATGTTGACAGGTTTAAATATGCCGCCAAGATTCTTTAGGGGAAAAGGAAAGGGACCACTAGCAGGCCACGACCATGAGGCCGGGCCATCCCAAAGGCGAACCTCACCCGTCAACATGCGTACAAGTCCCCAGGGGGACTGGAGGACACATCTGCAGCTAGCGAGGCGGCCAGTCTTGTTAAGCTCGTCACCGTCTTATCTTCACTCTTTTGGACCCCATTCAAAAAATGAGCCCGAAAACCCACAACCTTCATTTATCCCTCTCCTGAGGTCCAACTCTCGTCACTCCTTTGATAACCCGTCACATATCTTTCGAAGCCGGTTCAACCCGGCAAACTACCTCAAAGAACCAGTGGGTGTTAACCCATTGGGACCGGAAGATCACTTTTCTGGAGATCACGCCATGAATATGGATGAGGATACCGACCCTATCGAACCACCGACCGGTACCCCCACACATCCCATAGAAATTTCTGATGGGTCATCTTTTCATGGATCACCTTACCATGGTCCAGATAGCTACCAAGCAAGGTTCAACCAGTTTGAGTGGTATTTCACACCCTCTTACAATTCAACGCCTCATCAGTAGCAGCAGCAGGATCCTTCCGGGGATTCACGTTTCGTGGCAGTTACCCCGTCACCACCACCACCTCAGCAGCAGCCTCCTGAGCCACCAAGGCGAAGGAGATCGAACGCACGGATGTCCGTGCGAGGAGGAGTGCATATCAGCACCCCTCAACCATCAAGTGGTAGCCACTACCCGCTGCTCCGAGAAGACCAGCAGATGGGGGGACCTTCAAACCCCAATCCGGAAGTGAACTCTGCACCTGTCGTGCCACCACCATTGGGCTTTGACAACCCAATTCCCACGTACGCTGGCCCAGCAACGTATAATCCCTTTGAGCAGCCGGCTCACACCAGCTTCAATTATGCTGAGATCGACCCATACCTAGCGGCTTGGAACTACAATACTCTTAACCCCGAAGGGCCCTACGGAGCTCCTTGGGGAGTTGGATACCCAGCTTATGGATACCAACAACAACCACCTCTGCGACCTCCATATCAGCCGCAGCCGTAGCCACAGGTACCCCGGTTTTCCCCGCCAGAACGGGAGGAAATTCTCCAAAGACTGGACCAAGTTGAGCAGGAGGTTCACAGAGATCGCAGGGAACGACAAGGTTTCTTCAAGGGATTGGCGAGTTTAATAAATGGAAAAAGCAAGAAGGACCATTGAATCCTTTAAATTGATTGGTTGTATTTCCTTATTTTCAATCCAGCCCCTACGCGGGCATGCCTTTTTGTTTAACCCCTGCGAGGGTATGTCTTTTAGTATTCTACCCCTGCGTGGGCATGTGTTTTTCTGTTGACCCCTGATTGGGTATGTTTGTTGTTTAAGCCCCTGTGCGGGCATGTTATTTCAGTAGAAGTCCCGTTTAGGGCAAAATTGTACTTGTTAAATTTTTGGGAATGGTTAATTTAAATTTTCATTTTTATTAATTATGTGCATAAACATAACATGTGAAATAAATAAAATAACATCCCCACTAAAAGATCTACCATTACAATATAATGGCAAAATCTAAAAAGGACAAGACCTAGCCACATGTCACCTTAAGACAGGGCCAAGATGGTAGTTCCTCAATTAGGTTCAGATCCATATTAAATCTCAATTTAGGATTGTTCTGCGTTAAATATTAAAAAGAATCTTAAAGGTAAACCTAGCCTATATGTCATTGCGGACATGGCCAAGATGGTAAAACCTATTCAAAAGATTTCAATCCTAGTTAACGTCTGAAAACATGTTAACACTCTTGGCAAAAAGTGATTCGATGAAAATCACATAAGTCATTCTTAAATTGGGTTATTCTAATTTCCCTTATTTATATAATCATCCCTTAAGGATGAAATGCCCACGGGCTATAATTAACGTCCTCTGGGACTAAAGACAGTGGTAGCCTACAACTCCCTGTCAAGAAAAGGTAGCGAACTTTGATTCAAACCTTAATACCTCGATTCTGTAAGATCCTGGTTAATAAACTAAACTTGTCTACGTGACTAGGCCTTTTGTGCTATTACTAACTTATAATTTAGGATTATGATAAAGATCCTGAATCATTATATATTTAACAAATTAACTGATATGGCTATTAAAAACCATGGTTAATAAATTGTCAAAAACAATAAAACTGTATAAGCTTCTATATGAACCTTGCCCTTATTTGATTTTATGTAGCAATTAAAGCTACATGGCTAGGTCAGAAGAGGTAAGCAGTCATCCGGTGGAAAACCATGAAAATACTAAGATACATGTGACCGATGCGGAGCTGCAAGCATTAGTAGATAATGCTGTTATAAAGGCTATAGAAGGGAAGTATAACGAATCTAGCGGGACTCAAAGTAGGACCCTATCCACACCGCACTCCAAGCCTAAGACTCATTCGGAGGCTCATAGCAAGCCACCCTCTAAGAAAGATGAGCCAAAGAAAGATGATGATCGGCATTCATCTAATCAACACAGTGTTCCATCTAAAAGGATAGTGTTTAATGATAAACCACGTACCAAGTCTTGTACCTATATGTACTTTGTTTCCTGCAAACCCCGGGATTTCACTGGGGAGAAGGGGCAATTGATTGTATGACCTGGTTGCATGAGATGGACACAGTAGTTGACATCAGCGGTTGTGCTGAAAAGGGTGTAGTGAAGTATGTATCCCAATCCTTTAAGGGAGAGGCACTAGCATGGTGGAAGTCTCTCATTCAAGCTGCTGGAAAGATCCCGCTCTACAATTTGTCATGGGATCAGTTCGTTGCTCTCATTAAGGAGAACTATTGCCCGCAGCATGAGGTTGAAAGAATTGAGTCAGATTTCTTATCGTTGGTGATGGAGAATTTAGATTGTCAAGCTTACCAAACCAATTTCAATACCATGTCTAGGTTGGTTCCGTACCTCGTAACCCCGGAATCCAAAATGATTGCTCGTTTCATTGGACGCGGTCAGGCTAAGATCGCTGAGGAATTCGGAAGAAGGCAAGAGAAAGCGTGAGGATGATAACTCATGAAGATCTGAAAAGAAGCATAAAGGTAACACTGACTTCAGGAAGAAGTCTGGATCCAACAAGGGTAGCCAACAAGCTGAAGAAAAGCCAAAGTGTAAAACTTGCCAAAAACGCCACCTTGGAAAGTGCAGACTTGAGTCCAAGTCTAAGTCAGGATCACCTGCGTGTGGGTTATGCAAGTCTAAAGAGCACAAGACTGTTGATTGTAAGATGATTAAAGATGCCACATGCTACAACTGCAATGAGAAAGGGCACATTAAAACCAATTGCCCTAAATACGCCAAGAAGCCTGAAGAGGTCAAGAAGACCAATGCAAGAGTCTTCCGAATGGATGCAAAGGAAGTTGTCCAGGACGACAATGTGATCACAGGTACCTTCCTCATAAATGATGTTTATGCAAGGGTATTATTTAATTCAGGTGCTGATAAATCATTTGTAGATGATAAGTTTTGTAAGTTGTTGAATTTACCTGTTAAAACCCTAAGTGTGAAATATGAGGTGGAATTAGCTGATGGTACCTTAGAAACCGCATCAACCATGTTAGATGGATGTGTTATATCCATTAAGAACCACTCCTTTCCATTGTCTTTACTTCCTTTGAAGCTAGCCGGTTTTGACATAGTTATAGGCATGGATTGGTTATCTCGTAACCAAGCCCAGATAGTGTGCAATAAGAAGCAAGTAGTGATCAAGACTCCATCTGGTGAGCCAATTACCAATCAGGGAGATACCTAGTATGGACTACCTGAGCAAGTGTGTATGCTCAAGGTATCTAGATGCTTGAAGAAGGGTTGTGTCATTTACATGGCACAAGTGACTATTGATGAGCAGAAACCCAGGATTGAAGGTATTCTAGTCATTTCTGATTACCCGGAAGTTTTCCCTGAAGAACTACCTGGTTTACCACCAGATAGGCAAGTAGAATTCAGAATTGACATCATCCCTGGAGCAGCACCTGTTGCGAGAGCGCCTTATAGGTTGGCAGCAACAGAGATGAAGGAATTAATGACACAACTAGATGAATTGCTAGCCAAAGGTTTCATTAGACCTAGTTCGTCTCCTTGGGGAGCGCCAATCCTGTTTGTCAAGAAGAAGGATGGGTCGATGCGTCTGTGCATCGATTATCGTGAGCTTAATAAGGTCACTATCAAGAATAGGTATCCTTTACCCAGGATCGACGATGTGTTCGATCAATTACAAGGGGCAAGCTACTTCTCGAAGATCGATTTGAGGTCAGGCTATCATCAATTGAAGGTTAAAGATGAAGATGTACACAAGACTGCATTTAGGACTCGTTATGGTCATTACGAGTTCCTAATGATGCCTTTTGGGCTCACTAATGCACCTGCCGCATTCATGGATCTCATGAATCGCGTCTGCAAGCCTTACTTGGATAAATTTTTCATCGTCTTCAATGACGACATCTTCATCTACTCGAAGAACCAAGCTGACCACGAGAAACATCTTCGCTGTATTCTTAAACTACTTCAGCAGGAGAAGCTCTATGCCAAGTTTTCGAAGTGTGAATTCTGGCTTTGTGAAGTCCAATTCCTTGGACATGTTGTTAATGAGCGTGGTATCCAAGTAGATCCCGCTAAAGTTGAAGCTGTCATGAATTGGCAAGAGCCAAATACGCCTACATAGATTCGTAGCTTTCTAGGGTTAGCAGGATACTACATGTGATTTATTGAAAACTTCTCAAGAATTGCAGCACCCCTGACTTTACTCACCCGCAAGAATAGCAAGTTTGACTGGGGGCCTAAGCAGCAAGAATCTTTCGATATTTTGAAGCAGAAGTTGAGCAATGCTCCAGTACTAACATTGCCTGATGGAATTGATGAATTCGTAGTATAGTGTGATGCATCACACACCGGTATGGGTTGTGTGCTTATGCAGAGAGGAAAAGTCATTGCCTATGCTTCACGACAGTTAAAGGTGCATGAGAAGAATTATACCACCCATGACTTGGAGTTGGGTGCCGTTGTATTAGCACTAAAACTGTGGAGACATTACTTGTATGGAACCAAGTGTGTGATCTAGTCAGATCACAAGAGCCTTCAACACTTGTTTAATCAGAAGGATTTAAACATGAGGCAACGACGATGGATGGAAACTTTGAATGATTATGACTGTGAGATAAGATACCATCCGGGCAAGGCAAATGTGGTTGCTGATGCCTTAAGCAGGAAGGAAAGAGTGAAACCTATAAGAATCAATGCTAAGAGCATTGAGATAAAGAATAATTTGAACGAAAGGTTGTTAGCTGCACAGAAGGAAGCTTGCTGGAAGCTAACTATCCTGATGAAAAGCTAGGAGTAACTGAAGAGCAGTTATCCTATGACAAGGACGGAATCCTAAGGTTAAATGGACGAATATGGGTTCCAGTTTATGGAGGACTTCGGGATGTTATCCTCCAGGAAGCCCATAGTTCCAAATATTCCGTTCATCCTGGAGCTGAAAAGATGTACCAGGATCTGAAGGCAAACTATTGGTAGATAGGCCTGAAAAAGTCTATAGCTGCCTATGTAGCTAAATGTTTGGCGTGCGCGCAAGTCAAAGCTGAACACCAAAAGCCATCAGGTTTGCTACAACAACCTGAACTTCCCACATGGAAGTGGGAGATGGTGACAACGGATTTCATCACCAAGTTGCGAAAGACAAAGAAAGCAAATGATACTATATGGGTGATAGTAGATAGACTGACTAAGTCAACACATTTCCTACCCATTAAGGAGACTTATAGCTCCGACATGTTAGCCCAATTGTACGTAGATAAGATTGTATCTCTACATGGTGTACCAGTGTCAATAATCTCTGACAGAGATACCAGATACACATCACATTTTTGGAAAAGTTTCCAACAATCATTGGGCACGCGCTTAATTTTAGTACGGCTTACCATCCTCAGACGGACGGGCAGAGTGAGCGTACCATCCAAACTTTGGAAGACATGCTTCGTGCATGCGTGATTGATTTAGGTGGTAGTTGGGATAACCACCTGCCATTGATCGAATTCTCCTATAACAATAGCTACCATACAAGCATTCAGGTTGCGCCTTTTGAGGCATTATATGGTAGAAAATGCAGAACGCCTATTTGTGGGGCGGAAGTAGGAGAAGTTCAGTTATCAGGACCTGACATAGTCTTTGAAACAACGGACAAGATTGTCCAGATTCATGACCGCCTGAAAGCTGCCAGGGATAGGCGGAAAAGTTATGCGAATAAAAGGCGAAAACCTCTAAAGTTTGAGGTTGGTTATAAAGTATTACTTAAGGTATCACCCTGGAAGGGGGTGATTCGATTTGGTAAGAAAGGTAAGTTAAGCCCAAGGTATATAGGACCATTTGAGATTATCGAATATGTTGGGTCAGTGGCTTATAAGTTGAACTTTCCTGAAGAGCTCAGTGGTATTCACAATGTATTCCACATCTGCAATCTGAAGAAATGTCTAGCAGATGAATCGCTAGTCATACCACATACAGATGTGCACATAGATGAGAGCTTGAAATTTGTGGAAAAACCTTTGTCGATTGAGGATCGACGGGTTAAGAAGCTTCGAAGGAAGCATGTACCTATTGTAAAGGTTAAATGGGATTCCCGAAGAGGTCCCGAGTACACGTGGGAGGTAGAGTCCACAATGAAAGAAAAATACCCTCATTTGTTTCTGTAAATTTCGAGGTCGAGATTTCTTTTAAGGGGGTGAGGATGTAACACCTCGTAAAAATCATACCCAATAGAATAAAGACACGTGTCATGTAAGATAAACGTGTCAGGAAACCGAGTCAAAATTTGGAAGATGTCTGGTAGGATTTAAAAAGTGCCGACATGTTAATAAACACCTCTGAGCGACCAAATTATAAATCCCAAGACCCTAATCAATACGATAAACATCTGATCTAGTTAGAGCCGGTTATTCCTATAATGAATAAATTCAGTTATAAAGATTTGGGTATCTAAATAATGTTACAACAAAGTTTATAATTAAAATTCTTGTTCAAAAGAATCAAACTTTGTTCAAATACATGACAAGACTCTCCGTAAGATTCCAAGATGTGTATGTGCATGGCAACACATGCAAGGACATGCAAGGCTTGTCTACATGGTCCCCCTACTGATTTAAAGCATAAGATTCGAAGTGGTAAAGTTGCATGGTCAAGACCTCAAAGTTAACAATTTTTTTGTCTTCTGATGAAGGCTTACGGGCCTCAAAGGCTAACCCTTACGGTCCGTAAGATGGCGGAGCTGGGCGAGTTTTAAAGATAAAGCGGATACGGACCGCAAGGCCAAGGGCTTACGGTCCGTAAGACATGTAACTGGGCATCTTTAATCTAGGTCGGTTACGGACCGCAAGACTAAAAGGTTACGGTCCGTAAGAGGTGTTTACGGTCCGCAAGGGTCTATCCTTACGGTCCGTAAGGCAGGTATCTGGGCAGAATTTTGGACAGATGCCTGTTAAACAAGTTACACCGCCTTATAAGAGTGGTATTCGAAAAACAGGGGCCCTATAACTTGTTTTTAGCATAATAGGGACACCTGGGAACATCTTACAACAATTGTAGACTGATTTGGAGTGATCTTGATGCCTCAAAGTTGCTATATAAGAAGAACAAGTTGCAACATTTTTGTCACTCATTTGCAACTCACTTCAAGGACTTCTCTGGAGCTCCTCTGATCAGCAACAAGCTACCTTAAGTTCCAAATCATACTTAGGACCTTTGTAAGTGTCCTTAAACCTTTCTAATTCAGTTTAGCTTAGTTAATTAGCTAAAAGTCAAACCGTCGTAATTAAGGTTTGACTTCGAGATTAATCAATAATTGTTCAGTAAAATCTCGAATTAAAAGTACCTATAAGTAGGTAATTATGTGGGTAATAAACCCTTAAAAGGGTACTCTCTGATTCTCACTCTAACTAGGTCAATTGTCGGGTCAAACTTGATATTAAAAAGTCACCAGAAAGCTTAATTTCAAATTAATGCAAATTTAGCAATGTAGAAGCTATGTAACCTGTTTTATCATTAATATAACTTGGTAATTAATGTAAGAACATGTCTAAACATGTTCAACCCGACAATTTTCAGTTTAGGCTAGGTTCGGAACCGAAAGTCGCATAGTTTGACTTTCGCTTTGACTTTAGATTCTGACCCATTGTAGCATGTTTTAGAAATACCTTAGAGCCTTATTTGGACCAGGTTTCATATTAGTATAACCCTCTGTGATATACACCTTGGTTCAATAGTTACCCGATTCGTATGCATGTTCCCGTTAATTGTTTATATGTTGACTATTATGCCCATATGACCTTAAAACGTGATTTTTGAAAATGTAGAAGAATAGAAACCTTAGTTACTGATTTATAAGCTTGCACCTAAAATTTGACATCAGTTTGAGGTCTAGATTAGGAGTTATGCTCATTAGCGTAAATGAGAAGCTTTTTATTAATTAAACGGCGTAATTAGCGTATAGCCCATCTAAACCAAATTTTTGATACCAAAATTTTTACCCACTGATGTAAAATAATATTTTGGGATTTTTGAAGATTTTTATTTATTTTTAGGCTGAGCATAACTTAGAGTTCTAAGCTTAATTCGGTAGTTACCGGTTTTGCCCTTTTAAGCTATAAAATGAGTTTTACAAATCTTTTTGACCCCAAACCTTTTGCTACTGATTTTATATGATAAATAAATTATTTTAAACCTTCTGGAATAATAAAAATATCAGCTTTCTATAGAGAACCCGGAAATGGCTCCAAATCGCCTTTTTAAGCATTTTTAACGCATCGTATGCATCAAAACTATTTTGAACATATAAGGTTGGATGCCCACTGATATTTTAAGTAAATTATTATATTATAATAGTGAGCAAAAGTTTTAAACTCAGATTTCCAGTTTTGACCTTTTGGGCTTAAGTGAAATTACCAAAATGCCCTTCGGTGCATAGTATGGTTAGAAATGATAAATTTCACACATAGGTTATACCCTACTGATATAACTTAGTAAATTAAGTATTTTTAATGATTACATCAGACCCGAAACTCAAATTAATATTTAAACTCTTTTATAACCTTTAAAATGACCAAAATGCCCTTACGGTGCATAATTTGAGTTTAAATTCATATGGGGAATAATAGAAGATATCTTACTGATGTCACAACATATTTAAGGCATATTGACTTAGGAAACCTGTATACGACTCATTTGGTTACCCGTTACGCACTTTTCGCGTTCGAATCGGCTTATGTAACTAGTTTGCATAATTTAGCCAAAACGGGTCAAGCCATATCGTTTTCGTCTCAAAATCCAGAATGTGTTTAAGTTACCCATATTAAACAAGCATACAAGCTTGTCGGGTCAGAACCACATTCTAAACCGGTCTTCGCTTTATCATGCGTTTGAACCGTGTATTCCTTTTGAAAACTAACCGGTCTAAGTCTAAGCTTAATTAAAGACCCATTAGGATTCTAATCGGTTTTTAAAACCTTCGTTCCAGATTAGGAGCCCAGTAAAAGCTACGGGCACTTGCTGTATTTGATCACGCCATGGATATGGATGAGGATACCGACCCTATCGAACCACCGACCGGTACCCCCACACATCCCATAGAAATTTCTGATGGGTCATCTTTTCATGGATCACCTTACCATGGTCCAGATAGCTACCAAGCAAGGTTCAACCAGTTTGAGTGGTATTTCACACCCTCTTACAATTCAACGCCTCATCAGCAGCAGCAGCAGGATCCTTCCGGGGATTCACGTTTCGTGGCAGTTACCCCGTCACCACCACCACCTCAGCAGCAGCCTTCTGAGCCACCAAGGCGAAGGAGATCGAACGCACGGATGTCCGTGCGAGGAGGAGTGCATATCAGCACCCCTCAACCATCGAGTGGTAGCCACTACCCGCCGCTCCGAGAAGACCAGCAGATGGGGGGACCTTCAAACCCCAATCCGGAAGTGAACTCTGCACCTGTCGTGCCACCACCATTGGGCTTTGACAACCCAATTCCCACGTACGCTGGCCCAGCAACGTATAATCCCTTTGAGCAGCCGGCTCACACCAGCTTCAATTATGCTGAGATCGACCCATACCTAGCGGCTTGGAACTACAATGCTCTTAACCCCGAAGGGCCCTACGGAGCTCCTTGCGGAGTTGGATACCCAGCTTATGGATACCAACAACAACCACCTCTGCGACCTCCATATCAGCCGCAGCCGTAGCCGCAGGTACCACGGTTTTCCCCGCCAGAACGGGAGGAAATTCTCCAAAGACTGGACCAAGTTGAGCAGGAGGTTCACAGAGATCGCAGGGAACGACAAGGTTTCTTCAAGGGATTGGTGAGTTTAATAAAAGGAAAAAGCAAGAAGGACCATTGAATCCTTTAAATTGATTGGTTGTATTTCCTTATTTTCAATCCAGCCCCTGCGTGGGCATGCCTTTTTGTTTAACCCCTACGAGGGTATGTCTTTTAGTATTCTGCCCCTGCGTGGGCATGTGTTTTTCTGTTGACCCCTGATTGGGTATGTTTGTTGTTTAAGCCCCTGTGCGGGCATGTTATTTCAGTAGAAGTCCCGTTTAGGGCAAAATTGTACTTGTTAAATTTTTGGGAATGGTTAATTTAAATTTTCATTTTTATTAATTATGTGCATAAACATAACATGTGAAATAAATAAAATAACATCCCCACTAAAAGATCTACCATTATAATATAATGGCAAAATCTAAAAAGGACAAGACCTAGCCACATGTCACCTTAAGACAGGGCCAAGATGGTAGTTCCTCAATTAGGTTCAGATCCATATTAAATCTCAATTTAGGATTGTTCTGTGTTAAATATTAAAAAGAATCTTAAAGGTAAACCTAGCCTATATGTCATTGCGGACATGGCCAAGATGGTAAAACCTATTCAAAAGATTTCAATCCTAGTTAACGTCTGAAAACATGTTAACACTCTTGGCAAAAAGTGATTCGATGAAAATCACATAAGTCATTCTTAAATTGGGTTATTCTAATTTCCCTTATTTATATAATCATCCCTTAAGGATGAAATGCCCACGGGCTATAATTAACGTCCTCTGGGACTAAAGACAGTGGTAGCCTACAACTCCCTGTCAAGAAAAGGTAGCGAACTTTGATTCAAACCTTAATACCTCGATTCTGTAAGATCCTGGTTAATAAACTAAACTTGTCTACGTGACTAGGCCTTTTGTGCTATCACTAACTTATAATTTAGGATTATGATAAAGATCCTGAATCATTATATATTTAACAAATTAACTGATATGGCTATTAAAAACCATGGTTAATAAATTGTCAAAAACAATAAAACTGTATAAGCTTCTATATGAACCTTGCCCTTATTTGATTTTATGTAGCAATTAAAGCTACATGGCTAGGTCAGAAGAGGTAAGCAGTCATCCGGTGGAAAACCATGAAAATACTAAGATACATGTGACCGATGCGGAGCTGCAAGCATTAGTAGATAATGCTGTTATAAAGGCTATAGAAGGGCAGTATAACGAATCTAGCGGGATCAAAGTAGGACCCTATCCACACCACACTCCAAGCCTAAGACTCATTCGGAGGCTCATAGTAAGCCACCCTCTAAGAAAGATGAGCCAAAGAAAGATGATGATCGGCATTCATCTAATTAACACAGTGTTCCATCTAAAAGGATAGTGTTTGATGATAAACCACGTACCAAGTCTTGTACCTATATGTACTTTGTTTCCTGCAAACCCCGGGATTTCACTGGGGAGAAGGGGCAATTGATTGTATGACCTGGTTGGATGAGATGGACACAGTAGTTGACATCAGCGGTTGTGCTGAAAAGGATGTAGTGAAGTATGTATCCCAATCCTTTAAGGGAGAGGCACTAGCATGGTGGAAGTCTCTCATTCAAGCTGCTGGAAAGATCCCGCTCTACAATTTGTCATGGGATCAGTTCGTTGCTCTCATTAAGGAGAACTATTGCCCGCAGCATGAGGTTGAAAGAATTGAGTCAGATTTCTTATCGTTGGTGATGGAGAATTTAGATTGTCAAGCTTACCTCACCAATTTCAATACCATGTCTAGGTTGGTTCTGTACCTCGTAACCCCGGAATCCAAAATGATTGCTCGTTTCATTGGGGGTTTAGCCCCAGAAATCAAAGCCAGTGTTAAGGCATCCAGACCTGCTACTTTCAGGTCAGCAGCTGATCTATCTCTGTCTCTTACCTTGGACGCGGTCAGGCTAAGATCGCTGAGGAATTCGGAAGAAGGCAAGAGAAAGCGTGAGGATGATAACTCATGAAGATCTGAAAAGAAGCATAAAGGTAACACCGACTTCAGGAAGAAGTCTGGATCCAACAAGGGTAGCCAACAAGCTGAAGAAAAGCCAAAGTGTAAAACTTGCCAAAAACGCCACCTTGGAAAGTGCAGACTTGAGTCCAAGTCTAAGTCAGGATCACCTGCGTGTGGGTTATGCAAGTCTAAAGAGCACAAGACTGTTGATTGTAAGATGATTAAATATGCCACATGCTACAACTGCAATGAGAAAGGGCACATTAAAACCAATTGCCCTAAATACGCCAAGAAGCCTGAAGAGGTCAAGAAGACCAATGCAAGAGTCTTCCGAATGGATGCAAAGGAAGTTGTCCAGGACGACAATGTGATCACAGGTACCTTCCTCATAAATGATGTTTATGCAAGGGTATTATTTAATTCAGGTGCTGATAAATCATTTGTAGATGATAAGTTTTGTAAGTTGTTGAATTTACCTGTTAAAACCCTAAGTGTGAAATATGAGGTGGAATTAGCTGATGGTACCTTAGAAACCGCATCAACCATGTTAGATGGATGTGTTATATCCATTAAGAACCACTCCTTTCCATTGTCTTTACTTCCTTTGAAGCTAGCCGGTTTTGACATAGTTATAGGCATGGATTGGTTATCTCGTAACCAAGCCCAGATAGTGTGCAATAAGAAGCAAGTAGTGATCAAGACTCCATCTGGTGAGCCAATAACCAATCAGGGAGATACCCAGTATGGACTACCTGAGCAAGTGTGTATGCTCAAGGCATCTAGATGCTTGAAGAAGGGTTGTGTCATTTACATGGCACAAGTGACTATTGATGAGCAGAAACCCAGGATTGAAGGTATTCTAGTCATTTCTGATTACCCGGAAGTTTTCCCTGAAGAACTACCTGGTTTACCACCAGATAGGCAAGTAGAATTCAAAATTGACATCATCCCTGGAGCAGCACCTGTTGCGAGAGCGCCTTATAGGTTGGCACCAACAGAGATGAAGGAATTAATGACACAACTAGATGAATTGCTAGCCAAAGGTTTCATTAGACCTAGTTCGTCTCCTTGGGGAGCGCCAATCCTGTTTGTCAAGAAGAAGGATGGGTCGATGCGTCTGTGCATCGATTATCGTGAGCTTAATAAGGTCACTATCAAGAATAGGTATCCTTTACCCAGGATCGACGATGTGTTCGATCAATTACAAGGGGCAAGCTACTTCTCGAAGATCGATTTGAGGTCAGGCTATCATCAATTGAAGGTTAAAGATGAAGATGTACACAAGACTGCATTTAGGACTCGTTATGGTCATTACGAGTTCCTAATGATGCCTTTTGGGCTCACTAATGCACCTGCCGCATTCATGGATCTCATGAATCGCGTCTGCAAGCCTTACTTGGATAAATTTTTCATCGTCTTCATTGACGACATCTTCATCTACTCGAAGAACCAAGCTGACCACGAGAAACATCTTCGCTGTATTCTTAAACTACTTCAGCAGGAGAAGCTCTATGCCAAGTTTTCGAAGTGTGAATTCTGGCTTCGTGAAGTCCAATTCCTTGGACATGTTGTTAGTGAGCGTGGTATCCAAGTAGATCCCGCTAAAGTTGAAGCTGTCATGAATTGGCAAGAGCCAAATACGCCTACATAGATTCGTAGCTTTCTAGGGTTAGCAGGATACTACATGCGATTTATTGAAAACTTCTCAAGAATTGCAGCACCCCTGACTTTACTCACCCGCAAGAATAGCAAGTTTGACTGGGGGCCTAAGCAGCAAGAATCTTTCGATATTTTGAAGCAGAAGTTGAGCAATGCTCCAGTACTAACATTGCCTGATGGAATTGATGAATTCGTAGTATAGTGTGATGCATCACACACCGGTATGGGTTGTGTGCTTATGCAGAAAGGCAAAGTCATTGCCTATGCTTCACGACAGTTAAAGGTGCATGAGAAGAATTATACCACCCATGACTTGGAGTTGGGTGCCGTTGTATTAGCACTAAAACTGTGGAGACATTACTTGTATGGAACCAAGTGTGTGATCTATTCAGATCACAAGAGCCTTCAACACTTGTTTAATCAGAAGGATTTAAACATGAGGCAACGACGATGGATGGAAACTTTGAATGATTATGACTGTGAGATAAGATACCATCCGGGCAAGGCAAATGTGGTTGCTGATGCCTTAAGCAGGAAGGAAAGAGTGAAACCTATAAGAATCAATGCTAAGAGCATTGAGATAAAGAATAATTTGAACGAAAGGTTGTTAGCTGCACAGAAGGAAGCTTGCTGGAAGCTAACTATCCTGATGAAAAGCTAGGAGTAACTGAAGAGCAGTTATCCTATGACAAGGACGGAATCCTAAGGTTAAATGGACGAATATGGGTTCCAGTTTATGGAGGACTTCGGGATGTTATCCTCCAGGAAGCCCATAGTTCCAAATATTCCGTTCATCTTGGAGCTGATAAGATGTACCAGGATCTGAAGACAAACTATTGGTGGATAGGCCTGAAAAAGTCTATAGCTGCCTATGTAGCTAAATGTTTGGCGTGCGCGCAAGTCAAAGCTGAACACCAAAAGCCATCAGGTTTGCTACAACAACCTGAACTTCCCACATGGAAGTGGGAGATGGTGACAATGGATTTCATCACCAAGTTGCGAAAGACAAAGAAAGGAAATGATACTATATGGGTGATAGTAGATAGACTGACTAAGTCAACACATTTCCTACCCATTAAGGAGACTTATAGCTCCGACATGTTAGCCCAATTGTACGTAGATAAGATTGTATCTCTACATGGTGTACCAGTGTCAATAATCTCTGACAGAGATACCAGATACACATCACATTTTTGGAAAATTTTCCAACAATCATTGGGCACGCGCTTAAATTTTAGTACGGCTTACCATCCTCAGACGGACGGGCAGAGTGAGCGTACCATCCAAACTTTGGAAGACATGCTTCGTGCATGCGTGATTGATTTAGGTGGTAGTTGGGATAACCACCTGCCATTGATCGAATTCTCCTATAACAATAGCTACCATACAAGCATTCAGGTTGCGCTTTTTGAGGCATTATATGGTAGAAAATGCAGAACGCCTATTTGTGGGGCGGAAGTAGGAGAAGTTCAGTTATCAGGACCTGACATAGTCTTTGAAACAACGGACAAGATTGTCCAGATTCATGACCGCCTGAAAGCTCCCAGGGATAGGCGGAAAAGTTATGCGAATAAAAGGCGAAAACCTCTAAAGTTTGAGGTTGGTTATAAAGTATTACTTAAGGTATCACCCTGGAAGGGGGTGATGCGATTTGGTAAGAAAGGTAAGTTAAGCCCAAGGTATATAGGACCATTTGAGATTATCGAATATGTTGGGTCAGTGGCTTATAAGTTGAACTTGCCTGAAGAGCTCAGTGGTATTCACAATGTTTTCCACATCTGCAATCTGAAGAAATGTCTAGCAGATGAATCGCTAGTCATACCACATACAGATGTGCACATAGATGAGAGCTTGAAATTTGTGGAAAAACCTTTGTCGATTGAGGATCGACGGGTTAAGAAGCTTCGGAGGAAGCATGTACCTATTGTAAAGGTTAAATGGGATTCCCGAAGAGGTCCCGCGTACACGTGGGAGGTAGAGTCCACAATGAAAGAAAAATACCCTCATTTGTTTCTGTAAATTTCGAGGTCGAGATTTCTTTTAAGGGGGTGAGGATGTAACACCTCGTAAAAATCATACCCAATAGAATAAAGACACGTGTCATGTAAGATAAACGTGTCAGGAAACCGAGTCAAAATTTGGAAGATGTCTGGTAGGATTTAAAAAGTGCCGACATGTTAATAAACACCTCTGAGCGACCAAATTATAAATCCCAAGACCCTAATCAATACGATAAACATCTGATCTAGTTAGAGCCGGTTATTCCTATAATGAATAAATTCAGTTATAAAGATTTGGGTATCTAAATAATGTTACAACAAAGTTTATAATTAAAATTCTTGTTCAAAAGAATCAAACTTTGTTCAAATACATGACAAGACTCTCCGTAAGATTCCAAGATGTGTATGTGCATGGCAACACATGCAAGGACATGCAAGGCTTGTCTACATGGTCCCCCTACTGATTTAAAGCATAAGATTCGAAGTGGTAAAGTTGCATGGTCAAGACCTCAAAGTTAACAATTTTTTTTTCTTCTGATGAAGGCTTACGGGCCTCAAAGGCTAACCCTTACGGTCCGTAAAATGGAGGAGCTGGGCGAGTTTTAAAGATAAAGCGGATACGGACCGCAAGGCCAAGGGCTTACGGTCCGTAAGACATGTAACTGGGAATCTTTAATCTAGGTCGGTTACGGACCGTAAGACTAAAAGCTTACGGTCCGTAAGAGGTGTTTACGGTCCGCAAGGGTCTATCCTTACGGTCCGTAAGGCAGGTATCTGGGCAGAATTTTGGACAGATGCCTGTTAAACAAGTTACACCGCCTTATAAGAGTGGTATTCGAAAAACAGGGGCCCTATAACTTGTTTTTAGCATAATAGGGACACCTGGGAACATCTTACAACAATTGTAGACTGATTTGGAGTGATCTTGATGCCTCAAAGTTGCTATATAAGAAGAACAAGTTGCAACATTTTTGTCACTCATTTGCAACTCACTTCAAGGACTTCTCTGGAGCTCCTCTGATCAGCAACAAGCTACCTTAAGTTCCAAATCATACTTAGGACCTTTGTAAGTGTCCTTAAACCTTTCTAATTCAGTTTAGCTTAGTTAATTAGCTAAAAGTCAAACCGTCGTAATTAAGGTTTGACTTCGAGATTAATCAATAATTGTTCAGTAAAATCTCGAATTAAAAGTACCTATAAGTAGGTAATTATGTGGGTAATAAACCCTTAAAAGGGTACTCTCTGATTCTCACTCTAACTAGGTTAATTGTCGGGTCAAACTTGATATTAAAAAGTCAACAGAAAGCTTAATTTCAAATTAATGCAAATTTAGCAATGTAGAAGCTATGTAACCTATTTTATCATTAATATAACTTGGTAATTAATGTAAGAACATGTCTAAACATGTTCAACCCGACAATTTTCAGTTTAGGCTAGGTTCGGAACCGAAAGTCGCATAGTTTGACTTTCGCTTTGACTTTAGATTCTGACCCATTGTAGCATGTTTTAGAAATACCTTAGAGCCTTATTTGGACCAGGTTTCATATTCGTATAACCCTCTGTGATATACACCTTGGTTCAATAGTTACCCGATTCGTATGCATGTTCCCGTTAATTGTTTATATGTTGACTATTATGCCCATATGACCTTAAAACGTGATTTTTGAAAATGTAGAAGAATAGAAACCTTAGTTACTGATTTATAAGGTTGCACCTAAAATATGACATCAGTTTGAGGTCTAGATTAGGAGTTATGCTCATTAGCGTAAATGAGAAGCTTTTTATTAATTAAACGGCGTAATTAGCGTATAGCCCATCTAAACCAAATTTTTGATACCAAAATTTTTACCCACTGATGTAAAATAATATTTTGGGATTTTTGAAGATTTTTATTTATTTTTAGGCTGAGCATAACTTAGAGTTCTAAGCTTAATTCGGTAGTTACCGGTTTTGCCCTTTTAAGCTATAAAATGAGTTTTACAAATCTTTTTGACCCCAAACCTTTTGCTACTGATTTTATATGATAAATAAATTATTTTAAACCTTCTAGAATAATAAAAATATCAGCTTTCTATAGAGAACCCGGAAATGGCTCCAAATCGCCTTTTTAAGCATTTTTAACGCATCGTATGCATCAAAACTATTTTGAACATATAAGGTTGGATGCCCACTGATATTTTAAGTAAATTATTATATTATAATAGTGAGCAAAAGTTTTAAACTCAGATTTCCAGTTTTGACCTTTTGGGCTTAAGTGAAATTACCAAAATGCCCTTCGGTGCATAGTATGGTTAGAAATGATAAATTTCACACATAGGTTATACCCTACTGATATAACTTAGTAAATTAAGTGTTTTTAATGATTACATCAGACCCGAAACTCAAATTAATATTTAAACTCTTTTATAACCTTTAAAATGACCAAAATGCCCTTACGGTGCATAATTTGAGTTTAAATTCATATGGGGAATAATAGAAGATATCTTACTGATGTCACAACATATTTAAGGCATATTGACTTAGGAAACCTGAATACGACTCATTTGGTTACCCGTTACGCACTTTTCGCGTTCGAATCGGCTTATGTAACTAGTTTGCATAATTTAGCCAAAACGGGTCAAACCATATCGTTTTCGTCTCAAAATCCAGAATGTGTTTAAGTTACCCATATTAAACAAGCATACAAGCTTGTCGGGTCAGAACCACATTCTAAACCGGTCTTCGCTTTATCATGCGTTTGAACCGTGTATTCCTTTTGAAAACTAACCGGTCTAAGTCTAAGCTTAATTAAAGACCCGTTAGGATTCTAATCGGTTGTTAAAACCTTCGTTCCAGATTAGGAGCCCAGTAAAAGCTACGGGCACTTGTTGTATTTGATTTATACTTTGTTCAGGTAAATACTCTTAACTTATTTTCCCTATACGAGCTTAGGATACGGTACTATAAAAGTACCGCTTGGTCGGGTGTGTGTAGTCATTTAAATCGGATTGTGATTAATGTATTTGCATGACCCGTTTAATATGTATTATTTGGTGTATGGCCTTTGGGGGTTAAATGACCATGTCCCGGATATCCTTGGCATCATTCAAAGAAATGGGTGTAGGCGTACACCTGACAGATGCATATGTAAAAACTGGTATCCCACTTAAAGGAAATGACCTTGTGGGTATTATACCTGTGGCGTGTCTGTTAATCTAGACCGGCCCTAATGGACGACAAATAAGTACAACTGTATACAAGATTATTTTTAAATAATTGTCCCAAGTTATAAAGATATTTTTGCCTAAGTGCATTCAAATCAATTTTCAAACTCTTTTCAAAATGAGTCAGTTAAGTTGTATTTACCAGTGTAAACTGACGTATTTTTCAAAAAGGCTAAGTGCAGGTACTATACGTAATAGGCTGGCTACTCCAGGCATCAATAATCAAGTCTCGCAAGCTTTAGATGTTAAAGTCCGCTGAACAGTTTTCCTTTTTATTTGATCCGCCTGTGGATCTGTTTCAACTGTTTTGTGATACTTAATATTACAATTTTATTCGGTTGAAATAAATCTATCTTTTGCTTCCGCTGTGCATTTAAATTTGTGTTGTTTGACCATGATGATATCAACTACGTCACGATACTCCCTACCAGGCCCACCGGTAATACGTGGAAATATCGGGGTGTGACAGGTTGACCCGCGGAAGACCCCATACGGAACAATGGGAAGATATGTACTTGCCACGTCTAGAATGGTATACATCGATAATGAATCCTCCGCCAAGATCAAACCCCTGTCTTAATTACATCGATAGTGATACGGAAGAATGATTTTTGTAATTAATAGTATTTTTTTTTTGTATTAATTCCTATAATTTTCTACAATTTCTATAATTTTTTTTATAATTTCTATCATTTTTCTATAATTAGAATTGATTAAAACAGGTTAATAACATTTTTATAAAAATTTAAATAATTTTTTATATTTAGAATTGATTAAAACAGTTTATTTGTAAATTTTTAAAAAAATTACAAATATACACCTCGTATATATCTAGACGCATCGTATATAATTGGTCAAAAGACCATTCTGCCCCTGATATGCCCCCATTCTAGGCTTAAATCAGGGGCTAAAAGGTCATTTTAGCATGACCAGACGCCTCGTATAGAGCGGTATGGGTCGTCTTTAAGAGCGGGATTATTAAAATTTGAATTTTGAAAATTTGAATTTCAAAATTTGAATTTATCAGAAATGGACGCCTTGTATAGGCCTGGACGGGTAGTCTATATGGGCGGCAACATTTTTTTTTTAAATTTGAATTTTGAAAATCTTTTGTTTAATTACCAATACACCCTTGTAAAGCCCTTAGTATAGGCCTTAAACAGGGGCATAAAGGTAATTTACCACCATAGACGACGCGTATAGGTCTATACGACCAATACATGGTGGGCGGCAACTGTTTCCCTTTTTCTTTTTTAATTATTAAAAATATCTTTATTAAATTACCATTTTACCGCTGTAAAGCCCTCAGTATAGGCCTTAGTCAGGGGTAAAATGGTAATTAACCATTCCAGAAATATCTTTCTGGGTTGGTTAATTACCATTTTGCCCCTGATTAAAGCCTATACTGGGGGCTTTACAGGGGCAAAATGGTCATTTAACAAAAAGGCAAACGGGTCGTCTAGCTCTATACGAGGCGTCTTTGCCTCGTATAAGGGGGGGAGACCTAGACGACCCACATTATCACCCAAAACAAAAAACACACACATATACGGTGCACAGAGGTTTATACGCCCCTGATACATATATGGACCATATTTTCGAAGATTTGAGGCATCCCTGGTACGTATTTCTTCCCGTAGTTTAGTATTTTAGCCTCGTTTTTGCCTTTAGACCGTAGGTTTGCCCGTAGTTTAGGTTTTGTTGGGTTTGAGGTTTTTGGGATGAGGTTGAAGATGAAGATGGTAGAACAGGTTGCCCCGTATACCTCTATACGAGGCAGATACGAGGCACTGTGATTTTTTTAATGATTATTATTATTGTTATTAATATTGTTTTTAATATTATTATTATTATTATTATTATTATTATTATTATTTTTTGTATTATTATTATTGTTATTATTATTATTTATTATTATTATTAATATTATTATTATTAATATTGTTTTTATTATTATTATTATTATTGTTAGTATTTTTTGTATTATTATTATAGTTGTTATTATTATTATTAATATTAATATTTATTATTATTATTGCTATTATTATTATTGTTATTATTATTATTTATTATTATTATTATTATTATTATTATTATTATTATTGTTATTATTATTATTTAATATTATTTATTATTATTATTATTGTTATTATTATTGTTATTATTATTATTTATTATTATTATTATTGTTATTATTATTATTTAATATTATTATTATTATTTATTATTATTATTATTATTATTATTATTGTTATTATTATTATTATTTATTTATTATTATTAATATTATTATTATTTATTATTATTGTTATTAATATTATTATTATTATCATTTATTACTATTATTAATGTTATTATTTTTTATATTATTATTAGTATTATTATTGTTTTTATACGTATACGGTATTTATTTGGAGATTGATTATGGAGGACGATGACATTAAGGTAGAGCTTGATGGGGCACCGCCGGGAGGTCAGCCGGTTCAGCGGGGTCCACGACGGAGACGGCTACCGCCTCCGGATACGCTGCAGGGTCACCCGTATCAAGAGTTTCCCGACGGCACCGATGCCGCCCGTTATTGCCAGAAGCTTAGAAGGATGCACATTGGATCGCATGCAGCGATCAACTGGGATGCGATAGATGAGATTGGTGAGACGGCTAGAGTGCGTCGGTTTATACCTGTCGATTCGCCGTGGCATCGTCTTTTTGATTTGGCGCACACGCCGAACTACAGGGAGCTGCTGGTCGAGTTCCTTTCGTCATTCACATTTCACCCTCCTGGGGTCCCAGTGCCGCTTCAGCACCCAGATGCTCCCCCTCCGCCTGAGGTTTCTTTCAGGCTCGCTGGCGTTTCGCGTTCGATGACACTAGCAGAGTTTGCGGTGCATTGTGGTTTATACATGCAGGGGGAGATCGAGACTGAGGTTTACACAGCGGGGCTAGTGGTGGTTGACAAACCCACTCTTTTAGGGTTTTGGCAGGTGATTGCGGGGGCAAATCATTGGGAGCACGACAAGTCGAAGGGGAGTGTGTCGTTTATTAGTGACCCACTGTACAGGTACGTTTGTTTATTACGGCAATTATTGTGATTATATGTATTGTTTATTAATCTCTGTTTCTGTATTTCGCTAACACTATCTGCAGGTATATGCACCATATGCTCGCTACTTCTATTGCAGCGCGCGGCTACAGCCGTGAGTGGTGTACGTCCACGTATCTTTTTTTCTTTTATTGTTTGTTGTACAGGAGGTCGTGCGCACTAGCATACGGTCTAGCTCAGTACTACGCCTCCGCCTAGCACCGGCAGGAGCGCAGATTTTTGTATGGCGGGGCGTACGTGGCCGTCATTGCCCGTTCATTGGGCCTCGTACTGCACCAGGACCCACATCTATGGACGCCGTCAGTCATGCCGACGCGGATAGGTTTTCAATCACTGTGGGGGATGAAGCTGCTCAAGAGGTTCCCCGTTGACCCGCGGTTTAAAAACCGCAACGGAGCCATAGGAGAGAGGAGCCCCTACCAGAGCAGTTCGAGCTTGTCTATCCTCCGGCAGATCCTGCTGATGCAGTGCCCGTGGAGGACCCTCCGGGGGATTTAGACGGTGCAGCGGAGTCACAGCCACCGCCACCTCCCGAGGCGCCTCAGTTTCCACGTCACGTTATTCCAGGTCATGCCCCAGGAGCTGCGCTACATCTGGATGTACGAGCCGAGCTTGACAGGCTCAACGATTTGGTAGGTTGGCTGGTACGGGCCGAGCATGATAGACGAGAGAGAGAGAGGGATTACCCCCGTTACCGCTTCCACCAGCTCGAGCACCACATCAGCAGCAGCAGCCAGATCCAAATTCGGATTTGGACTTGGATTTGGATGCATAGACCTGTTGTTGTTTTTATTTTTATTATGGATGTACAAACTTATCTTATATATGTCATATTTATGTTTGTTTTCAGTTATTCGGTTACTTAATGATTGTTGTCTTAAATTGAGATAATACGGAAACAATATATGTTTTGAATATAATACGGAAACAATATATCCCCTGAATATAATACGGAAACAATATTTGAATGAGATAAAATTTTAATCGGAAGAATAATATTTAAAAAAGTAAAATGTTAAAAACATTATAAATTTTAATCGATATAATATATTTAAAGAGCCGATTTTTAAAAAACAAAAACTTTTTTATAATTTAAAAAACAAAAAAAAAAACAAAACTTTTTTTAAAACCAAAAAAATTTTCAACCAAAAAACACATCTTCAAAAACTCTCAAAAAAACCATACCAAAACCCACCAAAACACCCCTTATTTCAACCAAAAAAAACCCATGCCTTAGACGCCTCGTATAGGGTTGTACTCTTCGTATAGGTTTTCTTAAACTTTGTGCCTGACACCCTTTGAGAACCCCTTGAATTCAGTGTTTAGACGCCTCGTATAGCCCTATACGAGGCGTCTAGGGCACAAAAAGTGTGAAAATAGGCGCAGAAGGTGTCCGGATAGTCCAAGCCTAATTAAAAGACTTACACTATCAAAGGGAATCTCCCATCTAAAGCTTTCCATACAAAGGTGTTAATCTTAGGAGTAGCCCAATTACACCACTTCAACGACATGTCAGTATGTGCCGAAGTAGCTAATGCTAGGCCCTCACGAACCTGTTTGACCAAGAATTCCATACCCTTTTCGGATTGCTGTTCTGTTTAACATTGAATCCCCTAATCATAGCCATTAGCTGACCGAATCAGCCCACAAGTCTGCAGAATTAGGCTTGGACTTCCACTCCCAATCCCAAGACCCTGTATGGCCAAATCTTTTGTTTTTTTTTTCAGCCACTAATGCAATTTTATTTGCTGCCATTTTATGTAACCGTGGGAACATGCCGTTAATCGGCTGGTTTGATAGCCAGGGATCGATCCAAAATCTTGTTTTAGCATCATTGCCCTCAACTCGAATCAATTTCTGATTGATGATGCACTGCTCTTTTGAAACTCCTTTCGCACACTAGTGATGTTCTTCCACTTCACCATGTTGCATCTTGAGTCTAATTATTTAGATAAGTCCCATGATACACTATTTTAGATTCAACATGGGACTTATCTAAATAATTGTCATTATATACATGACTGAGGTAGAAAAATAGATTAACTTGATTTCCACCTCACTTGCAATAGAGATGGTTTAAGTAATATTTATAATTATTTGTTACAAGTAATTTTATTACTTGACAACACATTTATATAAGCAACCAAGTTTATCATCAACAATCTTATCTTATTAATAATAAACGTATGAGTATTAATTACTAAATGATTTTACAACACATTCTCCGCTTCTAAACATCACTTTTCTCACTTCATTATATAGGGTTAGGTTAACGTACAAGAACCCTTATTCTACATTACGTACGCGATCATCTCAGCTGTCAGATCTTCATCCCACATTGAATTCGCATGTTGGCTTTTTGTAACAATTTCGCATGTTGGTTTTTAACATGCGATTTCATCAAAATTACCACATGCGAAATTGTTACAAAAAACCAACATGCGATTTCATTAAAATTATCACATGCGAAATTGTTAATAAAAACCAACATGCGATTTCATCAAAATTATCACATGCGATTTCATCCATGCTATTTTATAACATGCGATTTCACTATATTGTACGTTAAGGGATATTGTATTTTACACTTTCACTCATTATATATATATATATATATACTTATATACTTATACTTCATAATCTTATTTGGAATTTATATACCAAACCTTCATATGACCTCATTTAAAGTTTCTGGAAGAATACACACATATTTCCCATACATACATTTCCCAACTGGGGGAATACTGCCTGGCACCCCCCATTGGACGAACAAGATTAATACTTTATATTTATTTCTAAATTACGTTTTTGCTCCTGCTTAATATTACCGTTTTTCCCCCAGCTCAAAATAAAATTACGCTTTTGTCCCCCATCTCAAAATTACTATTTTGCCCTCAATTCAAAATTACGATTTTGCCTGGCACTCCCCCATTGGACCAACCAGTTTATTATTTTATATCCATTTTAAAATTACGTTTTTGCCTCTCCTTAAAATTACGGTTTTGCCCCTAGCTCAAAATAAAAGTACGCTTTCGTCCCCAGCTCAAAATTTCGATTTTTCCCTCGATTCAAAATAAAATTGTGGTTTTGCCCTCAGCTCAGAATTAACTTTTCACCCCAGTTCAAAATAAAATTCTGTTTTTGCCCCCAGCTAAAAATTACGATTTTGCCCTCTGTTAAAAAATGTTATTTTTCCCCGTTAAAAAAATTATGATTTCGCGCTCAGTTCAAAATTACGTTTTTTCCCCAGTGAAAAATAAAATTATGCTTTTGCTCCCAACTCAAAATTACGATTTTGCCATCGGTTCAAAAAAATTGTGGTTTTGCCTACAGCTTAAAATTACGAATGTGCCCTTAGTTCAAATTTATATAACGCTGTTACCCTAAGTTCAAAATAACGAATTCGCCCCTGTGAAAATTTACAGTACTGCCATCACTTTAGGTTTTGGCAAATTACGATTTTACCTCCGTCAAAAAATACAACTTTCACTTAGTTAAAAATTACAATGTTGCCATTGTTTTAGTTTTTTTTAATCAAAACTATAAAAGTGTTTTGTTTTAATTGGTTGACTCAATTTAATTGTTTTTCATGTTAATGAGCTGCCTAACACTCGCTCATTATTCGGCCATCGCCCCGCAACGCGGGCGAATAAAATTATGCTTTTGCCCCAACTCAAAATTACGATTTTGCTCTCGGTTCAAAATAAAATTGTGTTTTTGCCTCCAGCTTAAAATTACGATTGTGCCCTTAGTTCAAATTTATATTACGCTGTTACCCCCAAGTTCAAAGTTACGAATTTGCCCTTGTGAAAATTTACACTTTTGCCTCTTGTTCAAATTTACAGTACTGCCATCACTTTAGCTTTTGACAAATTACGATTTTACCCCAGTCAAAAAATACAACTTTCCCTCAGTTAAAAATTACAATATTGCCATTGTTTTGTTTTTTTTATCAAAACTATAAAAGGGTTTTGTTTTAATTGGTTGACTCGATTTAATTGTTTTCCGTGTCAATGAGCTGCTGAACACTCGCTCATTATTCGGCCATCGCCCCGCAAACATTTGATGATATATAACTAATAAGGGGATGGTTCAAATGAAAACACTTTTATCGCGAAAACTCGAAAACTAACTAAAAAAACCTAAAAAACAAACAATTTTTTTTCGATTTTTTAATTAAAAATCGCTAAAAAAATTGTAGTGCACATGTGTAATAATTCACATGTGTAGTACACATACACATATGTACTATTATACATGTGCACTACAAAAAAAAAATTTTGAAAAAAGTTTTTTTATATACCTAAAATAGCGAAAATTGGTATGCAAAAAAAATATATTTTTTTTTGTATGTTTTTTTTGGTTTTTTTAATTAGTTTTCGAGTTTTCACGATAATTAGTGGTTTTCATTTGAACCTTCCCCTAATAAATAAATACCATTAGTTATAAATTTAATAACAAACATATAACCCCATTTAAAATAAAGAGTTAATTACTATTTTCGTCCCTAAGGTTTGTCAAAAATAACAGTTTCAATCCATTAGTTTAAAAATTGTGATTTCAGTCCATTAGTTTCATTTTCGTAACCATTTCAGTCCACCAACTTAACTCCCATCCGTTTATTTTGTTAACTTTGGGTGAAATTACCTAATTACCCCTATGGTTAAATTTAAAAAAAGGCTAGTCACAGGTTTCGAACCTGTGACCTTTGCTTTGAAAGGTAACTCTTAAACCAATATGCCATGTATTAAGATTGTGAATGAATTCAATTTGTTTTTCTTATAACATAGCTTACTCATCATCTTCTTCCCTAAACCTATTCATCATCTTCCACAAACCTTTCATTCACCACCATTAACAACCCACCACACAACAACCGACACACCACAACCACCTCCGCCACACAACAACAACTTCTGCCACACACAGCCACCACACCACAACCACCTCCGCCACACACCACCACCATTCTCGTCACACACCACCACACCACAACCACAACCACCTCCGCATAACACCACCACCATCCCTATCACACACCACCACACCTCCGCCACACACCACCACACCTCCACCTCCGCCACAATCGCTCCAACAATCGTGTGATGCATTTGGTTGCATGTTGAGAGTGAAATTCAGGTTAGGATCTGTGTGATTTAGGTTAGGGTTTGTGTAATTTGTGTGAAGATTATTGTTACATTGTGATTTTGGTTAGGGTTTGTGTAAGTTGCAGAGGTTGAAGGTGGTGAAATGGCAATTAGCCTGCAATTACCAAAATGAAAACAATATGATGTAAATCACAAACTTAATACATGGCTCAATGGTTGAGTGGTTGTTTTCAAAATCAAAGGTCATGGGTTCGAATCCTGTGAACTGCATTTTTTATTACAATTTGTTAAGTTAGCAGGGGCAATTTGGTCATTTCACCCAAAGTTAACAAAATAAATGGATGGAGTTAAGTTAGTGGACTGAAATGGTTACGAAAATGAAACTAATGGACTGAAATCACAATTATTAAACTAATGGACTGAAACCGTTATTTTTGACAAACCTCAGGGACGAAAACAGTAATTAACTCTAAAATAAATATAAACTCGGCAAACTAAAGCCCATCATGAATGCTCTTTTCTTTGGATAAGGATGTCTATAGTTGTAATTAATTATTATATTCTAATAATTGTCTGTTTTAAATTTGCAAAGCATCAATTACAAGTCAAAAACAATATCCAACTTTGACTTTGTGTCTAAAACTACCGAAACTCCAATCCAACAACTAAATGAACGTATTTGAATTTAAAGCAAGCAAACTTCCCACCATCTATAAATAGCTACATCATATCATTCACAAACACACACTTTTAAAAATGAAAACAATCATCTTATTCTCAGTACTTGCATTGATCATATTAGCAGCCAGTTCAGCTCCTGCTCCCGTCCTCGATGCCCATGGAAAAAGCCTCCGCGCAGGGGTCAAATACCTCGTTAAACCAGCGGATAATGATGGTTATATTGGCGGATTCGGTCTGGTGGAGGTCCTAACCAAGCATTGTCCAGCTGTAGTTGGACAACTCCTAGGTAATAAGCAAAAGGGCCTGTGGTTGACTTTCACTCCGGCCAACCCCAAGGAACGCTTGATCCGTCTTTCCACAGATGTTAACATTAAGTTCTCAGGTTCCAATAGATGTAACGAGTCAAATGTATGGCAGTTGAAATATAACAAAGCTCTAGAACAATATACGGTGATGGTGGGAGGTGTTGAGGGAAACCCGGGGCCAAAAACATTGAATAACTGGTTTAAGATTGAGAAAACTACTTCTTCTCACAAATATAAGTTTGTTTTCTGTCCGAGTGTATGCAGCGACTGTAAGGTTATGTGCGGGGACATTCATAAAGGTTTAACAGTTTTTGGACAAGGGATACCTTTGGTATTCACCAAGGATACTGATTCGCCTTTCTCTCCCATCTTCTATTAACTATGTTAAGGGCTGATGCTTGTTATAGCCTTGTTTGTTTTGCTGTTGTTGTGTAGCTTAATTAGGCTGTTTGTTTGGTTGAATAAAAAAGTTTCATCTTGCCTATGTAACGAGCCACCTTAATATATTATCGTTTATCTATTTTTCAATGAGGGTGTTTATTGTTTTGACGTGTGTGCGGAGAATGGCAAAACTGTGATTTCTGTATGCGCCATTATGTGATAGTCCAAATAACCACCATTTGAATAGGATGAAACTATGCAAAAAAGAAACTAGATCATGTTGAAAATTTAAACTATACTTTATTTATAGGAAAATTACCAAAATGTCGGTTGACCAAACATGTTTTCAAATTTGTCACGCTCCTGCGTCCTTGGAGTGGCACATTATGCGCAGGATGCGTCCTTCAAGCACGGGATGCGTCCTTAAAGCAAAACCCAATAAAAAATGGACACGTGGCCACGGGATGCGTCCTTCAAGCACGAGATGCGTCCTTCAAGCACGGGATGCGCTTCAAGTTTTTGAAGCGTCCGGCGAGATTTCCAGCGAGTTGCAGATTTCCGACGAGTTTTCCGGCGAGTATGATTTAAAAACACAAAAGTTATCGGTGTGGGTGAAGCATAAGATTAACTATCAAGATATAACAGAAAGATTAACGAGGAGGGGTAAGATTATTGAGGAGATGAATAGAATCTTCAAAGAAGTAGACCTAGAATACCGAACATATCCACTTGATATCAACATACGAACCATGCCTATGCCTATCACTCCTACGCGTATTCCTTCCACATGGGGGGTTGGGACCTCCTAACTGACTCTGGAAAATGTCAACCGACGTCAAGTACATGATTCTTGGATGTGAATCAAAAGTATCAAGTCCAGAAACCCAACTCGGATCACCACAAGTAGGGATGAATTTCTTATGCAAATCATCATATCTAGGATGTGGTTTAAGGTAAGATGAAAACTCCTCGGAAACCTGCAACTCACCGGACGCTTCAGAAACTTGAAGGACGCATCCCGTGCTTGAAGGACGCATCCCGTGGCCACGTGTCCATTTTTTATTGAGTTTTGCTCTAAGGACGCATCCCGTGCTTGAAGGACGTATCACGCGCATAATGTGCCGCTCCAAGGACACAGGAGCGTGACAAATTTGAAAACATGTTTGGTCAACCGACATTTTCGTAATTTTTCTTTATTTATTTTTATTAGTTAAGGGTCTTAGTGTCAATGTTGTAAATTAGGTTTATGGGTCAAAGTATATTGTAAATATTGAAGGGTCTAAAGGTCATTAGTTTGTAACCGGTTGTTTACCACTCAGCTGGTTCAGATGCTTATGTAGGGGTCAATGTATGTATTCCAAGAAGAAGAAAAAAAATCTTTAATTGCAAAATCAATGTTTTGTGTTTCTTCATCACTACTCATCTTGTTCTTTCAATTCGATATCTGATTTCAACAGATCATGTTCTATCTAGGGTCAAATAAAGTTTTCAATGGCAAGTACATACACAATACCAAGACTTGTACATGTTAGACCATGTGTAGCAGAAAGTTGAAGTAGGCCTGAAGTTGCCCCATAATCACCCGTACATCGCCCCCCGGGGCGTGATCTTCATTTTTTTGTCCAGGGTGTGTTTGTGAAAACGCCCTACCTGAATTGAATGGACCTATAGAATTTTTTGCTTTTATTTTTGTTTTATTTTTCAAAAAATAATAATAATTGGGTAATCATTATAGGGGCATTATACTACTACACCTCTTTTTAACTTTATATTCCATAATGGTCCCATATTGCACGTGTTGCTTTATGCCCAAGGAGTTCTAGGTGTAGCGCCCCTTGGTGGGGGTTTCGCTGGCCTGTTAGTGAGCGGCGCACACAGTCATTGAATATGCATCGGATTTGCATGGATGGGTGAAAGTTGCATAGAAAATTGATCTTCACAATTCACCCAATACTAGTGGCAACCTAGTCCAAGCAAGCAG
The DNA here is from genome assembly GCA_030545235.1 of Helianthus tuberosus. Taxonomy (NCBI): domain Eukaryota; kingdom Viridiplantae; phylum Streptophyta; class Magnoliopsida; order Asterales; family Asteraceae; genus Helianthus; species Helianthus tuberosus. The sequence continues at coordinate 4,252,446 of CM060381.1, read as the reverse complement.
TGGCAAAATGGTGGTAAGTGGGAACTGATGATCAGTTCCAGTGGAGAGTGATCGTTTAGTGGCAACTGGGCAGACGTTTGTTACTGTAGAAAGACTTTTTGTCTTATCCGATGCGTACCCCATGATATACTTTAATTTAAACTGATAAGATAACAAGAATAATAAAGCTCTCCAGGACATCGATCTAATTAAAAGACGTAACCCACATAGTTTGGTAAGCATATATAAATATTATTGATGGTAATTTACATTCTAGCTCAACATGGTATCCATTACAGGTCAAAAACAATATCCTAATTCACTAGTTTAAGTTTAAGTCTAAAACTATCGAAATCCAAACCAACATCTACCAAACTTCCGCCATCTATAAATAGCAATTTAAGCTTTTAATCTACATCATTCACCAATAACTTTAAAAATGAAAACAATCATCTTATTCTCACTTGCATTCATCTTCGCAGTCAATTCAGCTCCTGCCCCTGCTCCAGTGCTCGATATGCATGGAAAATACCTCCGCACAGGGGTCGGATACATACTTATTCCACTAGAGGGTCTATTTGGCGGACTCTATGTGAGGGACTTAGGAAAAAAGTCTTGTTCACCTGCAGTTGTACTATCCCATAACGACGAGGATAGCCTCCCGATGACTTTCGCTCCAGTCAACCCCAAGAAAGGCGTGATCCGTCTTTCCACAGACGTTAACATACAGTTCTCAGGCTCAACTACTTGTGATGAGTCAAACATATTGAGGTTGAAATATGATAAAGGTATGAAGCAATATGCTGTGATGGCGGGAGGTGTTGAAGGAAATCCGGGACCAGAAACATTGGATAACTGGTTTAAGATTGAGAAAATGAATGACGGTTATAAGTTTGTTTACTGCCCGAGTGTCTGCAGCTACTGTAATGTTACGTGCAGCGATGTTGGAATCGTTGAAGACAAAGATGGTTGGCGACGTTTGGCACTCAGCAATAAGCCGTTGTCTTTTGGCTTTTTCTAAACTTACTAGTCCCACCAGTCTTACTGTTTCATGGATGCTCGAATAAATTAAACATATGCAACCTTGTATATGTTTGAAACCCATGTATACATATAACAAGAAATAATAGTGAAGACTGAAAATGGTCTATTAAGAACTGATGAATCTGTTCAGGGCCGGCCCTGAGAATTCGTGTACCCTGTTCGAGCTCGGAAAAATGTGCCCTTAGGCCTTAACAAAATTGGGTATTTGGCTCACTAAAGGTTTAAACTTAATGCCAAAGGGGTTAATAACTAATCTAAACCATAAGAATAGTTTTGTAAGGGGCCTATGTTGATGTTTGTATGGATGTACCCGATTAAACAATATTTTACATATACATATCGGGTTTTTCTCATAAAAAATGTGCCCCTCAAAATATCGGGCCCTGGCCGGTGGTCCTCCCTGCCCACCCTTGGGCCGGCCATGGGACCTAGCATTAGCTACTATGGTGCATACTGACATGTCATTGAAGTAGTGTAATTGGGCTACTCCTGAGGTTAACACCTTTGTATGGAAAGCTTTAGATGGGAGATTCCTTCGATATCTTAACTAGCAAAACAGGGCCTCCAGTCGCTAATTAGCTATGCCTTATAGGACTAGGTTTTTGTTTATACCTAGACTAGGTGGTATGGTTTCGTATTTTTGGTCCTCAAAGCATGTTTTAGGTGATGACACGGGGGAATGAAAAAAGAAATTATTCCTCCTTGTTTTTCAATTTGGTTTTTAAAACAAATCCTTAGTAGGCTTAAGGTGAATTAATGGAAGCAACGATAAAAAAGCATAACTGTGCCAATAATCGAACTTGAGTTTTCTAGCTGAAGTATAGACGCGCTACCATTAAGCCACAAGCGGATATTTTATAAGATCAATCAAAGTTTTCCTAATATCCACATAAATCATATAATACCTAAATTTTAGATGGAGGCCCTAAAAATTTGGTAAACGGTCGCCTAGGTTTAACATGAAGATGGGCCGGCCCTGACTGATGGTGTAAGTCTTTTTATTATTTATACATTTGCCGGACAAAACCCTTTACCCAAAAAACACAAGGTCAAGGAGATCTTGGAAAAGGCTTATGATCTACGACTAGAAAAGAGACACAAGAATTCGATTATCAGAATAGTTATGATAGTGTTATGGAAAATATGGAGTTGCAAGACATCAAAGATATCACTTTACTTTGGATGAATGATAGAGCTAAAGACCTAAATATTTCTGTGGGGGGAATGGGTAGATTTTGAGGTTGAGATGTATATTATTTTTTTTTCTAGCCACTTGCTAGCGGACCTTTTGTTTTATAAATGTTGGCTCCCTGTTCTACTAAAAAAATCTGAAACTAAGTAGGCAATCTTTATGAAAAACTAAACCGAACTTTAAGTCTCTAACCAAGACCAAACCCCAGCAAAGTACTGATTCATCAATTTTTAATTTGACTATTTTCGATCTTCACTCATATTTGTTGTTATATTTACACATATATACACATGGGTTTCAAACAAAAGCAACGAATAAAATTAGAATCATGAGAATTGATTCAATAAAAAAAAACACTACTTGAAGACAAATTAAGAACTTAATGTGCAGGTTCACAAGAACTAAATTAAGTCAGAAAGAGCAACCAGTTCAATACATATATAAACTCATGCAATTTTATTCAAATACAGATAAACCCAGGGCCGGCCCTGAGAATTCGTGTACCCTGTTCGAGCTCCAAAAAACGTGCCCTTGGGTCTTAACGAAATTGGGTATTCGGCTCAATAAAGGTCGAAACCTAATGTCAATGGGCTAATAACTAATCTAAAGCATAAGAATAGTTTTGTAAGTGGGCCTATGTTGGTGTTTGTATAGGTATACCCTATCAAAAAAGAAATTTTTACGTATACATATCGGTTTTTTCTAAAAATAGCGTGCCCTCCGAAATATCGGACCCTGGCCGGTGGTCCTCCCCGCCCACCCCTAGGGCCGGCCCTGAATCTGTTCTTTGTCTTTATTATCTTTTAAGATTTTCTGATTCAGTATTAACTTGTCAACGAAAATTTAACAACTTACAATCATAATATATCCTGTTCAGATCGCGTTAGCAAGTTTTTCGATGGGGACCAGCACGAACAGATCAAAGACCTCAACTGAATATGTTAACACCTTCACCTCTACACAGGGGTCAAATACTCCGTGAAACCAGCAGTTGGAGACGGTTATATTGGTGCGTTCATTCTGGCTCAGATCGAAAACAAGCCTTTTCCAGCTGCTGTTGCATAATCTCGTTGACATTCAATGGCGAAAGTGTGATTTGTATATAGGTCATTACATGATAGTTTGTGAACAGTGACACCTCTTTGAACCATCACACATAAACCATATTAGACAAAGATGGTTTGTGATGTTTGGCACTCAGCGATGACCCATTTTCTTTCATCTTCTACCCTTAAGACTGGGAACACTAATGTCGGTTATAAGTTTGTTTACTATTCCATCCGTGGTCGAATAAAATAAATATATAACCAGCAATCTTAATTATGGTTGTCCTCACGAACCTGTTTGACCAAGAATTCCATACACTTTCCGGATTCCAGCCCCATACATCGCTGTTCTGTTTAACATTGAATCCCCTAATCATAGCCATTAGCTGACCAAATTCAGCCCACAAGTCTGCAAAACTAGGCTTGGACTTCCACTCCCAATCCCAAGACCCTATATGGCCAAATCTTTTACTTTTTTCAGCCACTAATGCAGTTTTATCGGCTGCCATTTTATATAGAAGTGGGAACATGCCACTAAGAGGCTGGTTTGAGAGCCAGGGATCAATCCAAAATTTTGTTTTAGCATCATTGCCCTTAACTCGAATCGATGGATACATTACTCATTTGAAACTCATTTTTGCACACTAGTGATGTTCTTCCACCTCACCATGTTGCATCTTGAGTCTAATTATTAATTAGATAAGTCCCATCATACGCAAGAAAAAGAGACTAAGAGAGAGAAAGACCTTACGGTGTATAGAAAGAAAGAAAGAATCAGGCGGTGGGGTTTAGGGTTCCGCCCCCTCCCCGGCCTTATTCGAAACTCTACAAAAAGAGAGAACAATGTAAGAACAAAAGGAAGAAGGTGCGGGGATCACCTTGTCGTTCGTTTGAATGGAGGTTAGTTAATTGTCGCTTGGAACTCCACAATATCATACGTTTGCATTTTGTTATTGGGTTTAATTTCTTCATTGATTTTGGTTTGTTGTGTGACAACCCTCTCCAAACCAGGTATCCGTACGACTTAATTAATGATTAATTACTGCTTAATTAATGTGCTTGTTTGAACTAGCTGATGAACTGCTACTTGATATCTGATACATGTACTTACTTGCATCATACTTTACTTATCGTCACTACATTATTTACATACTGAACCCTAGTGACAACCGTGATGCACAAAAAGCACAGTAGCACAATAGCGGATAACCTATTGAACATGCTGATAAAGCCAGCATCAGGCAAACACTGCCTCCAAGGCCCATAAGAGCCTGAGATATTTTGCTACACTAGTAGTGAGTGTAGGGATACAAGGGTTGTGGAACTGCGTCTCTAGGGATAAGTCACTATGACTGGATGTGCCTAAAACGTACTCTAAGTACAAAACTCAGCACTTTACAAAATAATTCAGCTTTTAGCTAACTAATAAAGTGCCAAAACATGAGAAAAATAACACTAGACACTTTACAATGTGTCAGGAATAAGCTGTGTCACTAAAAAGAGTAATAACGACACTTTAAAGCTTTGTTAACGCTTTAACGGATTACTATCCAACCGAACAACCGGACTTTACCCGGAACATGAAAATATTGTTATTTTCCTTATTTACCTTTTTCTGAGCCAGTTAGGATCCCCGAATACCCTAACACCCGTCATAACATACTACACGTTAGTAACCGAGTTAATCACTCAACTTAACTAGATTAACCTAACTAAACATCAACTAATCTAGTTGAGATCGAACCAAGACCCCCCCCCCTTGTTAACCGTCCCCATTAGAGGGGGACACACTTGTCCTTGTGTGATTATTTTAATCACCTTTGTTTAATATCTACAAGATACATGGACCTTTGGATAATACACACTTACATTGTCTATAAGATAACACTAATCACACATGAACTTTCATAATCCACCAATCACTCAAAACTCTCTCTCTCTCCCTTGGAGCTCACGGCCGAGAACAACCCACCCCCACCCATCCATTTTCGATTTCAAGCAAGCCATTTCAATCATCTACAAGTGTTAAGGGTCTCGTATTAGGAAGCTTGGAGCAAGCGGAACGCGAAGGACCTCTTTCTTTGGCTTTTATCCACCTCATTTGCGCATAGATTCTTCCCTAGCCTCGAGCTAGAGGTATAATGCTTAAAACTCGTATTTGAACTAATCTAAAGTGGTTAAAAGGATTTGTATCGGTTAAATCTCGTTAAAATGCAAAACGATGCACAAAAGTCTACTAAAAACACTTAAAATGGTGGTTAATAGCTTATATGTTGTGTAAATGTTGTAGTAATTGAAAGTGGTGATTATCTAGACCCGATCTATGTTGTGGTAGCTCGAATCATCGTTTAACCCGGTGTAGTCATGTTCTTGAATCATGACACAAAACTATTTTAGAAGTAACAAGGGTTAAAAGGTGAAACTCTACCACACATGAAACATGAACTTGTGTAAAAGTGTTTTAACTTGTACAATAGTGTTTAAAACTAGCGGATCTACGCATCTGCAAGTGGTATATTCAAAGAACCACGTATCAAAGAAATCATGTATTTTAAGAGATGGACCTTACAATAACAAGCATGATTTTTATAAACCACAAGTGTGTAAACACTTGTGAAATGAAAAGTTTCGACAAAATAACAAACTGTGTAAAAGAGGACGAGAAGTTGTAAAGACGGATTTCTCTAAAAACGAGGTTTTTACAAGATCAAAATTACTTTATTTAAAGATCCACAAAATATAATGGGATTTACACTGTAGTTTCGGAAAAACTACAAGTTCATGCGATTATGCGATTTACATACTTGTCGACTAGTTTGATGTGTCGGAAATTGTTTGATTGAATAAGGAAGTTGTTGAAATTGATTTTGTAAAAGAAAATGATACGCTTGAAAGCGTGGCCACCTCCAGTTACAGAGGAAACTCTGGCGAAATTTCTCTAAAAACCTAACACTTAGAACTATTTACACTACAAGTGTTAGAAATATTTTTGACATGTTTTCGAAATATAAATTTCGCCATGACTTTATTTACTAAATATTCGGAGGTGGGATTTTCACAAAATTTAACATGATAAATATATATTTTTCACACACTGTTTATGATTATTTTGTGAAAATGCATAGATATTATTTTTAGAGTAAAAATAATATTTACGAACGTTAACGAATCCAAAATAATACGAACGCTTTCACCATAAATATATAAGTTACACCGGTAAGTATACTACCACTCGATTGTTAAAACGTAACTTACGCACTTACGGAAATATTTATGAACGCGTATTTTAACAACGTATTATTGGAGAAAAATTATGTGAAATGAAAATATAATATTTTTGAGAAAAATACTTATATTTTGGGAATTGGAAAATGTATATATATTAAGTGAGACTTAATGATTTAATTTGAACGCACATGTATTGAATCCCCCATCCTTGGGAAGGAGATTAACTACCAAGTATATACAGAATGTAAACACGAAATAGTTGTCTAACTATTTCCCAAAGACTTAAACTATAAAGCTAAGGCACGGCCGTCCGTCTAATAGCAATTAGCACCTGTAGGTCGTCGCACAGCTGCGTGAGCAGGAGATACTTGGTAGAGACGCTTCACTGTGAGTTCATGTCCCCCTTTTCTCTAACTGTTTTCAGTTTTTCTTAACTGCGGGGGTGAAATACATATTACTTTGTTTACAAGTACTTTATACATGGTATGGTTAGCGTAAGGAGGTTTACTACTTAGATCATGTGAATGGGTAGGCAGAAACACCGAGGGACGTAAGCGGTAGATCTATCTGGGTGTAGCGAGCCCAACTCTAGGCCCAACAGAACGGACCTCTAAGAGGCCCAGCAGAACGGACCTTGAGTGACTTTGTACCCGACGCAAAAATCTGCTAGGTTAAGTCTTCCTACTTACACTTCACACATACTAATGGCCTTGCAAACCATTGGCGATCTCTTTTCCTTACACTGCTACATACCAGGGAAATTTTATACTTACAAGTGTTTTACATACTCACTTACACATGAACTCGCTCAACATTATTGTTGATTTTTCAACTTACATGTATTTCAGGAAATTAACGGATCTGGCACGTTTTCCCGCTGCACTAGTTATGAGATCATCTGGGTTTGGGGAATGTGACTCTTTCCTGGACAAGTCACAATCCTTAAACTGCGTTTATGTCACGTTGATGTTCGTGGTTGTTGAACAATGTCGTTAGAATGCGTTCTCGTCAAGACAATGTTATTGTACTTGGTTTTTAAAAAACTCAATCTATGGATGATCTTGCATGATTTTATTTCATATAGCTTTGTTAAGGTTAAGCTATGGTATTAAGAAGTCACACCAATATTAACCACGCTTCCGCAAAGCCAGGGTGTGACAGCTTGGTATCAGAGCTCTGATCATAGCGAACTAGGATTCTTTCTCGAGTCTAGACTATGATCACTAAGGCTCTCACGAAAACATTTTACTGCATACCACTTAAGTCCAGATCCAAAACTTTTTACAAACAAATGTTGAGCACATTTTATTATTTATAGGCTCAGCCTGGAGGGCTGAGGCTCGGTCTGGAGGATCGAGGCTCGGTCTAGGTGACCGAGGTAGTTGAGCACGTTGATTTATTATAGGCTCAGCCTGGAGGGCTGAGGCTCGGTCTGGAGGATCGAGGCTCGGTCTAGGTGACCGAGGTAGTTGGCTAGTGAGGCTAGGAAGAGTAGGCTCAGTCATGAAGGCTGAGGCTCGGTCTGGAGGACCGAGACTCGATCTAAGAGGTCGAGGTGGAGGATAGAGCAGTCTTAAAGACTGGGAGAAATTGGCTAGTGAGACTAGGAGAATGATTTGAATGCTTACTTGGTGACTTATGTGATTATATGATTATATGATTGATTATTATACGTATATGTGTTTGTGTTACAAACATCATGCTTTCATCATATACTAGAAAGATGGACACTACGAATCCCATGGCCATAGTATCAGACGACATAGTTTCATCGAAGCACGAGGTGTACATTTCCGATACTACCGGCACAGACAATGACGACTTTCAGCCCTTTTGCGCTGCCTGAAGTCGTAGCAGAGCCTACTGATGGCCATCTTGTTGGGAGTTTGCCACTCGCGGTGATCCCTGCTCCTGTGCCCCCTTGCCGCTTATCCTGTTGATGATATGCCCCCCAACGTGGCCTCTAACGACGATAACGATCTACTAGAGGAGGACCCATTCGAGGGCAGGGCCCTATTGCTGCTGGTATTAGACTACTGCATGCGGACGCTTCTGCAGGGGAAACTCATGCCAATTCCCCTATCCCAGACTCATTTGAGTTTCTGACATCCGCATCTTTGCACATACAGGGAGTGCAGCACCACTCACACGACGCCGACCCTGGTATGGCGTTATCAGCTGCCCCAGTTCTCGCACACAGATTTGAGTTTGATCGCGATATTGAGGACGATTCTGTTTTTCCACCTGGTTTTGATCCAGACCATGACCTTGAGTTCATACACTTAGACCAGCCCTTGGAGGATCCTGTAACCCCCTGTGTTTGTTGATCCAACTGATCTTGAGATGGAGTTTTTGATCCGGAGCCGACCGTGGCCCCTGAGCCAGGCGCTGCTCCTGACCCCGCATTGGAGCATGACCCTGTTCATGCCAATGCACCTACTATTGCTCCTTGATTGATCATCTGCTTGGACGAGAGAAAATTTGGGGTAACTGTGCAAGACAATTTATTATTACGGGGGCCCACGTAATAACGACTTGTAGTGCACAGGAATCCTGGTGGACTCTGCGGGTCAAGCTAATGATAACCAATGCAGCAGGAAATAACTTAAACACGAATGACCAAGGCGATGTAGCCTCGAGTTCATTCTATTACGAGCAACAAGCCAAATTGGCAAGCCTATGTGAAGGCTCAGAAATTTACTTCCCCACTCATACAGTGAGTATATTTGCGTGTGAAATTGGGTGATTACATGATGGCTTATGTTGCTATATACACCTCATAGACAATTGAAACGTTGTCTAAACCGCTTCACACCACTTCGACAGAAGGGAATGTCACCCAGACGTGACACAAACACCAGTACGTTGCCAAGGATAGAAGCCGAGCTGCAAGAACGCATCTCACAGATAAATGCACGACATGAAGCCCTCCGCTCTAAGTACAACGATGGCATTACTGGAAATAACCCTCCAACTGGCTGCGCCTATAAACAGTTCCTGAACTGCAAGTCTTTGAACTTTGACGGAACAGGAGGCGCCGTTGCATTTGTTCGTTGGTCCGAAAAGACCGACTCCATTCTAAGAATGAGTAACTGTTCGCCCCAACAGAGTGTTACCTATATCTCGGGGATATTTCTAGATGGCACACTCTCTTAATGGAACCTCCAGGTTCAGACCCTTGGCACAGACACTGCTTATGCACTGAGCTGGGACGAGCTCAAGGAAACGATTGAGAGGAAATGTTGACTGGAATTTAGACGCTTGAGGTGGAGTTCAGGAATTTGAAAATGGACGAACCAGAAATTCCTGAACTTGTCCAGCGATCGCACGACTTATCTAGGGTCGCCCCCCTACTTAGTCAAACCAGAGTTCAAAAGGATTGAACGATTCATTTGGACACTTGCACCCCAGATCAGGGGTATGGTTACTACCTCAAAGCTCAACCATTGCAGAAGCTATCAATATGGGTGATCTATTTATAACATGAGATGTTATGTGATTGATAACATGAGATGTTATGTGTTGATATTATACTTACGTACACTCTACTTACTATGACCTGACCAACGTAAACCATCTTTTAGAAGATGCCGCCGAGACGTGAGACACACATGCCTACTAATGAGGCAGAACTCCAGCAGATTATCGCTGCTGCCATTGCACAATACGCCGCCTCTCAAGGAGGGACTAGTGGAAGCAACTCTGGCAACACTGGCAACAACAATAATCCACCTCATGGTAATACTAAGTCATTTAGACATACCATGACCTAATTGGATATCCTTAGCAATGATGCTAATGCTAAACGTATGTTATAACGTATGTGCAGGATGCACCTACAAGCAGTTCTTAGACTGCAAGCCCGTAAACTTTGATGGCACAGGAGGAGCTGTCGCCTTTGTTCGTTGGGCTGAGAAAACCGAATCTGTTCTTCGCATGAGCAAGTGCGCACTGGATCAGCAAGTCACCTATATCTCAGGGCTGTTTCTAGATGGAGCCCTATCCTGGTGGAATCTACAAGTTCAGACACTAGGCGAGGCTGCTGCCTACGCATTGACCTGGGCCGAACTAAAAGAACTTATGCGTAAAAAGTACTGTTCCTGCGCAGAGATCCAGAGATTGGAGACCGAGTTCTGGCACTTGAAAATGGACGGTCCAAAGATCGCAGAATACGTTCAAAGGTTCCATGACTTATCGCACGTGGTACCCTACATGGTCACTCCTGAGTTCAAGAGAATTGAACGCTTCATTTGGGGACTAGCTCCTCAAATCATAAGCATGGTAACCTCATCCAAACCTGCGACCATCACCGAGGCGAATGATTCGAGTGTGGCTCTCACAGAGGAGGCCATTCGTTTGAACAAGTTTGATGAAGCAGAGCCGAAGAAGAAAGAGACTCATGTCGAGTCATCAGGAGGTAACAAACGGAAGTTCTCAAACTTCAAGCAGGGCGCCAGTGTGGCGGTTAAGAAAGGAGTATCAGCTGGCAGTGGAAAGAAAGGAAAAGGATACCAGGGCACCCAGCCCAAGTGTAATATCTGTCAGCGTCACCATTCTGGTCATTGCGGGCCAAAAGTATGTGAAGCATGTGGGAAACGTGGCCACTCGAAGGACACTTGTTGGGCCACTGCTGGTCAGGGAGGCCAGGGAGGATTCGGAAACAGAAATTTCAACCGGGGTGGAAATGGAAATCGCCCACAAGGAAACTATGGAGGTAACGAGAATCGAGGCAACAATGCTAACCAAGCGGGCGCTGTGAATCGTAATCAGAGGAATGATCAAGCTGGTGGAAGCGGGCAAAGACTTGGGTGTTTTAACTGCGGTGATATCGGGCATTTTAAGAAGAACTGCCCAGACTTAAACCAAGCCCGTGGAAGAGTGTTTCAAATCGAAGCAAGGGAAGCACGCCAGGACCCCAACGTCGTTACTGGTACGTTCCCTGTAAATCAACGCTATGCATCCGTTTTGTTTGATATTGGTGCCGATTATAGCTTCGTATCGTTAGAATTTAAGAATATGCTTGGTTTAGCCGCTAATAAGTTAGATATTCCCTACTCGATTGAATTGGCCAATGGGAAGTTAGTAGAAGCCAACAAAGTTATCAAAGGTTGTGTGATCGAATTAGGAGAACGTGAGTTTGCTCTGGATCTGCTACCAGTCCAGTTGGGAAGCTTCGATGTGGTGGTAGGAATGGATTGGTTATCAGGCAACAAGGCTGAGATAGTTTGTCACGAAAAGATTGTTCGTATCCCAACCAAAGATGGCGAGACAATTGTGGTTCACGGAGAGAAGCGTGATACGCCGTTAAGAATTATCAGCTGCTTGAAAGCGCGAAAGTGTTTGCAGAAGGGATGTGTTGCCTTCCTGGCACACGTTATGGATAAGAAGGCTGCTGAACCGAGAATCGAAGACATCCCTGTCGTGAGGGAGTACACAGAAGTCTTCCCAGAGGACTTACCTGGACTGCCACCTCAGAGACAAGTAGAGTTCCGCATTGACTTAGTTCCAGGCGCCGCGCCTGTGGCTAAGGCACCGTATAGACTTGATCCGTCTGAGATGCAGGAACTGTCGACACAACTTCAAGAGTTGTTAGACAAGGGTTTTATCCGACCAAGCTTCTCGCCTTGGGGAGCTCCGGTCCTGTTTGTCAAAAAGAAGGACGGTAGTTTTCGAATGTGCATCGACTACCGGGAGCTGAACAAGCTGACGATCAAGAATAGATACCCTCTGCCAAGAATCGATGATCTGTTTGATCAACTGCAAGGCTCAAGCTTTTATTCAAAGATCGATCTTCGATCTGGATACCATCAGTTAAGGATACAAGAGGAGAGTATCCCAAAGACAGCCTTCAGAACTCGTTACGGACACTACGAGTTCCTTGTTATGCCGTTTGGTTTGACAAACGCACCTGCAGTCTTTATGCATTTGATGAATAGAGTTTGCAAGCCGTACTTGGACAAGTTCGTGATTGTGTTTATCGACGACATCTTGATCTATTCAAGAACAAAGACCGAGCACGAACAGCATCTAAGAGCTATTTTGGAACTGCTAAAGAAGGAACAGCTGTATGCCAAACTTTCTAAGTGCGAATTTTGGCTACGTGAAGTCCAATTCCTTGGGCACGTGGTAAATGGAGATGGAATCCACGTGGATCCAACCAAGATCGGGGCGATCAAGGATTGGGAAACGCCAAAGACACCAACCGAGATTCGACAATTCTTGGGTTTGGCTGGCTACTATCGAAGGTTCATTGAGGACTTTTCGAAGATCGCTCAACCATTGACGCTCCTCACGCAGAAGGATAAGAAGTTTGATTGGGGAATCAAACAGGAAGAAGCGTTCCAGATACTGAAGGATAAGCTCTGCAATGCGCCAATCTTAGCACTATCGGAAGGTACTAATGATTTTGTGGTATACTGCGACGCATCGCGTCAAGGATTGGGTTGCGTGTTGATGCAACGCCAAAAGGTTATTGCTTACGCATCGCGTCAACTGAAAGTGCACGAAAAGAACTATACCACACACGATTTGGAGCTCGGCGCAGTGGTTTTTGCTTTAAAGATCTGGAGACATTACCTTTATGGTACGAAGTGTACGATCTTTACAGATCACAAGAGCCTACAGCATATATTCAACCAGAAGGAGTTGAATATGAGGCAAAGACGATGGGTTGAATTGTTGAACGATTACGACTACGAGATAAAGTATCATCCAGGGAAGGCGAATGTAGTCGCCGATGCCCTAAGTCGTAAAGAGAGAATTAAGCCCATAAGGGTTAGAGCTTTGGAAATGATTATCCGAACCGATCTTTCCTTGCGCATTCGTGCCGCGCAGAAAGAAGCTCTCAAGGAAGGAAACCTTGAAGAAGAATATCTCCGGGGGATGGAGAAGCTTTTGGTACCAAACGAGGAAGGAACATTATGTTTTGAGAAAAGGATTTTGGTTCCTCTGTTTGGTGATTTAAGGAAAGTTATTTTTGATGAAGCTCACAAATCACGGTACTCTGTCCATCCAGGAGCGGATAAGATGTACCAGGATCTCAAAAATTACTATTGGTGGCCTAGGATGAAAGGCGATGTTGCTGTGTACGTGAGCAAATGTTTAACGTGCGCTAAGGTTAAAGCCGAATACCAGAAGCCTTCAGGACTTCTACAACAACCTGAGATTCCCAAGTGGAAATGGGAACAAATCTCCATGGATTTCATTACGAAATTGCCAAGAACGCCAAGAGGCCATGATATGATTTGGGTGATAGTTGACCGCCTAACAAAGTCCGCACACTTTCTGCCAATCAAAGAGAAAGACAGTACTAGTAAACTTGCGGAAATTTACATGAGAGAGATCGTCGCGCGCCATGGAGTACCTCTCTCAATCATCTCGGATAGAGACGGAAGGTTTGTGTCAAGAATATGGCAATCCTTCCAAGAAGCCTTTGGCTCACAATTGAATCTGAGCACTGCGTTTCATCCGCAAACTGACGGCCAGAGCGAGCGAACGATACAGACTTTGGAAGACATGCTGAGAGCGTGTGTTATGGATTTGGGCGGTAGCTGGGACAAGCATTTTCCTTTGGTCGAATTTTCGTACAACAACAGCTACCACACCAGTATTGGTGTCGCACCATTTGAAGCCCTTTACGGACGCAAGTGCCGATCACCCTTATGTTGGGTTGACGCAGGTGATAGGCAGCTTGCTGGTCCCGAAATCGTCCAAGAGACGACAGACAAGATTGCACAGATTCTTAAACGCATCGAAGCAGCTTGCCACAGACAAAAGGCCTATGCGGATCCAAACCGGAAACATGTGGATTTCCAAGTTGGAGAAATGGTGTTATTGAAAGTATCACCCTGGAAGGGGGTGGCACGCTTTGGGAAGCGTGGGAAGTTAAATCCGCGCTACATTGGTCCCTTCAGAATTCTGGAAAGAATAGGACTAGTAGCATACAAGTTGGACCTACCTGCTGAACTGAATGGTGTTCACGATACATTTCATGTATCCAATCTAAAGAAAAGTCCAACTCAAGTCACCGTTGCCATTCCCACCGACGAGATTCATGTTGACGACACGCTCCACTTCGTTGAAGAACCTGTTGAGGTCACGGATTGGAAAGTTAACAAGACCCGCCGGAGCAGTGTCAAACTCGTCAAAGTTCATTGGAATGCCAGACATGGTCCTGAGTTCACCTGGGAGCATGAGGACCGGATGAAAGAGAAATACCCCCACCTTTTTCCTAAGAACCCTGCATCTACAAGCAGAACTTAAATTTCGGGACGAAATTTATTTAACGGGGGGAGAATGTGACAACCCTCACCAAACCAGGTATCCGTACGACTTAATTAATGATTAATTACTGCTTAATTACTGTGCTTGTTTGAACTAGCTGATGAACTGCTACTTGATATCTGATACATGTACTTACTTGCATCATACTTTACTTATCGTCACTACATTATTTACATACTGAACCCTAGTGACAACCGTGATGCACAAAAAGCACAGTAGCACAATAGCGGATAACCTATTGAACATGCTGATAAAGCCAGCATCAGGTAAACACTGCCTCCAAGGCCCATAAGAGCCTGAGATATTTTGCTACACTAGTAGTGAGTGTAGGGATACAAGGGTTGTGGAACTGCGTCTCTAGGGATAAGTCACTATGACTGGATGTGCCTAAAACGTACTCTAAGTACAAAACTCAGCACTTTACAAAATAATTCAGCTTTTAGCTAACTAATAAAGTGCCAAAACATGAGAAAAATAACACTAGACACTTTCCAATGTGTCAGGAATAAGCTGTGTCACTAAAAAGAGTAATAACGACACTTTAAAGCTTTGTTAACGCTTTAACGGATTACTATCCAACCGAACAACCGGACTTTGCCCGGAACATGAAAATATTGTTATTTTCCTTATTTACCTTTTTCTGAGCCAGTTAGGATCCCCGAATACCCTAACACCCGTCATAACATACTACACGTTAGTAACCGAGTTAATCACTCAACTTAACTAGATTAACCTAACTAAACATCAACTAATCTAGTTGAGATCGAACCAAGACCCCCCCCCCCTTGTTAACCGTCCCCATTAGAGGGGGACACACTTGTCCTTGTGTGATTATTTTAATCACCTTTGTTTAATATCTACAAGACACATGGACCTTTGGATAATACACACTTACATTGTCTATAAGATAACACTAATCACACATGAACTTTCATAATCCACCAATCACTCAAAACTCTCTCTCCCTTGGAGCTCACGGCCGAGAACAACCCACCCCCACCCATCCATTTTCGATTTCAAGCAAGCCATTTCAATCATCTACAAGTGTTAAGGGTCTCGTATTAGGAAGCTTGGAGCAAGCGGAACGCGAAGGACCTCTTTCTTTGGCTTTTATCCACCTCATTTGCGCATAGATTCTTCCCTAGCCTCGAGCTAGAGGTATAATGCTTAAAACTCGTATTTGAACTAATCTAAAGTGGTTAAAAGGATTTGTATCGGTTAAATCTCGTTAAAATGCAAAACGATGCACAAAAGTCTACTAAAAACACTTAAAATGGTGGTTAATAGCTTATATGTTGTGTAAATGTTGTAGTAATTGAAAGTGGTGATTATCTAGACCCGATCTATGTTGTGGTAGCTCGAATCATCGTTTAACCCGGTGTAGTCATGTTCTTGAATCATGACACAAAACTATTTTAGAAGTAACAAGGGTTAAAAGGTGAAACTCTACCACACATGAAACATGAACTTGTGTAAAATGTATTACTTGTGTACAAGTGTTTTAACTTGTACAATAGTGTTTAAAACTAGCGGATCTACGCATCTGCAAGTGGTATATTCAAAGAACCACGTATCAAAGAAATCATGTATTTTAAGAGATGGACCTTACAATAACAAGCATGATTTTTATAAACCACAAGTGTGTAAACACTTGTGAAATGAAAAGTTTCGACAAAATAACAAACTGTGTAAAAGAGGACGAGAAGTTGTAAAGACGGATTTCTCTAAAAACGAGGTTTTTACGAGATCAAAATTACTTTATTTAAAGATCCACAAAATATAATGGGATTTACACTGTAGTTTCGGAAAAACTACAAGTTCATGCGATTTTGCGATTTACATACTTGTCGACTAGTTTGATGTGTCGGAAATTGTTTGATTGAATAAGGAAGTTGTTGAAATTGATTTTGTAAAAGAAAATGATACGCTTGAAAGCGTGGCCACCTCCAGTTACAGAGGAAACTCTGGCGAAATTTCTCTAAAAACCTAACACTTAGAACTATTTACACTACAAGTGTTAGAAATATTTTTGACATGTTTTCGAAATATAAATTTCGCCATGACTTTATTTACTAAATATTCGGAGGTGGGATTTTCACAAAATTTAACATGATAAATATATATTTTTCACACACTGTTTATGATTATTTTGTGAAAATGCATAGATATTATTTTTAGAGTAAAAATAATATTTACGAACGTTAACGAATCCAAAATAATACGAACGCTTTCACCATAAATATATAAGTTACACCGGTAAGTATACTACCACTCGATTGTTAAAACGTAACTTACGCACTTACGGAAATATTTATGAACGCGTATTTTAACAACGTATTATTGGAGAAAAATTATGTGAAATGAAAATATAATATTTTTGAGAAAAATACTTATATTTTGGGAATTGCAAAATGCATATATATTAAGTGAGACTTAATGATTTAATTTGAACGCACATGTATTGAATCCCCCATCCTTGGGAAGGAGATTAACTACCAAGTATATACAGAATGTAAACACGAAATAGTTGTCTAACTATTT
Source organism: Helianthus tuberosus (assembly GCA_030545235.1). Classification (NCBI taxonomy): domain Eukaryota; kingdom Viridiplantae; phylum Streptophyta; class Magnoliopsida; order Asterales; family Asteraceae; genus Helianthus; species Helianthus tuberosus. The sequence goes on along the minus strand of CM060381.1, from coordinate 4,235,133 downwards.
CCCAAAGACTTAAACTTAAAGCTAAGGCACGGCCGTCCGTCTAATAGCAATTAGCACCTGTAGGTCGTCGCACAGCTGCGTGAGCAGGAGATACTTGGTAGAGACGCTTCACTGTGAGTTCATGTCCCCCTTTTCTCTAACTGTTTTCAGTTTTTCTTAACTGCGGGGGTGAAATACATGTTACTTTGTTTACAAGTACTTTATACATGGTATGGTTAGCGTAAGGAGGTTTACTACTTAGATCATGTGAATGGGTAGGCAGAAACACCGAGGGACGTAAGCGGTAGATCTATCTGGGTGTAGCGAGCCCAACTCTAGGCCCAACAGAACGGACCTCTAAGAGGCCCAGCAGAACGGACCTTGAGTGACTTTGTACCCGACGCAAAAATCTGCTAGGTCAAGTCTTCCTACTTACACTTCACACATACTAATGGCCTTGCAAACCATTGGCGATCTCTTTTCCTTACACTGCTACATACCAGGGAAATTTTATACTTACAAGTGTTTTACATACTCACTTACACATGAACTCGCTCAACATTATTGTTGATTTTTCAACTTACATGTATTTCAGGAAATTAACGGATCTGGCACGGTATGGCACGTTTTCCCGCTGCACTAGTTACGAGATCATCTGGGTTTGGGGAATGTGACTCTTTCCTGGACAAGTCACAATCCTTAAACTGCGTTTATGTCACGTTGATGTTCGTGGTTGTTGAACAATGTCGTTAGAATGCGTTCTCGTCAAGACAATGTTATTGTACTTGGTTTTTAAAAAACTCAATCTATGGATGATCTTGCATGATTTTATTTCATATAGCTTTGTTATGGTTAAGCTATGGTATTAAGAAGTCACACCAATATTAACCACGCTTCCGCAAAGCCAGGGTGTGACATGTTGCATGTTGAATAGCATTTTCCAACCTGATTTCACGTGTTTCCTCTGTAGGCAGCGCCCACTTCCAATTTCATAGCAATTAGTAAGTATACAGTAGCTTTTACAATAACTCTTTTTTTTTGCTTTGTTTTCACTCAATATCGTTTGTCTTGTCGTGTGCTGCTGTTTCAATCATTTTTTATTCAGGAACAAAACATGTGATATACAAACCATTTCATCAAGGTGATGCTTAACACTCATACAATTTTAGGTGATTAAAAGACTGAAATAAATTTTGTGGTGAAAACAAACTGGGTTGCAGGAGCAAATTTTTGGATGTAGATTGTTTAGGCATATTTTGTGTTCATTTCTATCATAGTTATTAAAGGCGCGTGTTGGTGCATTTATGTGTCTGTAACTTGTTCTTATTTACGATGTAATAGTACGATCTTTTGTTATCGAGTCTGTAAAGTTTCAGTCGAGTCGACCAAGTCGGATATCCTCCTATCTAACTTGGTACGACGTTTGTCTTTGTATTGTATGTTAAACAAATGCTAGTGTGCATTATGTTTGTGTTTGAATGTTATCTGCTGCAAACTGTCAAAACTTGCAACATTTGTTGTCATGCAGCCTTCCCACAAAGAACCCATTCTTCATGGGATATTATCTGCACGAATGTAACACCCCGAAAACGGGTTTGGTAATCAAACCAAGTTTATACTAAAAGACGGGTAATTTACCTTTAGTGGTAAAAGTAACCAGGTGAATATTAGGATTCTTAAATAAACGAGAATTTACTAACTAGGAATTTTAACCTAGTTAGCTAATAGTCTAGAAATAACTTATAATAGGGTTAAAATTAGCCAAACTATAAGTTATACAAAAGTGGAGGGACCTAAGTTGTAGAACTTGAAACTAGAAATTATTAAAACAAATTAAATAAAAACCAAACACACAAATTAGTGTGCTTGGTCGATCAAAAACGCAGGGGAGCGACCAGGAGCTCTCACCAAACCCTAACTCCACAAATTTGATCAATTGAAGGCTAATTCCTGTCCCAAATCGAAATCTGAACATAGATTCGTGATCCTCATCACAAGGGGGTTACAAGGTATGTGAAATTTAGTGCTAATTCTCTGTTTGAAATTCTTATGAAATTGGGAAAATCTGAAATTCATGGTTGCATGTTTGTTATATGATGAAATTAGGAATGATTTTATGTCTAGGAGTAAACCCTAGTCATTTACTTGTTGAATTGATGTTCATAATTGTGAATTCATGATCACCCGATTATGTGCTAAATGGGTTTTGTAGAAACATGATGAACCCTAGAATCATAATGGTTAAATTGTGTTAATAGAACTCCCTGAAGTTAGATTTGAAGTTTGATGTTAGTACTTGTTAATTATGCTAGAATTTAAGGGTTTAGAACCCTTAAATGGGCTGGAGAAATTTGATGTTTCGTGTTGCACACAAGGTGCTTGATGAAATGCTTGAACAAGAAAATATAACAAAGCTGATTGGGATTAAAAATTATTGGGCTGCAGTTTTTAAAAAATCATATAAAATCACTGGAACGACCTGTGAGGTTGAGCCTTATATGCTCAAAAAGCTATTGAAACATACTACGTTTTATGTTTGAACATGTTTGTTAAATTCTGTTGTTAAACGGGTCAAAACAGTGTCCGAAGTCGGCTGAACTGTTTTGACAGCAAGCTGATTGGAAGCATTTTTGACTTCAGAGCTGATTTTGTAAAAATCATATAAAATCATAGGAACATCGTTAGAAGACGTACCATATATGCCTAGAAAGCTATTTTAGAGTTCTACGATCCATCTTTGAACATGTTGATCTAATTCAGCTTTTAAATTGGTCAAAATGGTCAATTACAGCAGCTGAATACAAAATCGCTGCACTTTAGTAATGTTCTTATTAACCAAGAAAAAGGCATAGGATTGTACATACTTGCTTTAGGCATGAAGTATTGATTGTTGGGAACAAATAACACTTTATGTGACGTGCTTAAAGTGTTTAAAATCACTTACTAACTAGTTGTATAAGTAACTTCACTAACGGGTCAAACGGTTAGTGAATGAAGAAAATTATGGTATGAAACTAGTTGTTGAATATATGACATGCTTTGATTGATAAGTGTGTAAAAAAAGGGTTCCATAGGGTGATGGCCATTATATAGAATGACCAATCTAACCATCTTATGGATGTTATGATATAATTGACTCTAAACAAGCTAGGTGGGAGCTTGGAAAGGAACGGGTCAAACGGATCATGGATGCAAAGAATGTTTATGCGGACGCAAGGTAAGTTATGCTTACACTTCCTTTTTAATTACAATACACTTGTGAATATTGATTGTGAATAATGATAAGTAATTGGAATATGATGTTCCGGCAAGATACAATGCAAGTCGGAATATGTAAAAAGGTAAGAAACCATAAATTATGGTAAAAAGGGGTAAAATGGTAAATTAGTCGGGTGAAGACTAATAAATAACGAATTTTGAACAATACGTTATGGGGTGAATTGTAACGTGTAAAAGTGGTTTAGTAATACTCCGGACACGAGTTGACGGATAGAATAAAAGATGTGAAAAGACACCATTTGGTATAAGTCATAACGGGTCAAACAACTCAAGAAATGTCTTTTAAGTAGTAAGGACTCATGGTGCTAACCGGAATGGGTTCAAGGGGCGAAATGGTATCAAAATACCATCATATGATGATAAATGATCATTTTGACTAAACGGGTCAAATGGTGAGTTAACACCATTTGATGATAATTTTTGACGATCGCTTGTTAAGTTTTGGTGATTACAGGAAAGTAATATGAGGTTCGCGACGCTATTAATTAGCAAGTTAATAGTGAAAGGTATTTTAAACGGGTCAAAACTTTGACCCGAGCCAGGTATGTGCAAATAAGATTATAGTTTTATGTACGATTTTTGGTCAAACATGTTATTAAAAGTCCATCGTCGTCAAAAGACTTGAAACTTGTCTTTTGCAAAATTTCTAAACCAGAGATTAGAACACGGAACAAGTATTTTATCACATTATATCCATCACAAATATTGTTGTGGTGGAAAACAAGTAGAAACCATAGTGTGGAAATAAGATGCAAGCAAAGGATGGGTGTAATTTAAGCTTAAAAGTGCATAAGTACCCTTAACGGGTCAAAATAAGAGTATAAACAAAAAAAAACGGGTTAAGAATGTGTATAAACTCATGATTTGAACCTTGTACAATAGGAAATAATTATATTATAATATGTTACAAAAAAAGAAAACAAAGGCGACAGACTACAGAACTGGCAAACTGATTATTATTTTGTGGTTTGATGTCTAAAACTTGTTTAACCTATTATTTAAGCATCAAAACTAACTTTTAGGTTGGTTTTGATCACAGGTAAATACCAAGTGTTCCCGGATGAAGATCAAGCTCAAGGAAGAACCGAACACGATCAAAGATACAAGCTTCCGCATATCGTTTCGTCGATATTTTAACCAACGAACTCTATTTCATTGCGTGTATTATTTTTTTTAAATTGTAAAAGTTTTAAATTACCCTTATTTTCCACGGATACGAAATATTAACTACATGTTTATTTTCGTAATTCATACGAAAACGTATTAAATAATACTAAGGGTGTTACAAGTTGGTAATCAGAGCTCAAGGTTAAATAGTAATGTGTGTTCGGTTCGAGGCTTGATCGCAAATCCGGTAAGTACATGTATATTAATGGTTTGGTATGTGTTGAAATGTTGTGAACAACACATAGGGTTATCGTGTGATACACGTTACCTCAATTAAATGATAAATATAGTTGACAAAATTGCGCGCGTTGACGCATATAGTAGAAAAGCCTTGTATTATAATACGGGCGATTATTTTAGTTGATATTACTAATTCTTGTAAATGTTTTAATTGAAGGACACTCGCATCTGAAGATAGCGAGAGTTTAACAAATTGCGGATATGATGATGGAACGGTACGAGATGTGACAAGAAGAGCATACTCATCAAGGACCTAAATCGCGTATCGATCGCAAATAAGTAATGGCAAGGAATGCCCGTCGGGGCAGGCATTACCAGGTGCACATTTTAAACTTATAATACAAACAGTAATATGCAACAAATACATAGTGAGTGACAGTTGCATATAGAATATGAAACTTGGAAAAACTGGATAGGTTACCTATCCAGGATGACGTTACCAAGAAAAAAAAATTTCAGTAGAGAATATGTATTATTCACAATTGTGAATAACAAGACAATAACAGAATTCAGTTTATATAGAAACTTGGACGAAAGTGATCATCCAAGTAAGTATTCTCAATATAAATCTTATTGAGAAAAGTAATGATCACATCAACGAATGTGAATAAATGTTTATAAAAAGGGACATTTTACATGTTCAAGGATAAACGACTAAAACTAATAATTGTTAACTAACAATTAAATAAAGTTTTACCAAATGAAATCATAAATATGGAAATAATTTGAGGAGTTACTTACATGGGACGTGATGTGGTAATTATAATAAGGTCACGCGTACCATGTGTTGATCGCTTACTCTGGCCAAGTAAGTAGTGAACACATGATAGCATGAGCTTCTTATAATAAGCGCAGTTATGTCCGATGTAGTAAGGTCAAGATGAATGAAAATTTAAAGGATCCTTAGGGTCAAGAAATCTTATGGGCATACTCGTATAAACGGTTTTCGCGGGAACCATAAAAACGATGTATGGCGCACATAGAAATAAATGACCCAAGGAAATTCGTGACATAAGTCATTTTGGACGAAACAACCATGGTAGACAAAAAGGGCATTGTAAAACCAAAGTATAAATGACCCGCGGGGTCATAGAAACAAAGGTATTGCCCACATGGGAAAAAACGATCAAAAACCATGGTAGACAAAAAGGGCATTGTAAAACCAAAGTATAAATGACCCGCGGGGTCATAGAAACAAAGGTATTGCCCACATGGGAAAAACGATCAAAGTCGTTGACTTTGGTCGTAGTAAAGAAATGATGATGATGATGATGATAATTATCATTCATAGTTTATAAGACTGTCAAGGATGGTCAAATAAAGAATAAAAGTTTGGTTGAATAAAAGCGATGGATTTCGCTAAGACAACCAAACAAATTAAAACGAAATCTTAATGTATACCGGAATGCTTGCACTAATAATGACTTCGGTAAAGTACCCGGTTGATGGGTAAGGATTTAAACACATGCGTAAACCGAGAAACGGGAACACGAATTTAAAGTCAAAAGACTCGGATTATGAGTTACGACTGAAAGACCATAAAATTTCGCAAACAGAAATTTTGATAATTATATTCAACTATTTTGAGGTTGAACGGGTTGAATAAAGTATAATGCTTGATGACATAAGTAAGCGCAAGCCGGGTAACGGCAAGCTTGAGACAAACCGATGCTTAATTGACGTGAGAAGTCATAGAGTCGGAAGAATTATCCGAAAGAAAACGATTGTAGACACGAACTACAGTCAAAGTCAACGGATTTCAAGCATGAAAACAAATGATTTTCAAACATAACAAAGGATGCTTTAAAGCTATATATATATATAAATAGACAATTGAATAAAGACTAGAATAAAAGATGATCTACGGGATCATCATAACCTACGGGATATTAATTAGAGCAAGGGTCTACGGGGCCAAATTGACCCACGGGTCATAAATTGAAGCAAAAGGATCATAAGGGCCTCGCCTCAAAGAGGTGAAAGCCTAAGGAAAATAGCCTACGAGGTTAAGTGAAGGAACCTACGGGTCGATAGTGTGAGGTAAGGGAACTTGTTACGATTCCCCGTATAAAACTAAGAACGGAAAACAATAAATTATGGGTTGTCAATATCCTGGTATGGGTAATTGACAAAAGTTAAAGAGAAGATCCTAAAACTAAAACTTCGGTTTTAGTAAGAAACAACGTTTTAACAAATATGAATACTATAAGACGAATTTGGAAATAACAAATATCAAAGAGTATGGGTCTTAACATCGATAGGTGCAAGATGATATATTTAAAAAAAAATTGGTATTTTCGAAAATAAAAGGTTGATACAAACTAAACATGATGTGACACGATCACGGTTAGGAAATGTAATGTGAAGTAAAATCACATTATAACCAGGCTAGCGGTAAAAAGTAACGGGGCTAATAAGTCTAGTTAGCGAGACCGGTTAAGGCCAGTAATTCAAATCAATAAAATTTGGCTTGCTTGTAAGTGGTGGATTCGGTATAACTGAACCGAATAAATAAATCTGAAAACAAAAGAAATTATTGCTAAAAGTGAAATATTTCACTAAAGACTTTAAACGGGTCAAAGTAACGGATTCATAAAAAATTCGATATTATATGAAAGCAATGAATATTGCTAAGTTAACTAAACTAGTGGAAATATCGAGATTACGTTGTTTCAAGTTGCACTATTTTGTACGAGTTATGTAGACAATTAGTAACCAAAAAGATGTTATCATGCTTTTCTGGTAAAACTAACTATTGGATAAAGGTATGAGTAATGCTTAAAAGACTACTCAGGTCAAATGCGTTGAGTTTAAAACTCCACGAACTATGTAAGAAAGGTTTCGAGGACGAAACCTCTTTAAGTGGGGTAGACTTGTAACACCCCGAAAACGGGTTTGGTAATCAAACCACGTTTATACTAAAAGACGGGTAATTTACCTTTAGTGGTAAAAGTAACCAGGTGAATATTAGGATTCTTAAATAAACGAGAATTTACTAACTAGGAATTTTAACCTAGTTAGCTAATAGTCTAGAAATAACTTATAATAGGGTTAAAATTAGCCAAACTATAAGTTATACAAAAGTGGAGGGACCTAAGTTGTAGAACTTGAAACTAGAAATTATTAAAACAAATTAAATAAAAACCAAACACACAAATTAGTGTGCTTGGTCGATCAAAAACGCAGGGGAGCGACCAGGAGCTCTCACCAAACCCTAACTCCACAAATTTGATCAATTGAAGGCTAATTCCTGTCCCAAATCGAAATCTGAACATAGATTCGTGATCCTCATCACAAGGGGGTTACAAGGTATGTGAAATTTAGTGCTAATTCTCTGTTTGAAATTCTTATGAAATTGGGAAAATCTGAAATTCATGGTTGCATGTTTGTTATATGATGAAATTAGGAATGATTTTATGTCTAGGAGTAAACCCTCGTCATTTACTTGTTGAATTGATGTTCATAATTGTGAATTCATGATCACCCGATTATGTGCTAAATGGGTTTTGTAGAAACATGATGAACCCTAGAATCATAATGGTTAAATTGTGTTAATAGAACTCCCTGAAGTTAGATTTGAAGTTTGATGTTAGTACTTGTTAATTATGCTAGAATTTAAGGGTTTAGAACACTTAAATGGGCTGGAGAAATTTGATGTTTCGTGTTGCACACAAGGTGCTTGATGAAATGCTTGAACAAGAAAATATAACAAAGCTGATTGGGATTAAAAATTATTGGGCTGCAGTTTTTAAAAAATCATATAAAATCACTGGAACGACCTGTGAGGTTGAGCCTTATATGCTCAAAAAGCTATTGAAACATACTACGTTTTATGTTTGAACATGTTTGTTAAATTCTGTTGTTAAACGGGTCAAAACAGTGTCCGAAGTCGGCTGAACTGTTTTGACAGCAAGCTGATTGGAAGCATTTTTGACTTCAGAGCTGATTTTGTAAAAATCATATAAAATCATAGGAACATCGTTAGAAGACGTACCATATATGCCTAGAAAGCTATTTTAGAGTTCTACGATCCATCTTTGAACATGTTGATCTAATTCAGCTTTTAAATTGGTCAAAATGGTCAATTACAGCAGCTGAATACAAAATCGCTGCACTTTAGTAATGTTCTTATTAACCAAGAAAAAGGCATAGGATTGTACATACTTGCTTTAGGCATGAAGTATTGATTGTTGGGAACAAATAACACTTTATGTGACGTGCTTAAAGTGTTTAAAATCACTTACTAACTAGTTGTATAAGTAACTTCACTAACAGGTCAAACGGTTAGTGAATGAAAAGAATTATGGTATGAAACTAGTTGTTGAATATATGACATGCTTTGATTGATAAGTGTGTAAAAAAAGGGTTCCATAGGGTGATGGCCATTATATAGAATGACCAATCTAACCATCTTATGGATGTTATGATATAGTTGACTCTAAACAAGCTAGGTGGGAGCTTGGAAAGGAACGGGTCAAACGGATCATGGATGCAAAGAATGTTTGCGCGGACGCAAGGTAAGTTATGCTTACACTTCCTTTTTAATTACAATACACTTGTGAATATTGATTGTGAATAATGATAAGTAATTGGAATATGATGTTCCGGCAAGATACAATGCAAGTCGGAATATGTAAAAAGGTAAGAAACCATAAATTATGGTAAAAAGGGGTAAAATGGTAAATTAGTCGGGTGAAGACTAATAAATAACGAATTTTGAACAATACGTTATGGGGTGAATTGTAACGTGTAAAAGTGGTTTAGTAATACTCCGGACACGAGTTGACGGATAGAATAAAAGATGTGAAAAGACACCATTTGGTATAAGTCATAACGGGTCAAACAATTCAAGAAATGTCTTTTAAGTAGTAAGGACTCATGGTGCTAACCGGAATGGGTTCAAGGGGCGAAATGGTATCAAAATACCATCATATGATGATAAATGATCATTTTGACTAAACGGGTCAAATGGTGAGTTAACACCATTTGACGATAATTTTTGACGATCGCTTGTTAAGTTTTGGTGATTACAGGAAAGTAATATGAGGTTCGCGACGCTATTAATTAGCAAGTTAATAGTGAAAGGTATTTTAAACGGGTCAAAACTTTGACCCGAGCCAGGTATGTGCAAATAAGATTATAGTTTTAAGTACGATTTTTGGTCAAACATGTTATTAAAAGTCCATCGTCGTCAAAAGACTTGAAACTTGTCTTTTGCAAAATTTCTAAACCAGAGATTAGAACACGGAACAAGTAGTTTATCACATTATATCCATCACAAATATTGTTGTGGTGGAAAACAAGTAGAAACCATAGTGTGGAAATAAGATGCAAGCAAAGGATGGGTGTAATTTAAGCTTAAAAGTGCATAAGTACCCTTAACGGGTCAAAATAAGAGTATAAACAAAAAAAACGGGTTAAGAATGTGTATAAACTCATGATTTGAACCTTGTACAATAGGAAATAATTATATTATAATATGTTTCAAAAAAAGAAAACAAAGGCGACAGACTACAGAACTGGCAAACTGATTATTATTTTGTGGTTTGATGTCTAAAACTTGTTTAACCTATTATTTAAGCATCAAAACTAACTTTTAGGTTGGTTTTGATCACAGGTAAATACCAAGTGTTCCCGGATGAAGATCAAGCTCAAGGAAGAACCGAACACGATCAAAGATACAAGCTTCCGCATATCGTTTCGTCGATATTTTAATCAACGACCTCTATTTCATTGCGTGTATTATTTTTTTTAAATTGTAAAAGTTTTAAATTACCCGTATTTTCCACGGATACGAAATATTAACTACATGTTTATTTTCGTAATTCATACGAAAACGTATTAAATAATACTAAGGGTGTTACAACGAAGAACCTTCTTCGTCGTGTATGATGTGTGACGAAGAACCATTCTTTGTCACTTGGTCTTTCGTGGGACTAGTCTACGAAGAACCTGGTTCTTCTTGGGCTTAGGTTCTTCATGAGTCCATTACATTCTTCGTAGTGTAATGGGCTGGGCTGCATATAAATAACATACTTCGTCTACAGTTTTCAGTATGAGAGCATAACTTTACTGAGAGTATTATCAAACATTGTGTGTATATGTTTGTATCAGTTCTCATCTGTTTAATCAATAGATATTGAATCTTTGGTTACGTTGTGTTTGTTCTACATTATTTGGTTTGCATTGTCACGAGGATTCAGCAATGGTGATCGTTTTTGTGATAAACAAGGAATAGGTTTCGTATTGATCCTCCGAGAAAAACGGACCTACAAGTGGTATCGGAGCATTGGCTCTTTTCCTTGTTTAAAACCAAACATAGTTTGCTTGGAAACAAGAAAGTTATATTTTCTAGAAAATGCTTTGAAAAATCTTTGAAAGTGTTGTATTTTGCTGTTAGTTTTTACGAAAACCTTGTTAAAACTCATGTTTACATGTTGAGATTTGGATTTTATTGAAAGTTTGAGCAAAATTCTTGTTCGGAAATTTATCGAGTGCCGGAAAACTCACCCAGTTTGCCGGAAAACTCATGTAGTTCATCAAGATATTCAAAGTGTTCTTGTTGGTTTTTCATACATTTTATGTGTTTGATCTTTATCTGTGTTTGAATCATTAAAGTTTGTCATTAAAATACAATTGTTTGACAAAGTTGTGCAAATCATGATGGGTTGGTAATTACAGTACTGTAACGGCAAGGTGTTATTTGAAAATAGTGTCACCAACTTGTGTCAAAGATAAGATTTGTTTTGGAAAATATCTTATTGTGTCATCTAAGTCAACGAAGAACCTATATGGCGAAAAACTAGTTCTTGGTCAAGTTATTTTAGACAAAGAACCCAGTTCTTCGTGGTGTTACTGTCTACGAAATACCTGTCTTTCGTCAAACTACTTGTCTACAAAGAACCTATTCTTCGTCTGAGAGGTCTTTCATGAAGAACCTAGTTCTTCGTGGGTAGTTCTTCGTGGACATAAGTTACAATTTAAACAGAAGGTTTGTAAAACATTGTTAACTGTTTCATTTCAAGTTGTTGATCAAGTATTCCAATTCATACATCAAATATGAGTACTAGTCCATGGGATTTGAGCAGTAGCTCAAGCACGGGTCAAGATCCGACCTCCGCAATGTCGTGGATCAAGAATATGATGCCACAACAAACAATTTCTGCAAGTCAATGGGCATGCGTAGCGAATCAAAATCAAAGTATTTAGAATTTGCTAATGAGCGAAAGTGAAAAGGGTAGCAACAATCGCCCGCCAAAGCTAAATCATACATTTTGGAAAGGTCGATTTCATACTTACGTTCTAGGGCAAAACTAAGAGTTCTTTATAAGCAAAATTCACGATTAAACAAACAATCAATTACATATTAAAACAACCATACCTGTAGTTGAACTATGTATGAATTTAGACAAAGTCAGACCAGTGCCCATATGCCATATTTAAGTGATTACTTTTGGCAAATTTAGAAAGAAAATCAAAACCAAACAAGATATTAAATTGACAAAAATCAGACCCATAAATTTTGACCGACTTAGGATTCATTTTAAATCAACAATATTCACTTTTTACTTGTGCCGATAGTAACTTATTAACTTGTTAGAAAAAATCATACTTGGAAGGGATGCAGACGCAATTCAATGCCTTGCTTTCTGATCCTTACTAGAAAAGTTATACTTGATTAATTATATGAGTCACAAAAACCACCTAGAATTTAAGCTTCAAATCATCTTTTGAAACAAAAATGCAAGGAACAATTCATGACGATGCATACAAAAAACAAGTGATATAGCACAAATCTAGAATTCCTTCAAATCGTCGTTCAGGTATCAATCGATCTTGCATTTTTTTATATGCAGCAGCCACTTTATATCCTCCTGCATATAACAAAAACAATGAGAATACTTTTAAACAAAAAAAAAATACCATTATTACTATTATAAAGACAAAAACATGGTATACCTCGAAGCTAAGAAGACTGGTGTTGGGTTTAAATCGCCTAACGACCCGCCCCTCACGGTTGACTATGAATTTTGTGAAATTCCCTTTGATACGGCCACCAGAAATCTCTGGTATTCTGGCCTTCAAGAATTCATACAATGGATCAGCATCTCTCCCATTCACATTCACCTACACAACACAAGGCGACAAGGTATAGTGAATCAATTAAGAAAGTGGTATTGAATTTGAATTGAAACATAAGCAAAATGCTCACCAACCTTACTAAATACAGGATATTCTAGTTTAGAATCAGTGCAAGCAAACCCGTCAAATTCTTCATCGGATCCAGGTTCTTGATGGCCAAATTGGTTGCATGGGAACGCAATAATCTCGAAACCTGTAAAGAAAGAGTCAGTTTATCGGTCAAAATGGAATGGAAGAAAGAAAACAAGATTTTAAACCAGCCAGCCAACCAACCAACCAACCAACCTTTATGCTTGTACTTATCGTACAAGATTGCCAACTCTCTGTAATTCCAATCAGCATTATACACAATGTAATGTAATGTAATGTAATGTAATATAATATAAGAGGAGTTAGTTTTTTTTAATATTATATATGTAGTAATAATGGTAGTGAGTGATGATAAATCTAAATCTTGAAGCATACCTTGGTGAACCAGCAACATTAACAATCAGAGACACTTTCCCCCTGTACTTGCTAAGGGCAACATCTTGCCCTTTTACATCCTGAATCAAACACAACACCCGTCCTTAATTGTTATACCAACACGAACCCTTTTTCAAACATAAAATCAAAGAAAAGTAATTTTAATGAATGAGAATATTATCAAACCTTAACACGGAAGTCATAAACTGTTTTCATTAATTGCGGCATCGCTTGACGCTAAACCCAAACTTGAAAAGATAGACAGAGTAGAGAAAGAGAAGAGAAACTTGATTAAATGGGTATTAATGAATGATGTTGAATCGAAATCAGCCGAATTTAGATGATCAAAAAGATGAGTATAAAGGGGCTATAAAGTTACCTGCTGTGGAGAATCGTTGGGGAAGAAGATGGGAAGAAGATGCAGGTCGGAAGAAAGGAATAAACTTTAGGGTTTTCCTTTACGCGAAATATTACTGGATATATATGGAGAAAAGAATTTTCCTTTACGCGGATTGTTATTATTATTATTCTACTTATACTTAAAATTAAAAGACAAAGTCGGTGCCACCGACTCATACAATTTTAATAACACAACAATTTATACATATATTCAGATCTCATGAAATTCACATATAGTTCCTAGGATCATGCTCCAATCTAAACACATCAATACAAGTTCACATATAATCAAAACAAGTTAAACAAACATGAGATAACACTAACCGGTGATAGTGATCACGACTGGGGGGGGGGGGTTTCTATTGCCGTACGCAGAAGATGAAGGAAAGTAGGGTTCAAATACATTACATTGAATCATATTATGTGTAACTCTCTCTCTCTCTCTCTCTCCAGCGATACAACCAACAGTGGGTGCCGGTTGTGCTCGACGATGACGAACAACTCCGCTTAGAGTGCGAGGTTCTCGGATTCACTATTGCAGTGATCTTTGAGGTTACCTTTCATTCTATTCAGCTTTGTTTCGTTTAATCCATTCGCCTTCCGGACTCGCTAAGTTTTCGTTCTTCTCCCTTCGGTGAATCCGTTGCTCTTTTATCATGGGTCGTGTTCGTGATGGGAATACCTGGAATCGGGTTATGAGTAAAAAGGAGATCCAAAACGAAAGAAGGTACCAGGCTAGGGAGGCTAGGCTTCGGAACACTACTTCGTTTTTTGTTTTCAACCTCCCAGCAAGCTGCACAAGGGACAGATTATGGAGAGCTTTTGACCATTTTGAAGATGTTTTTGTTCCCAGAAGAAGAGATGGTTTCGGTAATGTCTTCGGCTTCATCAAACTATCCGGTATTCAAGATGTGGAGGAATGGGAACGGAGGTTACAAGGGGTTAAGATGGACGGTGCGGTGATCGGTGTGAACCTGGCTAGGTTTAACAGGAATGGAAAGTCTCAGTACACCCAGCCTCCCGCGGATAGGGTTTCGGTGTTTTCTAGACTCAACTACAACGGGAACCATTCTAAGGCGGAGTTTGGAAAGCCTACAGCTAGCACAAGCAGACCAGGTAAGGGGTCCTATGCTGAGGCTCTGCTTAAGGATAATCGAGGTCAGAATAACAGCATCATCATCGAGCTGCCTCCGATGGTCACCGAAGCCAAAAGGACATGGCAAGGTTGCTCTCTCATTAGAGAGGCAAAAGACCTTGATATTATGGAGGATCTAAAGGAGATTCTGGAAGATGACAGATGCAATAGGGCGGTGGCAAGATATATCGGAGGAATGAAGTTCCTCCTATCTTTCCAGTCAAAAGGTGAGGCAGAGTACTTCCTTCATGAGCAAGCGGAATTCTGGGCCTGTTGGTTCGCGAGGTTGTATGTTTGGGATGGAGAACCTCCGGTGTTTGAAAGGCTCGCTTGGATAAAAGTTTTAGGAGTCCCACCGTGCCTTTGGGACAGACACGTGTTCAACAAAATCGGCGAGAGGTTTGGTACTCTAATGCTGAAGTCGGAGGCTTTGCTGCACAGCTTGAATATTTCCGAGGATAAGATGGATGTGTTGGTCAAGTCTGGTGATCGGATCTCGGCAAATGTTACACTGAAATGGAAAAGCCAGGACGTGAACGTTTGGGTTGAAGAATATGACGAAAAATGGGAACCAAACTGCCTTGTGCAGTCTTGGGACTCACCGGTATCGCCGACCTTGAAGTCTCAGGTGGTGGCAACCGGAGGTAGCGATGAGGAAGACGAAGGGGGAAATGAGGTGGAAGACGAAAGGGTGGGCAATGAGGAGCCATGCATGGGGTTGATACATGGGAATTCCCAGCATCATGATGAGCCTGCCATGGGACCATATGGGGAAGATCAATCTCACCTGCAGGTCACTCCCCTTGTTTCTAGAAAAGGCGCCGACTTGCCAGATGGGTCCCCCACTCAAGTTGGTTGCATGGGGAATCTGAATCAACAGCCAAGGCCTGTAGATACGCCTCAAGTGGACTTATTTTCAGGTAACGGGCTTCACTATGTGACTGTGAGGCCCAAGGACAGACGGAAAAAAACATTTGGCCCAATATTCCAAACTCCTGACCTAAATGAACCTGAGAACTCCGATCCCTTCGGTCTAGATGACATTATTAAAAATTCTTCTAGAAAGAACAGGACGCAGACGGCTGAGCTTTTTGATCCGGTTATGGGGGATTTGGATCCTGCTGATGTAGGGGAGGAAGTAGTAGGGGAGGAAGACAGGAGTAGCGGTGAAACCGATAAGGAGATGGAGGATACCTTCAGGTACGGTGATTGCATGGGAGTTGAATTAAATGGGTTCGAAAATCAAGTGAGGAAGGTTGTTCGAGGGGAAGTGGAGAAAAGTCGTCAACCATGAATTTATTGACAATAAACATGAATGGAGTGTCCGGTATTCATAAACCGGAGTGGATTCGAAGTTTAGTGAGAGCGGAAAAAATCTCGTTTTTGGGGATCCAGGAGTCTCATAAGTCGGATATTTCAGAAGCTTTCCTCCTCCGATTCTGGAACAGAGCTCCATTGGGCTTTGCTTCGGTTGATGCGGTGGGACGAGTGGGGGGGGGGGTTGTCTTGATATGGGACTCTAGCCTGCTGTCGGTGGACTCAGTGGTTAAACGAGAGAAGTTCTTGTTGGTTTCGGGCTTTGTCAAAGGGGTAGAGGAGAGGATTAACTTTCTTAATGTGCACGCCCCAAATGACGCAGCTGGCCGTAGAATCCTGTGGGATTCCTTAGAGGAGATCAGATTCCAACTCCCAGGCATGTGGGTGGCTTTAGGGGACTTCAACGAAGTCAGACACGCCGACGAACGGCTCAATTCGCGGTTTGATCCTAACTCTTCTTCTGCTTATAACTGTTTCATCAACAGGGTGGGATTTTTGGAATACCAGATGGTCGGGGGAAAGTTTACGTATATTTCAGATAATTTGGAAGTCAAGTTCAGTAAACTCGATCGGATTTTTGTTTGTGAGCCTTTTTTGGATAAATGGCCACTTGCTAATCTTAAGGTCCTTAGTAAGGGTTGGTCTGACCACTGCCCTGTGGTCCTTAATTGTGCTGCCCTGGACTTTGGGCCGACCCCGTTCAAGATGTTTAATTCTTGGGTGGGCTCCAAGGAGGTGACTGAAATTGTTAGCAGAAATACGGGGGCCTGGGTGTTGAATAGTAAAGGGGATCTAGCTTTTGATAAGTTGCTGAAAGGGATAAAAGGAGACTTAAAGAAATGGAGAGAGTCTAAACGCCTTCAAGAGAATCTGGAGCTTGTTACTCTTTCCAATAATGCCCAACTTTTAGATAAGAAAGCGGAATCCAGTGGTCTGAATGAGGAGGAGAAAAAGGCCCGGGTCAGCATTCGCCTGAAACTTAAAGATTTGGAAATTGCAAAAGCCAAAGATTTGTTGGAAAAGGCCAGAATTAAATGGTTAATAAATGGCGATGAAAACTCCTCTTACTTTCACAGTGTTGTTAGAATGAACAAGGCTTCAAACAGAATTCATGGGCTGTCAATAAACAGGGTCTGGATCGCTGACCCAAAGACCATAAAGGAAGAACTAAGGAATTTTTTTAGAAAACAATTTGCCATGCGCCGTAGACCGAGCTTTGTTAATTGGGATCTTCCAATTATTTATTTGGAGGAAGCGGAGATGTTAGTGTCCCCTTTCACTATGGATGAGATTAGACTAGCTATCAAGGGGTGTGACGGGAATAAGGCTCCGGGGCCCGATGGCTTTACCTTGAAGTTCTACAAAAATTACCGGGATCTTCTCCAACCTATGTTGTCGGAAGTCATGGGGGATTTCCACTCGTCGGGGGAGATTAGTGTTGGATGCAATGTCTCGTTTATAGCATTGGTCCCGAAAAAGAATGACCCTCAGGTTGTCACAGATTTCAGGCCTATCTCGCTTCTCGGTTCCATGTACGAAATCCTTTCTAAAATCCTCACTAATCGGCTTAAAGTCGTTATGGATAAGCTTATTGCCCCTACCCGATCGGCTTTTGTCGGGGGGCGAAATATCCTCGACGGCCCGTTAATAGTGAATGAAACAGTGTCCTGGGCTAAGAAGAACAAGCGGAAATTATTGGTTTTCAAAGTGGACTTTGAAAAGGCTTATGATTCGCTGAATTGGAAGTTCTTATTCAAAGTTATGGAGTACATGGCCTTCCCGGATAAATGGACCAATTGGATTAAAGGCTGCCTCCGGTCAGGCAAAGGATCGGTGCTCGTTAACGGGTCTCCATCGGGCGAGTTTTCCTACAAAAGGGGGCTTCGGCAGGGGGACCCGCTATCCCCGTTTTTGTTTATTCTGGCGATGCAGGTGGTGGATATGTTTATGAGGAGGGCAGTCATAATTGGGTTGTTTCATGGATTCCAAACTCCAAATGACGGACCGATTATTTCTCACCTTTCCTACGCGGACGACGTATTGTTCATAGGAGAGTGGTCAGAGCATAACATAGTGTCGCTCAAACACTTCCTGAGGTGCCTTTTCCTGGTTTCTGGTCTCAAAGTGAATCATAGTAAATGCAAGTTGTTCGGAGTCGGAGTAGGGGAAGATGAAACTAGGGGTATGGCGGAAATTCTTAACTATGAAATTGGCTCCTTCCCTTTCCTGTATTTGGGAGTCCCTGTTGGTGCCAACATGAAAAAGGCGGGGCACTGGCAACCGGTGATAGATAAGTTCCAGAAAAGGCTCTCCGGTTGGAAAGCTAGAACCCTTTCCTTAGCGGGTCGGGTTACTCTTGCTAAAGCAGTTCTGGGCAGCCTCCCCTCTTACTACCTCTCCATTTTTCTTGCTCCTAAAGCAGTTATTAACAAACTGGAAGGAATGAGAAGGGCTTTCATATGTGGCAAAACGAATCTAAGACATAAAATAAATTGGGTTCGCTGGGAAAAGATGTGTAAACCAAAGAAGTTTGGAGGGATAGGTATTGGGGGCATCAGACAGATTAACATCGCCATGTTGTCCAAGTGGTGGTGGAAGTACAAAGATAAACCCACTCAACTTAGGGCTTCTATCATTGCCTCTTTTCACAAATCGGCCCAAAGTGACAAGCTCGTGCCAATCAAGAAGTCGATATCGGGGGTTTGGAAAGATATCAGCTCAATAGATGTGGTTCTCGAGAAGGAAGGTTTGTGCATCCGAGAAAAACTTAAAGTTTCGGTAGGAGATGGAGCCACTACTAGGTTCTGGAAGGATGCCTGGATGTCAAATGAACCGCTCAGGCAACGTTTTCCCGATTTGTACCGCCTTGCCAAAAATAAGGATGTTACAGTGGCGGCTTATTGGAAAGGTAGTGCGGCTGGTCCGGTTTGGGCTTGGGACTGGAATAAAAATCCGACATCGGCCAACGAATGGGATCACCTCGGAGAGCTTACGAGACTCCTCTCGGTTGTGGGTTTAAAGGGGGGCAAAGACCAGTGGAAATGGGAAAATGAAGATGGCTTATCTTTCTCGGTAAAGGCTTTGCGGACGGAATTAGCAGTCCAAGGGCAAGTGTAACACCTCGAAAATTCACGTCCTATAATGTGTAGACACGTGTCAAATGTTTAAACGTGTGAAAGAAATATTACGAAAGGACTAAAGTTGACAAACATGGAAAGTATGTGAATATACGTATTCTAAGTGTCAACTGTGAATAAATATAATGTACATTAACCCTACACGATGCTCATACCTTCAAACGAATAAATCATGGATCATACGAAGCTAAAAGTGAGAGAGTTCAAACTACAGGGACTAAATGTGTCAACATGTTCAATTTATACCTCTGAGTGACCTTTTGACAAACCCGAAGCTTTGTAAATATTAAATATGCTCACGAGAATGCACGATTTAAATTTCGTAAAGTTTCGTTAACGTATGAGAAAGTTATGATCAAATTCGTATGCGAACGGTTAAAGCGTAAACGTCGAATGTTAGGACTTTTCGGGTGACAACGAAGTTACCGGGGGCCTAACAAAGTGGGTATATATTTTAAAGCCTTTCTAAGATCAATATAGAGGGTTTACAATGCAAGAAAAACAAGTGCCCGATCAAATTTTGAAGAGCCAAGGATCAGATCGCAAAATATCACAAAAGCTGATCAGGAGGGCCTAGCGCGACGCGAGGGGGGTCCTAGCGTCACGCTAGGGGTGCCCAGCTCCGGAAATTGTGGGTCTTGCCTGCTGAGTGCAATCTGATCGATCCCCATCTGATTTTCCACATCCCTTGGCCCCTAAAACAACCCCTAGAACACTAGGACACATGTTGGAAGGTTGTGGTGATTGCTAGACCTTGTTGTCACTCAATTGTGGTGAGTAAATTCACTATAAAAGGGCACCTTGTTGCAACATCATTCCTCACACCTTCAAGTGCATAACTGATCAATTATGGAGCTCTCAAGCAGGTCCAACTGATCATATCTTGTGCATAGGACTCTTGTAAGTCTTCTAGTTCTTCTTTATTTGAGTTTAGCTTGTTTAATTAGCTAAAAGTCAAACCGTCGTAATTACGGTTTGACTTCGAGATTAGTCAATAATGGCTCAGGCATATCTCGAATTAAAAGTAGTTATGAGTTGGTAATTATGTGGGTAATAAAACCTCAAAAGGGTTTTCCCCGATCACCACTCTAAACAGGTCAAAAGTCGGGTCAAACTTTTAAGTAAAAAGTCAACAGGATGCTTAAAATGTCATTTATGCATAATTAGCTATCTAGAACATATGTAACCTGTTTGATCATTGTTATAACTTAGTAATAAGTGTAAGAACATGTCCGAACATGTTCAACCCGACTATTTCCTGTTTAGACCCGGTTCGGAACCGAAAGTCACATAGTTTGACTTTCACTTTGACCTTCAGTTCTGACCCGTTTAGGTATGTTCTTGAAATGCCTCAGAGCTTAAATTGGATTAGGATACATGTTAGAACAACCCTCTGTGTTTATACACCTTGGTTCATTAGTTATCCAATTAATATGCACGTTTCCGTTAATTGCTCATATGTTGACCATTATGCCCTTATTACCTTAAAACGTGATTTATGAAAATGTAAAAGTGTAGAAACCTTAAATACTGATATATAAACTTGTATGCCAAGTTTGACATCAGTTTGACTTATAGATTAAGAGTTATGCTCATTATCGCAAAACTAATGCTTTATGTTAATAAAACGGCGTAATTAGCATATAGCCTAGTTAAGCCTACTTTTTGGTATCAAACTTAATACCCACTGATGTAATATATTATTTTGGGATTTTTAAAGATTTTTAATTGATTTTAGGCTGAGCATAACTAGTAGTCGTAGGCTTAATCCGGTAAATTGTCGGTTTTGCCCTTACGGGCCATAAAATGAGTTTTACTTATCGAAACGACTCCAAACCTTTTGCTACTGATCACATATGATAAATAATTTATTTTAAGCCTTCTGGAAATATAAAAATATCAGATTTAAGTATCAAACCCGGAAATGGCCTTTAATCGCCTTATTTAGCGTTTTTAAACGAATAGTATGTTTTAAAATCATATTGAACATACCTGGGTTGATACCTACTGATATATGAGGCAAATTATGATATTTTAACAGTAAGAAAAGGTTGAATAACTCAGACTTCGTTTTTGAGCTTTTCGGCTTATGTAAAATTACCAAAATACCCCTACGGGGCATAGTTTGGTTAAAAATGATAAATTTCACATATATGCTTTAGCCTACTGTTATAACTCATCAAATTAAGTATGTTTGCTGTTTACATCAGACCTGTAACTCAGTTAAACATCTAAACGCTTTTACAAACTTTAAAATGACCAAACTACCCCTACGGGGCATAGTTTGTGTTTAAATTAGTCCGGGGCATAATGAAAGACATCCTACTGATGTTACAACATATTTGAAGCATATTAACTTAGGAAACCTGTATATGGCTCTTACGGATACCCGTTACGCTTATTTCGCGTTCAGTTCGGTTTATGTAACAAGCTTACATAAATTAGCCGAAACGGGTCAAACCTTATCGGTTTAATCTCAAAATCCAGAATGTGCATGAAGGACCCATATTAAACAAGTCTCTGAACTTGTCGGGTCTAAATCACATTCTATCCGGTCTTCGCTTAATCGTGCGTACGAACCGTATCTTTGAAACTAGCCGGTCTAAGCTTAAGCTTAATAAAAGACCCATTAGTATTCTAATAGGTTATATTAAACCTTCGTTCCAGATTAGGAGAACCAGTAAAAGCTACGTGCATTTTGCTTATTGTGATTTATACTTTGCATCAGGTAAATACTTTTAACTTAGTTTCCCTATACGGGCTTGGGTTACGGTACATAGCGTACCGCTTGATCGAGCATCAAATCTCCACGCTTAGTGGGTAGTTGAATAATTTGATCGGCTCGTTTAAACAGTCTTGTTTACTTTACAGCCTTTGGGGGGTTAATGACCATGTCCCGGATATCCTTGGCATCATCTTACGAGATGGCCGCGACCTGAGCACGGGGTGTAGGCGTACTCCCGTGTATAACTCAATGATGTGGTGTGTCTATTGATCTTTAACCCGGACTAGATCCGGGCTACTGAACGCATAAGTAACATATAATTCGTTCACAAGATTATAATATTAAATAATTCTCCCAAGTTAATAAAAAGATTAATCTTGCCTCTGTGCATTTTAATCAAATTATAAAATATTTATGCCATGTGCATCCAAACAAATTTTCAAACCATTTTCCAAAATGAGTCAGTTGATTGTATTTACCAGTGTAAACTGATGTATTTTCCCAAAAAGACTAAATGCAGGTACTAAACGTAATTGGCTGGATTGTCTCCTTAGCATCAATAAAGAGTCTCGCAAGCTTAAGATGCCTGGAGTCTGTTGAACTATTGTTTCCATTTTATTTTCGATCCGTCTGTGGATAAACAATCGACAGTGGTGATATATGATACTACAATATCATATTCGGTTGAATTATATCTTTTAAATTGCTTTCGCTGTGCATATTAAATATTGTGTTGTTTGACTATGATGTTACCAACCACGTCACGATACTCCCTTACCGGGCCCACCGGTAATTCGTGGAAATTTGGGGTGTGACAGGTTGGTATCAGAGCCAACACTGAGTGAATTAAACACTAGCCTTTTGTGTTTAATCTCAGTTACACAATTGCACAATCTAAACTTCTGAGTCTAGACTTAACATAGGAATAATCTTAATCCTAATATGGAAATTTTTTCTTCCAATTTTTATTATTGGATACGTCGCCAAGCGAGGAAGCTGAACTAGGGATTCTCCACACCCGGAGCCTTGAAATGCTGAGCTTCGTACAGCGACCAAGATGAGACGTGCAACCAAGGAGAAAGCATTCAGGAATTGAATAAAGAAGAAACTCCTATTGCTGAAGATCGTTTCCTTAATAAGTCCTTATAAGGACACAATTATCTTTCAGTCCCTACGAGGACAACATTATTCCTTTCAAGTCCCGCTTAGGGCAACTTTATACTTTTATTTTTATATAGTGGAATGATTTAGTTTAAACTTTCATTCTAAACAAGAAATATGAAATAAATGGAAAATAACATTTCCTTTTGCAAGATCTACCATTATAATAAAATGGCAAAGTCTAAAAAGGACAAGACCTAGCCACGTGTCATTTTAAGACCGGCCAAGATGGTAGTTCCATAATTAGATTCAGATCCATATTGACACCTCAATTTAAAATTGTTCTGCGTTAATTATAAATTAAGAATCTTAAGTGTGAAACCTAGCCTACAGGTCAATTATAAGACCGGGCCAAGATGGTAAGACCTGTTTAAAAGATTCGTATTCCAGTTAACATCTGAAAACATGTTAACACTCCCAGCAGATGTGATTCATTGGAAATCACACACGTTATTAAGGATTCTTCAAAAGATCCCTAACCCAGTTTAATGATCGCTGAATCCTGGGTTTACATCATCAATTAAGATGATCATATTTTAACCATACGTGGTAAAATAGTGCCTACGGGCCTTGCTCATTTCCACATGAGCCAAAATACAGTGGTAGCTATGACTCCCTGTCAGAAAAGGTAATGAACTAGGTTCAAACCTCAAATGCTTTGATTCTCTGAAATCATAGCATATAAATTTATAAATGTCCTTGTGACTAAGCCTGTTGTGCTAATATATTTAAAGGCCTTGATTCTCTGAAATCCTGGCTTATGATTTAAAAATTTTGTCCTTGTGACAAGGCCTATTGTGCCAATATACTATCATACTTTGATTCTCTGAAATCATAGCTTAATTTATAATTATCCTTGTGACTAGGCCTATTGTGCCAAAATACTTACATGCTTTGATTCTCCGAAATCATAAGCTCAAAATTCATGAATGTCCACGTGACCAGGCCATTGGGTGCTACTAATAAAACTATTAATGTTTCATAATTAGGATAAATTATAATAGAAATCCTAAATATATATATGATTAATAAATTAACCAAATATGGTCTCAGTTTACCATGGTTAATGAATTTCCCTAAGGGGCAATTCCGTTATAAACATCCCTTAGAAGGGAAGTGCCTACGGGCTATAGTTAATGTCCTCTGAGACTAAAAGACAGTGGTAGCCTACAACTCCCTGTCAAGAAAAAGGTAATGAACTTTGATTCAAACCTTAATGCCTTGATTCTCCAAAATCATGGCTTATAATTAAACTTGTCTACGCGAATAGAACTTATGAATTAGGATTTATGAAAAAAAAAAAATCCTGAATGAAATAAATATCCTTCCTTCCCTATCAGTATGCTTTTTAAAAAGAATCTTAAAGGTGAAACCTAGCCTACGCGGCCAAGATGGTGAAACCTACTCAAGGGATTCAGATCCTGGTTAACACTTGAGAACGTGTTAGCACTCTTGAGAAATGTGATCCGAGAAAATCACAACGGTCATCCTTATATTGGATTCTTCCAATTCCCTCATCTAGCCTAGTGATTTAGAAATCACGGCTTATATCATCCCATAACACGATCAGGTTATAAACATCCGTTAATGATAAAGTGCCTACGGGCTAAACTTGTTGTCCGATAAGACAACGACAGTGGTGGTCTTTGACCTCCTGTCTAAAATGTTGGACTATGTCCAAACATAATAGTCTATATGATCAATGCGATCATGACTAATATCATCTAGTACGATGATCATATTATTTAACATCCTTTAGGGATGTCTTGCCTACGGACTATAATATATTGTCCATTTGAGACATTGACATTGTTATCTTTATGATTCCTTGTCCAAGGTGGTGAGCTATGCTCCAGCCAAATAGTCAATATGATTAATGCAATCATGACTTATAGCATCTAATAGGATGAACCAATTATAAACATCCATGAGTGATGTTTTCGCCTATGGGCCAAATTATACTGTCCAAGTGTGACAAAGACATTATGATCTTTACGATTCCCTGTCCGAGGTGGTGAGCTATGCTCAAGCCTAATAGTTTATATGATCAATACGATCATGACAAAAATCATCAATACGATGATTAAAAAAAAAAAAAATTTAACATCCGTAATGATGTTTTGCCTAAGGCCTATATTATATCGTCCAACTGAGACAAGGCAATTGTAATCCTTTGTGATTCTTTGCCAAGGGGGTGAGCTATACTCAATTCCCATAGTCTATACTATCAGTGCGATCCTGACTAGTATCCTCAGTATGATGATCATAATATTAACACCCATCGTGATGAAATGCCTACGGGCTAAACTTTATTCTAGTGTCGGTTAGACAAAGATAGTAGTGATCTTTATGATCCCCTGTTCAAAATGGTGTGATTATACCCAAACCTAATAGTCAATATGATCGCTGTGATCATGACTAATATCATTAGATACGATGGTTATATATAAACATCCATTAGTGATGTTGATTGGCTTATTTTTCTGCCAAAGGAATCGCCTTTCAAGACGATGACAGTTGTAGTCTATGACTCCCTGTCCAAAGGTGAAGAACCACGTTCAAACCTTGAAGCCCTAATCTAATAAGATTGCGGCTTATAAATTAAGGTCCTTGAAAAATAGACCATCGAGTTATGTTTTAAAGTCATTCAGGACAAGCCTATGTGCTATAATTGGTCATTCGTGACAAGTTAATATATTAAATGTTAACATTTCTGGTGACATGCCTTTGTACCAAATTTGATGAATGTCCTTATAACAAGGCCGTTTGTGCCATATCTAAATGTCATCACGACAAGGCCTTCGCGCCATATGATTACTTATGTCCTTCATGACTGTGCTTTATGCCATATTTTCTACGTCCCTCGAGACAGGCTTCTATGCCATATATGTATATATATATATATATATAATAAAAGCCTTTGAGCTATTTATAATCGTCCTAGTGACAAAGACAGTTGTGACATTATGGTCCCCTGTCAAGCAGGTATTGGACTCGCTCCAAACTTTGCATGCCATTGACAGTCCCGTTGTGTCCTAGGCTAAATATAATGGAAATACGTTCAAATAACATTCACTATGAATGTTCGGAACAAAATAGCCCATACGGTTTATGAATGCCGTGGCTAACCTAAGTCAGGTCATCAGGATGATGACTAATAATGGTTAAATCTTGGTGATTGGTACCAAGTTTCGAGTATGGAAAACTCGGAAGAGGTAGACGAAAGTCGCAATGCTAATAAGGCGACGAAAGTTAATAAAACTACAAACGTAAACCTCAATATTAATGGAGTTAATCTTCAAGTTGTGGTTGACGCAGCAGTTGAAAGGACCATGGAAAGATCATGAAATAATCTAAAGAGCCGAATGCTCGTCGCTCTGAATTTCAATTAAAAACCATGTTCAATTACTCATGAGAAGAGGTTTTGTTCACACTTCGTATATGAAGGATGAACCAAAAGAAGGAGAATAACTCCCAGAAATCTGAGAAAGAGAGCAAGTACAGGCTTAATAAAAAGCAACGAAAGTTTGGTAAGAAGCCGGTATACCTCTGAGACTGCTTCAGCATTAATAGATGGATGTTTTATATCCATTAGGAATCATTTTTTTTATGTCCTAGTTCCGTTAAATACAAGGACTCAATTTAGTGATAAAATCAAGCCCATATTGTGGGTAATAAGAAGCAATTAATTATCAAGACTCCTTATGAGACAACTCTCATAATTACACGTATCCGTACGATTAATTAATATTAAACATAAAAAAATGGTGGAACTGGCCGTCCCCGGAATCGAACCTGGGTCTAGGCCGGCCGCACCCTTTCGCGCGCCTAGCCAACTGAGCTAGGTGCCTAGTTTGTGAAACTTCCATTATTAATTAGATATAAGCACTTGTACAATAAACTTCCTTATCATTTATCAATGATAATTTCTGCTAAGTGTCCTGTTTTTAATACAGGCAATAATAAATCTTCATGAACCATAAACTTAGCAAATTTTTTTATTATCATCCACAAGGTATAGCTACCAAGGAAACCGTAGTAACCGATTCTTCTAGTATCGGCAAGGAATCCTTCCGAAAAATCTAAGAGCACTCTTTCTTCGCATAGAGTACGACAACATATGTTATTTTAATTATTTTCTCATTATTTTCTATCGCCTGCGAATGCCAAACTATGTTTGATTAAAGTGTCATATGAGGATTGGCGTATCCTAGTGTGTTCCATAGATTATTTCCATGTCTGATCAGCATGGAGGTTTAATACATGGAACCCCTGAGATATCCCAATGGTCAAATTGTACTAAAGTCGACTAGTAGTATTCAAAGAAGATATCCAAAAATGGAAATTTTTTTTTCCAAGTAAATGTTCCCGATTAAGGAATTCGTGGACTTATAACATAAAGGTGTCACTCATTTGACACGAACAATGATGGATGAACTGGAGCCTGAGATATGGAAAAATCTCTATAGCCTCCTTGTATCTTAATTATCTTCTCAAAAGTTTCCCCTGCTTACCTCCTGGAAGACAGGTAGAACTAAGATTAACATCCCGCGGTGGACTGGAGTATTATGAAAACTCCATATTGATTATGGAAAAATCGAAACCTTGATTTAGTAGGTTTTAAAACATAGGCACATAAAGCCTGACTCAATCTTCTGAGGGTTTGATATTGTTAAATAAGAAAGACGGTTCATGTTGCTTACGTATTAAGTGCCGCAACCCTAATTAGGCAACGATTAAGAATTT
The DNA here is from genome assembly GCA_030545235.1 of Helianthus tuberosus. Taxonomy (NCBI): domain Eukaryota; kingdom Viridiplantae; phylum Streptophyta; class Magnoliopsida; order Asterales; family Asteraceae; genus Helianthus; species Helianthus tuberosus. Next base: position 4,207,241 of record CM060381.1, on the reverse strand, counting down.
GCCATCAGCTACCCAGGATCTAAGGGCAAATTATTGGTGGATAGGCTTGAAAAGTCTGTAGCCACCCGTGTAGCTAAATTCTTGACATGTGCGCAAGTCAAAGCCGAGCATCAAAAGCCGTCAGGCTTGCTACAACAGCCTGAACTTCCTACGTGGAAGTAGGGAAATGGTAACTATGGATTTTATTACCAAGTTACCCAAGAAAAGGAAAGGAAATGATACGTTATGAGTTATAGTTGACAGACTGACTAAGTCAGCACATTTCCTACCCGTCAAGGAGACTTATAGCTCCGATATGCTAGCCCAGTTATACGTTGATAAGATTGTAGCCCTACATGACAGACCTGTAGCTATTATCTCTGACAGGGATACTAGGTACACGTCACATTTCTGGAAGAGTTTCCAACAATCTATGGGCACACGTTTGAACTTTAGTACGTCTTACCATCCTCAGACATACGGTCAGAGTGAGCGTACTATTCAAACATTGGAAGACATGCTACGTGCATGTGCGATCGATTTGGGATAAGAACCTACCATTAATCGAATTCTCCTACAACAATAGCTACCATACCAGCATTAAGGCTGCGCCTTTCGAAGCATTATACGGTAGAAAGTGTAGAACGCCAATTTGTTGGGCGGAAGTTGGAGATGTCCAGTTAGCAGGACCAGAGATCGTGTTCGAAACGACGGACAAGATTGTCCAGATTCGTGACCGTCTCAAAGCTGCCCGTGATAGGCAGAAGAGTTACGCTGATCCTAAGCGTAAGGATTTTCACTTCGAAGTAGGTGACAAAGTCCTACTTAAAGTGTCACCCTGGAAGGGAGTGATGCGATTTGGTAAGAAAGGCAAGCTAAGTCCGAGACACATAGGACCTTTCGAGGTTATCAAACGTGTCGGGTCAGTTGCCTATAAGATAAGCTTACCAGAAGAGCTCAGTGGAATTCACAATGTGTTCCACATCTGCAATCTGAAGAAGTGCTTCGCTGACGAATCACTGGTTATACCGTATACAGATGTGCATATAGAGGAGAGCTTAAAATTTATTGAAAAACCTTTGTCGATTGAGGATCGACGGGTTAAGAAGCTTCGAAGGAAGCATGTGCCTATTGTTAAGGTCAAATGGGATGCTCGTAGAGGTCCCGAATACACGTGGGAGGTTGAATCCACGATGAAAGAAAAGTACCCTTACTTATTTCAGTAAATCTCGGGTCGAGATTTATTTTAAGGGGGTGAGGATGTAACACCTCGAAAATTCACGTCCTATAATGTGTAGACACGTGTCAAATGTTTAAACGTGTGAAAGAAATATTATGAAAGGACTAAAGTTGACAAACATGGAAAGTATGTGAATATACGTATTCTAAGTGTCAACTGTGAATAAATATAATGTACATTAACCCTACACGATGCTCATACCTTCAAACGAATAAATCATGGATCATACGAAGCTAAAAGTGAGAGAGTTCAAACTACAGGGACTAAATGTGTCAACATGTTCAATTTATACCTCTGAGTGACCTTTTGACAAACCCGAAGCTTTGTAAATATTAAATATGCTCACGAGAATGCACGATTTAAATTTTGTAAAGTTTCGTTAACGTATGAGAAAGTTATGATCAAATTCGTGTGCGAACGGTTAAAGCGTAAACGTCGAATGTTAGGACTTTTCGGGTGACAACGAAGTTACCGGGGGCCTAACAAAGTGGGTATATATTTTAAAGCCTTTCTAAGATCAATATAGAGGGTTTACAATGCAAGAAAAACAAGTGCCCGATCAAAGTTTGAAGAGCCAAGGATCAAATCGCAAAATATCACAAAAGCTGATCAGGAGGGCCTAGCACGACGCGAGGGGGGTCCTAGCGTCACGCTAGGGGTGCCCAGCTCCGGAAATTGTGGGTCTTGCCTGCTGAGTGCAATCTGATCGATCCCCATCTGATTTTCCACATCCCTTGGCCCCTAAAACAACCCCTAGAACACTAGGACACATGTTGGAAGGTTGTGGTGATTGCTAGACCTTGTTGTCACTCAATTGTGGTGAGTAAATTCACTATAAAAGGGCACCTTGTTGCAACATCATTCCTCACACCTTCAAGTGCATAACTGATCAATTATGGAGCTCTCAAGCAGGTCCAACTGATCATATCTTGTGCATAGGACTCTTGTAAGTCTTCTAGTTCTTCTTTATTTGAGTTTAGCTTGTTTAATTAGCTAAAAGTCAAACCGTCGTAATTACGGTTTGACTTCGAGATTAGTCAATAATGGCTCAGGCATATCTCGAATTAAAAGTAGTTATGAGTTGGTAATTATGTGGGTAATAAAACCTCAAAAGGGTTTTCCCCGATCACCACTCTAAACAGGTCAAAAGTCGGGTCAAACTTTTAAGTAAAAAGTCAACAGGATGCTTAAAATGTCATTTATGCATAATTAGCTATCTAGAACATATGTAACCTGTTTGATCATTGTTATAACTTAGTAATAAGTGTAAGAACATGTCCGAACATGTTCAACCCGACTATTTCCTGTTTAGACCCGGTTCGGAACCGAAAGTCACATAGTTTGACTTTCACTTTGACCTTCAGTTCTGACCCGTTTAGGTATGTTCTTGAAATGCCTCAGAGCTTAAATTGGATTAGGATACATGTTAGAACAACCCTCTGTGTTTATACACCTTGGTTCATTAGTTATCCAATTAATATGCACGTTTCCGTTAATTGCTCATATGTTGACCATTATGCCCTTATTACCTTAAAACGTGATTTATGAAAATGTAAAAGTGTAGAAACCTTAAATACTGATATATAAACTTGTATGCCAAGTTTGACATCAGTTTGACTTATAGATTAAGAGTTACGCTCATTATCGCAAAACTAATGCTTTATGTTAATAAAACGGCGTAATTAGCATATAGCCTAGTTAAGCCTACTTTTTGGTATCAAACTTAATACCCACTGATGTAATATATTATTTTGGGATTTTTAAAGATTTTTAATTGATTTTAGGCTGAGCATAACTAGTAGTCGTAGGCTTAATCCGGTAAATTGTCGGTTTTGCCCTTACGGGCCATAAAATGAGTTTTACTTATCGAAACGACTCCAAACCTTTTGCTACTGATCACATATGATAAATATATCATTTTAAGCCTTCGGGAAATATAAAAATATCAGATTTAAGTATCAAACCCGGAAATGGCCTTTAATCGCCTTATTTAGCGTTTTTAAACGCATAGTATGTTTTAAAATCATATTGAACATACCCGGGTTGATACCTACTGATATATGAGGCAAATTATGATATTTTAACAGTAAGAAAAGGTTGAATAACTCAGACTTCGTTTTTGAGCTTTTCGGCTTATGTAAAATTACCAAAATACCCCTACGGGGCATAGTTTGGTTAAAAATGATAAATTTCACATATATGCTTTAGCCTACTGTTATAACTCATCAAATTAAGTATGTTTGCTGTTTACATCAGACCTGTAACTCAGTTAAACATCTAAACGCTTTTACAAACTTTAAAATGACCAAACTACCCCTACGGGGCATAGTTTGTGTTTAAATTAGTCCGGGGCATAATGAAAGACATCCTACTGATGTTACAACATATTTGAAGCATATTAACTTAGGAAACCTGTATATGGCTCTTAAGGATACCCGTTACGCTTATTTCGCGTTCAGTTCGGTTTATGTAACAAGCTTACATAAATTAGCCGAAATGGGTCAAACCTTATCGGTTTAATCTCAAAATCCAGAATGTGCTTGAAGGACCCATATTAAACAAGTCTCTGAACTTGTCGGGTCTAAATCACATTCTATCCGGTCTTCGCTTAATCGTGCGTACGAACCGTATCTTTGAAACTAGCCGGTCTAAGCTTAAGCTTAATAAAAGACCCGTTAGTATTCTAATAGGTTATATTAAACCTTCGTTCCAGATTAGGAGAACCAGTAAAAGCTACGTGCATTTTGCTTATTGTGATTTATACTTTGCATCAGGTAAATACTTTTAACTTATTTTCCCTATACGGGCTTGGGTTACGGTACATAGCGTACCGCTTGATCGAGCATCAAATCTCCACGCTTAGTGGGTAGTTGAATAATTTGATCGGCTCGTTTAAACAGTCTTGTTTACTTTACAGCCTTTGGGGGGTTAATGACCATGTCCCGGATATCATTGGCATCATCTTACGAGATGGCCGCGACCTGAGCACGGGGTGTAGGCGTACTCCCGTGTATAACTCAATGATGTGGTGTGTCTATTGATCTTTAACCCGGACTAGATCCGGGCTACTGAACGCATAAGTAACATATAATTCGTTCACAAGATTATAATATTAAATAATTCTCCCAAGTTAATAAAAAGATTAATCTTGCCTCTGTGCATTTTAATCAAATTATAAAATATTTATGCCATGTGCATCCAAACAAATTTTCAAACCATTTTCCAAAATGAGTCAGTTGATTGTATTTACCAGTGTAAACTGACGTATTTTCCCAAAAAGACTAAATGCAGGTACTAAACGTAATTGGCTGGATTGTCTCCTTAGCATCAATAAAGAGTCTCGCAAGCTTAAGATGCCTGAAGTCTGTTGAACTATTGTTTCCATTTTATTTTTGATCCGTCTGTGGATAAACAATCGACAGTGGTGATATATGATATTACAATATCATATTCGGTTGAATTATATCTTTTAAATTGCTTCCGCTGTGCATATTAAATATTGTGTTGTTTGACTATGATGTTACCAACCACGTCACGATACTCCCTTACCGGGCCCACCGGTAATTCGTGGAAATTTGGGGTGTGACACAAGACCTAAGTGCAGAGCTGGTGCATAAATGGAACTCATGGGCTCCTCTTAAAGCTAATTACTTGCTTTGGAGGGCTCTCATGGGGAAAGTCGCTACCAAGAAGGGTTTAGCGGAAAGAGGTTTAATCTTGCCGGATACTTTGTGTGCTACCTGTGGTATTGAAGAGGAGTCGGCTGACCACCTTTTCGCAAAGTGCATTACGGCACGGAGCGTTTGGTGGAATATATTTTCTTGGCTAAAACTTAAATCGCCTTCAAACCTTGACAGCCTAAACGATGTGTTCGAGACCCTTTATAACAGCCCGGGTAGCCAAATCTGGAAAAAAACCTAGTTCACATGGTAGCGATGGATACAGTTTGGAGATTGTGGAACGCTCGCAACCGGAAGGTTTTTGAAGGGGAAGGATTTTCTACCCGGAAAATAGTCGATTCGATCAAAGAGGAATCATTCATTTGGGTCTCTAACCGGTCCCGAAAACCAGTGCCATCGTGGGACGATTTGAAGGCTTTCGATGTTCTTAGTTTATTGTAACTGGTTCTTTGTTTTTAGTTTGCTGTGTTTGTTTGGTTTTGCTTTGTTTGTCCCCAGCTCCTTGCTAATTTCTTTATCTATATAAAGAGATATTGCGGTTCAAAAAAAAAATACGTATACCCAAAAGGTAATAGTTTGGGGCGGTGTCCCCTTCGGCCGAACATAATGGGCTCAAGCCCATAAAATTATAATTTTCATTAATTGTCGTTGAATGTAGATTGGACCTTCTTGTTCCACTATCTCGACATATACAAAAGGCTTTTACATGATCAGATTTTGTCTCCTAATGAATGTATATGGGCCGCTTCCTATCTTTCTGTTCACCGAATCCAAAGCACCTCACATTTGACTTTATCAATTCAATCATTATCACATGCCAACCCTTTTAATATTTGATCAATGCAATAGGAAATGGTCAACAATACAATCAAGGACTAAAACTTCATTGGACCTCCACACAACTGACTCATTACATGCTAATTATATCATTGGGCCGGCTGAATTATTGGGCTGCCATAACAAATGGGCAAGAGTGGCGGTTTGGGCTTTTAATCCCATCGGGTTTTCTTTGGCTTCACGGGTTTGGGTTGCGGCCCATTGGATTAATAGTCTTGAAAGGTCGGGTTGTCACATCATCCCCAACTTAAAAGAAATTTATTCCCGAAATTTAACACGTAAACACAGAGGAGTGAGGTGAGAAATCAAGACTGTTGTAGATTTTCCCCCAGGTGTCATAGTAGATCTCCCTTCCAATTAGTTAGTTAAAAAATTAACGGGTGTTTCTTTCTTAGCAGAAATACCAGCGCGCCTGAATGTGTCAAAAAGTGTCACGGCCCCCGACCCAGTTTCCTGGTTCGATTGCCGCGAGACAGAAAACCCGTGGGATTTAATTTTGGCAGCGGAAATTTTAACAGGATCTTTTAAAACTGAAAACACCCGATTATTTTATTTCAAGTTTCGGGATAAACCCCGTAGTTTACAATAGAGGAATTTCACTGGGAAATCCCCTTGTTACAAAAACATGTTTATTTATTTACTGAGCCACTTTATCCACGTTTGTGGTGCTACGCGGCACTTTTCCCTAGTTCACAGTAAATCACCTTACCTGAAACATATTTAAAGAATTAATATTTTTTATGAATGTGTTAGTATAAATTCGAGTTGGTTTATGTTAGATGTAAACATTTTTTTTGGAAACGAGTCAACTCAAATATAATACGTTTCCGTGTTTATTTTATGTACGCAGTTGGTGTACGTTTTGACGTAAATTTTGTTCCAGCCCAAGCGGGGTTAAATATAATACATTATCATCTGACGGTATATATTCGAGTTACTCTATGTTTCAACCTTATGCGACAGAAGACAAGTAAAATTACAATTACATTATTGTTATATATTAATGCTAAAGACCAAAGTTGTTGATGTTTACACCGCCCAACTTTGGTCCTTTCACTTTACAAAACACTTATGGTTACCCTTAATGTGAACGTGTTTTCTTTTTTCCTTTTGTGGTTTCTATTCACGCTTTATGTTTCTTTGGTGCGTTACGTTATAACTGTACGACATAAATTCGATTTACATTACGTTTTGATTCAACCGCAATACTTGTATAGGTTAGACGAGGTTGAACCGAGCACGTTGGAACATATGTTTTCATATGGTTAAAACATGACATAACGCTTGGATAATCTATTTGATGTTTGCAACGACCCGCGGGTCATATTACTAGCTTATACTTAAAAGACAAAGTCGGTGCCACCGACTCATATTGCAATTTTACCCTTTGTCAAAAATTACACAAATACCCTTCATTTCTGTAGGACCGGGTTTGGGGACCGAAACCGTGATTCGTGTGATTATGTTCAAAGACGGAAGAGATTAGCAATGATAAACAAACAACTTTGTATTAATCCGGTAGTAAAACGTTACAAATCGGCCCGATTACATGATAACCGAACTAATACCAAAGGAGTATACATTCCGGGAGAGATCAAGTGGTGATCTCTCCCCGGGTGAGGTCTCAAACCTCCTAAACTCTCCTAGTCTTGCAAATGACAAAGTGTTGGTATTTATACCCAACACAGGTTGTATGGTCGAAGGATCTAACTGGTTGATCGATAGATCATCTGTCGATCATCCAGCTATCGAAAGATACACATATAGCTCGAAGGATGACATATCCTTCGAGGTCCATCTTCATCTATCGATGGATATCTTTCGAGCTCATCGACGGATATACACAATCCTTCGATGCCTTATCCTTCGACACCAAACATTATACAACCATAATCTAACTGTTTGTCTAGCAAAACCCACACGGTCAACCGAATAACCCTCTCGTTTGACCACTTCAAACGAGCGGGTCTATACACGTTCGATAGACCGTTTCACTAACTATTACAAATTCAGCGTAAAATAAAACTAATCTATTCGACAAGCATCGGACACAAATCTGCATCAACAAATTCCCCCTTGTCCGTTGCTGTCGAATGCTGAAAATGCAACTGCAATCGATCTTCAGTCAAGTATTCATCTTCTCTGTGTTAACAAATTCCCCCTTGACCGATGATCCAGGTAAGTAGTATCTTGACGCTCCTTGTAAAATATTTCCCCCTTAAAGTACGCGTATCCGTGTTGGGTGTTGTGCAATTTCCTCAATTGACCGATCTTCCGCTGATCTTCCAATACTCCAACCGGCATTTGATAAGGGTTCCAATCTTTAAGAACTGCATCAAGTCTTGATCTTGTCATAAGAACTCTATTTCATACAAGCATACTACATCGATAGAGATTTCTGGTGAACTGTCTTCTGTAAACCGTCTTTGTGGAATCGACCAAGTAATGCACTTTAATCTTCAGCATCAACACTCAGGAAAGTCAGCTAGACCAAGTGTATCCCTTGCAAGCTCAACCAGCATGCTTAGTTGAACTACATCCAGATCTCATTGTCTCGCCTTTGTGAAGTTGACCACGTAATGCACTACGGATCTTCAGCATCAGTACTCAGGAAGTCAGCTAGACCAAGTACATCGTTTGCAAACTCAACGAATTGAGTTACCCCCAGATCCCTGTAAAATCCCAAAGAAACATCAAACCCAAAACCGAATCCTGCAGGTCTTCAGCCTTGAACTATCAGCTTTCATTAAGATTCCCCAGGTCTTCAGTGAACAGCGCTTTTGTAACTACTGTAGACTTTAGAAACCTGTATTTTTCCGTGCAAAACCCTTCACGCTGGCTGGAGAATTAATTAAAATCCTCAAATATGTGTATGTGCAAAACATTCCACGCCGAACCGTTTGTATCACCAGAAAATCACAAACTCTACCACCTGTGATTGCGTTTAGAAATTTACCGAAGAAATTCAACATACGAAATTTTTATTCCCCCTATTTCTTTGGTAAGATTTCTAAACCTTAACAAATTCTCTCCACTTCAAAGAAACTGTCGTCAAATGTTCACCAGTTCCCTCCACTAAGCGGAACTGTCATCAATCTCCGTTGAATGTTCTTGGTTTTTCGAAAAATCACGAAAACGAATTTCTTCTTTGCATATGCTAGTTGAATAAGAACGTCCCCTAGTACCCCGTAGGATCCGACTTGTATCCCTCCAAAGACTTTGTGAACTCGTTAGGACCGGTGTTGACATTCTAGGTTCATTCATTCGTTACCAAATGCGAGAATATGACAATAAACAAAAAGGATTTCTTCGTTGCATATTCTAGTTGATAAAGCAATATCGCCTAGTACCCCATCGGATCCGACTTGTATCCCTCCAAAGACTTTGTGAACTCGTTAGGACCGGTGTTGGCGTTCAAGGTTCATACGTTCGTCTTCAAATGCGAGAATATGACAAATAACAAAGTGCTTTCGAACATTTTCGAATAACCGATAACAATCATAAACAATCGACGTGCGGAAGTGAACATACCGTTCTCGTTTTTGGTTTTTGGCCCATAATAGTTGCGTCACCATTTTTGACATTTGCATCGGTAACCGTGACTACCCCACATTTTTCAAATAAAATCAAGTTCTCATCATCTTCCCTTTTTTTTTTTTTTTTTTTTTTTTTTTTTTTTTTTTTTTTTTCATCATTCCACATCATCTGGCTCCTTCGAAACATCTGGATCTTTCGAAACAACAACTCCATTTTTTTTTTTAATAATAATAGAGCTCATCTTTAAACATTAGCCCATAATAAATTGGCCAATTAAATTTGACCAACATTACTAGGTCTTCTGTTTGTTCCAGTAACTTCAAATTTAACAAGCCCACAAAGAAAATGAAGTATCCTGATCCACGGAGCCCATCTGCACCTCCTTCTAGAACTCTATCTCTCTTGATATTCAGCCCAAAGGTCAAACAACTCTAAAATATTCAGCTCAAAGGCCCAAAGGTCAACAACCCTATTATTTTTTTTAAACATCACCAGCCGACATCACCTTCTTTCTCTCTTTCTATTTCTGCGATGAACAAAAATCAAAAACCAGAGACTCCCTTTTCTTCGATACACACATCCAGACAATCAGGTCTTCTGCTTCGATGATGAACAATCAGCGGCGTCATCTTCATCGGAGATTCAAACTCCGATCAACTCCAAACAGCCGCCATTCACATCTGGATCCTGAGAAAGCTGGTTCGTGCCACAACCGAAGGATGATCCTTCGAATTGGTTGATCCTTCGACAAGAACAGATCTTTCGAACTGTTGATCTTTCGAAGTTGTGAGTGACCCTTCGAAGTCAGTTGGTCTTTCGAAGTAAAAAAAAGGAGATGACCTTTCGAAATCAGTTGGGATGACCCTTCGAAATCAGATGATCCTTCGAAAAGAAGGATGACCCTTCAAAGAACTGATGATCTTTCGGAGTTGTTGAGGTGACCTTTCGAAGTCAGTTGGGGGTAAAGTTGATCTTTCGAAATCTGAGGATGATCCATCGAAATCAGTTTAATCTTTCGAAACATGAAGGCACCAAGAACATCAAGAACACAGCTCTGTGTAAAACTGCAGATTTGATTAAAACACGTTGTATACAGTTTTTGATGATGATAACTTGAATGTTTAGGTGAAAAACATAAAAACCAACACTCGTTTCAGCACAGATCTGAATATTCGGGTCCAGATCTGAGTTTTTCTTGATTTTCACCATTTTTACATCTTGAACAAAAAGCACAAAAATCACAGATCTAGAGCACATGTGACTTAGTAAATGGTTAGATTTACTAAATCGGGCACCATGGCTCTGATACCAATTGTAGGACCGGGTTTGGGGACCGAAACCGTGATTCGTGTGATTATGTTCAAAGACGGAAGAGATTAGCAATGATAAACAAACAACTTTGTATTAATCCGGTAGTAAAACGTTACAAATCGGCCCGATTACATGATAACCGAACTAATACCAAAGGAGTATACATTCCGGGAGAGATCAAGTGGTGATCTCTCCCCGGGTGAGGTCTCAAACCTCCTAAACTCTCCTAGTCTTGCAAATGACAAAGTGTTGGTATTTATACCCAACACAGGTTGTATGGTCGAAGGATCTAACTGGTTGATCGATAGATCATCTGTCGATCATCCAGCTATCGAAAGATACACATATACCTCGAAGGATGACATATCCTTCGAGGTCCATCTTCATCTATCGATGGATATCTTTCGAGCTCATCGACGGATATACACAATCCTTCGATGCCTTATCCTTCGACACCAAACATTATACAACCATAATCTAACTGTTTGTCTAGCAAAACCCACACGGTCAACCGAATAACCCTCTCGTTTGACCACTTCAAACGAGCGGGTCTATACACGTTCGATAGACCGTTTCACTAACTATTACAAATTCAGCGTAAAATAAAACTAATCTATTCGACAAGCATCGGACACAAATCTGCATCAACAATTTCAGCCTTTAACTTTTGTACGCTACATATTAGATTACAATTTCAACACAAACACTGTCTTCACACTGAACGACACTGTTTCGCTGGACAACTTTCCAGGTCAACACAACCACCATCTTCACGTGCCGCATGGCATCGGAGTCCACAACAAATGTAACCCACTTCATTGTTGCTATCATAATCACTGATACGACCGGAAATGTCGCTAAAGGCCAGAAAAAAATGTATCTGGAAAAAAGGAAAAGCGGTCGGAAGCTTACCGTGAAACCCTAGCCGACACAAACCGGGTCGATGCAATCACATGCAACGCTAGATCGGGACTGGGGCGACCTTAAAAGGCCGAAAATAGTTTACGCAATTGTCGATGTAAACTCAGATGCAGTTATCATCCATTGTTTAGCTAATATTTTGGGTCCCTGGAGGTCACGGTTGTAACGGTATCCACCAGAGCCGCCACCTCCGCCTCCTGCAAACAATGGCTTCGTCAACGTCATCGTCCGCCTCACACAAAAAGGTGGAGTGAACTAAAAAAGATGTATGATTTTGAAAACAGCAACAGGATTTTTGATTTTGTGTTTGAAAAACGTGGAGTAAATTAAAGCAGATAAATGGCGTTTCTTCAATCTTCGATGGAATAGAAGAATTTGGGGTGAGAGGAGAGTGGTTATTTGGGTAAAAATTAGAGTTTTTGCATCTGTCTTTTATGTTCGGTCACTGGATTAGGGAAAAAGTGAAAGTGTAGCTTATGGGGTAATGTGTGGTCCTGGAGATGCAAAGAATTAAATAAGCTAACCCAAACACCCCCAAAGTAAGGAGAAAGATGAGAGTTGATTGTATTTCTTTTAATCAGGATGAGGAAATAAAAAAAAGGTAATATTCATTGTTTTTTACACCCCATTATGCTGTAGTAAAAAAATTGATGTAGATGTAGATGTAGATTTGAGTAAAAAGTTGTCTATTCCAAGTCTCCACCTTATCATCTTCATACTTATTTAACTTTTAAATAATTTTAACTTGTAACATAAGTCCTAAACTTCTAATAATATTATTTGTTGCCGGTCCCAAAATAATAATATACTTATATTGTTTCTAAAGAATAACATATGTAGTGCAATATATTTTTACCTCAACCATGTTTGCATGTAAATCATCGTAAATCCCACCAATAGCAAAATTAAGGTAAGATCTGAGTATAGTAGATGTAAACAACCTTACCTCTACCCCATAGGAATAGAGAGGTTGTTTCCAGTGAGACCCTCAGCTCGATTGTAGTTTTGTATCAAGCCTTAGACCTAAGACACATAACACTCAAACAATCGGGACAGAGACTGATTGGTGCATGTACCCCCGTGTCTTTCAGCTATCAACGTCACCACATGATGCATGATTAACCATCCGCCGTTTTTAACGTTATTTTCACGAAATTAGTAAAACAACGTTAAATATAGTACCATTTCACTTTTGCCACTCGAGCGCCCACACATATATACATTATAGGTGCACACCGCAAGCGGGGCAATACAAATTACATGTTTGGATGTAAATAAAGATTATAATGTGACCCTTTAATTGAAAGTTTTGATTTCACTGCTGAACGTAAAAGATTTACTTTTGAAATTGCAAATCAATTAGCAAGAAAACTGGTGATTAAAATATTCACACCGATGAGATGAGTTGATGGCCAAATATTTTATAAAAATAAATATTTGTACAGTCGGTTTCAAACGATCGTACAGAGATATAATACCGTGTGTCAGAACTGACACGTATAAATATTGTTTTGGTCATATTGTAACTTTATTCGTAAGGTTTTCTCTTTCGGTAACTATCGTGTGTATCGGTACTGTAACGAACCGAACCGATCCTGCACGAACACCCGTCACGTCCCCGCCGCATCGCGCGGGTTGAATCCCACTAGTTGTTGTTATTATTATTATTATTATTATTATTATTATTATTATCATTATTATAAATCTATATTAATTAACTAGTGCTAATTCCCGTGAATTTCGCGGTGTTGGAAAATGATATGTTTTATATTTTTTGAAAAAAAATTACGTTCAAACTTTTTTTTGAACGGCCAACAGAATCAATCCCGAGCACTCTCGGGGCACCCACTAGACCAAACGGAGTACTCCGAGAGTACCCGGGTCCACCACCAATTCCAGGGAAAACCCGGTAACCCACCCGTCCGTAGGCACGACGATGAAGTTACCGGTAAAACCCGTTTGGCTCAATGATCCAACCCAGGTTTTCCTGGGTCTCCTATCATTGGCCACCAATGCCTCATTCTGCACCAAGTGGGAGTTGAACTTGCATCTCCCAAGAGAAATGCAAGTCTTCTACCACTTGATCTAGAGATCATTGGCAAATTACGTTCAAACTGATCATAAACAAACTGTACGCATAGACTTACTATGGAAATCTGAAGTTGAACATTAAAATACAACGAAAGCATCGTAGATCTAAAATAACCAAAAAGATAAGTAAATGACGAAAATACATTTATCTGATTAGAAATATAAATTGTTATTATTATTATTATTATTATCATTATTATTATTATTATTATTATTATTATTATTATTATTATTATTATTATTATTATTTGTTTAGATAAGTATTGATTTAGTATTTGAGTTAGAGAAGAAATAGAGTGTGTATTAGTCTAAAATGTTTAGTTTTTAAATATTGAGTCCTTGTAATCAAGTTTGATAATTCACCAAATTATTGAATCTCGTTTGTATTCATCTCTTTAATCTTGTACCCATATTTAACACATATAGTGACAAATCTATTATCTATTATTGCCGATTATGTAACCTCCAAAACATAACTTATATCCTGGTACTGATATGGGGTCAAAAGGAGCATATTTGAATCTGCAAACATAAAAAAAATGCAACTTAGGAGCATATTGAGAGGTTAGTGTTTGCAATTCAGAAAGGGGTGGCGACGCAGCTTGTTACCTGTCTACCTTCTGTTATGATGTAACTTGGCAAGTTTTTTGGTGAAATATATAATTACTTATTATCAAAAAAAGACAAACGTTAAAAAATCATATATACGTTGTGTGTGTGTGTGTATATATATATACAAAGCACTCGCTTCACGGCTGCAATGTACGAGAAACCCTTATGATAAACAGTATATAGTATACTTCAACATTTTTTTATCTAGTGGGAACCCGCGCGTTGCGACGGAGTCGAAAATTTACACCTAAATTTTTAACTAACTTCTCTAAAATAATAAAAAATATTTTTCCTGTTTAATATTTTCTCTGTTATTGTATTTTGTCATCTTGGTCTACATACGCCATTTAAAAAAACCGCCAAACTTGGAATATAACAACCGTCCTAAAATATTTCCGACACCTCTAAAAATATTTAAAACACCCCTATACGCCCTAAAATACACCCCGTATGAGAATAATGGACCCTAAATACTTTAATTTTATAAAAATAAAATAAAAAGAATATTCAGGGGGCGCTCGCGGGCCGCGAAGGCTTTGCCTTCTGGTTACGCGGGGCGCGACAGATCAACCACTAGGCCGCACCCGGAGATGCCACGTGTCGTAAGTGTGTTGAGCCTATAGTGGTGACCAGGGCTAGGCCCTACGTACCCTACGTCCCGGGCCGCGAAGGATTTACCTTCGGCTTACGCGGGGCACGAGAAACCATCAATCAGTTCCCATAAATTGGGAGCATCGGACTTCATTCTCCGATCGGTCAAACACGAATTCTCTCTCTCAATTTCTAAATTGTAGGCATAATACCCAGGCATTATACCCCCTAATTAGCGATGCTCTGCCACGATGTAAGTATCATAACCCCCAGTCGTATAAAACCTTTGTCTAGTAATTCCTGTAATTGACTAGACAATTCCGGTAGCTCAGAGGGTGCTAACCTATAAGGTGCTCTGGCAATAGGAGCTGCTCCAGGGATCAAATCGATACGGAATTCAACTTGTCAAGGTAATGGCAATCCAGGTAATTCATTAGGGAATACATCAACATATTCACAAACTACGGGTATATCTTTAATTCCCTTCTCATTAGGATCTTTGGTTTCCATATTTACCATGTATGCCATACAACCTTTACGAAGGTACTTTAGCATCTTAGTATAGGATACTAATGATAATATTCTACCGGGTTTCTCTCCTTGAACTACTAACACTTCTCCACTTATTAATGGAATTCTAACAATGTTTTCTAAGCATATGATCTCTGCCTTAAACTTCGACAACAAGTCCATTCCTATTATTACATCAAACTTCCCAATTCTACAGGTAAAAGGTCAATAGGAAATTGTCGATTGTTAAGGGTCAGAGTGCAGTTTCTAATTATTTTGTTAGTAGTTATAACTTTACCATCGGCCAATTCTATAGAATAAGGGCATCCTAATTCACTGGGCAACATTCCAATAAGAGATTGAAACTTAAGGGAGATAAAGCTTCTATCGGCAGTTTATCGTGATATTGTGTCATGTTTATTGTGACTGTGGCAGCTTATGCTTTCTTTAACTCTTAGTTTTAATTTGAATTTTCTCGAATTGTGTTGAATTCGAACTTGTGGTGATTTATTTTAGATTCTGTTTTTTCGCATGTTATTATTACATTGTGTTAACTAACAAGTATATAATTAGGTGTTGATTTTGACTTATCTTATGTTTTTACATAACACAATTGAGAGATAATGATTTCCGACACGCAATCGGCTTTCCTTAAAGGTAGGTTTATTTTGGACGGTCCTCTAGTTGTTAATGAGTTGTTGTCATGGATAAAGAAGAGGAATTCGAAAGCTTTTTTGTTCAAGATTGATTTCGAGAAGGCTTACGATAACGTCAATTGGAAGTTCGTGAACAATATTCTTAGTCAAATGGGTTTCCCGGCTAAGTGGTGTTTATGGATCTCGAGTATCCTAGCGTCGGCTAGCTCATCGGTGTTGGTCAACGGGGCACCCACTTTCAAGTTTAGATGTGAAAAAGGCATGAGACAAGGGGATCCGTTATCGCCTTTTCTTTTCTTAGTAGTCATGCAGGCGCTTTCTTGTATGCTTACTCGGGCTAAAGAAGTGGGGATAATCAAAGGGGTTACTACGCCTAACAATGGGCCGGTAGTTACTCACCTTTTATACGCGGATGACGCTATTGTTTTGGGGGAATGGTCTAAAAGCGAAGTGATTAACATTATGAGAATCCTTAGGTGTTTATACATTTGTTCGGGCCTCAAAATCAATATCGAGAAATCCAATCTTTATGGCATAGGGGCGGAGACGGAGGAAATCGAAGATATGGCCAAAGAAGTGGGGTGTAAGCCGGATGCGCCGCCGTTCAAGTATCTAGGCTTAAAAGTTGGAGCAAATATGAAGAGGATTTCTAATTGGCAACCGGTGCTCGATATGTTTCGCCTTAGACTTGCTAAATGGAAGTCGCATCTTCTTTCGATTGGAGGAAGGATTGTCATTATTAAATCGGTGATGGAAAGTCTTCCAAGTTATTATTTCTCTCTTTATCAAGCCACAAAAAAAGTGATATCGGAATTGGAATCTTTGATAAAATTTTTTTTGTGGGGTGGGTCCGTTGAGGAGACGAAAATACATTGGGTGGCTTGGGATCGGGTCGCTTGTCCCAAAAAAGACGGGGGTCTAGGATTGAACAAATTGTCGGAGGTGAATTTGTCTCTCCTTGCAAAGTGGGGATGGAGATACAAAACCGAAAAAAAAAACAACCTTTGGAGGAAAATCATCGACGCTCTTCATTTTAGTATGTATCCCTTTCAAAAAGACGCTTTGTGGTGTGTGGAGTAACTTAGCAAATATTTTCATCAATTTAAAGATAGGAGGGGCCCCGTTGAGGAATTTTCTGAAGGGTGAAGTTGGTAGGGGTAATGATGTAGCCTTTTGGTTGGATCCGTGGATTTTCGACGAGCCGCTCAAGAACAAGTTTCCAGATCTTTTTAGACTGGAAGCCAAAAAGAAGTGCACCGTGGCGGAAAGGCTGCAGTTAGCGGGTTCAGTTTGTGTGTTCAGTTGGGATTGGAAGGAACCAATGACCGAACCCAGCTTGATCTCTTCTTTTCAGCTGCTTCTCTCGTCTCTGGATTCATATCAGTTGTCCGATAAGGAAGATGGCTGGAAATGGAGGTCTGCTGAGGATGGGAGCTTCTCGGTTAAAGGGGTTAAAAGGTTATTTCAAGATAATATAGTGTCGGACAGGAGGTTTGTTTTGGAATGGTCTAAGTGGGTGCCGACCAAGTGTAATGTCCATGTTTGGAGGATGGAGTTGGACCGACTTCCGACTTACGATGCGCTAACTAGGAGAAACATGCAGGTTGGCGAGGGTTTTTGTAGAATGTGTTCGGCTGCAGTCGAGAAGGTGGATCACGTGTTTATTGGATGTTTCGTTGCGGCTAATTTTTGGCTCGGTATCAGCAAGTGGTGCAAAATTCCCAATATTTTCGCATTCTCGCTTACAGACCTTCTAGACTTGCACAAAAATCTTGGTGTATCGGAGAAAAAGAAAGACGCGGTTCACGGAATTATTTATATCGCTTGTTGGAGTATATGGAGAGCTAGGAACAAATTAGTTTTTTCGAATTGTCCTGTTAAAATTGATAGTATCCTGAGCGAGATAAAGGTCTTGGGTTTTCTTTGGTTTTCGAATAGATCGAAACATAAGGGGATAGGTTGGGAGGATTGGTGCTCTTTTGTGAATATGTAAGTATTTCTTTCCGTTGTTTGTAGTTGTTTGGTCGGCCTGGTTTGGGCCGGCTTGTTGTTAACGAAGTTTAAGTTTCAAAAAAAAATATATAAGGACGGAACAATAAAGGAAAATAACACTACAAGAATAGATTATATAGATGGACTGATAATCTTGCTAAAAATAGACTAATTAGCATATATATATATATGGACCGAGGTAGAGGATCCTGTAAAAAGTGCTCAAAATGTGAGAAGTGTGAGAAGTGTATTATAACACTATATATAATACTATATAACACCATATAAACACCGTATAACAATATGTAACACCATATAATACCATATAACACTTTGTAACACTATATATCATTATATAACAAATATAACACTATAGGTTGTCTGATAGCATGTCTATGATAGATGTATAGTGTTATATT
The DNA here is from genome assembly GCA_030545235.1 of Helianthus tuberosus. Taxonomy (NCBI): domain Eukaryota; kingdom Viridiplantae; phylum Streptophyta; class Magnoliopsida; order Asterales; family Asteraceae; genus Helianthus; species Helianthus tuberosus. The sequence goes on along the minus strand of CM060381.1, from coordinate 4,188,865 downwards.
TGTTATATAATGATATATAGTGTTACATAGTGTTATATGGTGTTTCATATTGTTATACGATGTTTATATGGTATTATATAGTATTATATATAGTGTTATAATACACTTCTCACGCTTCTCACACTTTAGGCCCTTTTTACACTATCCTTACTGTAGGATCGTTCGACTGACCCGAATGAGTCGTTCAGAGAAGTTCTGATCTATTTCAGGTGCGGAAAACAAGAAATAGACTTAGTAACAGCTTGATCTTCACTTTAAACACTGATTGTATTGATCTGACATTGATTACAATCAAATCTCACACCGACAACACTTCGGTATGGAATTCATGAACTAACTCTCTAATTTCGCTCCTGAATGACCTATATATAGTGTCCTGATTCCGCCTGAAACCTACAAGAACCATTTGGAGCGGAATCTGAATCTTATGATTTCGCTCGTAGAGACACAATGACAGTTAGAGCGGAATCAGCCTCTATGAGCGAACTCAGCTTCTAAACTCACTAAATCTTCCTATTTTCTCAATCTACGTGCCCTAATCTATACATTATCGTCTAAGACTCGATACAAGACGAAGTTGACAGATGTATGCACCAACAAACTCCCCCTCAGACGTTGACGAGTCTTCAGTGACGAGTCTGACTGTGTCGTGTCTTCGCATCTTCAGTCTTGATCAGCCTCTGGGCTTCACTCTTTCACTAACAGCATCAATAGACTCCCCTAAACAATATGCTGGCATTTCTTTAGTTCTTCAGCATCATCTGCTTCAGGATCGTTGTCTGGCTTTCACAAGTTCAAGATCTTTGCCTAGCTCAAACTTTATCTACAGAATCGAAACCTGGCTCATGCTCTATCCACAGCATCCTCAGGTATCAGAACCTGACTAGTTAAGCATCCTCAGAATCAATCAACCTGGCTCTTTAAACACAAGCTTGTCAGGATCAAATGACCTGGCTCTTTCGGAGGTTGTTCCAAGATTGTATCCTGGTTTTCAATCTGTCCAGGATTGTCACCTAGTTCAAATTTAATCCTGCACAATCTCTACCTCAAAGTAAATTTTCTAAATTTAACAATTCAATGTATGTACTAACTCAAACTCCCTCTCACTTACATGCATGATGAACCATTTGTAAATTCGATTACAATGCATTTGATTTTCAAAAAAAAAAAAAACATACTTCTTTTTTAAAAAAATGTCATCATGTTTAGCACTTAGAATTTTGAAAATCAGCTCTCCAACATCAGTTGTCGATTTTTTATTTTATTTTTCAAAAGTTATGCTAAAACACACTAAAATCTTTTTGGATTTTTTAAAGTAATGAAATGAAATGCAGTAAAGAAATATTTACAAACAATATATTTGAAAGTTTGTGTAAGAAGATCATATCAGTTTCTGAGACAAATCACTAACACCGTTAAGCTTCATTTCATTTTAAGTTCTAAACAATTAACCTAGATTGTCAGTATACTGATCCACTTAAATTTTCACAAAAAGTTCAACTGCTTCGAGATATGATATTAATGTTTTAAGCACTTAAACTTAATCGTGTGTCCCACTACTTGAATATACTCCCGTATCCAGATCCCAATATTCAGTCTTACAGGTGAGTGTACCTAGATGATATCTGTAAAGGGTTAAAATGCGAGGGCCGTGAAAGCTCAGGTCGATACTTCCGTATACGCAGAGAGATGACGGCTTCGACTTTTGGTGTGTCCCCTTTAGAGGATCTTTTTTACAACAGCAATGACTATCAATTTTATTGTTTCATCAATTTGCTGAGGGCGGCGCTATATTTCAAGCATTTACAGAAAGTATTATGCGGGGACTAGGTCAGAATTTCCATTCAGCAGAAGTCCCGGGATAATACCCCAGATATCACTGAGTATAAAGACCTAGTATCTCCGAAAGAGGGACCTTTCAAACAAGATTTCGGGGGTTACCCATATATCCAAGAAGTTGTTCCCCACGATATAAGCAAGTTTAAATTTAGATTTATATCTCGTCACAATCTACTAAATATGTAAAAACCTATTGGCACATCCGCAGTGAGATTGTTTATCACATATTTAACTTTCCAATTCTTTAGCATGTTGTGATCGTCCACTGATGTACTATCATTTCCTTTTTTTCACAACAAAAACTCATTTTTTCATTTTATCATGTTTTTGCCTTTTTCAAATTTTCAAATGTTTTTGGATTTTCTGAAAATTTTTTACCCCCCCTAAAATGCAAACACATTTTAGGAAATTTGAAAACAAACTGTACAAAACTTGACAACCGATATCGAATCGCTTCAAATCGCCATCCACTTGGCATAAACAATCAGAACTCCCCCTTTCACAAAACTATTTTCTCATTATGATTTCAAAACACTTAAGTTTGTTTTAACCAAAATTATTTTTTTGAAAAATAAGTTTTGTTGATTTTACCACTTGTAGGTTCGGGGTTTGGTTCATCACACTGTTTTTCAAAAACCACTTGCATGAGAATTACATCAAGTTCAAATTAATGACCTTGAGTAATTACTTTGTCAGAACAAACCTCTGTACCAATTGTAAGAAAATCAAGTACAACTTAATGTCCCTGATTTACCTCTTGTAGGAATATCACATCTACACAAAATCATTTTACCAATAAGAATGCCGATTCCTGCTTCACAATTACCAACCTGGAAGCTTTGGCATAGTTCATCACCTGTAAAAACTTAACACATTTAAAAATCTTTCACAAAATCTAATCATAACAAGAATGATGCCGATTCCTGATCCACGATTACAAACTTGGGATCTCCGGCAAAGTCAGATGTTCAAGGGAAAAGAATTTCCACCCAAGTCTGACCAACCTTGGGTGTTTTTAGCTCTTTAAGCTCTTGTTCAGTTGGGTTAAAAGTTGCCTTTTTAGTTGCATAAAAATCTTTAACCCCTTTTGCTTTCCCATTAAGCATTTTCCCAAAAATTTTCTTAACATTCCCATTGAATGTTTTCTCAATATCAAACTCATTTTTCTCGGAATAAAACTGATCCGAGATCTCAACTTTACCAACTTTCTATTTAACTTTCTCAAACTCCAGTGATGGAAAATCATCATCATTCACTGAATCTTTTATCTCAACCTGTGGCTCATCTGGCTTTGTGGAACCAGATTCATTGCCGACTTTCTCATCAAACTTCTTAACAACCCATAATTGGTTGTCCTTTGCTTTCTTTTTGTAAACATTCTTTTTAGAACACTCACCAACCTCAAAAGTTGAATTTTTAAAAACTTTGAATTTTTCGGTTGGTTGTTCAATATCAACAACTTTTTCTTTCAATTTCTCAGAAACTCCCTGTTTTGTCTTGGCATTTTTTGGACAGTTCCATGCAATGTGACCAGCTTCATTGTGTTTAAAACAGGTTCTAGTTTCTCTTGGATGAAAAACTCCAGTTCCATTCCTTTTCTTCTCAGCAAGAAACTCCTGGTTTGATTGTTTCCAGAACGGTTTCTTATGTTCCTCCTCAGCACTTCCACTTGAAACAAATTTTGTGTTTGTTTTAGAAATTTTTTCATTTTTAAAAATTTTAGGTGGAATGAAACCCAATCCTTTCTTTTTGTAGCTACCATTATAGTTTGGTTTCTTTTGAAAACCAGAACCAGAATTGTAACCCTTTTTCTTGTTTAAATGTTGTTGAACTCTTGAAGTGTATTTTTTAGGTTTTCCAGTAAGATTTAAATCTTTTATTTCAGAAAAATTAATTTCTGTCATTTTGAAAACCTTTTTATCATTTCAAATCTAACACTTCTTATTGGAAACTCTTTGTCAGAATATAATTTGTCAGAATCATTTAAAGTGTATGCTACTTCAAATATTTCATCATCCAAATTTGCTTTTGATAACAAAAATTCTTTACTGTAAGCCCGTTTAACTGACGACTTTGGACTGTTGACTGACGAACTTGACCCTCCAGACTCATGATCAGTGTCAGACGAGGTGAACGTGACGTCAATATTTTCTGGTAATTCATCAATTGTGTCGGTTTTTAGCTTTATATTGACTGCTTTTTCAAGTTGCTCCACATTTGGTTTTCTAGGAGAATACCCTTCCCAGATTGGAGGCGGACACTTGTTATAGGTAACACTCGGTTTCTTACCAGTATCCTTCTTCTTTAGCTTATCATCTTGAAAAGCTTCCATACCTGCAACAGTCGGATAAATTCTATCAATAAGATAATCAGAACTAGAATAACTCTGCAATAATCGTCTGATTCTCTCATTTTCAATCTTTTCAGTTTCCAACTCTTGCTTCCACTTAGCACTCTCTTCGATATAGAAGTTTATAGCTTTCTGTCTTGTCATCATCACATCATTCATCATCGTTAGTGCTTGTTCTCTTTCAGAATTTGTCTTTTGAAGACCAGTTACTGTTTTGTTCAAGACATCATAAGATTCTTTCACATAATTGAGATTGAACAATAACTGTTCCTTCATCTTCTCAAACTCTGCCAGCTTCTCATCTTTAGCTGCACATTCTTTGCAAGATTCCAAACACTTTTGGCATGGTTTGATGACTTCAACAATCTTTTCTACTTCTATGATTTTTTCAACTTCTACAACTTTCTCAGATTTAGTCACCTTCTCAGCTTCGACAGTCTTCTTAGCAGCAACATTAATTTCTTCATTTTGAACAATCTCATCTTCTCCATCAATAATATCAGTCTTCATTTTCTTTTGTTCTTTTGCAGCTTGTTTCTCCTTTAATTTCTTCAGGCGATTTGCAAAATAAAAATGAAAACTTTCAGGAGAAAGATGGGATTTTGCAATGTTAATATGTTTCTCTTCCTCATCGTCACTACTATCATCTTTTGGTGACTGATCAAATACTATTGATTTGTCAGAATTATCATCCGATGAACCAATATCAGATGGAGTTTGATCAAAAACAATTTCTTTTTCTGAACTATCAACACTTTGTGAACTTTCATCTGAGCTCTGTGAATTTTCTTCAGATGTAACAGACTCTTTCTCCACATTCTTTACAGTCTCACCAATAGACTTCATCCATGTGGCAAACATATCTGGTTCTTTAACAATCTTAGCAATGAACGCTTTGAATTCTCCTTTTTCATCAACAAACATATTCCAGCTAAAGCCTTCAGGTAGTCTTTCATCATCCTGATTGACTAAGTAGACTTTGCTTTCAGGTAATATGTATTCTTTCCAGTTAAAATCTACTAAACACGCTCTCTTTGAATCCTCGATTTTTCTACCATGAGCCACCTGTGGTTCTTGCTGTTATTGCTGACCAACTTGCTGATAAATAGCTTTCCGGTAGTAATCGTCTTTTCCAAACGGATTCTGAGCTCCACTAGTTTCCCTATTCTTACATTCTCTCTTGAAATGACCTTTCTCCCTGCATCGAAAACAAGTAGATTTAGATTTATCAAAACCTAAAGTGGAAACATGTGCATCAAGAAAGTCATTTCTCCCGGTAATCAACTTGAATTTTTCAGCTCGTCGAAGAACACTAGCTAGACACCATTTAATGTCCATCAGTTCCATCTCTTCGGCGTCTAACTGATCGTAGTCCTCCTTTGTGAGCAAAGGAGTTCCGATCCGTCCTGCAGCTAAACCTTCATAAGATAGCAATACAGATCCAAGTAAAGCCATGTGATCTTTTGCAGTTTCTTCCGAAAAACTTTGACCGTCTGGAAGATTCAAAGCAATGTTACACTGGATCACATAACCATTTCCAGTTTTTGAACTCTGATGATGAACGCTAGATGTTGAATCTTTCGAATTAACACTTGGGTATGAAGAAAATCCACTGCCGCTTTTGTTTGAACTTTGATCAACTTTTTCCATTGAATCACCAGCACTAAATGCAGTTTGGATTTTTGGGCTTCGTTCAGCTTCTGGAACACTACCTTTGTAATACATCTTTACATCCTGTTGACCACTTGGACTGTTCATCCTCGCGATCTTCTGCTGTTCCAAATCCTGACCCTCAATCTTCTCTATAAACTGAGAAATAGTCAACCCGTCATAAACCCCAGTGTTTTTCAGAATCATTAAGTAAGTTCCCCACTCTTTTTGCGGTAACGCATCATCTAATTTGTCTACCCATTCTTCACGATCTTTTGTTATACTTAGCATCGACATGGATCGCACCAAGTGACAATAACGTTCAATTAGCTTCTTTGTATCTTCACCCGGTAGACTGCTGAATAGATCAAACTCTTTCTTGAGCAACGCCTTCTTGCTCTTAATCATATTTTCACTACCCTCAAACTTGACTCGAAGAGCATCCCATATTGATTTTGAAGTCTTGTCATGTTGAAGCAGTATAAAGATGTCTTCTTTGATTGCTTGCTAAAGCAAACTGATCATCATCTTTTCAGCTCTGTACATATTTCTTTCTTTGTCACTAAACTCCGATAGCTCTTTGATAACCTGCAAATCTGTACGTGGTAGCACATATTTCTTTAGAATACATTCCCAAGACCTAAGATGGTTTGCCTGAACCCAATTTTCGAATCTGTCTTTCCACCCGTAGTATTCTTCGATACTCATCAGTTTCGGGGGCTTTTGTGTAGTTCCAGTTTCATTTTCCAAATTCATGTTTTGAGCAATCGAAGCCGGAGTAACTGAAGATGTAGCGAACGCGTTGTAGAAATCGTTGTCCATGGTTCTAACACTCTCAAGCGGAATCAACAAGTATATCAGTCTGGAGCGGAATCAGAATGTATGTTGGAGCGAAATCAGAAACAATCAGCAACTAGGAGCGAAATCAACACTTTGTTGGAGCGAAATCACAAGTTTGGCAACCTGGACCGAAATCAGGAACTATTTGGAGCGAAAACACAGAAATTTTGGAGCGGAATCAGAATATGTAGTTAATCTGGAGCGAAATCAGAAACTTGTCAGTTTGAGCGGAATCAGTTCGGGAGTCCATTTTGTCTATTTTTACTTTGAATTTTGCAAAGAAACTTTCCAGGATTTGTCTATATGTATTTTTACACAGTCTGTGAAAAAATGATCCGATTTTGACCGTTAAAACTTCCTGAAATGATGAAAGAAGGTGTAGAAGCGAGAAATTTCAATGAAATTTGGCTGTAAACTGCAGAACTCCTCCAACTGGCTCTGATACCAATTGAAGGATCGTTCGACTGACCCAAATGAGTCGTTCAGAGAAGTTCTGATTGTTGATGCAGATTTTGTGTCCGATGCTTGTCGAATAGATTAGTTATTATTTTACGCTGAATTTGTAATAGTTAGTGAAACGGTCAAACGAACGTGTATTGACCCGCTCGTTTGAAGTGGTCAAACGAGAGGGTTATTTGTTTGACCATGTGTGTTTGCTAGACAAATGGGTGTGGGTATAAATACCAACCCTTTGTCTCATTTTCAAAGAGAGAGAAAGGGAGCTCATTTGAGAGTTCCCTGTGAGCTTCATTATGTGGGGGAGAGATCACCACTTGGTCTCTCCCTGGATGTATACTCCTTTGGTATTAGTTCGGTTATCTTGTAATCGGGCCGATTTGTAATGTTATACTACCGGATTAATACAAAGAAGTTGTTTGTTTATCTTTAATCTCTCCCGTCTTGAACCGATCTCACACGAATCACGGTTTCGGTCACGAAACACGGACCTACAATTGGTATCAGAGCCATGGTACCCGATTTAGTAAATCTAACAGTTTGCTAAGTCATATGTGCTCTAGATCTGTGATTTTTGTGCTTTTTGTTCGAGATGTAAAAAATGGTGAAATGAAGAAAAACCCAGATTCGAGACCGAATATATGGATCTGAGCTGAATCGGACCGTACAAAGTGTTGGGTTTTATGTTTCACACTGAAATCAACAAGTTTTCATCATCAAATATCATGTTTTTAAGGATTTTCGTCAGATCTGCAAAGTGAACAGAGGCTGTGTTCTTGAAGAAGTGGTGGCGGCTGTTAAGAAATTTTAGGGTTTCCGACGAAACCCCACTTCCCATGACCAAACGAAACCCTTCGGCGAAACAGTATTCCTGTTTCGTCGACTTCAGACATCATTCTGTTTCGTCGACAAGAATTCAAGATCTGTTTCGTCGTTCAACACACTTCAAATCTGTTTCGTCGACCAGAGATCTATTTCGTCGACCAGAGATCTGTTTCGTCGGCCAACATTAAGAAATCAGTTTCGTCGTCTCTGTTGTTTCGTCGGCTCCCCAAGTCTTTCAGCTACTGCTATTATTAATCAGAGGTAAAGAGAGTGGGTAAGTATTCGGGGGTTTGATGTTTATGAATCTTTGGATGTATGGTTGGTGGAATCGCAGGTTTTATGTGGAGAAGATGATGTCTGCATTTTTTTTTTGGGTTCTGTTTTTTAGTATGTTCATCGAGAAAGAGGTAGAGAGAGGATAAGTTGAAAAAGGTGTTTTGAATGTTGGGAGGTGTGTATCGAAGTGAGAGATCAGATACGTTGAATCCCTTTAAAAAAATAAATAATAGGGATTGTTGACTTTTGGAGGTGTGCGATGGGCATTGATGTCTGCACAATTATTTTTGGGGGTTTAAATGTTTTGTGGTGGTGAAGAGAATTTGGTAGGTAATGTTGTCGGCTGAATGTTGAAGCTAGGGTTGTTGACTACTGGGATTTATTATATGGTGGGCCGTGAATATCATATGAGACCCATTCATATATAAAGATGAGCATGTAGTGTGACTTGGGCTTTGAATTTGCAAATCATTATGAATGAACATTCTCTTAGGCCCACCTGGAATTCTAATAGGTGTTAGGATTTAGGTTTAACTATGGACTATTTTAGTAAGTCGGGAGTTCACGAAATTTATTTGAACCGCGCTTCTAAATGTCAACGTCAGATTCGTACGGGTTTGGGGGCGCGCGGGATGATGCGGCCTGATGAAAAGAAAACAAAAGATGATGATATTTTTGAAAAATGTGGGGTAGTCACGGTTACCGATGCAAACGTCAAATTTTGGTGACTTGACTACTATGGGCCAAAAACAAAAACGGTATGTTCACTTCCGCACGTCAATATTTATGATTGTTATCGGTTATTGGTAAATGCTCGAAAGCATTTTGTTTATTGTCATATTCTCGCATTTGAAAACGAACGTATGAACCTGGAATGTCAATACCGGTCCTAACGAGTTCACAAAGTCTTTGGAGGGATACAAGTCGGATCCTACGGGGTACTAGGCGAAAGTTCTTTATCAACTAGAATATGCAACGAAGAAATCTTTTTGTTTATTGTCATATTCTCGCATTTGGTAACGAATGAATGAACCTAGAATGTCAATACCGGTCCTAACGAGTTCACAAAGTCTTTGGAGGGATACAAGTCGGATCCTACGGGGTACTAGGGGACGTTCTTATTCAACTAGAATATGCAAAGAAGAAAGTCGTTTTCGTGATTTTTCGGAACCGAGAACATTCAGTGAAGATTGACGATAGTTCCGCTAAGTGAAGGGAATTGGTGAACATTTGAAAGTTGACGACAGTTCCTTTGAAGTGGAGGGAATCTGTTAAGGTTTAGAGATCTTACCAAAGAAATGGGGGAATACAACGTATGATGAATTTCTTCGGTAAATTTCTAAACGCAATCACAGGTGGTAGAGTTTGTGATTTTCTGGTGATACTAACGGTTCGGCGTGAAATGTTTTGCACAGACACATATTTGAGGATTTTAATTAATTCTCCAGCAAGCGTGAAGGGTTTTGCACGGAAACATATAGGTATCTAAAGTCGACAGTTGTTTCAAAGCGCTGTTTACTGAAGACCTGGGGGAGTCTTTATGAAAGCTGATAGTTTAAGACTGAAGACCTGCAGGATTCGGTTTTGGGTTTGATGTTTCTTTGGGATTTTACAGGGATCTGGGGGTAACTCAATTCGTTGAGTTTGCAAACGATGTACTTGGTCTAGCTGACTTCCTGAGTACTGATGCTGAAGATCCGTAGTGCATTACGTGGTCAACTTCACAAAGGCGAGACAATGAGATCTGGATGTAGTTCAACTAAGCATGCTGGTTGAGCTTGCAAGGGATACACTTGGTCTAGCTGACTTTCCTGAGTGTTGATGCTGAAGATTAAAGTGCATTACTTGGTCGATTCCACAAAGATGGTTTACAGAAGACAGTTCACCAGAAATCTCTACCAATGTAGTATGCTTGAAGATCAAGAGTTGATGCAGTTTTTAAAGAATGGAACCCTTATCAAATGCCGGTTGGAGTATTGGAAGATCAACGGAAGATCGGTCAATTGAGCCTTTTGAGGAAATTGCACAACACCCAACACGGATACGCGTACTTTAAGGGGGAAATATTTTACAAGGAGCGTCAAGATACTACTTACCTGGATCATCGGTCAAGGGGGAATTTGTTAATACAGAGAAGATGAATACTTGACTGAAGATCGATTGCAGTTGCATTTTCGGCATTCGACAGCAACGGACAAGGGGGAATTTGTTGATGCAGATTTTGTGTCCGATGCTTGTCGAATAGATTAGTTATTATTTTACGCTGAATTTGTAATAGTTAGTGAAACGGTCAAACGAACGTGTATTGACCCGCTCGTTTGAAGTGGTCAAACGAGAGGGTTATTTGTTTGACCATGTGTGTTTGCTAGACAAATGGGTGTGGGTATAAATACCAACCCTTTGTCTCATTTGCAAATTGAGAGAAGGGGAGCTCATTTTAAGAGTTCCCTGTGAGCTTCATTGTGTGGGAGAGAGATCACCACTTGGTCTCTCCTTGGATGTATACTCCGTTGGTATTAGTTCGGTTATCTTGTAATCGGGCCGATTTGTAATGTTTTACTACCGGATTAATACAAAGTTGTTTGTTCATCATCTCTAATCTCTCCCGTCTTGAACCGATCTCACACAAATCACGGTTTCGGTCACGAAACTCGGTCCTACACTGATCTATTTCAGGTGCGGAAAACAAGAAATAGACTTAGTAACAGCTTGATCTTCACTTTAAACACTGATTGTATTGATCTGACGTTGATTACAATCAAATCTCACACCGGCGGCACTTCGGTATGGAATTTATGAACTAACTCTCTAATTTCGCTCCTGAATGACCTATATATAGTGTCCTGATTCCGCCTGAAACCTACAAGAACCATTTGGAGCGGAATCTGAATCTTGTGATTCCGCTCGTAGAGACACAATGACAGTTAGAGCGGAATCAGCCTCTATGAGCGAAATCAACTTCTAAACTCACTAAATCTTCCTATTTTCTCAATCTACGTGCCCTGATCTATACAATATCGTCTAAGACTCGATACAAGACGAAGTTGACAGATATATGCACCAACACTTACCCTATGGACCGAACAATAAAGGAAAATAGCACTACAAGAATAGATTATAGCTATTGTTATGTTAATGATATAGCTATTGTTATGTTAATGAATAATTGAGACTTAACATCATCATAACCCGTTTGTAGTTGTAGGTAAATTATCTGAAAAAGTAGGGTTAATTTTTTGTAGGATTGCGATGAGAGCTCTGATAGTCTCGAAAGAGGATTGCCTGTGGTTACCATCGCCATTGGCGACTCTGTAGAATTTTTGTTTCGCCACAGTGATGAAAACAAGTTACACGGGATTTTGTTGGAATCGAGTGATGTATTGGTATTCGGTGGCGAGGATAGACATATTTTTCACGTGATCGAGAGAGTCATTCCATCATCATGTCCTACACAGTTAGGTAAAGCAACCAGGCTTGCACCGGGCCATCTAAACCTTACTTTAAGACAGTTTTAATCCTTTCTTCTGGAACCCTTTAGGGTTTTCTGTCTCTCGTCTTCAAGATCTTGTTGGTGAGCCTTGTTTGAGTTTCATCTTGTCATGTTGGTGCCAATGAAATATTTGTCCAGTTAATCGTGATATCGTGACATGTTTATTGTGACTGTGGCAGCTTATGCTTTCTTTAACTCTTAGTTTTAATTTGAATTTTCTCGAATTGTGTTGAATTCTTGTGGTGATTTATTTTAGATTCTGTTTTTTTGCATGTGATTACATTCTGTTAACTAACAAATTTAGGTGTTGATTTTGACTTATCTTATGTTTTTACATAAGACAATTGAGAGATAATGAATTTCTGTATTTTAGACTTGTCCTCTATATATAAGGACGGAACAATAAAGGAAAATAACACTATAAGAATAGATTATATAGATGGACTGATAATCATGCTAAAAATAGACTAATTAGCATATATATATGGACCGAACAATAAAGGAAAATAGCACTACAAGAATAGATTATATGGACTGATAATCATGCAAAAAATAGACTAATTAGCCAGCTGTAGATGACTTAAAACAAGATGTCTAACATAAGCCAAGCTCTATATCTCCATATTTTGCATTTTTATTTCTTAGCCCACTTGATGAATTTATGGAATTTTAGACTTGTGCACATATGGAAGTTACACTATTCGATTGCTTTTGTTGCTGCACAAACAAAAGTCAAAAATATTATTAATGTCTAGACTTATTTTTTTTTCCTTCTGTTCGTTCACTATAAACTCCACAAGACATTTAATTCTTCAATTTACATAGTATTAATTTACAAGTTTTCTATCTATTCGCAAGTTCTCTATTTATAATGGTGTTTTGCACTCATGTTTTGGATGTTTTTATATAAAAAAAAAAACATTTTTATTTTTTTACTTACAACTTTGTTCCCCCTATATTTTTCATCTTTCGGGTTTCATTTTAATTTTGCAAATTAACACCACGCAATGCGCGCTTGGTTCAACGTTTTTACATTTTGTTCTAAAATTTGCAAGTTAACACGCCGCAACGCGCGTGTGTTGTTCAACGTTTTTATGTCTATTTTTCTCATTTGACAAGTTCTTCACAACGCAGGTCATAGATCAGTTAGTTATTCTCTTTTATTTTTTACGTTTTTTTCTAATTTCTTCGCATTAACATGCCGCAACTTTAATGTTAGTGGTTTCCTAACGATACATCTGTATCGGTTAGTGACCAGTTTCGGTTATAAAACCGTTTTTCTTTGACAGACATTTAGCTCCTAATTCCTATACTCCCATTCCCATACATGCCCTGGGCTTTGTAGAAACCCATATAGAAACCAACCAAAATAAGCCCAATATAAGCTGTTGCAATATATAATCCAGTAAACTTCAATGCATCTCATCATCCGACTATGTTCAATTAACTTTCGTTGACCCCTATTAACTTTTTGGTCAACCATGCCCAAAAAGCCAACGATAATATTTTAACCCAAAATCTCTAATATATATTTTCTAACACCATTTATTTTCACCATTATTTGACTTAGCTTATGCCTCCAACACTGATTTGAAACCAGTTCACAAACAGTTTTTTTACACCTCTATTTGGTAATTCTGGATTCTACAATGTTTTTAATTTTGTAGCATGTGATTCAACTATTTCATAAATGGGATAAATGTTAATGAGATTTTTTCGATTAAAATAACTAGGCTTTCTAGGGGTGAGCATAAATAGGTCCGACCCGATTAGAACCGAGAACCGAACCGAAAAATACCCGAAACCGACCCTAATATAGAATATAGGGTATTTGTTCGGTTCCTGTAAATCAAGTATGTCGGGTATCGGGTCGGGTCGGGTCGGGAACAACAAAGAACCGAAGCCAAACCTGTGGAACCGAGATAAATGTATGGATTCTGTACAAACAACTAATCTGGGCCAAAGCCCATCAAAATGAGTTAACCTAATTCGTGATATATCAAACAATAAGTAAGATATATCAGAAATAAATCCATACTTCAATAAATCTTCAATACTGTTAATAATTGCTGCAGCTGCTTCACGAGGTTGAGGTATGGTTTCCTGAAACAGTAAGTAAGATATATCAGAAACATGAAGGAACTTTAAATTTGAAAATGAGTGATGCATCGACACAATTTCAAGATGATTCATACACTACTAGAAAACTAGGCAATTGTCACCAAAATTTGCCACCAAAAAAAATGATAACAATTTTAGCCACCATTTTTCCACCAAAATACAAATTAAACCCATTCACCATGACACGGTAGCTAAGTGGTGGCAAATTTTGCAACCTTTTATTTTCGGTCACAAATTAGTGAAAAAAGCCACAACTTTTTAAGCGGTGTCCGACTTGCCACCGTAATAGTGGTGGCAACATGTAAAAATTTAGACGGATTAAATCTTTTTTATTAGGCGGGCTGCCGCTAAATTTTAATTTAAATTTCTTATTGTGCGGCGTTGATTTCTAATTAACCGCTCCACATTCTAGGGTTTTATAGAAAAAAAATCCCAAATAATAGTGAAGCATCTAGGCGACTCCTCCTCCTCTGAAGAATAGATGCTTTGAGTTCAATCACTACTAGTATACAAGCATCGATCATCAGGTAAATCATCATCTTAACTTTCGACTATGGCTTTGCATTTGTTCTATTCATGTTTGTAGGTCCGGCTAGGGGAGGATCTAGTCGCCTAATCCTTGTGTACAAACCAACCCGGTTGTGCGGAATCCAACCGAGATAGCAAACCGAGATCGAACACGTAAATGATGGACACGAGACTCAACGATTAACACCAATGTATTAATACTTGAAAAACAGTTACAGCTCAATGTTTACAATGCTCTCTGTAAATGTAGGTCCGGCTAGGGGAGGATCTAGTCGCCTAATCCTTGTTGTCAAACACACCCGGTTGTGCGGAATCCAACCGGAGATGCAAACCGAGATCGAGAGAAGGAGATGAACAAAAACACGAGATGGAGACCGGGACTCAACGATTAACACCAATGTATTAATACTTGAAAGACAATTACAAATCAATGTTTACAAGATAATCTATGCAAACTCTCTATCAAATCTCTCGGTTCTCTCTTGTTCGCTGCCCTTTTCTTGTCCTCGCTCACTTCTGCCGAAAACACCTGATTTCGGGAAATATATATGGGTCTTGCATATGTTGTGCGATTGGGTTTGGAGTTCGGCCCATGTGGGTTGGTCAAAGGCCCAACATGCATTTGTCTTGATGATGATTGGCCCAAAATTCATGCAAGTATACGTACAGAATTCAACAATTCATATTTGCCAAGTTTAGTCAAGTTGTGACATCATCATGACATCACCAAGGTGATGTCATGGTGATGTGTCGACGGGAAAGGCCGCGGCGCTTCGTGCTTCGCGTGACGAACTCTGGGACGCACGACGGAGGAAAGTCGTGACGTCGGGCTTGAGCCGAACCTAACCGGGTCGAACCGAACCGAGTTGAACCGAACCAAGTCGCGTCCACATAATATGTATCAACAAACTCCCCCTTGGACGCTACTCGTGAGGTTCATCTTCCATGTCTTCTAAGTCGGAGGATCTTCAATGTCTTCACGTCTTGAAAGCAGAAAGTGTATCAACAAACTCCCCGTTTCATGTAGGAAGTGTGTTGACAAACTCCCCCTTAACATAAGCTCCCCCTTGAGTTATGCTCGTGAATGACTTGATCTTCAGTACTTGAGATCCTTGTGGTGTTGATGATGGCCAGCGGCAACTCGATCATCTTCATCATTTGAGTGCCTTCACGTCGTGTCTTCATTCCGAAGCTTGTCATCGACCATGTTCTCCTTGCCTTTAGAATCTGCACATGCAAGAAATCTAAACGCGTAACGAGAACAACTGCTTGGAATATAATTAGTATAAACAAATGACACACGTATGACCATATTTAATCAAACACCGTCCGACAGTTTGAAAGTTTAATAAATACTTTATCCATTTCAAATTTTAACTTTCAACACTTTGCAAATTTCGACCGTTTATGAAGATTTAGTCATTTTCGGTTTTCGTTCAGGTTTCAGGGAACGAAGACTCGAGATCCAACATCGTACGATCGAAAATAAGATAGAAATAAAATCTTTTTGGCTTTTTAGAAAGTTTATATTAAAACACACCTAAAATCTTTTTGGTATTTTTGAATATTTCAAATGTAAAGACTGAAAGCAGTAAATAAATATATACAAAGATGCAGAAACTGAAAGCATTAAATAAATATTTACAGACATTCTTTTTGTGAGTTTCGAGGGTAAGAGAATCATATCAGTGTACGGTCATGCCAAAACGCTCTTGTTGTTCAATTAGTTAACATTAAGATAAGCATCCTATAACGATTATCGGTATTGTTGTCCACTTAAGCTCAACTTATCATTTGTAATCATGGCGAGGGGATACGTTAAGGTATGATTTATACTTACCGACCGGTGTTCATCCACATCACGACACATTCCCGTATCAAGGTATGCACGAGGGTTCATCTTACCGGTGAGTATACCGATTATCATCTGTTTGACCGTATATGATGTGAGATTCTCACTTATTTTGATTTGAAAACAAGCCCTATGTGATAGAATCACTTATTAATGAGGAACTTGATTTTCGATGCATGAAGGCACAGGAGCAAGTCCGTGAACAGGTCAGTACTTTCGTACAGCAGAGAGACGAACTTGACTCCCGGATAAATGTGATATATTATCACTTATTTTGAGGGACATGTGATTGTTGATCACTTATTGAGGTCGAATGCAATATGTACACGTATGTATAGTATTATGGAAGATCTAGACTTGCGTCCCCGTTATTTTTCGGTAAAAGATACAACCATGATACCCAGATGATAAGCAGCATAAAGACCGAATATCTCAGAACCTCGGCAATCTCTCAAACGAAATTTCGGTACTAAGACCATATGCCAATGAATGGTTCCCACCTGGTCTTCAGTCGGTTTAAGTTTATATCACCCTGCACACTTTAAAATGATTGTGAGCCTACCGATACATCTTATATAGAGCTGCTTATCGTTTTTCAGTTTAGGTTTAAAGAGGTTTGGACAGACCACTGATGTGCTATCATTTTCTCTTTTGCTCGCCAGGAAACTCATTTTTGATTTTCTATTGTTTTTGTGTTTTTGAAATTTTTCGATGTTTTTGGATTTTCAAATTTTGGATTTACTCCCCCTAAAATCAACAAACTAAGACAAATTTAAAACACAAGGTATTTACAAAAATGATTTTCCGATGTTGGTTTTACTCTTGCTTGACCTTAATGCCGTTTACCAATAATAAATAGTCAAATCTTGATTTGTCAAAAGCTTTGGTAAAAAGGTCGGCACGTTGGTCATCGGTGTGGACGTAAGCGACATCGATTAGCCTTTTCTCAAAGCAATCACGTATGAAGTGATACTTAATTTCGATGTGCTTAGTCTTTGAATGCTGCACAGGATTTTTAGTGATCTGTAAGGCAGCAGAATTATCAACGTAAATAGGAGTAGTTAGGAATTCAAAACCGTAGTCGCGCATTTGTTGTTGGATCCACAGGACTTGGGAGCAACAACTTGAGGCAGCAATGTATTCAGCTTCGCATGTTGATGTAGCGACGCACGTCTGCTTCTTGCACTGCCATGTGACTAGGCGATTTCCCAAAAACTGACATCCAGCCGTTGTGGATTTGCCGTCGATTTTGCATCCGCCAAAATCAGAATCACTGAATGCGATCAAGTCAAAGTTATTATCCCTAGGGTACCATAGACCGGTGTCGGGGTAACCCTTCAAATAACGAAAAATCCTTTTTACAGCTGCAAGATGTGAGGCCTTCGGGTTGACTTGATATCTGGCAAGCAGGCACGTTGGGTACATTATATCTGGTCTTGATGCTGTGAGGTACATAAGAGATCCGATCATCGCGCGGTAGTATGAGGGGCTAACAGCTTCACCCTTCAAGTTTGGAGTAATTCCGTGATTTTGCGGCAATGGGGTACCGATGGGCGTTGCATCAGACATCTGGAACCGGCTCAAGATGTCACCAACATATTTAGTCTGATGGATGAATATCCCAGACTCGGTTTGTTGTACTTGTAGGCCCAAAAAGAAAGTCATTTCCCCCATAGCACTCATCTCGAATTTATCCTGCATGATGCGCTCGAAATTCCTACACAAAACATCATTAGTAGAACCAAATATAATATCATCAACGTATACCTGTACCAGTAGAAGATCTCCATCTTGTTCTTTGATGAAAAGAGTACAATCGATAAGACCTCTGCGAAATCCATTCTCCAGCAAATAATTAGATAAGGTTGCATACCAAGCTCGCGGTGCTTGATGTAGACCATAGAGAGCTTTGTTGAGCAACCAAACCCGATCGGGATGGATAGGATCTTCAAAACCTGGAGGCTGTTCGACGTACACCTCTTCTTCCACCACACCATGTAAGAATGCACTTTTGACGTCCATCTGGTATACCTTGAAACCTTTGAATGAGGCATAAGCCAGAAAGATCCGAATTGCTTCTAGACGTGAAACAGGTGCATACACTTCGTTGTAGTCGATCCCTTCTATCTGACGAAAACCTTGAACGACTAGCCTTGCTTTGTTTCGAATAACGACTCCACGGTCATCCTTTTTGCATTTAAACACCCAACGGGTACCAATCTTCTTGTAACCAGCAGGTTTCTCTACGAGTTTCCAGACACCAAGCTTCTGGAATTGTTGCAGTTCTTCCTGCATTGCTTCAACCCATGAGTTATCTTTCAAAGCTTCTTTCCAAGTTCTTGGCTCTTCCTGTGAGACATAACACGCGAAAGACCAATCATTTTGTTGACCAGATTCTCTAATCGCCGCATACAAGCCTGCATTGTTATTGTTTCGCAACATGTTTCTTGTTTGAACGCCACTCTGTACATTTCCAATGATGTTTTGTTGAGGATGGGTATTGTGAATCCTTGTTTCTGGATTATCTTGAACTGGAATGTTTGTACCCAGATTGTTGAGATTGAGATCAACAACTAATTCAATGCCCGGAATTGACGAAGAGGATGATGCAGTAGCTTCAGCTGTTCTAGGGACGTCCACTGGAGGAGTACCCTCTGAAGTACCATGAACTGCTGTTATTGGAGCCTCTTGATCTGCATCTAGAAATTCATCATCCTCTGAAGATTCGTTCAATTCGGTAGCATCGTGAAAATCCTCATTATCGAGAGCATTATTGTTCACTGAAGATGGTTCTTGATTGACAATAATGGGACGAACCAACGGTGAATCTGTTGCATTGTCACTCTCGAAAAACATCCTAGCCGCAGCGTTTTCTTCAACTGCTTCAACATTGATCGAATTGAAAAAGTCATCGTACTCAAACATCCAAGGCTGACCAGGATTTCTAACCGGCAAAGTGTGCCTTTGTACTCTGACTTCAGACCATTCCTCGACCCTTTTAGTCTCTAGATTCCAGACTCTTAAGTTCGGGGTGGAATACCCAAGAAAGTATCCTTCAATGGCTCTTGCCCCAAACTTTCCATTAGGATCGATTAGAGTGCACGGAGCTCCAAACGGTTCAAGATATGACAAATCTGGTTTCCGTTTGTTAATAAGCTCAAAGCAGGTCTTGTTGTGCCTTTTGACTGTGAGGACTCGGTTCAACGTGTAACATGCAGAGGACACAACTTCAGTCCAGAAGGGAATCGGTAACTGTGACTCTACCAACATTGTCCTAGCAGTCTCGATCAATGTGCGGTTCTTACGTTCAGCGACGCCATTCTGTTGAGGAGTATAAGCCGCACTAAATTCATGAAGAATACCTTTTGAAGTGCAAAACTCCGCCATGGCATGATTTTTGAATTCAGTACCATTGTCGCTACGTATCCGCCTAACTTTCAAGTTATACAAATTCTCAATCTGAATGATCAAGTTTTTGATAATACCGAAGGTTTCGCTCTTGTGTGCCATGAACGCCACCCAAGAAAATCTTGAATAATCATCAGTTATCACGAGGCAATATTGATCATTCCTAATACTTTTGTGCTTGACAGGACCGAACAAATCCATGTGCAAACGTTCAAGAGGAACAGCCACCGTGTTGATTTTCTTTGTAGGGTGTCGCTTCTTCGTTTGTTTTCCTTTCTGGCACGAGACACAGACGTCTTGAAGATGGAAGTTTTTAAGAGGAACACCATTCACCAATTCATTTGATACCAAATGATTCATTTTGCGTAAGTGAATGTGACCCATTCGTCTGTGCCAAGAGATTGTGTCTTTTTCTGTGGCTTTGGAAACGAAACAAGTTGCTTGTGCAGACGTTGTGATAGCTTGGCTCATATCAAGGACATACAAATCATTTATCCTTGGAGCCGACAAGAGAATCCATTCTTTTGGAATTTTGAAGCCGGGTTTCAGCACATAACATCCATTTGCATCAAAGTGTACTGAGAACTGCTTATCACAAATTTGAGAAACACTAAGAAGATTGTGATCAAGTTGTTGTACGAAGTTGATCTTATCAAAGCTAACAACCCCGTTGGAAATCATTCCTTCACCCGTAATATATCCGCCTTTATCTCCAGCAAAAGCAACATAACCTCCTCTAATAGATTTGACGTCGTAGAGAAGCTTCATGTCGCCTGTCATGTGCCTGGATGCCCCACTATCAACAATCCAATTACTACTGATAGTTCCTCCTGGAACACCCTGCACATGAACTCACATAATTAGTTGGAGATGGGGACCCAAGCCATTGTGGTCTTGGGTCTTCCATTTTCATCAATAATAATAACCTCTATTCTTTGATGATTCGAAAATTGTGATGGTCCCCCTGATTCAATAACTCTTTTTGGTTTCCAGGTCTGTTTTGTTATACCAGTTTGATTGTTTGCAAATTTAACTTCGTGATTGTTTGAAATTTTTGAAAATTTTGAACTTTCTGGTTTAACTGGAACCGATTGTTTTTGAACCACTTCATTTTTAAGTGCCTTTTCAACCACCTTGACTTGTTGGCGTTTCTGTTTCTTTTCCCTTTCTCTTACAAGTCGGGGATCTTGTTTTACAGAAACAGATCGCATTTGGTGATTGCGTTCACGGGGATCATCTTCTTTTCCTTTCAATTTATGAAGATACGGGCAATTTCTGACAATGTGCCCAATTGTACCACATTCAAAACATGATCTTCGTTCAACAAACCCCGAAGTATCATGTGATCGTCTTGCCGATGATGAACTTTGTGATCCCGAGGTACTAGGTTTTGAACTACATGGTTCATTCCTTTTCATCACAGTTGCTTTCTTGACAAAATCTAAGTTAGATTGATTTTCAAATGTTGCAATTTTGTCCGTTCCCTTAGATTTCACAAAGTTCACATTCCTTTTCTTCTTCTGATTCGGCTTCTTTTGACTCTGAGTCGGTGTTTTACCTTTTGGTTTGGCATTATTTTGCTGTTTTTGCACTGTTGGTAATTTCTGATTGCCAAATTGTTTTCTAACTTCAGCCTTAGGGATAGGAGGGCACTTTGTTACCACAACGTGTGATCCTTTCTTACCCAAAAACTTACTTGTAGAATTTTCAAAGACTTTACTGATTAATGATTGATTAACATTTTTAATAGGAAAATCTTTGTCAGAGTAAATTTTATCATCACCAACAAGAGTGTACAGCAAATCCACACTCTCCGACTCTTTTTCAGACGAGGACTCAATTGCAACAGTCTTAGCGGGTTTTGCAGGAGGATCACACAGAATATGATTCTCAAGAGGTATGTCCTCTTCGTTTATCACCGCATCAGACTTTGCTGAATCAGTATCATCAGACTCATCATCAGAAGAATCAGCATCCTCAATCACAACTGGAGGATCCTGATTCTGTTCAGCAGTTACAAATGTATCTGCTGACACATCCGAATCTGATGATACTTCTTTCTTGTATCCTAGTCCTGCTGCAAATTCCTCAACGTCCAGAGGAACAGATGGTTCAAAATGAGTTCTATACTCCTCATCAGGCAGTGCATCAAAATTGTTTCTCACGGGTGGTGGACATTTCTTGTAGCCTATGCATGTGACATCCCGTTTCTCTTTCTGAACATCAATGATGTGATCCAACACATAGCTAGAGCTCAAATAACTGTCTAACTTGAGTCGGATCGCCTCACTTTCTGTTTTAACACAAGCCATTTCCTTTTGCATTACCTCAAGACGAGTTATATAAAGGTTAATGTCAGTTTGTTTTCTGGAAACCATTTTTGTCAGCTCTGTTTTATCTTTCTTTAATGTCTCAATCATTGATTTAAATTCCTTTTCATGGTTTTCATAAAACATGTTGGCTTCTGTGCACTTGGAAAGATCAACGGTCAACTTCTGGTTGTGAATGAATGTCACATCATATTTCTCTTGCAAAGCCTCGTGTTTGCTTTGCAATTCACACCACTTATCATTCAAAGAAACATGTTTGTCTTGCAAGTCAAACAAACTAGCTTGTAAAGCATCATGTTTGCCTTGCAACTCAGACATGTTTGCATCCAAATCAGCACATTTAACATGCAATCTATCACAATTATCACAGATATCAGCAGTGGGTTCATCGACACATACCCGACTTGATGAACTGTCGACATTAGCCATAAAGGCTGAATGGAGAGAAAACGAAGAATAAGCAGCTTGATCCACCAAAATAGATCTTCTTTGAATTCCTGCTGCAGCTTCTTCCAATAGTTCATCAATATCTGCATTAACTGACGCAGTTGATGTCTCATCCACCTGATCATTGCCTGAAGTGGAGGTTTCCTCATCTGAGCTTCCACTATAACCAGAACTGTCTTCATCTTCAGAAGATTCATCACCATTGGTGGAAGATTCTCCACCACTGGCGTGCTTTAAATCCTTAACAACTTCAGCAAAACACGCTGTTCCATCTGGAGTATCATTTCCAAACTGGATTGACCAATCACAACCTTCATCTACTTGAACCACAAGTGCCTGGTTGGCATTTGATGGTCCTGCTTGGCTTTGGTTGTTGACAGGTACCAACGTACGAACATTGTTCCTGTTCTGGTTCTGCTGGTTGCCTTGACCTCTGAAGGGATTCTGGTTCCCATGTTGAGATGGCCTCGTACATTCACGCTTGAAATGACCACGTTCACCACAGTTGAAACACTTGACAGCTTGCTTATCAAACCCATACTTGGTGTCTTTCTTGCTCTCCAAGCTGGTTCTCCCAGTTCTCTCCATAAAATCCTTTGCTCGCCTAACAGCACTGGCAAAGGCCCACTTGATGTCCATCATCTCCATCTCCTCTTTATCAATCTGCTGATAGTCTTCTTGTGTCAGATTAATATTACCAATCTGACCTTCCACTAATCCACAGTATGCGCTCACCAAAGTGTTTAGCAGCTCCATGTGTTCCTTTGCTACTTCCACACTTACTTTAGAGAAGCTTGAGGTGTCGAGCCGTACTGTATTTTGCTTTGATTGTTGACCAGCAGATGATGTGCTTCCATAACAAGCTTGCTGTTGAGGAGGAAGTGGATTCCCATACATGTCTGTTTGTACGGTGGATTGAGGAGGAAGTGGATTCCCATACATGTCTGTTGATCCGGTAGATCGAACAGGTAATGGATTTCCAAACATATCAGTTGGTCTGAGAGGTTGTTGGCTTTGTTGTTGTGGTACTGATTGAGGGACTGGTTCCAGCAGATTTCCATACATGTCTGTTTTTGGAGGCACCGGAACTTGGATAGTATTGCCATACATGTCTGTGCTAGTCACAAAGGCTGTTTGAATTGGAGCGTGTGAAGACGGTTTTGTAGAAGTACTAGAAGTTCCAAAATACATTTCAGGATTTTGAGGCACGGGAATTCTTTTTGCCTTCAGAGTTTCTTCCTGATTCTTGTTTTCCAGGATTTGAACAAAGTCGTTGAAGCTCGTTGTAGCTAAAGTACCATTGTACTTCATGATTTCCAAGAAAGTATTCCATTGAGGTGGCAACGCATCTGCAAACCTTTTCACAATCTCTGCAGAAGTTGTAACAACCCCAAAATTTGCCAATTCAGTCAACAAGTGATTAAATCGACTTATCAAATCACCTAACGACTCATTCTCCATACAAGTAAAACCATCAAACTCTTTCTTTAGCAATTCTTTTCTCAATTGACGTGTCGCTTCATTTCCCACGCCCCTTGTCTTCAACGCGTCCCACAACCTCTTTGTCGTCTTGTAATTGACAAATTGATGATAGATATCTTTACTCAACGCCTGAGTAAGAATGGCATATGCCTTCTTTTCCAAATCATAAACCTTTTTCTGATCTTCTGTAAGATCTGCAAACGTAGCAGCAGATGATGCGGCAACCTCTATTGTTTGATCGAAATCTGTAATGAACCGCAACCACAATTCTGTATTTTGACCAAGAACGTATGTATAAAATCTATCAATCCATCCTGGATATTCATATAAGTGCATCAACTTTGGAGGCCGATTTAAACTTCCGGTTTCGCTCTCGCTTAAGAGAATGCTTTGAACACTTGGAATTTGATTTGATACAAATGCCCATTGACCGGTAGAAATTGCATTAGCTTGAGAAGATACCGGTGCGGAAGATGACGGAGTACCAAAATACATATCTGTATTTACCAGAGTATTCCACCTTGGATTCATTTTTGATCAAGAAAAATAATACCTGAAAATCACACCTCAAACAAACAGTTAAATCACTTATACAATTTTTTTTTTTTAATATCTTGATAAAACAAAATCCCACGAAACAAAAAAAAAATCCGACGGAACAAGTCTTGTGATACAACGCGATGAACCACACTTCTTGAAAGATAGACGACGAAAACGAGCCCAAACAGAAGCCCAAATTTTTTATATGAGCCCAAGTCTTGTGCGAGGCGATCCCAAATCAATCTTGTGCGGTCCAAATGAATGCTTGTGCGACTGATAAGAAGCCCAACTAAAAGTAATCAGAAGCCCAATTGAAGTTGTGCAGGCCCAGCCCTTGTGCGAGTAGCCAATCTTGTGCGATTGCTATATGTTGTACGATTAATGGATCTTGGGCGACTAATATCAGAAGCCCAAATATAATTTAAGAGATGGTCTGAAGGAATCAAAAGCCCAAATAGAAGCCCAGCTACGATCCAAATTGTTGTGCGACTGAAATCAGCTTGTTCAATCCTGTTAATTCGCTGGCTTCTCTTAATTTCGCTGGATTTATTAAGTTCGCTGAATTTCGCTGCCTATTCTCATTATTACGATGATCAGAAAAATCGCCGAGAAACCGTGATAATCTCGTTGAGGGCGATTACACGGTTACCAAAGTCGCCTTTGGATTTGAGTTCGCCGGGTCAAGCAACGGAAACAATACGAGAAATGGTAATTCGCTGGTTACTGCTAAATCGCTGGTTACTGAAATATCGCTGAAATCAAATTTGCTGAAGTCAAATTCGCTGGTTATTGACTTTCTATCACAATATGTCTAACCTCCTGACACAATCAGACAACTCTCCTTTTCAACTCAAACTTTCGGCTACACAAGCCCCAAGTTACCAACCATGATATGATTTGTACTATTATAATCCAATAACAATTTTCAATGCACTAACACTTTCAAAAATAATTGACCAAGATCAAAAGAGTAGATTTTATGAAGAACACTTGAAGCTTGGTTGAAGATATGAAGACACGACCCAGCAAATTTAAATTTTCCGGTAAACTAAAGAGTTTTCCGATGAACCGACAAATTTCCGAAACGCGGTTTTGCTCAAAACTTCAATAAAAACCAACTTTTAACATCTGAAAATGAAAAATAACAAGGTTTTTATGTGAACTTCCAGCAAAAAATGCAGGTTTTCGAAGCTAAAAACAGAAATTTCCAGAAAATACAAGCTTCTAAAACCCGAAAAACAACCCGAACACAACTCGGTTTTAACAAGGAGAAGAGCCAAGGCTCTGATACCACTTGTAGGTCCGGCTAGGGGAGGATCTAGTCGCCTAATCCTTGTTGTCAAACACACCCGGTTGTGCGGAATCCAACCGGAGATGCAAACCGAGATCGAGAGAAGGAGATGAACAAAAACACGAGATGGAGACCGGGACTCAACGATTAACACCAATGTATTAATACTTGAAAGACAATTACAAATCAATGTTTACAAGATAATCTATGCAAACTCTCTATCAAATCTCTCGGTTCTCTCTTGTTCGCTGCCCTTTTCTTGTCCTCGCTCACTTCTGCCGAAAACACCTGATTTCGGCAAATATATATGGGTCTTGCATATGTTGTGCGATTGGGTTTGGAGTTCGGCCCATGTGGGTTGGTCAAAGGCCCAACATGCATTTGTCTTGATGATGATTGGCCCAAAATTCATGCAAGTATACGTACAGAATTCAACAATTCATATTTGCCAAGTTTAGTCAAGTTGTGACATCATCATGACATCACCAAGGTGATGTCATGGTGATGTGTCGACGGGAAAGGCCGCGGCGCTTCGTGCTTCGCGTGACGAACTCTGGGACGCACGACGGAGGAAAGTCGTGACGTCGGGCTTGAGCCGAACCTAACCGGGTCGAACCGAACCGAGTTGAACCGAACCAAGTTGCGTCCACATAATATGTATCAACAGTAAACTCTCTCTCTAGTTCTCTCGTGTGTGTTCTCTCACACTTGTGTCCTTCACTCTCTGTCTTTCTGTTCTGTCTTCAGTCTATTTATAGCCACAGCAATGACGAAATGCATAAAGGCCACGACGAAACAACAAAGTCGACGAAACACACCTTGTTTCGTCGACATACATATAAATTCTAATCTGTTTCGTCGTTTGATATTGTAGTTTGGCCCAAGACATAAGTCAAAGCCCAAATCAAGTTGTGGCCCAAAGTGAAGAGTTGATTTGCCCAGATGCATTGTTTTCGTTGACAACTTTCACCAATTCAAAGCTTGTATGCATTAGTCAACATCGTGACATCATCATGACATCATAATGATGATGTCATGGTGATGTGTAAACGGGACTTGGCTTGCGGCGCTCCGTGTTTCCCATGTCGAACTCTGGGGCGCACGACGGAGGAATGTCGTGACGTCGGGCTTGAGCTGGACCTAACCGAGTCGACCCGAACCGAATCGAACCGAGTCGAGTCGCATCCACATAAAGTGTATCAACAAACTCCCCCTTGGACGCTACTCGTGAGGTTCATCTTCCATGTCTTCTAAGTCGGAGGATCTTCAAAGTCTTCACGTCTTGTAAGCAGAAAGAGTATCAAAAAACTTCCCTTTTGATGAAGGAAGTGTGTTAACAAACTCCCCCTTGACATAAGCTCTCCCTTGAGTTATGCTCGTGAAACCTTTTCATACTCAATGCTTGAGATCCTTGTGGTGTTGATGAAGGTCATCAGCAACTCGATCATCTTTATCATTTGAGCGCCTTCACATCGTGTCTTCATTCCAATGCTTGTCATCGAACATGTTCTCCTTGCCTTTAGAATCTGCACATGCAAGAAATCTAAACGCGTAATGAGAACAAATGCTTGGAATATAGTTAACATAAACAAACGACACACATGTGACCAATGTTCAACTACCGTCCGACAGTTTTGAAAGTTTAACAAATTGTTCAATTTTAGTTTTTAACTTTCAAAAACTTGCAAACTCTGACCGTTTATGAAGATTCAGTCGTTTTGGTTTTCATCAGGTTTCAGGTGTCGAAGACTCGAGATCCAACATCGTACAATCAAAAATAAGATAGAAATAAAATCTTTTTGGCTTTTAGAAAGTTTATATTAAAACACACCTAAAATCTTTTTGGTATTTTTGAATATTTCAAATGTAAAGACTGAAAGCAGTAAATAAATATATACAAAGATGCAGAAACGGAAAGCATTAAATAAATATTTACAAACATTCTTTTTGTGAGTTTCGAGGGTAAGAGAATCATATCAGTGTACGGTCATGCCAAAACGCTCTTGTTGTTCATTTTGTTAACAATTAGATAAACATCCTATAACGATTATCGGTATTGTTATCCACATAAGCTCAACTTATCATATGTAATCATGGCGAGAGGATACATTAAGGTATGATTTATACTTACCGACCGGTGTTCATCCACATCACGACACATTCCCGTATCAAGGTATGCACGAGAATTCATCTTACCGGTGAGTATACCGATTATCATCTGTTTGACCGTATATGATGTGAGAAACTCACTTATTTTGATTGAAAACAAGCCCTACGTGATAGAATCACTTATTGATGAGGAACTTGATTTTCGATGCATGAGGGCACAGGAGCAAGTCCGTGAACAGGTCAGTACTTTCGTACAGCAGAGAGACGAACTTGACTCCCGGATAAATGTGATATATTATCACTTATTTTGTGGACATGTGATTGTTGATCACTTATTGAGGTCGTATGCAGTATGTACACGTATGTATGGTATCATGGAAGATCTAGACTTCCGTCCCCGTTATTTTTCGGTAAAAGATACAACCATGATACCCAGATGATAAGCAGCATAAAGACCGAATATCTCAGAACCTCGGCAATCTCTCAAACGAAATTTCGGTACTAAGACCATATGCCAATGAGTGGTTCCCACCTGGTCTTCAGTCGATTAAGGTTTATATCACCCTGCACACTTTAAAATGATTGTGAGCCTACCGATACATCTTATATAGAGCTGCTTATCGTTTTTCAGTTTAGTTTTAAAGAGGTTTGGATAGACCACTGATGTACTATCATTTTCTCTTTTGCTCGCCAGGAAACTCATTTTTGTTTTTCTATTGTTTTTGTGTTTTTGAAAATTTTCGAATTACTCCCCCTAAAATCAACAAACTTACAAGAATTTAAAAAACACAAAGATATTTACAAAAACGATTTTCCGATGCGGTTAACTCATGTTTTTACCTCAATGCCGTTTACCAAAATTAAATTATTGTCAGAAATGATTTATCGAATTTTGGAAAAACCAGTTGGCATGTCGGTAATCGGTGCGGACCATGACAACATTGATGAGTTTCATAGTGAAACAATCACGTGTGAGGTGATATTCGAGATCAACGTGTCTGGTCAAAGAGTGTTGTACGAGAGGATAATAATTCATAAAGAAGCTTAAATATCGACAAGTATAGGAGAGATTAGAAGTTCAAAACCGTATCCTGCAACTGCTTCGTGCATTGCCAGGAATCTGAGCGCTCTCCCAAACTGGATATCCACCAGGTGTGGATTTCAAAGTCGATTTTGTAGCTACTGAGAAATCTCTTCACAGCAACAAGATCATAAACCTCTGGGTCCGGCTGGTCTTCCACATTGTACCAGCGAAGGTCTTTGTCTTTCTCTTTGAGAAGTAGTGTGCGGCTGTTCAATCCACGCCAAGGCATCCGCACACCCGGTTGGTTTGTTCAACAAACACATTTTCTTCAATCACACCGAAGAGAAAAGTACCTTACACGTTCATCTTGTGGACTTTGAACTTCTTGTGGAAGAAAAATCCATGAATCTTCAAAAAGTTTCAGACGTGCTACAGGCGCGTACTTTTCATTGGAATCTTTCATGTTGACCCGATCAAAAACCATAACAACCAAACTTTGGAACATATCTCATCATGTCGAATTTTTCAACTTCATTCAACAACATTCTTTCATCAGACATTTTTGTCTTCTTTTCTCCTCTCTCCATCAAAGGCAACAATATTCTCCTTGGTTACAACAATGTTTCGGAGCCTAATGTCGCCGATCTTGTGCATGGACGCTCCACTATCAACAATCCTAAGACTATCAATAGTTCCTCCTGGAACATCCTGCACACTCATTCAGAGATTAATTGGAGAGGGGGACCAAAGCCTTCACAGACTTGGGTCGTCCGTCATCATCGAGAATTGTAACATCCATTTCCCGATGATTCGGAATTGATCTAGCTCCCCCTGAAACAATTTCCGATTTTGGTTTCCAAATCTGTTTTTGTTTTTCATGTTTAACATTTGATTCAACAGATTTTGTTTGGACAACCTCCGGTTTTAAAAGCTTTTCAACATTTTTCCGTTGTTTCTTTATCTGTTTCACTTCTTGTTGTTTAACAAGACGAGGGTCCTGTTTTGGTGAAACAGATCTTTTATGGTATTTGTTACCACGGGGGGGGGGGGGGTTCAACCTTTGCCTTTCCTTTCGTGAGATATGGACAATTTCTGACAATGTGCCCATACTCACCGCATTCAAAACATGATCTCCGCTCAACAAACCTCGGAGTATCATAGTTGTAGGAGCTTGATGATGAACTTCGTGATCTTGAGGTACTTGGTCCTACATCACAACCGTTTGTGTGTTGTGTGTAGTTGTTTTGACTGTTTCTTTTCAAAATTTTACTTTGTTTAACAAAATCCGTGTTGGATTTGTTTTCGAAAGTTTCAATTTTATCAGTCCCTCTGGATTTTACAAAGTTTATCTTCTTGTCCTTTTTCTGAGTTTGTTTCTTTTGACCTTGAGTCGGTGATTTACCTTTTGGTTTGGTATGATTTTGCTGCTTTTTTATTGTTGGTAATTTCTGATTCCCATATTGTTTTCGAACTTCGGCCTTTGGGATAGGAGGGCACTGTGTTACCACAACGTGTGATCCTGTCTTTCCCAAAAACTTACTTGTTGAATTTTCAAAAACTTTACTGATTAAAGATTGATTTACATTCTTAATCGGAAAATCTTTGTCAGAATAAATTTTATCATCACCAACAAGAGTGTACAGCAAATCCACACTCTCAGACTCTTTTGCAGACGAGGACTCGATTGGAACAGTCTTAGTGGGCTTTGCGGGAGGATCACATAGAATATGATTCTCAAGAGGTATGTCCTCTTCTTTGATCACCGCATCAGACTTAGCTGAATCAGTATCATCAGATTCATCATCAGAGGAATCAGCATCCTCAATCACAACTGAAGGATCCTGATGCGGTTCAGCAGAAGACACACATGTATCTGCTGACACATCCGATTCTGATGATACTTCCTTCTTGTATCCGAGTCCTGTTGCAAATTCCTCAACGTCCAAAGGAACAGATGGTTCAAAGTAAGTTCTATCCTCCTCATCAGGCATGGCATCATAATTGTGTCTAACAGGTGGTGGACATTTCTTATATCCAATGCATGTGACATCCCTTTTCTCTTTCTGAACATCAATGATGTGATCCAACACATAGCTAGAGCTTAAATAACTGTCTAACTTGAGCTGCATCGCCTCACTTTCAGTTTTAACACAAGCCATCTCTTTTTGCATTATCTCAAGGCGATTGATATACAAATTGATGTCAGTTTGTTTTCTTGAAACCATTTTTGTCAACTCGGTTTTATCTTTCTTTAATTTTTCAATCACCGATTTAAATTCCTTTTCATGATTTTCATAAAACATGTTGGCTTCTGTACATTTAGAAAGATCTACTGTCAACTTTTGGTTATGGATGAATGTCACATCATACTTGTTTTGCAAAGCCTCATGTTTGCTTTGCAGATCACACCACTTAGCATTCAATGAAACATGTTTGTCTTGCAAGTCAAACACATTAGCTTTTAAAGCATCATGTTTGCCTTGCAACTCAGACATATTTGCATCTAAATCAGCACATTTAACTCTTAAGCTAGCACAATTATCACAATTAACGACAGTTGGTTCATCGACACATACCTGACTGGAATCACTCTCAGATGTTGACCTATATGCATCAGAATCAACAACCTCCCTTGATGATTCACATTTAGATCCATCCCCGCTTGAACTTGAACTTGAAGTTCTAACATCTTCAACTGAAGTTGAAACGTCTTCAACTGAAGTTGAAACATCTTCAACTGAGCTACTGTCATGTTCAGAACTGTCATCGTTTCGCGATGATTCACCATTGCTGGCATCTTTAACAATTTCGGCATAAAACGCAATTCCTGTATGACTACAGTTCCTTGGATCAAGAGATGATGGTGCTACAGTAGAACGATGGCACTGTGAAGCAACTGGTGGTAATGGATTTCCATACAAGTCTGTGGTTGGAGCTGGCTTTACAGGAACTTGTATCGGATTGCCATATAAATCTGTGCTTGTGACAAACGCCGTTTTTGGTTCATTTTGAAGTTGGTTAGTAACCGATGCCCACATTTCTGCCGTAATTTTCGGTGCGGAGGATTCGGACCAAGACCAAACTGAAGTCATATTGGATGAATAAACTTGAAAACCTGATTAACTCACATGAAACAGACAGTTAAAATACTTTTTGAAACCTTCTGTTAGAACTTTGACAACAATATCGACGAAACACGTTCCACGAAACACAATTTTGTTTGATAAATGACGAAGCAGAATGTCGACGAGACTGATTTTAAATTGACCAAATGGATTTAGTGACGAAACAGAATCAATCCCTTTGTGACGAAACAGGCCCAGTACATGCGGCCCAATGTTCGACGAAATAGAAGCCCAATGATGAAACAGAATTGATTTGATAAAGTTGGTTTTATATTTTGAAACAATTTAAAAACCTTATCTTTCTGACACTATGGACATGCTTTCGGCTCAAAGCATGCTCAATTCACCAACCATGTATGGCATGCAAATATTATAATCAAGTTGCAATTTTCAATAACACAAACAACTACACAATTACTTTGACCAAGATCAAAAAGTTGAAGACTTGAAGAACACTTATGAAGATGAGATGAACTTGATGAGTTTCTGGTAAAAATATGAGTTTTCCAGTCGCGACAAATTTTCCGAAAACGCGATTTTGCTAGAAATGTTTAATAAAAACCAATATTTAACATGAGGACATTATTTCAACACGGTTTTTAACAAAACACCCAGCAAAACAACAAGATTTAACCAAATAAAGTGTATCAACAATGTTTTCTATTGAAACATTGTTATATAGCTCCGATCTTCTTTCAGTCAAAACATTATTTAAATACAAATGTGGAAAAGGGCTATTTAATTAGTCCAACCATAAATTCTTGAATTGTTAAGTAGTTCTCATCTTTTTCTATAGTAGCTTTAGGAAAATCATTTAAATGATGGGATTTTTTTTATGATTGGGAAGTGTAGGACCGTGTTTCGGGACCGAAACCGTGATTCGTGTGAGATCGGTTCAAGACGGGAGAGATTAGAGATAAACAAACAACTTCTTTGTATTAATCAGGTAGTATAACATTACAAATCGGCCCGATTACAAGATAACCGAACTAATACCAAAGGAGTATACATCCAGGGAGAGACCAAGTGATGATCTCTCCCCCACACAATGAAGCTCACAGGGAACTCTCAAATGAGCTCCCCTTCTCTCTATTTGCAAATGAGACAAAGGGTTGGTATTTATACCCACACCCATTTGTCTAGCAAACACACATGGTCAAACAAATAACCCTCTCGTTTGACCACTTCAAACGAGCGGGTCAATACACGTTCGTTTGACCGTTTCACTAACTATTACAAATTCAGCGTAAAATAATAACTAATCTATTCGACAAGCATCGGACACAAAATCTGCATCAACAAATTCCCCCTTGTCCGTTGCTGTCGAATGCCGAAAATGCAACTGCAATCGATCTTCAGTCAAGTATTCATCTTCTCTGTGTTAACAAATTCCCCCTTGACCGATGATCCAGGTAAGTAGTATCTTGACGCTCCGTGTATAATAATTCCCCCTTAAAGTACGCGTATCCGTGTTGGGTGTTGTGCAATTTCCTCAATTGACCGATCTTCCGCTGATCTTCCAATACTCCAACCGGCATTTGACAAGGGTTCCAATCTTTAAGAACTGCATCTAGTCTTGATCTGTCATAAGAACTTTATTTCATTCAAGCATACTACATTGATAGAGATTTCTGGTGAACTGTCTTCTGTAAACCGTCTTTGTGGAATCGACCAAGTAATGCACTTTAATCTTCAGCATCAACACTCAGGAAAGTCAGCTAGACCAAGTGTATCCCTTGCAAGCTCAACCAGCATGCTTAGTTGAACTACATCCAGATCTCATTGTCTCGCCTTTGTGAAGTTGACCACGTAATGCACTACGGATCTTCAGCATCAGTACTCAGGAAGTCAGCTAGACCAAGTACATCGTTTGCAAACTCAACGAATTGAGTTACCCCCAGATCCCTGTAAAATCCCAAAGAAACATCAAACCCAAAACCGAATCCTGCAGGTCTTCAGTCTTGAACTATCAGCTTTCATAAAGATTCCCCAGGTCTTCAGTGAACAGCGCTTTTGTAACTACTGTAGACTTTAGAAACCTGTATGTTTCCGTGCAAAACCCTTCACGCTGGCTGGAGAATTAATTAAAATCCTCAAATATGTGTCTGTGCAAAACATTCCACTCCGAACCGTTAGTATCACCAGAAAATCACAAACTCTACCACCTGTGATTGCGTTTAGAAATTTACCGAAGAAATTCATCATACGTTTTATTCCCCCATTTCTTTGGTAAGATCTCTAAACCTTAACAGATTCCCTCCACTTCAAAGGAACTGTCGTCAACTTTCAAATGTTCACCAATTCCCTTCACTTAGCGGAACTGTCGTCAATCTTCATTGAATGTTCTCGGTTCCGAAAAATCACGAAAACGACTTTCTTCTTTGCATATTCTAGTTGAATAAGAACGTCTCCTAGTACCCCGTAGGATCCGACTTGTATCCCTCCAAAGACTTTGTGAACTTGTTAGGACCGGTATTGACATTCTAGGTTCATTCATTCGTTACCAAATGCGAGAATATGACAATAAACAAAAAGATTTCTTCGTTGCATATTCTAGTTGATAAAGAAATTTCGCCTAGTACCCCGTAGGATCCGACTTGTATCCCTCCAAAGACTTTGTGAACTCGTTAGGACCGGTATTGACGTTCCAGGTTCATACGTTCGTTTTCAAATGCGAGAATATGACAATAAACAAAATGCTTTCGAACATTTACGAATAACCAATAACAATCATAAATATTGACGTGCGGAAGTGAACATACCGTTCTTGTTTTTGGCCCATAGTAGTCAAGTCACCAAATTTGACGTTTGCATCGGTAACCGTGACTACCCCACATTTTTTCAAAAATCAAGTTTTCATCAAGCTTCATCATCCCGCGCGCTCCCGAAACCGTACAAATTTGACGTTGACATGTAGAAGCGCGGTTCAAATAAATTTTGGGAACACCCGACCCACTCCCACTAGTAATTTGTTTACTTAAACAAATAAACTAATGAAAATATCCGAAGTTCCATTAGAAATCCAATACAAAATAACACTTCACTTCTAGCTGCAATCATGTGGGCCCAAAATAAAGTTGTGACTTCAAAATTTAGAAAAATCACGTGAGCCCATAATGTGTTCTTGATCCAACTTTGGCCCTTTTGATCGACCCAACACCACCAACACAAACAGAATATTAAACACTGCTAGTGGGCCTTTTTGATAGGTCTTATAATGCCAAATCAAGCTTTTATCTTGCACAAATGGGCCCAAGCAGAAACACATATCTGCCAAACAAATAATTTAAAATTTTCAAACCTAATTGAAAATTTGCAAACCTAATTGCCATCATCAAAGAATAGCCGACATCATCTTCCACCCACTTCCAATTCACTCTTTCTCTTTCTTCGATATCCACCTCCAAAACCAGAGATTTCTCATTTTTTTTAATCTCTG
Organism: Helianthus tuberosus; assembly: GCA_030545235.1. Classification (NCBI taxonomy): domain Eukaryota; kingdom Viridiplantae; phylum Streptophyta; class Magnoliopsida; order Asterales; family Asteraceae; genus Helianthus; species Helianthus tuberosus. Next base: position 4,153,443 of record CM060381.1, on the reverse strand, counting down.
CGATACCAACATCCACACCAGACATCATCATCCCTAATTTTCTTTCTTTCAGCGATACATACCTCAAACAGCCAAACCCTGACCAGTCAAAATCGCTCCATAACTCTGATCAGTTGAAGTATCTTTCGGTGAAGCAACAACGGCGGCCGCTGTGTTGTTGTTCTTATTCTCAGGTTGCGGTTCTGGTGGGACGAGTTTTGAGGTGATTGTAGGGTCAGATTTGGAGAAACCAGATTGGGATCCTACATTGTTATGAATCTGGCCCCTAGTGCTATTCCGATTTAGAACAGTGGTAGCCCCTAGTGCTTCAAATCCTTCTGCAACTCGAAACAGCAACGCCGACGAAACAACAGAGATGACCAAACTGATTTCCTAATGTCGGCCGACGAAACAGATCTCTGGTCGACGAAACAGATTTGAAGTGTGTTGAACGACGAAACAGATCTTGAAATCTTGTCGACGAAACAGAATGATGTCTGAAGTCGACGAAACAGGAATACTGTTTCGCCGAAGGGTTTTGTTTCGTCATGGGAAGTGTGGTTTCGTCGGAAACCCTAAAATTTCTTTAACAGCCGCCAAGAACATCAAGAACAGACCCACTGTTTATTCCCACAACCATTCTTTGGGCTATAACCAACTTTGGGCCGAACCCCTTACCCAATTACACAAGCTCATTTATATACCGAAATCAGGGGATTTCGGTGGTGGGCAAGAGGTGAGAACCCGAGAGATTCAAGAGAGAGTTTTAGTGTGTATGTTAACCGGATCTTGTATCTATCTTGTACTCGAACTTTTCTCAGAAATATACAAGGGTGTTAAACATTGAATCTACGTGTCTTGTATCTCGTGTTCTTGTTCATCTCTATCTCGGTTTGCTATCTCGGTTGGATTCCGCACAACCGGGTTGGTTAGTACACAAGGATTAGGTGACTAGGTCCTCCCCTAGCCGGACCTACAAGTGGTATCAGAGCCTTGGCTCTTCTCCTTGTTAAAACCGAGTGTTTTCGGGTGTGTTTCGGTTTTTTTTTGAAGTTCAGTTTTTCTTGAAAATTTCTGTTTAAAATTTCGAAAATCTGCTTCTTTTGCTGAAAGTTCTTATAAAAACCTCTTTATTTCTCATTTTCACATGTTAAAAATTGGTTTTTGGTGAAGTTTCTTGCAAGAATTTGTGTTCGGAAATTTGTCGGTTCACCGGAAAACTCATAAGTTTGCCGGAAAATTCAAATTTTCTGGGTTGTTCTTCATATATTGATGTTATCTTCAAAGTGTTCTTAGTGTATTTCAACTTTTTGATGTTGGTCAAGTGTTTGTCAAAGTTGTTTATGCCTGGGAACTTGTTGTTAGATTAAAATATTAAAAGGACATCATTATTTGGTTAGTAAAGTTGGGAAGAGTGAACCGAAAGTAAAGGTTGAAAAGTCTGCTTTGTGTCAGTGATAGAAAGTCAACAATTTCAGTCGCACAACATTTACAATTGCACAACATATTCAATCGCACAAGAGTTGACTTAGTCACACAAGAGACTTGAGTCGCACAAGACAGTTAATCAGTCGCACAAGATTTGGAAGCCCAAAAGCTGTTTCATCATTGGGCCTGGACTGTTTCGATTAACTGGGAGCCCAAAAGAAAGTGGATCGTACAAGATCACAGTCGCACAAGACACACATCATATTCAGTCGCACAAGACATTCTCTTTCAGTCGCACAAGACTTGTCTTCTCGCACAAGAGTTGTGGGCTCGCACAAGAACTGGACCTTCTATATTGGACCTCTGATTACAACATTTGAATTTTATTTGGGCTGCTGATTGGATCGCATAAGACTGAACCGCACAAGGTAGCTGGAACGTACAAGCTTTCAGTCACACAAGATAGTTTTCTCGCACAAGATAGTGGGCTTCTATAGTGGGCTTCTGATTACTATTTGGGCTGCTGATTTAAGCCGCACAAGATTAGTTTGGGTCGCACAAGATTTTATCAGTTCTTGTTCTTGTTGCCTAAAACACCTCACTTGTCCATTTCAACGAAATCATTTTTTTAATAGGAGATTTTTATTTCTTTGTTAACTGTTTGTTTGAGGTGTGATTTTCAGGTATTCATTTTTATTGATAAAAAATGAATCCGATTTGGGGTACTCCGGTAAATACAGATATGTATTATGGTACTCCGTCTCCGGATAGCGGAAAGTATAGAAACACGAGTTTGTCTCCTTCGTGGGCCGAATCTCCCGCACCGGTATCTTCACAAGCTAATGCAATTTCTACCGGTCAATGGGCATTCGTATCAAATCAAACTCCAAGTATTCAAAGCATTCTCTTAAGCGAGAACGAAACCGGAAGTTTGAATCGGTCTCCAAAGTTGATGCACTTAAGCGAATATCCGGGATGGGTAGACAGATTTCATACATATGTCCTAGGGCAAAACACGGAATTGTGGTTACGTTTCACCACAGATTTCGATCAAGCTATAGAAGTTGCCGCTTCAACTGCTGCTACATTTGCCGATCTTCCTGAAGATCAGAAAAAGACATATGACTTGGAAAATAAGGCATATGCCATTCTTACTCAGGCATTGAGCAAGGATATTTACCATCAATTTGTCAACTATAAAACGACAAAGAAATTATGGGATGCGTTGAAGACGAGAGGTGTAGGAAACGAAGCGACTCGCCAATTGAGACAAGGTCTACTCAAGAAAGAGTTTGATGGGTTTACATGCATGGATAAAGAATCTTTGGGAGATTTGACGAGTCGATTTTCTCATTTGTTGACTGAAATGGGAACTTTTGGAGTGATAACGACTCCAATCGAAATTGTCACCAAGTTTGCTGATGCTTTGCCACCACAATGGAGTAATTTCTTGGAAATCCTGAAGCTCAATGGCATTTTGGCTACAACAAGCTTCAATGATTTTGTTTAACTTCTGGAGAATAAGAATCAGGAAGAAATCCTTAAGGCGAAAAGGGTTCCAGTGCCACAGAATCCTGAAATGTATTATGGAACTCCTAGTACTCCTGCAAGACCAATCTCACATGCTCCAATTAATCCTGAAATGTATTATGGAACATCTGGCACTCCTGCAAAACCAATCTCACATGCTCCAATTCAGACGGCGTTTGTGTCTAGCACAGATCTATATGGCAATTCTATTCAAGTTCCTGTTAAGCCAGCTCCAACAACAGACTTGTACGGAAATCAGCTACCTGTTCAACAACAAGCTTGTTATGGAAACACATCATCTGCTGGTCAGCAATCAAAGCCAAATACAGTACGGCTCGACACCTCAAGATTTTCTAAAGTCAGTGTGGAAGTAGCAAAGGAACATATGGAGCTTCTAAACACTTTGGTGAGCGCGTACTGTGGGTTAGTGGAAGGTCAGATTGGGAACATTAATCTGACACAAGAAGATTATCAACAGATTGATAAAGAGGAGATGGAGATGATGGACATCAAGTGGGCTTTCGCCAGTGCTGTAAGGCGAGCAAAAGACTTCATGGAACGGACAGGTAGAACCAGCTTGGAAAGCAAGAAAGATACCAAGTATGGGTTCAACAAGCAGTCCGTCAAGTGCTTTAACTGTGGTGAACGTGGTCATTTTAAAAGGGAATGTACAAGGCCAGCTCAGCATGGGAACCAGAACCCTTTCAGAAATCAAGGCAACCAGCAGAATCAGAACAGGAACAATGAGCGTACGTTGATACCTGTCAACAACCAAAGCCAAGCAGGACCATCAAATGCTAACCAGGCACTTGTGGTTCAAATAGATGAAGGTTGTGATTGGTCAATCCAGTTGAGTAGTGATGCTCCAGATGGAACAGCTTGTTTTGCTGAGGTTGTCAAGGATCTTAAGCACGCCAGTGGTGGAGAATCTTCCACCAATGGTGATGAATCTTCTGAAGACGAAGACAGTTCTGGATACAGTAGAAGCTCAGATGAAGAATCCTCGAGTTCAGGTGATGATCATGTGGGTGAGACATCAAGTGCGTCAGTCGATGCAGATATTGATGAGCTTTTGGAAGAAGCTGCAGCAGGAACTCAAAGAAGATCTATTTTGGTGGATCAAGCTGCTTATTCTTCGTCTTCTCTCCATTTAGCCTTTATGGCTAATGTCGACAGTTCATCAAGTCAGGTATGTGTCGATGAACCCACTGCTATTATTTGTGATAATTGTGATAGTTTGAGTGTTAAATGTGCTGATTTAGAAGCAAACATGTCTGAGTTGCAAGGCAAACATGATGCTTTACAAGCTAGTTTGTTTGACTTGCAAGACAAACATGTTTCATTAAATGCCAAGTGGTGTGAGTTGCAAATCAAACACGAGGCTTTGCAAGAAAAGTATGATGTGACATTCATCCACAACCAGAAGTTGACCGTGGATCTTTCTAAGTGCACAGAAGCCAACATGTTTTATGAAAACCATGAAAAGGAATTTAAATCGATGATTGAAAAATTAAAGAAAGATAAAACCGAGCTGACAAAAATGGTTTCCAGAAAACAAACTGACATAAATTTGTATATCACTCGTCTTGAGATAATGCAAAAGGAGATGGCTTGTGTTAAAACTGAAAGTGAGGCGATCCAGCTTAAGTTAGACAGTTATTTGAGCTCTAGCTATGTGTTGGATCACATCATTGATGTTCAGAAAGAGAAACGGGATGTCACATGCATTGGATATAAGAAATGTCCACCACCCGTGTGAAACAATTATGATGCCATGCCTGATGAGGAATATAGAACTTACTTTGAACCATCTGTTCCTTTGGACATCAAGGAATTTGCAACAGGACTCGGATACAAGAAAGAAGTATCATCCGATTCAGATGTGTCAGCAGATACATTTGTAACTGCTGAACAGAATCAGGATCCTCCAGTTGTGATTGAGGATGCTGATTCTTCTGATGATGAATCTGATGATACTGATTCAGTAAAGTCTGATGCGGTAATCAAAGAAGAGGACATACCTCTTGAGAATCATATTCTATGTGATCCTCCCGCAAAACCTGCTAAGACTGTTCCGACCGAGTCCACGTCTGCAAAAGAGTCGGAAAGTGTGGATTTGCTGTACACTCTTGTTGGTGATGATAAAATTTACTCAGACAAAGATTTTCCTATAAAGAATGTTAATCAATCTTTAATAAGTAAAGTTTTTGAAAATTCGACAAGTAAGTTTTTGGGAAAGACAGGATCACATGTTACAGTGACACAGTGCCCTCCTATTCCAAAGGCCGAAATTCGAAAACAATATGGCAATAAAAAATTACCAACAGTGCAAAAACAGCAAAATCATACTAAACCTAAAGGAAAATTACCGGCTCAAGGTCAACGGAAGCCGAATCCAAAGAAGAACAAGAATGTGGACTTTGTGAAATCAAAGGGAACGGATAAAATTGAAACGTTTGAAAACAAGTCTAACTTAGATTTTGTTAAGAAAGCAACAGTGATGAAGAGAAATGAACCAAACTGTTCAAAACCTAGTACCTCGGGATCACAAAGTTCATCATCATCGGCAAAACGATCACATGATACTTCGGGGATTGTTGAACGAAGATCATGTTTCGAATGTGGTGAAATTGGACATATAATTCGAAATTGTCCATATCTTCATAAGTTGAAAGCAAAGGTTGATGCCCCCCGTGACCAAATTGACCGCAAGCGATTTGTTTCAACAAAATCAGATCCCCGTCTTGTAAAAGAAAGGGAAAAGAAACAGAAACGCCAACAGGTCAAGAAAATTGAAAAGGCGATTAAAACCGATGTGGTTAACAAAACATCTGTTTCTGTCAAACCAAACAATTCAAAAACTTCAGACAACCATGAAGTTAAGATTTTAAAGAATAACACTGGTATAACAAAACAGACCTGGAAACCAAAAACGGTTATTGAATCAGGGGGGCCATCACAATTTCCAAATCATCAGAAAGTGGAAGTTATTGTTGTTGATGAAAATGGAAGACCCAAGACCACAATGGCTTGGGTCCCCCTCTCCAACTAATCTCTGAATGAGTGTGTAGGATGTTCCAGGAGGAACTATTGATAGTCTTAGGATTGTTGATAGTGGAGTGTCCATGCACAAGATCGGCGACATAAGGCTCCGAAATACTGTTACATTTAGGAGAATATTGTTGCCATTGATGGAGAGAGAGGAAAACGATAAGAAGACAAAAATGTCTGATGAAAGAATGTGGTTGAATAAAGTTGAAAAATTCGACCAGATGAAAAATGTGCCAAAATTGGTTGTTATGGTTTTTGATCGGGTCCTCAGGAAAGATTCCAAAGAAAAGTACGCGCCTGTAGCACGTCTGAAGCTTTTCGAAGATTCATGGATTTTTCTTCCACAAGAAGCTCAAAGTCCACAAGATGAACGTGTAGGATACTTTTCTCTACGGTGTAATTGAAGAAAATGTGTTGGTTGAACAAACCAACCGGGTGTGCGGATGCCTTGGCGTGGATTGAACAACCGCACACTACTTCTCAAAGAGAAAGACAAAGACCTTCGCTGGTGCAATGTGGAAGACCAGCCGGACCCAGAGGTTTTTGATCTTGTTGCTGTGAAGGGATCTCAGTAGCTACAAAATCGACTTTGAAATCCACACCTGGTGGATATCCAGTTTGGGAGAGCGCTCAGATTCCTGGCAATGCACGAAGCAGTTGCAGGATACGGTTTTTAAATTTCTAATCTCTCCTATACTTGTCGATATTTAAGCTGCTTTATGAATTATTATCATCTCGTACAGCACTCTTTGACCAGACACGTTGAACTCGAATATCACCTCACACGTGATAGTTTCACTATGAAACTCATCAATGTTGTCATGGTCCACACCGATGACCAACGTGCCGACCTTTTTACCAAAGCATTTGACAAATCAAGATTTGACTTTTTATTACTGGTAAACGGCATTAAGGTCAAGCAAGAGTAAAACCAACATCGGAAAATCATTTTTGTAAATACCTTTGTGTTTTAAATTTATCTTAGTTTATTGATTTTAGGGGGAGTAAATCCAAATTTGAAAATCCAAAAACATCGAAAATTTTCAAAAACACAAAAACAATAGAAAAACAAAAATGAGTTTCCTGGCGAGCAAAAGAGAAAATGATAGTACATCGGTGGTCTGTCTAAACCTCTTTAAACCTTAAATGAAAAACGATAAGCAGCTCTATATAAGATGTATCGGTAGGCTCACAATCATTTTAAAGTGTGCAGGGTGATATAAACTTAAATCGACTGAAGACCAGGTGGGAACCACTCATTGGCATATGGTCTTAGTACCGAAATTTCGTTTGAGAGATTGCCGAGGTTCTGAGATATTCGGTCTTTATGTTGCTTATCATCTGGGTATCATGGTTGTATCTTTTACCGAAAAATAACGGGGACACAAGTCTAGATCTTCCATGATACCATACATACGTGTACATATTGCATACGACCTCAATAAGTGATCAACAATCATATGTCCAAACAAATAAGTGATAAAATATCACATTTATCCGGGAGTCAAGTTCGTCTCTCTGCTGTACGAAAGTACTGACCTGTTCACGGACTTGCTCCTGTGCCCTCATGCATCGAAAATCAAGTTCCTCACCAATAAGTGATTCTATCACATAGGGCTTGTTTTCAATCAAAATAAGTGAGAATCTCACATCATATACGGTCAAACAGATGATAATCGGTATACTCACCGGTAAGATGAACCCTCGTGCATACCTTGATACGGGAATGTGTCGTGATGTGGATGAACACCGGTCGGTAAGTATAAATCATACCTTAACGTATCCCCTAGCCATGATTACATCTGATAAGTTGAGCTTATGTGGACAACAATACCGATAATTGTTATAGGATGCTTATCTTAATGTGAACTAATTGAACAACAAGAGCGTTTTGGCATGACCGTACACTGATATGATTCTCTTACCCTCGAAACTCGCAAAAAGAATGTCTGTAAATATTTATTTAATGCTTTCAGTTTCTGCATCTTTGTATATATTTATTTACTGCTTTCAGTCTTTAAGTTTGAAATATTCAAAAATTCCAAAAAGATTTTAGGTGTGTTTTAATATAAACTTTCTAAAAGCCGAAAAGATTTTATTTCTATCTTATTTTCGATTGTACGATGTTGGATCTCGAGTCTTCGTTGCCTGAAACCTGATTGAAAACCAAAATCGACTAAATCTTCATAAATGGTCAGAATTTGCAAGTTTTGAAAGTTAAAAACTAAAATTGATAAAAATTTGTTAAACTTTCAAACTGTCGGACGGTAGTTGATTGAAATATGGTCTCATGTGTGTTATCTGTTTATGTTAAACTATATTCCAAGCAGTTGTTCTCATTACGCGTTTAGATTTCTTGCATGTGCCGATTCTAAAGGCAAGGAGAACATGGTTGATGACAAGCTTCGGAATGAAGACACGACTTGAAAGGCACTCAAAAGATAAAGATGATCGAGTTGCCGCTGACCATCCCCAACACCACAAGGATCTCAAGCATTGAAGTCAAAAGATTCACAAGCATAATCAAAGGGGGAGTTTATTGACACACTACCTAAATGAAAAGGGAGTTTGTTGATACACTTTCTTCTTTCAATGCGTGAAGACTTTGAAGATCCTCCGACATGGAAGATATGGAAGATGAACCTCACGAGTAGCGTCCAAGGGGGAGTTTGTTGATACATATTATGTGGACGCGACTCGACTCGGTTCGATTCGGTTCGGTTCGACCCGGTTAGCTTCGGCTCAAGCCCGACGTCACGACATTCCTCCGTCGTGCGTCCCAGAGTTCGACACGCGAAGCACGGAGCGCAACGAGCCGGTTCCCGCTGCCACATCATCATGACATCATCATGATGATGTCATGATGATGTCATAAGTTGACTAAACCTTACAAATCAACAATCTGCATGTGTTTTACGTAAAGAATGGTTGTTGGGCCATTTTCTTTGGGCTATAACCAACTTTGGGCCGAACCCCTTACCCAATCGCACAAGCTCATTTATATACCGAAATCAGGGGATTTCGGTGGTGGGCAAGAGGTGAGAACCCGAGAGATTCAAGAGAGAGTTTTAGTGTGTATGTTAACCGGATCTTGTATCTATCTTGTACTCGAACTTTTCTCAGAAATATACAAGGGTGTTAAACATTGAATCTACGTGTCTTGTATCTCGTGTTCTTGTTCATCTCTATCTCGGTTTGCTATCTCGGTTGGATTCCGCACAACCGGGTTGGTTAGTACACAAGGATTAGGCGACTAGATCCTCCCCTAGCCGGACCTACAATATATACCCGCTCGTTTGACCGTTTCCCTAACTATTACAAATTCAGCGTAAAATAATAACTAATCTATTTGACAAGCATCGGACACAAAATCTGCATCAACAGGAAGCTACAATCTCTGTTGGGATATCTCTGTAGAAAATTAATTTATAAATTCATTTTTAATTTATAATAGAATCTATTTGGTTAATATAAAAAATTAAGTCTATTACATTTAAAAATTAATTTAGTGTTTATCGTTGTCCAAAGCATGATGGTTTGAGTTAATTCAAGGTATATGACCTTGTTGTTTTGCCAACAAGAAAATAGAATGATAAAATACATTGACAGAAGTAGGTATACCAAGGGCATGTTTGGCTAAGCTTTTTGAAACAATTTATTGACTTATTGGCTTTTTGAAAAATCATAAGCTCCAAAATGATGTTTGGCAATGAGGTTGTATGTGAGGGGAAAAGTGACTTTTCCAAAAAGTCACTCCATACTGACTTTTCCAAAAAGTCAATAAGTCAATAAGTTGTTTTCAAAAAGCTTAGCCAAACATGCCCCAACAATTGAACAACATTATTTTTGTTTTTGAATAAGACTACATGTCAAAAGTCTTCCACAAAAAAATAAGCTTGATATAGTTGATTGTTGAAACTGAAACACTTACAATATCCATATATAACTAGTATGGCTAGGTTTTGATGCATATTTTGTTGAGTTATCTAATAATCATTCTTATACGAAGTAGGTTGTTCACGCGTTGACCCGAACCAAACACAGCAATGCTCAAACTCGGTTTAGTTTAAAACCGTGCGGCTTGGTTTGGTCCGGATTTTTAGAATCAAGTGACTTTTTAATGCTCGAACTCGGTTCATTTTGAAACCAAGCAGCTTGGTTTTGTTCAAATTTGACCCGTTTAAGATAAAACATAGCCTAGTTTAACCCATGCGAATGTTAACTAGTTTGAAATTTTCACCCAAATTTGAACACTTTAGTCATTATTTTGCAAGCTTGTTTGATATATTAACTAATTATAAAGTTATAAATAAAGGTGAACATGTCAACCCAATCGAACCCAATAAGTCTTGACTCTTGATCAACCCTAAAATTACACCTATTAATTTGTTTTGACTCTAAACAACAAAATTTAAAAAAGTTACATTTTCTGGTATTGTATAGGAATTGTAAATGAAGAATGTAATTGTTTGTATCTATTATTTTGTTCATTGTTGTTTATAAGTTTCTGATTTCTGTACTTAGATTTTGGAGCAATACACTGGTCAATCCACTGATATATATCATTCACTTGTAAATGAAGCTCCTCTGTTTTCTCAAATAGATCACTGATTTTGCTTTCTAGCAACTCATTGCAGTCACCAACTAATTGAATCGTATTTTTGAATGAATATATCTCTTCGTTCTTCAATTTAACCTAGGGGTGAGCATAAGTCCATAGCTCTGATTCATTCTAATATCATCACAAACAAGCTATAAAGCAACTTAAAAGGTCGGGTCGGTGTTTATATCTTGGACCGACATACCCGAATGTGTACATACCCGGAACCGACCCTGTATTTTCGGGTAGTGATTCGGTTCCCTCATTTATGTATTTCCGGTTCTCGGGTCGGGTCGGGTTCTGATAGGGTCGGGTCGGGTATGGACTTTTGCTCACCCTCTAAACTTAAATTATTGTCTAATTTGTTGATGGTAATTTAGCACAGCATCCATTACAAGTCAAAAACAATATCCAGATTCACTACTTTGATTTTGTGTCTAAAACTATCAAACTTAAAACCAACAATATGACAGTTTTTGTAATTTAAAACTAGCACACTTCCCACCATCTATAAAAAAATATCTTTTTGTCCATCCACCATCTATAAGTACCTTTTAATTTTTATATCATTCAACAATAATACTATAAAAAATGAAAACAATCATCTTAATCTCACTTGCACTCATCTTCCCAGCCTGTTCAGCTCCTGGTCCTGCTCCTGTGCTCGATATCTATGGAAACTACCTCCGCACAGGGGCCTTATACTACATTATGCCAGCGGCTCGAGATGGTGAAGATGGCGGACTCTATGTGACAGACTACTGGAAAATTTGTCCAGCTGGAGTTGCACAATCCCGAAATGATGAGACAGGCCTCTCGTTGAGTTTTGGTCCGGTCAACCCCAAGAAAGGCGTGATCCGTCTTTCAACAGATGTTAACATAAAGTTCTCAGGCTCCAACAAATGTAATGAGTCAAATGTATGGAGGGTGAAATATGATAAAGGTATGAAGCAATATGCTGTGATGGTGGGAGGTGTAGAAGGAAACCCAGGACCAAAAACATTGAAAAACTGGTTTAAGATTGAGAAAACGAATGACGGTTATAAGTTTGTTTTCTGCCCGAGTGTCTGCAGCTACTGTGAGGTGAGGTGCAGGGATGTTGGAATAGCTATTGACGAAGGTGGTGCGAAACGTTTGGTACTCGGCGATGATCCCTCGTCTTTCTTCTTCTTTCGAGCTTACTAGTTCCCCCAGTTTTAGTGTTCCATAATAAATTAAACACGTAACTAACAACCATAACTAATTACTGTTTTATATATGAAACAGTATGCAATAAATAAAGTTCTTGACAGTTTGATGATACTTTCCCTATTGACAAATAATTGTTGGATTAAGAAGCCTTTTATTAATGATAATAAATCTTTATGAAATTTGCACAATCAGTGACGCATGAGAAGTATGAACAAGAAACACGAAAGTATATTTCTTGTGTTAAATGATTAATAATCGTAGAACATTCATTACACATATATTCATTACTTCTGATCACTTACAATCTTTCCTTTATACTACACCAATAGCCACCATGAATCATCACAAGTTCGCAATGTTTGGAATGATCACGGTAGTTTTGTGTTACCTATTTTAAAAGAAAATGTTCCATACTAATGGATTCGGGTCCATAACCATGGGTTCCAGTGCACGAGATCTTAGCATCAATATCGTCACTAGCATCAAGATCGTCAATATCGATATCATCAAAACCTTGAGATTTGTTGTCCAGGAAAACGTGTTCAGAAATAACGTAATGAGACCCATTCATAACTAACTTTTTAATTTTGTCACATAATCTTTTGTGACATATACTTATAATAATAACCTTATAACAAGTCTAGATAATAATATACATTCAACAATAACACATCCTAAATGCCACAAAACTAAGATAAAAAAGTTCTCAATGACAAGTACACTAACCAAGACGGCACGACCTGTACCAACCTGTGCGTGTGGGCGTGGTGCACCAGCTTTATTGTTGGTGATGGGGTTCTAAATGGATAAAGAGAATTCTGGTAACTAAAAACTCTCTGACATAATGTATGTTTATCGTAAGTATATACAAAATCAACCTTAATCCACATTACGGCATTGTTATGCTGATTCTGGGATGATGTGTTAGAAACCTTGAAGAACTTCAGTCACATTCGGATAATAAACTTTTACTTGAACTTGAAACTTGCTGAAAGACCAAGCGTCAAGACAAGGTTCCATCTTCGGTGACTATTTATAAGTGGGGTTGATCCCATCCCTGCTCAATCTCAGTTTAGTTTTGACAATCCTTTTATGAAAGCATCTGTCAAGTTCATACCAGATTGTAGGAAACTACCATGCCTAATTTACATAATTAATTGTGTCACTATTTTGCCATATATAAATACTTATATATAGTTTAGTTTTACTAATCTCTTAACACATATTTGTATTTTAATGGTCTGCTCTAGCTTATTGACATTCCAGCACAGCATCCATTACAACTCATAAACAATATCTAGCTAGATTAATAGATTATAACAGTATTGTAAGCATAGTCCATTGAAATCCATTATAGGTCAAAAACAATATCCAAATTCACCGGTTCGAATTTGCGTCTAAAACTATCTAAATCCAAACCAACAACATCATCCTTGTTATATCTAAAACTAGCAGACTTCCCACCATCTATAAATAGCTTTTAATCTACATCATTCATCAACACTTTTGAAAATGAAAACAATCATTTTATTCTCACTTGCTTTCATCTTCACAGCCTATTCAGCTCCTGCTCCTGCTCCCGTGCTCGATTTGAGTGGAAAGCCCCTCCGCACAGGGGCCGGATACATAATACTTCCAGTAGATAACGGACCACATGGCGGACTCTATGTGAGGGACTTAGGTACAAAGTCTTGTTCACCTGGAGTTGTACTATCCCCTAATGAGGAGGCTGGCATACCGATGACTTTCACTCCCGTCAACCCCAAGAAAGGCGTTATCCGTCTTTCCACAGACGTTAACATACAGTTCTCAGGGTCCACTACTTGTGATAAGTCAAACGTATTGAGGTTGAAATATGATAAAGGTATGAAGCAATATGCTGTGATGGTGGGTGGTGTTGAAGGAAACCCTGGACCAGAGACATTGGATAACTGGTTTAAGATTGAGAAAAGTACTAATGACGACGCTTATAAGTTTGTTTACTGTCCAACTGTCTGCAGCTACTGTAATGTTAAGTGCAGCGATGTTGGAATCATTGAAGACAAAGATGGTTTGCAGCGTTTGGCACTCAGCGATGACCCATTTTCTTTCATCTTCTACCCTATCCGTGCTCGAATAAATTAAATATGTAACCACCAACCTTAATTACGGTTTATCTCTGATTGAATAAAAGTGCATGGGTATATGTGTTGAACACATAAAGTTCTTTGTCTTCAAGTTGTGTTTTTTTATTGAATCATATTCTCGTGATTCTCATTTTATTCGTTGCTTTTGTTTGAAACCCATGTGTATATATGTGTAAATATAACAACACATAAGAGTGAAGATCGAAAATGGTCAAATTAATAATTGATGAATCTGTAGTTTGCTGGGGTTTGGTCTTGGTTAGAGACTTAAAGTTCGGTTTAGTTTTTCATAAAGGTTGCCTACTTAATTCCAGATTCTTTTATTTTTTTGAACAGAAAAGGGAGCCAACATTTATAAAACAAAAGGTCCGCTAGCAAGTGACTAGAAAAAAATAATATACATCTCAACCTCAAAATCTACTCATTCCCCCACAGAAATATTTAGGTCTTTAGCTCTATTATTCATCCAAAGTAAAGTGATTTCTTTGTCCTTTGATGTCTTCTAACATCAGAGTTTTAAAGATAAAGCTCCCTTCAAATATCTTTTCATTTCTGCAACTCCATATTTTCCATAACACCATCATAACTATTCTTGTAATCGCATTCTTGTGTCTCTTTTCTAGTCGTAGATCATAAGCCTTTTCCAAGACCTCCTTGACATTGTGTTTTTTTTGGTAAAGAGCTTTGCCCGGAAAATGTATAAATAATAAAAAGACTTACACCATCAAAGGGAACATTCCCCCCGTGGCATCGCCCAAAACATGCTTTGGGGACCAAAAATACGAAACCATACAACCTAGTCTCGGTATAAACTAAAACCTAGTCCTATAAGGCATAGCTGATTAGCAACCGGGGCCCCCGTTTTGCTAGCTAAGATATCGAAGGAATCTCCCATCTAAAGCTTTCCATAAAAAGGTGTTAATCTTAGGAGTGGCCCCACTTCAACGACTTGTCAGTATGCGCCGAAGTAGCTAATGCTAGGTCCTCACGAACCTGTTTGACCAAGAATTCCATACCCTTTTCGGATTCCAGCCCCATACATCATTGTTCTGTTTAATATTGAATCTCCTAATCATAGCCATTAGCTGACCGAATTCAGCCCACAAGTCCGCAGAACTAGGCTTGGACTTCCACTCCCAATCCCAAGACCCTGTATGGCCAAATCTTTTGCTTTTTTCAGCCACTAATGCAATTTTATCTGCTGCCATTTTATATAACCATAACATGCCACTAAGCGGCTGGTTTGAGAGCCAGGGATCGATCCAAAATCTTGTTTTAGCACAATTTCCCTCAGCTCGAAACGATGGATACACTGCTCTTTTGAAACTCCTTTTTGCACACTAGTGATGTTCTTCCACCTCCCCATGTTGCATCTTGAGTCAAATTATATAGATAAGTCCCATCATACACAATTTTAGATTCAACATGGGACTTATCTAAATAATTGTCATTATATGCATGACTGAGGTAGAACAATAGATTAATTTGATTACCACCTTACCAGCAATAGAGATGGTTTAACTAATATTTATTTTAAGTTGTTACAAATAATTTTATTACTTAACACATTTATATAAGCAACCAAGTTTATCATCAACAATCTTATCTTATTAATAATGGGTCGTATTATTGGCACACCTTGGGGGGTTAAATCGACACCCTCAATACGCATCATATAGGCCTATACGATGCGTATTGAGGTGGGTTCAAACTTCTATGTCTGCCAAAGGCTGCCATTGTCCCCTAACAAAAAGTAATACGCATAGTATAGGCCTATACGATGCGTATTGAGGGTGTCGATTTAATTTTTTAATTTTTGCAAGGTAGCTTCCTGTCACACGGTACCTTTCCGTCACGCGAACGAAAAAGCAGCACTTTGGACATTTATTGGTCTTCAAACATCTAGGAAACATTATTTTGAGAATACCCCTGAATTTATTGACGCTGTAGAATGAGATCCTCCACTGTTGGGTTATCATCTTTCAACCCCATTTTCCCTGAATTTATCGATTATGTTTTTCAACAGGGATGTAATGCAATGATTCCTGTCAATTGAATAGACCGACATTTGCTTCATATGACTCACTTGAATAGCCTCGGATGTAATAACAGTACGTTTAGCATCCGTGCCTGCTTGAATTGCAGAAAGCAAAGGATAACGAAGATGAACATTGTATTTAGCACGAAAGTACTGAACAACCAAGATAACAGCTCCGGTTTCATTTGCTTCGTCCACTAGAACTATTTGTGTATGCATTCTATTGGTACTGAACAACAGAATCAGGTTCTCAAAACAAGGATCGTCCTAATAGATTAAAGAGAACTATTTCAGTTATTTCTAATGCAAGGATCTTCGAATGCGGTGTGTACGTTAAATACCGTTCACCTTCTTTTTTAGTTGCTTCTCTTGTTAAGTTTCTGAACCAACCGAAATCCACAAATACAAACAGTTTCTCCGTCGCTAATTTCTCCACTCACCGTGAAATCAAACAGTTTCTTCGTAGATTCCAACAAAGTTAATATTCACTGTGGTGGATGCAAGCATAAAGTTAGAAACCAGTGGTATTGAACCAACATTTCCTTCAAACATTCTAAACACTACAAGGATGTTGGGAATTAAACGCATGTACGTGACAAAACAAGGATCGTTCTAATAGATTAAAGAGAATAAACCAAGTACAAAATCATCTGCTTTCTGAATCTGAATCTGAATCTGAATGTTAACTTTGACTCATAAACCCTTGAATCCTAACGCTTCTATGATGATATCAGCGTTGTTTATCACCCTGTGTGAGCATTGGAAGCCCGACCACTAGCAGAAGAACCCGACACGTCTTCTAAGATGATTCGAAATATTCACGAACAACAACGGACTCAGACTCATTGTTGCGAATTTGGTTTCTTCGGGCTTATGTTGATGGATAACGCAAACAAGTTCTCCACAGTTTGTTATTCAAATCTCTATTCGGTCATCTTTCCAAACTGCAACACACGATAAGTTCTCCAAAAGAATGCATATCCAAATAGTACCGGGACCACTGTAATAGACACATGTCACATAGTTTAAACGAGTCTAGAACACTCGTAATCCTCATCCGGCTTTGAAACCGGAGGGAATCTACGAAGAAACTGTTCGATTTCACGGTGAGTGGAGAAATTTGCGATGGAGAAACTGTTGGAATTTGTGGATTTCGGTTGGTTCAGACAGACACAATTTGTTGGACAATGAATATTGAATGTGTAACAGAATGCATACACAAATAGTTCTAGTGGACAATGAATATTGAATGTGCAATGAATATTTTTAGAGAAGCATTGGGATTCAAGGGTTTAGTTGGATCATGAAGAAACGAAACCCTAACAACTGATTCAGATTTAAACGATGCACGCCTTAATTCATCTTTTTTACTCCTTTTCCTTCAATTTCGAGAACAAATCCACAAACTCACTGTGAAATCGAACAGTTTCTTCGTAGATTCCGTCCGGTTTCAAAGCCGGTTGAGGATTACGAGTGTTCTAGGACTCACTGGTACTTATTTGTGTATGCATTCTTTTGGTAGTTAATGATATCGATTGCTATAACAGGATGGATGTGACACACACAGATAGATAAGCTGTCACAGTTCTCAAGACTGTTTGTCGGGTTTCCAATGCTCACACAGGGTAATAAATAACGCTGATACGAACACATGTGTTTTGAAAATAGGCTTTGTTCTTGGTTTAATGAAGTTACACGTAACATCTAGTTATATTCAGATTTAAACAATGCACGCCTCAATTGAGATAACGAACATCCATCAAGCTCAAAAAGAAAACTTGTGTTTCCCATAGTCACAAACGATTGCGGTTTGTATTTCGCATAGCCACCGTTTCCATAGTAAAAAACGGTTGCGGTACTATTTGTTGAAATCGAATAAAAGAGTAAAAAAGATGAATTGAGGCGTACATTAGGAACAAGAAGTCCAACAATCCGTTAATTATCTGTTGTTGTCTAAAATACGTTACAATACGTTAAAATATGCTAAAATACGCTAAAGTACATTAAAATACGTTAAAATACGCTAAAATACCCTAAAATACGTTAAAATACGCTAAAATACGCTAAAATACGCTAAAATACGTAAAAATACCCTAAAATACGTTAAAATAAGCTAAAATACGCTAAAATACGTCAAAAATACTATTAAATACGCAACAATATGTTAGAATACGTCAAAATACGCAAAAATACGTCAAAGTACGCGACTAACGATATTTCCACACACGTGTACATATAATACGACACTATGGAGTTCAAGTGGATTTCAAACAAAACTGTACGTAATCATAGAATAAGATATTCACACGCAACCGAACGGCACCGAAACGACTTATTTGAAGGTATACGTAATAAAACAACAAAATATGCGAAAGTTTGGCAAAAAACAAGACGTATACGCGTCGAACCAAGGGAAACACGATAACATTAAATTTGAAATAATGCCATATACGATCGTATAGGCCTATCAAAAATACCCATGAATTTATCAGAAAACCAGGGGTATTTCAGTAAAATCATCGATTAATACGCATCGTATAGGCCTATACGATGCGTATTGAAATATAAATTTCTCAAAAATATTTTTTCAAATCAAGGGTTCCATCATTACAACCACTTGTTTTCAACGGAGTTGTAATGCAATGATTCCTCTCAATTGAATAGACCGACACTTACTTCATAGGACTCACTTGAATCGTCTCGGATGTAATAACAGTACGTTTAGCATCCGTGCCTGCTTGAATTGCAGAAAGCAAAGGATAACGAAGATGAACATTGTATTTAGCACACGAAAGTACTGAACAACCAAGATAACAACTCCGGTTTCATTTGCTTCGTCCACTAGAACTATTTGTGTATGCATTCTGTTGGTACTGAACAACAGAATCAGGTTCTCAAAACAAGGATCGTTCTAATAGATTAAAGAGAACTATTTCAGTTATTTCCGTTGATCCACAAATTACAACAAATTGTGTCTAATGCAAGGATCTTCGAATGCGGTGTGTACGTTAAATACCGTTCACCGCTTTTTTAGTTGCTTCTCTTGTTAAGTTTCTTAACCAACCGAAATCCACAAATTCAAACAGTTTCTCCGTCGCTAATTTCTCCACTCACCGTGAAATCGAACAGTTTCTTCGTAGATTCCGTCCGGTTTCAAAGCCGGTTGAGGATTACGAGTGTTGTAGACTCGTTCAAGGCATGCAATGTTTCCTCTCAATTGAATAGACCGACACTTGCTTCATAGGACTCACTTGAATCGTCTCGGAAGTGGATTTCGGTTGGTTCAGATCTCTTTGGTTATATTCGAAACCAACTAAAATACGTTGAAGTAATGAATCAACAGAAATAACTGAAATAACTTGAATCGTCTCGGAAGTACTGAACAACAGAAGGATGAGATATCGGCGGTTAGCTCGAAGAAGTTTCTCTCAATCAGGTGTTCCATTAGATTTCCCCTTTTATCATGTGTCATACGTTATGAGATTCTTCGAGAATTAGAAAAGGAGAAAATACGGAACGACAAGGGTTGTACGAGTCTGAGTCCATTGTGGTTCGTGTGAGGTTTGTATTTTCCATAGCCACCGTTTCCGTAGTAAAAAACGATTGCGGTTTTGCACATTCAATCTTCATTGCTTCATTATAATTAATAATGCGGTCTCGATTGAAGATGTAATTGCAAGACTGTTTATCGGATTATTGTACCAAGAAAGTCATTGGACTGCCGCAGATGAAGTCAAAAGTGATCAAACTTGGACATCAGTCATAAATCTTGAAGAAACGGAACATAATCCTAGATTGTCTAAAGAAGCGCTTTTATCATGTGTGATCCAGAGGTCGGTCTCGGGTGGGCATAAGATCCGTGGGCCCTGTTGTCGGATATGCGACTCAGGAAAGTCATTGGACTGCCGCAGATGAAGTCAAATGTGATCAAACTTGGACATCGGACGTAAATCTTGAAGAAACGGAACATAATCCCAGATTGTCTAAAGAAGCGCTTTTATCATGTGTGATCCAGAGGTCGGTCTCGGGTGGGCATAAGATCCGTGGGCCCTATTGTCGGATTATTGAGCCAAGAAAGTCATTGGACTGCCGTAGATGAAGTCAAATGTGATCAAACTTGGACATCAGACGTAAATCTTGAAGAAACGGAACATAAATTGGGAACCACATATTTGTGTGTAAAAGCTTGGAAAGATGACCGAATATATGTTTATGTCAGATTGTCTAAAGAAGCGATTTTATGATGTGTGATCCAGAGAAGACGTATCGGGTGAGTTGTGGTTGATTTATAGGAGGAGGTTATGAAACGAATATATGTTTATGCGAATTTAAAGGACAATACTGACAGAGGTGCTGGTCTTTTCTCCCACTGTGCAAACTTGAAAAATCTCACCATAACACATCTAATATGACACATGATAAAAGCGCTTCTTTAGACAGTCTGGGATTATGTTCCACAAATTGGGAACCACATATTTGTGTGTAAAAGCTTGGAAAGATGACCGAATAGAGATCTGTATACAACCTTGGTATTTGTTTACCACATGACACATGATAAAAGCGTTTCGTTAGATAATCTGGGATTATGTTCCGCAAATTGGGAACCACATTGTAGAGTGGTTGGCTTGAATGGTTTTAATAATACTTGAAAATGGAAATAATCGTGTCAAGATCTTTATCAGTCATATCATCGACCAACTGCTCGAAATCCCTTTCATTTCTCGGGTTCGCATTCGACACAACACAACAAAAAATAAATTCAAAAAAACAGCGGCCTGATACGCATTGTATAGGCCTATACGATGCGTATCAGGCCCGCCGCCAGACATTAACCTGCACCTGTCAGTCTGCCATGTTTTTTACTTTAATTCAATACGCATCGTATAGGCCTATACGATGCGTATTGAATTGAAAAAGCATGTAGATAGACAGGGGGTATGCCATTAGAAAACCCCTTAATAATAAACGTATGAGTTTTAATTACTAAATGATTTTACAACACATTCTCCGCTTCTAAACATCACTTTTCTCACTTCATTATATATATATATATATATATATATATATATATATATATTTATACTTCATAATATTAATTGGAATTTATATATGACTTCATTTAAAGTTTCTGGAAGAATACATACATATTTATAAACATATGATGATAATAAATAAATATCATCTTATCTTACTATATAATAAAAGAAACCAATAAAAGGACACTTGTCATTATTCTAGACCATCTAATATTACTTAATTGTTGATAATTAATATTAAATTTTATCCTACTTTGAATTTGAAATGAAATCCTTTAATTTCATAAGAGAAACAATTATTCAATATTAAATCTTATAATACATAATTCACGGTTTTAAGAAACTTCTCAGATTTAAAATTCAAAAATTGTTGTCATACTTAGATAATTAGATGTTTCAACAGTATGACAAAATTTAAAATTTAAAATTTTTATCGTACTTACATAATTATATTTTTCAAAGATATGACACAATGCATCACAGGAAGATATAGACCACACTCAATTAAACACATTGAAGTTTAGTTAATCTAAATATTATTTTTCAAATTAAATTCAAATAAAAATTATAAAAAATAATAATTTATGTTACGAATAAATAGCAAAAACGGGAAATAATAGTTTAAACATATAAATTTAATCTAATCTAAATATTATTTTGCAAATCCAAATAAAAATGATAAAAAATAATTTTATGTTACGAATATATAGAAAAAACTGGAAATAATATTTTAATCATATGAATTTAATCCAAACATAGATGTTTTGTTAGATTGATTCCTATTTACCATTCATGCGAATGAAAAAATATTTTTTTTGTTTACATGTCTTTAAATTATTTACATATTTATGTTTTATCCAGGATAAATATCATAAGAAAAAAACATTTAAAAGGAAATATTTCACATTAATAGTAATGCAAGTTTTTTATTATCCACGATTTATTTTTATTAAAATATAAAACACACATGAAATAACAAACCTATAAAAATGGCTAATTCTTATGTAGGTGATGACCGTTATAATGAAGTAACTCATTTATATGACATTGTAAATTGTATGATATATATTACCTTACATATGTATACTATTAACGTGTTTTGGAACTTTTTTTTGTGTCTAACACTCTAACCATTTTTATTATCTTGCAGTTTGTACTATCGACAATGCTTATAGAGACGACAATATTACAAATAAAATAGTCAATGTCATATGTAAGGAGATATTTAGAGATTCATGACTTTTGTATATGTTTTGTGAATTCTAATATATTGTATAGATTTCTCACTTATTTACATTAATATGTTATCTTATTTAGTTATAGCTTTAAACTTTATATAAATATTATTTGTTATACCCGTGTGTCACACAGGAAACTAAACTAGTTAGTTATAAATTTAATAACATACATATAACCCCATTTAAAATAAATATAAACTAAGTAAAGGCATTTCAAAGAGTAACAAAATTATATTTTTATTTTAAAAATCAGGTTATTTTAGTTAAACTTATATAAAAAAATACTTTCAAATACGAATTTATATTTTATGAAAAAGTTATCAAGAAATCAGTTTAATCAAATAAAATGTCTTGGTTAGCAAACACTTAGATATGGGCTGCAATTTTGGGCCAGAAGGGCTAAACACGAGTCCAAACCATTAGATTAAGTTCATTTAATATAAATCTAATGATTCTAATCCCATGTGGAAAGATACACATGAGCCCATCATGCATGCTCTTTTCTTTGGATAAGGATGTCTATAGTTGTAATTAATTATTATATTCTAATAATTGTCTGTTTTAAATTTGCAGAGCATTAATTACAAGTCAAAAACAATATCCAACTTTAACTTTGTGTCTAAAACTAATGTTTTAAAAACCGGTTTTTAAATCAAACCGGATTAGGCTAAAAAAATGGTTCAACCGGTTGAACCAGGTTTTACCGAACGGTTCAACCGGGTTAACTAGTTAACTCTATAACTTCATAAATTACAACATCAACTTAAAAGTTAATCCAGAAATGCATGATTACATATTAAAAGATAACCCAAAAGTTAAATCATAAAAACAAATAATCCAACAGATAATCGAAAATCATTCAATATTCCAACAAGCTCTTTCAAATGAAAGTGTACGATATGTTTAAGTCATTTGAGTGTTGAATACATCAAGTTCACCATCGCATAAAAGATGAAATTTACTATTATAACCATCCTCATCAACCAGAGGATAACTATTTTCGTTTCATACAATATTAAATAAGAAGTTTTAGTTACGAATTATCATAATATATAAAATTACATAAGATAAGTAACATATATAATAAAAATAAGTAACAACCCAAACTAAAATAACCCTGGGCCGGTACCGGTATTACGTTTTAAACCCGTATACCGGATTTTACCGCCGGTACAAACCTTATGAAAACAATCATCTTATTCTCAGTACTTGCATTGATCATATTAGCGGCCAGTTCAGCTCCTGCTCCCGTCCTCGATGCCCATGGAAAAAGCCTCCGCGCAGGGGTCAAATACCTCGTTAAACCAGCGGATAATGACGGTTATATTGGCGGATTCGGTCTGGTGGAGGTCCTAACCAAGCATTGTCCAGCTGTAGTTGGACAACTCCTAGGTAAGCAAAAGGGCCTGTGGTTGACTTTCACTCCGGCCAACCCCAAGGAACGCTTGATCCGTCTTTCCACAGATGTTAACATTAAGTTCTCAGGTTCCAATAGTTGTAACGAGTCAAATGTATGGCAGTTGAAATATAACAAAGCTCTAGAACAATATGCGGTGATGGTGGGAGGTGTTGAGGGAAACCCGGGGAAAAAAACATTGAATAACTGGTTCAAGATTGAGAAAACTACTTCTTCTCACAAATATGTTTGTTTTCTGTCCGAGTGTATGCAGCGACTGTAAGGTTATGTGCAGGGACATTAATAAAGGTTTACAAGTTTTTGGACAAGGGATACCTTTGGTACTCACCAAGGATACTAATTCGCCTTTCTCTCCCGTCTTCTATTAACTATGTTAAGGGCTGATGCTTGTTATAGCCTTGTTTGTTTTGCTGTTGTTGTGTAGCTTAATTAGGCTATTTGTTTGGTTGAATAAAAAAGTTTCATCTTGCCTTTCAAAATAAAATGTAACGAGCCACCTTAATTTATTGCTGTTTATCTATTTTTCAATAAAGTTGTTTATGGTTTTGACATATGAGCCATTATGTGATAGTCAGTCACCCCAAATAACCACCATTTTGAGTAGAACGAGTCTATGCAAAAAAGAAACTAGATCAAGTTGTAAATTAGCTTTATGGGTCAAAGTATCTTTGTAAATACTCAGGGGCCACCACTTAGGCCAGTTCAGATGCTTATATAGGGGTTGATGTATGTATTCGAACAAGAAGAAAAAAATCTTTAATTGCAAAATCAAAGTTTGTGTTTTTTAATCACTACTCATCTTGTTCTTTCAATTCAATATCTGATATCTGATTTCAATGACAAGTACACTATAACCAAGACTTGTACATGTTAGACCATGTGTAGCAGAAAGTTGAAGTGGGCCTGAAGTTGCCCCATAACGCCCCATAATCACCCGTACATCGCCCCCAGGGGCGAGATCTTCATTTTTTTGTCGAGGGTGTGTTTGTGAAAACGCCCTACCTGAATTGAATGGACCTATAGAATTTTTTGCTTTTATTTTTGTTTTATTTTTCAAAAAATAATAATAATTGAGTAATCATTATAGGGCCATTATACTACTACACCTCTTTTTAACTTCAAATTCCATAATGCCCCCATATTGCACGTGTTGCTTTATGCCCAAGGAGTTCTAGGGGTAGCGCCCCTTGGTGGGGGTTTCGCTGGCCTGTTAGCGAGCGGCGCACACAGTCATTGAATATGCATCGGATTTGCATGGATGGGTGAAAGTTGCATAGAAAATTGATCTTCACAATTCACCCAATACTAGTGGCAACCTAGTCCAAGCAAGCAGTGGCAAAATGGTGGTAAGTGGGAACTGATGATCAGTTCCAGTGGAGAGTGATCGTTTAGTGGCAACTGGGCAGACATTTGTTACTGTAGAAAGACTTTTTGTCTTATCCGATGCGTACCCCATGATATACTTTAATTTAAACTGATAAGATAACAAGAATAATAAAGCTCTCCAGGACATCGATCTAATTAAAAGACGTAACCCACATAGTTTGGTAAGCATATATAAATTATTGATGGTAATTTACATACTAGCTAGCTCAACATGGTATCCATTACAGGTCAAAAACAATATCCTAATTCACTAGTTTAAGTTTGAGTCTAAAACTATCAAAATCCAAACCAACATCTACCAAACTTCCGCCATCTATAAATAGCAATTTAAGCTTTTAATCTACATCATTCACCAATAACTTTAAAAATGAAAACAATCATCTTATTCTCACTTGCATTCATCTTCGCAGTCAATTCAGCTCCTGCTCCTGCTCCTGTGCTCGATACGCATGGAAAATACCTCCGCTCAGGGGTCGGATACATACTTATTCCACTAGAGGGTCTATTTGGCGGACTCTATGTGAGGGACTTAGGAAAAAAGTCTTGTTCACCTGGAGTTGTACTATCCTATAACCACGAGGATAGCCTCCCGATGACTTTCGCTCCAGTCAACCCCAAGAAAGGCGCGATCCGTCTTTCCACAGACGTTAACATACAGTTCTCAGGCTCCACAACTTGTGATGAGTCAAACATATGGAGGTTGAAATATGATAAAGGTATGAAGCAATATGCTGTGATGGCAGGAGGTGTTGAAGGAAACCCTGGACCAGAAACATTGGATAACTGGTTTAAGATTGAGAAAACAAATGACGGTTATAAGTTTGTTTACTGCCCGAGTGTCTGCAGCTACTGTAATGTTACGTGCAGCGATGTTGGAATCGTTGAAGACAAAGATGGTTGGCGACGTTTGGCACTCAGCAATAAGCCGTTGTCTTTTGTCTTTTTCAAAACTTACTAGTCCCACACCAGTCTTACTGTTTCATGGATGCGAGAATAAATTAAACATATGCAACCTTGTATATGTTTGAAACCCATGTATACATATAACAAGAAATAATAGTGAAGACTGTAAATGGTCTATTAAGAACTGATGAATCTGTACTTTGTCTTTATTATCTTTTAAGATTTTGTGATCCAGTATTAAATTGTCAACGACAATTTAACAACTTACAATCATAATATATCCTGTGCAGATCGCGTTAGCAAGTTTTATGATGGGGACCAGCACAAACAGATTGAAGACCCCAACTGAATATGTTAAAACCTTCACCTCTACACAAGGGTCAAATACTTGATCTTTCAATTCGATATCTGATTTCAAAAGATCATGTTCTATCTAGGGTCAAATAAAGTTTTCAATGACAAGTACACTAACCGAATGCACCTTGTAAGCTCTTGCCATGTGACCGGTAATTAGAAAAAATCAAATTAATACTATTCAAATTCAGGGGAAATCTATATATCTTAGAGACCAGTTATTCGTTTTCTATAGCATATATATATATATATATATATATATATATATATACACATTCTAGGAGAGATAGAGGAATCCTAGATGAAACAATTTAATCATGTTCCCAGGACCATGATTGAGGACTAGAGGGATGATAACATGTCTCTTGATAATCTCCACAGACTTCACACCAATACATAATGAATTCGAATAACTTGCAACAATGAAAATACTAACCGAATATGAATTGATAACTTCGAATACAATGACACTGAAATCATAATCTCCTTCACATCCTAAAGTGCAAGGGTTAATTAGTATATAGTTAATAGTTAGTTTTTATTAGAATTAGATAAGTTATAAAGTACAAGGGCCAAAGATGGAAGGATGAAAGTTAATAACCTACATGTTTGGATCGACACATCCAGGGGGCGTACCCCTTCTCTGATAGACGACAGGAAGCACAGGGACAAGGGACGCAACCCTTCATCTTCGATTGAGAGCCACAAGATTAAAAGACATACCTGTTCGTGAAGAAACACGTCTATTGGATTCGCACCTCTTCAATTAGTATAAATAGGGTTAGGATTTCTATTGTAAAGTACTTGTAAATACATTCACAGTTTGTATTCATTCAGAAATAAAGGTATGTTTATTCGTTCATTGTGATTTTCATTGTTCATTAAGAAGATTCTGGGTAACAGACACCGTATGTTCGACAATTGGATTACAAGACTGGAAATCAAAACCTATTTAAAGATGATGAAGCGTTGCGTTTCTTGGGGACGTGTTGTATACTCGCACCGTTCCAGGAATAAGTGCCATGAAGTTATGCATACACGCACCACTCCATCTATCAAACTAACAAACCTAATGGACTCTTCTATAGTTATTGGCCCAATTGACATAAGAGTTTGTTGGCCTATAGCCCAAACAGAAAATAAAAGACTTGGACAATTGTTCGACCCATTAACAATCTAAATTACTGAAACAGAAATCATAAACGTCTAGTAGAACTCGAACTCGAGATGCTTCGGTTATCGGTTTTCATTCTCCTCCCTAATCTAAGCATCTTCGATTCGAGATTTCATGCTTGCTACTTGTCCTTCTTTCCGGTGACCTCTGTTCATCATTAATTTCTTCTATCTTCACGTTTCCACCTTCTTTTGTGTTGCTTGGTCCGGCTTTTTAATTGTTGTTCCCATCCTTCTTGTTCTTCATTTGTTTGTTCTTCATAACCTGGAAGTACAATCAACATACCTCACATATGCTATCTTCACTTCTTAGGCATCATCATAATCAAGCCCGCATCGCACCGCAACCTCACTCCAAGCATCATCTTCAATAACCTTCTTAAAACCACCTTGTTCATTCACCGCTTGGTAGAGCGTAATCAAGTTTACATCTTTACCGTTGAGTAAAGTTGGAGGCATTTCATCTCCCTTGCAAATGCCAAGGTAGCATGGCACGAACCATTTTAAAAGTTCTTCGAAACCTGCTTCATAGAGCAACTCATGTCCAACCAATTCTTCAGCATCATTATCAAGTCGGTCAAATCTAGGATTTAATTATCAAGTCATTCTCGATGACTTCTTCTTCATCATCTTGTGAAAGTAGCAATGCCCTTTTGCGTAATGCATCTCGTGACTCGAGTGGATTATCTTCCAAACCTTCTAGATACACTATGAACCCGATTTCTCTTTCTTGGAATACACTATTTCGTATTTCTTGGCACCGGATGTGCCTTCACCAAATTTCTCCCTATTCTTTTGTCTTTCAACTTCAAATTCTTTTTCATACAAATATTCGACGTACTCTTGCAATTTCTCCTTTTCATTGAGATACCTATTTTCAACATCTAAGTTCTCGTAGAACTTATCTGGATATTCTTGTTTCAAATCCTCATCGGATTTGTTTTCAAACATGTCCACACCTTTTGCTCCATCACCAAACATCCTTTTCAACGTACACGAATCCATCAATGTAACCACTTCAATTCCTTGGTATAATAATTGTTCTAAACTTAGAACGTTGCGCTTCATACTAGGCACATAATTCACACAAGGAATTGTTTTTTTCTTTCCATCATCTGGAACCCTAATTTCTCCAATACCATGGATGAACGAGAACTCCTTCCTTTTCTCGTTGGTTAAAACCACAAAGTGCCTTTTGAACACTTTGATCAAATTCCGATTACCCGTCATGTGAGTTTTGAACGTAGGATCTACCACCCAAATTGCTTCCACTCCCCTCCGCAAGTATCCTTTACTAAATAATCGCTATCTTCCGGTAAAGGACTAAGATTGATATGACTTACTTGGGCATATGGAAGCAATATGACCATATTACTTGCATGTGAAACAACGGATACCGACCTTCCGTGGTCTTCCTACCGGTTTGTTACTTTTGAGGCTTAACTTCTTGAAGAATTTCTTGGGAAACTTGCTTATTGGTGACTTCCAAAAACGTGAGGATGGATTCCCCTGCGCGATCTTTTTGCCCTTGTCGTTGCCCTGGATGCACTTTCCCTAGTTCAGATCGGTGTCGCTAGAATCGATGCCGACCGATTTTTTCTTGCTTTCCCTCAGACGATCTTCGCAACCCTCTTTCTTGATCTTGATTAAACTTGAATATGTGTAGGGACTCTCAATGAAGAACAAGGGTGAATAACAAATCTCTACTACTATATAATGTATATTAGATAGACAAAAGGTAATTTAACTTCATTTGAGGAGGGTATTATAAATTGTAATTTAGCTCAAAGATTAAGACACATTAATACTTTATTTAATAAACTTCTAATTAAATGTAGTAAATGCGCTTTCTCAACGATAGTTATTGCACTCATAAAAACAAAAAAAATAAAAAACAAAAAACACTCTAGGGTCAAATACATATATAATTAGAAGATAACAAAATTAAAGAAATTTATAGAACACAATAACTTCTTTTTTATTAATGACAGAAAACACTCGCGGTCGGCTGACTTAGTTATTCTTTGCTAGGTTTTACTTTTTCAGTCTAATTTTTGGGAGTTAACACACTTTAACGTGTTCTGCTTAACGGTCCCGCCGTAAAGTGCGGGTCATAGAAACTAGTTATACAAATAACACTAAATAAACTTAGGATATCTTGATTAATAAACTTTCCAACATAAATATAATTAATGCATCATGGTCTTTATGTTTTCTTTTATTTGGATGTGGATGTTGATTGTAATTGTCTGCTTTAAAATTATTGATGGTAATTTACATTCATGTCAACATGGTATCCATTACAGGTCAAAAACAATATCCTAATTCACAAGTTTAAGTTTTGGTCAAAAACTATCGAATTCCAAACCAACATCATCTAAAACTACCAAACTTCCACCATCTATATATAGCAATTTAAGCTTTCTAATCTACATCATTCACCAATACTTTTAAAAATGAAAACAATCATCTTATTCTCGCTTGCATTCATCTTCGCAGTCAATTCAGCTCCTGCTCCTGCTCCCGTGCTCGATACGCATGGAAACTACCTCCGCACAGGGGGCGGATACCTACTTATTCCACTAGATGGTCTGGTTGGCGGACCCTATGTGAGGGACTTAGGAAAAAAGTCTTGTGTACCTGGCGTTGTACTATCCTACAGCGACGATGATGGCGTCCCCATGACTTTCGCTCCTGTCAACCCCAAGAAAGGCGTGATTCGTCATTCCACAGACGTTAACATAAAGTTCTCATACTCCGACAGTTGTAGTGAGTCAAATGTATGGAGGTTGAAATATGATAAAGGTATGAAGCAAAATGTTGTGATGGTGGGAGGCGTTGAAGGAAACCCGGGACCAGAAACATTGGATAACTGGTTTAAGATTGAGAAAACGAATGACGGTTATAAGTTTGTTTACTGCCCGAGTGTCTGCAGCTACTGTAATGTTACGTGCAGCGATGTTGGAATCGTTGAAGACAAAGAAGGTTTGCGACGTTTGGCACTCAGCGATAAGCCGTTGTCTTTTGTCTTTTTCAGAACTTACTAGTTCCACTAGTCTTACTGTTTCATGGATGCTCGAATAAACTATATATGCAACCATGTATTTATTTGTTTGAAACCCATGTATACATATAACAAGAAATAAGAGTGAAGACTGAAAATAGTCAATTAAAAACTGATGAATCTATACTTTGTCCTTATTATCTTTTAAGATTTTGTGTTGCAGGACTAACTTGTCAATGATAATTTAACGACTTACAATTGTAATATATCCTGTCCGGATTGGGTTAGCAAGTTTTTTAATGGCCGCCGCCCAGGGGAGGATCGATGTAGGCGTCAAGGGTTGCCCAGGATATCCCTCAACTTTCTTGGCGAAATGTAATTTTTTTTTCTTTTTCTTCGGTTTTATATACCTCTGAGGAAATATTAATATATCTCTGAATATAATAATAGTAGAGAGATATGAGAAGAAAAATGAATTTTTTTGAAGAAAGATGGGAGCTTTTGGCCGGAATGAAGTTTCAAAGACTCTTTGAAGAAGAAGACGACTTTGTTTTTTAAAACGAAAAGAGAATTGTAATTATTTCGATTTTGTTTTGTCTTTCTTGGAACTCTAGAAAGTGAGTCACGTGGTGGGCTCACTAGCCCTAGCCTTCTAAATTCGAATATGAATTGTCTATTTTATTTAGTTTTTACAATTTAACTTTAATTAACTCACATATTGTTATTGTTGTAGGTCCAACTAGCGGAGGATCTAGTCGCCTAATTCTTGTCTACGAACAGACCCGGTTGTGCGGAATCCAACCGGGAAAGCAAACCGAGTTAGAACATGAAAACAACACAAGCAGGATATAAAGTTTAACGATTCAAATGTTATAACCAGAACAGTTTGTTTACAAGATTACAAAGATTATGCTCTCACAAACAAACTCTAAGTTATCTCGTGTGTGTGTGTTCTCTCTGTGTTATGTCTCGTGTCCTCTCTGTTCTGTGTTCAGATCTGCTGTTTAAATAGCAACAAGCTCGACGAAACATTTGTGCAGCCGACGAAACATCCTCAGGTGACGAAACATAGGAGTTTCGTCATGATCATCAGCAGATGTTTCGTCATGTGTCTTCAAGGGTTTCGTCGACAGCATCAACCCTTTCGCCACACCCTTATATTCGACGAAACATGAGTTTCCTCAACAGAAGTTTCGTCATGATCAAATGCAGGCTGGACTTTCGTCAGACATCAATCTGCAGGAGTTTCGTCAT
Organism: Helianthus tuberosus; assembly: GCA_030545235.1. Classification (NCBI taxonomy): domain Eukaryota; kingdom Viridiplantae; phylum Streptophyta; class Magnoliopsida; order Asterales; family Asteraceae; genus Helianthus; species Helianthus tuberosus. The sequence goes on along the minus strand of CM060381.1, from coordinate 4,121,735 downwards.
AGAGAACATGCAGAAGTTTCGTCATGTGTATGAAGACATGCTGGAGTTTCGTGGGAGTATAAACAGCAAACAATATAATTTGTTTCTCAAATCAAATTCACGTGAACTCCATTTATAAGACTTCTCATGAGATCATCATGACATCATTTTCTTGATGTCATGGTGATGTGGCGTCGGGAAGGTTCGCGGCTCTCCGTGCTTCGCGTGTCGAACTCTAGGATGCACGACGGAGGAATGTCGCGACGTCGGGCTTGAGCCGAACCTAACCGAGTCGAACTGAACCGAGGCGCGTCCACATAATATGTGTCAACAAACCCCCCCTTGGACGCTACTCGTGAGGTTCGTCTTCCATGTCTTCCATGTCAGAGGATCTTCAAAGTCTTCACGTGTCTTAAGTAGAAAGTGTATCAACAAACTCCCCTTTTCATTTAGGAAGTGTGTTAACAAACTCCCCCTTAAAATAAACTCCATTTTCAGCACTTAGATCCTTGAGGTGTTGATGAGAGGTCAGTGGCAACTCGATCATCTTTATCTTTTGAGTGCCTCCACGTCGTGTCTTCATTCCAAAGCTTGTTATCGACCACGTTCTCTTCGCCTTTAGCTGGTTCGATTGTAGCATCTACACATACAAGAAAGCTAAACACGTAATGAGAACAACCGCTTGAAATATAGTTAACATTTAAACAAATGACACACATGTGACCATTTTTCAATCAACCACCGTCCGACAGTTTGAAAGTTTAACAAATTGTTCAATTTTAGTTTTCAACTTTCAAAACTTGCAAATTTCGACCGTTTATGAAGATTTAGTCATTTTGGTTTTCAATCAGGTTTCAGGTGTCGAAGACTCGAGTTCCAACATCGGGTAATCAAAAGAAATTAGAAATAAAATCTTTTTGGCTTTTTATATAGTTTATATTAAAACACACCTAAAATCTTTTTGGAATTTTGAATATTTCAAATGTAAAGACTGAAGCAGTAAATAAATATATACAAAGATGCAGAAACTGAAAGCATTAAATAAATATTTACAAACATTCTTTTTGCGAGTTTCGAGGGTAAGAGAATGATATCAGTATACGGTCACGCCAAAACGCTCTTGTTGTTCAATTAGTTAACATTTAGATAAGCATCCTATAACGATTATCGATATTGTTGTCCACATAAGCTCAACTTATCAGATGTAATCATGGCGAGGGGATACCTTAAGGTATGATTTATACTTACCGACCGGTGTTCATCCACACACGACACATTCCCGTATCAAGGTATACACAAGAGTTCATCTTACTGGTGAGTATACCATTTATCATCTGTTTTGACGTATATGAAAATGTGAGATACTCACTTATTTTGGATTGAAAACAAGCCCTATGTGATAAAATCACTTATTGATGAGGAACTTGATTTTCATTTGCATGAGGGCACAGGAGCAAGTCCGAGAACAGGTCAGTACAAACGTACAGCAAAGAGACGAACTTGACTCCCGGATAAATGTGATATATTATCACTTATTTTGTGGACATGTGATTGTTGATCACTTATTGAGGTCGTATGCAATATGTACACGTATGTATGGTATCATGGAAGAACTAGACTTCGTCTCTGTTGTTTTTCGGTAAAAGAAACAACCATGATACCCTGATGATAAACAGCATAAAGACCACGTATCTCAGAACCTTGGCAATCTCTCAAACGAAATTTCGGTACTAAGACCATATGCCAATGAGTGGTTCCCACACAGTCTTCAGTCAATTTAGGTTTATATCACCCTGCACACTTTAAGATGATTGTGAGCCTACCGATACATCTTATATAGAGCTGCTTATCATTTTTCATTTAAGGTTTAAAGAGGTTTGGACAGACCACTGATGTACTATCATTTTCTCTTTTGCTCGCCAGGAAACTCATTTTTGTTTTTCTATTGTTTTTGTGTTTTGAAATTTTTCGATGTTTTTGGATTTTTAAAATTTGGATTTACTCCCCCTAACATGTAAAAACTATGATAAATTAAAAACATAAAGATATTTACAAAATCGATTTTCTGATGTCGGTTTTACTCTTGCTTGACCTTAATGCCGTTTATCGATAATAAAAAGTCAAATCGTGATTTGTTAAATGCTTTGGTAAAAAGGTCGGCACGTTGGTCATCGATGTGGACCTTAACAACATCGATAAGCCTTTTATCAAAGCAATCACGTATGAAGTGATACTTAATTTTGATGTGTTTGGTCTTTGAATGCTGCACAGGATTTCTAGTGATCTGTAAGGCAGCAGAATTATCAACGAAAATAGGAGTAGTTAGGAATTCAAAACCGTAGTCGCGTATTTGTTGTTGTATCCACAGGACTTCGGAGCAACAACTTGAGGCAGCAATGTATTCAGCTTCGAATGTTGATGTAGCAACACAAGTCTGCTTCTTGCACTGCCATGTGACTAGGCGATTTCCTAAAAACTGACATCCATCCGTTGTGGATTTGCCATAGATTTTGCATCCGCCAAAATCAGAATCACTGAAAGCGATCAAGTCAAAGCTATCATCCCTAGGGTACCATAGATCGGTGTCTGGGCATCCCTTCAAATAGCGAAAAATCCTTTTCACAGCTGCAAGATGTGAGGCCTTTGGGTTGACTTGATATCTGGCAAGCAGGCACGTTGGGTACATTATATCTGGTCTTGATTTTGTGAGGTACATAAGAGATCCGATCATTGCGCGATAGTATGAGGAGCTAACCACTCCACCCTTCAAGTTAGGATGAATTCCATGATTTTGCTGCAGTGGGGTACCAATGGGCGTTGCGTCAGACATCTGGAACCGGCTCAAGATGTCATTGACATACTTAGTCTGATGGATGAATACCCCAGACTTTGTTTGTTGCACCTTTAAGCCCAAAAACAAGGTCATCTCCCCCATAGCACTCATTTCAAATTTCTCCTGCATAACACGCTCGAAATTCCTACACAAAACATCGTTAGTAGAACCAAAAATAATGTCATCCACGTATACATGTACCAGTAGAAGATCTCTGTCCTGTTCTTTGATGAAAAGAGTGCAATCGATAAGACCTCTACGAAATCCATTCTCCAGCAGATAATTAGATAAGGTTGCGTACCATGCTCGTGGTGCTTGATGTAGACCATAGAGAGCTTTGTTGAGCAACCAAACTCGATTAGGGTGAATAGGATCTTCAAAACCTGGAGGCTATTCGACGTACACCTCTTCTTCAACCACACCATGTAAGAATGCACTTTTCACGTCCATTTGGTAGACCTTGAATCCTTTGAAGGAAGCATAGGCTAGAAAAATCCGAATAGCTTCTAGATGTGCAACCGGTGTATAAACTTCGTTGTAGTCGATCCCTTCAATCTGACAAAAACCTTGAACGACTAACCTTGATTTGTTTCGAATAACCACTCCACGGTCATCCTTTTTGCACTTAAAAACCCAACGGGTACCAATCTTCTTGTAATCTTCAGGTTTATCAACGAGTTTCCAGACACCTAGCTTCTGGAATTGCTGCAGTTCTTCATGCATAGCTTCAACCCAAGAATTATCTTTCAAAGCTTCTTTAATAGATTTTGGTTCTTCTTGTGATACATAACATGCAAAGGACCAATCGTTTTGTTGACCAGATTCTCGAATTGCCGCATACAAGCATGCATTGTTGTCATTTCGCAACATATTTCTCGTCTGAACGCCACTTTGTACATTACCGATAATGTTTTGTTGAGGATGGGTATTGTGAATTCTTGTTTCTGGATTATCTGGAACTGGAATATTTGTACCCAGATTCTTGAGATTGAGATCAACAACTAATTCAATACCCGGAACTAACGAAGAGGATGATGCAGTAGCTTCAGCTATTTTGGGGGCGTACCATGAACAGCTTCTTGGTCTGCATCGAGAAATTCATCAACTTCTGAAGATTCGTTCAGTTCGGTAGCATCATGAAAATCCTCATTGTCGAGAGCATTATTGTTCACTGAAGTTGGTTCTTGATTGTTGACAATAATTGGACGAACCAAGAGTGAATCTGTTGCGTTGTCACTCTCGAAAAGCATCCTTGCCGAAGCACTTTCTTCGACTTCTTGAATATTGATCGAATTGAAAAAGTCATCGTACTCAAACATCCATGGTTGACCTGGACATTTGACTGGCAATGTGTGCCGTTGCACCCTGACCTCAGACCATTCCTCGACCTTTTTAGTCTCTAGGTTCCAGACTCTTAAGTTCGGGGTGGCATAACCAAGAAAGTAACCTTCAATAGCTTTTGCCCCAAACTTTCCATTAGGATCGATCATTGTGCAAGGAGCTCCAAACGGTTCAAGATATGACAGATCTGGTTTCCGTTTGTGAAGAAGCTCGAAGCAGGTCTTGTTGTGCCTTTTGACTGTAAGGACTCGGTTCAATGTATAACAAGCAGAGGACACAGCTTCAGTCCAGAAGAGAATCGGCAATTGTGACTCTACTAACATCGTCCTAGCAGTCTCGATCAATGCACAGTTTTTACGTTCAGCGACGCCGTTCTATTGAGGAGTGTAAGGTGCACTAAATTCATGAAGAATACCTTTTGATCTATAGAACTCCTCCATGGCATGATTCTTAAACTCAGTTCCATTGTCACTGCGAATCCGTTTAACCTTCAAAGTATACAAATTCTCAATCTGAATGATCAAGTTTTTAATAATACCAAAAGTTTCACTCTTGTGAGCCATGAACACCACCCAAGAAAATCTTGAATAATCATATGTTATCACGAGGCAGTATTCATCATTCCGAATGCTTTTATGCTTGACAGGACCGAACAAATCCATGTGCAAACGTTCAAGCGGAAGGGCCACCGTGTTGATCTTCTTAGTCGGGTGTTGCTTCTTGCTTTGCTTTCCTTTTTGGCATGAAACACAGACGTCTTAAAGATGGAAGTTTTTAAGAGGAACACCATTCACTAATTCATTCGACACCAAATGATTCATTTTGCGTTAGTGAATGTGACCCATCCGTCTATGCCAAGAGATTGAGTCTTTTTCTGTGGCTTTGGAAACGAAACAAGTTGCTTGTGCAGACGTTGTAATTGCTTGGCTCATATCAAGGACATATACATCATTAATACTTGGAGCAGTTAAGAGAATCCATTCTTTCGAAATCTTGAAGCTGGGTTTCAGCACATAACATCAATTTGCATCAAAGTGCACTGAAAACTGCTTATCACAAATTTTTGAAACGTAGAGAAGATTGTGATCAAGTTGTTGCACAAAGTTTGAATTTTTGAAATCTTAACTTCGTGATTATTAGAAGTTTTAGAAATTTCTGGTTTAACGAAAACAGGTTGTTTGTGAACCACATCGGTTTTAATTGCCTTTTAAATTACCTTGACTTGTTGGCGTCACTGTTTCTTTTCCCTTTCTTTTACAGACAGGAATCTTGTTTTGTAGAAACAGGTCGCTTTCGGTAATTTTGTTCACGGGGATCATCAACTTTGGCTTTTAACTTATGAAGATACGGACAATTTCGAATGATATGTCCATTTTCACCACATTCAAAACATGATCTTCGTTCAACAAACCCCGAAGTATCATATGACTGTCTTGTTGATGAACTTTGTGATCCCGAGGTACTTGGTTTTGAACTGTTTTGTTCATTTCTTTTCAAAGATTTAACTTGATTGACATGATCTAAGTTAGATTTATTTGCAAAAGTTTCCAATTTATCCGTTCCCGTTGATTTCACAAAGTTCACTTTCTTGTTCTTCTTTTGGTTCGGTTCCTTTCGACCTTGAGTCGTTGATTTACCTTTTGGTTTGTTATGATTTTGCTGCTTTTTCACTGTTGGTAATTTCTGACTGCCATATTGTTTTCGAATTTCAGCCTTTGGAATCGGAGGGCACTGTGTTACCACAACGTGTGAACCCGACTTTCCCAAAAACCTACTTGTCGTCAAAACCTTTACTGATTAAAGATTGATTTACATTTTTAATAGGAAAATCTTTGTCAGAATAGATTTTATCATCACCAACAAGAGTGTATAGCAAATTCACTCTCTGACTCTTTTAGACGTGGACTCGACCAGAGCAGTCTTAGCAGGTTTTGCGGGAGGATCACATAGAATATGATTCCAAAGAGGTATGTCCTCTTCTTTGATTACCGCCTCAGACTATGCTGAGTCAGTATCATCGGATTCATCATCTGAAGAATCAGCATCCTCAACAATGACTGGAGGATCCTAATTTTGTTCAGCAGTTGACACACTTGTAACTGTTGAAACATCCGAATCTGATGATACTTCATTTTTGTATCTGTAACATTCCTATTTTTATCATATAAGAATTATAGGTTTGTTTAAATTTATTACCCACCAGTAACTTGTTTTATTTCTAATATAATTATTTGACCTAAATAGTTTTAAACACTATTTTATATAGTGGGTTGAAATATTATATTAATTAATTGGCTTGTATATGGGTGACCTTTCTATTAAAATAAAAGTGTATAAAAACTTATATTATTAGACGGGTAGATTACGGTTAAGTTGAAGATTAGAAATACGAAGTTCCTAAACGGTCCCAGGAACCGTTTAATAATTAAACTATAAAAATACATTATAATGGAACCTACTCCGTTTTTAATGAAACTTGGTTCAAAATGTAGACAAAAATATTCTCGTTCTAAAGACATATTTATTATTTTATAAAACGTAATATTTTAGAAGTTATAAGCGCCAAATAAGTGAAGCAGTTCAATTAATTATAATATATATAATAATAAAATAATTAAAACTTAATATATATTTACGTTTATTTTATAATAATAAAATAATTGAAACTTAATATATATTACGTTTACTTTATAATAAGAGTAAAATATTAATAATATTAAAATCAATACTTATCCAAAGTATGTACGTGGATACATTGGAAGAACTCTAAAAATTCTTAAATTTACAACATGAAGAATGGCAGTGTACGTGTCATAAGCAAAGGCTATTTCATAACCTTCAAAAGCTCATATCAACTATAAATATAGAGCCTAAAAATAATGCTACACACATCTTCTTTCTTATTCTCTCACAAGCTCTTCTCTCACATAGATACATATATATTTTTGTTATTTTATTTCACCCCATAATAATAATAATAAAGCCTTGTCTTGTTTTAAGTGTTTTAACTCCCGATCACCGCTACCCTTTCCGATTGATCTGAGCCCCATAACACATGTCAAGGCTCTTCCTGACAAAGTTCATTGGGGTTCTGTCTCGTGACATAGGGATAAGGTTGAATTAGGGGTACTATACTTAACACAAGTGCATTATATATTTTTAAAATATCTCAGAAGTTATATCCAAAATTTATACCAGGAGGCTTTCTAGTTAAACCCTAAAGTTACAAAGTGGGTCTATTCTCTTTTCTCACTATTTTATTCCCTTTTTCTTTATGATATAATTATATTAAAAAATGTCCCAAATTGACCCGTTAATAAAAACCCGGACCCCTGAAACCCCAATCCATATCAAGAATCAAGAGAATCCGATATTTAGTCTTCTCGCGGGGAGCGTAAAGGTTAAGCACAATTTACGCGGGCTGCGTCAACCTTCAGTTTGACCGGATAAGCATCCGGATCCACGTGTCGTCACACGTGTCGCGACCACCGGTGACTCAGCAACCATCGATATGATCCACACTCCCACGCGGGCCGTGTAAGGTTTGGCCGAAGGTTCACGCGGGCCGCGACAAGTCTGAATTTCAGCTATAAATAGCCTAGCTCAGGGGCTTTCATTTTGTGTCGACAAAACTTTCAAAATCATTCTCACTCTGCTCGAATTTCACTTTCAAAGTAGTGGGATGCTGCTATGATACAGGATATTAACTCGATCGCTGCTACGATTCAATATCCGATCAATTGAAACTATCCGAACAGATGTTTAAGTACTATCCTTTGTCATTAGTCGTGATTCGGACAGGATGTTTGAGTACCACCCAAACTCGGGAAATACTCTGTCATTCGTTGTGAATCCGATGGATGTTTAAGTGATTGCACTTTGTCATTTGTCGTGAGGGTTTTAATCTCGTGAGTTATCGTAAATGTTGTATTAGTTACTTACCGAGTTCGTGTGCACTAGGTTACACGACTAATCAATAGGCTAAGCTCTGCCTGTATAAATCTGCATGCTTATAATGTGAGTCATTCTCTTTTTATCAAATTTGTTTACAAAAGCATGTTTACTTTCAAAGTTATAATTACAGGGATTAAGTCTTTGTAGTCACCAAATTACAGCCGGTATGTGGGGTTTTGTATACATTACTTGATAACCGTCACCATTGGACAACGAGTCAGCCAAGGGGTGATATGACCATAGTCACAGACACCATTGGACTCTGAGGTTACCAATGGATTGTCGAGTGACAAATACTGTGGGTAGTTGGTTAATGTATGGAAACAATGTAATCGCTCTTAATACTGTAAATTATAACAATGTGTCATTTTAGGAAAAAGAATGATTCACCAGTATTTCCTGCTGACAAAAACCTTTTTAAAACGCGTTTCAGGTAATTACACTAGATTGGAGTAAGAGATGGATACGGCACTGAAAGGCTTCAAGAAGTGGCTTATTTTATTAATTAAATCAAATTAAGAAATATTGTTTTATGTAATTGGGTTTATCCCTTATTAAAGCTACCTTTGTAAAACATGGGTTTATCCCATCTATTTTAATAAATAAAATCCGATGTTTTCTAAACTCTTATATTTTTCCTAACTCACGGTCCTGATGAAATTTTCGCTGCATTATTTTTTCAAAATAATCACCGGTACCACTTGGCTGTTCGCGGCTCCCGATTCCGTCCAGGGTGGATCGGGGGATGTGACAGAAGATGGTATCAGAGCCACTGCTTTAAACCTATAAGTGTTGTGATAATAATACCTAAGCTTAAATAAAAGAGTTAGGAGATTGCTATTAACTGGTAGCACACCTGATAGCATTTAGACTTGAACTTAAGAAAAGATGCCTTAGTATAAGCTAAGCCACTTGTTTAAGCAATTAGGTGTTGTAATAATACCTAAGTTTAAACGGAGAGATAAGAACTTAATATTATCTGGTAGCACTCAGGATGATATTTAGACTTAAACTTAAGAATTTTGTCTTAATATAAGCTTCAAGATAAATTACTTATATAAGTATAATGTAATGAATATTGGTATGCCATAAGAATGGTGATTAGAACATTGCAAGGTATGATAAATAAGCAATAACACTTAATTGCTATTAATCCTTGCTTATTGATATTACTTGGTCTAGAATAAAGATATGTTATGGAAATACAAATTTCCTTGATTCAGGATTAAAGCCTTAATAAAAGAGGCACTTTTAAAAATACTATTTATTGGGAAAAATAAATTTCTTCTCCGACAAGACTGGGTATGGTGTAGTAGACTCTCCAACTTGTCCGGATATAATGGGGTTACCTCTCCGGCGAGAACCGGATAAGACGGGGTATATAATATGTCAAACAAGTGACAAGATTTCCCTAAATAGTATCATGACCTGATATCTGACTTGTTTTTGGAAATAAGAATCTGTTAAATACATTGACCTTATATGTATATTACAGCATGTGAAATATATGATTATATAGATATGTATATCTATAAGGAATTCCAAAACTCAATTAAGAATAAAGCACAAGCATATGTGTCAATAATAAATCTAGAATTCTTAATCAAGAATCTCTTGCATATATCTATAATTCCGAAATCAAACATTATTCCGTTTGATCATCTACCTCGTAACTCGAGCGACAATAATAACAATAGAAACTCATTAAGTTGGGATACCATCAAAAGTGTAAAATTTTTCAAATGTGTTACCATAGACTATTAACGCAAGTAAGAAGCATGTAAAGTTGTGCTAGTGCACAAGAAAACACATGAAACTTAAATTATACGTCCATAGACGTTGAAGTATATCACACACGACTTTCGTGGCAAGACCTTTTGAAAATATAGTTGGGCACAACGACAACAATGCTAATCCCGTCAGTGGAAAAGCTACTAATTAAAAAGCAACATTTTGCCACATGATCCTACAAACAACATGAATCTCGCTGAGGTACGTTGGAACAATATTTCACAACCATCGGTGCACAGTCTAATCAGAGTCATAATTATTATCACTGCAAAAGGAGTCACATACCTTTGCAACTCCCCTATTTCATTTCATTCAACATTCCTTGGTAATGTAACTTAACAACAATTATCACACGAAATTCCAGATAGAAGTTCTTATATTTCTTTCGTTGAAATTCTGACTTCTGCATATAATGAGTTGACTTTCGTGTTTCTACTTCCCCTAATGGTCATCATACCATGAGGATTTCTTTCATAGTAGCGAATATTAATCTATTTCATTTCCTGGTAAATTCACACATTACACATGCACTGTTTGTTGCGCATGTGGTTCGTTTGATTTGTGAAGACCACTTGAGGGCTTCATTCTAATTTGTTGTTTTATCAAAACTCAAATATCATTTTGCTATACTTGATTTTTGGCACTATGAACCGTATTAGTGCAAAATAATAACTCTTTAATATCGAGTCAATGAATTTCTTGAAAAATTCAATTTCCTTTGGCATACATGGTTTTTGGTTGTAACCATGTCCGAACTTTCTTATTAAAACTCGTTTTGTTTAAACCAAGTTCAATTGTTTGAACCTGCTCGCATTACGGATTCAATTCAAAGCTCCATATGATGAATTGAAGCCATCATATTCGAAATAATCCCAACAAGCACTTCAATTTTCTTGAACTATAACATGATTGTTTGGTCTTCGACTTCATTAAATCGTTTCTTTAATCACGGTCACCTTGTGGTGACGTTATCACAAAATTAAAGCTTGCACTAATCTCGTTTATACATATCATATACGGATTTAATTAATTATTTATTTATATTGAATCCGCTTTGTTGGTTTATCCTATAAAAGTAATCTTAACACAATTGTGTGCTAAGATAATGATACACAAATTTATGTCATATTTTAGTGTATCTCTTAATGGTTCTTACGGCATTAATCGAGCCTTTCGTGATAATTATTGCTTTATCATTTTCAATTGAAAAACATTATATAAATTTAATTGATTATATATACATAAGTAATTACCTAATTTACAATATAGTATTGGTATATTTAAAAATTCTTGTTAAACCATTGAGGTGAAGAATTTATATTTTTATATATGTATAAAAAAAATTATGTTTGAGGTATACTCTCATTTAAGTTTATGTTTAGTTATTTATTATTGATAATTAATATTAGTTTTATTATTAGTAATAATATATTAATAGTAGTAGTGTTAGTATTTTTTAGGTACTAGGGTTATTGTCATGGGCAGGTATTGAATAGCCTAGCCTTAGTTAGGCATGGACTGATCACCCATCCTTAAACAAGGCAGCACTAACCAATATCCAACCATGATAATGACTAGTTAATGTATATAAATTAAGTCATCATACTTATTTAGTAAATTATAATTATATATAAAAATATATATACTTTGTACTGAAAGGTGTAGGTCCCTCGGAGGTTGAGGTTAAACCTATTCCTTGTTATATCTAACACACTAGCAAGTGCGGAATCCAAGCTAGCATGCAAACCGAGATAGAACACGACAATGATAAACACACAAGACTCAACGATTAACACCTCTTGTATTAATACGTATGAAAAGTCTGTTACAGCACAAGGTTTACAAATGTATTCTATAACTCTCTCTAACTCTCGTGTGTATGTGTTTTTGCTCTGAGTGTTCTCTGTCTCACTTTGTCTGCCTATGAAGTGAACACAAAACATGGATATATATATCCATCACAGCACGTCTGGTCGAAGGATCAGATAGACTGATCGAAAGATCATCTATCGATCTGAAACAGCTCGAAGGATCCACATATACCTCGAAGGATGATATCCTTCGAGGTCCATCTATCGAAGGCTTATCTTTCGAGCTCATCGAAGGATCTAAACAATCCTTCGATGACACATCCTTCGACACAGACATATTACAACCATTGACTAACTGTTTGGCCAAGTCAAACCAGGAGGATGGTTGACTTGGTCAAACTTACAAGACTAACAAAGACATCGTTTGGTATCATGACAAAATACAGACAAAGTACAGACACAAGTGCACTAACAAACTCCCCCTTGGCTGTAGCTTTGTCTCGATCTTAAACTTGTAGGTCCCTCGTGTCTTCAAGTCTTTGACGTCCTTTCAAGTCTTCAATGTCGGAGGATCTTTAAAGTCTTCACGTCTTGAAAGCAGAAAGTGTATCAACAAACTCCCCGGTTCATGTAGGAAGTGTGTTGACAAACTCCCCCTTAACATAAGCTCCCCCTTGAGTTATGCTCGTGAAATACTTGTTCTTTATGAATTGAGATCCTTGTGGTGTTGATGATGGTCAGCGGCAACTCGATCATCTTTATCTTTTGAGTGCCTTCACGTCGTGTCTTCATTCCGAAGCTTGTCATCGACCATGTTCGCCTTTCCTTTAGAATCTGCACATGCAAGAAATCTAAACGCGTAATGAGAACAACTGCTTGGAATATAGTTAACATAAACAAATGACACACGTATGACCATGTCATAATCAAACACCGTCCGACAGTTTGAAAGTTTAATAAATTTATCAATTTTAGTTTTAACTTTCAACACTTTGCAAATTTCGACCGTTTATGAAGATTTAGTCAATTCGGTTTTCGTTCAGGTTTCAGGCAATGAAGACTTGAGCTCCAACATCGTACGATCGAAAATAAAATAGAAATAAAATCTTTTTGGATTTTATAAAGTTTATATTAAAACATACCTAAAATCTTTTTGGAATTTTTGAATATTTCAAATGTAAAGACTGAAAGCAGTAAATAAATATATACAAAGATGCAGAAACTGAAAGCATTAAATAAATATTTACAGACATTCCTTTTGTGAGTTTCGAGGGTAAGAGAATCATATCAGTGTACGGTCATGCCAAAACGCTCTTGTTGTTCTATTAGTTAACATTAAGATAAGCATCCTATAACGATTATCGGTATTGTTGTCCACTTAAGCTCAACTTATCAGATGTTATCATGGCGAGGGGATACATTAAGGTATGATTTATACTTACCGACTGGTGTTCATCCACATCACGACACATTCCCGTATCAAGGTATGCACGAGGGTTCATCTTACCGGTGAGTATACCGATTATCATCTGTTTGACCGTATATGATGTGAGATTCTCACTTATTTTGATTTGAAAACAAGCCCTATGTGATAGAATCACTTATTGATGAGGAACTTGATTTTCATATGCATGAGGGCACAGGAGCAAGTCCGTGAACAGGTTAGTACTTTCGTACAGCAGAGAGACGAACTTGACTCCCGGATAAATGTGATATAATATCACTTATTTTGTGGACATGTGATTGTTTATCACTTATTGAGGTCGAATGCAATATGTACACGTATGTATAGTATCATGGAAGATCTAGACTTGCGTCCCCGTTATTTTTCGGTAAAAGATACAACCATGATACCCAGATGATAAGCAGCATAAAGACCGAATATCTCAGAACCTCGGCAATCTCTCAAACGAAATTTCGGTACTAAGACCATATGCCAATGAGTGGTTCCCACCTGGTCTTCAGTCGATTTAAGTTTATATCACCCTGCACACTTTAAAATGATTGTGAGCCTACCGATACATCTTATATAGAGCTGCTTATCGTTTTTCATTTAAGGTTTAAAGAGGTTTGGACAGACCACTGATGTACTATCATTTTCTCTTTTGCTCGCCAGGAAACTCATTTTTGTTTTTCTATTGTTTTTGTGTTTTTGAAATTTTTCGATGTTTTTGGATTTTCAAATTTTGGATTTACTCCCCCTAAAATCAACAAACTAAGACAAATTTAAAACACAAAGGTATTTACAAAAATGATTTTCCGATGTTGGTTTTACTCTTGCTTGACCTTAATGACGTTTACCAATAATAAATAGTCAAATCTTGATTTGTCAAATGCTTTGTTAAAAAGGTCGGCACGTTGGTCATCGGTGTGGACGTAAGCAACATCGATTAGCCTTTTCTCAAAGCAATCAGGTATGAAGTGATACTTAATTTCGATGTGCTTAGTCTTTGAATGCTGCACAGGATTTCTAGTGATCTGTAAGGCAGCAGAATTATCAACGTAAATAGGAGTAGTTAGGAATTCAAAACCGTAGTCGCGCATTTGTTGTTGGATCCATAGGACTTGGGAGCAACAACTTGAGGCAGCAATGTATTCAGCTTCGCATGTTGATGTAGCGACGCACGTCTGCTTCTTGCACTGCCATGTGACTAGGCGATTTCCCAAAAACTGACATCCAGCCGTTGTAGATTTGCCGTCGATTTTGCATCCGCCAAAATCAGAATCACTGAATGCGATCAAGTCAAAGTTATTATCCCTAGGGTACCAAAGACCGGTGTCAGGGTAACCCTTCAAATAACGAAAAATCCTTTTTACAGCTGCAAGATGTGAGGCCTTCGGGTTCACTTGATATCTGGCAAGCAGGCACGTTGGGTACATTATATCTGTTCTTGATGCTGTGAGGTACATAAGAGATCCGATCATCGCGCGGTAGTATGAGGGGCTAACAGCTTCACCCTTCAAGTCTGGAGTAATTCCGTGATTTTGCGGCAATGGGGTACCGATGGGCGTTGCATCAGACATCTGGAAGCGGCTCAAGATGTCACCAACATATTTAGTCTGATGGATGAATATCCCAGACTCGGTTTGTTGTACTTGTAGGCCCAAAAAGAAAGTCATTTCCCCCATAGCACTCATCTCGAATTTATCCTGCATAATGCGCTCGAAATTCCTACACAAAACATCATTAGTAGAACCAAATATAATATCATCAACGTATACCTGTACCAGTAGAAGATCTCCATCTTGTTCTTTGATGAAAAGAGTACAATCGATAAGACCTCTACGAAATCCATTCTCCAGCAGATAATTAGATAAGGTTGCGTACCAAGCTCGCGGTGCTTGATGTAGACCATATAGAGCTTTGTTGAGCAACCAAACCCGATCGGGATGGATAGGATCTTCAAAACCTGGAGGCTGTTCGACGTACACCTCTTCTTCCACCACACCATGTAAGAATGCACTTTTCACGTCCATCTGGTATACCTTGAAACCTTTGAATGAGGCATAAGCCAGAAAGATCCGAATTGCTTCTAGACGTGCAACAGGTGCATACACTTCGTTGTAGTCGATCCCTTCTATCTGACGAAAACCTTGAACGACTAGCCTTGCTTTGTTTCGAATAACGACTCCACGGTCATCCTTTTTGCATTTAAACACCCAACGGGTACCAATCTTCTTGTAACCAGCAGGTCTCTCTACGAGTTTCTAGACACCAAGCTTCTGGAATTGTTGCAGTTCTTCCTGCATTGCTTCAACCCATGAGTTATCTTTCAAGGCTTCTTTCCAAGTTCTTGGCTCTTCCTGTGAGACATAACACGCGAAAGACCAATCATTTTGTTGACCAGATTCTCTAATCGCCGTATACAAGCCTGCATTGTTGTTGTTTCGCAACATGTTTCTTGTTTGAACGCCACTTTGTACATTTCCGATGATGTTTTGTTGAGGATGGGTATTGTGAATCCTTGTTTCTGGATTATCTTGAACTGGAATGTTTGTACCCAGATTGTTGAGATTGAGATCAACAACTAATTCAATACCCGGAATTGACGAAGAGGATGACGCAGTAGCTTTAGCTGTTCTAGGGACATCCACTGGAGGTGTACCCTCTGAAGTACCATGTACTGCTGTTGTTGGAGCTTCTTGATCTGCATCTAGAAATTCATCATCCTCTGAAGATTCGTTCAATTCGGTAGCATCGTGAAAATCCTCATTGTCGAGAGCATTATTATTCACTGAAGATGGTTCTTGATTGACAATAATGGGACGAACCAACGGTGAATCTGTTACATTGTCACTCTCGAAAAACATCCTTGCTGCAGCATTTTCTTCAACTGCTTCAACATTGATCGAATTGAAAAAGTCATCGTACTCAAACATCCAAGGCTGACCAGGATTTCTAACTGGCAAAGTGTGCCTTTGTACTCTGACTTCAGACCATTCCTCGACCCTTTTAGTCTCTAGATTCCAGACTCTTAAGTTCGGGGTGGAATACCCAAGAAAGTATCCTTCAATGGCTCTTGCCCCAAACTTTCCATTAGGATCGATTATTGTGCACGGAGCTCCAAACGGTTCAAGATATGACAAATCTGGTTTCCGTTTGTTTATAAGCTCAAAGCAGGTCTTGTTGTGCCTTTTGACTGTAAGGACTCGGTTCAACATGTAACATGCAGAGGACACAGCTTCAGTCCAGAATGGAATCGGCAATTGTGACTCTACCAACATAGTCCTAGCAGTCTCGATCAACGTGCGGTTCTTACGTTCAGCGACGCCATTCTGTTGAGGAGTATAAGCTGCACTAAATTCGTGAAGAATACCTTTTGAAGTGCAAAACTCCGCCGTGGCATGATTTTTGAATTCAGTACCATTGTCGCTACGTATCCGCCTAACCTTCAACTTATATAGATTCTCAATCTGAATGATCAAGTTTTTGATAATACCAAAGGTTTCACTCTTGTGTGCCATGAACGCCACCCAAGAAAATCTTGAATAATCATCAGTTATCACGAGGCAATATTGATCATTCCTAATACTTTTGTGCTTGACAGGACCGAACAAATCCATGTGCAAACGTTCAAGAGGAACAGCCACCGTGTTGATTTTCTTTGTAGGGTGTCGCTTCTTCGTTTGTTTTCCTTTCTAGCACGAGACACAGATGTCTTGAAGATGAAAGTTTTTAAGAGGAACACCATTCACTAATTCATTTGACACCAAATGATTCATTTTGCGTAAGTGAATGTGACCCATTCGTCTGTGCCAAGAGATTGAGTCTTTTTCTGTGGCTTTGGAAACGAAACAAGTTGCTTGTGCAGACGTCGTGATAGCTTGGCTCATATCAAGGACGTACAAGTCATTTATCCTTGGAGCCGACAAGAGAATCCATTCTTTTGGAATATTGAAGCCGGGTTTCAGTACATAACATCCATTTGCATCAAAGTGTACTGAGAACTGCTTATCACAAATTTGAGAAACACTAAGAAGATTGTGATCAAGTTGTTGTACGAAGTTGATCTTATCAAAGCTAACAACCCCGTTGGAAATCATTCCTTCACCCGTAATATATCCGCCTTTATCTCCAGCAAAAGCAACATAACCTCCTCTAATGTCGCCTGTCATGTGCCTGGATGCCCCACTATCAACAATCCAATGACTACTGATAGTTCCTCCTGGAACACCCTGCACATGAACTCACATAATTAGTTGGAGATGGGGACCCAAGCCATTGTGGTCTTGGGTCTTCCATTTTCATCAACAACAATAACTTCTATTCTTTGATGATTCATAAATTGTGATGGTCCCTCTGAACTTGTGTTCAATTTAGGTTTCCATGTCTGTTGAGTTTTACCAGTTTGATTGTTTAACAATTTAACTTCGTGAGTGTTTGAAGTTTTTGAAAGTTTTGAGTTTTCTGGCTTAACTGAAACAGATTGTTTTTGAACCACATCAGTTTTAAGTGCCTTTTCAATCACCTTGACTTGTTGCCGTTTCTGTTTCTTTTCCCTTTCTCTTACAAGTCGGGGATCTTGTTTTACAGAAACAGATCGCTTTTGGTGATTACATTCACGGGGATCATCATCAATTGCTTTCAACTTATGAAGATACGGACAGTTTCGAATTATATGTCCAATTGTACCACATTCAAAACATGATCTTCGTTCAACAAACCCCGAAGTATCATGTGATCGTCTTGCCGATGATGAACTTTGTGATCCCGAGGTACTAGGTTTTGAACTATTTGGTTCATTCCTTTTCATCACTGTTGCTTTCTTGACAAAATCTAAGTTAGATTGATTTTCAAACTTTTCAATTTTGTCCGTTCCCTTAGATTTCACAAAGTTCACATTCTTTTTCTTCTTTTGATTTGGCTTCTTTTGACTTTGAGTCGTTGCTTTTCCTTTTGGTTTGTTATGATTTTGCTGTTTTTGCACTGTTGGTAATTTCTGATTTCCATATTGTTTTCGAACTTCAGCCTTTGGAATAGGAGGACACTGTGTTACCACAACGTGTGATCCTTTCTTACCCAGAAATTTACTTGTTGAATTTTCAAAGACTTTACTGATTAATGATTGATTGACATTCTTAATAGGAAAATCTTTGTCTGAATAAATTTTATCATCACCAACAAGAGTGTACAGCAAATCCACACTCTCCGACTCTTTTGCAGACGATGACTCAATTGCAACAGTCTTAGCGGGTTTTGTAGGAGGATCACACAGAATATGATTCTCAAGAGGTATGTCCTCTTCATTTATCACCGCATCAGACTTTGCTGAATTAGTATCATCAGATTCATCATCAGAAGAATCAGCATCCTCAATCACAACTGGAGGATCCTGATTTTGTTCAGCAGTTACAAATGTATCTGCTGACGCATCTGAATCTGATGATACTTCCTTCTTGTATCCGAGTCCTGCTGCAAATTTATTAACATCTAGAGGAACAGATGGTTCAAAGAAAGTTCTATCCTCCTCGTCAGGCATGGCATCATAATTGTATCTCACAGGTGGTGGACATTTCTTGTAACCTATGCATGTGACATCCCGTTTCTCTTTCTGTACGTCAATGATGTGATCCAACACATAGCTAGAGCTCAAATAACTGTCTAGCTTAAGTTGGATCGCCCCACTTTCAGTTTTGACACAAGCCATTTCCTTTTGCATTACTTCAAGACGAGTTATATACAAATTAATGTCAGTTTGTTTTCTGGAAACCATTTTAGTTAACTCGGTTTTATCTTTCTTTAATTTTTCAATTACCGATTTAAACTCCTTTTCATGGTTTTCATAAAACATGTTGGCTTCAGTGCACTTCAAAAGATCAACGGTCAATTTTTGATTGTGAATGAATGTCACATCATATTTCTCTTGCAAAGCCTCGTGTTTGCTTTGCAATTCACACCACTTATCATTCAATGAAACATGTTTGTCTTGCAAGTCAAACAAACTAGCTTGTAAAGCATCATGTTTGCCTTGCAACTCAGACATGTTTGCCTCTAAATCAGCACATTTAACATTTAAACAATCACAGTTATCACAACTAACAGAAGTGGGTTCATCGACACATACCTGACTTGATGAACTGTCGACATTAGCCATAAAGGCTGAATGGAGAGAAGACGAAGAATAAGCAGCTTGATCCACCAAAATAGATCTTCTTTCAATTCCTGCTGTAGCTCCTTCCAAAAGCTCATCAATATCTGCATCAACTGATGTACTTGATGTGTCATCTTCCTGATCATTCCCTGAACTCGAGGACTCTTCATCTGAGCTTCCACTATAACCGGAGCTGTCTTCATCTTCAGAAGATTCATCACCATTGGTGGAAGATTCTCCACCACTGGCGTGTTTAAGATCCTTGACAACTTCAGCAAAACAAGCTGTTCCATCTGGAGCATCATTTCCCAACTGGATTGACCAATCACAACCTTCATCTACTTGAACCACAAGTGCCTGGTTGGCATTAGATGGTCCTGCTTGACTCTGGTTGTTGACAGGCACCAATGTGCGCTCATTGTTCCTTACTTGGTTCTGATTTGCCCTGTTGCCTTGACCTCTGAAAGGATTTTGGTTTCCATGTTGAGATGGCCTCGTACATTCACGTTTGAAATGACCACGTTCACCACAATTGAAACACTTGACAGCCTGCTTATCAAACCCATACTTGGTGTCTTTCTTGCTTTCCAGGCTGGTTCTGCCAGTTCTTTCCATGAAATCCTTTGCTCGCCTAACAGCACTGGCAAAGGCCCACTTGATGTCCATCATCTCCATCTCCTCTTTATCGATCTGCTGATAGTCTTCTTGTGTCAGATTAATGTTACCAATCTGACCTTCCACTAATCCACAGTATGCGCTCACCAAAGTGTTTAGCAGCTCCATGTGTTCCTTTGCTACTTCCACACTAACTTTAGAAAAGCTTGAGGTGTCGAGCCGTACTGTATTTGGCTTTGATTGTTGACCAGCAGATGATGTGCTTCTATAACACGCTTGCTGTTGAGGAGGAAGTGGATTTCCATACATGTCTGTTGGTCCGGTAGATTGAGGAGGAAGTGGATTCCCATACATGTCTGTTGTTCCGGGAGATCGAACAGGTAATGGATTTCCGAACATATCAGTTGCTCTGATAGGTCGTTGGCTTTGCTGTTGTGGTGCTGGTTGAGGAACTGGTTCAAGCGGATTTCCATACATGTCTGTTGGAGGAGGCTTGACCGGAACTTGGATAGTATTGCCATACATGTCAGTGCTAGACACAAACGCTGTTTGAATTGGAGCGTGTGAAGAAGGTTTTGTAGAAGTGCTAGAAGTTCCATAATACATTTCAGGATTTTGTGGCACGTGAACTCTTTTTGCCTTGAGAGTTTCTTCCTGATTCTTGTTTTCTAGGAGTTGAACAAAGTCATTGAAGTTTGTTGTAGCTAAAGTGCCATTGTACTTCATGATTTCCAAGAAAGTATTCCATTGAGGTGGCAATGCATCTGCAAACTTTTTCACAATCTCTGCTGGAGTTGTAACAACCTCAAAATTTGCCAATTCAGTCAGCAAATGATTAAATCGACTTGTCAAATCTCCTAAAGATTCATTCTCCATACAAGTAAAACCATCAAACTCTTTCTTTAGCAAGTCACGTCTCAATTGACGGGTCGCTTCATTTCCTACGCCCCTTGTCTTCAATGCGTCCCACAACCTCTTCGTTGTCTTGTAACTGACAAATTGATGATAAATATCTTTACTTAACGCCTGAGTAAGAATGGCATATGCCTTCTTTTCCAAATCATAGACCTTCTTCTGATCTTCCGTAAGATCTGCAAACGTAGCAGCAGATGATGCGGCAACCTCTATTGTTTGATCGAAATCTGTGATGAACCGCAACCACAATTCTGTATTTTGACCAAGGACGTATGTATGAAATCTGTCAATCCATCCTGGATATTCGTATAAGTGCATCAACTTTGGAGGCCGATTCAAACTTCCGGTTTCGCTTTCTCTTAAGAGAATGCTTTGAATACTTGGAGTTTGATTTGATACGAATGCCCATTGACCGGTAGAAGTTGCATTAGCTTGAGAAGATACCGATGCGGGAGACGGAGTACCAAAATACATCTCTGTATTTACCGGAGTACCCCATCTTGGATTCATTTTTTATCAAGAATAATAATACCTGAAAATCACAACTTGTTAAACATAAACAGACTAAGGTCGAAGGATCAAGACTTGTTCGAAGGATCAACAGTGTTCGAAAGATCACTGTTGAATTTCGAACAATGATTTCGAAAGATTCTCCAAACGAAGGATCCTTATCTTTCGAAAAAGAACTGTAGACCGAAAGATGTATGCTTCGAAAAGATTCCTTGGATCGAAGGATAAGTCACAGACTTCGAAGGATGTTCGAAGGATGATTATCTATCGAACCTCCTTTGATCGAAAGATGATCTTTCGACTTCGAAGGATATCCTTCGATCTGATCTGACACAGTTGACAAAAATGACAGGTTGGTGAAAAAGTTGATGGGTTGGTAGAAACTTTCGGCAGAAGGTATGTTCAGACCATACTTTCTGCCAAAACAGAGATTTGAACAATAAAATATTGCTTAAAAATGACGATTCTTATCCAGAAACCGGTCACCGGAGTAAGCCGGAATTTGGCCGGAGAAGACCAAACTTCTTAAAAACAAGTTTTTAAGTTACCCAACCCGTCTTTTAACACACCCGGTAAGTTTAGAACACGTTTTAACGTCTGGAAAAGCGAGAAAAACAGTAAAAACGAGTGCAAAACCAAGTGAGTTTTTGTCCAAAACACTCCAAAGTCTTGTATAAACTCGGTTTTTAACAAGGAAAAGAGCCACGGCTCTGATACCACTTGTAGGTCCCTCGGAGGTTGAGGTTAAACCTATTCCTTGTTATATCTAACACACTAGCAAGTGCGGAATCCAAGCTAGCATGCAAACCGAGATAGAACACGACAATGATAAACACACAAGACTCAACGATTAACACCTCTTGTATTAATACGTATGAAAAGTCTGTTACAGCACAAGGTTTACAAATGTATTCTGTAAACTCTCTCTAACTCTCGTGTGTATGTGTTTTTGCTCTGAGTGTTCTCTGTCTCACTTTGTCTGCCTATGAAGTGAACACAAAACATGGATATATATATCCATCACAGCACGTCTGGTCGAAGGATCAGATAGACTGATCGAAAGATCATCTATCGATCTGAAACAACTCGAAGGATCCACATATACCTCGAAGGATGATATCCTTCGAGGTCCATCTATCGAAGGCTTATCTTTCGAGCTCATCGAAGGATCTAAACAATCCTTCGATGACACATCCTTCGACACAGACATATTACAACCATTGACTAACTGTTTGGCCAAGTCAAACCAGGAGGATGGTTGACTTGGTCAAACTTACAAGACTAACAAAGACATCGTTTGGTATCATGACAAAATACAGACAAAGTACAGACACAAGTGCACTAACAAAAGGAGAAGACATATTTTCATAAAACAATACAAGAATTAGAGGGACAAATAAAATTATCTAAAAAAATCGTCTTAATGCAATTATGTATTAAGACAATAATACACTAACTCTATTGTCTTTTCGTGTATCCTTGCAATTCGCTCATCTCAACACATTGATTTTCTTATATCATAATTCAATATTTGACAAATCATTTTCATGCTTTTATTTCATTTGAACCTGTCGATTCTAAGTCTTCCTCAGTTGCCAATCAAAGTAAGCTTTCTTTTGACAAAGAATTTTATTGATTCTAAAAGTCATTCACATTAATTTTAAATATCTATTGATCATATATCTTTTGGCTTGAACCTAGTCACCTTGGAAACTATATCATTTCATCTAATTCATTTGACATCAACTCCTTGAACTAATTCAGTTGAACCATTGAGTCCTATTTATTGTAGAACTCATATTCACAAAATTTGATATTTTGATTCTGTATCATTTACCTTAATATTATTTTTATTGACTAAGACGTGACAAAATTCTAAAAGAGATATCATAGCCAAATCTCGAGGACGAGATTTAAAACAAGGTGGGGAGGAGGTAACATTCCTATTTTTATCATATAAGAATTATAGGTTTGTTTAAATTTATTACCTACTAGTAACTAGTTTTATTTCTAATATAATTATTCAACCTAAATAGTTTTAAACACTATTTTATATAGTTGGTTGAAATATTATATTAATTAATTGGCTTGTATATGGGTGACCTTTCTATTAAAATAAAAGTGTATAAAAACTTATATTATTAGACGGGTAGATTACGGGTAAGTTGAAGATTAGAAATATGAAATTCCTAGACGGGCACAGGAACCGTTTAATAATTAAACTATAAAAATACATTATAATGGAACCTACTCCGTTTTTAATGAAACTTGGTTCAAAATGTAGACAAAAATATTCTCGTTCTAAAGACATATTTATTATTTTACAAAACGTAATATTTTAGAAGTTATAAGCGCCAAATAAGTGAAGCAGTTAAATTAATTATAATATATATAATAATAAAATAATTAAAACTTAATATATATTACGTTTACTTTATAATAATAATAAAATATTAATAATATTAAAATCAATACTTATCCAAAGTATGTACGTGGATACATTGGAAGAACTCTAAAAATTCTTAAATTTACAACATGAAGAATGGCAGTGTACGTGTCATAAGCAAAGGCTATTTCATAACCTTCAAAAGCTCATATCAACTATAAATATAGAGCCTAAAAATAATGTTGCACAACATCTTCTTTCTTATTCTCTCACAAGCTCTTTTCTCACATAGATACATATATATTTTTATTATTTTATTTCACCCCATAATAATAATAATAAAGACTTGTCTTGTTTTAAATGTTTTAACTCCCGATCACCGCTACCCTTTTCGATTGATCTGAGCCCCATAACACATGTCAAGGCTCTGCCTGACTAAGTTCATTGGGGTTCTGTCTCGTAACATAGGGATAAGGTTGAATTAGGGGTACTATACTTAACACAAGTGCATTATATATTTTTAAAATAGCTCAGAAGTTATACCCAAAATTTATACCAGGAGGCTTTCTAGTTAAACCCTAAAGTTACAAAGTAGGTCAATTCTCTTTTCTCACTATTTTATTCCTTTTTTCTTTATGAAATAATTATATT
This sequence comes from Helianthus tuberosus, assembly GCA_030545235.1. Lineage (NCBI taxonomy): Eukaryota > Viridiplantae > Streptophyta > Magnoliopsida > Asterales > Asteraceae > Helianthus > Helianthus tuberosus. Next base: position 4,097,357 of record CM060381.1, on the reverse strand, counting down.
AAAAAATGTACCAAATTGATCCGTTAATAAAAACCCGGACCCCTGAAACCCCAATCCATATCTAGAATCAAGAAAATCAGATATTTAGTCTTCTCCCAGGGCGCGTAAAGGTTAAGCATAATTTACGCGGGCCGCGTCAACCTTCAGTTTGATCGGATAAGCATCCGGATCCACGTGTCGTCACACGTGTCGTGACCGCCGGTGACTCAGCAACCTTCGATATGATCCACACTCCCACGCGGGCCGCGTAAGGTTTGGCCGAAGGTTCACGTGGGCCGCGACAAGTCTGAATTTCAGCTATAAATAGCCTAGCTCAGGGGCTTTCATTTTGTGTCGACAAAACTTTCAAAATCATTCTCACTCTGCTCGAATTTCACTTTCAAAGTAGTGGGATGCTGCTACGATACCGTGTATTAACTCGATCGCTGCTACGATTCAATATCCGATCAATTGAAACTATCCGACCAGATGTTTAAGCACTATCCTTTGTCATTAGTCGTGATTCCGACAGGATGTTTGAGTACCACCCGAACTCGGGGAATACTCTGTCATTCGTTGTGAATCCGATGGAAGTTTAAGTGATTGCACTTTGTCATTTGTCGTGAGGGTTTTAATCTCGTGAGTTATCGTAAATGCTGTATTAGTTACTTACTGAGTTCGTGTGCACTAGGTTTTCAAGAGTAATCAATAGGCTAAGCTCTGCCTGTATAAATCTGCATGCTTATAATGTGAGTCATTCTCTTTTTATCAAATTTGTTTACAAAAGCATGTTTACTTTCAAAGTTATAATTATAGGGATTAAGTCTTTGTAGTCACCAAATTACAGCCGGTATGTGGGGTTTTGTATACATTACTTGATAACTGTCACCATTGGACAACGAGTTAACGAGTTAGCCAAGGGGTGATATGACCATAGTCACAGACACCATTGGACTCTGAGGTTACCAATGGATGGTCGAGTGACAAATACTGTGGGTACTTGGTTGATATATGGAAACAATGTAATCGCTCTTAATATTGTAAATTATAACAATGTGTCGTTTTAGTAAAAAGAATGATTCACCAGTATTTCCTGCTGACAAAAACCTTTTTAAAACGCGTTTCAGGTAATTACAGTAGATTGGAGTAAGAGATGGATACGGCACTGAAAGGCTTCAAGAAGTGGCTTATTTTATTAATTAAATCAAATTAAGAAATATTGTTTTATGTAATTGAGTTTATCCCTTATTAAAGCTACCTTTGTAAAACATGGGTTTATCCCATCTATTTTAATAAATAAAATCCGGTGTTTTCTAAACTCTGATATTTTTCTTAACTCACGGTCCTGATGAAATTTCCGCTGCAATATTTTTTCAAAATAATCACCGGTACCACTTGGCTGTTCGCGGCTCCTGATTCCGTCCAGGGTGGATCGGGGGACGTGACAGCATCCAAGTTCGGTTGCAAATTCCTCAATGTCTAAAGGAACAGATTGCTCATAATAAGTTCTATTCTCCTCATCAGGCTTTGCTTCATAATTTTGTCTAACAGGTGGTGGACATTTCTTGTATCCAATGCACGTGACATCCTTTTTCACTTTTTGTATGTCAATGATGTGATCCAGCACATACCTAGAGTTTGAATAACTGTCTAGCTTAAGCCGGATCGCCTCACTTTCACACTTAACACAGGCTAACTCTTTTTGCATGATTTCGAGACGATTGATATAACAGTTTATGTCAGTTTGTTTTCTTGAAACCATTTTTGTTAGCTCGGTTTTATCTTTTCTTAAATTTTCAACCACCCTTTTAAACTCTTTTTCATGGTTTTCATAAAACATGTTAGCCTCTTTGCATTTCGAAAGATCCACTATCAACTTTTGATTGTGGATATATGTCACGCCATACTTGTTTTGCAAATCATCATATTTGCCTTGCAAGTCCGACAATTTCTCACCTAAACTAACACATTTATCACAATTATAAGAAGTTAGATCATCGACACATACCTGGTTTGATGAACCGCCCATATTAGCCATAAAGGCTGAATGATTAGAAGAAGAAGAAGAAGAAGAAGAAGAATAAGTAGCTTCATCCACCAAGATTGATCTTCTATGATTCCCTGCTGCAGATTCTCCCATTAATTCATCAATATCTGCATCGACTGTCACACTTGACGTTTCATCCAAATGATCATCGCCTGAAGTTGAGGATTCTTCATCTGAGCTTCTACTATATCCGGAACTGTCTTCATCTTCAGATGATTCTCCACCACTGGCGGAAGATTCTCCGCCACTGGTGTGTTTCAGATCCTTTACAACTTCAGCAAAACAAGCTGTTCTATCCTGAACATCACTTCCCAATTGAATCGACCAGTCACAACCTTCATCGACTTGTACCACAAGAGCCTGGTTGGCATTTGATGCTCCTGCTTGATTTGGATTGTTCACAGGCATCAACGTACGCTCGTTATTCCTGTTTTGATCCTGATTCTGATTCTGCTGGTTGCCTTGATTCCTGAAAGGATTCTGGTTCCCATGTTGAGCTGGTTTGGTACATTTTCTCTTGAAGTGACCTTGTTCACCACAATTGAAGCACTTGACTGATTGTTTATCGTACCCATACTTGGTATCTCTCTTGCTTTCCAAGCTGGTTCTACCAGTCCTTTCCATGAAGTATTTAGCTCGCCTAACCGCACTAGTAAAAGCCCACTTGATATCCATCATATCCATTTCCTCCTTATCGATCTGCTGATAATCTTCTTTTGTCAGATTGATGACCTGCTATCAACCCACAATACGCGCTCACCAACGTGTTTAGTAGCTCCATATGATCCTTAGCTACTTCAACACTTACTTTCGAGAAATTCGAAGTGTCGAGCCGAACAGTATTTAGATTAGATGGCTGACCGGCAGATGAAGTGCTTCCATAACAAGCTTGTTGTGGAACTGGTAGTGGATTTCCATACAAATCAGTTGCTACAGAAGACCTTTGGGCTTGCAGCTGGGGAACTGGCTGTAGTGGATTTCCATACAAGTCTGTTATTCTTTGTTGTTGAGGAACTGATTGTATTGGATTTCCATACAAGTCCGTGCTTGAGAGAAAAGCCGTTTGTAGCGGAGCATGTGTAACAGGTCTTGCAACAGTGCTAGAACCTCCACAGTTACCATAATACATATCAGGATTTTGTTGCACTGGAATCCGTTTCGCCTTCCTGATTTCTTCTTGATCTTTGTTCTCCAAGAGCTGAACGAAATCATTGATGTTTGTCATAGCCAATGTGCCATTGTATTTCAAGATTTCCAAGAAACCATTCCATTGAGGTGGCAGTGCATCGGCAAACTTTGTGATAGCCTCTGTTGGAGTTGTTGCTACCCCATAAGTATTGAACTCAGTCAGCAAGTGATAATATCTACTTGTCAAATCTACCAAAGATTCTTTTTCCATACATGTGAAGCCATCAAACTTCTTCTTGAGTAAATCATGTCGCAATTGGCATGACACTTCATTTCCTAGACCTCTCGTCTTTAATGCATCCCATAACCGCTTTGACGTCTTGAAGCTGATAAACTGATGATATATATCCTTGCTCAACGCCTGAGTTAGAATAGCATATGCTTCCTTTTCTAAATCATTTGCCTTTTTCCCGTCTTCCGTAAGATCTGCAAATGTAGCGGCAACATCAAGAGCTTGATCAAAATCTGTAGTAAAACATAACCACAGTTCCGTGTTTTGCCCAAGGACATACGTATGGAATTTTTCTTCCCATCCAGGATATTCATTCATGTGCATTAGCTTCGGTGGACGGTTAAGGCTTCCGGTTTCGCTTTCGCTTAAAAGTATACTTTGAATTCTTTGAGCTTGATTTGAAACAAACGCCCATTGACCTGTCGAAATTGGATTCGCTTGCGATGGAATAGACGAAGATGCGGGTGCTGGAGATTCGGCCCATGATGGTGATAAACCCGTGCTTCTATATTTGCTCTCCGTATTGGATGGAATACCCCACCAGTCTGGATTCATTTTGAATATATAATACTGAATACCTGCTAAGATCACTTAAAATAATTCGTTAAAATAACTTTTGAAATCCTCTGTTAATACTTGACAAAAGTGATCCACGAAACACTTGGTTTTTGGCGAAACTCCTTTTCTGACGAAAAAGGCTTTCGTCAAGGACCAATTGTGAGGAAAAATAAGAGTTTCGTCAAAAACAAATTTTGAGGAAAAAATGGAGTTTCGTTGACATAAAAGACACAGACAAAGAAGATATTTTCAAAACAAGTAAATCTTATCTTCTAACACACATATGGTTGGTAAACCTACTTTCAAACACACCTTACCTAGACAAAGAGACCATACCTAAACATCTCAATTTTCAACGTACATCATTTCAAAGAACTACTTTTTCAAACAATATTATAATAATCTTTTCAATGATAATTCACCCAAACACATAGACAGACCACTGATGTACTATCATTTTCTCTTTTGCTCGCCAGGAAACTCATTTTTGTTTTTCTATTGTTTTTGTTTTTGGGTTTTGAAATTTTTTGATGTTTTTGAATTTTCAAATTTGGAATTACTCCCCCTAAAATCTACAAACTTACAATAATTTTAAAAACACAAGGATATTTACAAAAACGATTTCCCGATGTGGATTACTCTTGTTTGACCTTAATGCCGTTTACCAATAATAAAAAGTCAAATATGGATTTATCAAATGCTTTGGTAAAAAGGTCGGCACGTTGGTTATCAGTATGGACTTTAACAACATCGATTAGCCTTTTATCAAAGCAATCACGTATGAAGTGAAGCTTAATTTCGATGTGTTTGGTCTTTGAATGCTGCACAGGATTTCTAGTGATAGATAAGGCAGCAGAATTATCGACTAAAATAGGAGTAGTTAGGAATTCTAAACCGTAATCACGCATTTGCTGTTGTATCCACAGGACTTGGGAGCAACAACTTGAGGCAGCAATGTATTCAGCTTCACAAGTTGATGTAGCGACACAAGTCTGCTTCTTGCACTGCCATGTTACGAGGCGATTTCCTAAAAACTGGCATCCAGCCGTTGTGGATTTGCCGTCGATTTTGCATCCGCCAAAATCAGAATCACTGAAAGAGACTAAGTCAAAGTTATCATCCTTAGGGTACCATAGACCGGTGTCTGGGCAACCCTTCAAATAACGAAAAATCCTTTTTACAGCTGCAAGATGTGAGGCCTTCGGGTTCACTTGATATCTGGCTAGCAGGCATGTTGGATACATTATATCTGGTCTTGATGCTGTGAGGTACATAAGGGATCCAATCATCGCGCGGTAGTATGAAGAGCTAACAACTTCACCCTTCAAGTCTGGATTGATTCCGTGATTTTTTTGCAGTGGGGTACCAATGGGCGATGTGTCGGACATCTGGAATCGGCTCAAGATGTCTTGAACATACTTAGTCTGATGGATGAAAATCCCAGACTTCGTTTGTTGCACTTGCAAGCCCAAAAAGAATGTCATCTCCCCCATAGCGCTCATCTCGAATTTATCCTGCATTACACGCTCGAAGTCCCTACACATAACTTTGTTAGTAGAACCAAATATAATATCATCCACATATACCTGTACCAGCAGAAGATCTCCATATTGTTCTTTTATGAAGAGAGTGCAATCGATAAGACCTCTGCAAAATCCATTCTCCAGCAGATAATTAGATAAGGTTGCGTACCAAGCTCGCGGTGCTTGATGTAGACCATAGAGAGCTTTGTTCAGCAACCAAACCCGATCGGGATGGATAGGATCTTCAAAACCTGGAGGCTGTTCAACATACACCTCTTCTTCCACTAGACCATGTAAGAATGCACTTTTGACATCCATCTGGTAAACCTTGAATCCTTTGAATGAGGCATAAGCCAGAAAGATCCGAATTGCTTCCAGACGTGCAACAGGTGCATACACTTCGTTGTAGTCTATACCTTCAATCTGACGAAAACCTTGAACGACCAATCTTGCTTTGTTGCGAATAACGATTCCACGGTCGTCCTTTTTGCATTTATACACTCAACGGGTACCAATCTTCTTATAATCAGCAGGTTTCTCTTCGAGCTTCTAGACACCAAGTTTATGGAATTGTTGCAGTTCTTCCTGCATTGCTTCAACCCAAGAGTTATCTTTCAAAGCGTCTTTCCAAGTCCTTGGCTCTTCCTGTGAGACATAACATGCGAAAGACCAATCGTTTTGTTGACCAGATTCTCGAATCGCAGGATACAAGCCTGCGTTGTTGTTTCGCAACATGTTTCTTGTTTGAATGGCACTCTGTACATTACCGATGATGTTTTGTTGAGGATGGGTATTGTGAATCCTTGTTTCAGGATTATCTGGAACTAAAATGTTTGTACCCAGATTATTGAGATTGAGATCAACAACTAATTCAATATCCGAAACTGACGAAGAGGATGATGCACTAGCTTCAGCTGTTATAGGGGCGTCCACTGGAGGTGTAGCCTCTGAAGTACCATGTACTGCTGATGTAGGACCTTCTTGATTTGCATCAAGAAATTCTTCATCCTCTGAAGATTCATTCAGTTCAGTTGCATCATGAAAATCCTCATTGTCGAGAGCATTATTGTTCACTGAAGATGGTTCTTGATTGACAACAATTGGACGAACCACAGGTGAATCTGTTGCGTTGTCACTCTCGAAAAACATCCTTGCCGCAACATTTTCTTCAACTGCTTCAACATTGATCGAATTGAAAAAGTCATCGTATTCAAACATCCATGGTTGACCTGGACATTTGACTGGAAAAGTGTGCCTTTGTACTCTGACTTCAGACCATCCCTCGACCCTTTTAGTCTCTAGATTCCAGACTCTTAAGTTCGGGGTGGCATAACCAAGAAAGTGACCTTCAATAGCTTTTGCCCCAAACTTTCCATTAGGATCGATCATTGTGCAAGGAGCTCCAAACGGTTCAAGATATGACAAATCTGGTTTCCGTTTGTGAAGAAGCTCAAAGCAGGTCTTGTTGTGCCTTTTGACTGTAAGGACTCGGTTCATCGTGTAACATGCAGAGGCCACAGCTTCACTCTAGAATGGAATGGGCAACTGCGACTCTACCAACATAGTCCTAGCAGTTTCGATCAATGTACGGTTTTTACGTTCAGCGACGCCGTTCTGCTGAGGAGTGTAAGCCGCACTAACTTCGTGAAGAATACCTTTTGAAGTACAAAACTCCGCCATGGTATGATTTTTAAATTCAGTGCCATTGTCGCTGCGTATCCGTCTAACCTTCAACTTATACAAATTCTAAATCTGAATGATCAAGTTTTTGATAATACCGAAAGTTTCACTCTTGTGAGCCATAAACGCCACCCAAGAAAATCTTGAATAATCATCAGTTATCACGAGGCAGTATTGATCATTCTTGATGCTTTTGTGCTTGACAAGACCAAACAAATCCATGTGCAAACGTTCAAGAGGAACTGCCACCGTGTTGATCTTCTTTGTCGGATGTCGCTTCTTAGTTTGCTTTCCTTTTTGGCACGAAACACAGACGTCTTGAAGATGGAAATTTTTAAGAAAAACACCATTCACTAATTCATTCGTCACCAAATGATTCATTTTCCTTAAGTGAATGTGACCCATACATCTGTGCCAAGAGATTGAGTCTTTTTCAGTGTCTTTTGTTATGAAACAAGTTGCTTGTGCAGTCTTGTTATTGCTTGGCTCATATCAAGGACATATAAATCATTTATCCTTGGAGCTGATAAGAGAATCCATTCTTTCGGAATCTTGAAGCCGGGTTTCAGCACGTAACATCCATTTGCATCAAAGTGTACTGAAAACTGTTTATCACAGATTTGTGAAACGCTGAGAAGATTGTGATCAAGCTGTTGTACAAAGTTGATCTTGTCAAAACTTACAACCCCGTTGGATACCATTCCTTCTCCTGTAATATATCCGCCTTTATCTCCAGCAAAAACAACATAACCTCCTCTAATAGATTTAACGTCGTAGAGAAGCTTCATGTCGCCTGTCATGTGACTGGATGCCCCACTATCAACAATCCAATGACTGCTGAAAGTTCCTCCTGGAACACCCTGCACATGTACTCACATGATTAGTTGGAGATGGGGACCCAAGCCTTTGTGGTCTTGGGTCTTCCATTTTCATCAACGTAAGTTACTTGAACTTCTCGATGTTGTGGAAATTGTGATGTTCCCCCTGAATCAGTAATCGTTTTTGGTTTCCAGGTCTGTTTTGTTTTACTAGTTTTATTCTTTAAAATCATAACTTCATGATTGTCTGAAGTTTTTGAATTGTCTGGTTTGACAGAAACAGATGTTTTGTTAACCACATCGGTTTTGATTGCTTTTTCAAATTTCTTGACCTGTTGGCGTTTCTGTTTCTTTTCCCTTTCTTTTACAAGACGGGGATCTGGTTTTGATGAAACAGATCGCTTGCGGTCAATTTGGTCACGGGGATCATCAACTTTGGCTTTTTGTTTATAAAGATATGGACAATTGCGAATAATATGTCCAAATGTACCACATGAAAAACATGATCTTCGTTCTACAAACCCCGAAGTATCATGTGATTGTCTTGTCGATGATGAACTTTGTGATCCCGAGGTACTTGGTTTTGAACTATTTGGTTCATTTATTTTCAACATTTTAACTTGATTAACATAATCTAAGTTAGATTTATTGGCAAATGTGTCTAGTTTATCTGTTCCCGTCGTTTTCACAAAGTTCACCTTCTTGTCCTTTTTCTGGGTCTATTTCTTTTGACCTTGAGTCGGTGATTTTCCCTTTGGTTTGGTGCGATTTTGCTGAACCTTTTCAGTTGGTAATTTTTTATTGCCATTTTGTTTGCGAATTTCAGCTCTTGGAATTGGAGGACACTGTGTTACCACAACGTGTGATCCTGTGTTTCCCAAGAACTTACTTGTTGAATCCTCAAAAAAATTACTAATTAAAGATTGATTAACATTCTTAATAGGAAAATCTTTATCGGAGTAGATTTTGTCATCACCAACAAGAGTGTATAGCAAATTCACACTCTCAGACTCTTTTGCAGACGTGGACTCGACCAGAACAGTCTTAGCAGGTTTTGTGGGAGGATCACATAGAATATGATTCTCAAGAGGTATGTCCTCTTCTTTGATTACCGCATCAGACTGTGCTGAGTCAGTATCATCGGATTCATCATCAGAAGAATCAGCATCCTCAACAATAACTGGAGGATCCTGATTCTGTTCAGCAGAAGAAACACATGTATCTGCTGACACAACCGAATCTGATGATACTTCCGGTTTGTATCCAAGTCCCGTTGCAAATTCCTCAATGTCTAAAGGAACAGATTCCTCATAATGTGTTCTAAACTCCTCATCAGGTATTGCATCATAATTTTGTCTAACAGGTGGTGGACATTTCTTATATCCAATGCAAGTGACATCCTTTTTCTCTTTTTGTGTGCCAATGATGTGATCCAGCACGTATCTAGAGTTAGAATAACTGTCTAGCTTAAGCCGGATCGCCTAACTTTCACACTTTGTACAGGCTAACTCTTTTTGCATGATCTCAAGACGATTGATATAACAGTTTATGTCAGTTTGTTTTCTTGAAACCATTTTTGTCAATTCGGTTTTATCTTTTCTTAAATTTGCAACCACCGTTTTAAATTCCTTTTCATGGTTTTCATAAAACATGTTAGCCTCTTTGCATTTCGAGAGATCCACTATCAACTTTTGATTGTGGACATTTGTCACTTCATATTTGTTTTGCAAAGCCTCATGTTTGCTTTGCAAATTACACCACTTATCATCAAAAGAAACATGTTTGTTTTGCAAGTCAAACAATTCAGCATTTAAAGCATCATGTTTGCTTTGCAACTCAGACATATTAGCATCCAAATCAGCACATTTAACACTTAAGCTAGCACAATTATCACAATTAACAACAGTTGGTTCATCGACACATACCTGGCTTGATGAACTGCTGCCATTAGCCATAAAGGCTGAATGAAGAGAAGAAGAAGAATAAGTAGCTTGATCCACCAGAATAGATCTTCTATCATTCCTTGCTGCAGCTTCTCGTAACAATTCATCGATATCTGCATCGATTCTCCCACTAGATACATCATCAGAATAATCTTTGCCTGAGGTTGAGATTTCCTCATCTGAACTCCTTGAATCACCAGAACTCTCTTCATCTGAAGATTCACCACCACTGGCGGAAGATTCTCCACCACTGGCGTGTTTTAAATCCTTAGCAGCTTCAGCAAAACAAGCTGCTCCTCCCTGATCACCAATGCCTAATTGCATTAACCAGTCGCAACCTTCATCTATTTGCACCACAAGAGCCTGATTTGTGTTCGATGGTCCTGCTTGATTGTTTGCAGGGACCAAGGTGCGATCATCATTCCTGGTTTGATTCTGATTCTGTTGGTTGTCTTGACCTCTGAAAGGATTCTGGTTCCCATGTTGTGCTGTCTTTGTGCATTCACATTTGAAATGACCACGTTCACCACACTTAAAGCACTTGACGGATTGCTTGTCGAACCCATACTTGGTATCTTTCTTGCTTTCCAAGCTGGTTCTACCCGTCCGTTCCATGAAGTCTTTAGCTCGCCTTACAGCACTGGCGAAAGCCCATTTGATGTCCATCATATCCATCTCTTCTTTATCGATCTGCTGATAATCTTCTTGAGTTAGATTGATGTTTCCGATCTGCCCTGCAATCAACCCACAATACGAGCTCACCAATGTGTTTAGTATCTCCATATGATCTTTAGCTACTTCAACGCTAACTTTGGAGAAGTTTGACGTGTCAAGCCGTACTGTATTTTACTTTGATGGCTGACCAGCAGATGATGTGCTTCCATAACAAGCTTGTTGTTGAGGAGGAAGTGGATTCCCATACAAGTCTGTTGCTATGGTAGATGGCCGATAGCTTTGCTGTTGTGGAGCTGGTTGTAGTGGATTTCCATACAAGTCTGTGGTTGGAGCTGGCTTTACAGGAACTTGTATCGGATTGCCATATAAATATGTGCTTGTGACAAACGCCGTTTGAAGTGGAGCATGTGAAACTGGTCTTGCAGAAGTGCTAGAAGTTCCATAATACATATCAGGATTTTGTCGCACTGGAACCCTTTTCGCCTTTAGGGTTTCTTCCTTATCTTTGTTCTCCAAGAGCTGAACGAAGTCATTGATGTTTGTCGTTGCCAATGCGCCATTGTACTTCAGGATTTCCAAGAAACTATTCCATTGAGGTGGCAATGCATCGGCAAACTTTATGACTACCTCTGCTGGAGTTGTTACTACCCCATAATTACTCAATTCAGTCAGCAGATGATAGAATTGACTTGTCATATCTCCCAAAGATTCACTTTCCATACATGTGAACCCATCAAACTCCTTTTTGAGTAAGTCATGTCGCAATTGGCGTGACTTTTCATTTCCTAGACCCCTTGTCTTCAATGCATCCCACAATCGCTTTGACGTCTTGAAGCTGACGAACTGATGATATATTTCCTTGCTCATCGCCTGAGTCAGAATAGCATATGCTTTCTTTTCTAAATCATATGCCTTTTTCTGGTCTTCCGAAAGATCGGCAAATGTCATGGCAGTTGAAGCAGCAACCTCAAGAGCTTGATCGAAATCTGTAGTAAAACATAACCACAGTTCCGTGTTTTGCCCATTGACATATGTCTGGAATCTATCTACCCATCCAGGATATTTGTTTATGTGCATCAATTTCGGAGGACGATTCAAACTTCCGGTCTCGCTTTCGCTTAGGAGTATACTTTGAATACTTGCAGTTTGATTTGAAACAAATGCCCATTGACCGGCCGACATTTGATTCGCTTGCGAAGATGCGGGTGCGGGAGATTCAGCCCATGATGGTGACAAACCGGTGCTACGATACTTGCTTTCTGTATTAGATGTGGGTACAGGTGATTCAGCCCATGAGGGAGATAAACGTGTGTTTGTATACTTGCTCTCTGCAGTTGACGGATTACCCCACCAATTCCGATTCATTTTGGATGTTTATTGATACCTGAACAAATCACTCAAATCAAACAGTTAACAATGAAATAAAAGTCTATTGTTAGAAATATCACAAGTATGAATGACGAAAATAAGGTGTTTTCGTCTAAAGAATGATCACAAAATCAAGAGTGATTTCGTCCAGCTGTTGACTGAAATGATTTCGTCCAGTTGTTGATTAAAGTGATTTCGTTGACTGGACAATAAGGTAATTTCGTTGCTGATGTTTGATAAAAAACAAGAAAGGTTTTCATCCAAGACAAGACAAGCACAAGTGATTTCGGCCAGGGAGGGTTTTCGGCCAGGGAGTGATTTCGGCCAGGGAGTGATTTCGGCCCGGGAGTGAACAAGTTGGTGTTTTCGTCTGAAGAATGGTGGTTTCGTCGCTGAATCTGCTTTTGACGAAAATAAGAATTTGTTGCTGAACTGTTTTGCTGAACTGTTTTGCTGAAAACAAAAGGGTTTTCGTTGCTGATTATGTGATTTCGTCCAGCATAACATAAGTGTTTTCGTCCAGAAGGTGTTTTCGTCCAGCTGGATTTGTTGACTAGATGTTGGTGATTTCGTCCAATCCTGAAATTGTCCAGCTTGATATTGTTGACTAAATGTGAAACAATTAAAATGTAAGACCAGACAAAAAGATATTATGAAACAATTAAAATCATATCCTTCTTCTGACAACAAGACTCCTTTTTCAAACAACCTTACTGAAACGGATTTTTCACCGAATACTCATGATGGTTTGTGTCAAGTTTTTCAAACAAATATATTATAATAAACTTCAATAATTCATCACATCAACCAAAGCAAATTCTATCTTAAAATCCCAGAAATTATGAATAACAATGAAGAACACTTTGAAGATCTGATGATTTTGATGAATATTCTGGTCACCTGAAAATATCCGAACACAAATTTTGCAATAAAGTTCAACAAAAACCCAATACTAACATGTATATAAGAGTTTTAACAAGGTTTTATATGAACTAGAAGCAAAAATACCAAGACTTTCAAGATTTTAACAATGCTTTTTCAGAAAATGTATGAACTTTAAAATTAAAAACTAAGAAAAACAACTGAAAATCTTTCAAATCTCAATAAAAATACTTGGTTTAAACAAGGAATCGAGCCAATGCTCTGATACCAATTGTAGGTCCACCCGGAGGATCGAGTAACCTCTATTCCCTGTTTTCCGACAAACCCGAAAGTGCGGAATCCAAACGGGTAAGTTAAACCAAGTGACGAACACGTAAAACACAAAGATTCAACGATTAACACTCCATTGTATTAATGCGTATGAAACGGTTACAAACAATGTTTACAAGATGCTCTCATAAACTCTCAGTGTGTGTGTGTTTACAGTGTGTTCGCTCTCAAAGTCTATGCAGACTCATAACTGTGTTCTGTCTGTTGTTTGTGTATATATACTAGCAACATGACGAAAACCAGTCCCAGACGAAAACCAGTCAACGAAATCTAAGATCTGGACGAAATCCCTTGATTTCGTCCCATAGTGTTTTCGTCCCATTTGGTTTTCACCAAGAGGGTTTTCACCACAACAGTGTCTTCATGGGGTGTTTTCGTCAACATGTTGGGCCTGTGATTTCATCTCATGATGTTGGGCTTCTTCAATATGTTGGGCTTCATCATATTTGGGCCATATAAACAAACAAACTATACTAAATGCAAACTGCACACACGCAGTTGCATTTACACAAACGTTTACAAAGTAAATCTCATACCGAGTCAAGACAGGAGGATGTCTTGACTACGGCCTTCACTTCGTAGCCTAGTCAAACTGAGCCGAGCCGTATCCACATAATATGTATCAACAGCATTTTCTTGTTTATTTTCTTAATTAGTGAATGCACTATGAAATTGAGCTTCACTTGAATTGATAATTTCGTTTTTTAAATGTGTATTTTGACCTGCCCTATATATGCATTGCTCGTTTTCCCTTACAGTTCCTGCTATATCACTAAAATGATATGATTATCTATATCTTATCAAGTGAAAGAAATTATAATTATCATGTAATTTTAATATTAGAAGTTGATTGCTGAATAGGGTCAGAAAATCAACATATGCCTAGAGGCCCTAGACCATATTTCATATCAACTTTAGTATAAAAAGGTTATAACACTCTTGGCCCATTTTGAGTTCTTTGTCATTAATGTTGGTAGTGAGTGTATGGTGGAAGATTTTGTTGAAGATTATTGGTGGCCATGGTAACATTAATGGCAATTTAGTAATCTTTCTTTAATCTAGTATTCTGTTAATCACCTACATAGTTATTATGCTTCCACAGTATATATTGTTGGGCTCCACAATGCAAAGCCTGAAGAAATTGAAGGTTTATTTGCAAGTATGAAACTCTTGTGAACTTCAGTTGCTCCATATGTTTGGTTGTGAAGTTTTTTAAACCAATTATATCCTCGTAAGTAGTAAGAATTCTCCTCTGTCACACTAATTATATAAACCCAATCCAAGATATGCAAATGGCTTTTAGTTGTTATGGCATAGGGTAGGGGTATGAATTTCTGACACGATCCGAAAACACGATACGGACCTAACACGGAATTCACGGGTTTGTGTTTGGTCTAAACGGGTTCGGGTAAGTTTTAGGTTGAACCCGCGAACCCATTTAGCTAAACGGGTCAGGTTCGGGTCAACCCGGTCGGGTTGGCAGGTTGACCTGTTTAACCCATTTCTATTATATTATATTTTTTTACAATATGTTCTATGTCATAAATTAAATTGGTTGTGTATTTTATGCTATAATTATAACTTAAAAAGGGAAATTGACATAAGATTTAATGATTTTAATGTAATTTTATTGTATAAATTTGTGTAATTTTAGTAGATGTTAATTTTATTACATTAACCACTGATCTCAAAACTCACAAACTTTATTTTGTTTTCGTGTCTACATTTTAATGGAGTTGCAAGTTTGCCTTCTCGTGAACTACCCGAAACACTATTCTAACAGTCTAGAAGACACTCTTGCTCTACTTTATGCAGCTCAGGTAATTCAAAGGCTATTATCATCTTTCTGCCATATTTGTTATGGTCAATGTTTTGTTGTTGACTTGATAATATTTTGACACTATAGTAGTCGGGAGTGGGGTTTTGGTTCGTGAGTATGATGGTTTCACAAAAGAGTTTGTCTTGAATTTTTACTTCATGTTTTTATATGATGTGTTGTTGATATATAATTTGGTTGTCTCACCACTAGTGTCATACAAAATTGACATTAGAGTAATTGCGACCAATAAGCATGGATTGGGTGTCAAAAAGTATTGACCCGTATTCAACCCGAACACCCGTTTGAACCTGACAAAATTGCCCCCTTGATGTACCCTTACTTTTTTCTAAAAAAAAAAACATTTTTTAACCAACCCGACCTGAAACCCATTCCGACCCGAATTCTTGTCACGCGTGTTTAGATAATGCGTCGTGTTTGGATAATGCGTGTTTGGATAATGCGCCGTTGTCGATCGCGAAATGTTTGCCGGACACAAATAGCTCTGTTAATAGAAGCAACAATTATGCTACTGAATCAAATTATAGAGTTCATTGAGTTAAAATAAAAAACAGAAACAGTTGATATTTTTGTTACCGACCATGAACTTCATATTACTACATATGCTGATAGTTCTTATTATAAAGCTGCTGATCATGAACTTCATTACTACATGCTGCTAGTTGTTGTTAATAGCAAAAATTAAAAACTGAAACAGGCTACATGCTTATAAAAAAACAGATGTACAATCTCTCTCTGTTTTTAAAAAAAAAAAGCAATTTTTAACTGACCCGACCCTACCCGAAACCCATTCTGACCCGAACCCGTTTCAACCCGAACCGTTCTGACGCGAACCCATTCCGACCCGAACCAAAACAACCCTTTTTTGTAATTGACCCGTTTTGACCCGAACCCGTTTTGACCCATGACCCGACCCGACCCGAACTGACCTATATGTGAATGTAATATGTAGTTGTGTTTGAATTGTGATTGATCTGAATGTTACATTGTTTGAAATTAAATAGTTGTTTGGTATGAGACCTATCTTGGATTTAAGAGGTTCAAGACTGTATAAGATCATACACCAATAATATGTATAAGACCATACACCAATAATATGTATCAGCTCATATGATTTAGATAGTAATGGCAGTAAGGGTTGAAGGGGTTGACCACTATATAACTTAATGAAGAAAATGAAGCAAATTAAAATATCAATTCAAGATTAATGTAAATAGTACGATAACTCTCAGTTACATTCACAAACTGACACATAATGATATTTAATTTGGAACATAAACTGATCATGCAAATGCAGCTTGACCCTTGTAAAAGATCTACATTTCATATCTATCTAGTCAAATGTGAGTCAGACGCACGCAGATGTAGCGCGTGATACGGAAACGAAGATCAAACACGTTGATTCAAATAATACCCGTGTGTTCTTCCCCAACCCCCAAATTGCAACCCAAAGGCCACGGAATTCGAAGTGAAAAATTCAATAGTTTCAAAATTCAATTCTGATTCTTCAAATTACTAGAGGGAGATATAAATAAGAACACAAATTCGAAATGGGCCTAAAAAAGATAACGGGCCAAACACACGGCCTAAAATAAAATGCCCAAAATAGTTCAAAAAACATAAAAATGCAAATAAGTAATAGAAATAAGCGTTTTTTGGCCCGGACGATGACCCAAACCGCCTTAGGCGTTTGCAGCAAGATGGATCTCGTTCTCACGTTCGTTTCGTCTGGTCGTACGCCCAAAACGGACCCCCGTATCCCAAGGTAGAGCCATTTTAGTGAAGCCCCTTTTTTTACACGATCTTGGGCCTCCAAATACAAAATAGCCCGCTCCTCCACACTTGGGCCTGCATCACACGCTTAGCCTCTCAGGCAAGCCTAGGCTGTTGCGCATAAGGTAGACGCAAGGTCCACGACCATTATGTGAGAAACAAATCTAAAGTCGTTCTATTCCCTTTCCTGCATAGGGTAAGTGGTAGTTTATCATCATTTCGCTGGCCTTCATTCTGTTCTTCTTTTATGATCCAATTTATTTTTTATCTGCAGAGTCATTGGACAAGAATTACCGAGCCCGTAGGGGGTAGGCTATGGCTTTTGGTACATACGTTCTTGCTAAGGCTTTCGGTACATGCGTTGTTCTTGCTGGCTTCTCATTGGGACTTCAAGGAAGTAAGTATCACCTCTACCTGAATATACATCCTTGTCAATTACATTGAGGTAAGGGGATGCACATTTTTTTTAATCAAGGGTGACCTCTAGAGTGTAAGGTGTACCAAAGATCCGTGATCAGGTGTCCTGTATGCGTCGACCAGGTGGCCAAATGGCTAGGTCAGTTGTGTTGGGTAAAGGGTAAAAATCGAATTTATGGGCTAAAAGGGTTATGATGGCCCAGAGTCTTTTATAAATGTTGCAGCTTTTTGTAAACAGGAATTATGTCAAATATGATTTTACAAATATTATAATCTTTCAATAAAATGATTACAAACATCATGGTATTTCAATAATAACCTAATGTGACCGACTTTTGACCTTTATTTATCCAATTGTTTAGCCATAAGGATACTGAAACAAGGTGCAACAATCTTCAAGATCAATTAAAGGTACTTAACCCAAGTTTATTTGACTTCCCTTAGGTGAAAATATGCATTTAATTTGATTGAAGGCTCTGTTGTTGATGATGCCATAACTAACCAGGTGAGCAAGATAGCCTAAGAATTAAAATTTTATATAGTATTTAACTAATGGTAAATAAATAAAACAAATATTTAACTAATAATTCAGGAGAAAAGCTCAGAAGCTAACAAAGTGTCAAGAAACAATATTTCTTTTGGGAAAATAGCTAAACGAATCAAATCTTGTTGAAATAGTAATGAAAACAACTGCGGCATAGCGTGGGTACAATTACTAGTTTTTGTTTGTTTACTAATTCTTGGATTTTTTTCTTTCTTAACAGGAAATGCGGATTCTATAACATATGTGAATGCAAATGGCAAATGCCTTGTGATGCTAGAGTGGGGAGATGGCTTTTGCTTACCATTTACTTTTGATGTTTATTATGTGGAACATTGGATGTTATGATTTTGAAATTTCATAAAATGGTTACATTTTTAGGTTTGCTTGTAGGTATAAATGGATATAAATACACTATGTTAAAGTGATGCCAAAAGAAGTAAGTTTGCCTTTTATTAACTGCTCTTACATGTTTGATAGCTATGGTGATCAGATCTAATCAATTTAACATGAATTGTGAAATTTCAGGTTGAGGATGGTCAGTTGGCTAATGTAGCGACAATAAGTAGTAAGTGCTGGGAACTATGAAGTGGAAGTATGACTACTAAGAAAACGTTAACAAAATGATTATTTAACTCGCATGAAGATTGTGAAAGAGATTCATGAACACAATGAAGTTTTGAGTTTTTATTCATACACTTGTTTATTTGAGTTACATGTTTGATCATTAGAATTAGATCAACACTTATTAGACATTTGGAATCTTTGGAAGTCTGATTGAACTTTTAAATGAAGTGATTATATTATGATTTCTACATTTTACAAATTTTTTTATATTTTAATGTAAATAAATGATAATTGTAATTAATTAAAATTAATATGATAAACGTCAATGGTATTTAATTTGATGTGATTTTTGTGGCAAAAAATATGTGCAACTAAAAGCTTAAAAGTTTTTACTGGCAGATAAAAAAGTGCCACTAAAAGCCTAAAAACTTTGTGCGACACATTGAAAAAGTGCCACTAAAAGGCTTTAGCGTCAGTACTTCTCGTTGCACTTTTTTTGTGTGCCGCCCATTCTTACAAGGTTCTTTAGTGGCACTTTCTTGCTTTTCTGTGGCACTTTTTGCATGCCACTAGATGGCATTTTTTTTTGTAGCGTCAGTCTTCTCTTTCAGAGGAGGCCATGTCCGAAATTATTGGCTTATCTACCGTGCGGCAAATCTGGCTTGCGCTTGAAAGTGCTTTTAGTAACAGCTCTATTGATAGGGTTCATTACCCTTCATGACACCCTTCGGCAATTGCAAAAAGGGTCCTCCACTGTGTCAGATTATGGCTGAAAATTCAAGACGCTTTGTGATCAGTTGGCCGCTATCACTCACCCGGTGGAGGAGAGTGACAAATGTCACTGGTTCTTACTTGGTGCAGCCTACGAGAATTTTTCTACTACTCACCGTTTGCTTCCCTCACCTTCCCGCAGCTTCTCGCCAAAGCAGAAAATCAAGAAATCTTCATGCAGTCCATTCATGGAACCGCCGCTCCTCAAGTCTCGTTTGTGGCCCAACATAAATCTGGTAACCCTTCTAAATCCTCTTACCATTCTAACTCTGCTGGTCGTGGCCGCGGCCGCGGCCGTGTTTCTGGTCGTGGACGTGCCAGACGTCCTCCACACTGTCAACTTTGCAGGAAAGATGGACATTATGCCAACACATGCCCAAGCCTCGCTTCTTTTGCTCAGCTTGTGCCTTCTGTAGATGCCAATCTGACCCAAGCTTTCCATGCTCAATGTCACGTTACTGATGACTCCCCTGATTGGGCTGGTTATACAGGTGCAACTGCTCACATGACACCTCATTCTAATGATGTTTCCACCCCTTATGGTAACCCAAATAATGCTTTTGTTACTTTTGGGAATGGAAAATCTTTGCCAGTTACAAACATCGATACCACCACCATTAACAATAAAATTCATTTAAAAGATGTTCTTGTTGTCCCTCACCTCACAAAACGCCTTCTCTCCATAAGTAAACTAACTAATGATTCCCTTGTTAACGTTTTGTTTTCTAATAATTCTTTTCACATTCAAGATTGAAAAACGAAGCAAATCCTGGCAAAAAGGACTTATGAGAATGGGCTTTACATTCTAAGGGAAGGGCAACACGCTTTTATGGCATCTTATTCTGCACAACACCTTAAAGCATCTTTTGAAAAATGGCATAGACGTCTTGGTCATATGTAGGTCCACCCGGAGGATCGAGTCAAACCTCTATTCCCTGTTTTCCGACAAACCCGAGAGTGAGGAATCCAAACGGGTAAGTTAAACCAAGTTAGAACACAAAAACGACAAACACGGTTCAACGATTAACTCTCAAATGTATTAATACATATGACGGTTACAAAGTAATGTTTAAAAAGGCTATCCGTAAATTCTCAGTGTGTGTGTGTGTGTTTTACAGTATGTTCTCTCTCTAGTCTGTTCAGACTTCTTACTTTTGCCTTCTGTTCTGCTACTTATATATGCTACAGGTTGACGAACTATCTGCAATCGACGAAGTATCCCAGACGAAGATCTGAGATCGACGAAGAATAGATTCTTCGTCGTGTGGTCTTTGGCGAACAAACACGTGACGAACCTTTCAATCTTCATGAGTATATAAACATGGACGAACCATTAATCTTCGTGAGATGTAGTCTTCGTCACATGGAGTATTCTTTGTCACAAGTAGTCTTCTCCATGCATGTTTGAGGAGATTCTTCATCATGTATTCTTCGTAATATTATAAACAACAAACAACAAACTATTAATTCATTTAAAACATGAATTCACGTAGAATTCAATGTTACATGGAATAATAAGCCTTCATATGACATCATCATCATGATGTCATGGTGATGTGTCGGCGGGAAACGGTTCGCAGCTATTCGTGCTTCGCGTGTCGATCTCTGGGGCGCACGACGGAGGAATGTCGCGACGTCGGTCTTGAGTCAAACCTAACCGAGTCGAACCGAACCGAGTCGCGTCCACAGAATATGTATCAACAAACTCCCCCTTGGACGCTGCTCGTGAGGGTTCATTTTTCACATTGTCTTCCATGTCGGAGGATCTTCAAAGTCTTCACGTGTCGTAAGTAGAAAGTGTATAACAAACTCCCCTTAACAAATAGGAATTGCATCAACAAACTCCGCCTTTCAACAAACTCATTCTGATTGTGCTCGTGAATCTTTTGATTATCAATACTTTAGATCATTGTGGTATTGATGAGTGGTCAGCGGCAACTTGATCATTTGATCATTTGAGTGCATCCATTTCGTATCTTCATTCCGAAGCTTGTTATTTAACACGTTCTCTTCGCCTTTAGCTGGTTTGAATGTCACATCTGCACAGACAAAAAAGCTAAACACGTAATGAGAACAACCGCTTGGAATATAGTTAACATAAACAAACGATACACATGTGACCAGTTTTCAATCAACTACCGTCCGACAGTTTGGAAGTTTAACAAATTGTTCAATTTTGGTTTTTAACTTTCAAAACTTGCAAATTTCGACCGTTTATGAAGATTCAGTTGTTTTGGTTTTCGTTCAGATTTCAGGTAACGTAGACTCGAGTTCCAACATCGGGTAATAAAAAATAAGATAGAAATAAAATCTTTTTGATTTTTATAAAGTTTATATTAAAACACACTTAAACTCTTTTTGGAATTTTGAATATTTCAAATGTAAAGACTGAAAGCAGTAAATAAATATAAACAGAGATGCAGAAACTGAAAGCATTAAATAAATATTTACAGACATTCTTTTTGAAAGTTTCGAGGGTAAGAGAATCATATCAGTGTACGGTCACGCCAAAACACTCTTGTTGTTCATTCTGTTAACAGTTAGATAAACATCCTACAACGATTATCGGTATTGTTGTCCACTTAAGCTCAACTTATCAGATGTAATCATGGCGAGGGGATACGATTAGTGTATGATTTATACTTACTGATCGATGTTCATCCACACACAACACATTCCCGTATCAAGGTATGCACGAGAGTGCATCTTACTAGTGAGTATACCATTTATCATCTGTTTTGACATATAAAAAGATGTGAGATACTCACTTATTTTTTAATTGAAAACAAGCCCTATGTGATAGAATCACTTATTGATGAGGAACTTGATTTTCATATGCATGAGGGCATAGGAGCAAGTCCATGAACAAGTTAGTACCATGGTACAGACAAAGAGACGAACTTGACTCCCGCATGAAAGCTGTGATATATTATCACTTATTTTGTGGACATGTGATTGTTGATCACTTATTGAGGTCGTATGCAATATGTACACGTATGTATGGTATCATGGAAGATCTAGACTTCGTCTCCGTTATATTTCGGTAAAAGAAACAACCATGATACCCAGATGATAAACAGCATAAAGACCACATATCTCAGAACCTCGGCAATCTTTCAAACGAAATTTCGGTACTAAGACCATATGCCAATGAGCGGTTCCTACCTGGTCTACAGTCTATTTAAGTTTATATCACCCTGCACACTTTAAGGTGATTGTGAGCCTACCGATACGTCTTATATAGAGCTGCTTATCGTTTTTCATTTTAGGTTTAAAGAGGTTTGGACAGACCACTGATGTAATATCATTTTCTCTTTTGCTCGCCAGGAAACTCATTTTCGTTTTTCAATTGTTTCTGTGTTTTTGAAATTTTTCGATGTTTTTGAATTTTTCAAATTTGGATTTACTCCCCCTAAAACGATTTTCCAATGGCGGTTTTACTCTTGCTTGACCTTAATGCCGTTTACCAATAATAAAAAGTCAAATCGTGATTTGTCAAATGTTTTGGTAAAAAGGTCGGCACGTTGGTCATCGGTGTGGACCTTAACAACATCGATAAGCTTTTTATCAAAGCAATCACGTATGAAGTGATACTTGATTTCGATGTGTTTGGTCTTTGAATGCTGCACAGGATTTCTAGTGATCTGTAAGGCAACAGAATTATCAACGAAAATAGGAGTAGTTAGGAATTCAAAACCGTAATCACGCATATGTTGTTGGATCCACAGGACTTGGGAGCAACAACTTGAGGTAGCAATGTATTCAGCTTCGCATGTTGATGTAGCGACACAAGTCTGCTTCCTGCACTGCCATGTGACTAGGCAATTTCCTAAAAACTGACATCCAGCCGTTGTGGATTTGCCATCGATTTTGCATCCGCCAAAATCAGAATCACTGAAAGCGATCAAGTCAAAGCTATCATCCCTAGGGTACAGAGACCGGCGTCCGGGCAACCCTTCAAATAGCGAAAAATCATTTTCACAGCTGCAAGATGTGAGGCCTTCGGGTTGACTTAATATCGGGCAAGCAGGCACGTAGGATACATTATATCTGGTCTTGATGTTGTGAGGTACATAAGAGATCCGATCATTACGCGGTAATAAGATGAGCTAACGGTTTCACCCTTCAAGTCCGGATTAATTCCGTGATTTTGCTGAAGTGGGGTACCAATGGGCATTGTTTCGGACATCTGGAATCGATTCAAGATGTCACTGACATACTTATTCTAATGGATGAATATCCCAGACTTCGTTTGTTGCACTTGTAGGTCCAAAAAGAAAGCCATTTCCCCCATGGCGCTCATCTCGAATTTTTCTTGCATAACATACTCAAAATCCCTACACATATCATTGTTACTTGAACCAAATATAATACCATCCACATATACCTGAACCAGTAGAAGATCTCCATCCTGTTCTTTGATGAAAAGAGTGCAATAGATAAGACCTCGTCGAAATCCATTCTCCAGCAGATAATTAGATAAGGTTGTGTACCAAGCTCTCGGTGCTTGATGTAATTCGTAGAGAGCTTTGTTGAGCAACCAAACACGATCAGGGTGAAAAGGATCTTCAAAACCTGGAGGTTGTTCGACGTACACCTCTTCTTCCACTATACCGTGTAAGAATGCACTTTTGACGTCCATATGGTAAACCTTGAATTCCTTGTATGAAGCATAAGCTAGAAAGATCCGAATGGCTTCCAGATGTGCAACTGGTGCATAGACTTCGTTGTAGTCGATCCCTTCAATCTGACGAAAACCTTGAACGACTAACCTTGCTTTGTTACGAACGACTACTCCATGGTCATCCTTTTTGAACTTATAAACCCAACGGATACCAATCTTCTTGTAATCATCAGGTTTATCAACGACTTTCCAGACACCTAGCTTCTGGAATTGTTGCAGTTCTTCATGCATAGCTTCAACCCAAGAATTATCTTTCAAAGCTTCTTTCCAAGATTTTGGTTCTTTTTGTGAAACATAACACGCGAAGGACCAATCATTCTGCAAACCCGATTCTCGAATAGCTGCATACAAGCCCGCATTGTTGTTGTTTCGCAACTGGTTTCTCGTTTGTACGCCACTTTGTACATTACCAATGATGTTTTGTTGAGGATGGGTATTATGAATTCTTGTTTCTGGATTATCTGGAACTTGAATATTTGTACCCAGATTGTTGAAGTTAAGATTAACAAACAAGTCAATACCCTGAATTGGTGAAGAGGATGATGCAGTAGCTTCAGCTGTCTTTGGGCGTCCACTTGAGGTGTAGCCTCTGAAGTACCATGCATAGCTGTTTTTGGAGCTTCTTGATCTGCATTGAGAAATTTATCATCCTCTGAGGATTCGTTCAGTTAGGTTGCATCATGAAAATCCTCATTGTCGAGAGCATTATTGTTAACCGAAGATGGTTCTTGATTGTTAACAATAATTGGAAGAACCAACGGTGAATCTATTGCATTGTCACTCTCGAAAAACATCCTTGCCGCAACACTTTCTTCGATTTCTTGAATATTGATCGAATTCAAAAAAGTCAGCGTACTCAAACATCCATGGTTGACCTGGACATTTGGCTGGCAATGTGTGTCTTTGTACCCTGACCTCAGACCATTCCTCAACCCTTTTAGTCTCTAGATTCCAGACTTTTAAGTTCAGGGTGGCATACCCAAGAAAGTATCCTTCAATTGCTTTTGCCCCAAACTTTCCATTAGGATCAATCATTGTGCAAGGAGCTCCAAACTGTTCAAGATATTGTGAATCTAGTTTCCGTTTGTGAAGAAGCTCAAAACAGGTCTTGTTGCGTCTTTTGACTGTAAGGACTCAGTTCATTGTGTAACATGTAGAGGACACAGCTCCAGTCCAAAAAGGAATGGCTAACTGCGACTCCACCAACATAGTCCTAGCAGTCTTGATCAATGTACGGTTTTTACATTCAGCGACGCCGTTCTGTTGAGCAGTGTACCTTGCACTGAATTCATGAAGAATACCTTTGGATGTGCAAAACTCCGCCATAGCGTGATTTTTAAATTCCGTTCCATTGTCGCTGCGTATCCGTTTAACTTTCATAGTATACAAATTCTCAATCGTTGTGATCAAGTTTTTGATAATTTGGAAAGTATCATTCTTGTGTGCCATGAACGCCACCCAAGAAAATCTTGAATAATCATCAGTCACCACGGGGCAGTACTGATCATTCCTGATGCTTTTATGCTTGACTGGACGGAACAAATCCATGTGCAAACGTTCAAGTGGAATGGCCACCATGTTGATTTTCTTTGTCGGGTGTCGCTTCTTGCTTTGCTTTCCTTTCTGGCATGAAACACAGATGTCTTAAAGATGGAAATTTTTAAGAGGAACACCATTCACTAATTCATTTGACACCAAATGATTCATTTTTCTTAAGTGAATGTGAGCCATCCGTCTATGCCAAGAGATTGAGTCTTTTTCAGTGGCTTTGGTAATAAAACAAGTTGTTTGTGCAGTCATTGTGATTGCTTGCTTCATATCAAGGACATACAAATCATTTATCCTTGGAGAAGATAAGAGAATGCATTCTTTAGGAATCTTGAAGCCGGGTTTCAGCACATAACATCCATTTGCATCAAAGTGCACTGAAAACTGCTTATCACAGATTTGTGAAAAGCTGAGAAGATTGTGATCAAGTTGTTGTACAAAGCTGATCTTGTCAAAACTTACAACCCCGTTGGATACCATTCCTTCCCCTGTAATATATCCGCCCTTATCTCCAGCAAAAGCAACATAATCTCCTCTAATAGATTTAACGTCGTAGAGAAGTTTCATGTCGCCGGTCATGTGCCTAGATGCCCCACTATCAATAATCCAATGACTGCTGAAAGTTCCTCTTGGACCATCCTGCACATGTACTCACATGATTAGTTGGAGATGGGGACCCAAGCCATTGTGGTCTTGGGTCTTTCATTTTCATCGACAAAAGTTATTTCAATTTCTCGATGGTTAGGAAATTGTGATGCTCCCCCTGAATTAGTAACCGTTTTTTGTTTCCAAGTGTGTTGTGTTTTACCAGTTTGAATTTTTGAAAACTTAACTTCGTGATCATTAGAAGTGTTAGAAATTTCTGGTTTAACTGAAACAGATTGTTTGTGAAACACGTCATTTTTAATTGCCTTCTCAATTACCTTGACTTGTTAGCATTTCTGTTTCTTTTCCCTTTCTTTTACAAGACGGGGATCTTGTTTTGAAGAAACAAATCGCTTTCGGTAATTTTGTTCACGGGGATCATCAACTTTAGCTTTTAGTTTATGAAGATATGGACAATTTCGAATAATATCTCCAACTTTATCACACTTGAAACATGATCTTCGTTCTACAAACCCCGAAGTATCATGTTGATGTCTTGGTGATGAACTTTGTGATTGCGAGGTACTTGGTCCTGAATTGTTTTGACCATTTCTTTTCAACATTTTAACTTGATTCACATGATCTAAGTTAGATTTATTTGCAAAAGTTTCCAATTTATCCGTTCCCTTCGATTTAACAAAGTTCACCTTTTGATTCTTCCTTTGGTTCTGTTCCTTTCGACCTTGAGTTGTCGATTTTCCTTTTGGCTTGGTGTGATTTTGCTGCTTTTTCACAGTTGGTAATCTTTGATTGCCGTTTTGTTTGCGAATTTCAGTTTTCGGAATCGACGGACACTGTGTTACCACAACGTGTAAACCCGACTTTCCCAAAAACCTACTTGTCGAATCTTCAAAAACTTTATTGATTAAAGATTGATTTACATTTTTAATCGGAAAATCTTTGTCAGAATAGATTTTATCATCACTAACAAGAGTGTACAACAAATTCAAACTCTCAGACTCTTGTGAGGAAGTGGACTCGACCAGAACAATCTTAGCAGGTTTTGCGGGAGGATCACATAGAATATGATTCTCGAGAGGTATGTCCGCTTCTTTGATCACCGCATCAGATTGTGCTGAGTCAGTATCATCGAATTCATCATCTGAAGAATCAGCATCCTCAACAATGACTGGAGGATCCTGATTTTGTTCAGCAGTTGACACACTTGTAACTGTTGACACATCTGAATCTGATGATACTTCCGTTTTGTATCCGAGTCCGGTTGCAAATTCCTCAAAGTTTAAAGAAACAGATGGTGCAAAATGAGTTCTATTTTCCTCATCAGGCATTGCGTCATAATTGTGTCTAACTGGTGGTGGACATTTTTTATATCCAATGCACGTGACATCCTTTTTCTCTTTCTGAACATCGATGATGTGATCCAGCACATAACTAGAGTTTAAATAACTATTTAGCTTAAGATGGATAGCCTCATTTTCAGATTTAACACAAGCCATTTCTTTTTGCATTATCTCGAGCCTATTGATGTAACAGTTAATGGTTGAGTGTTTTCTTGAAACCATTTTCGTTAGCTCGGATTTGTTTTCCCTTAATGTTTCAATCATTGTTTTATACTCATTTTCATGGTTGGTATAAAAGATGTTGGCTTCTGTGCATTTAGAAAGATCCAGGATCAATTTCTGATTGTGGATTAATGTCACATTATACTTACTTAGCAAATCATCATATTTGCTTTGCAAGTCCGACAACTTATCACCTAAGTCGGCACAATTACTACTTAAATCAACACATTTATCACATTTAACTACAGTTGGTTCATTGACACATACCTGACTTGATGAACTGCCAACATTAGCCATAAAGGCTGAATGAAGAGAAGAAGAAGAATAAGCAGCTTGATCCACCAGAATAGATCTTCTATCATTCCCTGCTGCAGTTTCTCCCAATAATTCATCGATGTCGGCATCGACTGTCACCCTCAATAAATGGTCATCGCCTGACGTTGAGGTTTCCTCATCTGAACTTCTAGAATAGCCTGAACTTTCTTCATCTGAAGATTCACCACCACTGGCGTGATTTAAATCCTTAGCAACCTCAGCAAAACAAGCTACTCCTCCCTGATCACCAATGCCTAATTGCATTGACCAGTCACAATCTTCATCTACTTGTACCATAAGAGCTTGATTGTTGTTTGACGGTCCTGCTTGATTGTTTACAGGCATCAAGGTGCGCTCATCATTCCTGGTTTGATTCTGCTGGTTGCTTTGTTTCCTGAAAGGGTTTTGGTTCCCATGCTGAGCTGGCTTTGTACATTCCCGCTTGAAGTGACCTCGTTCACCGCAATTGAAACACTTGACTGATTGTTTATCGAACCCGTACTTGGTGTCTTTCTTGCTTTCCAAGCTGGTTCTACCAGTCCTTTCCATGAAGTCCTTAGCTCGCCTAACAGCACTGGCGAAAGCCCATTTGATGTCCATCATATCCATTTCCTCTTTATCAATCTGTTGACAATCTTCTTGTGTCAGATTGATGTTACCAATCTGACCTGCTATCAACCCACAGTATGCGCTCACCAGAGTGTTCAGTATCTCCATGTGATCCTTAGCTACTTCAACACTTACTTTTGAAAAGCTTGGAGTGTCTAGCCGAACTGTAGATGGTTAGCCAGCAGATGATGTGCTTCCATAACAGGCTTGCTGTTGAACAGGAAGTGGATTTCCATACAAGTCTGTTGTTACAGTAGATCGATAGCTTTGCTGTTGAGGAACTGGTTGTACTGGTTGTATTGGATTTCGATACAAGTCTGTTGTTCTTTGCGGTTGTGCAACTATCTGTTTCATATTTCCATACAAGTCAGTGCTTGTGACAAATGCTGCTTGTAGCGGAACATGTGGAGCGGGTTTTGCAGCAGTGCTAGAACCTCCACAGTTCCCATAGTACATATTCGGATTTTGTTGCACTGGAATCCGTTTCGCCTTCCTAATTTCTTCTTGATCTTTGTTCTCTAGAATCTGAACGAAATCCTTGATGTTGGTCGTAGCCAAGGTGCCGCTATACTTTAGAATTTCCAAGAAACCATTCCACTGAACTGGCAATGAGTCGGGAAACTTGATGACAACCTCTTCTGGAGTTGTTACTATCCCATAATTATTCAATTCAGTCAACAAGTGATAAAATCGACTTGTCAAATCTCCCAACGACTCCTTTTCCATACTCATAAAGCCATCAAACTCTTTCTTGAGTAAATCATGTCGGAGTTTGCGTGAGGCTTCATTTCCTTCACCTCTCGTCTTCAATGCATCCCATAAACGCTTTGTTGTCTTGAAGCTTACAAACTGATGATAGATATCCTTGTTTAGCGCTTGAGTTAGAATAGGAAAAGCCTTCTTTTCTAAATCATAAATTTTCTTATCATCTGTAGTAAGATCTGCAAATGACGCGACAGTTGAAGCGGCAACATCAAGGGCTTGATCGAAGTCTGTAATGAATCGTAACCATAACTCCATGTTTTGCCCAAGAATATATGTATGGAATCTTTCTTCCCATCAAGGATATTCATTCATGTGCATTAGCTTCGGTGGGCGATTATTGCTTCCGGTTTCATTTTCGTTTAAAAGTATACTTTGAATACTTTGATTTTGATTTGAAACGAACGCCCATTGACTTGATGAAACAAGACTCGCTTGAGATGGAACTGACGAGGATGCGGGTGCGAGAGGTTCGGCCCATGATAGCGATAAACCCTTGCTTGTATACTTGCTCTCCATAATAGATGGAATACCCCACCAGTCTGAACTCATTTTGGATGTATGACAATGAATACCTGCTGAAAAATCTCAGAAGAAACTGTTAAGACTGATTTAAAATGCTTCTATAAAAAAATGACAAGTATTGTCGACGAAGAATTACGCGACGAAGTCTTGATTCTTTGTCAAAAGACAACGCGACGAAGAGTGTGATTCTTCGTTAAAGACCAAACGATGAAGATTTAATGTTCGTCTAGCACAACTTGACGAAAAATGGTGATTCTTCGTCTAAAACAATTTGACGAACACTAGGAACGTTGTCGAAGGAAAACTTCGTTGACAAAAAGTGACACCAACAACTGTTAGATATTTTCACAAAAACAATATTAACCTTTAACCTTATCCTACTGACACAAATATGCCCAAGATGCCCAATTTGTCAAAGACACTTGACTTTTCAGCCAATAACCATCATTGAAAGGCAAATAATTCAAACAATTGATATAATAATCAACAACAACAATAATTCATCAAACTCAAAAATCAAACACAGAACTTTATGAAGAACAAAATAAGAACAATCTTGAAGATCTGATGAACACATTGAAGAAGATTAAGAACAAGATGAGTTTTCCGGTGAAACTTATGAGTTTTCCGGTGCCGAAAAAATTCCGAACACAAACTTTTGCACAAGAGTTTAATAAAAACCTTTTCTAAGCAAGTATAGATGAATTTTAAAAAAGTTTTTATAGAAACAAATAACAAATCAACAAGTTTTTCACAGATTTTATAACCTTTTTCCAGAAAATATGATTTTCAAAGCTCAAGAACACAAATATATTTCCAGAAAAATGCAAGAAAAACTTTCAAAATACAAGAAAAACAACTTGGTTTTAACAAGGAATCGAGCCAATGCTCTTATACCAATTGTAGGTCCACCCGGAGGATCAAGTCAAACCTCTATTCCCTGTTTTCCGACAAACACGAGAGTGCGCAATCCAAACGGGTAAGTTAAACCAAGTTAGAACACGAAAACGAAAAACACGGTTCAACGATTAACACTCAAATGTATTAATATGTATGACGGATACAACGCAATGTTTACAAAGGCTCTCTGTAAACTCTCAGTGTGTTTTACAGTGTGTTCTCTCTGTCTAGTCTGTTCAGACTTCTTACTTTTGCCTTCTGTTCTGCTGCTTATATATGCTACATGTTGACGAACTATCTGCAGTCTACGAAGTATCCTAGACGAAGATCTGAGATCGACGAAGAATAGATTCTTCGTCGTGTGGTCTTTGGCAAACAAACACGTGACAAACCTTTCAATCTTCGTGAGTATATAAACATGGACGAACCTTTAATCTTCATGAGATGTAGTCTTCGTCACATGGAGTATTCTTCGTCACAAGTAGTCTTCACCATGCATGTTTGAGGAGATTCTTCATCATGTATTCTTCGTAATATTATAAACAGCAAACAACAAACTATTAATTCATTTAAAACATGAATTCACGTAGAATTCAATGTTACATGGAATAATAAGCCTTCACATCATCATGACATCATCATGGTGATGTGTCGGCGGGAAACGGTTCGCGGCTATTCGTGCTTCGCGTGTCGATCTCTGGGGTGCACAATGGAGGAATGTCGCGACGTCGGTCTTGAGTCGAACCTAAACTGTAACACCTCGTAAAATCACGTTCAATGAAGTATTGACACGTGTAATAAACCCTAGTAAAGTCAAACCTTGAATATAAGGGACTAATTTTTTGAAAAATCAAAAAACATTAATTATGAAAGAACTGGAAGTATTATCATACCTAAAATAAGTTTCTAAATAACCTTTTATGGTTTTATATTCACAAATGAGCCACTTGTTAATCAAGTGTAGCCGTTTATGTAATTAATTGAAAGTTTGCGCAATAAAGGGTTAAAAGCGTCAACATGTTAATTCTTACCTCTGAGTGACCTGTTAATAAACCGAGAGCCTCATGATATTTGATTATACTCTCAGGAATGCCAATCATTGGCCATCCTAGGCTTTTATGCCTAAAAGTAAAGTTACGTGCAACTTTGCAAGTATAAGGGACTAGAAGTGTCAATATGTTTAATTATACCTCTGAAGGACCTTTTATCGAGCCCGAAGCATTATGATGTTTAGTAATACTTTCAAGAATGCCTAATATGGATTAGATAAGGCTTCAGTGCCATTAAACAATCATATGTGCAAGTTTGCGCATTAGAAGGACTAATTGCGTCAAACTGCAAAAGTATGTCGATTCGTATGTTATCGGACCTTCCAGAATATGATCACAAGTTAATCATACCCTAATTATCCTTTACATAGCTTAGATATAGGATTAGAGGTGTTTGGTGCGCAAAATAAACTTTTAAGTCATGCAGGGACTAAAAGTGTCAAAAAGTGCACAAGTTTGCGTTTACGCGCATATCTTACATTCTGAATATCCTCGGACACCCAAAAATTTATGTAACCACTAAAATATTTTATTTTAGTGTTTGGCTTGATAAAATTCCATTCGTCGTGTCGTTTGGATCGTTTTTCGCGTCCGTCCGTGTTTCGTCGTAATTAGCCGAACAACATGACCGTACGACCAAACGAACCGACATCCGGCATGTTTTTGAGCATGTTTCATGTTCCCCATTCTTAGGAATCATTGTAGAGCCTTAAAAATGGTTTAACGGGCCTTAGATATGTCGGAAATGACATTTGGAAGTGCAGGTGCCAAATATGTCAACTTTTGAAAGTTCTGGTGAGCTAGCCTGGTCCTTACGGACCTTATGGCTGGGACCCTTACGGTCCGTAAGACAGTCCCAGATACAGAAAACAGGCAGTTGCCTGTTCCAGCCTGTTAAACCACCTCATGTTGCAATTTCTTGATTTTAGGGACTTGTTTAATGGTTCTTAGGCACTAGGGACACTTGTAATTGATCAGGGATCAACCCTAGAGTTGTTTGGCATGATCTTGATCAATCAAGATCACTATTGTTTCATTCTTTTTGATCATTCATTCAACTCAACTCCTGAGGATTTCTAGAGCTCAAGCACCTTTCCTAGTGATCATTTGTCGTGCATAGGACCTTGGTAAATATCCTTAACCTACCTTAATCGTGTTTTACTTAGTTATTAGCTTAAAAGTCAAACCGTAGTAATTAAGGTTTGACTTATCGATTAATCACTAATGGTCTGATGTTTAGTCAAATTGAAAGTAGTTATAAGTTGGTAATTATGTGGGCATTACACCCTTAAAAGGGCACCCTCTGATTTCCGCTCTAACTAGGTCAAATGTCAGGTCAAACTTAATCCGAAAAAGTCAACAGAACCTTAATTTTCAAATTAATGCGCAATTAGTAATGTAGAAGACGTGTAACCTATTTTACCACTCATATAACTTGGTAATCAATGCAAGAACATGTCTAAGCATGTCCGACCCGACAATTTTCAGTTTAGGACCGGTTCGGAACCAAAAGTCGCATAGATTGACCACTACTTTGACTTTCAGTTCTGACGCATATTAGTGTGATTTAAAAATGCCTTACAGCTTCATTAGGATCGGGTTATATGATAGTATAACCCTCGGTGATTGGTTCGTTGATTATCCGATTCGTTTACACGTTTCTTTTAATTGCTTAATGTTGACCATAATGCCCTTTTGACCATAAAACGAGAATTTTGGAAATGTGAAAGGACAATAATCTTTGATATTGATTTATAAACATGTCCCTAAATTTTCACATCAGTTTGAGGTCTAGATTAGGAGTTATGCTCAATGGCGTGATTAGAACGTTTTTATTAATTAAACGGCGTCATTAGCGTAAAGCCTATCTAAACCCAATTTTAGACACCAAACCTTTTACCCACTGATGTAATATAATATTTTGGGATTTTTGAAGATTTTTAATTATTTTTAAACTGATCATAACCTAAGGTTATTGCCTTGATTCGGTAAATACCGATTATACCCCTTTTGCTTATAAAATGAGTTTTACATAACATTTAGACACCAAACCTTTTTCTACTGATCTAATATGATAAATAAAATATTTTGAGCCTTCTGGAATAATAAAAATATCAGCTTTCCTTTGAAAACCCGGAAATGGCTCCAAATCGCCTTTTTAAGCGTTTTAAACGCATAGTATGCATTAAAGCTATTTTAAACATATAAGATTTGATGCCTACTGATATTTTTAGTAAATAATTGTACTCTAACAGTAAGCAAAAGTTTTAAACTTAGATTTCTGATTTTGACCTTTTAAGCTTATGTGAAATTACCAAAATGCCCCTACGGTGCATAGTTTGGTTATAATTGATAAATTTCACATATATGCAATACCCTACTATTATAACTTATTAAATTAAGTATTTTTACTAATGATATCAGACCTATAACTCAGGATTAATACTTAAACTCTTTTTATATATTTAAAATGACCAAAATACCCCTACGGGGCTTAAATTGAGATTAAACTCGTTTTGGGCATAATGGAAGATATCCTACTGATATCGTATCACATTTAAAGCATATTAACTTATGGAACTTGTGTATGACTCATTCGGTTACCCGTTACGCATATACGCGCCCGGTACGGTTTATGTAACTAGTTTACATAAATTAGCCGGAACGGTTTATGTAACTAGTTTACATAAATTTACCCATTTCATACAAGTCTTCATATTTGTTGGGTCTAAATCACATTCTAATCCGGTCTCCGCTTAATCTAGCGTATCGTACCGTTGTTCTGTTTAAAAACTAGCCGGTCTAAGTCTATGACATAATTAAGACCCGTTCGTATTCTAATTGGTTTATTATACCATCATTCCAGACTAGAGCCTTCCGGTAAACTGTACCTACGCTTACTTAAGTGAATACGGCTGAGTTATTATAATTCTTGCTATTTAAGACAGGAGCTAGCTCAGGTAAATACTCTTAACCTATTTTCCCTTATACGGGCTTGGGATACGGTAATATAAATGCCGCATGGTCAGGTATGGGATTCAAAGATCAATAAGTCGGGAAATCCAAATAACCTGTTTTAATTCGTATTGCTTGACTGAAACATTGGGGATTAATGCGACCGTGTCCTGGATATCCTTGACTCATTAATTGCAATGGCCACGACCTAAGCACGGGGGGTAGGCATACACCTGACAGATGCAATATGCTTATTAATAAATTAATTATAACCAATATGGGATTCCCAATAAGGGAATAAGTGGTGTGTCGGTTAATCTTAAACCGGCATAGAACCGTGCCCCGTATGTAGAGCAAGTTATGTAAAACTGATAACATGAGATATAGTTTGTCCCAAGTATAAAAGATTAATTTTGCCTTGTGCATTTTAATCAAAGTGTCAAAATATTTTCGTGCCTTGTGCACCTAAACCAATTTCCATAAACATTTCCAAATGAGTCGGTTGAGTGTATTTACCAGTGAAAACTGACGTATTTTCCAAAGTCTAAGTGAGAGGTACAAGTACGTAATAGGCTGGAAGCTGCTCAGGACTTGTTAGTTGAGGACTTTGCAACTCCTTCACATAAGCCATTAGTCTGATAACTTCTTTTGTTGTTTTGATCCGCCTGTGGATTATTACAAGCTAGACTGTACGGAATACTTTTATATTATCAGACATTTGTGTTGTAATAATATTTTATATTTCAAGACTTCCGCTGTGCATTTAAATTGTGTTGTTTGACTATGATGATATCAACTACGTCACGATACTCCCCACCGGTAATACGTGGAAATATCGGGGTGTGACAGGTTGGTATCAGAGCTAACATTGAGTGAATTAAACACTAGCCTTTTTGTGTTTAATCTCAATGACACATTAGCACATTCCTTGACCTTCTGAGTCTAGACTTAACATAGGAATATTCTCAATCCTAATCTGGAAATTTTGCTTCCAATTTTTATATATATTGGATACGTCGCCAGGCGAAGAAGCCGTAATAGGAATTCTCCACACCCGGAGCCTTGAAATGTTGAGCTTCGTACCGCGGCTAGGATGAAACGTGCAACCAAGGAGAAAGCATTCAGAAATAAAATAAAGAAGAAACTCCTTTTGCCGAAGATCATTTTCTTAATTGTCCTCATAATGACATATTTATCTTTCAGTCCCTTCGAGGACAACATTATTCCTTTCAAGTCCCGTTTAGGGCAAACCTGAACTTTTTAATTTTATAGTGGGATGACTTAATTTAAATTTTCATCCTAAACATGAAATATGAAATAAATGAAAAAATAACATTCCTTTTATAAGATCTACCATTATAATAAAATGGCAAAATCTAAAAAGGACAAGACCTAGCCACGTGTCATTTTAAGACCGGTCCAAGATGGTAGTTCCATAATTAGATTCAGATCCATATTAACATCTCAAATTAGGATTGCTCTACGTTAAATATTAAAAAGAATATTAAAGGTAAAAACCTAGCCTAAATGTCGTTACAGACATGGCCAAGATGGTAAAACCTATTCAAAAGATTCAAATCCTTGTGAACACCTAAGAACGTGTTAGCACTCTTGACAAATGTGATTCGAGAAAATCACAACAGTCATTCTTATATTGGATTCTTCCAACTTTCTTATCTAGCCTAGTGATTTAGAAATCATGGCTTAAATCATAAAATAAAGATGATCATATTGTTAACGCCTAAGAACGTGTTAGCATCCTTGACAAAAGCGATTCGAGAAAATCACAATAGTCATCCCTATATTGGAAATTTTTTTAAATTTCCTAATTTGCCTTATGATCTAGAAATCATGGCTTATATCATCCTATAAGATGATCATATTATAAACATCCGTTAGTGATGAAGTGCCTACGGGCTAAACTTGTTGTCCGATAAGACAACGACAGTGGTGGTCTTTGACCCCTGTCTAAAGATGTTGGAATACGTCCAAACATAATAGTCGGTAGGATCCATACGATCTCGACTAATAGCATCTGAAAAGATGATCATACCATAAACATCCCTTAGAAGGGAAATGCCTACGGGCTATAATTAACGTCCTCTGAGACTAAAGACAGTGGTAGCCTACAACTCCCTGTCAAGAAAAGGTAATGAACTTTGATTCAAACCTTAAT
Organism: Helianthus tuberosus; assembly: GCA_030545235.1. Taxonomy (NCBI): domain Eukaryota; kingdom Viridiplantae; phylum Streptophyta; class Magnoliopsida; order Asterales; family Asteraceae; genus Helianthus; species Helianthus tuberosus. Next base: position 4,060,537 of record CM060381.1, on the reverse strand, counting down.
GCCTTGATTTCATAAAATCTGGGCTTATAAACTAAACTTGTCCACGTGACTAGGCCTTTTGTGCTATTACTAACTTATAATTTAGGATTATAATGAAAATCCTGAATAAAATAAATATCATTCCTTTCCTGCCTGTATTCATATTAAAAGAGAATCTTAAAAAGGTATAACCTAGCTTGAATGTCATTAAAGACCTGGCTACGATGGTAGAACCTATTTAAAAGATTCCAATCCTTGTTAACATTTAAAAAAAAACATGTTAACACTCCCGACAATAGGTGATGCGATAAAATCACACTTGTCATCCTTATATTAGGAATTTTCCAAACCCCTTATTTTTAGCGTAAATGATCAAGAGGAATCATGACTAATAAATGTCGAACATGATGAATACATCAAAACATCCATTGGGATGTATACCTACGGGCAAAGATGTATACATGAAAAGATAGTTTTATTTCATAACTTCTTGTCAAGACAATGAATTATGAAATTTTCCGATCCAAAGGAATCATTGATTATGTTTTAAAATTTCCCTAGTGACAAGGCCTTTGTGCCATCAAAAAGTCCTTGGGACAAGCCCTTATGCTATATAAAATGTCGGTACGACATTGACAGTCGTGACTTATGTCCCCTGTCTAATAAATATGAAGGATTATATTCCGTTTAAACGCCAAAGATGGTTTATCTAAAAACCTAGGCCAAGAATAATCAAATAAATTTAATACTATCTATTGGTCTATATGGTTGAGTTACACCATGGCTATTTAATCGTCAAGTTCGACAATTCGCTATATAATTAAACAAATTATTACTACTTGATTAGTAGCCTTCAAAGCTTCACCACGGCTGACTCCTCTGAAGCTCACAATCATCCAGTTAGTCAGAATGATGTCCATTGACTAGCCTTTGTGGCAAAATAAATTATCTTCCAAAGAGATGACGGTTGTAGTCTTTGACTCTCTGTCCAAAGGTGAAGAACTATGTTCGAACCTTAAGATCTCTGATCCAATAAGATTGCGGCTTATATATTAATGCCTTAAGTGCCATATCTTATATGTCCTTTGTGACAAGGCCTTCGTGCCTATGACTATTAATGTCCTTCGTGACAAGCCTTCCAACTATCTAAAGATTGTCGTTATGACAAGGACAGTTGTGACATTGTGATTCCCTGTCAAAAGGTAATGGACTTGGTCTAAACCTTAAACACAATTGATTGTCCTTTTTTGACCTAGGCTAAATATAATTGACGTACTTTCTAGTAGCATACTATAATGAAGTTAAAAACCTAACAGCCATTATGGTTTAATAATACCATGGCTTATAAATCATCCATTACGATGATTCCATAATAGTTTGTGGCTAAGCATATGTTATTATTGGTGTTTAGTACCAAAGCTCCAGAATGGTGGATTCCGACGAAGCACACAGCAGTACTGCGGCTAGAAACAAGGATGCAAATATAAATATAAATATAAATATAAATGTTAATGTTAATGGCACTGCTCTTCAGGCCTTGATTGACGCAACAATTAGTGAAGCTGTGGATAAGATCTTTGAGAACAAAAAGGAACAGAGTGACACTCACTCAAAGGTCCATACGGAAACACATACATCAGCTCGTAAGGAGAGCTCCGTTCACTCTTCAAATGAAAAGAACGAACCTCAGAAGTTAGAACTCTATGATAAGCCCTGTTCAACTGAAGACAGGTGCACCTACAAATACTTCGTCTCATGCAAACCCAGAGATTTCAATGGCGAAAAAGGAGCAATTGATGCCATGGAATGGCTTGAGGAAATGGAAACTGTTGTGGACATCAGCAATTGTGCTGATAAGGACGTAGTAAAATTTGTTTCACAATCTTTCAAGGGCGAGGCTCTTGCATGGTGGAGGGCCATGATGCAGTCCACGGGGAAAATTCCCCTATACAATATGGGATGGTCCAAGTTTGTGGACCTTATCAAAGAGAACTACTGTCCACAACACGAAGTGGAAAAGGTGGAGACAGATTTTCTGACTCTCACAATGAAGAACCTAAATTGTCAGCAATATGTTACCGACTTCAACTCCCTATCTAGATTGGTACCCTATTTAATTACCCTTGAACCAAAACACATTGCGCGTTTCATCGGTGGTTTGGCACCAGAAATAAAAGGGAATGTTAAGGCATCAAGGCCAATCACCTTCAGATCAGCTGTAGATCTATCCTTGTCTCTCACTCTAGATATAGTGAGACAAAAGTCAATCAAGAATGAAACTAATGAGAAAAGACAAAGGGAGGAGGATAACTCCCAGAATCCTAAGAAGAGCAAATCCGAGTTCAACAACAACCAACAGGATTCCAACAAAAAGCCTACATGCAAAACCTGCAAAAGAAGACACTGGGGACAGTGTCGATCAAACCAAAAGTTAAAGCAATGTGGCATCTGTAAAAGAACTGGCCACCAGTCCCACGAATGTAGGGACATAAAGAATGCAAACTATTTCAGCTGTGGCGAAAAGGGCCACATCAGTACTAATTGCCCTAAGGCTGCCAAGGGAGGAGCAGCTATGTCTGGGAAGGATAAGAAAGGAAACGCCTGAACTACCGGTTGAATGCCAGAGACAGCGCATATCAATAATAGCATTAGGTACGTCCTTACCATTTAGCATTGATAGTATCTGATAAGTATCTTACGTTAATGCAAGGGATAATAAACCTTTAGTAAACCATAAGCTTAGCAAACTTTTGATTACATTCATAAGAACTCCAGATATTAAATATAAGGTATAACTTACCAATGGAATCTATAATGACCATCTCTCCCATCCTCGAAGATAATCCTTTCATAAGAATCTGGAGTACTCTTCCCCAAAAAGAATACGACAATATATATTACTTTATTTTATTATTTTCTCATTGTTTTCTATCGCCTGCGAATGCCAAACTATGTTTGATAAAAGTTCCATATGAGGAGTGGCGTATCCTAGTGTGTCCCATAGATTGCTTCCATGCCTGATCAGTATGGAGGTTTAATGCATGGAACCCTTGAGATATCCCAATGGTCATATCGTACTAAAGTCGACTAGTAGTATTCAAAGAAGATATCCAATATAAAATGTCCTTAAAAGTATCTCTACTTAGGGCATCCTTGCATTTGTAAAGAGAATGTGTCATTTATCTGACACCGACATCGATAGATGAACCAAAGCCTGAGAATACGGACATCTCTGACATCTCTGTGTGTCATAATTATCTTCTTTATAAGAATTACCATGTTTACCTCCTGAGAGGCAAGAGGATGTTAGGACAAACATCCCGCTTAGGGCTGCAGTTATTGTAAAAGCCTTATATCTGTTAGTACCATTGGAATAAGAAGAACTAAGAGCCAAATCGATAATTTTTTAGAGAAGGTTTCATAAAGCCAAAATTCAAAGTTCTAAGAACTCCGATTTTTAGTATATAAGAAAGATGGTTCATCTTGCTTATGCATTGATTACCGCAACCCTATTTAGGCAACAATTAAGAATCGCCATTAGCTGCCCAGGATCGTCGATTTGTTCGACTAGCTGTAAGGATTAGCTATTCTTTGAGATTAGTTTTAAGCAGTGGGTGGAATAACCATCTCACCATAAAATAAGTTTTTCTATAGCGATTATTATGTAAGTATCAAGGCTACTCCTTTGGAGACCTTGTATAGATGGAATGTTAAACATCTATTATTAGAACAATAGATTGGTAAGTCCAATTACCAGGATCTGAAAGTTGCATTGGAAACAACAAGTTAGATCATTTGAATTCGTAATCACCATAAATTTTCCAGTAAACGGCAGAAAATTGAGGATTGATAAAAGTCGCAACCTTCTTAACTCCTTAATAAGGAATAAGGTTCAATCGAAGGTATCGCCCTAAGAAGGGTATGCTAAATTTTAAATTTTGCAGGGTAAGTTAAGTCCTGGATATATAGGAGCATTCGAAAATCGAATACAACAAAGGTCAATAGCCTATAAGCTAAAACCTATATAAGGAGCTTAATGGAGCTCGCAATACGACCTACACTGATGATTTAAGGATAAGTTTCGCCAATAAGTCGAAGCACATTATCACATAATGATAAGCAGATTAATGAAATTTTATGATTGGACGAGAAACCGTATCGATTAAGGATCGGCAGATTAAGAAGCTCCAAAAGGATACATGACCTATCATAAAGGTAAGTTGGGGTGCCTTAGAGGCCCAAATGTACTGGGGAAGATTAAGTTCAATGTAAGACAGAAAGTATTTCCTTTACTTTAGTAAATCTCGAGGTCGAGATTTATTTAAAGGGGGTGAGGATGTAACACCTCGTAAAACCACGTTCAATGAAGTATTGACACGTGTAATAAACCCTAGTAAAGTCAAACCTTGAATATAAGGGACTAATTTTTTGAAAAATCGAAAAACATTAATTATGAAAGAACTGGAAGTATTATCATACCTAAAATAAGTTTCTAAATAACCTTTTACGATTTTATATTCACAAATGAGCCACTTGTTAATCAAGTGTAGCCGTTTATTTAATTAATTGAAAGTTTGCGCAATAAAGGGTTAAAAGCGTCAACATGTTAATTCTTACCTCTGAGTGACCTTTTAACATACCGAGAGCCTCATGATATTTGATTATACTCTCGGGAATGCCAATCATTGGCCATCCTAGGCTTTTATGCCTAAAAGTGAAGTTACGCGCAACTTTGCAAGTATAAGGGACTAGAAGTGTCAATATGTTTAATTATACCTCTGAAGGACCTTTTATCGAGACCGAAGCATTATGATGTTTAATACTACTTTCAAGAATTCCTAATATGGATTAGATAAGGCTTTAGTGCCATTAAACAATGATATGCGCAAGTTTGCGCATTAGAAGGACTAATTGCGTCAAACTGCAAAAGTATGTCGATTCGTATGTTATCGGACCTTCCAGAATATGATCATAAGTTAATCATACCCTAATTATCCTTTACATAGCTTAGATATAGGATTAGAGGTGTTTGGTGCACAAAAATAAACTTTTAAGTCATGTAGGGACTAAAAGTGTCAAAAAGTGCACAAGTTTGCGTTTACGCGCATATCTTACATTCTGAATATCCTTGGACACCGAAAAATTTATGTAAGCACTAAAATATTTTATTTTAGTGTTTGGCTTGATAAAATTCCATTCGTCGTGTCGTTTGGATCGTTTTTCGCGTCCGTCGGTGTTTCGTCGTAATTAGCCGAACAACATGACCGTACGACCAAACGAACCGACATCCGGCATGTTTTTTAGCATGTTTCATGTTCCCCATTCTTAGGAATAATTGTAGAGCCTTAAAAATGGTTTAATGGGCCTTAGATATGTCGGAAATGACATTTGGAAGTGCAGGGGCCAAATATGTCAAATTTTGAAAGTTCTGGTGAGCTGGCCTGGTCCTTACGGACCTTATGGCTGGGACCCTTACGGTCCGTAAGACAGTCCCAGATAGAGAAAACAGGCAGCTGCCTGTTCCAGCCTGTTACACCGCCTCATGTTGCCATTTCTTGATTTTAGGGACTTGTTTAATGGTTCTTAGGCAATAGGGACACTTGTAATTGATCAGGGATCAACCCTAGAGTTGTTTGGCATGATCTTGATCAATCAAGATCACTATATAAAGACCCACATTGTTTCATTCTTTTTTATCATTCATTCAACTCAACTCCTGAGGATTTCTAGAGCTCAAGCAACTTTCCTAGTGATCATTTGTCATGCATAGGACCTTGGTAAATATCCTTAACCTACCTTAATCGTGTTTTACTTAGTTATTAGCTTAAAAGTCAAACTGTAGTAATAAAGGTTTGACTTATCGATGAATCACAAATGGTCTGATGTTTAGTCAAATTGAAAGTAGTTATAAGTTGGTAATTATGTGGGCATTACACCCTTAAAAGGGCACCCTCTGATTTCCGCTCTAACTAGGTCAAATATCGGGTCAAACTTAATCCGAAAAAGTCAACAGAACCTTAATTTTCAAATTAACGCGCAATTAGTAATGTAGAAGACGTGTAACCCGTTTTACCACTCATATAACTTGGTAATCAATGCAAGAACATGTCTAAGCATGTCCGACCCAATAATTTTCAGTTTCGGACCGGTTCGGAACCAAAAGTCGCATAGATTGACCATTGCTTTGACTTTCAGTTTTGACCCATATTATTGTGATTTAAAAAGGCCTTAGAGATTCATTAGGACCGGGTTATATGATAGTATAACCCTCGGTGATTGGTTCGTTAATTGTCCGATTCGTTTACACGTTTCCGTTAATTGCTTAATGTTGACCATAATGCCCTTTTGACCATAAAACGAGAATTTTGGAAATGTGAAAGGACAATAATCTTTGTTACTGATTTATAAACATGTCCCTAAATTTTCACATCAGTATGAGGTCTAGATTAGGAGTTATGCTCAATGGCGTGATTAGAACGCTTTTTATTAATTAAACGGTGTCATTAGCGTAAAGCCTATCTAAACCCAATTTTTGACACCAAACCTTTTACCCACTGATGTAATATAATATTTTGGGATTTTTGAAGATTTTTAATTATTTTTAAAACTGATCATAACCCAAGGTTATTGCCTTGATTCGGTAAATACCAATTATACCCTTTTTGCATATAAAATGAGTTTTACATAACATTTAGACACCAAACCTTTTTCTACTGATCTAATATGATAAATAAAATATTTTGAGCCTTCTGGAATAATAAAAATACCAGCTTTCCTTTGAAAACCCGGAAATGGCTCCAAATCGCCTTTTTAAGCGTTTTAAACGCATAGTATGCATTAACGCTATTTTAAACATATAAGGTTTGATGCCTACTGATATTTTTAGAAAATAATTGTACTCTAACAGTAAGCAAAAGTTTTAAACTCAGATTTCCGATTTTGACCTTTTAAGCTTATGTGAAATTACCAAAATGCCCCTACGGTGCATAGTTTGGTTATAATTGATAAATTTCACATATATGCAATACCCTACTGACATAACTTATTAAATTAAGTATTTTTACTAACGATATCAGACCTGTAACTCAGGATTAATACTTAAACTCTTTTTATATCTTTAAAATGACCAAAATACCCCTACGGGGCTTAAATTGAGATTAAACTCGTTTTGGGCATAATGGAAGATATCCTACTGATATCGTATCATATTTAAAGCATATTAACTTATGGAACTTGTGTATGACTCATTCGGTTACCCGTTACGCATATACGCGCCCGGAACGGTTTATGTAACTAGTTTACATAAATTAGCCGGAACGGCTCAAACCTTATCATTTCCATTTAAAAATCCAGAATGTATTTAGTTTACCCATTTTATACAAGTCTTCATATTTGTTGGGTCTAAATCACATTCTAATCTAGTCTCCGCTTAATCTAGCGTATCGTACCGTTGTTCTGTTTAAAAACTAGCCGGTCTAAGTCTATGACATAATTAAGACCCTTTAGTATTCTAATTGGTTATTTATACCATCATTCCAGACTAGAGCCTTCTGGTAAACTGTACCTACGCTTACTTAAGTGAATACGGCTAAGTTATTATAATTCTTGCTATTTAAGACAGGAGCTAGCTCAGGTAAATACTCTTAACATATTTTCCCTTATACGGGCTTGGGATACGGTAATATAAATACCGCATGGTCAGGTATGGGATTCAAAGACCAATAAGTCAGGAAATCCAAATAACCTGTTTTAATTCGTATTGCTTGACTGAAACATTGGGGATTAATGCGACCGTGTCCTGGATATCCTTGACTCATTAATTGCAATGGCCACGACCTAAGCACGGGGTGTAGGCATACACCTGACAGATGCAATATTCTTATTAATAAATTAATTATACCCAATATGGGATTCCCAATAAGGGAATAAGTGGTGTGTCAGTTAATCTTAAACCGGCATAGAACCGGGCCCCGTATGTAGAGCAAGTTATGTAAAACTGATAACATGAGATATAGTTTGTCCCAAGTATAAAAGATTAATTTTTCCTTGTGCATTTTAATCAAAGTGTCAAAATATTTTCGTGCCTTGTGCACCTAAACCAATTTTCATAAACATTTCCAAATGAGTCGGTTGAGTGTATTTACCAGTGAAAACTGACGTATTTTCCAAAGTCTAAGTGACAGGTACAAGTACGTAATAGGCTGGAAGCTGCTTAGGACTTGTTAGTTGAGGACTTTGCAACTCCTTCACATAAGCCATTAGTCTGATAACTTTTTTTGTTGTTTTGATCCGCCTGTGGATTATTACAAGCTAGTCTGTACGGAATACTTTTATATTATCAGACATTTGTGTTGTAATAATATTTTATATTTCAATACTTCCGCTGTGCATTTAAATTGTTTTGTTTGACTATGATGATATCAACTACGTCACGATACTCCCCACCGGGCCCACCGGTAATACGTGGAAATATCGGGGTGTGACATAAACCGAACCGAGTCACGTCCACAGAATATGTATCAACATCATATTTGGTTTGATGTAATTTCTAGATTACATAAGACTGGTTCTTTATTTGTTACTTCGTTGTTACCAAAACCCAAACTTTGTTCTCCTTGTCAATTATCCAAGTCGCATCATTTTCCTTTTGATTTAAATACTAAACGTTCATTGCATGCTTTGGATTTAATACATTATTAGCTTTGGGGCCAGCTCCTGTACTTCCACAAATGGATATCATTTTTATGCTCTATTCATTGATGATTACTCGCGTTTCAGTTCGTTTTACCCTCTTAAACGTAAGTCTGAATTTTATGATGTACTATTAATTTTTACAACTTATGTTCAAAATCAACTATTTTGCAAAATCAAGGTTTTCCAAAGTGACGGGGGCACGAAATTCACCAATTTACGTGTTCAAATTTTTTTTCAAGAAAATGGTATTCATCACCATTTATCTTGTCCCCATACTCCTCCGCAAAATGGTCAAGCTGAAAGAAAGCACCGCCACATCACTGAAACAGGCTTAGCCATGCTTTTCAACTCTCATTCACCAGCCACTTTATGGGTTGACGCCTTTTGTCACACCCCCAAAATCCACACGCGGAGTATCACCGCTTGGAGGCGTGACTGACCAGGATCAAGCCACCAATCATATTGAACAAGCATGAAAGTAAACATAATTTAACTAACCAATATGAAAGGTGTTCAAAAACCAAAGCATAGTTAAGTGTTTAGCGGAAGCATAATTTGTAAAACCCATAACAAGTATTAAATATGAAATAACGTAATGATTAAAGCATGGCACACATCGCCATGTCCCACAACGACCGTTCCTCCCTGTGCAAGCTCCATGGGTACCTAATGACCTGCAAGGCATGTAGCAACGAATCAACAACAAAGTTGAGCGAGTTCACAGATAGTTGTTTGGTTTAAGTATTCGTTTCATAAATCGTATATATTCGTTTTGTAAACCATGTATCGCGTTAATCCTTGCTGCCAGTCCAGGCATGCGTGCGATGATTAGTGGGGGCTTCCCATGTGTTACAAGACCACGCGTATCGACTGCTACGAAAATATAGTATGTGCCCTAAGTCAATGTCTATCATCATTGACCCTTTGCCCATAGTCCATTAGTACACTCCCGTCCGACTGGCACGGTGTGAGGTTTGTTAAACCTAATAGCGCTATTAACTAACGACCCGCTCGCCCTAGGCCTCGGCGATTAAGTCGATAATTGAGGGACTTCCTTTGATAGAGGTGATGGTCTTAAGATTGTGTACGTAGGCTTTACGTACGTGCCCTTCAACCCGAGGACAGTAGTAAGTATATCTGTACGTAGGTTTTACGTACGTGCCCTTCAACCGAGGACAGTAATAATTTGTTTAATAGTAATAGTTGTACGAGTATGTTTTCATCCCATTCCCAACCACTGGGAATCCCATGCCTTGGCTAGTGTGAACTCACCTTGGTTTGCTCGGCAGATACACAGAATGGTCAAATCTAGCAGCTAGTGATCAACCACGTCCTAACATGGTTACCATACAAGTCAGGTTTTGGATCAAGTAAGGCACGTATGATTACACATAATCTAACAGATTGTGAACACGTATTGATCATAGCATCACATTAACACATTAGCAGACAAAACGTATCCAACTTGTGCGATCCGGAAGATATAGCCCAATAACAGTCGGCCCAACATGTTGTGCGTTCAGCACAGTCTTGTGCGATCCACAACATGTTGTGCGATTTAGTTAATATACCCGGCCCAAATAGCAAAAATACACTAACATGTATACGGCCCAATCAAATAACATGTAACAGTCTTGTGCGATTCGGATGAGTTTGTATAATCCGGATGGCTTGTGTGAAACAACCGACTTGTGCGATCAAGACAAGCCCAGCCCAATATGTATACCCGACCCAACATAACAACTTGTGCGACCCCACAGTCTTGTGCGACTGTGGGTGTCTTGTGCGACTTGCCTTTGGGCTTTGAGGCCCATCAGTTATCCATTAACATAACTTGTGCGATTAGTTTTAAACATCCGGATTTCATGCAATTAGTTACAATCATTCAATGGTTTCCAAATTTACAATAAACCAAACAACAGTTTCTAATCTTTCAATCCATACTCAATCGATCAAACTAATTATCATCCATCATACAAGCAAACAGTAATCATACTATTACACAGAAATCATGCATTATTCGAAGTAGTCTAGTTGGATCGGTTACATCATTGTCAATAAGATATTCTGATATGAAAACAATTACCAAGTCATCATCACTCTCATAAGAATAATAATCAATCATGTTCATGGTTTAAATCACATCTCCTACATATTCATTACCATCGAGGTCCATATTATCATTACTATAATATTCATTGGTTTCCCAAAACCCTATTACTATCCTAGCCACATAGAGACAATCGTATGATGGTATGGTGCGGCCCAATTAACTGATTATGAGTGTTCCTTAGTCAAACATCCCCATGTGATGATAAACTATTGACGGCACATACACCCAAGTCATGTGATGCATTCATCATTAACCCTAGCAACTCTAATTCATACATATTATCATATCACCCTTCACATGAAACCATAACAACCATCACATCAGATTATAATAATTAACATAGATGAGACACTAACCAAGTTACCAAGTAGATTGATTCGATCGAGGCATGAGGCTTCATATAATCGGTGGCGGCCATCAAGTTTGCGAGGGAGAGTATTTAGGGTTAGACAACGTAGATTATGAAAACAATTATATTAACCGCAACAGTTGGGCCGCTTACAGTCTGGGCCGAAGCCCATTTATGGTTTTCGTTGGCCTCTGTGGACTAAAACACTTAATGTGTTTTCATGAGGGGGATTTCGGGTGGGGGTCAACATTACACACACAATACACATAACACTCTACATAATATCAATACACAGAGCATATATTAACATATTTCGGGTGTGGGTGTTTCAAGTATTATACAAAGTTCCCTTTTCATAAATAATATAAAAAAAAACATATTATTAATACCCAACATAATACTAATATAAACACATATTAACATACACACTTGTAAGGCATACCAAATAAGTATATAGACAACACTTTGTAAGCAAACACTAAGTCGAGTAGAGACCTTGAGAACTCGGGTTGTCACATTATCCCCAACTTGAAAGAAATTTCGTCCCGAAATTTAGCATGCGGTTACTGAGGAAGCTAGGTAAGTTGTATCGTTTACTGGTTTTCCGGGGGTGTCACATCATCCCCCCGTTGATTTGGAATTTCATCCCGAAATTCTATAGTAACTTCAGTCTCAGTAGTGGTTGCACTGTTTCCGAATAACTGGGGATACCTGAGTTTCATTTGATCTTCTCGTTCCCATGTGAACTCTGGGCCATGACGGGAGTTCCAACGAACTCGAACAAGAGGCATTCTGGTGTGTTTGATGACCTTAACATCCCGGTCCATGATTTCAACTGGTTCCTCGACGAATCGCAATTGTTCATCGATAATAAGCTCCTTCAAAGGAACTACGTGGGTCTCGTCTGACAGACACTTTTTCAGATTTGACACGTGGAAAACATTGTGAACTGCACTGAGTTCTGCTGGTAAGTTCAGTCTGTAGGCCACCTTGCCTATTTTCTCAATGACTTCGAAAGGTCCAACGTATCGTGGGTTAAGTTTGCCCCGTTTACCAAAACGAACCACACCCTTCCAGGGTGAAACTTTGAGTAGAACCCGCTCCCCAACCTGGAGCTCTAATGGTTTTCTGCCCTTATCGGCATAGACTTTTTGACGGTCACGAGCCGCCGCCATTCATTGTCGTATCTGAGCAATCTTCTCTGTTGTGTCAACCACATGTTCTGGACCAGTAATCTGACTATCCCCAACAAAGAGGTGACCGGCATTTATGCCCGTACAATGCCTCAAACGGAGCAGCTTTAATGCTGGTGTGGTAGCTATTGTTGTACGAAAATTCCACAAGTGGCAGATGCTTTTCCCAGCCGTTTCCAAAGTCAATCACACATGCCCTAAGCATGTCTTCGAGGGTCTGGATGGTACGTTCAGATTGTCCATCCGTTTGCGGGTGATAAGCTGTGCTCATGTCTAACCTTGAGCCAAAGGACTTGTGCATTGCTTGCCACAGTTCTGATGTAAAACGTGCATCTCGATCCGAGATAATAGAGGTGGGCACCCCGTGCCTCGAGACAACTTCCTTGAGATATACTTCTGCTAGGGTGGAGAACTTATCCGTTTCTTTGATAGCCAAGAAATGAGCAGATTTTGTGAGTCGATCCACGATCACCCAAATAGTATCGTTACCACGTTGAGATCTAGGCAGGCCAGTAACAAAATCCATGGAAATTTGCTCCCATTTCCATGGTGGTATTTCTGGTTGTTGGAGTAGGCCTGAGGATTTCTGATATTCTGTCTTAACTCTCGCACAAGTCAAGCACTTGCTAACGTAAGTTGCTATGTGAGCTTTCATGCTAGGCCACCAATACGTAGTTTTGATATCGTGGTACATCTAATCCTATCCAGGATGTACTTAGTAGCGAGACTTGTGTGCCTCATCCATCACAAGCTCTCGTAGGTTGCCATAGAGTGGGACCCAAATGCGTCCTGTGACGTAGTAAGCACCGTCTTCCTTCTGTTCTAAGCGTTACCTTGAGCCGCGCAGGGCTTCAGCCCTGACGTTTTCTGGTTTCAATGCTTCTACCTGAGCATCTCGTATCTGAGAAGGAAGACTAGACTGAATAGTGAGTTGCAACGCTCGTACACGCCTAGGTGTAGTATCCTTTCGACTGAGGGCGTCGGCCACCACATTGGCTTTGCCCGGATGGTACCTTATAGCACATTCGTAATCGTTCAGCAGCTCGACCCATTGTCGTTGTCGTATATTGAGTTCCTTCTGTCTAAAGATATGCTCGAGGCTCCTGTGATCAGTGTAGATAGCGCATTTGGTACCTTACAGGTAGTGTCTCCATATCTTAAGTGCAAAAACAACCGTTCCCAGCTCTAGATCATGTGTAGTGTAGTTCTTTTCATGAACTTTGAGTTGGCGTGAAGCGTAGGCTATAACTTTATCCCGCTGCATCAATAACCAACCAAGACCCTGAATGGATGCGTCGCAGTAAACCACGAAGTCGCCTGTGCCCTCTGGCAATGAAAGGATAGGTGCACTGCAAAGTCTATCCTTTAAGTGTTGAAACGATATCTCCTGTGCATTTCCCCAACGATAAACAACGCCCTTCTGCGTTAGTGAGGTGAGAGGCTGTGCAATCTTGGAAAAGTCCTTAATAAACCTCCTGTAGTAACCTGCCAATCCCAAGAATTGGCGAATTTCCGTTGGGTACGAGGTGCAGGCCAGCTCTTGATTGACTCTACCTTGGATGGATCAACGTGAGTCCCATCCTTGTTCACTACATGGCCTAAGAAATGGACTTCACGAAGCCAGAAGTCACATTTTGAAAACTTGGCGTACAACTGTTCTGCTCGAAGGAGTTCCAAAATGAGTCGTAGATGCTGCTCGTGTTCCTCCTGACTCTTAGAATAGATCAGGATGTCGTCGATGAAAACTATGACGAACTTGTCCAGGTAAGGCTTGCACACTCTATTCATCAAATCCATGAAGACCGCAGGTGCGTTTGTCAGTCCAAAAGGCATGACCAAAAACTCATAGTGTCCATATCGAGTTCTAAAGGTTGTTTTGGAGACGTCCTCCTCTCGGACTCTCAGCTGATGATATCCTGATCTCAAATCAATCTTTGAATAGTAGCTCGACCCTTGCAGCTGGTCGACTAGGTCGTCGATGCATGGAAGAGGATAACGATTCTTCACAGTCACCTTGTTGAGTTCACGGTAGTCGATGCACATTCTGAAAGTACCGTCTTTCTTCTTTACAAATAGGACTGGAGCTCCCCAGGGCGAAGAACTAGGACGTATGAAACCCTTTTCCAAGAGTTCTTGCAATTGCTTGGACAGTTCTTCTAGTTCGGTTGGAGCTAAGCGATAAGGTGCTCGAGCTATGGGTGCTGCTCCTGGAGCTAGTTCGATCTGAAATTTGACCTGGCGATGTGGCGGTAGCCCAGGTAAATCTTCAGGAAACACTTGAGGAAAGTCGCGTACTACTAGAATATCCTCAATCTTCTTCTCTTTCGTCGATGTATCTGTAACGAGTGCTAAAACAGCTGTGTGGCCCTTTCGCAAACACTTCTGAGCCTTCAAGAAGGAAATGATGCCACTCACGACACCACTCTTGTCGCCTTGAACTTTGAGAGGTTCTTTTCCAGTACGGGGAATGCGAATGATCTTCTCCTTGCATAGGATCTCTGCTTGTTGTTGGGATAACCAGTCCATACCAATGACGTTGTCAAAACTACCCAGAACTATAGGAATGAAATCGATAAGGAAAGTCCATCACCACGTTAGGATCATTCCTTGCGTCGCCCTGACCAATCACGAACGCTCGACCCCTGGCACCATTGCCGTCGTTATTACCCCCTTTGTTATTCCCGTTGCCCTGATTATTGTTGTTGTTATTCTGATTCTGGTTTAACTGGGGGCAGTCCCGCTTGAAGTGGCCTTCAGCCCCACATTGAAAGCATCCCCTATTGCTCGCTGTTGTTGTTGTTGCTGCTGGTTTCGTGGAGCTGGTGGCTGTTGTTGCTGGTTCTGATTCGCAGGCCTTGAGCTCCTGCAATCTTTAACTTCATGACCTATCTTGAGACATCTCTGACAGCGGCCCTTGCAACACTGCCCACTGTGGTGTCTGTTGCATCTGTTGCACTTTGGGTGATTTCCTTGGTATCCACCCTGCCCTTGACTGCCAGAAGATTGTTGACCAGGACTCTGGTAGTCATCAATCTTTCGCTGCCGTGCCTGAGACTGAACTGAAGTTGAACCCTTGCTGAAGGTTCCATCCCACCTTATCTTGTTGTCACTGGGAATAGCAGAAGTGGTAGTAGTAGCACCAATGCGTCTAGGCAGCTTGTTCTGTTCCACTGCCTGATCTGTGAGGCGATGAGCAAGATGAGTAACATCCTGGATAGTAGCAAGGTGGGCCGATGTCACATGACTTTGAATCTCTGGTGCTAAACCTTTGAGGTACAGCTCAATGCGTTTGATGGGAGGATCCACCATAGTTGGAAATAACACTGCCAGTTCGTTGGATCGTTTCGTGTACGCTTCTATCTCTGACCCCGTCATCTCCAGGTTAAAGAACTCCACTTCCAGCTTGTGGATGTCATCACGACTACAGTATTCACGTTTGATCAGTTCCTTAAAATCATTCCATGGGGTGGCATTAGCAGCCGCCAGCCCCAGCACCTGAACTTGCGCGTTCCACCAAGTTAGCGCAGTGCCTTTGAGAGTACCAGTGGCATACTTCACCCTACGAGCCTCAGGGCATTCACACTTTTCGAAGACCGATTCGAGCTTCTCAAACCAGTGGAGGAGTCCAACGGCCCCCATTCAGTGCCACTGAAAGTACTAGGACGACAGTCCATGAACGTCTTGAATGTGCATACAGGTGGCTGAGCGTGTTGA
This sequence comes from Helianthus tuberosus, assembly GCA_030545235.1. Taxonomy (NCBI): domain Eukaryota; kingdom Viridiplantae; phylum Streptophyta; class Magnoliopsida; order Asterales; family Asteraceae; genus Helianthus; species Helianthus tuberosus. The sequence goes on along the minus strand of CM060381.1, from coordinate 4,044,495 downwards.
CCTGTCGTGTGCGTAAGAGTAAACATACTGAAGCACGAATGTTGGTTTACGATAGTAGGATCTAAAGATCCTAGAGTAAGTGGTGATGGCAGGTTACACCTCCTGCCTGGGCAGCTGCGAGTGCTGCAGTAACTTGTTCAGTGATCGAAGCCGCCAACTGGGCTTAAGTTAGGTTATTACGTCCAGCCATGATCTTCATAGAAAATGTAACATAGGTGGGAGAGGGTCGCGAGTAGTGCGATGACAGAAGAGAGTAAGCACACAAGTGTTCTCATGCAATAGTGTTACGTTAATCTAAGCATACCCTGAGCAAAGTTCTATGCAATTCTAGAAAGTAGGCAATAAAACATGTACCATATTACCTAGAGTGTTGAGTCTTGCACGTGGAGTGAAGCGTCGTTGTGGATCGTAGAGCACTGTACAGGTTATAGTCTGGTTTTAACAAAAACGTTTTCCTTTGTTAAAACCAAGTTCTCTATAACCAATGGCTCTGATACCAATCTGTCACACCCCCAAAATCCACACGCGGAGTATCACCGCTTGGAGGCGTGACTGACCAGGATCAAGCCACCAATCATATTGAACAAGCATGAAAGTAAACATAATTTAACTAACCAATATGAAAGGTGTTCAAAAACCAAAGCATAGTTAAGTGTTTAGCGGAAGCATAATTTGTAAAACCCATAACAAGTATTAAATATGAAATAACGTAATGATTAAAGCATGGCACACATCGCCATGTCCCACAACGACCGTTCCTCCCTGTGCAAGCTCCATGGGTACCTAATGACCTGCAAGGCATGTAGCAACGAATCAACAACAAAGTTGAGCGAGTTCACAGATAGTTGTTTGGTTTAAGTATTCGTTTCATAAATCGTATATATTCGTTTTGTAAACCATGTATCGTGTTAATCCTTGCTGCCAGTCCAGGCATGCGTGCGATGATTAGTGGGGGCTTCCCATGTGTTACAAGACCACGCGTATCGACTGCTACGAAAATATAGTATGTGCCCTAAGTCAATGTCTATCATCATTGACCCTTTGCCCATAGTCCATTAGTACACGCCCGTCCGACTGGCACGGTGTGAGGTTTGTTAAACCTAATAGCGCTATTAACTAATGACCCGCTCGCCCTAGGCCTCGGCGATTAAGTCGATAATTGAGGGACTTCCTTTGATATTGGTGATGGTCTTAAGATTGTGTACGTAGGCTTTACGTACGTGCCCTTCAACCCGAGGACAGTAGTAAGTATATCTGTACGTAGGTTTTACGTACGTGCCCTTCAACCGAGGACAGTAATAATTTGTTTAATAGTAATAGTTGTACGAGTATGTTTTCATCCCATTCCCAACCACTGGGAATCCCATGCCTTGGCTAGTGTGAACTCACCTTGGTTTGCTCGGCAGATACACAGAATGGTCAAATCTAGCAGCTAGTGATCAACCACGTCCTAACATGGTTACCATACAAGTCAGGTTTTGGATCAAGTAAGGCACATATGATTACACATAATCTAACAGATTGTGAACACGTATTGATCATAGCATCACATTAACACATTAGCAGACAAAACGTATCCAACTTGTGCGATCCGGAAGATATAGCCCAATAACAGTCGGCCCAACATGTTGTGCGTTCAGCACAGTCTTGTGCGATCCACAACATGTTGTGCGATTTAGTTAATATACCCGGCCCAAATAGCAAAAATACACTAACATGTATACGGCCCAATCAAATAACATGTAACAGTCTTGTGCGATTCGGATGAGTTTGTACAATCCGGATGGCTTGTGTGAAACAACCGACTTGTGCGATCAAGACAAGCCCAGCCCAATATGTATACCCGACCCAACATAACAACTTGTGCGACCCCACAGTCTTGTGCGACTGTGGGTGTCTTGTGCGACTTGCCTTTGGGCTTTGAGGCCCATCAGTTATCCATTAACATAACTTGTGCGATTAGTTTTAAACATCCGGATTTCATGCAATTAGTTACAATCATTCAATGGTTTCCAAATTTACAATAAACCAAACAACAGTTTCTAATCTTTCAATCCATACTCAATCGATCAAACTAATTATCATCCATCATACAAGCAAACAGTAATCATACTATTACACAGAAATCATGCATTATTCGAAGTAGTCTAGTTGGATCGGTTACATCATTGTCAATAAGATATTCTGATATGAAAACAATTACCAAGTCATCATCACTCTCATAAGAATAATAATCAATCATGTTCATGGTTTAAATCACATCTCCTACATATTCATTACCATCGAGGTCCATATTATCATTACTATAATATTCATTGGTTTCCCAAAACCCTATTACTATCCTAGCCACATAGAGACAATCGCATGATGGTATGGTGCGGCCCAATTAACTGATTATGAGTGTTCCTTAGTCAAACATCCCCATGTGATGATAAACTATTGACGGCACATACACCCAAGTCATGTGATGCATTCATCATTAACCCTAGCAACTCTAATTCATACATATTATCATATCACCCTTCACATGAAACCATAACAACCATCACATCAGATTATAATAATTAACATAGATGAGACACTAACCAAGTTACCAAGTAGATTGATTCGATCGAGGCATGAGGCTTCATATAATCGGTGGCGGCCATCAAGTTTGCGAGGGAGAGTATTTAGGGTTAGACAACGCAGATTATGAAAACAATTATATTAACCGCAACAGTTGGGCCGCTTACAGTCTGGGCCGAAGCCCATTTATGGTTTTCGTTGGCCTCTGTGGACTAAAACACTTAATGTGTTTTCATGAGGGGGATTTCGGGTGGGGGTCAACATTACACACACAATACACATAACACTCTACATAATATCAATACACAGAGCATATATTAACATATTTCGGGTGTGGGTGTTTCAAGTATTATACAAAGTTCCCTTTTCATAAATAATATAAAAAAAAACATATTATTAATACCCAACATAATACTAATATAAACACATATTAACATACACACTTGTAAGGCATACCAAATAAGTATATAGACAACACTTTGTAAGCAAACACTAAGTCAAGTAGAGACCTTGAGAACTCGGGTTGTCACACCTTTGCCTCAGTGGTTTTTATTATAAATCGCCTACCCACATCTGTTCTCGACCACAAATCTCCTTTTGAAACCTTATATGCGCATTCTCCCACCTATTCCAATTTTTGGATTTTTGGATGCCGTGTCTTTCCCTATTTACGCGACTATGCCAAACATAAGTTGTCTCCTCGAAGTGCCGAATGTATATTTATCCGCTATGACTCAAAATACAAGGGCTATCGATGCTTAGATGCCACCACAAATCGTGTCTATGTTACACGCCATGCTCAAGTTGATGAGGAAACATTTCCTTTTAGCGGTCAAATTTCACCTGTGGATGAGGCCACATTGGTTTTCTCTAATTTTGATGAAACTCTCCCGGTCATTCCCTTATCAAATCCGCCTCCTATTCTCACACCTACCCCACCCCCACCAACATCCGTAACCTTCTCTCCTCCTTGCAGCTTGTGTCCTCATTCCTCACCAAATCACACTCCTTTGACTCAACCTGTCTCTACTCAACCTGACCACCCTACCCATCCTGAAGCCTAATATGCCCCCTTCCTAGCCTCCCTCCAGTCCTAATCCTTCGGCCCACACCCACAGCCCACTATCCCACTCCTTGGCCCATCAGTCCCACCCTACATCTGTACCTCAAACCCAATCCGATAACATTCAACCGTCTTCTCAACATACCACTCATCCTATGTAAACCCGCTCCAAAAGTGGAATATTTAAACTTAAACATCATACTGACCTAGCATTATTTTCCAACCCCTTGCATCATGCCTTACTAGCAGCTGCAGATCCACGTGGATATAAGTCGGCTGCTAAACATCATAAGTGGGTTAAGGCCATGGTGGAGGAAATTAATGCTTTAAAAAACAATAACACTTGAGTTTTGGTGCCTCATCCCTCCAACACTAATATTGTTGGCTCAAAGTGGATATACAGAACAAAATACAAATCTGATTGGACGGTTGATCACTATAAGGCTCAAAGTGGTTGCTCAAGGTTTCACTCAAATACCTGGTCTTAACTTCTCTCATACCTTCAGCCCTGTTGTCAAGGCTTCCACTATTCGTGTCGTTCTTGCTCTTGCCCCCCATTTATGATTGGCCATTACGACAGCTTGATGTTCGAAATGCCTTCCTCAATGGCAAAATCACAGAGACCGTCTATATGGAACAACCCACAGGGTTCGTTGATGCTTGTTTCCTAAATCATGTTTGTCACTTACAGAAGGCACTTTATGGTCTTAAACTGGCCCCTCGTGCGTGGTTTCAACGTCTTAACACTTTTCTTACTAACCATGGTTTTCTTTGCAGCAACGCAGACACATCTTTATTCATTTTCAAATAGGGATATGTGCTTGTTTATCTCCTTGTGTACGTGGATGACATTATTATTACTGGCAATGACTCTACATTCATCCAGTCCTTTGTGGCTAAACTTCACAAGGAATTCTCAATTAAATATTTGGGAGTTTTAAGTTATTTTTTTGGGTCTTGAGGTCCCTCACAACAACCAGGGCATCTTCTTGAGGTCACTCACAACAACAACCATTGCTTTTTGAAATCAACCATTACAGTGTGTTAAAATTTAAATGTTATATATTTAGTTTTATCCGTGTTTTGAATGCAAGAATGTGATATTGCTCTTTAACCTTACTATACAGGTTCATCTTTTTATATGTTTATGTATTTGATTATCTGATTTATAATAAGCTTTGTCAATTTTCAGGCTACTTTGTTTGTGGTTTCCTAGCACTATCCATAGCTGCAGCTATTGCTCTTATTATAAGCTTTGTATTGTTCTTATTTTATACCTTTATATAGTTTGGTAGTACAAGTATCGTTTGAAAACCATGTGTAAATTTACTTTTATAGGTCCACCCGGAGGATCGAGTTAAACCTCTTCCCGGTTTTCCGACGAACCCGAGAGTGCGGAATCCAAACGGGTAATTAAACCAAGTTAGAACACGAAAACGACAAACACGGTTCAATGATTAACACTCAAATGTATTAATACGTATGACGGTTACAAAGCAATGTTTACAAGATCTCCTTATAAACTCTCAGTGGGTGTGTGTTTTACAGTGTGTTCTCTCCCAAAACTATTCAGACTTGCACACCCTGTTTGCCTTATGTTGATGTATATATACTGACAGGTCGACGAACTTTACATCCCAGTGACGAACCTTCAGGAAGTCCACGAAGATTCAATCTTCGTGGCTGTTAATCTTCGTCCACTACAATCTTCGTCAAGCAGTGGACTTAGACGAACATTGAAGAGTTCGTCACATGAAGTGATGACCGAACCTTTATAACCTTCGTCACATGCAGTGACTGATTGTCACAAGCATGGTTCTTCCAACATTAATGTTCGTCAACAGCAGGAGACTTCGTCCAATAGAGCCCATCAAGACAAATAGTGGCCCAACAACCATGCATGTTATACGTACATGAATTCTTACAATTAATATTGCATAGATTTAGACATATATGTGACATCATCATGATGATGTCATGGTGATGTGTCAGCGGGAAACGGTTCGCGGCTCTTCGTTCTTCGCGTGTCGATCTCTGGGGCGCACGACGGAGGAATGTCGTGACGTCGGACTTGAGCGGAACCGAACCGAGTCGAACCAAACCGAGTCACGTCCACATAATATGTATCAACAAACTCCCCCTTGGACGCTACTCGTGAGGTTCATCATCTCTTGATGGTTCATTCATTCTTGACGTTGGATCTTCAAAGTCTTCACGTGTCGCAAGTAGAAAGTGTATCAACAAACTTTCCCTTAAGACATGCTCATGAATCTTTTGATTTTCAGCACTTAGATCCTTGTGGTGTTGATAAGTGTTCAGCGGCAGTTTGATCATCTTGATATTTTGAGTGCGTCCATGCCTTGTCTTCAATCCGAAGCTTGTCATTTATCATGCTCTCTTCGCCTTTAGCTGATTTGAAAGTCGCATCTGCACATACACGAAAGCTAAACACGTAATGAGAACATCTACTTGGAATATAGTTAACATAAACAAACGACACACATGTGACCACTTTTCAATCAACAACCGTCCGACAGTTTGATAGTTTAACAAATTGTTCAATTTTAGTTTTTAACTTTCAAGACTTGCAAATTTTGACCGTTTATGAAGATTCAGTTGTTTTGGTTTTCGATCAGATTTCAGGTAACGAAGACTCGAGTTCCAACATCGGGTAATCAAAGATAACATAGAAATAAAATCTTTTTGGCTTTTATAAAGTTTATATTAAAACACACCTAAAATCTTTTTGGAATTTTGAATATTTCAAAGGTAAAGACAGAAAGCAGTAAATAAATATATACAAAGATGCAGAAACTGAAAACAGTAAATAAATATTTACAGACATTTTTTTGCAAGTTTCGAGGGTAAGAGAATCATATCAGTGTACGGCCACGCCAAAACATTCTTGTTGTTCTTTTTGTTAACATTTAGATAAACATCCTATAACGATTATTGGTATAGTTGTCCACGTAAGGTCAACTTATTATATGTAATCATGGTGAGGGGATACGTTAAGGTATGATTGATACTTACCGACAGGTGTTCATCCACTCACGACACATCCCCGTATCAAGGTATGCACGAGGGTTCATCTTACTGGTGATTATACCATTTATCATCTATTTTGACGTATAAAAAGATGTGAGATACTCACTTATTTTGAATTGAAAACAAGCTCTATGTGACAGAATCACTTATTGATGAGGAACTTGATTTTCAGATGCATGAGGGCACCGGAGCAAGTCCGTGAACAGGTTAGTACCATCGTACAAACAAAGAGACGAACTTGACTCCCACATGAAAGCTGTGATATATTATCACTTATTTTCTTTGGACATGTGATTGTTGATCACTTATTGAGGTCGTATGCAATATGTACACGTATGTATGGTATCATGGAAGATCTAGACTTCGTCTCCGTTATTTTTCGATAAAAGAAACAACCATGACACCCAGATGATAAACAACATAAAGACCACATATCTCAGAACCTCGGCAATCTCTCAAATGAAATTTCGGTACTAAGACCATGGTTGTAAAAATCCCAACTAGTCTCCGATTAGTCGCCGATTAATCACTAATCGGAGGTTCACCGATTAATGGCCGATTAATAGTTAGGCAGTCAATGGCGGTCCTATTCTGGCCAAATTTTGGCTAGATGCCGGCCAAATTTTGACCAAACCATATAAATTCCTTCCAATTACTTAAAAAAATGGGTTAATGAGGGGTTAAAACATGTCTACTTTAGAAAACTACATATAAAATGTGTATGTATATATGTGACTAAAAAATACATATAAAAATCACAATCCAATTAATTCCGATTAATCCCTATTAATCCCGGTTAATCGGTAGTCGGTACCCCACCACCCGACTAGCGCCTAGCGATTCTTACAGCACTGTCTAAGACCATATGCCAATGTGCGGTTCCCACCTGGTCTTCAGTCGATTTAGGTTTATATCACCCTTCACACTTTAAAATGATTGTGAGCCTACCGATACATCTTATATAGATCTGCTTAACATTTTTCATTTTTCTTTTTAAGTTCAAAGAGATTTCGACAGACTACTGATGCACTATCATTTTCTCTTTTTCTCGCCAGGAAACTCATTTTTGTTTTTCTATTGTTTTTGTGTTTTTTCAATTTTTCGATGTTTTTTGAATTTTTCAAATTTAGATTTACTCCCCCTAAAATGTAAAAACTATGATAAATTTAAAACACAAAGATATATACAAAAACGATTTTCCGATGTCGGTTTTACTCTTGCTTGACCTTAATGCCGTTTACCAATAATTAAAAGTCAAATCGTGATTTGTCAAATGCTTTGGTAAAAAGGTCGGCACGTTGGTCATCGGTATGGACCTTAACAACATCGATAAGCCTTTTATCAAAGCAATCACGTATGAAGTGATACTTAATTTCGATGTGTTTGGTCTTTGAATGCTGCACAGGATTTCTAGTGATCTGTAAGGCAGCAAAATTATCAACGAAAATAGGAGTAGTTAGGAATTTAAAACCGTAATCGCGCATTTGTTGTTGGATCCATAGGACTTGGGAGCAACAACTTGAGGCAGCAGTGTATTCAGCTTCGCATGTTGATGTAGCGACACAAGTCTGCTTCTTGCACTGCCATGTGACTAGGCGATTTCCTAAAAACTGACATCCAGCCGTTGTGGATTTGCCGTCGATTTTGCATCCGCCAAAATCAGAATCACTGAAAGCGACTAAGTCAAAGCTATCATCCTTAGGGTACCATAGACCGGTGTCTGGGCATCCCTTCAAATAGCGGAATATCCTTTTAACATCTGCAAGATGTGTGGCCTTCAGGTTTACTTGATATCTGGCAAGCAGACACGTTGGATACATTAAGTCTGGTCTTGATGCTGTGAGGTACATAAGGGATCCGATCATAGCGCGGTAGTATGAAGAGCTAACAACTTCACCCTTCAAGTCCGGATGAATTCCATGATTTTGCTGCAGTGGAGTACCAATGGGAGTTGTTTCGGACATCTGGAATCGGTTCAAGATGTCACTGACGTAATTAGTCTGATGGATGAATATCCCTGACTTCGTTTGTTGCACTTGTATGCCCAAAAAGAAAGTCATCTCCCCCATAGCGCTCATTTCAAAGTTCTCCTGCATAACACGCTCGACATTCCTACACAACACATCGTTAGTATAACCAAATATAATATCATCTACATATACCTGTACCAGTAGAAGATCTCCATCTTGTTCTTTTATGAAAAGAGTGCAATCGATAAGATCTCTGCGAAATCCATTCTCCAGCAGATAATGAGATAGAGTTGCGTACCAAGCTTGTGGTGCTTGATGTAGACCATAGAGAGCTTTGTTCAGCAACCAATCCCGATCGGGGTGAATAGGATCTTCAAACCCTGGAGGTTGTTCGACATACACTTCTTCTTCAACTAAACCGTGTAAGAATGCACTTTTGACGTCTATCTGGTAAACCTTGAATCCTTTGAATGAGGCATAAGCCAGAAAGATCCGAATTGCTTCCAGACGTGCAACTGGTGCATACACTTCGTTGTAGTCGATCCCATCGATCTGACGAAAACCTTGAACGACTAACCTTGCTTTGTTGCGGATGAAAATCCCACGGTCATCCTTTTTTGCATTTATAAACCCAATGGGTACCAATCTTCTTGTAATCATCTGGTTTATCAACTAGCTTCCAGACACCCAGCTTCTGGAATTGCTGCAGTTCTTCTTGCATGGCTTCAACCCAAGAATTTTCTTTCAAAACTTCTTTAATAGATTTTGGTTCTTCTTGTGATACATAACACGCGAAGGACCAATCGTTTTATTGACCAGATTCTCGAATCGCCACATACAAGCCTGCATTGTTGTTGTTTCGCAACTGGTTTCTTGTTTGTACGCTACTTTATACATTTCCGATGATGTTTTGTTGAGGATGTGTATTATGAATTCTTGTTTCTGGATTATCTTGAACTGGAATATTTGTACCCATATTGTTGAGATTAAGATCAACAACCAAATCAATACCCTGAACTGGCGAAGAGGATGATGCAGTAGCTTCAGCTATTTTGGGGGCGTCCACTGGAGGTGTAGCCTCAGAAGTACCATGAATAACTGTTGTTGGAGCCTCTTGATCTGAAATTCATCATCCTTTGAAGATTCGTTCAGTTCGGTAGCATCGTGAAAATCCTCATTGTCAAGAGCATTATTATTAACTGAAGATGGTTCTTGATTGTTAACAATAATAGGACGAACCAACGGTGAATCTGTTGCGTTGTCACTCTTGAAAAACATCTGTGCCGCAGCACTTTCTTCGACTTCTTGAATATTGATCGAATTGAAAAAGTCATCGTACTCAAACATCCATGGTTGACCTAGACATTTGACTGGCAATGTGTGCCTTTGTACCCTGACCTCAGACCATTCCTCGACCCTTTTAGTCTCTAGGTTCCAGACTCTTAAGTTCGGGGTGGCATAACCAAGAAAGTAACCTTCAATAGAGATTGCCCCAAACTTTCCATTAGGAGCGATCATTGTGCAAGGAGCTCTAAACGGTTCAAGATATGACAAATCTGGTTTCCGTGTGTGAAGAAGCTCGAAGCATGTCTTGTTGTGTCTTTTGACTGTAAGGACTCGGTTCATTGTATAACAAGCAGAGGACACAGCTTCAGTCCATAAAGGAATCAACAATTGTGACTCTACCAACATCGTCCTAGCAGTCTCGATCAATGTACAGTTTTTACGTTCAGCGAAGCCATTCTGTTGATGGGTGTAAGCTGCACAAAATTCGTGAAGAATACCTTTTGAAGTACAAAACTCCTTCATGGCATGATTTTTAAATTCTGTTCCATTGTCGCTGACTTTCAAAGTATACAAATTCTCAATCTAAATGATCAAGTTTTTGATAATACCAAAAGTTTCACTCTTGTGAGCCATGAACGCCACCCAAGAAAATCTTGAATAATCATCTATTATCACGAGGCAGTATTGATCTGTCCGAATGCTTTTATGCTTGACAGGACCGAACAAATCCATGTACAAACCTTCAAGTGGAAATGCCACCGTGTTGGTCTTCTTAGTCGGGTGTCGCTTCTTGCTTTGCTTTCCTTTTTGGCATGAAACACAGACGTCTTGAAGATGGAAGTTTTTAAGAGGAACACCGTTCACTAATTCATTTGACACCAAATGATTCATTTTGCGTAAGTGAATGTGACCCATCCGTCTATGCCAAGAGATTGAGTCTTTTTCAGTGGCTTTGGTAATAAAACAAGTTGCTTGTGCACTCGTTGTGATTGCTTGCTTCATATCAAGGACATATAGATCACTTATCCTTGTACAAAGTTTATCTTGTCAAAACTTACAACCCCATTGGATACCATTCCTTCACCAGTAATATATCCGCCCTTATCTCCAGCAAAAGCAACATAACCTCCTCTAATAGATTTAACGCCGTAGATAAGTTTCATGTCGCCTGTCATGTGCCTTGATGCCCCACTATCAACAATCCAATGACTGCTGAAAGTTCCTCCTGGAACACCCTGCACATGAACTCACATGATTAGTTGGAGATGGGGACCCAAGCCTTTGTGGTCTTGGGTCTTCCATTTTCATCCACAAAAGTTACTTCAACTTCTCGATGTTTTGGAAATTGTGATGTTCCCCCTGAATCAGTAGCCGTTTTAGGTTTCTATGTCTGTTTTGTTTTACCAGTTTTATTCTTTAAAATTTTAACTTCATGATTGTCTGAAGTTTTTTAGTTTTCTGGTTTGACAGAAACAGATTGTTTCTTAACCACATCGGTTTTAATTGCTTTTTCAATAACTTTGACTTGTTGGCGTTTCTGTTTCTTTTCTCTTTCTTTTACAAGACGGGGATCTTGTTTTGAAGAAACAGATAGCTTTCGGTCATTTTGGTCACGGGGATCATCAACTTTGGCTTTTTGTTTATGAAGGTGTGAACAATTTCGAATAATATGTCCAAATGTACCACATGAGAAACATGATCTTTGTTCTACAAATGCCGAAGTATCATGTGATTGTCTTGTTGATGATGAACTTTGTGATCCTGAGGTACTTGGTTTGGAACTGTTTTGTTCATTTCTTTTCAAAATTTTAACTTGATTTACATGATCTATGTTAGATTTATTTTGAAAAGTTTCCAATTTATTCATTCCCTTCGATTTTACAAAGTTCACCTTTTGATTCTTTTTCTTGTCTTGTTCCTTTCGACCTTGAGTAGGTGATTTACCTTTTGGTCGAGTATGGTTTTGCTGCTTCTTCTCTGTTGGTAATCTTTGATTGCCATTTTGTTTTCTAATTTCAGCTTTTGGAATCGACGGACACTGTGTTACCACAACGTATAAACACTTTCCCAAAAACCTACTTGTTGATCGGAAAATCTTTGTCAGAATAAACTCTTTCATCACCAACAAGAGTGTACAGCAAATTCACACTCTCAAAAATTTGTGAGGAAGTGGACGTGGACTTGGTCAGAACAGTCGTAGTAGGTTTTGCGGGAGGATCACATAGAATATGATTCTCGGGAGGTATGTCCTCTTCTTTGATTAACGCATCTGACTGTGCTGAGTCAGTATCATTAGATTCATCATCTAAAGAATCAACGTCCTCAACAATGACCTGAGGCTCCTGATTCTGTTCAGCAGTTACAAATGTATCTGCTGACACATCCGAATCTGATGATACTTCCTGTTTGTATCCAAGTCCAATTGTAAATTCCTCAAAGTTTAAAGGAACCGATGGCGCAAAATGAGTTCTATTTTCCTCATCAGGCATTGTGTCATAATTGTGTCTAACCGGTGGTGGACATTTTTTATATCCAATGCACGTGACATCCTTTTTCTCTTTCTGAACATCGATGATGCGATCCAGCACATAACTAGAGTGTAAATAACTATTTAGCTTAAGATGGATCGTCTCACTTTCAGATTTAACACAAGCCATTTCTTTTTGCATTATCTCGAGCCTACTGATGTAATAGTTAATGGTTGTTTGTTTTCTTGAAACCATTTTCGTTAGCTTGGATTTGTTTTCCCTTAATGTTTCAATCATTGTTTTATACTCATTTTCATGGTTTGTATAAAACATGTTGGCTTCTATGCATTTAGAAAGATCAACGATCAATTTCTGATTGTGGATAAATGTCACATCATACTTAGCAAATCATCATATTTGCTTTGCAAGTCTGACAACTTATCACCTAAGTCGGCACAATTACTACTAAAGTCAACACATTTATCACATTTAACTACAGTTGGTTCATCGACACATACCTGACTTGATGAACTGCCAACATTAGCCATAAAGGCTGAATGAAGAGAAGAAGAAGAATAAGCAGCTTGATCCACCAGAATAGATCTTCTATCATTCCCTGCTGCAGTTTCTTCCAATAATTCATCGATGTCTGCATCGACTGTCACCCTCGATAAATGGTCATTGCCTGACGTTGAGGTTTCCTCATCTGAACTCCAAGAATAGCCTGAACTTTCTTCATCTGAAGATTCACCACCACTGGCGGATGATTCTCCACCACTGGCGTGATTCAAATCCTTAGCAACCTTAGCAAAACAAGCTGCTCCTCCCTGATCACCAATGCCTAATTGCATTGACCAGTCACAACCTTCATCCACTTGTACCAAAAGAGCTTGATTGTTGTTGTTTGATGGTCCTGCTGCTTGATTGTTTACAGGTATCAAGGTACGCTCATCATTCCTGTTTTGATGCTGATTCTGTTGGTTGCCTTGATTCCTGAAAGGGTTTTGGTTCCCATGCTGAGCTGGCTTTGTGCATTCCCTTTTGAAGTGACCACGTTCACCAGAATTAAAGTTCACCACAATTAAAGCACTTTACAGATTGCTTGTTAAACCTATACTTGGTGTCTTTCTTGCTTTCCAAGCTGGTTCGACCAGTCCTTTCCATGAAGTCCTATACCCGCCTTACAGCACTGGCGAAAGCCCATTTGATGTCCATCATATCCATCTCCTCTTTATCAATTTGTTGATAGTCTTCTTGTGTCCGATTGATGTTACCGATCTGACCTGCTATCAACCCACAGTATGCGCTCACCAGAGTGTTCAGTATCTCCATGTGATCCTTAGATACTTCAACACTAACTTTGGAGAAACTTGACGTGTCTAGCCGAACTGTAGATGGTTGACCAGCAGATGACGTGCTTCCATAACAGGCTTGCTGTTGAACAGGTAGTGGATTTCCATACATATTGTCACACCCCTTTCTATGGCGGAAGCACGAGGTGTGATCATGAAAGGTTCTCATTGCATACGAAGAGTAAACATGCTACATGCTCATAAAATAACATCAAATACCATGATTTGAAAACATAAGTTTAGCGTTTACATCGCTAGACAGCTTAAAACATTGTCTCAAAAGTTTACAACTTTATTTAAGGTTAAACACAAGCGACATCCACGAGCATAAGCAAGACCACGCGCACATCCATCCTAGTTACCTGAAATACATGTGAGTTTTTGGAAAAACGTCAACATAAAGTTGGTGTGAATTCATGCAGTTTTGTATTTCATGTTTGTATACTTTGTATGAAAACATAGTTTGTGAGTAAATCAAGTTTTCATAAATCCAGTTTCATGTGTACATCACGTACTTATGTATAATTCAATTTCTTCTTGAGTACCCCACGTACTTCAAGTTATTTATCAATCTTCTTGAGTACCCCACGTACTTCAAGTTATTTATCAATTCTCTTGAGTACCCCACGTACTTCAAGTTATTTATCAATTCTTGTATGGTATGAATTTTATGTAAATACAGTATTTCTGTACTTATCAGATTGTTAATGGGTTGCAAAGCCATTAACATGTGACACGTCATAGGAAGTCACCAAACCTAAGGCATTTAATTGGTATTTTCTGAGACACAAAAGCACCACTCGATTCTCGCCCTGACCGAGTGTGAGGCTGCCAGGCACCTGTTAGATCTAACCTTTTGTTCTGCGGTCTGAATGTATACGTTGATTAATGGTGCTTCTGAACCCTATTCGTGACACTATTTCTCATAACGCCTCCTACTTGGTTCTCGTTCTCACCAAGCGCGTTTCTTGTTATCATTTCTCATAGCGCCTTACACTTGGTTCTCGTCTCACCAAATGCGCTTCTTGTATTTATTTCTCATAGCGCCTTACACTTGGTTCTCGTCTCACCAAATGCGCTTCTTGTATTTATATCATACCATTTATAAATATTGTACTTTTGTACATGTATTTCACCCCCGAAGTTATAAAAACTGAAAACAGTTAAAGAGAAAAGGGGGAGCATGAACTCACAACTTTGCGTTCCTAGCGTCGTAAACTCCACCGGATTTGCTTACTTAACGTCGTAACCTATACGCGTTTTCTTATCGTTAGTTACTAGACTTGCGTCGCACAAGTACAGTCACTCTCTTTTGTGTATATTTTCTTGTGTTAAAAATATTCCATATTTTTAACTATGTGTTTTACTTGTATTATTTTCTTCAAAAAAAATAAATATAAGTCTTTTATGTTTTGCACTTTGCACCCGAATCGTGTATCTTGTGTTTTGTATGTGCATTTCTATATTTCTACTCCTCATGAGTATTTAGTGTATTTTTAAGTCTTAATACACTAGCACGTTTAACACATACTATATACACTTAGCACAAAATTTGGTGATAAAATAATATATATTTTTCTCTCAAAAATATATACTTATTATCCATTTTTATTCTTCAAGAAATCACCATTTCTTATCATCAAAAGTTAGGGAAACCTTGTTAATGCTTTTAAACACATTTTTAGGGAATAAGTTTCTCAAAAACTTATATTTTTCTAAGTGTCAAAATTTATAAAAATTTTGACAGAGTTTCCCCTAAAAATGGAGGTTTCCCACGTTTTCAAAACGTGTGTTTATTTTCTTTTAAATCATCAATAATCATCAACAATTCAGCAACAACAATTATCAACAATAATCGTCAACAATATTCACTAATTTCATGAACTTGCATATTTACAAAAATGTGTAGTAACTTACTAGCACATTTAGTAAGTCTTGTTATCTCTAAAAATAAGTTTAACTTCTTAAAAACTCTATTTTTAAAGAGTATGAAGTTTTACAACTTCTAGTCGGTTCTTACGAAAATTATTTCTTTGTTAAAACCCTTGTTACACAAGTATCCATACACTTGTTTGTTCACAAAAACCACTTTTGTTTGTGTAAGACCCGGTTTAGAACATGTGATTTCTTTAAAGTGTGGTTCTTCAAAAATACCACTTGCAGATACGTAGATCTGCTAGTTTTAAACTCCATTGTACAAGTTAAATTACTTTTACACAAGTAAAATATTTCTACACAAGTTCATGTATCTTGTGTGGTAGAGTTTCACCTTTTAACCCTTGTATCTTTCAAAAACGAGCTTATGTGAAGATACATGATCTTACAAAGTCGGGTTAAACGGAGATCCGAGCTACCACATCATAGATCGGGTCTCAATAAACACAAATCTCAAATACTACAACTTTTACACAAGTTATATGTCTTTAACCACCACTTTTATGGTTTTTACTAGACTTTTGTTCATCTTTTCGCATTTTAACAAGATTTAACCAACACAAATCCTTTTAACCACTCTAAAATAGTTCAAATACGAGTTTTAAACATTATACCTCTAGCTCGGGGCTAGGGAAGACTCTTGATGGAAAATGGGTGGATAAAAGCTAACGGTGGAGGTCCTTCGCGTTCCGAGTGCACAAGAGCTCCTAATACGCGATCCTTGAAGTGTGAATGATGTTGGAATTGCAAGAACTAGACTTGAAAGTATGATGGTGATTTAGGGGGTGTTGGCCGTAAGTTCTAGAGGGAGAAAGAGAGAGAGTTTTGTAATGTTGGTGATGGTGCTTATGCCTTCTTATATCATGTTTAGCTTGGGTCCATTGGATATTATGTCTTGATAGTACCATACATATCTTACAACATCTTGGCAAATCCAAGGAGAGATTTGAGTGAGATTTAGAGAGGATTGGGTGCTCTTGTGGTGGGGCCATCCACTTGAGCCGAAAATACACATGGGGGGGGGGGGGTAAAGTGTAAATTGTGAACCATGTAGTTACTTGTAGTCATATACCAAGTATCTAGTTAGTGTAGTTAGTTACTAGATATTCTAGTGTGTGTTAGGGTGTTCGGGGACCCTAACTAGCTTAGAAAAATAAAAACAATGCTTCTAGCATTATTTTAGTGTTCCGGGTAATGTCCGGTTGTTCGGTTACATACCGATTCGTTAAAGTGCTAAATTGCACCTTTTAGTGTCGTTTAAGTACCTTTCTTGTACCCTTTCAATTCCCAACACTTAGGGAAATATTCTGGATAATAAAACGACATTTCTGCATAATATTTATATGCTTAAATGCTGAATTGTTGCTGAATTTTATAAATTCTGCACTTAAAGTGCGTTTCGGGTGCTTTTTAGTGCTTATTTTTGCTTTCGTATTGCATATACATTAACCCTTGTATGTACTCTTGGGTTTTAATGCATTCTTGTCGTCGGACCTACACCTAGGCCTCAATTTTACGTCTGACTGCTTTCTGCAGTTCAGTCGACACAGTGTGTCTTACCGGTGAGTTTACTATAGACGCAACGCTCTCGTTTATGCATAAAGCAAATATTTTGTAGTATACAACATGCATGAATTCACTTGTTTAATCATGTGTTCAGACATTGCTGACAATTAAACTCATAATTGCAGTCATTAAGCAATAATTATAGTGTACGGAAATTACCGGTTTGTGCCAGTTGTCACAGTCTCCCCCCGTTAAAAGAATTTCGTCCCGAAATTCAGACTGAACTAACTCTCGCCGGAGTCTTCTTGAATAGGTGGGGATACTTTTTCTTGAACTGGTCTTCACGTTCCCATGTGTACTCGGGTCCGTGCTTAGAGCTCCAACGTACTTTAACAAGTTTCACACTGCTCCTCCTGGTCTTGTTGACTTTCCAGTCAGTAACCTCAACGGGTTTTTCTGTAAATCGGAGGGCTTCATCAATATGCACTTCATCCAACGGGATGGTCACGTTTTCTTGCGTTGGACTCTTCTTCAGGTTGGACACATGAAACGTATCATGTACTCCATTAAGTTCTGCCGGTAATTCCAACTTGTATGCCACGGTACCAATTCTTCTCAATATTCTGAATGGTCCGATGTATCGTGGATTCAACTTTCCACGTTTTCCAAATCTGACTACGCCCTTCCATGGTGAGACTTTTAACAACACTTTGTCTCCTACCTCGAAATCTACCGATTTTCTATTTGGATCCGCGTAGCTCTTTTGTCGCTCTCGAGCCGCCCTAATGCGCTCTCGGATCTGCGCAATCTTGTCGGTTGTCTCTTGTACAAGTTCAGGACCAACCATACGTTTATCCCCAGCGTCTGCCCAACATAAGGGCGATCGGCATTTGCGGCCATACAGAGCTTCGAACGGCGCGGCTTTTATGCTCGTATGATAACTGTTATTGTAGGAAAACTCAACTAAAGGTAGATGAGTATCCCAGCTGCCGCCTAGGTCCATGACACATGCGCGAAGCATATCTTCTAACGTTTGTATAGTCCGTTCGCTCTGGCCGTCTGTTTGTGGGTGGAATGCCGTGCTCAGATCTAACTGAGATCCAAAGGCTTCCTGAAATGATTGCCAGATTCTTGAGACAAAGCGTCCATCTCTGTCTGAAATGATTGAGATTGGCACTCCATGTCGTGCCACAATTTCTCTTAAGTATATTTCTGCAAGCTTTCCAGTGCTATCCTTCTCTCGGATTGGTAGGAAATGCGCAGACTTCGTTAATCGATCAACGATTACCCATATCATATCGTGCCCTCTCGGGGTCCTGGGTAATTTCGTTATGAAGTCCATCGAGATTTGTTCCCACTTCCATACGGGAATCTCTGGTTGTTGTAGTAGGCCGGACGGTTTCTGATATTCTGCCTTAACCTTGGCACAGGTTAGGCATTTTCCAACATACACAGCAACGTCGCTTTTGAGTCTCGGCCACCAATAGTACTCTTTCAAGTCTTGGTACATCTTGTCCGATCCTGGATGGATCGAATATCTCGATTTGTGGGCTTCATTAAGGATGACTTCTCGTATGCCACCATAGAGTGGAACCCAAATACGCTTCTTGAAGTATAAGGCTCCCTCTTCGTTTGGCACCATGTATTTCAATGCACCCCGGAGGTATTCAGCTTTACGGTTCTCTTCTTTAAGAGCTTCTTGTTGTGCATCCCGAATGCGTGCAGTGAGGTTCGTTCGAATCGTCATTTCCAATGCTCGAACCCTTAGGGTCTTGACCCTTTCCTTTCGGCTCAACGCGTCTGCTACAACGTTTGCCTTTCCAGGATGGTACTTAATCTCACAGTCATAATCATTCAGCAGCTCGACCCAACGTCGCTGGCGCATATTTAATTCCTTCTGATCAAATATGTGTTGTAAGCTTTTGTGATCTGTGAAGATTGTACATCGAGTACCATATAGATAATGTCGCCAAATCTTCAAGGCGAATACCACTGCGCCCAACTCTAGGTCGTGAGTGGTATAATTTCTTTCATGACCCTTCAGTTGTCTTGAAGCGTAAGCGATGACTTTTTGGCGTTGCATGAGCACGCCACCCAAGCCTTGTCGTGAGGCGTCGCAGTATACCACGAAGTCCTCAGTGCCTTCGGGTAATGATAGTATTGGTGCATCGCAGAGCTTGTTCTTAAGTAGCTGAAAGGCTTCTTCTTGCTTGTGACCCCAGTCGTATTTCTTGTCCTTCTGTGTCAGGGTCGTTAGCGGTTGAGCTATCTTCGAGAAGTTCTCAATGAATCGCCGATAATAGCCCGCTAAACCCAAAAATTGTCGAACTTCAGTTGGGGTCTTGGGAGCTTCCCAATTCTTTATTGCTTCTATCTTGGACGGGTCTACATGAATGCCCTTCTCATTCACCACGTGACCAAGAAATTGTACTTCGCGAATCCAGAATTCGCATTTCGAGAACTTTGCATAAAGCTTCTCTTTCTTCAGTAGTTCCAAGATGGTTCTGAGATGTTGCTCGTGCTCTTCTTTCGTTCGCGAGTAAATCAGGATATCATCGATAAATACAATCACGAATTTATCGAGATATGGTTTGCATACGCGGTTCATTAGATCCATAAAGACCGCTGGTGCATTCGTCAGTCCAAATGGCATCACAAGAAATTCGTAGTGCCCATATCGCGTTCTGAATGCAGTCTTTGGCACGCTTTCTTCTTGGATTCTCAGCTGATGGTATCCAGATCGAAGGTCGATCTTGGAATAGTAGCTTGATCCTTGCAGTTGATCAAATAAGTCATCAATCCTTGGTAGCGGATACCGATTCTTGATTGTGAGCTTGTTCAGTTCCCTGTAATCGATACACATCCGCAGTGTTCCATCCTTCTTCTTCACGAACAATACTGGAGCTCCCCAGGGTGAGAAGCTTGGCCTTATGAATCCTTTATCCAACAACTCCTGGAGTTGTGTAGATAATTCTTGCATTTCGGATGGAGCAAGTCGATAGGGTGCCTTGGCTACAGGAGCAGCTCCTGGAACCAAGTCTATACGGAATTCGACTTGTCGTTGCGGAGGTAGTCCTGGCAGATCTTCCGGGAACACATCAGGAAATTCCTTCACCACAGGAATGTCTTCGAGTTTTGGCTCCACAGCCTTCTTGTCTAAAACGTGTGCTAGGAAAGCGACACATCCTTTCCTCAAGCACTTCTGTGCCTTCATACAGCTGATGATTCGAAGAGGCGCGTCTCGTTTTTCTCCATGTACGATGAGAGTTTCACCATTCGCTAAAGGGATGCGAATGATTTTCTCATGACAAATAACTTCAGCTTTGTTCTTGGACAACCAGTCCATTCCGACCACTACATCGAAGCTACCTAATTGAATAGGTAAGAGGTCGATGCTAAAATTTCGTTCGCCAAGTTCTAATGTGCAGCCTTTAACAACTTCGCCCGATTCAACAAGTTTACCATTGGCTAGTTCTATGGAATAAGGAATTTCTAATCTACTAGATTCTATTCCGAGTATGCGTTTAAATTCCACAGACATGAAGCTATAATCGGCGCCAGTGTCGAATAATATGGATGCAAAGTGATTGTTAATGAGAAACGTACCGGTGACCACGTTAGGGTCCTCGCGTGCGTCTCTTGCTCCAATCACAAATGCTCGAGCCGGAGCGTTGTTTCTCTCTGGGCAGTTCTTCATGAAATGATCATTGCTTCCACACTTGAAGCATCCTTGCCCTTTCCCATTACCATTCTTGTTACCAGCACCGTTCCCATTTCGGTTCTTTCCTTTTCCCCAACAGTCTTCTGTTTGATGACCCAATTTACCACATTTGTCGCATCTTGAAATGCGACAAGCTCCTTCATGATGAAACTTACATTTTTGGCATCTAGGCATGGAGCCTTGGTATGCTTTGGTTGCATGGGTTTTCATCTCTTGAGGCGGATTAGTGTCGCGCTTCTTGTTGAAACCCTTGTTGTTGCGAGTAGCTTGGTTCAAACTTGTATGCTTTCTCTTTTTGTCACCGGACGACTCAGCATGCGTCTCGGTCTTCTCAGTGGGGTTCAATGATAGCTTCTTCATACGAACACAATCTTCAGTCAGGCTGACAGCCAGAGTTACAGCCTCGGTGATTGTTTGTGGTTTGGCCGACGTCACCATGCCACGAAACTCTGAGGCCAATCCCCAAATGTAGCGTTCCACACGCTTAAATTCAGGAGTCACCATGTAAGGAAGCACTCTAGACAGATCGTGGAACCTTCGAGTGTAACCATTGATGTCAGCACCTTCCATAGTCAAGTGCCAGAACTCTGTCTCCAGCCTTTGGAGTTCGGCACGAGAGCAGTACTTCTCTCTCATTCTTTCCTTCAGTTCATTCCAAGTTAGGCCATATGCGGCATCATCACCCAAAGTTTGGGCTTGCAGGTTCCACCAAGTCAGAGCTTCATCGACGAATAACCCAGTAGCAAAAGTGACTTGTTGATCCGCAGTACACTTGCTCATGCGGAAGGTGGCTTCAGTCTTCTCCGTCCAGCGCACAAATGCTACTGCACCTCCTGTGCCGTCATAGTTCATCGGCTTGCAGTCGAGGAACTGCTTGAATGTGCAGCCTGGAATTGATTCAACCAATTCATATGTGAGCAATCGAAGAAATAATGAAGCAAAGACCGTTCATAAATTTCCTCATGCTTAGTACGGTGTCTCAAGGTTACCTTGAGCTGCATTGCCTCCAGACGAATCTCCATCCCCATTACGCCTAGCGTTGCTTGGTCCTCCACTGTCTTGGGTTCGGTTTGCCTCGTACTGGGCGATAGCAGCGGAGATCCTTTCCTCCAGCAGGGCGTTCAGCTCATCAGCAGTTCTTGGCAGTGGGGGAGGAGGAGGTTGATCGTCATTGCGAGCATTCACAGTTTTCCTGGGTGCCATGTTCTGACAGAACATAACACAGCAGGGTTAGACATTTGTTTGATATCGTCACACTAGACTGTAGTATCATATATATTCACAGGTATATATACCACACAAGTGACATCAACAATTATTACTCTAGCAGAATACTTAGTAGGCTTGCACTGAGGGAATCTATACGGGACAAGACTTGCTGAGATTTCTGTGCACTGAATTCCATAATTATGTATGCATCCATAATTACGTAACTCCTTGCACAGTCCGCACAGTTCGTTTCATCCTCGTATCTCTTCCTTCAGATAGGCCATCGCTTTCAGGTAAAGTCACATATACTTGTGACATTCTATTTCTAGTACATGCTAATTATCACATATAATTGCAAGTAATTTCTAGTCAATGACAAGTGCCACTCAAGTGCACTCTAAGTCTCGTAGCGTCCTTTCTAGACTCATGTAGACAGTTTCAGGCAGTGGATGTCGCGGGACGTTTTATGCAATGAAAACTCTTTGAAAATTGTTTTCGTGAATGGATCCTAGAGATTGTAGACTAGACTCGAGAAGGAATCCTGGTTCACTACAATCGCAGCTCTGATACCAATCTGTCACACCCCTTTCTATGGCGGAAGCACGAGGTGTGATCATGAAAGGTTCTCATTGCATACGAAGAGTAAACATGCTACATGCTCATAAAATAACATCAAATACCATGATTTGAAAACATAAGTTTAGCGTTTACATCGCTAGACAGCTTAAAACATTGTCTCAAAAGTTTACAACTTTATTTAAGGTTAAACACAAGCGACATCCACGAGCATAAGCAAGACCACGCGCACATCCATCCTAGTTACCTGAAATACATGTGAGTTTTTGGAAAAACGTCAACATAAAGTTGGTGTGAATTCATGCAGTTTTGTATTTCATGTTTGTATACTTTGTATGAAAACATAGTTTGTGAGTAAATCAAGTTTTCATAAATCCAGTTTCATGTGTACATCACGTACTTATGTATAATTCAATTTCTTCTTGAGTACCCCACGTACTTCAAGTTATTTATCAATCTTCTTGAGTACCCCACGTACTTCAAGTTATTTATCAATTCTCTTGAGTACCCCACGTACTTCAAGTTATTTATCAATTCTTGTATGGTATGAATTTTATGTAAATACAGTATTTCTGTACTTATCAGATTGTTAATGGGTTGCAAAGCCATTAACATGTGACACGTCATAGGAAGTCACCAAACCTAAGGCATTTAATTGGTATTTTCTGAGACACAAAAGCACCACTCGATTCTCGCCCTGACCGAGTGTGAGGCTGCCAGGCACCTGTTAGATCTAACCTTTTGTTCTGCGGTCTGAATGTATACGTTGATTAATGGTGCTTCTGAACCCTATTCGTGACACTATTTCTCATAACGCCTCCTACTTGGTTCTCGTTCTCACCAAGCGCGTTTCTTGTTATCATTTCTCATAGCGCCTTACACTTGGTTCTCGTCTCACCAAATGCGCTTCTTGTATTTATTTCTCATAGCGCCTTACACTTGGTTCTCGTCTCACCAAATGCGCTTCTTGTATTTATATCATACCATTTATAAATATTGTACTTTTGTACATGTATTTCACCCCCGAAGTTATAAAAACTGAAAACAGTTAAAGAGAAAAGGGGGAGCATGAACTCACAACTTTGCGTTCCTAGCGTCGTAAACTCCACCGGATTTGCTTACTTAACGTCGTAACCTATACGCGTTTTCTTATCGTTAGTTACTAGACTTGCGTCGCACAAGTACAGTCACTCTCTTTTGTGTATATTTTCTTGTGTTAAAAATATTCCATATTTTTAACTATGTGTTTTACTTGTATTATTTTCTTCAAAAAAAATAAATATAAGTCTTTTATGTTTTGCACTTTGCACCCGAATCGTGTATCTTGTGTTTTGTATGTGCATTTCTATATTTCTACTCCTCATGAGTATTTAGTGTATTTTTAAGTCTTAATACACTAGCACGTTTAACACATACTATATACACTTAGCACAAAATTTGGTGATAAAATAATATATATTTTTCTCTCAAAAATATATACTTATTATCCATTTTTATTCTTCAAGAAATCACCATTTCTTATCATCAAAAGTTAGGGAAACCTTGTTAATGCTTTTAAACACATTTTTAGGGAATAAGTTTCTCAAAAACTTATATTTTTCTAAGTGTCAAAATTTATAAAAATTTTGACAGAGTTTCCCCTAAAAATGGAGGTTTCCCACGTTTTCAAAACGTGTGTTTATTTTCTTTTAAATCATCAATAATCATCAACAATTCAGCAACAACAATTATCAACAATAATCGTCAACAATATTCACTAATTTCATGAACTTGCATATTTACAAAAATGTGTAGTAACTTACTAGCACATTTAGTAAGTCTTGTTATCTCTAAAAATAAGTTTAACTTCTTAAAAACTCTATTTTTAAAGAGTATGAAGTTTTACAACTTCTAGTCGGTTCTTACGAAAATTATTTCTTTGTTAAAACCCTTGTTACACAAGTATCCATACACTTGTTTGTTCACAAAAACCACTTTTGTTTGTGTAAGACCCGGTTTAGAACATGTGATTTCTTTAAAGTGTGGTTCTTCAAAAATACCACTTGCAGATACGTAGATCTGCTAGTTTTAAACTCCATTGTACAAGTTAAATTACTTTTACACAAGTAAAATATTTCTACACAAGTTCATGTATCTTGTGTGGTAGAGTTTCACCTTTTAACCCTTGTATCTTTCAAAAACGAGCTTATGTGAAGATACATGATCTTACAAAGTCGGGTTAAACGGAGATCCGAGCTACCACATCATAGATCGGGTCTCAATAAACACAAATCTCAAATACTACAACTTTTACACAAGTTATATGTCTTTAACCACCACTTTTATGGTTTTTACTAGACTTTTGTTCATCTTTTCGCATTTTAACAAGATTTAACCAACACAAATCCTTTTAACCACTCTAAAATAGTTCAAATACGAGTTTTAAACATTATACCTCTAGCTCGGGGCTAGGGAAGACTCTTGATGGAAAATGGGTGGATAAAAGCTAACGGTGGAGGTCCTTCGCGTTCCGAGTGCACAAGAGCTCCTAATACGCGATCCTTGAAGTGTGAATGATGTTGGAATTGCAAGAACTAGACTTGAAAGTATGATGGTGATTTAGGGGGTGTTGGCCGTAAGTTCTAGAGGGAGAAAGAGAGAGAGTTTTGTAATGTTGGTGATGGTGCTTATGCCTTCTTATATCATGTTTAGCTTGGGTCCATTGGATATTATGTCTTGATAGTACCATACATATCTTACAACATCTTGGCAAATCCAAGGAGAGATTTGAGTGAGATTTAGAGAGGATTGGGTGCTCTTGTGGTGGGGCCATCCACTTGAGCCGAAAATACACATGGGGGGGGGGTAAAGTGTAAATTGTGAACCATGTAGTTACTTGTAGTCATATACCAAGTATCTAGTTAGTGTAGTTAGTTACTAGATATTCTAGTGTGTGTTAGGGTGTTCGGGGACCCTAACTAGCTTAGAAAAATAAAAACAATGCTTCTAGCATTATTTTAGTGTTCCGGGTAATGTCCGGTTGTTCGGTTACATACCGATTCGTTAAAGTGCTAAATTGCACCTTTTAGTGTCGTTTAAGTACCTTTCTTGTACCCTTTCAATTCCCAACACTTAGGGAAATATTCTGGATAATAAAACGACATTTCTGCATAATATTTATATGCTTAAATGCTGAATTGTTGCTGAATTTTATAAATTCTGCACTTAAAGTGCGTTTCGGGTGCTTTTTAGTGCTTATTTTTGCTTTCGTATTGCATATACATTAACCCTTGTATGTACTCTTGGGTTTTAATGCATTCTTGTCGTCGGACCTACACCTAGGCCTCAATTTTACGTCTGACTGCTTTCTGCAGTTCAGTCGACACAGTGTGTCTTACCGGTGAGTTTACTATAGACGCAACGCTCTCGTTTATGCATAAAGCAAATATTTTGTAGTATACAACATGCATGAATTCACTTGTTTAATCATGTGTTCAGACATTGCTGACAATTAAACTCATAATTGCAGTCATTAAGCAATAATTATAGTGTACGGAAATTACCGGTTTGTGCCAGTTGTCACACATATCTGTTGTTCCAGTAGATCGATAGCTTTGCTGTTGAGGAACTGATTGTACTGGTTGTATTGGATTTCCATACAAGTCTGTTGTTCTTTGCGGTTGGGCAACTATCTGTATCGGATTTCCATACAAGTCTGTGCTTGTGACAAATGTTGTTTGTAGCGGAGCATGTGGAGCGGGTTTTGCAGCAGTGCTAGAACCTCCACAGATACCATAATACATATCCGGATTCTGTTGCACAGGAATTCTTTTCGCCTTCCGTATTTCTTCTTGATCTTTGTTCTCCAAGAGCTGAACAAAATCATTGATGTTTGTCGTAGCCAAGGTGCCATTGTATTTCAAGATTTCTAAGAAACCATTCCATTGTAGTGGCAACTCATCGGCAAACTTTGTGACAACCTCTGCTGGAGTTGTTGCTACCCCATAATTATTCAATTCAGTTAACAAATGATAAAATCAACTTGCCAAATCTCCCAAAGATTCTCTTTCCATACATGTGAAACCATCAAACTCTTTCTTGAGTAAATCATGTCGTAATTTGCGTGACGCTTCATTTCCTTCACCTCTCGTCTTCAATGCGTCCCATAAACGCTTTGTTGTCTTGAAGCTTACAAACTGATGATAGATATCCTTGTTTAGCGCTTGAATTAGAATAGAAAACGCTTTCTTTTCCAAATCATAAATTTTCTTATCATCTGGAGTAAGATCTGCAAATGACGCGGCGGTTGAAGAGGCAACATCAAGGGCTTGATCGAAGTCTGTAATGAATCGTAACCATAACTCCGTGTTTTGCCCAAGAACATATGTATGGAATCTTTCTTCCCATCCAGGATATTCATTCATGTGCATTAGCTTTGGTGGGCGATTATTTCTTCCGGTTTCATTTTCGCTTAAAAGTATACTTTGAATACTTTGATTTTGATTTGAAACGAACGCCCATTGATTTGACGAAATTTGAGATGAAGACGATGGTGCAGTAGGTTCGGCCCATGATGGAGATAAACACGTGCTTCTATATGAAGACGATGGTGCAGAAGGTTCGGCCCATGATGGAGATAAACCCGTGCTTCTATATTTGCTCTCCGTATTAGATGGAATACCCCACTAGTCTGAACTCATTTTGGATGTATGACAATGAATACCTGCTCAAAACACTCAAAACAAACAGTTAAGATTGATTTTTTTAATGCTTCTATTAAAAATTGACAAGTGATGTCGACGAAGAATAAGTATTGTTCGTCCAAGATACACGCGACGAAGGACGGAATAGTTCGTTGAAATATTCTGGACGAAGGTTATATTGTTCGTCTCCCTAAACTTCGTTGACAAAAGGTGACATCAATATTTTCACCAACTTGTAAGATATTTTCACCAAGTTAATATTATCCTTTTCCCCCTTTTTTATTTAATTTTTTTTAATGTAAAACAAATCTTATCTTCTCCACTGACACAATGAACCAACTTTGTCAAACACCACCTTATCTTTTAAACCTCTTTTTCAACGTTTCATCATTTCAATGGTCAAGAAATTCAAACAATTAATATAATAAGCAACTTCAATAATTCATATAAATCAACAATGCAGATTCTAACTAAAACCCAGAATATAGAATATATGATGAAGAATGAAGAACAACTTATGAAATCATATGAGTTTATGAGTTTACCGGTGAAACTTATGAGTTTTCCGGTCACCGGAAAAATTTCCGATCACAATTTTTGCACAAAAGTTTACTCAAAACCAAATCTTAACATGGATACATGAAATCTAACAAGGTTTTGTAAAAACTAACAGCAAAAATGACAAGATTTTCAAGAATTTTAAGATGATTTTTCTAGAAAATAAGATTTTTCAAACTCAAAATCAAGAACAAATCTGGACAAACTTTATAAAAATCTTTCAAAACACAAGAAACATAACTTGGTTTTAACAAGGAATCGAGCCAATGCTCTGATACCAATTGTAGGTCCACCCGGAGGATCGAGTTAAACCTCTTCCCTGTTTTCCGACGAACCCGAGAATGCGGAATCCAAACGGGTAAGTTAAACCAAGTTAGAACACGAAAACGACAAACACGGTTCAACGATTAACACTCAAATGTATTAATACGTATGACGGTTACAAAGCAATGTTTACAAGATCTCCTTATAAACTCTCAGTGGGTGTGTGTTTTACAGGGTGTTCTCTCTCAAATCTATTCAGACTTGCACACCCTGTTTGCCTTCTGTTGCTGTATATATACTAACAGGTCGACGAACTTTACATCCCAGCGACGAACCTTCAAGAAGTCCACGAAGATTCAATCTTCGTGGCTGTTAATCTTCGTCCACTACAATCTTCGTCAAGCAGTAGACTTGGACGAACATTGAAGAGTTCGTCACATGAAGTGATGACCGAACCTTTATAACCTTCGTCACATGCAGTGACTGATTGTCCCAAGCATGGTTCGTCCAACATTAATGTTCGTCAACAGCAGGAGACTTCGTCCAATAGAGCCCATCAAGACAAGCAGTGGCCCAACAACCATCCATGTTATACGTACAAGAATTCTTACATTCATATTGCATAGATTCAGACATATATGTGACATCATCATGATGATGTCATAGTGATGCGTCTGCGGAAAACGGTTCGCGGCTCTTCGTGCTTCGCGTGTCGATCTATGGGGCGCACGACGAAGGAATGTCATGACGTCGGACTTGAGCGGAACCGAACCGAATCGAACCAAACCGAGTCGCGTCCACATAATATGTATCAACAACTTTCAAGAATTCTAATTCATTCTATTCTTTCAAGTCTTTTAATCAGCCAAGTCAGTGGATTCATCCATTGCTTTATAAATTTACTTTCAAGAATTTTGATTTATCTTTTGCTTTGTAATAGCTAACGAATACATAATACATCATGTAATCAGTGCGATGTTTACGATGTGCCAGCATCGCAACGAGCTCGGGTCTAATTACTGTTAAATAATAAAATTACTAAATGAATTTTTATTTAGTAAAGATTTGAAGAGAGACACAACTAACTATTAAAAACATTATTTTGATAAATAATTTTCAAAGAACACTATACTGGTAAAGATTTCTTGCACCAACATTTTTTTAGGAAAAAAACTGGAGAGAAATTTAATATTTTACCATTATATCTTTCTTCGTTTTCTTCTCACTTTACTTTTTTTCTTAAACTAGTATTAAGCCCCTCCCCATCCCCACGCGTTGCGGTGGGGTCATAAAGCCAAAATAGCATCAATGTCATACCACCGTCAGTGACCACCAACACTGAAGTTGCGACGTATTAATGCGGAGAAATTAGACCGAGACATAATTTTTTTATGGAAAATAATAACTAAGTCGATTAAGGAGCCACGCGTTGCGACGGGCCTGTCAAACGGAGGAAAAATAGATGACATAAAAACGTTGAACCACAGTCCACACACGCACATTGCGCCATGTTAACTTGCAAAATATAGAACGGAGCGTAAAAAAAACATTAAACCACACACGAACGTTACGTCATGTTAACTCGCAAAATTTAGAACAAAAGGTAAAACGAAAATTTTGCGAAATATGAAAAGTATAGGGGACCAAAGTTGAAAGTAAAAATAAATTGTAAAGTTAAATTGGAAAAGATGAAAACTTTAGGCTAAAAGTATAAATTCAATTAACTTTGGGACTAAAAGTATAACATCATTTTTTTTAAATCACCCTATGCATAGAGTACAACATCTCTATGTATCAAAATGTTGTTTATTTACAGTAGATAAATGATCATTCCCTTTTCTATCTCATGAGATTTATATTATGGTATATGTATATTGAAGTGTGTGTAAGAGGTGTCAAGTGTGTGAGCGTGACATTTGTGTGTAAGTGTGGATGTGTGCAGGTGTGTGATGAAATCGCGGGCGGATTGGTGGAGTTTATAGAGTGATTTTCACTCCACTCAATCGCATCGTGCGGGTTCTGGAATAGTGAGAAACAACTGTAGAAACCACAAAAAAAAAAAAAAAAAATAGTAATTTATGTTTTATTTTTGTACAAATTAAATCCTACAAACAATTGGGTTTTGTAGCGATTAGCTATCGGTCCCTTAAAAGTTACCATCATTTTATGTTTTATATGGCACAACAAAACTTTAAGATCCCAACCCCACCTCTTCTGCCCCTTACCCGGACCATCCGCACACGTGACATACGGTATCTCTAATCTGAAACAACCCTTTGTCTACTAGGGAATGGCACAATGCCATGGTTGACGAGTTTAATTCCCTTTTTTAAAATTAAGACTTGGGAGTTGGTTCCTCGATAGCCCCCTATGCATATCAGACGCAGTGTGTGGCTATTTCGCCCCAAATTAAAGGGTTATTGGATTTTATCACCTCTAACTATTGGTTATTGGCCGCTGTCACCCCCAACTATCATTTTGACGTCCGCCACCCTCAACTTAACACTTGGTGTGTTTTGTCATCACGTCGTTCACTGATCACTAACTTTTGATCCTAATACTGTATTTTTTGGGGTGTCCTAAGATCCATAAAACCTTCCTAAGATCCCTATGACACCCCAAAAAGTATAGTAACAAGATCAAAAGTTAATGATCAGTTACAATGTGGTGACAGAACACACCAAGTGTTAAGTTGGGGGTGACGGGTGTCAAAGTGATAGTTGGGGGTGGCAACGGGCAATAGTTAATAGTTGGGGGTGATAAAATCCATTAACCCCAAATTAAAATCTAAGAGAACGTTGGAACGTTACAAGGCACAATTGGTATGTGATCGCCGAAACCAGCAAATAGGTGTGGAATGTGAGCACACCTTTAGTCCGGTGGTTAATCTGGGTACCATTTGGACTGTGTTATCTCTTGCATTGTCACAATGGTCGATTCACTAATTGGATGTCACTCATGCTTTTCTTCGCGTTAGCAGTATGATCATATAATTCATATATGTGTGGAACCGGGGTGGGGGGGGGGGGGGGATGAAGTGAATTTGTGTGCCTTCATTGATGCCGATTGGACGGGTTGCTCGACTATTGTGTGTATTTGGGTGAAAATCTAATCTCATGGTCCTCTATGCCAATCTATCATTTCGACGTCTAGTGAAGAGGTAAACTTGTAAGGCCCAATAAATGGAACGGAAATCATGAGGTTTTCTTTTGACCAAATTAACTATGCTTTCCAAACAATTGAGGCATTTTTTTATTTAGTTGGCTGCTTTAGATTATTGTTTAATTTGTTGATGGTAATTTAGCACAGCACCCATTACATTTACAGGTCAAAAACAATATCCTAATTCACTAGTTTAAGTTTGAGTCTAAAACTATCACAATCCAAACCAACATCATCTAAAACTACCAAACTTCCGCCATCTATATATAGCAATTTAAGCTTTCTAATCTACATCATTCACCAATACTTTTAAAAATGAAAACAATCATCTTATTCTCGCTTGCATTCATCTTCGCAGTCAATTCAGCTCCTGCTCCTGCTCCCGTACTTGATACGCATGGAAACTACCTCCGCCCATGGCGTGGATACATACTTATTCCACTAGAGGGTCTATTTGGCGGACCCTATGTGAAGGACTTAGGAAAAAAGTCTTGTGTACCTGGCGTTGTACTATCCTATAACGACAATGATGGCGTCCCCATGACTTTCGCTCCTGTCAACCCCAAGAAAGGCGTGATTCGTCTTTCCACAGACGTTAACATAAAGTTCTCACACTCCGACAGTTGTAGTGAGTCAAATGTATGGAGGTTGAAATATGATAAAGGTATGAAGCAATATACTGTGATGGTGGGAGGTGTTGAAGGAAACCCTGGACCAGAAACATTGGATAACTGGTTTAAGATTGAGAACACGAATGACGGTTATAAGTTTGTTTACTGCCCGAGTGTCTGTAGCTACTGTAATGTTACGTGCAGCGATGTTGGAATCGTTGAAGACAAAGAGGGTTTGCGACGTTTCGCACTCAGCGATAAGCCGTTGTCTTTTGTCTTTTTCAGAACTTACTAGTTCAACTAGTCTTACTGTTTCATGGATGCTCGAATAAACTATATATGCAACCATGTATTTGTTTGAAACCCATGTATACATATAACAAGAAATAAGAGTGAAGACTGAAAATGGTCAATTAAGAACTGATGAATCTATACTTTGTCCTTATTATCTTTTAAGATTTTGTGTTGCAGGACTAACTTGTCAATGATAATTTAACAACTTACAATCGTAAGTGTGATAACCGTTGCTACATTTACTTGTCATATATGGGGTCTCCGGTGGCATTTGGTTAAAGCCCTCATGATGTGGTTGAGAAGGTTATGGATCCGAAACCGGTAGGAACATTTGGTCATCCACTAGTTTTGGTTTCCCAATTGTGGTAGAAAGGATTGAGGTTTTGATGGTCTTTGGTGGTAGGTTTGTTTTATACGACAAACAAAACGGTGGTCAAATGGGCCAACAACTTAAAGGCAGTCATCGACGGTCAAACTAAGCAATCGGGCGGATGTTGACTCTATCATCATTTGAGGGGATCCGGAACTTACACAACGAAATAAGCGTTTTAAAAAAATACACATACATATATACACCCACACACCCACAAATATACACATACAACTCAAAACGTTTTTTTAATATTATTTATCAACGAAGAATAGAACAAACTAATTAAAATTAATATTTAGTATATAACCTAATTATTATATACTATATAATTTGCAACATTTTGTTGCATTAAAGCTTGTACATCAAGCTTTGTAGATGTATTATGCATCTTATGGTTGTACCCAATGTTGGTTTACAACTTTGAGCCATAAGAGAGTACAAGTGATTATTGCGTAGAGTGCCTCATTATAATACGTGAGTCTATAACAAGCATAAGACCATGTGTAGTGGGGCTTGAACTTCAAGCTTCTCCCATGTGGCTCCTACTATAGATATAATTTGTAACACTTGTATGTACTAAATTAGGGTTATTAGATTTTAATAATCCAAAGTTTCACCTGTTGGCCACTAATAATCCTAACTTGTAAGATTTTGGCCCCCAACCAGTTAGTTTTTTGCTGACGTAGCTAATGACGTGGACACAACTTTGTTATTTGTTGACTTGGCTACTTATGTGGCACCATCACCACCTCCACCTCATCATCCTCCTCCTCCACTGCAACCACCATCTCCTCCAGCCACCACCATCACCCACCACCTCCACCTCCACCTCCACCTCCTCCTCCTCCACTGCCACCACCATCTCCTACAGCCACCACCATCATCTACCACAATCACCTACCACCATCACCTTCGACCACCTCCACCCACAGTCTTCCACCACCGGAAAAACACTATCACCTCTGACCACCTCCATCAATTGGCTGCTTATGTGGCCCTATCACCACCACCACCTCCTCCTCCTCCTCCACTGCCACCACCATCTTCTCCAGCCACCACCATCATCTACCACCATTACCTCCACCTCCACCCACAGTCTTCCACCACCGGAAAAACACTATCACCTCCGACCACCTCCATCATTTGCTACCGGAAACCTTTGTCACCATCACCACCTCCACTCCATAAAGGATGATTTTTGTAATTTACTCAAAGTTTAAAGATGATGGAGTGGAGGTGGTGATGGTGACAGAGGTTTCCGGTGGCAGAAGATGGAGGTGGTCGGAGGTGATAGTGTTTTTCCGGTGGTGGAAGACTGTGGGTGGCGGTGGAGGTGGTCGGAGGTAATGGGGGTAGAAGATGGTGGTGGTTGGAGGAGATGGTGGTGACAGTGGAGGAGGAGGTGGTGATGGTGCCACAAAAGCAGCCAAGTCAACAAATAACAAAGTTGTGTCCACGTCAGCAAAAAACTAACTGGGTTATAACCCAGTTAGCAAAGGATCATTGGGGGCCAAAATCTTACAAGTTGAGATTGTTACAGGGAATTTTTGAAGTTGAGATTATTAGTGGCCAACAGGTGAAACTTCGGATTATTAAAATCCAATAGCCCATTAAATTATTGTATATCATCTTTTACAATTTAAACTCACAACTTTTTTATTCAACTTTGGTCCTCTATATTTTTCATTTTTTGCAAAATTTTCGCTTTATGTTCCGTTCTAAATTTTGCGAGTTAACACGGCGCAACGTGCGTGTGTGGTTAAACATTTTTACGTTGTCTATTTTTTCCGTTTGACAAGTTCTTCGTAACGCGCGGGTCCTAGATAGACTTAGTTATTCTTTTATATGTTTTACGTTTCGGTTTAATTTCTTCGCATTAACACGCCGCAACTTTAGTGTTGGTGGTCGTTGGCAGTAGTGTGGCATTGGTGTTCGCCCCCGCCGTAACATGCGGGTGCTTAATCCTTGTTATAAATTAAAAACCAAATGATATATTTATTATAATTGCAAAATTAAATTTATTAATAATAATAGTGATAGTAATAATGATAATTATTTTGATAGTAATAATATTACTTTTTTCTATAATATAATAATAATAATAATAATAATAATAATAATTATTATTATTATTATTATTATAGTTCTAAAAAAGACAAAGTGAAATAAAATAACTTACATAAATTTTCTCTATAGTTACAATGTATGGTCCCTCTAGGTTGATGAAGTGGGGGGAAAATTTTTGAAAAAGTTGTGGGAAATTTTACCGCAAAATGAAAAAAAAAATTTGTCTGGTCAAAATTATTCGAAACCATATGTCGTCCCTATAGCTTGAGTCTTTTTTTCAACTTTTTTTTTCGCCATTACTAAATGAAAATTTTTAAAAAAATATTCAAAGCTATAGAGACGACTTGTGATCTCTACAAGTTGAAAGATTTTTTTAGGTTTCTTATTTATGATAGGCAAATTGGATTTAAATAATCCTAACTCACTGTTATTGGCCAATAATAATCCCAACTCATTTAATCACCAATAATAATCCGAACTATTCACTTTTGTTTGTAAAATACTCCCAGTTAAAAAAACACTAACTAGGTTAAAAGATTGTTGACATGGCAGGTGACGTGGCATGCCACATCAGCAATTTTGCTGACGTGGCAGTTGATGTGGCATTTTTGATGACGTGGCAGCTGATGTGTCAGTCTACGTGGCATTTTTCGATTACGTGGCAACTGATGTGGCAGGTGACGTGGCATGCCACATCAGCAATTTTTTAACCTAGTTAGTGTTTTTTTAACTGGGAGTATTTTACAAACAAAAGTGAATAGTTCGGATTATTATTGGTGATTAAATGAGTTGAGATTATTATTGGCCAATAACAGTGAGTTGGGATTATTTAAATCCAATTTGCCTTTATGATATTAGAATTAAAAAAAAACATAAACAATTTATCTTCGAGCTATAAAACGATATTTGGTCCCTATAAAAAAAATCCTATTTGAAATGAAGGAAAAATCTAAGAAATGTCCTCCCAATAGATTGTTTTATAGAGACGACTTTTGTCCTTCTCTGAAGATTTTGTGCCTACAAGTGTTTTTCTCTTGTAGTGACCAACTGACATCAATGTTTAAGAAAGTGATGGGGTAGTTTGGTAAACCATGGTCTTTTGTTTGGATGTGGATCAGTGGATGTCTATTTTTGTATTGCAACTGTCAGCATGAAATTATTGACATTCCAGTGCAGCAGTCAGTCAGCAACCATTACAAGTCAAAAACAATATCCAACTTCAATTTGGGTGGTCTAAAACTATGGAAACTCCAACCAACAACATGATGGTTTTAAGCTAGCAAACTTCCCACCATCTATATATATAGCTTTTAATCTGAATCATTCACCAACACTTTCAAAAATGAAAACAATCATCTTATTCTCATTACTTGCATTGATCATATTAGCAGCCAATTCAGCTCCTGCTCCCGTGCTCGATGCCCATGGAAAAGTTCTCCGCGCAGGGGCCAAATACCGCGTTAAGCCAGCATATTCAGACGATTACAATGGGGGACTCATTCTGGCGCATGTCGGAAACAAGTCTTGTCCACTTGCAGTTGGACAAGACTTAGGTCTGGACAAGGGCCTCTGGTTGACTTTCACTCCAGTCAACCCCAAGGAACGCGTGATCCGTGTTTCCACAGATGTTAACATCAAGATGTCAGGCTCCAACAGTTGTAATGAGTCAAACATATGGCAGTTGAAATATAATGAAGTTATGAAAGAACATATTGTGATGATAGGAGGTGTTGAAGGAAACCCGGGGCCAGAAACATTGTATAGCCGTTTAAGCTTGAGAACAGTACTTATAGCGGTTATAAGTTTGTTTTCTGCCCAAGTGTCTGCAGCCACTGTGAGCTTGTGTGCGGGGACCTTTATCCATTTTCGGCCGATGCTAGTAATGGGCAACCTTTGGTACTATATAATGCTACTTCTTGGCCTTTCTCTGTCATCTTCTATTAAATATGTAACGATCCTGTTGGAATCGATGTGATGTTCTTTAGGGATTCGATATTGAAAGAGAATGAATAATTATTGTTCTTGATTAGAATTGGTAAATACAAATGTATGATAATACATGATATATATACGAGTTATGATTCCGTCCTCATAACCGTCGCTACCTATGATATATGTTACATAATTATGAAATAATACTAAGTATATAATATATCTAATCTAATATAAGATCTAACTTATATCTCTTCCTCTAATATATCCACCTTAATTGCTGTTTATCTATGGGTCAATAAAGTTGTTTTATGGTTCTAAGTTCCAACACTTGCATGCATGGGTTGATGTCTGTGGAGAAGTGATCATAATTTAATTCATTGCTAGGGACTGAAATGACAAAAAATAAAAACCATGAAAGACCATATTATTATTATTGTATATCTTAAATAGAACATGTCCAATTTTTTTCCCATGGCCCTTCAGCTTTCACTTTTGGTTTCTGTGCAATATTTACATACTTCTTTTGTTTTTGCTGATGGTTGGTTTTCTCCCTAACGAAGACGACGAAGAAGGAAGTAGAGTTACGCGAGCGAAAAGACCTTGGAACACTCAGTTACTTGATGAGTATTTGATTTTCTAGACAAGGCAACTCTATGTTTCTCTCTCAGCAAACATATGCCACTGACATTATTCAGCGTGGGCATGCAACCGATGGCCACTCTGGTGGATTCTAAGCCTAAGCTTCAGAACAAGAGCTTAGTTGCTGCCTTACAATATCTAACCTTCACTAGACAAGATATCTTCATATGATATCTTCAGGGCCGGCCCATAAGTGAATTGAATTGAGCTAGGCGACGGCTTAGGGCCTTACAATATTTAACTCTTTTATTTAAAAAAAAAATTACTAACTAATAACAATAATATACTTAAAATAAGTAGCATGTTTTAATTCCTTTGACACATAATGTAAGTTGTTATTTGTTAGGTTAAACTATTTTGACCAACTTAGATTTGATTTATGTATTAGATCCCAACATTATTTGATTAGGGAAATCATCTAGTTTATATAATGGTTGAGTGCTTTATAAGTTTCTTCCTAATATATTTCATGTCAGATACAAACCGAAATTACAAGCCTAAAAATATTAAAAAGGGCCTCGAATTTTTAATTCGCTTAG
Organism: Helianthus tuberosus; assembly: GCA_030545235.1. Classification (NCBI taxonomy): domain Eukaryota; kingdom Viridiplantae; phylum Streptophyta; class Magnoliopsida; order Asterales; family Asteraceae; genus Helianthus; species Helianthus tuberosus. The sequence goes on along the minus strand of CM060381.1, from coordinate 4,006,671 downwards.
GGCCCCCAAAATTCTAGAACCGGCCCTGGATATCTTCAAGGCACTTCTACCTTCGATCTCACTCTCAGTTCCACATCTGAAGTGAATTTGTGTGCCTTCATTGACGCCGATTGGGCGGGGTTGCCGGACTATTGTGTGTATTTGGGTGAAAATCTAATCTCATGGTCCTCTAAACGCCAATCTACCATTTCGACGTCTAGTGTAGAGGTTGAATATCGGGGTGTGGCGAATTCGGTGAACCTGTAAGGCCCAATAAATGGAACGGAAGTTATGAGGTTTCTTTTGACCAAAATAACTATGCTTTCCAAATAATTGAGGCATTTTTTTATTTAGTTGTCTGCTTTAGATTATTGTTTAATTTGTTGATGGTAATTTAGCACAGCACCCATTACAGGTCAAAAACAATATCCAAATTCACAAGTTTGATTGTGTGTCTAAAACTATCTAAATCCAAACCAACAACATCATCCTTGTTATATCTAAAACTAGCATCTATAAATAGCTTTTAGTCCATATCATTCAACAATACTTTTCAAAATGAAAACAATCATCTTATTCTCACTTGCATTAGTCATCTTGGCAGCCAATGCAGCTCCTGCTCCTGCTCCCGTGCTCGATATTCATGGAAAATACCTCCACACAAAGGCCAAATACATAGCTAATCTGTTGGTTGGTAGATCAGACGGTGCGCTCTATGCGTTGAACTTCGGGAAAAAGTCTTGCTCACTTGGAGTTGGAGTAATCTATAATGAAGAGGAGGGTTACCCGCTGACTTTCACTCCCGTCAACCCCAAGAAAGGCGTGATCCATCTTTCAACAGATATTAACATAAAGTTCTCAGCCTCCAACGATTGTAATGAGTCAAGCGTATGGAGGGTGAAATACGATAAAGGTATGAAGCAAAATGTTGTGATGGTGGGAGGTGTAGAAGGGAACCCGGGGCCAAAAACATTGGAGAACTGGTTTAAGATTGAGAAAACTAAAGACGGTTATAAGCTTGTTTTCTGCCCGAGTGTTTGCAGCTACTGTAAGGTTACGTGCAAGGATGTTGGAATAGTTAAAGACAAAGATGGTTGGCTGCATTTGGCACTCAGCAACGACCCGCTGTCTGTCACCTTCTACCGTACTTACTAGTTCCACCAGTCTTACTATTCCATCCGTGCCCGAATAAATTAAATATATGCAACCATGTATATGCTTTAAAGTTGAAACAAATGTATACATATAACAAGAAATAAGAGTGAAGAATGAAAATGGTCAATTAAGAATTGATGCATCTATAGTTCTATACTTGCTTTTATTTTGTAGGGTATGGGATTACACAATTTTAGATTCTACATGGGACTTCATTAAAGTTTCAAACTAGCGCAATAGTGCCTCTTGAGATTACTTTCACTAGTGGGTTCGTTTATCCTATCGAAGAGTGGTGGAATAAGAAACCGATCAGGGGTTCGTTTACCCTATGAAAAGATTTTCGCGAGTAAATCGGCTATGGTCACTAAAGCGGTGGAAGATATCAAAGCTCTCAGATACCTATGGATGAAGAATATATCCCCTTTTAGAATAATGAATTGGAGAAATTGGTGTAATTTTGATTTTTGATGTTGTATGTCTCTCGCTAGCTTCTTGCTAGTCGCCTTCTAATGAAAGTAGCCTTTCAAAAAAAAAAAAAAAAACCGATCAGGGGTCCAAGGTCGAACATCGTAATAAATTCTGATCTTAAATATCAATCAGAAACTTGTTGACTTATTTAGTTCGTCTACTTTCTATCGCGATTGTTGTGAGTTGTTTATACATACACACGAGGCCAAGCGATTCGAAGAACCTTGAAGCATACGTGTAACAGTGATGAGGGTAGTTTGGTAAATCATGGTCTTTTTAAATGTGGGCATGTGGATGGCTATCCTTGAAGTTAATTATATATATTGCAAGTTGCAACTGTGTGCTTTAAATTATTGACATTCCAGCATAGTCCATCACAAGTCAAAAACAATATCCAACTTGGGTCAAAAACTATGGAAACTCCAAACCAACAGCATGATGGTTTCAAGCTAGCAAACTTCCCACCATCTATATAAATAGCTTTTAATCTGAATCATTCACCAACACTTTCAAAAATGAAAACAATCATCTTATTCTCACTTGCATTCATCTTCACAGCCAACTCAGCTCCTGTTCCCGCTCCGGTGCTCGATACCAATGGAAAAAACCTCCGTGCAGGGGTCAAATACCGTGTTAAACCAGCGGATGGTGACGGCTATATTGGCGGACTCTCTCTGGTGGAGGTCCGAAACATGTCTTGTCCAGATGTAGTTGGACAAGCACCAGGTCTGGACAAGGGACTCTGGTTGACTTTCACTCCAGTCAACACCAAGGAGCGCTTGATCCGGCTTTCCACAGATGTTAACATCAAGTTCTCAGGCTCCAACAGTTGTAATGAGTCAAATGTATGGCAGTTGAAATATAACAAAGCTCTAGAACAATATGCGGTGATGGTGGGAGGTGTTGAAGGAAACCCGGGGCCGGAAACATTGAATAACTGGTTTAAGATCGAGAAAGGTAAATATAATGACAGTTATAAGTTTGTTTTCTGCCCGAGTGTCTGCAGCGACTGTAAGGTTACGTGCGGGGACATTAATACATTTTTAACCAATGATAGTAAAGGGCAACCCTTGGTACTCTGGAATGATACTTATTGGCCGTTCTCTGTCGTCTTCTATTAAACATGTAACGATCATCCTTACTTATCGTTTATTTATGTTTCTGTTTATGGTTCTAACTAGGTTATAACCCCGTGTATTACACGGGTCGAATAAATGAATTTTATATACTAAATAATAAAACAATATATCTTTAGAAACCTGTTTTATTGCATGGGGTCCAAAAGGGTTAGAAAAAAAAAAGGGTTAGAAAAAAAAAGACGTTGAGGGTTCAGATGTTAAAAAAATTCTTCTTGAGCTAAAAGGGTAAAAGTGACACAACCACAGGGGCCAAAATCGTAATTTACTCTAATATCAAATTAGATAACTAAGTTTGAATTTGAAGTAAATAGATAAAGATAAAAGTAATAATTAAACTAAATAAATATTTAGTAGGATGATTAATTATCTATAATAATTAATTAGAAGAGATTAACCTAAAATTATAATTATCCATAAGACATGGCCTAATATGATGACAAGTGCCATCAAAGTGGTTTCTTTTATTATATGTTTAGATACTTGCATGGGTTGATATTGTGCTGAAATCGGCTAGTCCGTACAGCTACTTTTTACAGTGTTCTGTTTTCATTTTAAGATAAGATTTTGTTTTGCAGACTTGCAGCACTAATTATAATCAACAACCATTTAACAACTTATAATTATATTTTAGAGTAATATGGCATTTTAGAGGTTTGGCCAGTTTTGGGGCTTTCGTCCAAAGGTTTGTTTTTCGCATCTGGATCCAAAATGTTTGAAATTTAAATATGTAACGAGCAAACCTTAATTACGCTTTCTCTATGTATGATTTGTATATAGGCCGTTACGTGATAGTTCGTAAATAGTTGACCTCTTTGAACCATCACATATAACCACCATTCTATATACGATGAAACTATGCAACAAAAAAACCCGATGGTCTATTTAAGCTCAAAAAAGTTCTTGACAGTTTGATGATACTTTTCCTTTTGACATATAATAATAATTCTAAAATAACACAAAGCACAAATGAAAAGTTTTCAAAGACACGTACTCTAACCGAGACCTGTACCAGCTTCTTTGCGTGGTGCATCAGCTTTTATACGGGGAGGTCTAACGATCCGGTCAATGAGTCCATAATCCAAAGCTTCCTGAGCATTGAACCGCTTAATCCGACTCAGGTCCTTGTGAACCTGCACATTATGGTTAACGCCAAGAATATCAAACACCGTACACAAGGGAGTGTTTGGATGACGAATATGAAACTGATTATTCTAACAAAGTCATAATAACTAGTTTTTTGTATATTGTAATATTTAAAAGAATAAAGTACACGGATGGTCCCTGTGGTTTATCAAAATTTTGGATTTAGTCCTCAGCTTTTCAAAAGTACACGAATGGTCCTTGTGGTTTTCACTTTGTAACGCAATTATTCCCCAACTTTTTCCAAAAGTACATGAATGGTCCCTGTGCTTTGCACTTTGTAACACATTTAGTCCCTAATTTGTACCTGCTGAAACCTTTAGATTTGTTAGCTGGGGACTAAATGCGTTACGAAGTGCAAACCACAGGGACCATCTGTGTACTTTTGAAAAGCTAGGGACCAAATCCAAAATTTTGGTTAACCACAGGGACCATTCGTGTACTTTACGCTATTTAAAATTTTGACCATTTTATTGGTGACTAGCTAAACAATCGTACGATTTGTCAAACCTTGTTACTATTTTAACAAATTGTCAAACACCATTCTGATGCTAATCAGTTCCGAAACACAATTTCGATAAGCCCCTTAGTAAAAAATTTATATGATATACCTGCTCCACTGGTTGACCTGTCTTTTGAGCCAATTCCTTGAAAAGATAATCTCTAATTCTTAAAAGCTCATTCGCCTCATTTTGAATATCATCAGCCTAAAAATCATCATTCGGTTTGCAAAATTACAAGATTGGACATAATGGTAACCTTTTCTTGACAAGATCATATGTTCAAACCTGACCACGAGCCGCTCCAGCCGGTGACTCTAAAGCAATTCTTGAAAGAGGCATCGCAAATCGTTGACCCTTTACAATGTCAAGATATTAATAAAATGTATCAAAAACACATTGCTAATTAATATACCATACAACCCACAAAATGTATTAGTAACTGTCGATGTTCTTGAAAATGAATTCAAACTTCAAAGTTACCTTTTCTCCAGCTGCAAGAAGAAAGCCAGCCAGATTATACGCGTAACCAACACAGTGAGTGCCAATCGGACTTTGCAAGCTTTGCATAGTGTCATAAATGGCCATGCTTGGATTTGATCCCAACATTATTTGATTAGGGAAATCATCTAGTTTATATAATGGTTGATTGCTTTATAAGTTTCTTCCTAATATATTTCATGTCAGATACAAACCGAAATTACAAGCCTAAAAATATTAAAAAGGGCCTCGAATTTTTAATTCGCTTTGGGCCTCCAAAATTCTAGAACCGGCCCTAGATATCTTCAAGGCACTTCTACCTTCGATCTCACTCTCAGTTCCACATCTGAAGTGAATTTGTGTGCCTTCATTAACGCCGATTGGGTGGGTTGCCCGACTATTGTGTGTATTTGGGTGAAAATCTAATCTCATGGTCCTCTAAACGCCAATTTACCATTTCGACATCTAGTGTAGAGGTTGAATATCGAGGTGTGGCAAATGCGGTAAACTTGTAAGGCCCAATAAATGGAAAGGAAGTTATGAGGTTTCTTTTGACCAAAATAACTATGCTTTCCAAACTATGCTTTAGATTATTTGTTTAATTTGTTGATGGTAATTTAGCACAGCACCCATTACAGGTCAAAAACAATACCCAAATTCACCAGTTCGATTGTGTGTCTAAAACTATCTAAATCCAAACCACCAACATCATCCTTGTTATATCTAAAACTAGCATCTATAAATAGCTTGTACTCCATATCATTCAACAAAACTTTTCAAAATGAAAACAATCATCTTATTCTCACTTGCATTAGTCATCTTGGCAGCCAATGCAGCTCCTGATCCCGTGCTCGATATTCATGGAAAATACCTCCACACAAAGGCCAAATACATAGCTAATCTGTTAGTTGGTAGATCAGACGGTGCGCTCTATGCGTTGAACTTCGGGAAAAAGTCTTGCTCACTTGGAGTTGGAGTAATCTATAATGAAGAGGAGGGTCACCCGCTGACTTTCACTCCCGTCAACCCCAAGAAAGGCGTGATCCATCTTTCAACAGATGTTAACATAAAGTTCTCAGCCTCCAACGATTGTAACGAGTCAAGCGTATGGAGGGTGAAATATGATAAAGGTATGAAGCAAAATGTTGTGATGGTGGGAGGTGTAGAAGGGAACCCGGGGCCAAAAACATTGGAGAACTGGTTTAAGATTGAGAAAACTAAAGACGGTTATAAGCTTGTTTTCTGCCCGAGTGTTTGCAGCTACTGTAAGGTTACGTGCAAGGATGTTGGAATAGTTAAAGACAAAGATGGTTGGCTGCATTTGGCACTCAGCAACGAACCGTTGTCTGTCACCTTCTACCGTACTTACTAGTTCCACCAGTCTTACTATTCCATCTGTGCCCGAATAAATTAAATATATGCAACCATGTATATGCTTGAAAGTTGAAACAAATGTATACATATAACAAGAAATAAGAGTGAAGAATGAAAATGGTCAATTAAGAATTGATGCATCTATAGTTCTATCCTTGCTTTTATTTTGTAGGGTATGGGATTACACAATTTTAGATTCTACATGGGACTTCATTAAAGTTTCAAACTAGCGCAATAGTGCCTCTTGAGATTACTTTCACTAGTGGGTTCGTTTATCCTATCGAAGAGTGGTGGAATAAGAAACCGATCAGGGGTTCGTTTACCCTATGAAAAGATTTTCGCGAGTAAATCGGCTATGGTCACTAGAGCGGTGGAAGATATCAAAGCTCTCAGATACCTATGGATGAAGAATATATCCCCTTTTAGAATAATGAATTGGAGAAATTGGTGTAATTTTGATTTTTGATGTTGTATGTCTCTCGCTAGCTTCTTGCTAGTCGCCTTCTAATGAAAGTAGCCTTTCAAAAAAAAAAAAAAAACCGATTAGGGGTCCAAGGTCGAACATCGTAATAAATTCTGATCTTAAATATCAATCAGAAACTTGTTGACTTTTTTAGTTCGTCTACTTTCTATCGCGATTGTTGTGAGTTGTTTATACATACACACGAGGCCAAGCGATTCGAAGAACCTTGAAGCATACGTGTAACAGTGATGAGGGTAGTTTGGTAAATCATGGTCTTTTTAAATGTGGGCATGTGGATGGCTATCCTTGACAGGGGCGTACCCACATGTATGGTAAGGTGGGCGGGCGCACCCCTTGAAAAAATAAAATTTAGTGCCAAATTCCCGGTAAAATCCCGATCGCACCCCTTGAAAATTTTCGTTTCGCACCCCTTGGATATTTTCGACCGCCCTCTTAGGAAAAGAAATCTTATGAATTTGTAAAATTTTTACGTAAACACTGATTTTTTTTAAATACAACCTAATTAACTTTCCACTTAACTAATTAACTTTCACTTAACACAATTAACTTTCTCTTAACCTTTAACCCAATAAACACACCATAACTCAAGCCCAACCCAATCTAATAATCTAATTTGAACTAAAATATAATAACCCAACCCACCGCAATTTCGGCCACCAAACTCACGAAAACAACATCTCATCACTATTTTCGGGTATGGTTCGATTATTTTTTAGTTTTTTAGTTTTTTAGTTTTATTTGGATTTTTAGGAGAAATACAATTGTTAAAAAAGTTTGAAATTTTAGTTGTTTTGTTGGTTTTTGAAACTTTAGTTGGTTGATTTTGTTGTTTTAGTTAACGTTTAGTGTGTTTAAATGGTTAGTTAGAAGGAATCAACAATTAAAACTAGGGTTTGATTTTAAAGTTGAAAATTATGAAGTTTGGTGATGATTGTTTAAGTGTTTAGTGTTGAAATTAGTTGTATATGTTATATGGAGAAAGACTTGCTTAAAAAAAGTAGCTATAGATGTTTTGATAGATTTCAAAAAATGAAAACCCGTAGAGCGACATTTTAAATATGTATGTAACGACGTTTGACTTGTTTTTGATAATTATATAAATTTTAGCTTGATATTCTTTTGTGTTACATGACCCGACCCGATATGAACTAAATTTTTTTATATACCTAGGACCTAAAATCTTTAAAAATATTCCGCACCCCTATTAAAAAATTTCTGGGTCCGTCACTGATACTTGAAGTTAATTATATATATTGCAAGTTGCAACTGTGTGCTTTAAATTATTGACATTCCAGCATAGCATCCATCACAAGTCAAAAACAATATCCAACTTGGGTCAAAAACTATGGAAACTCCAAACCAACAGCATGATGGTTTCAAGCTAGCAAACTTCCCACCATCTATATAAATAGCTTTTAATCTGAATCATTCACCAACACATTCAAAAATGAAAACAATCATCTTATTCTCACTTGCATTCATCTTCACAGCCAACTCAGCTCCTGTTCCCGCTCCGGTGCTCGATACCAATGGAAAAAACCTCCGTGCAGGGGTCAAATACCGTGTTAAACCAGCGGATGGTGACGGCTATATTGGCGGACTCTCTCTGGTGGAGGTCCGAAACATGTCTTGTCCAGCTGTAGTTGGACAAGCACCAGGTCTAGACAAGGGACTCTGGTTGACTTTCACTCCGGTCAACACCAAGGAGCGCTTGATCCGGCTTTCCACAGATGTTAACATCAAGTTCTCAGGCTCCAACAGTTGTAATGAGTCAAATGTATGGCAGTTGAAATATAACAAAGCTCTAGAACAATATGCGGTGATGGTGGGAGGTGTTGAAGGAAACCCGGGGCCGGAAACATTGAATAACTGGTTTAAGATCGAGAAAGGTAAATATAATGACAGTTATAAGTTTGTTTTCTGCCCGAGTGTCTGCAGCGACTGTAAGGTTACGTGCGGGGACATTAATACATTTTTAACCAATGATAGTAAAGGGCAACCCTTGGTACTCAGGAATGATACTTATTGGCCGTTCTCTGTCGTCTTCTATTAAACATGTAACGATCATCCTTAATTATTGTTTATTTATGTTTCTGTTTATTAAACATGTAACGATCATCCTTAATTATTGTTTATTTATGTTTCTGTTTATGGTTCTAATACTTGCATGGGTTGATATTGTGCTGAAATCGGCTAGTCCGTGCAGCTACTTTTTACAGTGTTCTGTTTTCATTTTAAGATTCTGTTTTGCAGACTTGCAGCACTAATTATAATCAACAACCATTTAACAACTTGCAATTATATTTTAGAGTAAATCGACATTTTAGAGGTTTGGCCAGTTTTGGGACCTTCCAAAGGTTTGTTTTTCGCATCTGGATCCAAAATGTTTGAAATTTTGCCATTTTCATCCAGATCGTTAACTCCATCCATTTTTCTCTGTTAAGTCAAAGAGTATTTTCGTCTTTTTTGTTAACTTACAGGGTTTTGAATACTTGTACATTATGCTAAATGCTTGTACATAGAATGAAAAAGACCGAATTGCCCTTTAAGTTAACAAAAATAACGGAAATACCCCCAACTTAACAAAGAAAAATGGTTGGAGTTAACGAGCTGAATGAAAATGGCAAGATTTCAAACCTTTTGGATCCAGATGCGGAAAAACAAACCATTGGACGGAAGTCGCAACACTGGCCAAACCACAGGGACGGAAATGGCATTTTACTCTATATTTTATCTTGTGCGGTGCGGCAACCTTTGGTACTCCGCAATGATACTTATTTTCCTATTTCTGTCATCTTCTACAGCTAGTTCCATCAGTATTTAATCGGTGTCAAATAAATTAAATATGTAACGAGCAAACCTTAATTACGCTTTCTCTATGTGTGATTTGTATATAGGCCGTTACGTGATAGTTCGTAAACATTTGACCTCTTTGAACCATCACATATAACCAGTAACCACCATTCAAAATACGATGAAACTATGCAACAAAAAAACCAGATGGTCTATTTAAGCTCAAAAAAGTTCTTGACAGTTTGATGATACTTTTCCTTTTGACATATAATAATGATTCTAAAAAACCACAAAGCACAAATGAAAAGTTTTCAATGACACGTACACTAACCGAGACCTGTACCAGCTTCTTTGCGTGGTGCATCAGCTTTTATACGGGGAGGTCTAACGATCCGGTCAATGAGTCCATAATCCAAAGCTTCCTGAGCATTGAACCGCTTAATCCGACTCAAGTCCTTGTGAACCTGCACATTATGGTTAACGCCAAGAACATCAAACACCGTACACAAGGGAGTGTTTGGATGACGAATATGAAACTGATTATTCTAACAAAGTCATAATATCTAATTTTTCGTATATTGTAACATTTAAAAGATTAAAGTACACGGATGGTCCCTGTGGTTTATCAAAATTTTGGATTTAGTCCTCAACTTTTCAAAAGTACACAAATGGTCCTTGCGGTTTTCACTTTGTAACGCAATTAGTCCCCAACTTTTTCCAAAAGTACATGAATGGTCCCTGTGCTTTGCACTTTGTAACACATTTAGTCCCTAATTTGTACCTGCTGAAACCTTTAGATTTGTTAGGTGGGGACTAAATGCGTTACGAAGTGCAAACCACAGGGACCATCCGTGTACTTTTGAAAAGCTAGGGAACAAATCCAAAATTTTGGTTAACCACAGGGACCATTCGTGTACTTTATTCTATTTAAAATTTTGACCTTTTTATTGTTGATTAGCTAAACAATCGTACAATTTGTCAAACATTGTTACTATTTTAACAAATTGTCAAACACTATTCTGATGCTAATAAATCAATATTGCATAATCAGTTCCGAAACACAATTTCGATAAGCCCCTTAGTAAAAAATTTATATGATATACCTGCTCCACTGGTTGACCCGTCTTTTGAGCCAATTCCTTGAAAAGATAATCTCTAATTCTTAATAGCTCATTCGCCTCATTTTGAATATCATCAGCCTGAAAATCATCATTCGGTTTGCAAAATTACAAGATTGGACATAATGGTAACCTTTTCTTGACAAGATCATATGTTCAAACCTGACCACGAGCCGCTCCAGCCGGTGACTCTAAAGCAATTCTTGAAAGAGGCATCGCGAATCGTTGACCCTTTACAATTCCAAGATAATTATAAAAACACACATCGAAGATGCATTTCAAATTTGTATACAATGTTAGGGCAGCAAACGAAGTTCGGCAAACAGTTCGTGAACCGTTCGGCGGGAAGTTCATTTGTGTTCGCTCGTTTATTAAACAAACGAACACAAACAAGAAATCCCGTTCGTTTAGTTAAATGAACGAACATGAATAGAGTTCGCGCTCGTTCGTTTATGTTTGTGAACGTTCGGTAACGTGTTCGTTTGTGTTTGATAGTTTATTAGTGTTTTTATTTTTTTATATTTCAGTTAAACGCTTCAAAATTCCGACAAATAAAATATCTAATAAGTGTCAGTCTATTATATATTAGAGAGAAATGCCCGGATAGTCCCTGTGGTTTCACCTTATTTCAGCTATAGTCCCTATCTTTCTAAAACTACTTGAATAGTCCCTGTGGTTTTCCGTTTTGTTCTCGGATAGTCCCTAGGTCTAACTTCAGTTACTTTTCTCAGTTAAGAGGGGTGTGAAATGACAAAAATACCCTTTCTTAAAAGGTGAAACCACAGGGACTATCCAGGCATTTTTCTCTTTGAGAATTCTCTCTTTCCACTTTCCAGCTTCTGCATACAAGTCTTCAAAATCAACAAAACCCCCCAAATTAGGTTAAACAAAACCCTAAATTCCACATTTCTCTATCAAACTCCCCCAATTTCACATGAAAGCTCCAAATCGCAACAAAAAATGATCGTCAGAACATACGGTCGCCGGAGCAACAACAGCCGGAGCACTAACAGCAACAGCAACAGCTTCAATTTCGACGATTCAGACGAATTCACCGACAATTTATCTCAAAACAGCACTCACGAGTTCAATTTTCCGTTTACATCTCAAGAATCAACAAAAAAAACGTTCAATTTCGATTCCTTTGATTCTGATCCGTATAGTTTCGATTCGTGTGAAGATTAATCATCATCTATTATCCACACCACACAAATCTCACAGACCCATCAAGAGACCAACACCAAATAACAAAAAGATCAACAACCGATACACTGATTCCAACAACACAAGCGAGTTTTTCGCTGGATCTGTGTTTGTTGACTCACCTCCACAAGCGAGTTTTTTCGCTGGATCTGTGATGATTTTTCGAGTTGCAGGTTTGGCGGAGGTCGACGTTTACGGTTGCCGGAGATGATCGATGAAGGACGGAGATGATGCTGATGATTATTACTGAAGATGATCGTGCTTGCCATTGATTGGAGATGATGATCTTGAATCTTAACCAAGCATACCTTGAATCTGATTCGAGCATTCACCAAATCTGAACCGGAACAGGGATTACCCGACAACAACGACAACATACTACCGCCGCCGCCGCCTGCGGCGGCGCTGCCTTGATTCGCCGGAGCAGAAAGGAGAGGGGGGGGGGGGGGGGTGTGCTGTGTTGTGATTGAGAGAAGAGTTGGAGAGTTAAGGGTTTTCTAATGTTGAAGAAGAAAACTTAAAAAGTAACTGAAAGGGTATTTTTGTCATTTCACACCCTCTTAACAACCACTTAACTGAGAAAAGTAACTGAAGTTAGACCTAGGGACTATCCGAGAACAAAACGGAAAACCACAGGGACTATTCAAGTAGTTTTAGAAAGATAGGGACTATAGCTGAAATAAGGTGAAACCACAGGGACTATCCGGGCATTTCTCTCTATATATTATGTTCATAAACGTTGGTTTGTGTTCATTTGTGTTCATCAGGGTTCGTTTTCGTTCGTTGCCTAAAATTAACAAACGAACACGAACAGGTTCATTTCCTTAACAAACGAACACGAACATAAAATCTCGTTCGGTAAGTGTTCATGAACAGTTCGTGAACACACATATTTCTTAACACGGTTCGTTTACAACGACAAATTGTATTCAAAATTACCTTTTCTCCGGCTGCAAGAAGGAAGCCAGCCAGATTATAAGCATAACCGACACAGTGGGTGCCGATCGGACTTTGCAAGCTTTGCATAGTGTCATAAATGGCCATGCTTGGAGTCAGCTGCAAAAGAAACATATATAAATTATTAAAAAATATATAAAAACATACTTTCCGTAAGAAACTACAATGAGAAGGAACTCACATCTCCACCAGGGCCATTAATGTACATATACATCCTTTTCGAATTATCAACACTGTCAAGGTACAACATTGTTGCCAGTATCTGGTTACTAAACTCCTCATCTATGTTCTGCCCAATAAAGATAACGCGTTCGCGATACTGCACCAAACAAAACACACGTATACAACTAAACATCACTTAGTTTACAAAAATGCCACAAACAATAATATGTAGGACTGCAAATGAACCAAACGTTCAGCGAACAGCTTGTGAACCATTCGGCGGAAAGTTCGTTTGTGTACGTTTATTAGACAAACGAACACGGACAAAAAATTCGGTTCGTTTAGTTAATTGAACGAACATGAACAGAAGCCGCGTTCGTTCATTTATGTTCGTGAACGTTCAGTAACGTGTTCGTTTATGTTCGATTGTGCTTGATAGTTCATTAGTGTTTTTAGTTTTTATTTAAATACTTCAAAATTCCGACAATTAAAATATTTAATAAATGTCAGTGTATTATATATTATGTTCATAAACGCTTGTTTGTGTTCGTTTGTTTCCATTTGTGTTCATGAACGTTCGTTCTCATTCCGTTGCCTTAAATTAACAAACGAAGACGAACAAATTCATTTCCTTAACAAACGAACACAAACATAAAATCTTGTTCAGTAAGCGTTCATGAACACTTCGTGAACACATACATTTCTTAACAAACGAACACGAACAAGATCTTGTTCATGTTCGTTCGTTTCATAATATGGCATACTTACAAGAGCATTCCACAAATCAACCCACTGCCAAGTCCCTTCACCAGGAACCCGATATGGCACTCTCGGTGTCCCAATCGGCATCATCGTAATCCGCCCGCGTGCCGGTTTAATCCCAACCCTGAACACAGAGGTTCAAGAAAACAATACAACCATTTCAAAAAAAAACATATATATTTATATATAATATTTATATATAAATTAATGAACTTTTTATAGAATACACACCTGGGCTCAATACTTTTGTGAATTTTCTTGTGCAATTCAGCACTCAAATTAGGTCTTGAAATTCCATAAGAATCTGGTAAAAAGGGGGGGATTTTTTATAAGCAAATGTTAAGAATATTGAAAAAACAAACAGCACCTAAGTGTGATAAGAATATTGAATTAAAGAAAAGTGTTGGTGAAGAATATTACTGGGAGATTGAAGCCTTAATCCAACGAAAACCTTGTTTTCGAAGCTGTTGAATAAAGAAAAAGATTAAGAGTTAATTGGAAGCTTTTGTTGACAGTTTATATTGCAAGAAATTACCTGAGAGAAGGCTGAGGTGGATGAAGATACGAGGAACAGGTGATGGAATTCATTGAGACCGCCATTGTTGGAACTTCCACAGGGTAGAGCGAGGAAGATTATGTTAAAAGGGGCGAATTTTTGTGTTGGAAGAGAGATACGGGTCGGGTCTTTTGTAACCGGATCATTGAATTCGGTGTACCCGAATTCGTTTTGGTAGCATGGGTAGTGTTTGTGAATCAGAGTCGTGTTAGAACGGGCGGTCTGGGTCGGGTCCTGGGGTGCCGCTGCCCCCCCCCCCCCCCCCCCCCCCGCATAGCCCAGACTTGACCCAACCCGGACCGTCATCGACACACACCGTTTCCACCGTGACCCGTATTGCTTGATCCAACCCGTTGACGTCTCGACTCGGACAGACTTAATATTATAAAAATTATGAAAATACAAGTTGAGTTAGTGTAGTGTCCATCATATCACGCTACAGTAACTTTTTTTTTTCTTTTATCTTTCTTTTACTTTGGCCTCTTAACTTTTAATTTTTGCATTTAAACCCTCTTAACTTTCTAAAAATTTTATGAAATGTCTTTTGACACCCTCGAGTTTTAAATACATATTTGTATATAGGGGTTGGTTAACGTACAATTTTGCTTAACGTACGCTGTCTACGTTGAGCAGTTTCAACAAGCGGGTTTTATTACTTAACATGCGGAATTATTTTTTATCAACATGCGGCTTTTTTTTTCTCTTAACATGCGATTTTTTATACTTTCCCGCATGCGATTTTTTCTATTTTTAACATGCGGAGTTTCTTTTTCTTATATACACATGCGGATTTACCTCTCCAAACACGAATCCGTATGTTGTAAATCCAATATCTTCATGTTATATCTTCACAGCGTACGCAACGTACGTTAAGCAAAATTGTACAATACACTTTCTCTTTGTATATATGTACGTGTTGGTTTAAATTCAAATTGGTTTACGTTTTGACGTAAATTTTGTCAGGCCAAATGTAATACATTTGACACGTATTTTTATATACGTTTTAATTAGACGATATTAATTTAAGTTACTTTACGATATTAATTTGAGTTACTTTACGTTTTGATATACGGATACAGGGAAAATGACAGTGGAGAATGCCCATGAGCAATTTTGTGTAGCATTTATTGTTA
Organism: Helianthus tuberosus; assembly: GCA_030545235.1. NCBI lineage: Eukaryota > Viridiplantae > Streptophyta > Magnoliopsida > Asterales > Asteraceae > Helianthus > Helianthus tuberosus. The sequence goes on along the minus strand of CM060381.1, from coordinate 3,991,268 downwards.
AAACAAAAATTTCTATCACTCGGGATATCGGGCGAAAAAAGTTAAGGGGTTGTTTGTTTACCTCTTAATGGTTCAGACCTCTTACTGGTTCAGCACTTAATGGTTCAGACTGTTTGTTTCGTGAGCAGATGTCTGAATGGTTCAGACATTTGTCTCTGAATGATTAAGTATTATACAGAGTCTGAATGATTAAGACCTTTAATCTGAATTGGTCAGACATTTGCCTCTAAAGGGTTAAGCATTATACTAGCTCTTAATGGTTCAGACCTCTTACTGATTCAGCACTTAATGATTCTGACCTCTTACTGGTTCAGCACTTAACCATTCAGAAGTTGCCAAACAGCCCCTAAGACTCATTTGATTGGGGCCGTCTCGGTGGCGGTGTAATTGTATAGTTGTTCATATTTGCAATCACAAAAAAAATCGTTAGACCTCCACAAGCTCGGAGCTTCGTGGATGCTCCAACGCCCATGTCAAGTCGATGCCCGAGAGAAACAACTATATATGTATATGTAATAATATCATGTGGTCGTGGTACCTCATATGTTTTATGTGTCTAGATATATTCGATCCGGACAATGAGAGGTGTTCAGTCTGCCGATAACCTCATAACCTCATGTAGCCCCCCCCCCCCCCCCCCCCCCCCCCCCCCACACACACACACACACCCAATTTTTGCATCACAATACAATGGTGTTAAATTAAAGTTGGATCCATAAGAACGGTTGTCATTAATGTACAATAAATTTCAATAAAGTTGGCTTTTTCTTATAACAGCATATGAGTGTATCTACTTCTTATATATAATCTTGAGTCTTGAAATTATTAAATTGATTCTTTTAAATTACGCCTATAAATATACGTATGTGCCAGGATGCTTGTAATACCTTATGTTAATTATTTGTTTATTTATTCATATTTCAACGTAAAATGTATATATGTTTATCGGCACGTTCTGACAAATAACATGAAAAATGAATATACTCAACTCTTTGAAAAACTAGCACGTAAATATGGAAATAGATGCATTTGAAATGAAAGTGCATAGCCTTGGTTTTGGCAAACAATAAATTCCATATCATCAATTTTATGGTTATAATTTGTTTACTTTATCGTTTGTGATTTAATTTGACTAGATGAATATAAAGTTTAAAAAACCTTAGTATGGAATATTTACGTGTTGCAAGCATGAATCATGGTGCAACTTTATTGCCTTCCTCATGAAAATAAAAGCTTTTGATTCAGTAGTAAGAATGGTTCTCCGGAGACCAGTTAGGTCTATCATTCATGATAACACCGGGTCCAAATTATACGTACTCTACATATATGTTGTTCTATCTCAGTGTATTACATGTTAAGCAAGGACGGATATGCTATTGATCATTATAACATTTTCATACCACCTTTTGGAATACAAGAATACATGATGCATGTTTAATCCAAACGACACCCCTTGCCTTATTCCTGTCTACACGACTATGCCAGGAAGAAATCACTATAGATCATCGTGTTATCTTATCACTGACGTCCAACAACCGTCGCTTTTTTATACGAAAGGTAACACAACCTCATCCAACCTTTAGACTCGAAGGGTGAGTCTCACCTATTCAAATCAACACCTCCAAATCGGTTGATCTAAGGTGAGTTTACTAGTTTAGGTACAAATGACCCCTACCCCAAAAACCCTTTCACAAATAATAATAATAATAATAATAATAATAATAATAATAATAATAATAATAATAATAATAATAATAATAATAATTTACAAATAATAATATTCTCATTCAATAGTCACAAGATGACCAATGATGTTGTAGCCTAGTGGTTGCAATGGAGGTGGGAAGGTTTACCACCTTGTGGGTTCCTGTCCGGAAGTACTCTGATTTCCACTTTGACCGAGCTTTGGTCATGTATAGCCCTAGTCGGGAGGATCTTAAAAAAAGATTTAAAAAAAAAAGTAACAAGATGACCACTTGGCTCCATCTACCTTCCCCCCAATATTTTAACCAAACAAACTGACAAATAACAAACAAACTCCACTCACACACCTGACTCCCCTCTGGCCTCTCCGCCGATCCGCCACCACAAATGTTGCCCTACGCCACCCTACACGACGCCGAAACCGCCATTAACCGATCTCTAACCACCGCCGAAACCCTATGGTTCAACTACACCGCCACCACCTCAGATTACGTCCTCTACTGCTACAACATTCTCTTCCTCTTCCTCATTTTCACCACCGTACCTCTCTTCTACCTCTTCACCGAACTCCTCTTTCGCGATTATGTTGCTGTCTACAAAATTCAACCGAAAGTTAGGTTTTCGGTGAACGATTACTTCAAATGTTATTCAGATGTAATGCGCATGTTTATTCTCGTCGTTGGACCGCTGCAGCTTGTGTCTTATCCGTCGATTCGAGTAACGTTTCTCATTCTGATTCGTTTTGTTTTGTTTTTTGAGTCTTTTGACCTAGTTTGCTGATTTGTGATTGATATGTGTTGAGATTAGTTTATTAAGTTCTGATTTCTTGTTGATTTTGATGTATTGATATACTGTAGTGATCTGTGATTGATTGATATGTGTTGAGATTAGTTAATTAAGTTCGGATTCGTTATTGAGTTTGATTTGTTGACCTACTGTTGTGATTTGCGATTGATATGTGTTGAGATTAGTTTATTAAGTTCGGATTCGTTATCGATTTGATTTGTTGACCTAGTGTAGTGATTTGTGATTGTTATGTGTTGAGATTAGTTAATTGAGTTCGAATTCGGTATTGAGTTTGATTTGTTGGCCTACTGTAGTGATTTGTGATTGATATGTGTTGAGATTAGTTTATTATTCGTTACTGATTTTGATTTGTTGACCTAGTGTAGTCAGTAGTGATTTGTGATTGTTAAGTGTTGAGATTAGTTGATTAGGTTCTGATTTCTTATTGATGTTGATTTATTGACCTACTGTAGTGATTTGATATTTATATGTATTGAGATTAGTTAATTAAGTTCAGGTTACTTTTTGATTTTGATTTATTGACCTACTGTAGTGATTGCTGTGTATTTAGATTAGTTGATTATGTACATTAGTTTCGAACGAAATTGGTTTGAAATTGACTTTAGATTTTCAAATATTCAACCTAATGTCAGTGATGCATGTTACTCATAGTTGATATATCTCTAAAATTAAATTTAATTGATAGATTGAAATTTCTGAGAGAAAAGGATATTGTTATAGATGAGAGGATAAATTTAGATGTATTTTGGAAATAGAATGAATATTCATCAGCAAAATAACTTATTAAAATTGTGAAAATGTTCTTATTCATTGTCATTGGTGTTGCAGATGATTGGCGTTCGGACAAGCTTGCCCTTACCATCACTAATGGAGATTACATCTCAATTGATAGTCTACTTTCTAATTGAGGACTATACTAATTATTGGATCCATAGGCTTTTTCATTCTAAATGGGGATATGAGAAAATTCACAAGGTTCATCATGAATATAGGGTTTGCAGCACCATACGCGCATTGGGCAGAGGTATTGATCCTCGGGATCCCATCTTTTCTGGGCCCCGCAATTGTTCCAGGCCACATGATTACATTCTGGTTGTGGATTGCCTTGAGGCAGATTGAGGCCATTGAGACTCACAGTGGGTAAGTTTAATTTACTTTGGGAAGTAAACCAACTTTCTAGATTTGCTTTTTCATTGTGTGATTGATGGTCACTTCATTCTTTGGTTTATTTGACCAAATGATGCTTAATAATGTGTTGAACTTAGGCCTGATTGGTAATAGTGTGCTTAGCAATATTAAATTACTTTTGGTTATAATGAAAATGATCATAGTACTTTTACCTTTTTCTCCCTCCTCATTGCCTTTGTGTTATTCCCTCGCTACTTTTCATGATTTTATCTTTCCCTTGTTCTTAGGTTAACTCTCTTTTCTCAACCTTTGTTTTTATCCGAATCCCTCTCCTGGTTACTTTTTTTCATTTGAAGAACTATGATGAAAAAGGCGCTTAACATGAAACTAGAAACTTGTGAAGTTATTATAATGGAACTTTACAAGTGCCCTGAATTTATTGGCCAATTTTTTTTAAAAGTTGCCTATATGTGAAACACAGTGACATTGTAAGTTTTTCCTGGTGGATGTTGTTAATCGGGCATCTTGGGACTCGTACTAATCATGGAGGAAAATCTTGGAGGATTTGTGGACCATGAAAGATAGCATTAGCTCTTTGCATCATTAAACATTTCCATTTTGTGTATATGTAAAATGCTATTTTCGCCCAGAGGTTTGGCCAGTTTTGCGAGTTTCGTCCAAAAGTTTGTTTTTCCGCATCTAGATCCAAAAGGTTTGAAATGTTGCCATTTCCGGCTCGTTAACTCCATCCATTTTTCTCCGTTAAGTCAGGGGTATTTTCGTCTTTTTTGCTAACTTAAAGGGCAATTCGGTCCTTTTCTCTTTTTGTGAAAAGATCTAATACCCCTGAAAAAGACCGAATTGCTCTTTAAATTAGCTAAAAAGATGGAAATACCCCTGACTTAACGAAGAAATATGGAGGGAGTTAACAAGGCGGGTGAAAATGGCAAGATTTCAAACATTTTGGATCCAGATGTGGAAAAACAAACCTTTGGACGAAAGTCGCAAAACTGGCCAAACCGTGGGGACGAAAATGACATTTTACTCTTTTTTTTTTGCAAAAATAAAATGAAGACTTTGATTGAAGGCCTAATGTATATTGCAAGTAGAAATGGAAATGGGACCTATTACACAGAAAATGAAGAAAACATCACAAACGAAAAACAACTTTTTTTATATGTAGGATGTCACGCATGCTCTTCACTTTTTCATAGAATACCAATACCTTTCTCCTCGTATTCTTTCATAGTCATGGTATACTTTCATGTTAATGAATGTGGTCCTAGAACTTTAGTCTCTTTATGGACCTAATTAAACAAATACTCCTATATAACACTCTCTGCTATATAGGAATCATCACTCTGAACTGCAATGATCTTCAGTGCTTTTTTTCATTTTTAGCAAGTCTAATAATTAGTTTACAAGAAAGTGGCAACTATGATGGCTCTTAAAAATATTACTATGGCAACTTTTGCGATTATGAAAACATTAAGAATTGTTTACTGGATTCCATAATAAAACCTGTATTTTTATTGTATACTGTGTGCTTAATTCTTGAGTTATGGCAGGTATGATTTTCCATGGACGTTAACCAAATACATTCCCTTTTATGGTGGTGCGGATTACCATGACTATCACCATTATGTCGGAGGCCAAAGCCAAAGCAACTTTGCATCCGTCTTCACTTACTGTGACTACATATATGGAACAGACAAGGTAGGCAAACCATATTGATTTTAACCTTGTGTTTTTTGTAGTGTTGCCGCTTGCCAATAGGGAATTAGTTACAGTTTTCTGTTATCGACTTTTTTTCAAGTGGCATAATTCTGTGTTTGTTTTCTAATCTCTCCAGGGCTACAGGTACCATAAGAGACTCCTGCAACAGGTATTATAGAAGTACTTGTTAACAATATGAAAAACTGAATGCATTTTGTATACTGAATTCAACTACTGATATAATATAGTTACGAGATGACTCAAAAAGCAATGGTGGATCAAATGCTTTGGGGCCAGATATCAAAATGGAGTGATCACGACAAAACCGAGAGCAATCTGGTTTGCGTTTTTCAGAAATTTTAGCTTTCTTCTAGTGTGACCATGTCATTTGGCTCTTTATGATATCTTGTGCCATGGATATTTTGTGTTTAGAAGCAAGATTTTAATGCAAAATATATTATAAGCAAGCCTGTTATTTATTCTTTGTGAAAGCAAAAAGAATAGTAAGCCTGTTATTTATTCTTTGTGAAAGCAAAAAGAAGATTAAAAGGTGATTTTAGATTGGGCCAAGATGTTGGTCCAAGTGAGTATTGAGTAGTTTTCTTTTCTATTTCAAACCCAAATGACTTTCTCTTGTTAAAAATTTTCATTAACCGATTAGTTTTAGTTACAAGCGATTTGGTTCTTTTAGTTATAAGGGAAGGTGGCTCGGCTAACCGCCCGTTATAGATATGAGTTTATTCATGTGTATTTCAGGTAATAATCTGAAAAAAAGAAATCTATATATATTAATAAATGAAAAGGATTTGGGCCATTTGTCATGTGATGGTGGAACAATTTGCTGATGTGGCATGTTATGGTGAAAGATTTAGGTGGGAAGCAATATTAGATACCCTATATTTTTTTGGACGCGGGATCCGGAAACAATCGGGTCGGACTTTTGGATCATCCACCTCCTAAAATGGATCTTATATATTATTTTGCAAAACCCTAAACACAGCCTTCATCTGCATTCTTTCTCATCTCCATTCTGATTCAAGCCGTTCGAACGATTCAGCATCAGGTTTGCAAAACCCCAGACGAAACCTTCATCTGCATTCTCTCTCATCTCTATTCCTAATTCAAGTCGTTCGAACGATTCGGCATCAGGTATGTTCAATCTTCCTAATAGAAAATCTTCTTTCAATTTGATTCATTCTTTCTAATAGTTGTCTACTTCGTTGTTGTGCGTTTCTAGGTTTAGATTTAGCGGCCACGATGATTGGAACTTATGGTGGTAATGGTCGCCTGAAAAATCGGATATGATGCTATGGTGATTTCACACCACCGTATCACCGCCACTTCTTTGATGTGAACTATCGGAATCATGGATTCTGTTGTTATTATAAACTAACTCGGTTTTCGATCTTTGTAAGTTTTCGACTAACCATTCCTTTATTCATCAATTCATTTGTAAGATTTTGAAGGTTCTGCTTTTAACACCGTTTAGTTCGATATATATAATTTCATGATTGGAACTGATGATGATAGACGTCGCCTGAAAGTGTATAGTACAGAGTACAGATTCTTTGCCTTGTGTCATTATTCTTTATGTTATTTTTGCCTTATGTTTTTATTGTCCATATACTTACTAACTAAATACCAACTGATTGCTTTTTATACATAACGATGAATGAGCTAAGTTCCTAAGTTCCTCTACTCGATTTGGTTTTTATATTTTGCTCAATTGATCTTTATTTTGTTCAGTTTATTCAATTTTACCATGAATGTTCTCTAATTCCATTAGGTCCTTTGCTTTATGTTGATTTAGGAACAATGGTTTGGAACTTAGCTCAAAAAAAGATGCCCAAACTTTTTTTTTTTGAGATTTTTCTCATCCTTATATACTTTCGTTTAATTGTTGCTTAATTTTATGCAGAAGTTGGGAGTAAGAAATGGTTTTGGAGGGATTGCTTTAAGGTATGTGAATTGTTTCTTCATTTGTTTTTTTATTAATCTAAGAACAATGATTAATTATTAACCATATTGATGTTGGGTAGTTCAACCATTTTTAGACTCAACTTTACTTTTAGATCAAACCATTAGTTTATCATGAATGACATCAAATCTTCATTTGTTTGTTAAGATCATATGGAAAAAAGAAACATATAGTAGCTTGGAGATTGATGAGCAACATAATATGGTTGTTTACCAACATATGACACCACCGCCTTGTAGAGGTGGTATTTAAATTTCTGGTTGTTTATTATATTATAGGTCCTTGAAAGCTAAGAGCGAGCTTACCATAATATGGTTCATGTTCAACAGTTGTCAGAGGTATTTCGTTTGAGCATGAATTAAAATTATGTTCTGTGGTTTTAGTCAAATTTCTATTTTAGGTTCTTGGATTATGATGTTCTTACTACTTTAATTTATGACAGGTCATCGAGTACTGTACTCTTCGAGTTGGAAAGCAATTACTGAGGGGAAGATTCTTCGAATTCTGGGTTCCATCACAGGTAATAAAAAAGGTTTGTGTTTTCCATCACGCATTCAAGCTTCCACATCTTGAACTCATATTTTTTGTGTATGACCTTCAATTAAGTATTGTGATCTTCGTTCTTGGTGCAGCTGGTTGTTAAAGAGATCTTGGTGCAATGATTTTGGCTCTTGATGTTAAGGTACGGTTTTGTTTCCGGTTATTTCCTCTAAAATCACGTTTAGTGTTTCAAATTATGGTCAGCATAAAGGTTGTATAAAGCCACTTTTTACTGATTCATTCGTGTTTCAGATTTTGGTCCACATAAGGTTGTTTGAGAAATCAAAATGTCAACACTTGGTTTCTGATTCTTGATTATTTGAGAAAGTTTAAGGAATTATAATCAGTAATCCCAAACCCCCTAATTTTGTGTTATTTTGTAGTTGAAAAGTGTTGTTTGGTAGTAATAGAACTGATTTTTATGAACGTTTTGGATTTTGAAAGCTCAACACTTGGTTTTTCGGATTCTTGATTTTTCATTAAAGTTTTGGCAACTTTGACAAGTAATCCCAAACACCCCATAATTCTGTTATTTTTTGAAGCTTGAAAAGTTTTGTTATGAATGTTTTGTTGGAGATGTTGTCTTCAGCCCAACCCATTAAGGCAAGCCAAGAATTAGAGAGAAGAAGGGAAAGGGTTCGGCCGGCCCTAACCCTAATGGGCTTTAAGTGTTTTAGGTCCAGATGTTTAGTTACTTGTTTAGCAAGGGACTAACCCTAATTCTAGCCTATAAATATATCTCTTGTACTTGTAATCATTATCACTCAATAAAATACAAACCCTAGTTGCCCCCGTGGACGTAGGTTACACACTGTGACCGAACCACGTAAATCTCGTGTCTACTTTTCTTATTGCTTTCGTTTATTGATCGTGTGTGTGTGATCTAAATCCTAACAACTGGTATCAGAGCTCGGGCTCTTGATCAAGAACACACACCAGCCGCCTACCACCTCCTGCCTCCAGCCGCCGCCGCAAACCCTAATTAGGGTTTCGCCGACGCCACCTAGCCGCCGCTAGGGTTTCCACGCCGACACCCACCGACCCGCTGCAGTTTCGCAGCTTTGCTCCAGGGCAACCGGGTACCGCCGCCGACACCTAACCCAGATTAGGGTTTTGCCAGCCGCCGCCTACCATCTTGCCGGAACCACAGAACCGCCGCCGCCGCTAACCAGATTAGGGTTTCCAGCCGCCGTCGTTCAAACAGAAGGATTTCTGTACCGATTTTCGCTGCTGCGTTTTTCGGGTTTTTCTGCACGTTTTTCGAGGTCAGATTTCAGGGTTGTTTTTTTTCAGTTTATTCTCTCACGTTCTCTGGTTAGTTTCTATTATTCAGCAAAGATGTCTGATGATGGAAAAGTCAGAATTGAGAAGTTTGATGGGAAGAATTTTGGATGGTGGAAGATGCAAATCAAGGATTTGCTGATACAGAAGGATTTGGATGCAGCCTTAGAGCCTCCTCCTACACCTGTAACGGATAAGTGGACAGCCATTGACAAGAAGGCTATGTCAACTATCAGGCTCACTCTTTCTATGAATGTTGGCTACAATATTTCTGAACAAACCTCAGCACGAGGAATCATAGAGGCTTTGTCAAATATGTATGAGAAGCCGTCTCCAGCCAACAAGGTGTTTTTGATACGGGAGTTAGTCAACACCCGCATGAAAGAGGGAAGTTCTGTTATTGAGCATATTAATTTGTTTAATTCTCACTTGTCTCGTTTGAATTCAGTAAAATTCAAGATAGATGATGAACTGCAAGCATGCCTGCTCTTGTCCTCATTACCTGACAGCTGGTTAGGAACTATTACTGCAGTCACTGGGGCAGTTGAGACCCTCACTTTTGCTAAAGTTCGTGACTTGATATTGAATGAGGACTCAAGAAGGAGGAATTCTGGAGAGACAAGTTCGTTGCTCAGTACTGAGGGGAGAGGGAGAAGTAATAATAGAGGTGGAAATAGAGGAAGGTCAAAGTCAAAACGAAGAAGCAAGTCAAGACCAGCAAAACCGAGAAAAGACATACAGTGCTGGAACTGTGATGAGCATGGGCACTTTAGAAGTCAGTGTACTAAACCTCATAGAGACAAAAAGGAGGTGAATGCTACCACAGCCTCAGATTCAGAGGATGCCCTTATTTGCTGTGTCGAAAATACTGTTGAAGACTGGATTATGGATTCAGGAGCATCGTTTCATGCTACTTCTAGCACAAAGAAGATGAAGAATCTACGAACAGGTAACTTTGGTAAAGTTCGTTTGGCTAATAATCACAGTCTTGATATTACAGGAATTGGAGACATAGACTTAAAAACACCACTGGGAACCATTTGGACCTTGAAGAATGTTCGGGTCATTCCTGGTTTGAAGAGGATGTTGATATCCATTGGTCAGCTTGATGATCAGGGATATGATGTCTACTTTGGTAGAGGACAATGGAAAGTTGTTAAGGGCAGTATGGTCATTGCAAGAGGAAAGAAGAGAGGTACACTATACATGGTTGAGGTACCAACTGACGGGGTTAATGCAGTATCTGATGGGCCGAGTCTATCAAAGTTATGGCATCAACGACTCGGCCACATGAGTGAAAAGGGGATGAAGATGCTTGTTACCAAGGGAAAGCTTCCAGAACTGAAACAGGTCGAGTCTGAGTTTTGTGAACCGTGCATCCTTGGCAAGAAAAAGAAGGTGACTTTTGTGAAAACAGGGAGAGCACCAAAAGCTCAGAAGTTAGAGTTGATTCACTCAGACGTGTACGGGCCGACTTCAGTTGCTTCACCTGGAGGATCTCGCTATTATGTGACCTTCATAGACGATTCAACACGCAAGGTATGGGTTTACTTTCTTAAACATAAATCTGAAGTTTTTGATAAATTTAAGAAATGGCAAGCTGCTGTTGAACTTGAAACTGATTTGAAGGTGAAATGCTTGAAGTCTGACAACGGAGGTGAATATATCAGCAAAGAATTTACAGATTATTGTGCTGAGAGAGGGATCAGGATGATAAATACAGTTCCAGGAACTCCGCAACAGAATGGGGTTGCAGAGAGGATGAACAGAACACTATGTGAGAGAGCCAGGAGTATGAGATTGAATGCAGGGCTCCCAAAAATGTTCTGGGCTGATGCGGTTAACACCGCGGCTTATCTTATCAATCGTGGGCCTTCAGTACCGTTGGGATTCAAGATTCCTCAAGAAGAATGGAAGGGAAAAGCAGTTGAGTATGATCACCTGAGAATCTTCGGGTGTAGTGCTTATGATATTGATCTTGAAGGTGACAAGTTAGATGCCAAAGCAAAGAAGTACACGCTCGTTGGATATGGGTCTGATAAAATGGGCTACAGGCTTTGGGATCATGAAAGCAGAAAGCTAGTCAGAAGCAAACATGCCGAATTCAATGAAGCAGAGCTGTACAAAGACAGGAATTCAGAGAAGTCAGAGGTTCAGAAAGAAGTAGTTGAGTTTGACACTGATGGTCAAAAGAATGAACCAGTTATAGAACCTGAATCAGATTCTGAAGATGACACAGGATCAGAGGTTGAAGGTGGATCTAATGAGACAGGAGAAGTCTCTGACAGTGGGAGCTCAGAGCATGAAGAAGAACAGCCTCCACAGCAGCCTGACCCGTCAGAAAATTGGGTCAGGAGATCCACCAGAGTTAGTAAACCGCCTAATAAATATAATCCTTCAGTTAATTATATTCTCTTGACAGAAAACGGTGAACCAGAAAGCTATTCTGAGGCAGTCAAGATGAAAGATTTTCTCCAGTGGGAGCATGCAATGAAGGATGAGATGAGCTCTTTAGATAAAAACAAGACTTGGGTCTTAGTAAAGCTTCCGCCAGATAAAAGAGCTTTACAAAATAAATGGGTCTTCAGGGTCAAAGAAGAACACGATGGTTCTAAACGGTACAAAGCCCGTTTAGTAGTCAAGGGGTTTCAGCAGAAGAAGGGAGTTGATTATGATGAGATTTTCTCTCCTGTGGTGAAGATGACTACCATCAGGTTGGTTCTTAGTATTGTAGCCGCAGAAAATTTGCATCTAGAGCAGTTAGATGTGAAAACAGCTTTTCTACATGGTGACCTAAATGAAGACATTTATATGGCACAACCTGAGGGATTCAAGGTTGTTGGGAAAGAGAACTGGGTTTGCAAATTGAAGAAGAGTTTGTATGGTCTTAAACAGGCACCTAGACAATGGTACATGAAGTTTGATAACTTCATGGAGAGGTCAGGGTACAAGAGATGTCAGATGGACCATTGCTGCTATTTGAAGAAGTTCAGCAACTCTTATATCATATTGTTACTTTACGTTGACGATATGTTAATTGCAGGTTCTGATATGAAAGAAATAAGCAGGTTAAAGAAGCAAATGTCCAAAGAATTCGAGATGAAGGATTTGGGTTCAGCCAGACAGATACTCGGGATGAGCATAACCAGAAGCAAGAAAGATGGCTCAGTGACACTATCCCAGGAAAAGTACATCGGGAAAGTGTTAGAGAGATTTGGTATGAACAGTGAGAAGACCAAGCCTAGAAACACGCCTTTAGGAAGTCACCTCAAGCTTACTAAAGATCAGTGTCCTAGAACTGAAGAAGAAAAAGCTGATATGGCTAGAGTTCCATATGCATCTGCTGTAGGAAGTCTAATGTATGCTATGGTATGCACGAGACCTGACATAGCACACGCAGTTGGAGTTGTCAGTCGCTTTATGTCAAATCCGGGAAGAGAACACTGGGAAGCAGTTAAATGGGTGCTTCGTTATTTGAAAGGTACGTCAAAGATGGGGTTGTGTTTTAAAGGAAAGGATGTGGTTCTCAAGGGTTATACAGATGCTGACCTGGGTGGCTGTAAAGATACATTTAAAAGCACTACAGGATATGTCTTTACAGTGGGAGGAACAGCAGTAGGTTGGATGTCCAAACTTCAGAAAAGTGTGGCTTTATCTACTACAGAAGCTGAATACATGGCAGTAGCTGAGGCCAGTAAAGAACTAGTATGGTTGAAAGCTTTTCTGAAAGAGTTAGGAAAAAAGCAAGCTATCTACTCGCTGTATTGTGACAATGAAAGTGCAGTGAAACTTGCAAAGAATCCCGTTTATCATGGGAAGACGAAGCACATAGGGATGAGGTATCATTTTGTCAGAGGATTGATCAGTGAAGGATCAATCAGTTTGAAGAATGTCCCAGGTGCTAAGAATCCAGCAGATATGTTTACCAAGGTTGTGGTGCTGGATAAGCTGAAGCTATGCATAGCTTCAGCTGGCCTTCAGGAATAATGCTGAGAAGGCGGGGTAACTAGGGAGTTTTGAAGATCAAGGGGGATTTTCATTTACAGAAGTACAGAAGAGATGGTGCAGTTCGAGGTCCGAAGACACCAAGTGGGAGATTGTTGGAGATGTTGTCTTCAGCCCAACCCATTAAGGCAAGCCAAGAATTAGAGAGAAGAAGGGAAAGGGTTCGGCCGGCCCTAACCCTAATGGGCTTTAAGTGTTTTAGGTCCAGATGTTTAGTTACTTGTTTAGCAAGGGACTAACCCTAATTCTAGCCTATAAATATATCTCTTGTACTTGTAATCATTATCACTCAATAAAATACAAACCCTAGTTGCCCCCGTGGACGTAGGTTACACACTGTGACCGAACCACGTAAATCTCGTGTCTACTTTTCTTATTGCTTTCGTTTATTGATCGTGTGTGTGTGATCTAAATCCTAACATGTTTTGCCTTAAAAAGTCAACATTGTCAGGCTATTCAAAATTTATACTTTACAATATCCAGAAAACAACATGGATGTTTTTGTATTAAAGTGGCTAAGACTATTAAATTTGGGCCTAAATTGTTTGGCCGAAAAGTGGCCAAGAGTAATAAATTTGAGACTGAAGTTGTTCACTTCCTAGGTCAGGTTTCGTTTTTGTGTGGATCGCTGCAGTTTGGTTTTAAGCTTGAAATGTTTATGCTTCTGCAATACACATGCAGAGTTTAAGGATCGGTTTCTTTGTTATTTTGGATATCATTGTTATGTGTTATATGGTTTTTTTTATTATTCATTGAGATTCTTTATTATATATAGTATAATTTGTGGTTTTGAAGTGACGAGGCTGTGATGAGTTATCAAAATCTGGTCAATATGTTATCTTAACTTCAGTAGGTATAGAATAATAATTTATTTTGATTTTATTGAAAATCTAGAAGAAACTGATATGTAATTCATTTGAATTATGCATTTGTGTGAAGTATTCTTCCGATTCATCCAATTATGAGTAAGTGAAACTGTTATTTTAAGTTAGTAATACTACCACCGTGCCACAGTCACTGTCCATTTTAATTTCTTGTACGTCCTCTTCTACAGTTTTCAATTCTTTTTTTCCAAATCGTTAATCATTAATACCTAATTGTTGTGTTTATATTGGTGATTGTAGAAACATGCCTGACGATGAAAAGGGAAAGGGGAGGTTGATGTTTCCTCTCCTGAAGCTGTAACTAAATACAAATCGGCTGTCGAGATTGTCTACAGTAAACAACCTTCATTCTTTTCTATAATATATGCATTGGAAAGTGGATTTGGTTATATATATTGAAGACATGGCACTTGAGGCATGTGAAGGTGGAGAACTATTTATTCAAACCAGGGTAAGTGAAATTTATAGTTTCAACTTCCAACCATGCTTACATTTTTTGCTGGTGTAAATTCCATACATTTATCATTGAAATTTAACTATCCATCTAACCATTTTCTTTGTAATTTGTTTCATATAGTTTTTTTTATTATCTTTATTATTTGATAATTTACAAGGGCCGGAGAAACAAAGTGTAGTAGCAGTAGTACTATTTCTTAGAAGCAGCCTGCTTATCGTCCTTCAAGGTAAACCATCAACTAGATTTCTAAATTAGTGATTTTCATATTCATATTTGATTTTGATAATTTTGTGCATCAACAACATACATTATATTGTGTTTCTTATAAAATGTATTAAAAGAAGCCACACTAAATAACCAGTTATGATTAATACCCGAACTCAAATTATTGTAGCTTATATAAAAAGTTTTTATACATGTAAATTCTATCTGACATAAATTATTTAAATATACTACCAGTGAATGTGGTAAAAGGGTCGAATCAAGGTCATCAAGAAACCAAGGATATCCGCAATAAAAGTAAGTTAATGTAACATTTATGTTAGTTGTAAACTTCTCACGGATATTCTTGAAAGTTTTGTTTTTGATTAATCTTGAAAGGTGTTCTTATGATTACATACTTTGCACCTGCAGCAGATGACATGATGAATTCAACTTGTGTGTTTCTAAATGATGTCCGAATAAGATTCACTGAAGTTACATCTGCAGTATATTGAAATGTAATTAAATTTTTTTATAGTATGTTAGTTCATATTAGCAACAAACATCATGTTGGAAGAAATATTAATCTTTCAATATGCAATATGCAATATGCAACTGGAACTCAACAGTATCAATGTGGTTGTGTCCCTCGTAGAGGTGGTTTGTTATTGAAATCTAAATTAACACATTTTTAGGCACCTTTAATTTGGAATGAAACGGATAAAGTGTGTCAAATAGGTCAGACGGGTCGCAAGTTGCCCAAAGTGTATTCAAATCAAGCGTTATCTTTATTACACAAAAAGGGTAGTACAAGTCAACATCTTGAGAAGTTCGATTATTTTACGAATAACACCGTAATTTTACTACATATATGAGGGATCTTTCCTACACTTTTGACTTATATAAATTATTTTTTCCTGCCCGCGAAGTTCGCGGGTGATTACCTAGTATACATATATAAAATATAACAAGGATGATTCAGTAGGGGAAGGATCTACTAAAAAGTGGATTTTGCCTAAGTAGCCTAAGAAGGATTGTGATGATGACATGTGGCACTCTTAACAAATAGGAATGAAGGGCATTTTGGTCCTTATAAATAGGAATAAAAATGACATGTGACACCCCTTTTGTTTTTTAAAAATACAACAAAAAAATATAGTACAAAAAAATCTAGCACAAAAAAACTAGTACAAAAAAATCTAGCACAAAATATCTAGTATAAAAAATATAGCACAAAAAATGTAGTACAAAAAAATATAGCACAAAAAAATCTAGTGCAAAAAATATAGCACGAAAAAATTCAACAAAAAAATATAGTACAAAAAAATCTAGCACAAAAAATTGAGGAAAAAAAATTTAAGACAAAAAAAATTCAACACAAAAAAATTAGCACAAAAATATAGTACAAAAATTCAGCACAAAAAATGTTATACAACATAGAAATACAACACATTTAAGTGGGTTTTTTTAGTCTTCATATTTTATATAGCAATATGGTACTCAAATTAAAGATAAAAAGACGCTCGATTTTACGGTGAAATTTTTATGAAAAAATAATGTCGTATAAAAAAGTTATACACGTTTAAAAAATGGGGGTGGAATATGCATGTGCCTTGCATGTGGAGAGAGAAAGTCCATAAATAGGATTTTCCTATGATACCCTTGGACTTCTCCTTTCTCATACCCTTTCATCTTAACCATTGATTTGGGAAATGAATGGTTAAGATTCCTTCTCATCCTACTTACGGAAAATTAACTTTTTATTTGATCTTACCCCTGATTCAGTAATGTATTGTTTATATAAGAGTAAATTGCTAAAATAGTCCCTAACGTTTGTTCACATTTGCTAGATCCATCCAAAAAAAGATTTTTTCTCATATGAACCACTGAGGTTTCAAAAAAGTTGCTAAATCCATCCAAACTTCAGGAATGATTTTAGCAATTTAATAAAACAAACTTTTTTGGATGGATTTAGCAAATGTGAACAAACGTCAGGGACGATTTTAGCAATTTACTCTATTTTTTTATTTTCATCTTTTTATTATATCTCTTAATTAACATAAAATCTATTTATTTTTTTATTTTCATATTTTTATTAAATTTCTTATTTAACATAAAATCTACTAGTTTTTTTTTTTGAACGGCGAATTTCTACAACAGGCGAAAGATTCGCACCTGCTTTTGCAGACCCCCACCCCACTCTAGCCAAGACTATGTTGTCTTAACCGGGCTTACGCTTGGCATTAGAGTTTGGCTTGGCGCTCCCCGACAAAATTTCCAGCCTACTGCCATATGCGAGTAGTTGCACCCTCCACAAGAGCCGAAAAGTCTCTGGAGTAAATGCACTTTAATAGAAAACTCGGGTGTGCTCTGCGGGTTTCGAACCTGTGACCAGGCCTTCACCCACTTCATAATAAAGATTAATCATTTATATTTTACAACTATGAATACGGTTTTATATTTATAATCATCTAACCATCTAACCAAGTCTTTTAAAATGTAAACATTTTACTCATTACTAATCCTTTAATAAAGTTAATTATACGACAAAATCTTTTCAACGGTTTAATTTGTTACCTGTTTAGCAAGAACGTGTATTTTATTTTATAAATGAACAAAAAAATACTGGGTGAAGGCCTGGTCACAGGTTCGAAACCCGCGGAGTACACCCCGAGTTTTCTATTACAGTGCATTTACTCCAGAGAGTTTTCGGCTCTTGTGGAGGGTGCAACTACTCGCATATGGCAGTAGGCTGGAAATTTTGTCGGGGAGCGCCAAACCAAACTCTGATGCCAAGCGTGAGCCCGATTAAGACAACATAGTATTGGCCAGAGTGGGGTGGAGGGCCTGCAAAAGCATGTGCGAATCTATCGGCTGTTGTAGAAATTCGCCGTTCAAAAAAAAAACTAGTAGATTTTATGTTAAATAAGAGATTTAATAAAAAGATGAAAATAAAAAATAAATAGATTTTATGTTAATTAAGAGATATAATAAAAAGATGAAAATAAAAAATAGAGTAAATTGCTAAAATCGTCCCTGACGTTTGTTCACATTTGCTAAATCCATCCAAAAAAAAGTTTGTTTTATTAAATTGCTAAAATCGTCCCTGAAGTTTGGATGAATTTAGCAACTTTTTTGAAACCTCAGTGGTTCATATGAGAAAAAATCTTTTTTTGGATGGATCTAGCAAATGTGAACAAACGTTAGGGACTATTTTAGCAATTTACTCTTTATATAAAAAAGTTTGTAACAAGTTTTTTTTGAGATGTAGTATAATCTTTGTAAAAATAGATGAAGATTGCACTTTAACGGAGCTTCACTTCGGTTATTTATCTGCATATAATCATAAACGAATCACAAAACTTGGTTACAAAAAAGTAATCACCACAACTGAACACTGGGACGTCAATTGATTTAGTTAGTTTAGTTCGTTTCTATAGTTATTTGATTTTATGATTAAATTATTTGGTTTATCTGGCTCATTCTGTGGCGCATGACTCTTGTTTAATAGCTGGGATATTGTTTTATTTATACTATAGAAAAAAGAAATTTATATCTTTTTCTACTATTTCTAATAATAACTACTCACGTATTCTATATTTGTGTCAAGGTTTAATTCAAGTGCCAAAATTATACCTTTTAATGGTAATGTGATATGTACTAAGAAGATTCTAAAAGAAATCAAAGTACAATCCTTCTTAGAGTGTACGGGGCGAACCCAGGGAAGGCCAAGCCGTGACCCTTCACCTGGCGGGAACATCACCGCCAACCCCGGTGTCCACACGGTAAACCCAATCAAGCGGGGAGTGTTCACAGATAAGGGAAGAGGAGAGAGAGGGGGTTAACGGTGGACCCCGTGCTCTTCCACCCAATCACACTTTTATATATATATATTTTTTAAAGAAAAAAATGTTTGGGTGTGATGAAACACAGGTTAACACCAAGGTAAATCTGTGGGGGTATTTCTTCTGTGGGTTCAATCTCCTTTCTTACTCGTCGGAATGACCTGGGCCTGCAAAACAGCAACACCGTTAGTCTCGTTAAGAGGGGAATATGGGGGTTTCCCTCTTAACCAGGCTCCGGCGTGAGAATAAGTACTGTTCTGAGGGAGAATAAACAGTGTGTGTAGAGTGTGAGAGTATATAGAGAGCAAGATGATTCAACCTGGATGATGAAGGGTCCTATTTATAGCCGGAGGGTGAAGGAGGGAGGAGCAGCAGTGCCAGCTGTGATTGCGCGCCAGCTGTCCGACCAAGGGGAATATCCTTTTGGTCTCCTCTGCCGTGGTCAGTGTAGTGGTACACGTGGCGCGCTTACATTTGCCTATTTTGGAGACGTCGTACTGGTACTGTCGGACTACTCCTTGATTCGTCGCAGGCCTACCTGGCGCTTGATGACTGGTGACACGTGTTGTCCTTTTGTCGGATGGAGCATCTTTGGTGCCACCATGATGTTTTCCAGAAGCTTCTAGAAACTTCTGGATGATCTTGTTGATGTCAGCGCCACATAGGATGGAAAAGTGGTGTGGTCCTTGCCATGTGGGCGAGGAATTGGGACCATACCTCTTCAAGTCCCCCCAGTCCAGTGTGCCTTCTAGTTGAGTTGATCGTCTAGGAGGGATTCTGGACTTATGAAGGTAGTTGTTTCAATGGCGTATGCTTTTGTGGAAAATTTGAAAAGTTGAGCCAAGTGGACGCATGGCGCATGGGTTTTGGCAACTTGCAAAAGTTGAGCCAAGTGGACGCATGGCGCATGGGTTTCGGCAACTTGTAAAAGTTGAGCCAAGTGGACGCATGGCGCATGAGTTTCGGCAACTTGTAAACTGTCGGGTAGCGACTGATGTGACTGTCAGGTGTCTCCTGTCTTATCGAAGGTGAACAGGCGCCTTTTTCAGTCATGTCAGTTACTTTCTGTCAAAGCTGTCAGGCGTCTGTTTACCTGCTCCGGGAAAAGAGGTGGCGTCTTCTCTCTCTTCTGACGTGTCTCTCCCCCATTGAATGCTTTTCTGGATTCTGACGGCCCACTACCCATCGCATTTATTGAATGCTTTTCTGGATTCTGACGGCCCACTACCCATCGCATTAAATGCGATGGGTATAAATATAAGGCGGTTTCTCCTTCTCGTTTACTTTTCAAAATTTGAACTCCATAATTTTTCATAGTCCCTTCTCTTCCTCATCTTCCTTCCCCCTTTCTCTTGAGTTTGTTCTTACTATCATTCTCATCCTCTGTTCATTATGTTTGGGGCGAATCCTTCATCGAGGAAGAAGAGGAACAAGGGTAAAACTCCGCCGGGCCCGGATCAGGGGATAATAGGATGGAAGGAGGAGGAGTTTCATAACTTGGTGAGGGATATGGGTTTCCTTCCCGAGTGGGGTGCTCAGTTCCCCACCCCGGGTTCTACTGCCATGGATGCACTTCCCGGTTATATTACTTTGTATGCTGCTTTCTTCCGGGAGGGCAACTTCAGGCTCCCGATGACTAGATTTACTGCTGATGTGTTGAGGAACTATGGGCTTCACATTTCTCAGATTAATGCTATCGGGCTTCCACGTATTACTCATTTTTAGTTTGTTTGCATGGCTAACCGTTTGGATCCGACGTTTGCGATGTTCAACGTCTTCTATACTATCTCGTACACAAGTGGGTTTTATTCTTTTAACTCTCGGACCGGTGTTGCTCCGGTTTGTTCTGTTCCTTTGAAGAGTCTTCACGACTGGAAACAAAAATTTTTCTATATTCGTCGAGGGGTTATCCTGGTAGATCTGCATTACCGGGCAGGGAATGAGGGGATCCCCAAGGTTGATGTGGTTGCAGATTTTTCTGAACAAGCCTGGTACAAAAAGTTGACTCATAAAGCCACTCCTATTCTTCAGCATGAGGAGATGGCGTTGGTGGGTGCTGGGATGAGTATGTTGTGGATTCCGAAGCATCCTTTGGGGGTTCCAGTTTATGGTTATAATGGCAAGTGTATGTGTTTTTCCATAACCTTTTGTCTCTCTTTTGTATATATTATATATTTTTTGTCATTACTCTTCATCCTCGTGTTTTTTGCAGTGGGTTACACCTTGTTGAATGTTCTGGATTCGAAAGCCGGTGGTGCTATGGTTGAGGCAATTCAAAGGGCTGAGAAACAACCCTGGTTGGATCAGATTCGCGGTCGTTTCTTGCATCCGACCAACGATAGTTTTACCGCCTATGCCAATGCTGTCTTAGGTGAAGATAGTGAGGATGATGATGATGCTTTTGATCTTATTCGAGAGGAAGTTATTGTTCTCTCGAGTGATGGGTCTGGCAGATCTTTTGAAGGCCTAACTTCTCGTTCCCCGCGTGCAGGTCCGGCGCAGGGGGTTGTGCATGAGCTGGTGAACGAGCCTATTGATGATGATGTCGAAGTTCTGGTTGAGACTGTTGAACAGTTGGAAACAAGGACAAAAATGAAAGCTGACAAAACAGAAGGGAAAGGGAAGAAGGCTGAGGAACATGCTGCTGAAACTCCTCGTAAGCAACCTTCTACTCTCCCCGTCCTAGATTACGTTGTAGTTTCTGATACGTTGTCCGGTTTAGGGAGCGGAGAGAAACATCGTGGATCTGATCCGGACGACCGCGCTACCTTGACGGAACTGACGAAGAAAAAAGTTGTTGCGGACCACAAGCGGAAACTTGACGAGCAGGCTGCTGCTCTTCTTGCTTCGAAAAAGGCTAAACTTCAGAAGGAGCCTCCTCCAGCTCCTTCGGAATCGGGGGTTGATCTGGGCGTTTTTACTCAGAAACAAGGGAATCTGTTGGAGAAGATTTTTGAAGCTTCTGGTACTCGCTTTATCAGTTTTTCCATTTGGCTTTTCCTGATTGCTGATTTTCCATTCTTTTCTCTGAATGTCTTCTTCGTTCAGGTGCCAAGCCAGCCAAGACTTCGCACAAAATTGACCTTTCGAAAATCACCCCTCCAGAATCTCCGCCCTCGAGGACGTTTGGGTTGACTCCTCCTCGTGATGATTTGGGAGAGAAGAAGAAAGGAGATGATGTGCATGCTGAGCAGGTGGGTGAAGGTGGTGGTGATACTGCTGGTGGCGATGGTGGAGGTGGTAGAGGTAAGGTTGCTGACAATACAGTGGAGTCCAGTCAAACTGCTCCACATCAAACCATTTACACTAAACGCCCTCCGGGTGATGGTGGTGGGGCTACTTCAGGTGTTGTCCGCAGCCCTCAGTTTGAGAATGTTCGTGTTGATTCTTTTGATACACAGAACCCTGCTTGTGATGATCTTCCTCATGCCCCTCACTGGAATCTAACCCAGGGTTCCAGGATGAATGATTTGGGTAACTGTCATGATTTTTTCTCGCTCTCTCTCCCCCCAGCTGAGAGAATGTTTCAAAAGAAACGCAATCGGTTTGAGTTGTTGGATGATCATGTGCGTGCTGCTGTTAACCATCTCGCCACTTCTCAAGAGATTATGCGTGAATGGAGATTGATGGGAGAGGAGACGGCTGAATTTGAGGATGAGAAGAAGGCATTTGCTGAGGAAAAAGAAAAATTTAATGCTGAGAAGAAGGGTTTGCTATGGAGGCTTGCGGATGCTGAACGGAAATTCGAGCAAGAGAAACAGGTCAACGTTCAAAAGCAAAAGGACTGGGAATCCGCCTGTGAACGTACTAATGCCGAGATGCAATCTCAACTTGACACTATTGTGCGTTTGTCTGGTGAAAAGACAGAGATTGCTGAGGAAGCTCAACAGGCGCGTGTTGCGTTTGAGAAAAAAGAAAAGGAGTATGTTGATCGTATTGCCAACCTGGAAAACCTTGCTAAGCAGAAGGTTGCTGATTGTGAAGCTGCTGAACGCCTTCTTGAGGAGAAGGCTGCTGAATGCAAGGTCTCTGAATTTCTGGTTGAAGAAGTTTCTGCTGATTGCAAGTGGTTGCTATCGCGTGCTGTACCTTTGGTAATTTCCTTTGTTTCTTGTGTTATTTGTTTGTTTTTTTTTGTTTCTTTATGTGTGTACTGCCTTGCAGATCGCCCAGCGTATTGCCGGTTCTGAGGAATTGGCTAAGTACATGTATGAGCTTGGGGAAGCTGCGCGCGATCTTGGTCGAAAGGAAGGGTATGCGGAAGGAAGAGCTGCGGCTGAATCGAAGGAACCATTGAAGAATTTTGAGTTGTACAAGACTGACTGTGTCGGTCGGTACGCTGAAAAACGTCAAGGATTTGAGTCCCTTGAGTTTGGGGTTGTCAAAGCCGCCCAAAAATTGGCTCGGAAGCCCGATGGTGTTGCCTTGTTGAAGAAGGCTCTTGGCGATGATGGTAACGCGGCTGGAGGTGCTGGGACCAGTCATCCTGAATGAAGGATTCCGGCCTGCGTGTCGCGTATGGCCTTAGATGGTCCTGTAATCATTTGACAATTTCATGAACAATTTTAATTTTTGCTTACTTGTTATGCCTGTGAATATTTGACTATGCTTGACGCTTCTTATGTTAGTATTCGCTTTTGTTTTATGTGAATTTTGTTATCGTCATAATATGTGCATGTATAATTACTTTGATTCAGGTATCACGAATGAATGATGGCGCTGACAGGTTTTGTTGTGTTAGTTACAACGTTTTATGCTGTCGTTTATGTGCGCAGGCTGGTACGTGGATACGAAGTGATCGAGTTACAGGTTATTGTGTTTACCCAGTTGTGCTCAGCCTTGGGGGTGTTTACAATGTTTGTTTATCCTGTGATCGACGTTTTCGTGTTTATGTGGGCACGAAGTTTTGTTTTGGCGTTTTGTAAGCTTTAGTTGTGTTTCTGACCCGGCTGTGCACTTGGTTGTGACGAGCCTTGGAGGTCTACAACGTTTCCTATGGTCGAGCCACTGATGTTTTCGTGTATGCCCAAAGTAATATATGCAGTTGTGACAAGAAATTTGCATAATAGAAAGATAGCCAAACACTTCTTGTATTACTATGAATGTGTTGGCGATTCAGCCATTGCAATTACATAATCTTTTTACAGGTAACACTTTCTCAGCTGTTGCGCGTTCCAAGTTCGTGGAACCTCCTTGTTGTCAATGGTGCGCAGCTTGTAGGCTCCCTTTCCGAGTACTGTGTCGATAACATATGGGCCTTCCCACTTGGGGGCTAGTTTTCCTGGTTTTTCGGCGTTAGACGCCTCATTGTCCCGTAGGACATAATCCCCTGGATTGAAGGTGCAGATGCGGACTTTGGAGTTGTAATACTTCTCCAGCTTTGTCTTGTATTTTGCTTCATTTATCGCCGCCATCTCTCTCCTTTCTTCTAGGAGGTCGAGGTCTAACCTCCGCTCTTCCTCGTTATTGATCACGTTCATGGAAAGCATTCTAGGAGATGTGTCACGGCCCACGACCCGGTTTGACCCGTTTCAGGAGCCGCGGCAGAAAATACTGCGGTATTGATTTAATTGAGTTTTACAGCGGAAACAGGATCGTTTAAAGCTAAAATTTTTCCCCGATTATTTTATTTCACAATTCGGGATAAAACCCCGATAATTTACAATAGTATGTTTTTACTATAAAAGCGTGATATTACAAAATTTATTTCTTTATTTTATACTGAGCCACTATCTTAAGCTTGAAATGCTCCACAGCACTTTTCCTGATTTACAACAGATCACCTGAAACATGTTTGAAAAAGGTTTTGTTAGCGGGAAATACTGAGTGAATCATTCTATTTTGCATAATGATGCATAGTTATCAATTACAGCATAAGAGCGATTACAATGGCTTCTATCTTATTTTTATCTGGCATTCTGTCACAATGGTGACATGTCACAATGGTGACGATGGTCATACCACTATTTAGATCAATGAACCTAAATAGTGACGATTATCCCTGTAGGTCAATGAACCCAACAGTGATTATCCCGAGTAGGTCAATGAACCTAACTGGGAGAAATTAGTAATGTGCACAATACCCCACTAACCAGTAATTCAAGATATCCACGACTTAGTCCCTGTAATTATAATCTTGAAATAATTTGGAGTATTGTAAAATATTTAATAAAAATAACTCACAAACGGTGAGAATAGTTGTATAAAGCAATTTGATAAAAAGAGAGAATAACTCACAAACTGTGAGAAAAGAAGAATGACTCACATTGCAGATTTAATGAGCAGTGTATAAGCCTACTGATTAGCCTTGTTAACCTAATTTAAATAACCATGCACACAAAACTGGGTTTAGGAATCAATCCAGCAATTTACGATAATTCCCAAGATCAAATTATCACAACGAATAACAAAGTGCATACTTTATCTATCGAATTAATCGACAATCCGTCAACTTAATGACGAACGATGAAGTACAATACTTAATCCATCGAATTAACGATGATCCGTCAAATTAATGACGAACGATTAAGTATGACCCTAATGTGGGCGGCACTTAAACATCCATTGGATATATTGGTCGGAAAATGAATCGTAATAGCGATCGAGTTATTACCCTGATTGTGGCTGCACTTCGTGAATTAGTGTGTGTTGTGAACTGATTTAACTATAACTCGACGTCAATTTAGAAATTGAGTGTCGTTTGAATAGTAGAAATCGAATGCCAATGTCTTCTATTTATACACGAAAATTGACATGCCTACCTACCTGCTTGCTTGACATGCTAGCCTACATGCTTGCTTGACATGCTAGCCTACATGCTTGCTTGACATGCTAGCCTACATGCTTGCTTGACATGCTAGCCTACATGCTTGCTTGACATGCTAGCCTACATGCTTGACATGCTATGGACCGTAAGCAGTATCCCTTATGGTCCGTAAGGGACACCTAATCACTATAGACTTGCCACGTGTGGGACTAGCTCTGATAACTTGACACCTTCTGAAAATTCGAAGTGGCCAGCACGTAATTGTAGATAATTATCAACTAGGGTTTACCCCCTCCTGAGTTTTAGGGGCCCTGATCCTGATTCTGAAAATTATGAAAATCTTAGGGTTTGCACAGAATCACTTGGGTGTCTTAATTAAGGTTTTCTATTGGTCAAATTACTTTAGTAATTATGACTTTTGATGAGAGTCGTTACATTCTCCCCAACTTAATAAAAATCTCGTCCTCGAGATTTACTGGAATAATTGAGAATACTTTCTCTTTCTTTTTGATTCCAGTTCCCAAGTATATTAGGATCCTGTCTTTGAATCCTACTTTACTTAAACTAATACTATTTGTTTACCTTTACATCTTAGAAAGGTACTACCAAAAATTCATCTAATAGACATTTCTTGAATTCATGAAATATATCATGTATTCCAACTAACCTTCCTGGTAGTTGTAAACTATAAACAACTAATCCAATATGTTGAATTACTGGAAATGATCCTACATGTCTTCGGACTTAGTTTTCCTTTCTTACTCCTTTCCAAGGAGATACTTCCAATTATATTTTGTCTCCAACTTGAACTCCAACGGCTTTTATCTATTATCTGCATAATTCTTATGACTATCTCTTGCCGTTTTCAGCTTTTCCTTTGTGATACTAAATATCATAGTTGTAGTCACTTAGGATTTTCATTCATTTCCTTCGCCTCAAATTCTTTTTGCCCAAAAATATATCTTAAATTTTTATAATCCATATAGATAGTACCCTTACTTCCATACGGATAATGTTTCCAAATCTTAAGGCAAAAATTATGGTTCCTAATTATAACTCATGAGTGGTATAGTTTTCTTCGGACTTTTTCAATTGGCTTGAGGCATACGCAATTACCTTTTTGCGTTGTATTAACATATATCCAAATCATAGCTTTGAAGTATTACCTTATACTTCAAAATCTTCAATTCCTTCTGGTAAGGCTAGAATTTATAGTATTGGTTATCTTAGTTAATGGTATAGCTATTTTGAAAATTCCTTAATGTCTATAATACTAAACTTACAAAATTTCTAATTTCCATTGCTGATATGAACTTCATAGACTTACATGGTTTATCTCCTGTAATCATAATTACTTCTCCGATAGTTGATTGAATTTCTAAGAAATTCTGATCACAGATAATGATCACAACATTGATTTCAACTAATTTCATAGATAATAGGGTTGCAGAAAACTTATAACTTATTTCTATGTTCTGCATAACCTTATTTATTTTAACTGAATTTCCATCTGCCATTTCTAAATATAGAAATTTATCTAATGCTGGTTAACGGTAAGTTAAGAGTTTGGCAGAGTAAAGTATTTATAAAACTTTGGTTTGCACCAGAGTCAAATAATACTTTTATGTAAACGTTGTAAGCTAAGAACATACCAGCTATCATATCTGGAATCATCTCGGCTTCTTGAGTAGTCAGCTGAAAGGCTCTCGCATTCCTTTTTGCTCCTTCTGCTGGTTGGTCTTTATTATCAAATGGTTTATTCAGTTTTGGACAATCTGGCCTAAGATGTCCAGTTTCCCTACAGTTGTAGCAAACTGAAAATTTCTTCTTCCTACAATCTTCTTCTTGATGCCCTGGAATCTTGCAAAAATTGCAATATCCTTTGCATCTTCCAAAATGCTTCCTTTTGCAAAAATTGCAAAATGGACTAGTAGAAGATTGCCCATTCCCTCCTTTCTTGAAATGGTTATGGTTACCCGAACTGAATTCTTGGGTAATCTTTTGAGCTACTTCCTTCCTTCTATTTTCTTCTCTTGTCCGTACTAGCTCATCAGTCATAGTATTGGCTAATTCTACTGCATCATCAATTGTGCGAGGTTTCGCAGCTTTGACGATATTACGGATCTCGGAAATTAATCCCCAAATATAACGAGAAATAAGTACCGGTTCTGGCGAAGCCAGGGTTGGTACTACTCTAGCATATTCGAAGAATGTCGTAGTATACCCTCGACAATCTACATCTACCATCCGGTGGGTTAGAAACTTATTTGTCATTTGTTCCTTTTCGTACTCAGGATAGAATTTTCTTTCTACAAAGCTCTTAAATTCTTCCCAGTTCATAGCATACGCCATCCTTCTTCCTTTTGCTTGTAACACCGTATTCCACCATTCTAGCGCCACTTCTTTGAAAAGATTTGATGCATACATGACCTGATCATCCTGAGCACATTTACTTATGGCAATTACTGCCTCGGTTTTCTCTAACCAACGCAGTGTCGCTTTCGCTCCTTCATTGCCTGCAAACTCAGTGGGTTTACAAGCAAGAAATTCTTTGTAAGTGCAACCAGGCGTTGCAACTTTCCTTTTCTTAGGGAGCGGAGCTTGCCGTGGTTCATTATCATGATTAACATGATTATTACCTCCATTTACGCTATTACTGAAATTATTTTCAAAAATGCGTTTACTAGTAACAACTTGTTGCGGTTCGATTGGATTTTTAACAGCAGCAATGATTGCTGGAATAGCATTGGCTATCCCTTGAGCAACTATTCCTGGAATAGTGTTGGCTATCTCTTGAGCAATGATATTTTCTATATCTTGCCTAGTCACATATTGATTCCCCGATTGTTGCTCAGATTGATTACCCTCATTGACTGGTTCATTATTAGCGTTTTCCATCTGATATCTTTTTTATAGATACATAATTAGTATAAAGGAAATAATCCAATGTCACAATTTAGTTGCACATAATCACATAAACGAATATACAAACAAAATTGTAACTTTTCTAATATTTCCTTATATCATGCTTCTTATATACACCCGTTTTATTGTTTATTTTACACATACTGATTTTACTGTTCAGTTTCATAATCCCCTATCCTTTATCAGATGATGTTCTAGTAACGGCGTTTCTTCTCATCGTATTTCCAGGAGATCTGTCCTAAAATCTCTTGGATCCTATTCCCAGCATCCATGTTGTCAAAATGATGGAGTTCAGTCCTATTCTCGTTACTTATTGGTAAATTTGGTAAAGGTTCTGGATTGTATTTAGGAAAAAGCCTATAGGGATGGTTTTGTAGCAATATTTCATTATCTAACCATTCGTCTATATTCCAGTGATTCGAAGAATTTGGAATAGATGGTTCTAAGTTCATAAAATTATTTTCATTAATTGGTTCAATAGTATCATCGGTTGCCATTATAAAATCTAGTTCTTCTTGAGATAGTAATCTTTCCATTTGCCTAGAACTTTCCCCAATTTCCATTTTCTTAGGCTTAGGTTTCTCGAGAGGTAAAGCATTGAATTCTATAGGTTCTTCTATATTTGGTATATACCTATTAAAATCTCTGGAAACTTCTATTCTTACTGGATAGAGATTTAAATTCTGAAGGGCTTCCGACAAATCACTCATGCTGTTTAGTAACATACATACAATTACTAAGTCATAACAAAATTTTATAGAACAAAAATAGTATTTCATACTACCAAAACAAATACAAATTAAAACATACTAGGTTTTATTTGTAATTTATTTATAAATTTTCTTGACTGTAGATAAAAATACTAAATTTTAAATCAGAATATTTAAAGATTTATATTTACTATTACAGTAGTTAATATATAAAAATCTATATACTAAGTAAGTATGATGACTTAATTTACCTATATTAACTAATCATTATCATTGTGGATATTGGTTAATGCTGCCTTGTTTAAGCATAGGTGATCAGTCCATGCCTAACTAAGGCTAGGTTATCCAATATCTGCCTTTGATAATAACCTTAGTATTTAAAAAAAATAATCTTAATACTACTATTATTAATATATTATTATTAATAATAAAATTATTAATGATAAATAACTAAACAAAAATTTTAAATAAGAGTATACTTCAAACATAAAAAAATATAATTTCTTTACCACAATATAGTAATACTATATTAGGTAATTCCATATATTAATCAAATAAATTTATAATATTTTTTTTTTCGATTAACGATGATAGAGCAACAAATATTACAATATATATAAAAATATGCCCATATTAAAATTAACAAATAGTCAGTTAATAAAACACATAATCATATAATAGTAATCAGGAAAAATTAAGTATTTCTAAATACTTAATTAGCTTAACCCAGTGGCTCTGATACCACCTTTTTCTGTCACGGCCCACGACCCGGTTTGACCCGTTTCAGGAGCCGCGGCAGAAAATACTGCGGTATTGATTTAATTGAGTTTTACAGCGGAAACAGGATCGTTTAAAGCTAAAATTTTTCCCCGATTATTTTATTTCACAATTCGGGATAAAACCCCGATAATTTACAATAGTATGTTTTTACTATAAAAGCGTGATATTACAAAATTTATTTCTTTATTTTATACTGAGCCACTATCTTAAGCTTGAAATGCTCCACAGCACTTTTCCTGATTTACAACAGATCACCTGAAACATGTTTGAAAAAGGTTTTGTCAGCGGGAAATACTGAGTGAATCATTCTATTTTGCATAATGATGCATAGTTATCAATTACAGCATAAGAGCGATTACAATGGCTTCTATCTTATTTTTATCTGGCATTCTGTCACAATGGTGACATGTCACAATGGTGACGATGGTCATACCACTATTTAGATCAATGAACCTAAATAGTGACGATTATCCCTGTAGGTCAATGAACCCAACAGTGATTATCCCGAGTAGGTCAATGAACCTAACTGGGAGAAATTAGTAATGTGCACAATACCCCACTAACCAGTAATTCAAGATATCCACGACTTAGTCCCTGTAATTATAATCTTGAAATAATTTGGAGTATTGTAAAATATTTAATAAAAATAACTCACAAACGGTGAGAATAGTTGTATAAAGCAATTTGATAAAAAGAGAGAATAACTCACAAACTGTGAGAAAAGAAGAATGACTCACATTGCAGATTTAATGAGCAGTGTATAAGCCTACTGATTAGCCTTGTTAACCTAATTTAAATAACCATGCACACAAAACTGGGTTTAGGAATCAATCCAGCAATTTACGATAATTCCCAAGATCAAATTATCACAACGAATAACAAAGTGCATACTTTATCTATCGAATTAATCGACAATCCGTCAACTTAATGACGAACGATGAAGTACAATACTTAATCCATCGAATTAACGATGATCCGTCAAATTAATGACGAACGATTAAGTATGACCCTAATGTGGGCGGCACTTAAACATCCATTGGATATATTGGTCGGAAAATGAATCGTAATAGCGATCGAGTTATTACCCTGATTGTGGCTGCACTTCGTGAATTAGTGTGTGTTGTGAACTGATTTAACTATAACTCGACGTCAATTTAGAAATTGAGTGTCGTTTGAATAGTAGAAATCGAATGCCAATGTCTTCTATTTATACACGAAAATTGACATGCCTACCTACCTGCTTGCTTGACATGCTAGCCTACATGCTTGCTTGACATGCTAGCCTACATGCTTGCTTGACATGCTAGCCTACATGCTTGCTTGACATGCTAGCCTACATGCTTGCTTGACATGCTAGCCTACATGCTTGACATGCTATGGACCGTAAGCAGTATCCCTTATGGTCCGTAAGGGACACCTAATCACTATAGACTTGCCACGTGTGGGACTAGCTCTGATAACTTGACACCTTCTGAAAATTCGAAGTGGCCAGCACGTAATTGTAGATAATTATCAACTAGGGTTTACCCCCTCCTGAGTTTTAGGGGCCCTGATCCTGATTCTGAAAATTATGAAAATCTTAGGGTTTGCACAGAATCACTTGGGTGTCTTAATTAAGGTTTTCTATTGGTCAAATTACTTTAGTAATTATGACTTTTGATGAGAGTCGTTACAAGATGGCAGCCCGATCTCTGCAGGTATCACAGCTTCGGACCCATAGACTAAACTGAACGGTGTCTCCCCGTTACTTGTCTTGGGCATCGTCCTATGGGCCCATAAGATGCTGGGCAATTCATCGACCCAACCTCTTCTTTTCTCTCCCAGTCGTGCTTTGATGCCATCTACGATGCTTTTGTTGACGGCTTCCACTTGACCGTTCCCCTGCGGGTGCGCAACCGAGGAAAAGGTATGCTCAATGTGTAACTCTTTAAACCACCGTTGGAGATCATCTGCAGCAAAGTTCGTTCCATTGTCGGTGATGATCCTGAGTGGTAGTCCGAAACGGCATACGATTTGTTCCCATATGAATCTTTTGACGACAGAGGATGTGGTTGACGCGAGTGCCTTTGCCTCTACCCATTTTGTGAAATAGTCGACGACGACTATTATGAATTTGACAGCACCTGGGGCCTCAGGAAAGGGTCCAGCCATATCTATTCCCCATTGTTGAAACGGCCACGCCGTTGTCACGGGGACTAGCTCGTTCTTGGGACGCATCGTTTTCGGGGCGTGTCTTTGGCATCCACGGCATTTCCTCAATTCTTTTACTGCATCTAAATGCATTCCGGGCCAGTAGTACCCTGCATTCATCACCTTTGCCACCACCATTCTTGGCCCAGCGTGTATACCACAAATTCCTTCATGCACTTCTCTGATCAAATAGTTTGCGTCTTCGGGGTCTACGCATCGTAATAATGGCCCGAGGTATGATTTTCGGTACAAAATTCCATCAGCCATCTGATAGTGCTCTGCCTTGTACTGGATTTTTCTCGCTTCGGCTTTGTTCTCTAGGAGTACTCCAGATTGAAGGTACGCTATTATCGGAGTCATCCATGACGTTGTTCCTACTTGAATAACGTTTACTTCTCTTAATGGCACTGATGGGTTGCTCAAAACTTCTATGCGCACATCCTTTGCGAGGTGTTGGAAACTTGTAGATGCGAGTTTACTCAGCGCGTCTGCTGGTTTATTCTCGCTTCTATTAATGTGGTGCACCTTGTAGGAATAGAAGGTTTGTAGCAACGTCGTTGCTTGACTCAGGTAGAGCGCCATTACATCTCCTCTGGCTTCGTATTGCCCGTTGATTTGCCCGGCCACTAGCATGGAGTCTACATGTGCTTCGATGTGTCTAACTCCCATTTTGATTGCCAGTCTTAAGCCAGCAAGGAAAGCTTCATATTCGGCTTCATTGTTCGTGCTCTTGAAATCCAAACGTACGGCGTAAGTGAATTCATGTTTATCAGGGCTCACCAGCCGAAGTCCTACGCCTGCGTCGTCTTCGTTACACGCGCCGTCTGTGTATAACAACCATGGTTCTTCTACTTGCTGTTTTTCGGCTTTTTCCAATGCTTTACATTCCCGATCCTTGTCGTCCGGCACTTCTGTCATGAAGTCTGCTAGCACTTGGCCCTTGATTGCTGGTCTCGGCCTGAAAACCACATTATGGCCCCCGAGTTCTATCGCCCACTTTGCTAGTCTTTCTGGAATCTCTGGCCTTGCGAGGATGTTGCCGATGTTGTAGTTTGTTAACACGTGGATGACGTGGTTGGCAAAGTACCTGCGCAGCCGTCTTGATGCATGGATCAATGCGAGTACTAGTTTCTCCATGATGGCATACCGGGTTTCTGGGTCGGTCAAGGTTCGTGACACATAGTAAACTGGTGTTTGGATACCCTGTCGATCAACGAGTAGCACTGCTCCTACTGCTCTGTCGGAGGCTGATAAGTAAAGCACCAAAGGTTCTCCCTTGGCTGGTGCGGTTAATGTGGGCAACCTGATGAGGCAATCTTTCATCTTGCGGAATGCGCTCTCGGCTTCCGGAGTCCACTGAAATTGGCTTTTCTTCATGCAATTGCGGAGTGTTTTGATAAACGGGAAAGATTTGGCTGCGTGATTGGCCAGGAAACGGTTAAGTGCTGCCAACCGTCCTGCCAATTTTTGCATCTCCTTGATCGTCGACGGTGAAGGCATGCGTTCGATTGCTTGTACCTTATCAGGATTCACTTTGAAGCCGTCTTTTGTGACGATGAAACCCAGGAATTTTCCCTCTTCCATGCCGAACGAGCATTTCGCTGGGTTCAGCTTGATACTTACTCCGCGCAAGGTGTCAAACGTTTTTTGGATGTTCAGCAGCATTGTATTTTCTTCTTTGCTCATAATCACTAGGTCGTCCATATACACTTCGATGTACTTTCCGATAGCATCATGGAATGTTTCATTCATCAGCCTCTGATAGGTCGCTCCCGCATTCTTTAATCCGAAAGGCATCTTAGTGTAGCAGTATAGCCCTGTCGGTGTGCGGAATGCGGTTTTTTCTTCATCCTGCACAGCCATTTGTACCTGGTGGTACCCCTTGTAACAATCAAGGAAGCACTTCCATCGGAAGGTTGCCAGTGAATCAATTTTTTCATCGATGTCTGGTAAGGCATAACAGTCACGCGGACACGCCTTGTTTAAATCCTTGTAGTTTACACACATTCTCCAACTGCCATTTTGCTTCTGTACCATTACTGGGCTCGCCACCCATGTTTGGTATCTGACTTCCCTGATGATTCCCGCATTTAACAGCTCCATCACCTGCTCTTTCATAGCATCGTGTTTTATGTCTCCTAAATGGCGTTTGGCATGTACCACCGGTTTTGCTTCTTCTGAGACGTTTAATCGATGTTCAGCTATGTGTCGTGGAACACCCACCATGTCTGCTGGTGTCCAGGCGAACACGTCCATGTTTTGGAACAACAGCTTTTTCAGCGCTGCGCGCGTTAGGTCGGACATTGCAGGTCCTAAGGTAACTGTCTGTTCTGGGTACGTGCTGTTTAACACCCATTTTTCTGCTTCCGCGCGTGGTGCCGGTTTACTTGCCTTTGCAGGTCTGAGTTCCTCTGTTGCTAAGACTTCTTTGCTTGCGTATATTATAGCTACTCCTGTTTCTGTTGGGAATCCCACGGCTGAATGTGGACCGGAGCAGATCATACTGAAGTCTCCTTGGGACTCTCTTCCCAACATAATGTCGTGTCTTGAATGTGCGGGTAGCACCATGAAGGTAACATCTTCTGTTCTTGAATTCCTTCCGTCCGAGAGTAACACCGGGAACGATATCTGTTCGAGGGGAAAGACGGCTTCGTTGCAAAAACCAGTGAGTGGGTAATCAACTGGTTCTAAGTGCGCCTTATCCTCTTGATCGAATTGATTGAAACATTTTTCATATATGATATCCGCAGTGCTCCCTGGATCAATGAAAATGTAGTCGGTTTGGTAGTGTCCGATCACGCCCGAGATGATTATGGGTCTTCTTTCTCTTGGGCCCCCTCTTACGATAGGAATAACAACCTGCCTTTCACACCACGAGTCGTCTTGTGTGCGCTTGTTGTAGTTTTTCTTTGACCTTCGCTGACCTCCTTGAATCATGTGGGTTTCCAATTTCCGGAGTTTTTTGTTATCTGGTCCTTCTTCTCTTCTTTGTATTTGGCGGTAGTCGCGCTTTCCGCCCTTTACCAAATGAGTGAGCTTTCCATCTCTTAAGGCCCTTTCTATTTCTTGCTTAAGGCTGAAGCAGTCGTCGGTTAAGTGACCCGTGTCTTTGTGAAACTCGCAGAAAAGATTAGGATCTTGACCCCTCTTGTTTCGCATTTGTAGGGGTGGTTTGAACTGGTGATTTTCAGTGGCCAAGACCTCGGAAGGGGTCTTTGTTAGTGGTGTCCACTGTTTCTCCCTGTTTTCTCTTTTTACCTCTTTTCGGTGGGCTATCTGATTGATTGTGTGGCGCGCATCCTCCCTTGCTGGGCTTCTCTCTCTATGACCGGACGCTTTCCATGGTTGGCCTCTGCCTTTTTGTTGTGCCGGTCATTGTGGTTATACCCGCGTTGACGGTGGTCGTCACCGGTCAACTGTCTGTCCGACTTCGCAATGGTTTTGGCTGCTTCAATGAAGGTTTCCCAATCTTTGGGTCCTCCGTCTCTTCCCTTTACACGTTTGATTAGATCGTCGCACTTGACTGCCCTCATGAAGTGCGCGCGCATCATCTTTTCGCCTACGTCTCCTATTTCCAGACATTCTTTGTTGTACCTCGTGATGAAGTCTTCCACACTCTCGTGGTCTCTGCGCCATATATTCAAACAATCAGCTGGGTCTCTGGTGTGTCTACGTTGCTGAGAGAAGTGTGCAAGGAACTTCTCTCGTAAATCGACCCATGACTTGATTTTTCCTGCCGGTAGGCTGTCAAACCAGACGCGCGCGGCGTCGACGAAGGTTTGAGCGAAGAGATGGCACCATGTCGGTAAGTTCCATCCACCTGTTGCTCCAGCACCATTAAAAACTTGGAGGTGATCATCTGGGTCTGTCAACCCGTTGTATTTGCCCACGTTGTGTGGCAATTTCGTTTTATCGATAGCGGCCGTGGCGATCTCTCTGATGAATTTCGAATTCTCAGCCATGTCGTCTGGACGATAGCTCAAGGTGTAATCATGCTCTGCTTTTGGGTTATAACCTGCGCGCTTGCGTGGTTTGTATGCTTCATGCTCTGGCGGCAACCTGCTGAACACTGTACTTTCTTTGTATGTCCCGTCTTCTTCTTCTTCTTCGTAGTTATCGAGCTCGTCGTTTATGTTGTGCGGACCTAAACGACTTTGTATTGGCTTTCTTGGTAGGTGAGGGTACTGCACATAACTGCTTTCTGTTTCTCCGTATGTATCACGCGTGTCGTGTGCGCTTGGCCTTCTAACGTTTGGTGTTGGTACTGACTCAGGACGTAAGTTGAATGCATTGGCCTGTTGAGGTATGGGAGCACTCAAAGGCCTTTGCGGTGGGGTAACAAATGTTGACTGGTTGGCTTGTGCTTGGAGCAGGGCTTGCTGCGCGCTGAGCTGTGTGTAGACGAGGTTTAGAGATGCCATTTGTTCGGCATACCAGGAAGCCAGAGTTTTTCCTTCGGGTAGCCCTAGTAGTGCAGAGAAGTTCAGTTGAGTTTGATCCGATGGAGCTGAGGGGCCAGCTCCATGGCTCTGTGTTTGCACAGGTGGAGGTGTTTGTTGGACTACCCCGGACGGAGGTTGGAAAGTGGCTCCGTTTGTAGTTTGGGTGATGATCCTAGGTGGAGTTTGGAAGGTAGCACCAGTTGTGTTTTGGCTAACGACCCTGGATGCACTCCCAAAGATACTAGGAAAATCGTTGTTCATCGGCCCTTCTTGGATAATTTCGTTCCTTTGACCCCTTTGGACGTGTGCATTGTCCGAAACGAGTTCAAAAGAAGAAACGTCTCCATCTACCGGGTGAGAAGGGTTTTGATCAGCCATTTTGACGAGTGTTTTTCGAAAAGAAAAGAGATGAGAGTGGTTTCTGCTAAAAGCGGATGGCGCCAATGATGAAACACAGGTTAACACCAAGGTAAATCTGTGGGGGTATTTCTTCTGTGGGTTCAATCTCCTTTCTTACTCGTCGGAATGACCTGGGCCCGCAAAACAGCAACACCGTTAGTCTCGTTAAGAGGGGAATATGGGGGTTTCCCTCTTAACCAGGCTCCGACGTGAGAATAAGTACTGTTCTGAGGGAGAATAAACAGTGTGTGTTGAGTGTGAGAGTATATAGAGAGCAAGATGATTCAACCTGGATGATGAAGGGTCCTATTTATAGCCGGAGGGTGAAGGAGGGAGGAGCAGCAGTGCCAGCTGTGATTGCGCGCCAGCTGTCCGACCAAGGGGAATATCCTTTTGGTCTCCTCTGCCGTGGTCAGTGTAGTGGTACACGTGGCGCACTTACATTTGCCTATTTTGGAGACGTCGTACTAGTACTGTCGGACTGCTCCTTGATTCGTCGCAGGCCTACCTGGCGCTTGATGACTGGTGACACGTGTTGTCCTTTTGTCGGATGGAGCATCTTTGGTGCCACCATAATGTTTTCCAGAAGCTTCTAGAAACTTCTGGATGATCTTGTTGATGTCAGCGCCACATAGGATGGAAAAGTGGTGTGGTCCTTGCCATGTGGGCGAGGAATTGGGACCATACCTCTTCAGGGTGTAATGTTGCCGATGTTTGAGTGCAAAATGGAGAGTGGAGAGGGAAGTTGACATGACAGAGTAGGATTAGCTGAGATGGAGAAAGGACTACTCCACCTAAGTAGAGCGCCCCTTACACCCTTATAGATAAACTAGTGCCTCTTTGCAATAATTAGATTGAAATGTTTGATGTAAATTAGCGGCGGACCCAAATTTATTCTCTGGGGGTGCAAACGTGGACTTCAATCAACTTTTCAAGGGGTGCGATCAGGATTTTTGCCTATAAAATATGCTAAAAAGTTTTGTTCAAGGGGTGCGTCTGCCCACCCATCACAACACCTAAGTTCGCCCATGGTAAATTTGATGTAATTGGCAAAATAGTACTTTTTCAACAAAGTTAAAGTATGATAAAGTTTGCTAAAGTAATAGTAACTTGTTAAAGTAAGAAAGTGATAAATACCCATAGTACATTACCAAAGATCAAAGGGAGACTTCGCGTCTAAAGTTAACATTGTAATCTCAAACAAAGTTTAATTTAACGTTAAGGTCACATCTGGTGTCTAAAGCAACACACTTACCAATAGATAAAGGGGCAGTGCATCAGTTGTTTGCTCATGCTTGTACAACCACCCATATTCTAAAAGCATGTGATAGTTCATAGTATTGTGATATAGTCTTAGTAAAGTGTTATGTTGTACACATAGCATACAGTAATATGATTCTTAATGTGTCCTGTTTGCTTATTTGCTTCTTTATGTATAACATAGTTGCTATTGCCTGATTTAAACTATAACTCACTTAGTGTACAACTTTTAGTATGCACATCGGGTTAGGTTAGCTGGATAAAGCAAAAACTGACGCATGGCGAAAGTTCCTGAAGTACAACTGACATCCCCGTCTCTATTATGTTTTTATGCTAAAGACAAATCTTTTAATATAATTTGAATTGTAAAGACATCATCGTTACTTTCCACTAGCGTGGAATGAATTTTTTATAACCAATTGCCAAGGAGTAAATCCAATAGTTGAAACCCCCAGGATTGGGGCGTTTCACACCTAAGTTACAAAACTTAATTATGTCTTTATATCTAGTCACAGCTCATGGACATAAGATTCGCATCGAATCCAAAGCACGCTA
The DNA here is from genome assembly GCA_030545235.1 of Helianthus tuberosus. Taxonomy (NCBI): domain Eukaryota; kingdom Viridiplantae; phylum Streptophyta; class Magnoliopsida; order Asterales; family Asteraceae; genus Helianthus; species Helianthus tuberosus. Next base: position 3,952,695 of record CM060381.1, on the reverse strand, counting down.
AATTGTCGTGTTCCTTTTGCTTTTATTTTTTGTTTCTGCATCGTCGTTCGTTTGTGTGTTTGTGAGTTGGTTCTGCTACACTATTTGATACCCAACAGTTTTGATTCAGTCAAAAATATGAGACCAAGATAGATGAATGGAGATGCACGTGCATATATCGAAAACTACATTAAACTAACATGAGAGTTCGTACCTAACATCTATTTCATTAGATTAACTTCTACCCAATTTTAATCACATTTAGTTTTCACGTAAAGTATGTTTGTATTTTCCTTTAGAAACTCAACAGATTTAGTTTGTATTTATGACTATTAGTATAATAAATTAATTAAGTTCAGTTTTCTATATTATATAATATAAAGTTCAGTTTTCTAATTATATAAAATTTGTTGATAATTGATTTTGACGTAATTGTACTAATGTCAACCTAAACGTTTTTTTTTAAATAGTTACAATAGGAGACTTTTAATATATTTGAGTCTCTTAAATTCATATATATCATCATGTGTTACAATTTGAATGTCTCTTTGATAAATTTTTATATAATTAATGAATTTCTTTGGGATTTTTTTGAACGGCAAATTTCTTTAAATCCCTGTCGTCCACAGAACTTGAACCCAACACTTTTTTCTCCCAAATTCAGGTGTTTAAAGGTTTTGTTTTTCCAATGGACCACCATATGCAACAGCTCAAGGCAGGTGTTGTGGTCTAGTGGCATCGGTAATGGCTTGTCATAAACATGGTGTGGATTTAACGCCTTGTACGTGTAAGTGATTAGGTGGTATATAGGGGTAAAAAAATAGGTGTTAAAAAATGCATGCTACAAGTAAGCTCATAACGTACATGTAACTAATTAACGAGTGCGATAGGTCAACCAGTGATACAGGGGTTCTACTTTAGGCAAAGCCTTTAAATAACTTGGGAAGCGAAGGTATTGAGTTCAAGTTTCAGAGACGACAGTAATTAAAAGAAATTTGTCGTTAAAAAAAAGTATATAAAGGATCCTATTTTAGGAAGTAGGATGGTTGCTTTTTGTAGATTCTTAAAAAGTGTTCTTTTTCTAGTAATTATAGGCTCTGATAATCTTACCAGGAGTTCAATAATGGTATAAGACTATGGGGGGTGGAGGAGGGTAGTCCTTAAAGGATGATCCACCACGTAGGCGGGATGAGCACCTTTATATATACATATATATATGTATATATAGTTGTGTGTGTGTGCGGGATAAAGAAGTGAGGCTCGGCAAGAACACCTAGGGGGCGACGGAGAGGACGGGGACAACCCGGGGGCGGTGTGCCGCCCCGTCGCCGCACCAGGCCGACCCGGGGATGATCCCCATACCGTCCAGCCTAAGTTACTGAATGCAAAAAGTCTGGTACACATCAAATTATTCTTTATTTTTACAAGTTAATTGTAAGGGATTATTACTTTTATAGTTTTATGTTGGGTCGGGTTATTGAGGTCGTATATGTTCATATTATTGTTGCCTTATTATAATGACTTATGGCTGTTTGAAATGATTTAGACAACACTAAACTTTGAAGACATGTGCTTAAGGACTGTAAAATAACTTATAATAAAATAGTTAATAAAGTAAATAAAAAAAATTCTTGGGTGTCATGTGATTTTCCATTTTAGTATTCTTTCCTTAAAATCTAAAAAGCTTCCATTTCCCCATAGTCTATATAAGTCTTTGATGGAATAAAACGTAGTACTCACAATGTTGCCCTACGCCACCCTGCAAGAGGCTGAGACCGCCATCGGTCGATCTCTCACTTGTGCGGAAACCTTATGGTTTAATTACACGGCCAATAAGTCGGATTACGCCCTCTACTGCCACGCCATTCCCTTACTTTTTCTCCCATCAATTCTAGTACCTCTCTTCTACGTGCTTATCGAACTCATATTTCCGATAGCCTCTTATAAAATTCAACCCAAGATTAAGGTTTCTCTATACGATAACTTCAAATGTTACTTGGTCGTCACACGGACATTCGTCCTCATTGTTGCACCTACACTACTCATCTCTTATCCTTCCATAAAAGTAAGATTAATTTGATAACTCTTAATCGAATATAAACGGTTGTTATTAATTAAGGGTGTGCATATTCACACACCTTGATGCCTATCTACAAACCAAGTGGGACCCTTATACGTCATCTACAGGTCTTTACGTGGCGTATAGCCACCTTTATCAATTTCCAAGAGAATATCTGATTGTGTTTTATCATGGTCCTATACGCCGCGTATAAGTCTACACACGACGTATAGACCTAAAAGACCATTTTACCCCTGGTTCAGGGCCTATACGCAACCCAAACTAGGGGTAAAATGGTCATTTTTACCCTTTATATACGCCCACGTCTATGCGGGGCGTATATAAAGGGCTTTTATACGTTTTTATACAATATTTATCGTTTTAGCAAAGTTCTATAATAAGTATTTAAAAAAATAAGAGTAAATTACAAGTTTTGTCCTTTATGTATATCCCAAATTGCAGGCGCTGTCCTTTGTCTTTAAAATTGATTAGTTTTGTCCTTAATGTTTGCAAATCTTGCACGTTATGTCCTTTAGGCCAAACCCAGTTAGATTTTTTAGTTAAATCTGGTCATGTGCAAGGCACATGAGGGCATTCTTGTCATTTGAGCTTTCCACGGGCTAGTTTGTAAATAACTTTTATTAAAGGGTCATTTTGTACAATTTAAAAACAAAACATACCATCACCACCTCCCGGTACCGTCACCGCCACCACCTGGTTACCACCAACCCCAGCCACCACCTGTGACCATCACCACTGCCGGAACTCCATAATTCGAGATTATAGACCAATTCTTCAAGTTTTTACTAGATTTTACGTGAATTAAAATAAACTCATTTACCAAACCAAACGAATTCAAAAAACTATACCCAAAATCTACTTGAACAACCACAAACCAATCGGTCTGGGCAGGTGGTGCTTGTATCCACCATGAGAAAAGGGGTTTTATATTAAACAAGAATATACCCAATTGCATAAGTCTATTCATACCTGTGATTTTGAAATCATTTATTTTATGCTGAACAATTCAATAATAACAATGAATCAAACAAAATCACTACTCATTCCAACAATTCTCACCATATCTCATTATCTACAAAAATCCATTTAATTCGCCGAAACTCCATGAACAGGCTGCTAAATCAGAAATTTAACCCCCTTTTCCTTATCCAAACACCCCCAATTTGAATTTTTTTTTCCAGCCAAATCAGCAACCACTACCCCAGCCTCACCGGAACCCTAACCCTAACCACCGCTAACACCGTCACATGCAGCAACTACTGGAGCCATTAATTCAAGAAATACTCCGCCACCGCACTTAACCCACCACCACCACCGCCGCTGTACCTAACCCACCACACACCACCTTCAATCTGTTACCACCACCGACACACTAACACCACCTCCACCTCCGCACCTAACCCACCACCACCGAAGCACCAACACCACCACCACCGCCGTACCTAACCCACCGCCGCCCCTAACCACCGCCACACACCAGCTTGAATATGTTACCACCACCGCCGCCCCTCACCACCGCCACACACCACTTCAATCTGTTGTTAGAGAGAGAAGAGAGAGAAAGAGTTGAAAGAGAGAGAGAGAGAGGAGAGAGAGTTTATCAGATGTTAGAGAGAGAGAGTTTATCAGAGAGAGAGAGGAGAGAGAGTTTGTATATATAGTGTTTTACTTTTAAGTTTGTACAAAATGGCCCCTGAATAGAAGTTCTTTACAAAATAACCCCTGTATAGTTGAAATGACAAGAATACCCTCATGTGCATTGCACATGATCAGATTTAACAAAAAAAATTAACTGGGTTTGGCCTAAAGGACATAACGTGCAAGATTTGCAAACATTAAGGACAAAACTCATCAATTTTAAAGACAAAGGACAGCGCCTACAATTTGGGACAAACATAAAGGACAAAACTTGTAATTTACTCAAAAAATAAATGAAAAACAATAGATGTAGTATCATATCATATAGGTATCATATAGTATCATATTTTATCGTATCGTATTATATCATATAGTGTAGTATCGTATAGGTGTAGTATAGGTCCTGTATATGCTTATAGGTGTATTATAGATCCCGTGTATGCTTATAGGTGTAGTATAGGTCATGTATAGGCCTATAGGTGTAGTATAGTATCATATTATATCGTATCGTATATTATAATATAGTGTAGTATCATATCATATAGTATCGTATAGGTGTAGTATGAGTCCAGTATATGCCTATAGGTGTATTATAGATAGTATACTATAACATCGTATCATATAATTGTAGTTAGGTCCCGTATAGGCCTATAGGTGTAGTATAGGTCCCACATAGGACTATAGGTGTTGTTTAGGTCTTATATAGACCTATAGGACTATACAAAACCTATAAGACTATACCAGACCTATAGGGGGCCTATACGAGACTTATACTACAATATACGATATTATTGGATACGATATAACACCCTTATATAGACCTATAGGTGTAGTATAGGTCTCGTATAACGCTATAGGTGTAATTTCGGTCCCGTATAGGCCTATACAAGATCTATAGGGGACCTATAACTTATAATACACTATACGATACAATACAATACAATATGATACTATAGGATACGACACACACCTGTATAGCCCTATAGGTGTAGTATAGGTCCCGTATAACACTATAGGTGTAGTATAGGTATCGTATAGGCCTATAGGCCAATACAAGACCTATAGGGAACCTATACGAGACTTATACTACACCATATGATACGATACTATAGGATACCATACAACACTCGTTTAGGCCTATAGGCATATTCCCATATAAGACTATTGGTGTAGTTTAGGTCCCGTATACGCCTATACAAGACCTATAGGGAACCTATACGAGAATTATACTACATTATATGATACGATACTACATCCATAGGCCCATACGAGATTTATAATGCACTACACTGCACTACACTAAACTACACTACACTTAACAATGTTTTATTTTTATTTTTTTAAAGTACTTATTATAGAGCTTTGCTAAAACGATAAATACTGTGTAGAAATATTCTATAATAAGTACTTTAAAAAATTGTTAAGTATCGTATCGTATCGTATAGTATAAGTCTCGTATACGCCTCGTATGGGGCTATTCATGTAGTATCATATCATATAGTGTAGTATAAGTCTTGTATAAGCATATAGATGTAGTATAGTATCATATCTTATCGTATCGTATAATGTTGTATCGTATCGTATGGGTGCTGTATAGGTCTCGTATATGCCTATAGGTGTATTATAGTATACTATAGAATCGTGCCATATAGTTGTAGTTTAGGTCTCGTATAGGTTTATAAGCGTAGTGTAGGTCCCGTATAAGCCTATAGGTGTAGTATAGTATCATATCATATCCTATCGTATCGTATATTATCGTATAGTGTAGGATCGTATCGTATCGTATCGTATACGTCTTGCATATGCTTATAGGTGTATTATAGTATAGTATACTATATCCTATCATATCGTATAGTGTAGCATCGTATCGTATAGGTGTTGTATAGGTCCTGTTGTGACAACCCTCAAAATTCCATGTATTCCGTACAATTTATTATTGATAATGAAAGTGCTTGACGACGGTGTGGAATTACTTAACTGCTTTCTGATATCTGTGTTATGCTTACGTGTGCTTGTTAACATACTAGTAGTATGCAGAAAGTCACTAAATAGTCCGTTATAATTTCCTAAGTGTTAGAAACTAAAAGTGTTACAAAAATATACATAAAAGACATTTTACGGATTAATTAAACACTTTAACGGAACAGTATCGAACCGAACAACCGGACTTTATCCGGAACATAAAAATATTGACAATGACACTGTTTTGCTTTTTGTAAGCCAGTTAGGGTCCCCGAATACCCTAACACCCGCTATAATGCATAACACACTACAAATTAGTTTAACCTTCTAATTAATCTTAACTAGCTACTAACTAACTAGTTGGAATCTAACCATGTAAACCCCCCCCCCCCCCCCCGCCCCAACGAATTCGGTTCCCATGTGGGGACACCCCACTAAATTTTTGATTATTTTATTTTGTCATGTTTAATATCTTAATGACATATGAACCAATGGTTAAACATGATCAATGGTCCATAAGTAGACCCACAAGACCATCCATCTCATTCTCACAACACACTTCAAAATTTCACTCTCTCCTCTCCCTCTCATTGAGTTCGGCTGAAGACACAAGCACCATCAACACCATCTTTCAATTTCAATCAAGGCATTCTACTCACATACAAAGGTGAAGGAGTTCTTACGAGGAAGCTTGGTGCTTACGGAGTGCCAAGGACCTCACTACGTTGCTATTAACCACCCGTTTTTCGTCTAGTTTCTTCCCTAGCCACGAGCTAGTAGTAAGTGACTCTAAACGCCCTATTGTTCATATCTAAAGTGGTTAATAAGAAATTTTTCGGATGAAAATTATAAACACTAAAGATCACAAACTAAAAGTCTTGTAAGAAGATGAACATGGTGGATAAAGAGTAGATGTGTGTGTAAATCATGTAGATCTTGTGTGATTATGATTCTTGGTTGATTATCTGATGTTTTGCTGGTTAGTATTGATGTTTGATGTTGTTGTGATCAATAAACTTGCTAACGGAATCAATCGAACACGAACTAGGAAGTTAAAGACTGAAAACAGAATCTGTCCAAGTTTTACAGCCAACTTCAGTTGGCTGTAAACAGGTCATAAACTCTACTAAAAACTGATATTTTGAGTCTAAAACGTGTTATTATGAAATACGGTTCTAATGGCACCGGAATCGTAATTTTTGGACTTCGTTTACTATTTTTAAAGCGTCATTTCGTAACAGCAGCTAGAGCTGCATTTTTTCTGCTGAAAATATATGTTTTGTTTTCCATCATAACTTGGGTTCTGTGTAGAGTTGGATCATGAAAATTGTACTGTAGATAACCACTGATGTATTTGTAATTACCCCACTGGAATTTCATAAATCGGACTTACGATGAATTTTTAATAAATTGTTCCGTGGACTGTGGTCAGAAATAGATAAATCTGAGATCAGTCCGGAAAATGAATTTTTATAAAATATTGGTAATGAACTGGACCCCGATATTTTTACACAATAAAATTTGGAACGTTTAAGACATACTGAAAAAATTTGGGAATTTTTGGAATAATTTAACTATTTTATTAAAATGTCCGAAAACAGCCGGTTTTGAATATTAATGCTGAAATGACATAAGTTGTGACTTGCGTGTCTAAATGTCGAGTATGCTATCTGTGAATGATCTAACATGTTATATGTGTTACGTGCACTATCGTATGTTTGCTTATGAGTGGGGAATGGATGGGAAGTATATATATGGGTATAAACAGTTAAAGTAATGCATGCTATGTGATAGATACGTGTAGGAACTTTGTGCTCTATTTGTAAGCCACTAAATGACTAACTGGTAAATCATACTAGGACGTGATTGACCGACCTTGACTGTTAGCTATATTTGAGAATCTAACCGAGGTGAGTTCACACTTTTCTACAAAGCATGGTAAATTCCCGGTGGGAATGGGAATGGGTACAGGAATAGGGATTCCTCGTCCTTTGAGACGTGTTCAGGAATGTAAGTTCCTCGTCCTGTTGGGACGTGTTAGACTTACTGGACTAGAACTCTATCAGCGAAGTCCCTCCCTTTTTGTATCGACTTAATCGCCGAGGCTATGGCGAGCGGGTCATTAGTTAATAGCGCTATTAGGTATAACAAACCTCACACCGTGCCAGTTGGATGGGTTTGTACTAATGGACTATGGCACGTCGGTGGTGATAGAACACCGACGCTAGGGCACAAATGATTTTTGTTAGTAGTCGATATGATAAACGAGTCTGGTAGTTTAAAATACTGGGGTAGCTCCCCACGACCAAAGTGCCGGGCTGGATAGCCAGGGAAGGTGGACATGGGATGGTTAACTAATAAACGTTTTCGAACTATGGGGTAACCCCCACGGCTGGATAGCCGAATGAGATTAAACTATGTTTTTGGAAACAACTCTAAAATGGACAACCAACCGTGAACTCACTCAACTTTGTTGTTGACTCGTTATTACATGCTTTGCAGGTCATTAGATGCTATGGAGCTTGCATATGGAGGTGGTCGTTGTGGGATGCGAACCGATATGTCCCGTGCTTAATAAATAAACTTTATGAACTTATTAAACCTACGTTTTGGACGTTAAACTTATGAACTATGGACTTATGTTTTGAACTTATGTTTTATTCTTCCGCTGTTAACCTAAAATCGGTTTACTTCCTTTTGGTCACCAATCGTATTGTGTTTGGTTTTATTTACTTAATTACGATGTACGATATGATTGGTGGCTCGATCCTGGTCATGTCACGCCTCCAAGCGGTGGTACTCCGCATGGTGGATTTTGGGGGTGTGACAGATTGGTATCAGAGCCATTGGTTATAGTGAACTTGGTTTTAAAAAGGGAAAAGTTTTTGATAAAACCAGACTATAACCGGTACAGTAATCAACGATCCATAACGACGCTTCGCTCCACGTGCAAGACTCGACACAATAGGTGGTATGATTTATGTTTATATTGTCAGTTAGATAGTTCACATTGTGCACCAGTTAACATGATAATTGCTATTTGAACCTTGTGTGCTTACTCTCTACTATCATCCCACACTTACGCACTTTTGCGACACTTTTCTCACTTACGTTGCTTCATTATGAAGATCATGAGCGGACGCGAAGGACGTATCAACCTCACTCAAGCCCAGTTGACGGCTTTGATCAACGAACGAGTCACTGAGGCACTCGCAGCCAACCCTGCAGGAGGTATAACCTGCCATACCAACTCACCTTAGGACGTTTAGATCCTACCTTCGCAAACCAATCCTCATGCTTAATCTTGTCTTTTATTCTCGCGCAACAGGTCAACATGCTCAACCTCCTGTGTGCACATTCAAAACGTTCATGGACTGCCGACCTACTACTTTCAGTGGCACAGAAGGAGCGGTAGGCCTTCTACACTGGTTCGAGAAGCTTGAGTCTGTCTTCGAGATGTGTGAATGCCCTGAGGATCGTAGGGTGAAGTATGCTACTGGTACTCTTGAAGGGGTAGCGCTCACATGGTGGAACGCTCAGGTTCGGCTGCTGGGGTTGGTTGCTGCTAATGCCACCCCATGGAACGGTTTCAAGGAACTGATCAAAGAGGAATACTGTAGTCGGGATGACATCCACAAACTGGAGGTGGAATTTTTCAATCTGAAGATGACGGGGTCTGAGATTGAGGCGTATACCAAGAGGTCGAATGAACTGGCCATCTTGTGCCCTACTATGGTGGACCCTCCCATCAAACGTATTGAGCTTTACCTTAAGGGCCTTGTACCCGAGATTCAGAGTCACGTGACTTCGGCTAACCTGGGTACCATTCAGCAGATCATTAAGTTAGCCCATCGTTTCACCGATCAAGCTGTGGAACAAAACAAACTGCCTAAGCGTATTGGTGCTGCTACTGCTGACACACCCAACGATAACAAGCGAAAATGGGATGGGAATTCAGGCAAAGGTTCTACTTCAGCTCAGTCCCAGCAGCGAAAGACAGATGAGTACAGGAGCCCCAGTCAGCAGTCTTCTGGGAATCAAGGTCAGGGTGGATACAAGGGAAATCACCCCAAATGTAATCGCTGTAACTTGCACCACAGTGGGCCATGTGGTAAAGGCAACTGTCATCGATGCAACAAGCCTGGTCACATGGCAAGGGACTGCAGGAGTCAGCATCCGGCGAATCAGAACCGGCAGCAACAGCAAGCCCCACCCAATCAACGCCAGCAGCGGCAACAACAAGGTAACAACAAAGGGTGCTTTCAATGTGGTGCTGAGGGCCATTTCAAGAAAGACTGCCCCCAGTTAAATCAGAACCAGAACAACAACAATAATGGAGGAAACAATGGAGGCAACCATGGGGGTAACAATAATGGCAATGGCGCCCGAGGTCGTGCCTTTGTGATTGGTTAGGGTGATGCAAGGAACGATCCCAACGTTGTGATGGGTAAGTTTCTTCTGGACGACTTCTTTGTTACTGTTTTATTCGATTCAGGTGTCGATACTAGTTATGTGTCCGTAAAAGTTAGCCAAATGCTTAAGCGCACTCCAACACTCCTGAACACCAAACACACGGTAGAACTAGCTAACGGTAAAAGTCTTGAAGCCACACACATAGTTAAAGGTTGTAACCTCGTCTTAGCTGGTCAGACTTTCTCTATCGATCTTATTCCTATCACACTTGGTAGTTTCGACGTTGTTATTGGGATGGATTGGCTATCTCATCATCAAGCGGAGATTGTTTGCAAGGAGAAAATCGTCCGCATTCCTCGTTCTGGTGAAGAACCTCTCATGATTCATGGAGACAAGAGTGGTGCTGTCGAAGGCATCATCTCTTTCCTTAAGGCCCATAAGTGTTTGCGAAAGGGCCACACTGCCATTCTAGCGCTCGTTACTGACACATCAACAGAAGAGAAGAGAATTGAAGACATCCCTATTGTGCGCGATTTTCCCGAAGTATTTCCTGAGGAATTACCCGGTCTTCCGCCTCATCGTCAAGTTGAGTTTCAAATCGAGCTAGCTCCTGGAGCAGCGCCAGTAGCTCGAGCACCATATCGTCTAGCTCCATCAGAACTCGAAGAACTGTCCATGCAACTACAAGAACTCTTGGAAAAGGGTTTTATACGTCCTAGCTCTTCGCCCTGGGGAGCTCCAGTCTTGTTCGTAAAGAAGAAAGACGGTACCTTCAGGATGTGTATTGACTATTGCGAACTTAACAAGGTGAGTGTGAAGAATCGTTATCCTCTTCCACGTATTGACGACTTATTCGACCAGATGCAAGGGTCGAGCTATTACTCTAAGATTGATTTGAGATCGGGATACCATCAGCTGAGAGTCCGAGATGAGGACGTCTCCAAAACAACATTCAGAACTCGTTACGGCCATTACGAGTTTCTGGTTATGCCATTCGGGCTGACGAATGCACCAGCGGTCTTCATGGATCTCATGAACCGAGTGTGCAAACCTTACCTGGATAAGTTTGTTATTGTGTTCATCGACGATATCCTGATCTATTCTAAGAGTCAGGAGGAACACGAGCAGCATCTACGACTTATGCTGGAACTTCTTCGAAAAGAGCAGTTGTATGCCAAGTTTTCAAAATGTGACTTCTGGCTTCGCGAAGTCCACTTTCTAGGCCATGTGGTAAACAAGGATGGGATTCATGTAGATCCATCCAAGGTTGACTCGATCAAGAACTGGCCTGCACCCCGCACACCAACAAAAATTCGCCAATTCTTGGGTTTGGCCGGATATTACAGAAGGTGTATAAAAGATTTCTCGAAGACTGCGCAACCTCTCACTTCACTGACTCAGAAGGGTGTCACCTATCGTTGGGGTGATGCACAGGAGTCCGCATTTCAGCACTTGAAGGATAGACTTTGTAGCGCGCCTATCCTCTCATTGCCTGAGGGCACAGATGATTTTGTGGTTTACTGCGATGCTTCCATCCAAGGACTTGGTTGCGTGTTGATGCAACGTGACAAGGTCATTGCCTACGCATCACGCCAACTTAAGGTTCACGAAAGGAACTACACTTCGCACGACTTGGAGTTGGGAGCAGTTGTCTTCGCGCTCAAGATATGGAGACATTACCTGTACGGTACCAAGTGCACTATTTACACCGATCACAGGAGTCTCGAGCATATCTTTAAGCAAAAGGAGTTAAACATGCGACAACGCTGATGGGTCGAACTCTTGAATGATTATGAAAGTGCTATCAAATACCATCTGGGCAAGGCCAATGTTGTGGCCGACGCCCTCAGTCGAAAGGATACTTTACCCAAGCGTGTACGTGCGTTACAGCTTACCATCCAATCTAACCTTCCCGCTCAGATTCGTGATGCTTAGGTTGAAGCATTGAAAGCAGAGAACATCAGGGCTGAATCCCTACGAGGATCGAGGCAGCGGCTAGAACAAAAGGAAGACGGTGCTTACTATGTAACAGGGCGCATCTGGGTCCCACTGTATGGAGACCTACGCGAGCTTGTGATGGATGAAGCACATAAGTCTCGTTATTCGGTACATCCTGGTTCGGATAAAATGTACCACGACCTCAAGACTACGTATTGGTGGCCTGGCATGAAAGCCCACATAGCAACCTACGTTAGTAAGTGCTTGACTTGTGCGAGAGTCAAGACTGAATATCAGAAACCATCAGGCCTACTTCAACAACCGGAGATCCCGAAATGGAAATGGGAGCAAATTTCCATGGATTTCGTTACTGGTCTGCCCAGATCTCAATGCGGAAACGATACCATTTGGGTGATCGTAGATCGACTGACCAAGTCTGCACATTTTCTGGCTATCAAGGAAACGGATAAGTTTTCTACTCTTGCAGACATTTACCTAAAGGAAGTGGTATCAAGGCACGGAGTGCCAACCTCCATCATTTTTGATCGTGACGCACGTTTTACGTCTGAACTGTGGCAAGCTATGCACAAGTCTTTTGGCTCACGTTTAGATATGAGCACCGCTTATCACCCACAGACGGATGGGCAATCTGAACGCACCATCCAAACCCTTGAAGACATGCTTAGGGCATGTGTAATCGATTTTGGTAATGGCTGGGAAAAGCACCTCCCGCTAGTGGAGTTCTCATATAACAACAGCTACCACACCAGCATTCAGGCTGCTCCGTTTGAGGCATTGTACGGACGCAAATGCCGATCACCTCTCTGTTGGGCAGAAGTTGGTGATAGCCAAATCACTGGCCCAGAACTTGTGGTGGATACCACCGAGAGAATTGCTCAGATACGACAGCGAATGGCGGAAACTCGTGACCATCAGAAAAGCTATGCTGATAAGGGAAGAAAACCACTCGAGCTCCAGGTTGGGGATCGAGTGCTACTCAAAGTCTCACCTTGGAAAGGTGTAGTCCGCTTTGGCAAACGAGGCAAACTCAATCCGCGTTATGTCGGACCATTCGAAGTCACCGAGAAAATTGGCAGAGTCGCCTACAGGTTGAATCTACCTGAAGAACTCAGCGGAGTTCACAATGTTTTCCATGTGTCGAATCTGAAGAAGTGTCTGTCAGATGAGACCCTCATAGTTCCTCTTAAGGAACTCACAATCGAGGACCACCTGCGATTCGTCGAGGAACCAGTAGAGATTACGGATCGAGATGTTAAGATCCTCAAGCGTACCAGGATACCTCTGGTCCGAGTTCGTTGGAATGCTCGTCGTGGCCCAGAGTATACCTAGGAACGAAAAGACCAAATGAAACTCAAGTATCCCCAGCTGTTTAAGAAAAACGCAACCACTACTGAGGCTGAAGCTACAGCAGAATTTCGGGATGAAATTCCAAATCAACGGGGGGATGATGTGACACCCCAGGAAAACCAGGAAACCAACGCAACATAACTAGCTTTCTCAGTAACCGCGTGCTAAATTTCGGGACGAAATTCTCTTAACAGGGGGAGAATGTGACAACCCTCAAAATTCCATGTATTCCGTACAATTTATTATTGATAATGAAAGTGCTTGACGACGGTGTGGAATTACTTAACTGCTTTCTGATATCTGTGTTATGCTTACATGTGCTTGTTAACATACTAGTAGTATGCAGAAAGTCACTAAATAGTCCGTTATAATTTCCTAAGTGTTAGAAACTAAAAGTGTTACAAAAATATACATAAAAGACATTTTACGGATTAATTAAACACTTTAATGGAACAGTATCGAACCGAACAACCGGACTTTATCCGGAACATAAAAATATTGACAATGACACTGTTTTGCTTTTTGTAAGCCAGTTAGGGTCCCCGAATACCCTAACACCCGCTATAATGCATAACACACTACAAATTAGTTTAACCTTCTAATTAATCTTAACTAGCTACTAACTAACTAGTTGGAATCTAACCATGTAAACCCCCCCCCCCCCCAACGAATTCGGTTCCCATGTGGGGACACCCCACTAAATTTTTGATTATTTTATTTTGTCATGTTTAATATCTTAATGACATATGAACCAATGGTTAAACATGATCAATGGTCCATAAGTAGACCCACAAGACCATCCATCTCATTCTCACAACACACTTCAAAATTTCACTCTCTCCTCTCCCTCTCATTGAGTTCGGCTGAAGACACAAGCACCATCAACACCATCTTTCAATTTCAATCAAGGCATTCTACTCACATACAAAGGTGAAGGAGTTCTTACGAGGAAGCTTGGTGCTTACGGAGTGCCAAGGACCTCACTACGTTGCTATTAACCACCCGTTTTTCGTCTAGTTTCTTCCCTAGCCACGAGCTAGTAGTAAGTGACTCTAAACACCCTATTGTTCATATCTAAAGTGGTTAATAAGAAATTTGTTGGATGAAAATTATAAACACTAAAGATCACAAACTAAAAGTCTTGTAAGAAGATGAACATGGTGGATAAAGAGTAGATGTGTGTGTAAATCATGTAGATCTTGTGTGATTATGATTCTTGGTTGATTATCTGATGTTTTGCTGGTTAGTATTGATGTTTGATGTTGTTGTGATCAATAAACTTGCTAACGGAATCAATCGAACACGAACTAGGAAGTTAAAGACTGAAAACAGAAGCTGTCCAAGTTTTACAGCCAACTTCAGTTGGCTGTAAACAGGTCATAAACTCTACGAAAAACTGATATTTTGAGTCTAAAACGTGTTATTATGAAATACGGTTCTAATGGCACCGGAATTGTAATTTTTGGACTTCGTTTACTATTTTTAAAGCGTCATTTCGTAACAGCAGCTAGAGCTGCATTTTTTCTGCTGAAAATATATGTTTTGTTTTCTGTCATAACTTGGGTTCTGTGTAGAGTTGGATCATGAAACTTGTACTGTAGATGACCACTGATGTATTTGTAATTACCCCACTGGAATTTCGTAAATCGGACTTACGATGAATTTTTAATAAATTGTTCCATGGACAGTGATCAGAAATAGATAAATCTGAGATCAGTCCGGAAAATGAATTTTTATAAAATATTGGTAATTAACTGGACCCCGATATTTTTACCCAATAAAATTTGGAACGTTTAAGACATTCTGTAAAAATTTGGGAATTTTTGGAATAATTTAACTATTTTATTAAAATGTCCGAAAACAGCCGGTTTTGAATATTAATGCTGAAATGACATAAGTTGTGACTTGCGTGTCTAAATGTCGAGTATGCTATCTGTGAATGATCTAACATGTTATATGTGTTACGTGCACTATTGTATGTTTGCATGAGTGGGGAATGGATGGGAAGTATATATATGGGCATAAACAGTTAAATTAATGCATGCTATGTGATGGATACGTGTAGGAACTTTGTGCTCTATTTGTAAGCCACTAAATGACTAACTGGTAAATCATACTAGGACGTGATTGACCGACCTTGACTGTTAGCTATATTTGAGAATCTAACCGAGGTGAGTTCACACTTTTCTACAAAGCATGGTAAATTCCCGGTGGGAATGGGAATGGGTACAGGAATAGGGATTCCTCGTCCTTTGAGACGTGTTCAGGAATGTAAATTCCTCGTCCTGTTGGGACGTGTTAGAGTTACTGGACTAGAACTCTATCAGCGAAGTCCCTCCCTTTTTGTATCGACTTAATCACCGAGGCTATGGCGAGCGGGTCATTAGTTAATAGCGCTATTAGGTTTAACAAACCTCACACCGTGCCAGTTGGACGGGTGTGTACTAATGGACTATGGCACGTCGGTGGTGATAGAACACCGACGCTAGGGCACAATTGATTTTTGTTAGTATTCGATATGATAAACGAGTCTGGTAGTTTAAAATACTGGGGTAGCTCCCCACGGCCAAAGTGCCGGGCTGGATAGCCAGGGAAGGTGGACATGGGATGGTTAACTAATAAACGTTTTCGAACTATGGGGTAACCCCCACGGCTGGATAGCCGAATGAGATTAAACTATGTTTTTGGAAACAACTCTAAAATGGACAACCAACCGTGAACTCACTCAACTTTGTTGTTGACTCGTTATTACATGCTTTGCAGGTCATTAGATGCTATGGAGCTTGCATATGGAGGTGGTCGTTGTGGGATGCGAACCGATATGTCCCGTGCTTAATAAATAAACTTTATGAACTTATTAAACCTACGTTTTGGACGTTAAACTTATAAACTATGGACTTATGTTTTGAACTTATGTTTTATGCTTCCGCTGTTAACCTAAAATCGGTTTACTTCCTTTTGGTCACCAATCGTATTGTGTTTGGTTTTATTTACTTAATTACGACGTACGATATGATTGGTGGCTCGATCCTGGTCATGTCACGCCTCCAAGCGGTGGTACTCCGCATGGTGGATTTTGGGGGTGTGACACCTCTATATACCTATAGCATAGTATAGTATAGCATAGCATAGCATAGCATAGCATAGCATAGCATAGCATAGCATAGTATAGTATTGTATAATTGTAGTATTGGTCCCATATATTGTAGTATTGGTCCCATATAGACCTATCGGTGTAGTATAGGTCTTGTATAGGCTTATAGGTCTTGTATATGCCTATATGTGTTATAAGTCCCGTATATGCGTATAGGTGTAGTATCGTATAGTGTAGTGTAGTGTAGTGTAATATAAGTCTGGTATAGGCCTCGTATATGCCTATATGTGTAGTATCGTATAGTATAGGTCTATACGAGACCTATGTTACACCACACCTATAGGCTTATACGTGGCCAATACGAGACCTACACTACACCACACCACACCTATATGAAACTTAAGTTATATTACTTTATACGATAAGATACGATACTACATCTATAGGCCTATACGATACGATACGATACTACACCTATAGGCCTATATGAGGCCTATACAAGACCTATACTACACTATACAATACGATACGATATCACACTTATAGGCTTATATGACGCCAACTTGGGACCTATACTACACCTATACGATATGATAAGTCTTGTATCGTATAAAAAATGATTAATATTGTATAAAAAAGTTTGTAAAAACTTATTTTTTATTTATTTAAAAAAGAAAACTTATTTTCTTATAAAACTTTGCTAAAACGATTAATATTTTTATAAAATGTTTGTAAAAAATAAAATAAAATAAACCCTTATAAAATGCTTATACGAGGCACATACGGGGCATGGTTCTTGTACGCGACCTATACAAGGGGTCCTATAGGCCCCGTATAGGCGGCGTATAGGAGCCGCCAGATCAGAACTGACACTAATCAGACATTGATTTTTATGTAACTTTATACGCCACGTACACATGAACCTTAAAGTGTGCAAATAGGCACCTTGCGTGTACCAATAGTTTGAGCCTTAGTTAATATAGATCCTAACTTGTGATTGATATATAATGTATGTAGATGATAGGTATTCGAACAAGCTTGCCCTTACCATCATTAACGGAGATTATAGCTCAGTTGATAATCTACTTTATTATTGAAGATTACACTAATTATTGGCTCCATAGAGCTTTTCACATCAAGTGGGTGTATGAGAATATTCATAAGGTTCATCATGAATACACAGCGCCTACGGGGTTTACTACTCAGCATGCACACTGGCTGGAGACATTGGTGTTTGGGATTCCAGGTTATTTGGGTCCTGCAATTGTTCCGGGGCACATGATTACGTTCTTGTTATGGCTTTTCTTGAGGCAAACTGAGTCCGTTGAGATTCATAGTGGGTAAGTTAGATAGCAACAAAGTTTCAGGTTTTTGTTTAATTATGTTAACTTTTACTATGCTTGGCATATATAGTTTGCTCTTTTTTTATGAAGGGCAAATTTCTTTTATTTTTTGCTGCCTTGATTGAACTTAAGATCTCCCTCTCCTAAGGTGTTTAAAGGCTTTGCCTTTACCTATAGTTTGCTCTTTTGATCGATGTATTTGATACTTGGGAAAATTCGCAAAATAAACACGTGACTAGGCAACTCCCACAAATTAAAAAGTCAATATGTATTCTTTATACCAAAACTAGGGGTGTTTCGAATGAGTCTAATTAATTTTTTGAAAGTTCATTTTTTACCTGAATTCATATTTGATTTGGATTTGATTTATCCGATAAGTATTTGAAACTTGAATTAGAATAAATTCGATATAATTCGAATTTACCCTAAACAATAAATTATTTTACTTTTATTTTTAAAACTATTACAAACTAATTATTTTTAACATGAAAATATATTTATATACAAAATTACTAAACTATCAATTTGAGTTATTTGTCATTTCGACTTGGTAATGTTATGAATAATGGACTTGTCAATTATGGATGTAATTTATAGTTTAGCCGAAATATAGAGTTATGTGTGTGTATATTGAAAGAATCTGTATAACTTGAATTTGAATTCGAATAGAAGTGAAAATCATAATTCGTATTCAATTACGGAGTTGATTATGAAACAAATCAAATTCGAGCCTTGATAATCGAATTCGAATCGAGTAGAATTTCAAAATTTTTGAATTCGAATCGAATTCTGAACACCCCTAACGAAAATGACCTTGAAAAAGGTTCTTTGTGCAAAATTGTATGGTCTAATGGAAACTAATGTTATGGCATTTTTGTAGTCGTCGACAAAATATTTCGACTTTGTGTTTTGTTATATTAAGAGTTAAATGCTTGGTTGGTCCCTGTGGTTTGCGAAAATTGCAGACTTGGTCCCAGTGGTTCACTAATTACACGCGTGGTCCTAGTAGTTGTAAAAAATGCACTCGGGTGGTCCTTGACACTAACCTAAGTTAAATATCTCAGTTAAGTGTGTGTGAAATGTCTGTTTTACCCCTAAGAATAAAAAAAATAGAAATAAGGCACCCTTCTTCTTCCCCACTCCACCCTTTAAAACCACCCACCACCACCAACTCCCCAAACCGATCACCCCACTCTCTCGGTTCCCTTTCTCTCTCGTGTTCACAGCAAGAAGCACGGCCGGTTACCGGTGAAACACCGGCGACGGCTGCCGGCGGCGGGTCCGCTTACAGGCGACACACAAACACCCCTAGCCCTTCCTTCTCCCACAAACACCCGTATCACCTTTCTCTTCATCTGCATCTTCTCGATTTACAACTGTTTGTTCTTCCTGTGCATCTGAATCAACGATCTGTTCAACAGATCGTCACAGATTTCATACTTTACTAAAAAAGGTTGAATCGAATCATGTTGTTTTAGTATGTGATTGCAGACTACCTGTGTTCGGACTCGTGGATCTTGTTTTCTTTCTCAGTCATGAAGATGTGGTTTACCGGAAACATCTTCGAAATCCGGTTGAATTCGGAATACACATCGGTTTCGTTAACGTGTTCGTGTGATGCATCTGGTTGCGTGTTGAGAGTGAAATTCAGGTTAGGATTTGTGTAATTTAGGTTAGGGTTTGTGTGAAACAAGGGGGGATGGCAGGTGGTTGTTGGGGGTTTGTCGGAGGTGGGTGTGGTGCTACCGGAGAACGGAGATGTCGGAAAACCGGCCGGTCACCGGTGTGAGATCGAGAGAGAGCAGAGGGAAATGGGTATGATGATGATGATGAAGATGATGCAGAAGGTAATATAGTTTTAGGTTTTTAATTGTTCAAGGGTAAAACAGACATTTCACACATAGTTAACTTAGAAATTTAACTGAAGTTAGGGCTGGGGACCACCCGAGTGCATTTTTTACAACTACTAGGACCACGCGTGTAATTAGTGAACCACTGGGACCAAGTCTGCAATTTTCGCAAACCACAGGGACCAACCAAGCATTTAACTCTTATATTAATTTCACTATGCAAACCATATAGGGTATGTTTGGCATGGAGCTTTTAGGAGCTTTTAAGAGCTTTTAGAAGTTTTTAGAAGCTTCTAGCTTTTAAGAAAAAAACTCATATTTGATTAAAGGAGTTTGAATTTTTTGGTTGAACGCTTCTATTAGTAGCGTTTAGAAGGAGCTACAAGGTTTTAGGAAAAAAAATTACTATTTTAACCTCTAAATATAAAGAACTTTTTAGTTATGTTTTTTTAGTTATGTCTATTTTGATAATTTTATTAAAAGCTTTAGTACTCTGCCAAACATCTAAATATATCTAAAAAGCTAGAGTCACCAGCTACAGCTACTTTTGCCAAACATACCTATAGAGTTTGTGCTCTAGGTCAAAGCATTTTTTATAATTAGTATTTAATTAAGAGTTTGAAAGTTATTGGTTTAGCATTTTGAATTCGTTGCAGGTTTATCTAGTTATTTGAATGTCTAGAAGATGGGATTTAAGTTTGAGTAAGATTATGTTTAGGTCTTGGTTAGTATTTATAGAGATGAATATTGATTATTGTTTTGTGTGATATATTATTGGAGTTCTGCAATCGATAATTAGTAAGCTAGGCCAACAAAATCCACTTATTGTCCACTTTGTGGGAATTGAACCCTCACCATTTTGGTAAGAAAAACACATGATGCCATGCATTTGTCCATTTGATATTTTCAGTTTCTTAATGGTCTTATGGTGTGTTTATTTAATTACGCTGCAGGTATGACTTACCCTGGACACTGAAAAAATACATACCATTTTATGGTGGTGCAAAATTCCATGATTATCACCATTACGTTGGAGGCCAAAGCCAAAGCAACTTTGCACCCATCTTCACTTATTGTGACTACATCTATGGTACAGATAAGGTAGTTACTTATTTAATTTTAATTCTTTTATGTATTTCTTTAGTTTTATACTTGATCATAGTATATGTGGAGTTGGTGATAGCTTTGCTTTCTACTCTCACTAGGGCTACAAGTACCATAAGAGATTCCAGCAACAGCAACAGCAACAGGTAAATCTATTTATTTGCTAATATGTACTAACACACGTACATGCACCTTATTATTAAGAAGAGGTGAAAGTTAAATATTGCTCAATCTAAGATCTATACAACCTTGGTTTTAGAAGCTGCGAAACACTTTGACGCATTTTGGTCATCAAAGACCAGGCACGCATAACTAAAAGATGTATCTCGTTTTAGAAACTACGAAACACTTTGAGGCGTTTTGTTAAGTAAACCATTCATAATATCTTATTTTTTGGCCGTCTATATATTCATATTTGCGTCCTCCATAACCTAACTTTGACTCATATGTGCATGAAGCGCGGCCACCTCAAAGACTTGACGCATTTTTCTAAAACCAAGTGTTTTGCAAGACCAATTATACGATTTTCATGTACTGAAAAACCTTATATTGCATTGATTAATGTAATTTAGTTGAAAGATGGCTTAAAAAGCGATGCTAAGCAAATTGGTGGATCACATGCCTCCGCAGCAAGTATCAAATCAGAGTAACCATGTTCTCTAGATCGACTAGATGTTTTAAACTTTGTATTTAGTAGAATTGGTTTTTCTATTCAAAAGGGGGTGGCGGCACAACTTGTTGCCCGACTACCTGCCATTGCTTTGTAATTGCCTTTTTTCGTGTGGAATGATATCATTAATTACTAGATGTTTTCTAGAAACTTCCATTGGTGAATTACCAAAGGATGTTTTATATATGTTATAGCTTGTATATCAGTTAGACCTGGCAATTTAAACCCACCCACTTAAAAATGGGTTTAAATGGACTTTTAATTTAAGGCCATGGGTTGTTTTGGGCTGTACATTATTTTCCAATGGGTCCAACTGGGTATGTTTATTAATTATAAAGGGAATTTCGTGGGTCAGGATGGGTTTGCTGAAACTTGAAGATGGGCCAGGATGGGTAATTAGTTAATTACCTAAAAAAACAAACAGGTCTTCAAGTTCAAAACTCCAACTTCATTTCAAACTAGACCTGGCAATTTAAACCCACCCACTTAAAAATGGGTTTAAATGGACTTTTAATTTAAGGCCATGGGTTGTTTTGGGCTGTACATTATTTTCCAATGGGTCCAACTGGGTATGTTTATTAATTATAAAGGGAATTTCGTGGGTCAGGATGGGTTTGCTGAAACTTGAAGATGGGCCAGGATGGGTAATTAGTTAATTACCTAAAAAAACAAACAGGTCTTCAAGTTCAAAACTCCAACTTCATTTCAAACTTTTGTTAGGGATGGGTCATGATTCATGAATCATGATGGGTAATTAGGTTCCTGTGCCTCATTCACAGAATCGTTTGGACTTTGGACTCATCAACGATTCGTTTCAAACTTCAGAATCGATTCATTTGTTCCGAAATAAGAACGCATCTTCATCTCCGAATAGGCTGATTGTTCAAAAATCATAACACGTATTCATCTCCAATTGTTCAGTTTCGTCTTCATCTCCATTGGTTTGCTTCGTCTACGTATCTGATTGAAGTATTCCACAGCCTTAATTTCATCTCTAGAACATGGAAGTGGTAAGACTTATGTGTTTGTGATTTGGAAATTGAATTTTTATGTTCATTAAAGATGTTAATAATGAATGAGATTGGATCCTAGAATTCATGATAATCATTGTATAAACTTTCGATTTTGGTACTGAACTGAACAAATGGACACAAACTGTATCATGTTTGAATGTATGCATATCACCTGTTCGATGAAATGCATGTATGAAAATTACATGACTTTTTAAATGTAAAATTGGGTGAATTTGATTAACTGATGAAACATGTAGTGTTTTGTGTTCTTTTAATTGAATCATTATGTTCAAATCCGTTTGTGTCGGGTTAATTAACACTAGTATTTTTCACCTAACCCTTAGTAACATTGCAATTTAGTTTGCAAAATGAGTTGATATGCACCTCTTATGCATGGTCAGCTAGACTCCTACACTACAGGTGGAGGCCGAACGGGTTTTTGGAACCAATGGCAGATTGGGCCCGGGGACTTCTGTGGGGAGGAGCTGCTGACATGGGCGCTGGACACGTTCAACCGACATCCTACCATTGTCTACGCGGACAGTCACATCAGTTGCTGAGGCATACATTTCGGGTTCAAACTAGTGAACTTAAAGTATCTATATGGATCATCTAACAAATTAATCTTAAGGTTTCAAGTTGCAAACTGGATTCCCCCTTTCCAGTTGAGATCCTTGTATCTAAAATCTTGGAATTTTAGGATATTTTAGAATTTTTTTTTTATTTTTTAGAATTTTTTTTTATTTTTTAGAATTTTTTTGACTTTTTAGAATTTTTTTTATTTTTTAGGATTTTTAAATTTTTTTTTATTTTTTTAGAATTTTTAAGATTTTTTTAGAATTTTTTGATTTTTTTAGAATTTTTATATTTTTTATACTTTTTATTTTATTTTATTTTTTAATTATTTTTTCATCTCATCTTTACCCAAACCTATATTAACCTAAGCCTATCCTAACCCAAACCCATCTTGACCCATTACCCATCCGATCTTTTTTTTTAAATACCCATCCTGACCTATACCCATCCTAACCCAAACCCATCTTGACCCATTACCCAAACCCATCCAACTTGCCCACTTTGCCACCACTATTTCAAACTTTTGTTAGGGATGGGTCATGATTCATGAATCATGATGGATAATTAGGTTCCTGTGCCTCATTCACAGAATTGTTTGGACTTTGGACTCATCAACGATTCGTTTCAAACTTCAGAATCGATTCATTTGTTCCGAAATAAGAACGCATCTTCATCTCCGAATAGGCTGATTGTTCAAAAATCATAACACGTATTCATCTCCAATTGTTCAGTTTCGTCTTCATCTCCATTGGTTTGCTTCGTCTACGTATCTGATTGAAGTATTCCACAGCCTTAATTTCATCTCTAGAACATGGAAGTGGTAAGACTTATGTGTTTGTGATTTGGAAATTGAATTTTTATGTTCATTAAAGATGTTAATAATGAATGAGATTGGATCCTAGAATTCATGATAATCATTGTATAAACTTTCGATTTTGGTACTGAACTGAACAAATGGACACAAACTGTATCATGTTTGAATGTATGCATATCACCTGTTCGATGAAATGCATGTATGAAAATTACATGACTTTTTAAATGTAAAATTGGGTGAATTTGATTAACTGATGAAACATGTAGTGTTTTGTGTTCTTTTAATTGAATCATTATGTTCAAATCCGTTTGTGTCGGGTTAATTAACACTAGTATTTTTCACCTAACCCTTAGTAACATTGCAATTTAGTTTGCAAAATGAGTTGATATGCACCTCTTATGCATGGTCAGCTAGACTCCTACACTACAGGTGGAGGCCGAACGGGTTTTTGGAACCAATGGCAGATTGGGCCCGGGGACTTCTGTGGGGAGGAGCTGCTGACATGGGCGCTGGACACGTTCAACCGACATCCTACCATTGTCTACGCGGACAGTCACATCAGTTGCTGAGGCATACATTTCGGGTTCAAACTAGTGAACTTAAAGTATCTATATGGATCATCTAACAAATTAATCTTAAGGTTTCAAGTTGCAAACTGGATTCCCCCTTTCCAGTTGAGATCCTTGTATCTAAAATCTTGGAATTTTAGGATATTTTAGAATTTTTTTTTTATTTTTTAGAATTTTTTTTTATTTTTTAGAATTTTTTTGACTTTTTAGAATTTTTTTTATTTTTTAGGATTTTAAAATTTTTTTTTATTTTTTTAGAATTTTTAAGATTTTTTTAGAATTTTTTGATTTTTTTAGAATTTTTATATTTTTTATTTTTTATACTTTTTATTTTATTTTATTTTTTAATTATTTTTTCATCTCATCTTTACCCAAACCTATATTAACCTAAACCTATCCTAACCCAAACCCATCTTGACCCATTACCCATCCGATCTTTTTTTTTAAATACCCATCCTGACCTATACCCATCCTAACCCAAACCCATCTTGACCCATTACCCAAACCCATCCAACTTGCCCACTTTGCCACCACTAATATCAGTATATGTCATGAAGGACTTATATATACATCTAGATACATCTATGTGTATATATAGAGAGATATATAGAAGTGAATAAGTGATCTTTACACTATCATTTTATCAAAAATGTTGGGTATATGTACTGCATACTATTCTATCAATAATGTATATACTATGTGCAGCTATGAACAACTCAATGGGGGTGAGCAGCAATTAACCAAATTAACTGACTTAACCGATCTATACAAAAAATCGTTGGTTCGGTTTTATATTTTTTTAGAAAACCGCCAAACCAAACAGAATAAAAAAAAAATATTTACTTTTCAATGTTAGTTATTTAGTTTATGGATTACAATTTAATTATTGAATGTTAAGTAAATTACAAGCAATCAACAAATGGTGTAGCCCACAAAATTTATACCCAAATGTGTAATAATAATTTGTTAATAATGAATTTTTTGCATAAATAGGTGTCCTGAGCAAGAAAAGAGTGCCATTAGGTGGTCAACCTTTTTGTTTTCATATTTAGGTAAGTTGCTGGTTGATACAACGACTTTCCATGAGGATTCTGTCAAAAAATCAGGCCATCTGCAAAAGCTGCAAAACATTTTGAAGGTTGCTGTTTGATTCAGCGACCTTGTGAAAGTCGCTGTATGATATAACAACTTTGTTGAAAGTCGCCGAATGATATAACAAGGTTGTTGAAAGTCGCTATTTCATGTTACCATGTTGCTGAAAGTCGCTAATTGATATCACAATCTTGCTGAAAGTCGCTAATTGATATCACAATGTTGCTGAAAGTCATCACATAGTTATATCATTCGCTATTCAGGCCGTCGCAGCCGCACTCCGTCATCGGTTTAACTCCATCGCTACGTTACCCTGCCGCGACCATCACTGCTGTTTTACTCGTTATCGTTTGATCATCCGAAGCTCTAGTCGTGGGTGTTCGGTCGGATCTGTTTGGCGATTAAGGTACCCAATCGATCCCTCGTCTGATACAAATTCTCTGTTTCTTTGGACATCATAACTTTAGGAATCACAAATGTATTAGTCGATGTTTGATTTTAAAAGACAATAAAATTAACTATTTTGGTATTTATAAATTGTGGATTCAAGTAATTATGCATAATCGCTCATACAGTCATACTTTGTGATTTAGTAAATGGTGGTGTACATGTTAGTGTTGGTATATATATAGTATTATTAATGGTGTAATCATCGAATTGATTGTCATATCATTCGGCGACTTTCAGCAACATAGTTATATCATTCGGTGACTTTAAGAAGGTTGTTGTATCAATTAGCGACTTTCAGAAACATATTGCAGCTTTTGCAGTGGCATAAGCTTTTTGCAGAAATCCCATTGAAAGTCGCTGTATCAACCAACAACTTACCTAAATATGAAAATAAAAAGGTTGACCACCTAATGGCACTCTTTTCTTGCTCAGAACACCTATTTATGCAAAAAATTCGTTAATAATTAACTAACAAAAACAACTAGGTCCAAAGATTTCGGCTCATATTCATTATTTTGACCATTTTTTGGGTCCGATGGCAAAACTAAAAAAACCAAACCGAAGCAAACCCATCATGAGAGATGAAAACTGAAAAACGAACGGTTTTCAAAAACAAAAAACCGAATTTTCGTTATTAACCCAAAACTAACCCAAAACTCCCTTACAATTCACTATGTTATATAACTAGTGAAATTCCCCGCGCTACGCGGCGGGGAATTCGAACATTATCGATTCATTTTATAACGGGATGAGCAAAACGACTGGAAAACTATAATTTTAAACTAAGGGAAAAAGCGTAATTTTTAACTGAGTGTAAAATCGTAATTAGTTAGAAGCTAAAACGATTGCAATATTGTAATTTTTAATTGAGGGTAAAATCGTAATTTTTAACATGAGGTATATTCGTAATTTTAAAGTAGGGGTAAAAATATTTTCTGTTCGGCCGACAGGGGACTGTCAGGCGCATCAACCTGACATTATTCCCTGGCATCGAAATTGTTTTTATCTGGCGCACGTTGCCGCACTTTTTTTTGCCTATATTTTCGTCTTTTTTCTACTAATGGTATTTTAAAATTAAATTGTTAAGTGTGGTCATTTTCCCGTGCAATATGACAGGAGTTTGGGCATTATTGGTTTGGCTAGTCGAAAAGCATAAAATAAAATACCGATAGCGTTTTTGATGATGAAAAAATATCTACAATAACAGCATGCTAATGTGTAAAAAAAGGCCTTTAAAAAAATATATCCGGTAAAAAACAACAATTTTATTTATTATGTTTTTCATTATTTACGCTAAAATAAAATATTGATTGCAAACCCAAATTAGTAAATGGCCATCATTTAGTGAACCTGTGGACGGTGAAGGTATTTTTCAAATGGGTGACTGTTTTGAAATTTTTGAATCAATGGAAAATATGGAATCATTATTTTCACCAATTTCACTAATGCTATTGATAAGTTTTAGTAATTAAGAAAAGTGTTTCCTGTCAAAAAAAAAAAAAAAAGTGTCGTTCAAAAAGAAAGAAAATAAGAATAGTAAATATATAAATCATTATTGGAATACAGCTGGCCTTACGTGGAGAAACAGAAAAGCCTGCAACATCTTAATTTTAAACTATTTCTATCACCATCACCATCAATATAATGTTTTTCCTCAGCATCACCACCGCCATTGTGTCACCACCACCTTCCAGCCATGTCTCTACCCACCTACTAATTTGCCATCCACCGTAAAGGCAATTCCACCTACCACCACAGCCACCGTCGCTGCCACCCGCCAATACCGTCACTGCAACCAGCCAAGGACAATCGCCACGTGCCATCGGAGAGTCCTCCACGACATCGATACACCACAGCCACCGTCCCAGCCACCTTCCAGTGCCACTCGTGACCGTCATTGCGACTCGCCAACGTCACTGCGACACGCCAAACACCACCATACTCACCACAGTCACACCCACCGCCACGCAATGTAAATTTGGAGGCGAGGGTGGAAGTGTAATTTCCTTGGCCGACGTTAAAAGCAGGTGAACTACTGTTCACCGAAGTTCGTAATCATCTAGCAGCAACCACTACACCGCCGCTAACCGCCGGTACGCCGTCAACCACCAAAATGACCATAGCAAACGACCACAACGCTCCACCTACCCTTTCTCTGTCAACTACCATCGCAACCGTCTGAAATCTCCACATCCGTCTTTCGCCTAAACTGTGCTGGCCGGGAAAACGTCGTGGCGATATCTACTGGGTGAACTCCGGCCAGCAACTCGCAAAGCGGACCCATCGCCGGAACCGGCCACCACTGTGCAACCGCCTAATCTCCTCTCTGTCTTCAGCGGTGGTCGACTCTGTGGTGGCTGCCAAAATCCTGGTGGTTGAACGGAGGGTAATATTGTAATTTTGTACTTTAGACTTGGGGCCAGGAAAGGGAAAAAAAAACCTCCACCTGTTACTTCATGACACATGGACCAATACCTGGCTGCTATGCAGCTGGGTGGCACTGTTAATCCGACTTCATAAATGTTATAGGTATAATATAAAAAACGTAACTTTGTTGATGTGTTTTGGAACCCGTAAGGCCAGGATGTGTTACCTTGCGTGCAAACCAACAGTTAGGCCATATGTTATACATCGTGAGCGTGAGAGTCAACCAAGCCATGTCAACTCACACTCACTAGAACACCGCGCCACACCGCTACCTACCAAGTGAGTGTGAGCCGTGAATGCTTTGTTGATCATTTCTATTTTAGATGAAATGGAAACATGAAAATATACCCGTGATTGCAGACAGACCGGCAGAGAATCCAGTGAGGGATGATGCCATCGAGTTCGACATGTTTGTCAGTGTGATCTGGTTCCTCCTTAGAGTGCAATCTAATGATGGTGAAGATGAAAACAGATAAAGGGTAATCGGTATGGAGAGAGAGGTTTCGAATGATGTTATGAACTAAGCACAAGATGTCTAAGAGGATGTTTGGGGTTGAGTTTTGAAGAAGATTTTTAGATTATTGAGTTTTGAAATAGTAAATAATTAGTTTTGAGTGTTTGGGTAAAAAATTAAAAAATTGATTATTTACGTTTAGAAAGTTACAAAACGCAGTTTTCCAAAAGCAGCTCCCCCTACTGCAACAAAACGCAGTTTTCCAAAATTGATTATTTGCGTTTAAAAAAGGATTTTCACTTGTTTATTTTTTTAAATATATGTTTGTCAAACACTCAAATAGTTGATTATCTTATTATTATGATATCAAGCAACATAATCAAATCCAAACACTATCTTTCAATATCACGTTTTGTTACAGTTAATTATCTGATTCTGATTATTCAAAACGCATAATCTATTTTCAAAACTCAACCCCAAACACCCTCTAATTGTCTAACCTTCTTACCTCTACATAAGTCTCCTTATATATGCACTCAAGAGGAAACCCAATTAATTAATAAGGGTAATATGATCCATCAACAATTACCGACTAATTATTTAATAGGTCGTTATATATTTTGATCTATATAATGTAAATAATTATAATGACTACTAGATTAAATACAACATCATCACGTA
Organism: Helianthus tuberosus; assembly: GCA_030545235.1. Taxonomy (NCBI): domain Eukaryota; kingdom Viridiplantae; phylum Streptophyta; class Magnoliopsida; order Asterales; family Asteraceae; genus Helianthus; species Helianthus tuberosus. The sequence continues at coordinate 3,923,180 of CM060381.1, read as the reverse complement.
TTTAATCTTACATGCTTGACCATACTCACGTTCGTGAGGAAATTAATGAAATAAAGTCATTTAACTAATCAAAGAAGCCAATTTGTCTTTTGATTTTTTTTAATTTATTAGTTATAATATTTTATTTTATTGAACGACAAATTTGGATCAATGACGGACCAATGGAGCATCATCGTCCCATCCGCGGAACCACCCGATCATATACATCTCCACTAGAAAATTTATGCCCAATTTTGATCAATTCAGTAGTAAACCCAATAAATAAATCTGGGAAAATCCCTCTTGTGGGAATCGAACCCAGTATCTAATGGTTCTTAAGTCTTATTCCACCCTCAAGATGCCACTAGCCTATAACGCCATGGGCATTTTTTATACTTAATTTGATTTTTCTAAATAAGTCGTACTTGTTAGTTTAAACAAAAACGTGGAACACAATTTTGTTTATTTTTCTGAACATTCCGAAATGAATTTTATCGGAAGCTTAGTAGTTTTCAAAATAAAGTGTATATTTATTTTCTTAAGTTTTCACTTATATAGCTAGTGGCGAATTTAGGAATTTTCTTCATTTGGGTCATAAAATTTTTAGTGTGGGTGGTTATCTATTGGTAAATTTTTTTTTTCTGTTCAAGTTAGATCGATTCATATAATAAAAAGATAAAACTAATTCTTTGGCCCAAAAGAATTCAAGCTTAAGTGGCAAAGCCCAAAAAACCGAACCATTCGTGAAAACCAAAAAATCG